>JAIOJX010000026.1:31341283-33798783 GCA_022376925.1 Tragulus kanchil
TGTAGGAGAAATGCCTTTGGGAAATGGCCCTATTTTTGGTAACTTCCTGCAGCAAGTGAATATACTCTTTTAAAGAAGAAATAAACCTTGCATTTGGCTATAAGTTTTCCATCAAAATAACTCTCATATGTATCATATGGCAAATTTCTTTTCTGTTGACTTAATTAGAAATCTTCAGATATTTATTCAAAAATGTGTGCCCATTTTTAAAAAGTTCACTAATAAAATTTCAGATACTTAATTCAATTCTCCAGCTCCATACATTCCCTACTGGAAATGCCACTCTATTTTTCCATTAAATCAATTCCATTATCGAAATGTTGCTACTGAATTACCTCCATTTTCCACTTACTGAAGTTTTCCTAATTGTCTCACTCCTTAACAACCTCTAATTATTAGAATCTCTGTGTTTATTTCTACAGCAGTGATCTGGCTTTTTAAAGCAGAAAACTGTTGTTAGTTCAATGCTGTGCATAGTGAGCAAATTTGATTCTGAACATCAAATATCGTGGGTCAAGGCATATCCATCATATGCCAGAGGGGAGGGTAGCACTCGACTACACTGGAGAGACTGAAGGTCAACTCTGGAGCCCTGTGTGGTTTGGAAAGCAGAATATCAGGGCAGATTTTGAGTAGTTTCTGGATCAATATGTCCAATACAAGGTAAAGAGGTCACTTGTCAGAGCTGACAGTCTCTGGAGAAGAGGGAAGTCAGGACTGAGGGAGGCTTCAAAATGGATATGCCAGCATCTGCTCATGGCCTACAAACAGAGAGACATTCCTCTACTCCCAACTGACATGAAAACAGGAAGAGAAGCAAGACCATTTTTCTAAACAGACATTTGTTTCTGTTAAGAGCTCTGACTTTAACACAATAAATGCACAGTTAAACATGCTTATATTACTTACCTATTCAGATTCACTGATTGTCAAACTCTGATTATATGATTTTCATTTAGTCATTATACAACAAATGCCACTTGTGTATCACTAGGCCAAGCTGGAAAGAAAAAGATGGAAAATTCATTGTTCTTGCTGCAAGGAGCTTACAGTCTAAATGATGTAACTACATATATAGATATTGACTGGCAGAGTCTGCTTTGTTTCTGGTTTCCCTTTGTTATTGTTGTTCAGTCACTCAGTCCTGTCTGACTCTTTGCCACACCATGAACTACAGTATGCCAGAATTCCCTGTTCTTCCTACCATGCCTGAGGGTAAATGGAAAACTTTTATAAAATGTCTGACATTGTTTTCCACAATTCTTCCAGGAGAATTCTTGAGACTTTAAAAGTTCACTAATAAAATTTCAGATACTTAATTCAATTCTCCAGCTCCATACATTCCCTACTGGAAATGCCACTCTATTTTTCCATTAAATCAATTCCATTATCGAAATGTTGCTACTGAATTACCTCCATTTTCCACTTACTGAAGTTTTCCTAATTGTCTCACTCCTTAACAACCTCTAATTATTAGAATCTCTGTGTTTATTTCTACAGCAGTGATCTGGCTTTTTAAAGCAGAAAACTGTTGTTAGTTCAATGCTGTGCATAGTGAGCAAATTTGATTCTGAACATCAAATATCGTGGGTCAAGGCATATCCATCATATGCCAGAGGGGAGGGTAGCACTCGACTACACTGGAGAGACTGAAGGTCAACTCTGGAGCCCTGTGTGGTTTGGAAAGCAGAATATCAGGGCAGATTTTGAGTAGTTTCTGGATCAATATGTCCAATACAAGGTAAAGAGGTCACTTGTCAGAGCTGACAGTCTCTGGAGAAGAGGGAAGTCAGGACTGAGGGAGGCTTCAAAATGGATATGCCAGCATCTGCTCATGGCCTACAAACAGAGAGACATTCCTCTACTCCCAACTGACATGAAAACAGGAAGAGAAGCAAGACCATTTTTCTAAACAGACATTTGTTTCTGTTAAGAGCTCTGACTTTAACACAATAAATGCACAGTTAAACATGCTTATATTACTTACCTATTCAGATTCACTGATTGTCAAACTCTGATTATATGATTTTCATTTAGTCATTATACAACAAATGCCACTTGTGTATCACTAGGCCAAGCTGGAAAGAAAAAGATGGAAAATTCATTGTTCTTGCTGCAAGGAGCTTACAGTCTAAATGATGTAACTACATATATAGATATTGACTGGCAGAGTCTGCTTTGTTTCTGGTTTCCCTTTGTTATTGTTGTTCAGTCACTCAGTCCTGTCTGACTCTTTGCCACACCATGAACTACAGTATGCCAGAATTCCCTGTTCTTCCTACCATGCCTGAGGGTAAATGGAAAACTTTTATAAAATGTCTGACATTGTTTTCACACAGAGTTCTTCCAGGAGAATTCTTGAGACTGTGAGTCTATGATTATGGGAGCACACTGTTAGAAAAGAAAGAGCCCCGCATATACTCTGAAAGAAGTTCTAAAGAAATACTTCTTTTCAAGATCATAGAAGTGTTCCTTCTTACCTTATGTCTGAATGTACTCTGCAGCATACTTTCAAATACACTGCATACTTTCTGAATATACTCTGCAGCATGATTTTCTTTTTTTCTAATTGGAAGTACAGTTGATTTACAATTTGTGCTAGATTTTGAATTATAGCAAAGTGATTCACATATATATTCCATATATGACCATACAATTATGGTTTATGATAGGACAAGGATATAGTTTCCTGGGATATACTATACGACCTTATTTGATTCTATATATAATAGTTTGCATTTGCTAGTCCATCCTTCCCTCAACTTCCTCCCTCTTCTCAACCTGTTCTCTATGTCTGCAACTATGTTTCTGTTTCAGAGATTAAGTCCATTTGTATCATATTTTAGATTTCACATATAAGTGGTATCATATGGTATTGTATTTGCCTCTCTGTTTCTGACTTACTTCACTTAGTATGATAATTTCTAATTGAATCCATGGTTGTTGCAAATGGCATTATTTCATTCTTTTTATGGCTGAGTAATATTCCCTTGCTTGTGTGTGTGTGTGTGTCTGTGTGTGTGTGTGTCTTTGTATCAATGGGCATTTAGGTTGTTTCCATGTCTTGACTATTATAAATAATGCTACTATGAGCACAGGGGTACATATATCTTTTGGAATTATAGTTGTGTCAGGCTATATGGCCAGGAGTGGGATTGCTAGACTATGCCATCTCTATTTTTCTTGCTGCAAGGAGCTTACAGTCTAAATGATGTAACTACATATATAGATATTGACTGGCAGAGTCTGCTTTGTTTCTGGTTTCCCTTTGTTATTGTTGTTCAGTCACTCAGTCCTGTCTGACTCTTTGCCACACCATGAACTACAGTATGCCAGAATTCCCTGTTCTTCCTACCATGCCTGAGGGTAAATGGAAAACTTTTATAAAATGTCTGACATTGTTTTCACACAGAGTTCTTCCAGGAGAATTCTTGAGACTGTGAGTCTATGATTATGGGAGCACACTGTTAGAAAAGAAAGAGCCCCGCATATACTCTGAAAGAAGTTCTAAAGAAATACTTCTTTTTCAAGATCATAGAAGTGTTCCTTCTTACCTTATGTCTGAATGTACTCTGCAGCATACTTTCAAATACACTGCATACTTTCTGAATATACTCTGCAGCATGATTTTCTTTTTTTCTAATTGGAAGTACAGTTGATTTACAATTTGTGCTAGATTTTGAATTATAGCAAAGTGATTCACATATATATTCCATATATGACCATACAATTATGGTTTATGATAGGACAAGGATATAGTTTCCTGGGATATACTATACGACCTTATTTGATTCTATATATAATAGTTTGCATTTGCTAGTCCATCCTTCCCTCAACTTCCTCCCTCTTCTCAACCTGTTCTCTATGTCTGCAACTATGTTTCTGTTTCAGAGATTAAGTCCATTTGTATCATATTTTAGATTTCACATATAAGTGGTATCATATGGTATTGTATTTGCCTCTCTGTTTCTGACTTACTTCACTTAGTATGATAATTTCTAATTGAATCCATGGTTGTTGCAAATGGCATTATTTCATTCTTTTTATGGCTGAGTAATATTCCCTTGCTTGTGTGTGTGTGTGTGTGTCTGTGTGTGTGTGTGTCTTTGTATCAATGGGCATTTAGGTTGTTTCCATGTCTTGACTATTATAAATAATGCTACTATGAGCACAGGGGTACATATATCTTTTGGAATTATAGTTGTGTCAGGCTATATGGCCAGGAGTGGGATTGCTAGACTATGCCATCTCTATTTTTGTTTTTTAGGAGGAACCTCCATCCTATACTCCACAGTGGCTGCCCCAATTTTCATTGTCTCATTGCTCAAGAAGGGTTCTCTTTTCTCCATACTCTCTCGAGCATTTGTTATTTGTAGAATGTTTACTGTTGATTTGCATTTCTGTTATAATTAGCAATGTGAGCATTTTTCATGTGTCAAATGACCAACTGTATGTCTTCATTGGGGAAATGTCTAAGTAATCTGCCCATTTTTTGATTGGGTTGTTTGATTTTTGTTATAAAGTTGTATGAGCTGTGCGTGTATTTGAAAAATTTTGCCCTTGCTAGCCATATTGTTTGTAAATAATTTTGCCCAGTCTGTAGGTTGTATTTTCATTTTTTATTGGTTTCCTTTATTGTGCAAAAGTTTGTAAGTTTGATTAAGTCCCATTGTGTTTATGTTTGCTTTTACTTCCATTGCCTTGATAGAATAACCTAAGAAAACACTGGTAGAATATATGTTGGGGAGCATTTTACCAATGTTTTCTATAGGAGTTTTATGATATCATACCTTATATTAAAATATTTAAGCCATCAGATATATTTTCTGATATGCAAACCTATCCTTTATTCCCTTTGTGAACTAGCAAAGAATTGTTTTTTAACTAAGCATTATCTAGTCAGAATATATTCACAAAAGACAGTACGTATATATGTACAGTACATTGTAACACAAGGTGGTAATAACACTTTTACCAGTTTTTGAGGAATGTCCCTGTGTGCCTGCAGTCCATGAGAACAAATGTGTTATGACCACAGTTATTTCAGTGTTACTGGGCAGTTAGAATCTATTAAGGATCTTAAAAAAGGCATATGTCTTGACACTGAAATGTGCAGTTATTCTTATCTCTATAAAGTGTCACTGCATGAGCAAATAGTGGGGAAGGATGAAAGACAAATTCAAACACAAATAAACTTTGTGTGTATGTGTGTGTGTATGTGTGGTTAATATCAGATACACTTTAACAATGCAGAAATGGAGACTATACAGTGAGTTATAACCAAGAAAGAATGCATTTTATGGGCACAGGGCCATAGTTGCTTCTTCTGCTGGAAAAGCAGACAACCCTAAATAATTGGTTTCCATCCACACACTGCAAATACAAAAATGTAAAAATCATGCACACGCCACAAATTTTAATTATGGCAATGGGTTTTTTGGAAATCATTTCATTCAAGATGGTTATGAGATTTAAATTAAGTGAAATAATGTACATGAGGGCATTTTAGAACACTCTCATCTTGTTTTTTTACAATGTGAGCATTTTTCATGTGTCAAATGACCAACTGTATGTCTTCATTGGGGAAATGTCTAAGTAATCTGCCCATTTTTTGATTGGGTTGTTTGATTTTTGTTATAAAGTTGTATGAGCTGTGCGTGTATTTGAAAAATTTTGCCCTTGCTAGCCATATTGTTTGTAAATAATTTTGCCCAGTCTGTAGGTTGTATTTTCATTTTTTATTGGTTTCCTTTATTGTGCAAAAGTTTGTAAGTTTGATTAAGTCCCATTGTGTTTATGTTTGCTTTTACTTCCATTGCCTTGATAGAATAACCTAAGAAAACACTGGTAGAATATATGTTGGGGAGCATTTTACCAATGTTTTCTATAGGAGTTTTATGATATCATACCTTATATTAAAATATTTAAGCCATCAGATATATTTTCTGATATGCAAACCTATCCTTTATTCCCTTTGTGAACTAGCAAAGAATTGTTTTTTAACTAAGCATTATCTAGTCAGAATATATTCACAAAAGACAGTACGTATATATGTACAGTACATTGTAACACAAGGTGGTAATAACACTTTTACCAGTTTTTGAGGAATGTCCCTGTGTGCCTGCAGTCCATGAGAACAAATGTGTTATGACCACAGTTATTTCAGTGTTACTGGGCAGTTAGAATCTATTAAGGATCTTAAAAAAGGCATATGTCTTGACACTGAAATGTGCAGTTATTCTTATCTCTATAAAGTGTCACTGCATGAGCAAATAGTGGGGAAGGATGAAAGACAAATTCAAACACAAATAAACTTTGTGTGTATGTGTGTGTGTATGTGTGGTTAATATCAGATACACTTTAACAATGCAGAAATGGAGACTATACAGTGAGTTATAACCAAGAAAGAATGCATTTTATGGGCACAGGGCCATAGTTGCTTCTTCTGCTGGAAAAGCAGACAACCCTAAATAATTGGTTTCCATCCACACACTGCAAATACAAAAATGTAAAAATCATGCACACGCCACAAATTTTAATTATGGCAATGGGTTTTTTGGAAATCATTTCATTCAAGATGGTTATGAGATTTAAATTAAGTGAAATAATGTACATGAGGGCATAAAGCAGAGTTCCTGAGAACACTCTCATCTTGTTTTTTTTATTTTATATAATAAACAGAGGATCATTATTTGACAAAGAAGACCTTTGAGGGATACAGAGAACATACAAAGCTCTTTTGTGTTAGAACACATGTGTTTGTCAAGCATAGAGCGACAGTGAGTGTTACACATCTCTGACATCTTCTTGAAAAGTTAGTGAGCCTGAGTCATAACGCTAAAGGGCCTCCTAACTTTTGCCCTAGGAAAGTAATCCAGTAAATCTTTAGAGAAAGAATTTTCACTCTTTCAGTTGCAATACTGCAAGCATAGTCCCTATATTATCTGAACAACAGAAGACAAGTAGAAAATGCTTACTCCTTCAACCAGAGGAAAGATATGGTCTACATTTATTACAAGCTCTTGACGGAGTTAGACAGGCATCATATACCTCATAATCCCTCATCATCACAGATCACTGTTAAGTACAAAGATGCGCTTATCATTCTGGCGAGAGTGAAAGGGGTGAATAGGCAGATTGGATAAGGAAGCCAGTGTGGTCCCAAAGGTCAGGAAGGGGGGCAGGAGAGGAGGAGGAAGAAGAAACTTTTTTCTAGCCTGAAATGTTTGCTATAATAAAGACCTAGTCTGAAACTAAGTTTATTGTCTTATAAAAACAAACTATTCTTCATTGGAATGTCTCATCTAGCCCTGAAGCCTGGAGACCATCCTCTAGCTAACCTTATGTTAATGTTGTGGGTGTGGGCTTAACAAGGCCTTTACAATGAAATGTCTCATGTAGCCCTAAAGCCTGAATACCATCCTCTAGCTAATCTTATGTTAATGTTGTGGGTGTGGGCCTAGCAACAACCTTAAGATATTCTTTTCATCTATTGTTAATAATCAACTGGAAAATACAAACTGTCATGTCTGAACTGGCTTCTGGGGGCATTCTTCCTTCCCACTTTCCGTGTCTGTGCTAGAAGCTTTTTCTAGCTCTTTTTTCTATAAAAAACTTTTTAACTGCAGGAAGCTCTGAGTAACTAAAACCAAGTCCTTTTTTTTTTTTTTTTACTTTTATTTTACTTTTAACTTTTGCAGAGTTTTGTTGTTTAGAGATATGTACATTCCCAGATTAGTCATATGTATATCCTCCCCATCCTACCTCTCCAGACTGTCACACAGCACCCCTGCAGGATCCCTTTTATTATAAACAGAGACATATACGAAGACCTTTGAGGGATACAGAGAACATACAAAGCTCTTTTGTGTTAGAACACATGTGTTTGTCAAGCATAGAGCGACAGTGAGTGTTACACATCTCTGACATCTTCTTGAAAAGTTAGTGAGCCTGAGTCATAACGCTAAAGGGCCTCCTAACTTTTGCCCTAGGAAAGTAATCCAGTAAATCTTTAGAGAAAGAATTTTCACTCTTTCAGTTGCAATACTGCAAGCATAGTCCCTATATTATCTGAACAACAGAAGACAAGTAGAAAATGCTTACTCCTTCAACCAGAGGAAAGATATGGTCTACATTTATTACAAGCTCTTGACGGAGTTAGACAGGCATCATATACCTCATAATCCCTCATCATCACAGATCACTGTTAAGTACAAAGATGCGCTTATCATTCTGGCGAGAGTGAAAGGGGTGAATAGGCAGATTGGATAAGGAAGCCAGTGTGGTCCCAAAGGTCAGGAAGGGGGGCAGGGAGAGGAGGAGGAAGAAGAAACTTTTTTCTAGCCTGAAATGTTTGCTATAATAAAGACCTAGTCTGAAACTAAGTTTATTGTCTTATAAAAACAAACTATTCTTCATTGGAATGTCTCATCTAGCCCTGAAGCCTGGAGACCATCCTCTAGCTAACCTTATGTTAATGTTGTGGGTGTGGGCTTAACAAGGCCTTTACAATGAAATGTCTCATGTAGCCCTAAAGCCTGAATACCATCCTCTAGCTAATCTTATGTTAATGTTGTGGGTGTGGGCCTAGCAACAACCTTAAGATATTCTTTTCATCTATTGTTAATAATCAACTGGAAAATACAAACTGTCATGTCTGAACTGGCTTCTGGGGGCATTCTTCCTTCCCCACTTTCAGTGTCTGTGCTAGAAGCTTTTTCTAGCTCTTTTTTCTATAAAAAACTTTTTAACTGCAGGAAGCTCTGAGTAACTAAAACCAAGTCCTTTTTTTTTTTTTTTTACTTTTATTTTACTTTTAACTTTTGCAGAGTTTTGTTGTTTAGAGATATGTACATTCCCAGATTAGTCATATGTATATCCTCCCCATCCTACCTCTCCAGACTGTCACACAGCACCCCTGCAGGATCCCCTTTTATCACTGAGCAATGACTATAGCTATTTTCTTCACATATGATGGTTCAGGCCTTCATGCTACTTCCTTTACGCCTCTCACCCACTGTTCGTTCGGAGATCAAGAATCCAGCACCATTCAGGGTAACTGATTCACTGTCATCTGTCAAGAAGAATAACTAAGCAGTCTACTGTAATTATCCATCTGATACACAACCCAAGCACTTCGCCAGGCAAAAATGAAAGAGACTTATTTTCATAAGATAAAGAATAAAATGAAGGAGCTTTTGGACTAAGTAATGAGTTAATATCAGACTTTTCTGAACTGATCCACTAGTTTCCAAACAAGTATTTTAAATAAGGAAAATTTAAACAGTGAAATAGGTAAAAAAAAAAAAAAAAAAAAAAAAAAGAACTCTCATAGTAGAAAAATGAAGGAAGGAACAAAAATAAATGAATGAAGAAAACCTGGATGATTATGCTGATATTTTTTGCTCAGAGATTAAAATAATGTATAAAGCAATGATTTTTAAAATAGGTTGTAAATTAAGCAATGTCTTTGAGCAAATGAAGTTTAATTATAAATCAAGTTGAATTATTATGCCTGATTTTTATAAAGGGCAAAAAAAAAATTGATACACATAACAAAACTCATATTCTTAGCCTTAAAAATGGAATTTTAACTTTTGAAAATTAGATAAAATAATGATCAAATTTGTTACAAAGATGTTTTTCTATAGTTTTACTAATAATTCAAAATCTTTAAGTTGAAATACCAAATTTGAAGGAAATTTCCCAAAGCTTTGATTTTCTGCAACCCAGATTAACTCACAGCTCAGAGGAACTGAATGCAAATTTTATACAGCACAATAATTCCATTTTCATCAATATCAACTTAAAACATTGCTGAAAATTTACTGATTAAAATCAAACAGGAATTACAGTATAATCCAAAGAAAAACAAATGTAAAGGAAATAGACATTGAAACAATGCATTTAATCATGTTGAATTAAATTTAAAAATGAAATGTCAGAAATGCTGGCATTTACTAGGAAAAATCAAAATAGTGATCCTATAGGAAAATGTGATCTTCTCTTTATGTAGTTAAAATTCACATGCAATGCCATGATTTCAACAATTCTTCCTCTGTGACAATGTATAGGAATACTGAAATCAAAATTCATCCCAGTATTTTAAGGGTAACTGATTCACTGTCATCTGTCAAGAAGAATAACTAAGCAGTCTACTGTAATTATCCATCTGATACACAACCCAAGCACTTCGCCAGGCAAAAATGAAAGAGACTTATTTTCATAAGATAAAGAATAAAATGAAGGAGCTTTTGGACTAAGTAATGAGTTAATATCAGACTTTTCTGAACTGATCCACTAGTTTCCAAACAAGTATTTTAAATAAGGAAAATTTAAACAGTGAAATAGGTAAAAAAAAAAAAAAAAAAAAAAAAAGAACTCTCATAGTAGAAAAATGAAGGAAGGAACAAAAATAAATGAATGAAGAAAACCTGGATGATTATGCTGATATTTTTTGCTCAGAGATTAAAATAATGTATAAAGCAATGATTTTTAAAATAGGTTGTAAATTAAGCAATGTCTTTGAGCAAATGAAGTTTAATTATAAATCAAGTTGAATTATTATGCCTGATTTTTATAAAGGGCAAAAAAAAAATTGATACACATAACAAAACTCATATTCTTAGCCTTAAAAATGGAATTTTAACTTTTGAAAATTAGATAAAATAATGATCAAATTTGTTACAAAGATGTTTTTCTATAGTTTTACTAATAATTCAAAATCTTTAAGTTGAAATACCAAATTTGAAGGAAATTTCCCAAAGCTTTGATTTTCTGCAACCCAGATTAACTCACAGCTCAGAGGAACTGAATGCAAATTTTATACAGCACAATAATTCCATTTTCATCAATATCAACTTAAAACATTGCTGAAAATTTACTGATTAAAATCAAACAGGAATTACAGTATAATCCAAAGAAAAACAAATGTAAAGGAAATAGACATTGAAACAATGCATTTAATCATGTTGAATTAAATTTAAAAATGAAATGTCAGAAATGCTGGCATTTACTAGGAAAAATCAAAATAGTGATCCTATAGGAAAATGTGATCTTCTCTTTATGTAGTTAAAATTCACATGCAATGCCATGATTTCAACAATTCTTCCTCTGTGACAATGTATAGGAATACTGAAATCAAAAATTCATCCCAGTATTTTAAGGGTAATTGCTTACTTCCTGACAAATAAGATGATATAGAAGAGGTTTGTACAGTAAGACAAACAATTTCTGAAGAATTAATTATGCAATAAAGCTGAACTATTTTTACTTTAAATAAATTTATGCTATGTCCTATTTAGAGAAATCTGTTTGAAATATATTGCATTGTGAATATATGTTGAATGAACTTATTTCACATTAAAGACAAAACAAAACAAAACAGGTTTTGTATTGCATTATACTTGAAATAAGTAAAACTCCAAAATCTTACATGGGTGCTAATCATTCAAAGCATAAAATAAATTTTTGCTTCAGGTATATAAAACTCCTTTTATTGGTAAGTATCTAAAATATGTACCAGTTTCCATAAATCCAATTTGTTCATAAACCCCTGTGGTTATTCCTGGTAGGTACGTTAAAGCTACACCTGGGTTTAGAGTGTCTATGTACTGATCAACACAGAATGACACAGAATGTGATTTCCATCCTGGAGGAGAGTGATTCTCATGAATATCAAGAAACATTTTGTCCACTGCAAGAAAAGAAAGACTTTGAGCTTTAATGGAAACCAAAAGAAATGGTGTAAGAATACCATCTCAGGGAAGTACTAATATATCATCTCTGGTAGCATAAAAAAATGTAGTTGAAAATAAAAATTTAAGAAAAACTATTATGTGCATTCTTCATATATCAAAAGAGGCTTATTGTTTACCAAGGAAAAGAAGGCATGTTGGGACACGAAAATAAATGTAAAGGAAATAGACATTGAAACAATGCATTTAATCATGTTGAATTAAATTTAAAAATGAAATGTCAGAAATGCTGGCATTTACTAGGAAAAATCAAAATAGTGATCCTATAGGAAAATGTGATCTTCTCTTTATGTAGTTAAAACTCACATGCAATGCCATGATTTAAACAATTCTTCCTCTGTGATAATGTATAGGAATACTGAAATGAAAAATTCACCCCAGTTTTTTAAGGGTAATTGCTTACTTCCTGACAAATAAGATGATATAGAAGAGGTTTGTACAGTAAGACAAACAATTTCTGAAGAATTAATTATGCAATAAAGCTGAACTATTTTTACTTTAAATAAATTTATGCTATGTCCTATTTAGAGAAATCTGTTTGAAATATATTGCATTGTGAATATATGTTGAATGAACTTATTTCACATTAAAGACAAAACAAAACAAAACAGGTTTTGTATTGCATTATACTTGAAATAAGTAAAACTCCAAAATCTTACATGGGTGCTAATCATTCAAAGCATAAAATAAATTTTTGCTTCAGGTATATAAAACTCCTTTTATTGGTAAGTATCTAAAATATGTACCAGTTTCCATAAATCCAATTTGTTCATAAACCCCTGTGGTTATTCCTGGTAGGTACGTTAAAGCTACACCTGGGTTTAGAGTGTCTATGTACTGATCAACACAGAATGACACAGAATGTGATTTCCATCCTGGAGGAGAGTGATTCTCATGAATATCAAGAAACATTTTGTCCACTGCAAGAAAAGAAAGACTTTGAGCTTTAATGGAAACCAAAAGAAATGGTGTAAGAATACCATCTCAGGGAAGTACTAATATATCATCTCTGGTAGCATAAAAAAATGTAGTTGAAAATAAAAATTTAAGAAAAACTATTATGTGCATTCTTCATATATCAAAAGAGGCTTATTGTTTACCAAGGAAAAGAAGGCATGTTGGGACACGAAAATAAAGTTTTTTGTGTAATGGTGCTTGTGTTTGCAAAGAACAGAAGAAAAGTACATGTGTTGGATGTTATTCACGATCTCTAAGAAAGTTTGCATCACTGAACCATAAACAAGGCACAATAACCAAGCTATTACAGCACACAATGCCACTGAGACATCACTGTCTGCTGTTCTCTGGACTTTCATTTATGAAGGCAAGTTACTTTCTATGTACCACTGCTTGGGGCTAAAGAGTAACATGCATGCTTCCGACTCAGGGCTGCAAAATAAGTGTCTCCACTTCTTTTATACTGCTTTCCTGGTTGTTGATGTTAATCAGTCACATCATAGTGGTGAAAATGCTGGTATGGAGAACTACAAGTTGAAATTCTTGGTATGTCAGTTATGTGTTTATTAAGCCAAACTATTTGAGTGATGTATAATTTTTTAAACTTTTTTTCTCATTACACTCATCTAATCAGTTTATTTCACTGGATACTTGGAAAATAATGATCATGGAAATTCAACCAACAAATGCCCTTTTCCAACAAAATAGAAATAATATTTAGGTTATTATTTCCCAGCTTTAAGTCACAATTCTTACACTAGGATGAGGACTAACTTCTACAAGCCCATTTCTGCAAACCCAAATGGCACTTGTTTAGACTTTCTGAAAAGGGATGCTGAAGAGTGGCTGGAAGCCTGGGCAGAGGAGAAAGGTGCTTCGGTCTAGGTTACTTGACAGCCATTGTTTTTATATTGGCAATGACCTTTCTAGATTCCAAAATCCCCTTCCCACATATTCTCAGACCCAGCCTACTTCCCTCCTTCAAAAGCACCAGCTGATGGGCAGCTCCTTCTCTGAAAGGAAAGCTGATTTCCAGCTCTGTGAAAAGCCTCTCAGGGACTCCAGAACAAGCTACACAGTACCCTCCCCTTACGGGTCCTCTTAGCAGTTCTGACTGTTTACAGTCCTTATTCAGAGCATCTGAGTTTACAGTTTACAGATGAAAGGAGACCACACAGCCTCCTTTCATCGAAGATATGAGTCTTGTCATCAGGGTCATTTCTCCAAAAGTCTAAGTTTTAGTAGTAACTCAACCATCTTCCCTTTGCTCCCCAGTTCTTTTCTGAAGTTTCCATCTCCACATTAGTTCAGTGTTCCTATTTTGCCTCTTTTGTATGCCAGAGCCCATCTAGCCAATTCTACAGTAAAGTAGTGATATGATAATTTTTCTTACTTAAGCTTGGCAGTATAATAAATAGAAATTTGAGTTTTAAATATGTCTGTCCACTAACACAAAAGAGACAAGCAAAGTTAAATATGAAGTGAAAGTGGGAATCCCAGATAACATATAAATACTGAAGTTAAGGGTTCATCCTGGGGATTCTGCCAAACACTAGTCATTGTATACTTATAGTTAACGGTTATTCAGGGAATAAAGATGGGAATATAAAATCTAGGGACCAACTGAGGAAAGGAATCAAATGAAATACCCTCAAATAAACCTGGGACACAAAATCTCACACCATTGAAGAAGAGTAAAGCCCTTCTTTAAAGAATTAAGAATGAAAAACAATCTAGGCTTGAAGATAAGATCAGCAAGAGAAGCTGCCTTTATAAATTTGGCACTGGGTTGTAAGGGAAACATGATTTCCTTAGAATTTGCAATCTTAACTATTATTATGCAGTTTGTTTCCTTAATTAATGATTTACAATATGAAAAAAACAATTAAGTAATTTGATCCAAAATCAGCTTGAGGCAGTGGTGCCCCCCAGGGGAAGGTGCTATGAAAAATACTGTAATTAATAATGGGTACAGATATTTTGCTGACTTTACAAAATAATATGAAAATTTACAATATAATATGAAATTTATTACACAAGTGTGCAATAAAAGTATAAAACAAAAAAGAGCTGAAAACCAGGAGAATTTTACAAGCATATTTGCATAGAGGGACCACAGATAGAAGAAAAGTGATCCAGATGAAACAAGAAGGAATAAAGAGGAATGAATAGTGCTTTGGGTATTCATGGGCAAACTTGAACATTCATTGCAACGTGAAATAGACATAGCAATATCTGATTTGAGAGTAAAAAGAAGGATACTGGTAAATTATGGACAGGAGTGTCATATGTTTTGGAGCTGGATAATCCCTGGTGGTTCAGCAGTAAAGAATTTACCTGCAATGAAGGAGATGCAAGAGTCACGGTTTCAATTCCTAGGGGTCAGGAAAAATCTCCTGAGGAAGAAATGGCAACCCACTCCCCTATTCTTGCCTGGAAGATCCCATGGGCATAGGAGTCTGGCGGGCTAGAGTCCATGGGGCCTCATACTCAGACATAACTGAGCACAAAAAGCTTTTTTTCTTCTTAATTATAAAGTAGTCTAAGAGCCTTATATTATTTAGATAAAGTTGTTATGATAGTATTATATTTCCTCTGAAAGAAACACTAAAAACTGACTAGCCACTCTCAGCAACCAGCCAAAGACAGAAGTTCTACATCCAAGCGGTAAAACAGGCTGGGACACAGTCTCACCATGAGCCCCACCCACGCCCATCTCATTCACCTTTCTGTGGAGACCCACAGGCTGAGAAGCAAAGTTTGAACCTCACAGTAGGCACCCCCATTTTTAAGACCTACATTTGAGACAGACAAAGTTCCAAAACATCTAGCTCTGAAAAGCAGCAGAGCTCTGTTCAAAAGCTGCAGATGTTTTAGGGACGTGGACTCCTCAAGCGCACACACAGAGAGATTCATCAGCTCCACGTCCCAGGGTGAAGCACTGTTCTAGGGTGACCCAATTTGGTGGAAGAAGCCCAATTGTTTGCTTTAAGTGTTGGTGGCAGTAGGCTTCTGATCTGATGGACACTTGGGGACCTGCTGGCACTCTTCCTGGGGAAGCCTAGTGGCTGCTATCTTAACTCTCACTCTGCTGCATCCAGGAGTGGGAATCAGTGATTGGAGCTTTTAGATGTTTCTGGCCTTGCGAGTTTGAGTCTGCGCCTTGGTCCACTACTCTATGGCCAGCAGCGGTTCCATTCCTGGGTCTCACAGGAGTGTGGCTATCTATGAAATGGTTCTGGGCAGGCTCCCACTTGAGGACAGGACACACACAGGGGTCTAAGTGCTCTCTCTGCCAGGGTAGCTCCTTTACAGGTTCTGGAACTTTGGCCAGAAAGGTAGGCACACATCTAGGTTCTTACGGTGTGAATGAACTCTTGGGCAGGTAGGCCAGTGTACATTGTCTTTTTGTGCTTTCTCTGCCTCACTATAGCTTGTGAGCATCTCCCAAGCAAGGGCTTGCACACTTATCTGGCGCCCCAGTTGTCCTAATTGGGAATTGCTGCTCAGGGGACACCATGCAAAGATGGCCAGCGGGACATTGGTTTGCAGTCATATAGGACCATATAAACTTGTGCTTTAAAAGCTGCTGCCTGAAGATATGGCCTCTTAATCACATGCCACAACATAGTATACTAGAAAGCTATAAATAAGAAAAATAATCTGCAATTTCTCCAGGAATCCTTGACTTGTTCATTTATGCCACCCTCTAGTCTCTGCCTAGCTCATATTCAGAATCTGTATTATTTATATTCTGCATGGAGATTTTAAATTCAATATTCATTTAACAACAACAAAATCTCTTTTAAAGAGGTATGAATAAGCTGTACAAAACACAGCATTTTTTTCTCATATGATATCCTGCATATCCCACATCTCCTTCATTGCAGGGGATTCTTTACTGCTGACAGTAGGCACAAGACCTACATTTGAGACAGACAAAGTTCCAAAACATCTAGCTCTGAAAAGCAGCAGAGCTCTGTTCAAAAGCTGCAGATGTTTTAGGGACGTGGACTCCTCAAGCGCACACACAGAGAGATTCATCAGCTCCACGTCCCAGGGTGAAGCACTGTTCTAGGGTGACCCAATTTGGTGGAAGAAGCCCAATTGTTTGCTTTAAGTGTTGGTGGCAGTAGGCTTCTGATCTGATGGACACTTGGGGACCTGCTGGCACTCTTCCTGGGGAAGCCTAGTGGCTGCTATCTTAACTCTCACTCTGCTGCATCCAGGAGTGGGAATCAGTGATTGGAGCTTTTAGATGTTTCTGGCCTTGCGAGTTTGAGTCTGCGCCTTGGTCCACTACTCTATGGCCAGCAGCGGTTCCATTCCTGGGTCTCACAGGAGTGTGGCTATCTATGAAATGGTTCTGGGCAGGCTCCCACTTGAGGACAGGACACACACAGGGGTCTAAGTGCTCTCTCTGCCAGGGTAGCTCCTTTACAGGTTCTGGAACTTTGGCCAGAAAGGTAGGCACACATCTAGGTTCTTACGGTGTGAATGAACTCTTGGGCAGGTAGGCCAGTGTACATTGTCTTTTTGTGCTTTCTCTGCCTCACTATAGCTTGTGAGCATCTCCCAAGCAAGGGCTTGCACACTTATCTGGCGCCCCAGTTGTCCTAATTGGGAATTGCTGCTCAGGGGACACCATGCAAAGATGGCCAGCGGGACATTGGTTTGCAGTCATATAGGACCATATAAACTTGTGCTTTAAAAGCTGCTGCCTGAAGATATGGCCTCTTAATCACATGCCACAACATAGTATACTAGAAAGCTATAAATAAGAAAAATAATCTGCAATTTCTCCAGGAATCCTTGACTTGTTCATTTATGCCACCCTCTAGTCTCTGCCTAGCTCATATTCAGAATCTGTATTATTTATATTCTGCATGGAGATTTTAAATTCAATATTCATTTAACAACAACAAAATCTCTTTTAAAGAGGTATGAATAAGCTGTACAAAACACAGCATTTTTTTCTCATATGATATCCTGCATATCCCACATCTCCTTCATTGCAGGGGATTCTTTACTGCTGAGCCACCAAGAAAGGCCTTATGAATATCATGAGCTTTTGAGTTTGTTTGTTTTTTTTTTTAATAAAAAAAAGAGAGAGAAAGCACAGAAGAAGCAGTGAGCCTGCCCTTAAAGAACTGACTTCAACCTTGAGTGACTTTGAGAGAACAATTTAATTTTTTAAGCAGTTTCCTTATCTGAAACATGGGGCATAATAGTAAATATACCATAAGGGTTTCCTTCATGGCTCAGTAGTAAAGAATATTTCTATCAAACAGGAGACTTAGGTTCTATCCCTGGGTCAGGAGGATGCCCTGGAGGAGAAATCAGTAATACTCTCCAGTATTCTTGCCTGGCAAATTCCAGAGAGAGTGGAGCCTGGCAGGATACAGTTCATGATGTAGCAAAGGAGTTGGAAGTGACTTGGCAACTAAACAACAACAAACAATACAATTAAGATAGTTAGTTTATGTATCAACATGGCTGAACCACAAAGTGGCAGATATTAAATTAAACCTTATTCTGATTGTGTCCGTGAAGGTGCTTCTGAAAGAGATAAGCATATGAACTGGTAAACTGAGTAAAGCAGATGGCTGTTCTTGGTGTGGGTGGGCCACTTCCTATCTATTAAGTGTTTGAATGGAACAAAAGGTTGAATGAACTCTATCTACCTTCCTGTCTTTGATTTGGAACAGTAGTCATTTCCTGCATTTAGACTCAGGTTGCAGCTACACCACCAGCTCCCCTGATTCTCAAGTCTTCCGACTCAGACTGGCACTTACAATATAGGTTTCTCCTAGGTCTTATGATTTTGGACTCAAACAAAAACTAACCATCATGTCTCCCGGATCTCCAGCTTGTTAACTACGGACCTTGGGACTTTTCAGACTCAGTAATCACATGAGCCAATGGCTTATAAAAAAACTTATGTATATGCATGTATCATATACATCATATATATACATATCATGTATGTATATATTTCCTGTTGATTCTCTTTCTGTTGAGAAAATTGACTTTAACATGAACAGAGACTGATTAATTTCAAACTCTGTAAAATATGCTTGTCAAATAGCTAGGTAGCTTATACAACTAAAGGAAAAGTTTAAGGGGAAAAATAATGTATTCAAAATAGACTAGAAAAAAAGGGAAAAGGGAGAGGGGCAAAATGAATTCTAGTGTCAAGTAGAAGCTTGTGAATGTGAATAATGATGTACAATGAATGGCCAAGTTGCAGAGAGATAATACAGTATCATTCTGTTTATAATCATTTCTAAAGTAGATGAAATTAAGCAATGTACTTTTTACAGATACATATTTCAATGGATAAACAGATCTTTTAAAGCAAGGAAATGATTAAAACACAATTTAGCATAGTGACTATTCTGTTGGAGATTGGGAGGAAATATTATTGAAGAGACAAAAGAACGTTTAAGATACTGATAAAGATTATCCCTTGAGCTGAGTGCTCATTTTGTTTTATTTGTAAGCTGTACAAAAATGTTTTATACAATTATCCCATATCCCTAAAGGACTCTGTAATCCCATACTTTCAGTCAATTTCTAATTGAAAATTTCTACAACTCTTTAGGAGGGGCCTGGTACTCTACTGATATATCAGGCAGACCCAAGGTGCCCGGAAGTTCCTTTCTGCAAAACCATCCACTTGGCAATGCCAAATAGGAAGTGGTAGTATCACAGCTTCCACACCTCTCAATTGAAGAAATTCTAGGGTGTTTCTATATGTATTACAGCAGAATTCAGCATGCCAACCCACAGAAAAACCACTTCATTTACCTAAAACGTATTGACTTTCTTCTTGAGTTCAAGGACAGCCCTCAAAGAACCAACATTCCCACTGTTCATGTACTGAGATGTACCTTCTCATTTTGAATAACAGAAGTAACGCTGTGCTCTTGGAAGCCTACAGCTAACAAAAATGACTTGTCAGTTTCTTCTGTAGCACTTTTGGAAATTCAGAGATGCCATGTAAGAAGTTTGCCATATAATATGGCTGGACACATCATTTTGAGAGACCATGTAGGGAGATCACATAAAAAACAAGTGACTTTAAGATTACATAGAGAGACAGAGAGACAGCCCCTTAATGAGTTGTTTTACTATTGACTGCAGCCTCATAAGAAGCCTAGGAGGTGCTAGTGTCAATGCAGGATACATAAGAGGTGTGGGCTCAATCCCTAGGTCAGTAAGATCTCCTGGAGGAGGGCATGACAACTCATTCTGCTATTCTTGTCTGGAGAATTCCACAGACACAGGAATCTGGAGGGTTACAGTTCATAGCATCACAAAGAATTGGACACAACAGAAGTAACTTAGCACACAGGTACATGAGAAGTCCCAAATAAGACCTACTAGATAACCAAGCAGCTAATTTCAGTCAACACACAGAATTGTGAGGTATAATAAATGATTGTCCTTGCAAGTCACTGATTACAGAGTCACTTGCTACGATTATTGGAGATTGGGAGGAAATATTATTGAAGAGACAAAAGAACGTTTAAGATACTGATAAAGATTATCCCTTGAGCTGAGTGCTCATTTTGTTTTATTTGTAAGCTGTACAAAAATGTTTTATACAATTATCCCATATCCCTAAAGGACTCTGTAATCCCATACTTTCAGTCAATTTCTAATTGAAAATTTCTACAACTCTTTAGGAGGGGCCTGGTACTCTACTGATATATCAGGCAGACCCAAGGTGCCCGGAAGTTCCTTTCTGCAAAACCATCCACTTGGCAATGCCAAATAGGAAGTGGTAGTATCACAGCTTCCACACCTCTCAATTGAAGAAATTCTAGGGTGTTTCTATATGTATTACAGCAGAATTCAGCATGCCAACCCACAGAAAAACCACTTCATTTACCTAAAACGTATTGACTTTCTTCTTGAGTTCAAGGACAGCCCTCAAAGAACCAACATTCCCACTGTTCATGTACTGAGATGTACCTTCTCATTTTGAATAACAGAAGTAACGCTGTGCTCTTGGAAGCCTACAGCTAACAAAAATGACTTGTCAGTTTCTTCTGTAGCACTTTTGGAAATTCAGAGATGCCATGTAAGAAGTTTGCCATATAATATGGCTGGACACATCATTTTGAGAGACCATGTAGGGAGATCACATAAAAAACAAGTGACTTTAAGATTACATAGAGAGACAGAGAGACAGCCGCCCCTTAATGAGTTGTTTTACTATTGACTGCAGCCTCATAAGAAGCCTAGGAGGTGCTAGTGTCAATGCAGGATACATAAGAGGTGTGGGCTCAATCCCTAGGTCAGTAAGATCTCCTGGAGGAGGGCATGACAACTCATTCTGCTATTCTTGTCTGGAGAATTCCACAGACACAGGAATCTGGAGGGTTACAGTTCATAGCATCACAAAGAATTGGACACAACAGAAGTAACTTAGCACACAGGTACATGAGAAGTCCCAAATAAGACCTACTAGATAACCAAGCAGCTAATTTCAGTCAACACACAGAATTGTGAGGTATAATAAATGATTGTCCTTGCAAGTCACTGATTACAGAGTCACTTGCTACCCAGAGCAGAAAACTAGAACCCTTCTTTCTGTACTCTTGCTTTCCCATTCTTATGTGGGTGTTTCCTGTTACTACTTCCCATGTGGATAAACTTCACTCTAAATCTAGTCTTAGAGTTTAGTTTTAGAGGAGCCCATACCAAGACAACACAGTTAATAATTAAAGTCAAAGTCAAGATAAAAGAAAACAATTTCATATTATCTAATCCTCACACACATGCATTCACAAAAAAATTAGGAATTATCATTTCTCTTTTTTTTCATTTTTCTTTTTTTTTAAGATAGGAGATAGAGCTTAATGAGAACTTACTAATGACTACAAAATAAAATAATGGTATTGTCATATACTATGCAAAAGGATATGTGTTATAGATTTTTCTGTCAATTTTTATAAAATCATTCTTATTCCTCTCCTTTGATGAGCAACAGTAGAGAAAGGATTGAACTATTGAAAATATCCTTCTTGCTGATTTGCAAGCCTTCTGTCTTAGTACCTTTGAGCTGTTAAAGCAGAATGTCTTAACCTTAATGGTGCATAAACAAATATATTTCTCACATTCTTGAGGCTGTCCAAGATCAAGAGTCCTACAGATTCAGTGTTCCATGAGGACCCACATTCCAATTGACAGATATATTCTTGCTTTTTCCTCACATGGTGGAAGGGATAAGAGAGCTCTCTAATGTTTCTTTTAAAAAGGCACTAGATTGATACAGCCTCAATAGAAGACAGTATGGAGATTTCTTAAAAAACAAAAAATAGAAGCACCATACAACCCAGCAATCCCACTCTTAGGCTTATACCCTGATGAAATTAAATCCGAAAGAAACACCTGTACCCCAATGTTCATTGCAGCTCTCTATACAATAGCTAGAACATGGAAGCAACCTAGATACCCATCAACGAACGAATGGATACAAAAGCTCTGGTACATATATACAATGGAATACTACACATCTGTCAAAAGAAATGCAGAAGAAACAGCCCTAATGAGGTGGCTGGCTCTAGAACCTATCATAAAAAGTTAAGTCAGTCAGAAAGAGAATGGCAAGTACAATATACTAACACACATATATGGAATGTAGTAGGATGGTGATGATGGCACATGCAGTGAAGCGATGGAAAGACAGACATGGACAGTGGACATATGAACATTGTGGGGAAGGAACAGTGGGTGAGAGATGTAAAGGAAGTAGCTGGAAGGCCTGTACTATCATATGTGAAGAAAATAGCTATAGTCATTGCTCTGTGAAAAAAGCAGATCCTTCACAGGTACTGTGGGACGGTCTGGAGGGGGGGAATGGGAGGAGTGATATACATATGACTAATCTGAGAACATACGTATCTGTAAACAACAAAACTCTGTAAAAGTTAAAAGCAAAATAAAAGTTTAAAAAAATAATAAAAATAAATAAAAAAAAAAAAAGGCACTAATCCTGTTCATGAGGGCTCCACCCTTGTTATCTTTCGAAAGCTCCAACTCCTAACACCATCACATACAGGATTAGGTCTCAACATACAAGTTTGATGGCAGGACACAAACATTCAGTCTACAACACCTTCCTATTTTAAAATTGTAAATGAATAAAGGTTCATCATAACCATAAAAACAGAACAAGGTATAGAAAAGATTTGACTAATTTTAAGTGGCTATTTTTTAAATATGCTAAAAGGCTCAAAATTTCCTACTTTGGAGAAATTTAAAATAGGACAGACTTTCACCCTTATGAATAGGTCTCATGTAGCTTTTCCAGAAACAGAAAAATAGATGATATCTTATTGTCCCTTTAAGCCTGAGAAACAATACAGTAGGTCATTCTTGTGGCTAATTTACATTTGTCTTTAATTTCTCTTATTCCAGGGTTATTTAATAAATATATCATCTAGTAAGTAGGGTTGAGTAACTGTTGCGTGCATATTCACTTTTTTCAATAGAGGAGTTTAACTTCTTTAGTTAACTAAAGATATTTTACTATCTGTAAAACATTTAGCATAGTCAATGTTTTAGTAACACTACAGTATTCTGTTTTGAAATTACAGTGATTGTTGTAAATATTTCTAATTAATGTAAATATGTCATTACATATCTGAAATTACACTGAAGAATCCAAGTTAAATATACTAACACACATATATGGAATGTAGTAGGATGGTGATGATGGCACATGCAGTGAAGCGATGGAAAGACAGACATGGACAGTGGACATATGAACATTGTGGGGAAGGAACAGTGGGTGAGAGATGTAAAGGAAGTAGCTGGAAGGCCTGTACTATCATATGTGAAGAAAATAGCTATAGTCATTGCTCTGTGAAAAAAGCAGATCCTTCACAGGTACTGTGGGACGGTCTGGAGGGGGGGAATGGGAGGAGTGATATACATATGACTAATCTGAGAACATACGTATCTGTAAACAACAAAACTCTGTAAAAGTTAAAAGCAAAATAAAAGTTTAAAAAAATAATAAAAATAAATAAAAAAAAAAAAAGGCACTAATCCTGTTCATGAGGGCTCCACCCTTGTTATCTTTCGAAAGCTCCAACTCCTAACACCATCACATACAGGATTAGGTCTCAACATACAAGTTTGATGGCAGGACACAAACATTCAGTCTACAACACCTTCCTATTTTAAAATTGTAAATGAATAAAGGTTCATCATAACCATAAAAACAGAACAAGGTATAGAAAAGATTTGACTAATTTTAAGTGGCTATTTTTTAAATATGCTAAAAGGCTCAAAATTTCCTACTTTGGAGAAATTTAAAATAGGACAGACTTTCACCCTTATGAATAGGTCTCATGTAGCTTTTCCAGAAACAGAAAAATAGATGATATCTTATTGTCCCTTTAAGCCTGAGAAACAATACAGTAGGTCATTCTTGTGGCTAATTTACATTTGTCTTTAATTTCTCTTATTCCAGGGTTATTTAATAAATATATCATCTAGTAAGTAGGGTTGAGTAACTGTTGCGTGCATATTCACTTTTTTCAATAGAGGAGTTTAACTTCTTTAGTTAACTAAAGATATTTTACTATCTGTAAAACATTTAGCATAGTCAATGTTTTAGTAACACTACAGTATTCTGTTTTGAAATTACAGTGATTGTTGTAAATATTTCTAATTAATGTAAATATGTCATTACATATCTGAAATTACACTGAAGAATCCAAGTTCATTTTAAAGTATGCTTTCTTATAGCATGGTTTAAAACTTGGATAGCTAGCCTTTGAAATGTATAAATTATAGAAGAAGAAAGTCAGCATAGTTTTCTTTTCCTGAGAAGTGGAGCAGTTAATATTCAACATGAAATGTCTAATCTTTAAATACATTATAATCTAACTGCTTAGGATAATTTTTGCTTTAATACCTTAAGAGTCTGCAAAGCCTGAAGGATGGGATTATTAAGATGAAATTTTAATGTCAAAATTATCAGAGAAGTGAACATATTGCTACTGTTCATAAAAAATTGTATTCAATTTCTGAATGATTTGTTCAAATAAGAGATGAGAATATATTTGATTATAGCTAGTAAGTAACCCAAAATTTGATCAGATGACTGGAGGTCAGTGCTACATAAAGGCCGTTGACCTCAAAGATTAGACTATTTAAGAGCTGAATTTACTCTAATATATAAATGTACCTGAAGAGAGAAGCATAAAATTGTAGCTATAAAGTAATTAAACTGTTGGAATATTTTGTAGTAAAAATAATAATAAAAGGAGTGTATGGAAATTAAAATTAAAGTGAATGATGATAATTTCTTTGGAAAACAATGCAAAAGTGTAGAAAACATTTCTCCCTTTTCATGTTTTAAAGCTTTGGAGTAGCTCAAAACTAACAGGCAGAATATATTTCTAAATTTAAATCTTATTTTATTTACTAGACCTTACAGTTAGTGTTCATATTAATCTACTGTATATAATTTGCTGTGGAAAGCCAACTAATATGAACAGCAAAAAAAAGATAGCATTTAACTGTGCTATTTCAGGTAATTGTTTCTAAGCAAATACATACTTTGCAGTATTTTTTATAATTGTGCTTGTCAGTTTCTTAAAAAGGATTATCCCTATAGCAATACAAACTTCTCCTTCTACATCAACAAATACCCACAATGATTATGCTCATACATAACCATTTATGACTAATAATAGAAAGTATAACAAACAATCAATAGTCCTTCAAACTTATAATTATAATTTTTTAGCCCACTGACTGGGGAAATGTAGAAGCTTCTTATGTATTGGTCTTAAGATACAAAAGCTCAGTCGGTATTCTTCTTAGAACAATGTACATTTGTAATTTATGAATGTTCTTTTATATTCTTGTAGATATAAATATACAGTTACATTTTCCCTTTTCCCTAGTGGTACATAATTATAACTTGTAACATGTAAATATTTATGAATTCACAGGATGTTCACTAGAAGAGAAGGATGTTATACTTGCAGATTTGTCTAGTATTATATCTGCAGAATTCAGATCTTATTATTAGGCTTTATGTTGTATTGCAAAATGTAAAAATACATTGTTATAAATTTGACTTGTCTAGAAAACATACCATCTGGTGATTCTGTTAAGATTTGAGAATTATCTCAACATTATTTACAGTTAGAAATAGACATTACAATGTTGGTTGAAAGTTTTGCTCCCTTTGCTTTTATATAAGTAAATGGAGAACATTAATGTCCTATATTCTAGGTGACAAAATAAAGTTAGAACATTAATATCATGAGGCATTAGAATTTATAGAATCTTAGAGAGCATCCAGGCAGAAATGGCACACTAATTGACTGACAGTGACTGCCTAAATGCAATTTAAAAAATTCTATCAGGATTAGATATTAAAGGATAGTTATCAGTCTAATGAGTAAGAGCATTTGGTTGAATGAGAACCATATGCTTTGAGTTCTGGAGAGGAGCCTGGTGGCACTTGCTGTAGTCTTGCCTCCCGTTGTCTAATATGCATCAAAGATCACTAAAAGCTGGACAAAAATGAAGATTCCACTTCCTAAAACACTTACCTCAAATTGTCTAATCTATATAAAAGATCACTAAAAGATGGTCAAAAATGGAGATTCAGTTCCTAAAACACTTCACTGATTTTTCAGATAGATCAGCTTCTGAATCATTGTCCATATATTTGCTCAAAATCTTATTCCTGTAACTCTGTCCACTTAATTCTAATCTATTTCTCATTTTAAGTCTGCAAATATTTTAGGTGTTCTTTTCTCTTGTTGCTATTTCTCTTTTCCAAATCAAAAGTCATTCATTTCTCCAACTTTTTATCCATCTGTACAGTTGTTCAAGTCCTTCTTAAAATATTGCTCCCAGAACTAAGATCTCTAGATGATAACTTCATAAAGTAGAACAATGACTTCTCTTCCTAAACACACAGTACTCCTATGTAATACAACATAAGATTCCATTATCTATTTCGTGGAGTTTTCATCCTCTTGGATCATAGTGCATTTACCATCAAGTACAGTATTTAGATTTTTTACAACTAATCATTATTTGTTACAAATACTATGTGTTTACTAATTCTCCTATCTGATAATTTGTTCACTTAGAAGAGTAGGATGTTATACTTGCAGATTTGTCTAGTATTATATCTGCAGAATTCAGATCTTATTATTAGGCTTTATGTTGTATTGCAAAATGTAAAAATACATTGTTATAAATTTGACTTGTCTAGAAAACATACCATCTGGTGATTCTGTTAAGATTTGAGAATTATCTCAACATTATTTACAGTTAGAAATAGACATTACAATGTTGGTTGAAAGTTTTGCTCCCTTTGCTTTTATATAAGTAAATGGAGAACATTAATGTCCTATATTCTAGGTGACAAAATAAAGTTAGAACATTAATATCATGAGGCATTAGAATTTATAGAATCTTAGAGAGCATCCAGGCAGAAATGGCACACTAATTGACTGACAGTGACTGCCTAAATGCAATTTAAAAAATTCTATCAGGATTAGATATTAAAGGATAGTTATCAGTCTAATGAGTAAGAGCATTTGGTTGAATGAGAACCATATGCTTTGAGTTCTGGAGAGGAGCCTGGTGGCACTTGCTGTAGTCTTGCCTCCCGTTGTCTAATATGCATCAAAGATCACTAAAAGCTGGACAAAAATGAAGATTCCACTTCCTAAAACACTTACCTCAAATTGTCTAATCTATATAAAAGATCACTAAAAGATGGTCAAAAATGGAGATTCAGTTCCTAAAACACTTCACTGATTTTTCAGATAGATCAGCTTCTGAATCATTGTCCATATATTTGCTCAAAATCTTATTCCTGTAACTCTGTCCACTTAATTCTAATCTATTTCTCATTTTAAGTCTGCAAATATTTTAGGTGTTCTTTTCTCTTGTTGCTATTTCTCTTTTCCAAATCAAAAGTCATTCATTTCTCCAACTTTTTATCCATCTGTACAGTTGTTCAAGTCCTTCTTAAAATATTGCTCCCAGAACTAAGATCTCTAGATGATAACTTCATAAAGTAGAACAATGACTTCTCTTCCTAAACACACAGTACTCCTATGTAATACAACATAAGATTCCATTATCTATTTCGTGGAGTTTTCATCCTCTTGGATCATAGTGCATTTACCATCAAGTACAGTATTTAGATTTTTTACAACTAATCATTATTTGTTACAAATACTATGTGTTTACTAATTCTCCTATCTGATAATAATGATAACCATATTTTTATGATGTTTACTATTAGACAAGAGTCATACTAAGCATTTTATCTTTATATTATTAAAATTGCCATAGCCTTAATTATATCTACAGATTAGGAAAAAAACAACCAGAAGAAGTTGAGAACTCTGTCCAAAGGTGTGGCAGTGTTACATTAACCCCTTTATATTTATTATGTTGGTTTAGAACAATTCATTTTTTTGAGTTTTTATTTAATAATGATATTAAGCTCTCTTAGGAAACAAGGGACACACACTGAGCTTATCTTAGGTATTGAAGAGTTGTTTTAAGTGGGTTCAAAGAAAATGTTAGTGGAAAACTTAGTTACACAGCAAGCCTCTCAAGTAAAAAGAAAGTTTCTCTAGGTATTTAATAGCTTTAGTGTCTCAACTGCAATATTTTTTACCCAACAGAATGCTTTTTCCTTAGCATCCTTCTTGAGAAGAGTTTCTCTTCCTCTTTAGAGTAGGATATAATATCATGGTCACTCATTTGATTTCTATCTCTTCTTCTATTGCTCATAGTGAGGAAAAAAACTAGATCCTATTAACTACATCTTCTGCATATTAATTTTAATCATAATACTTAATGACTCTCATCTTACCAAGTAATGTTCATTTAGTTTCTCTTTGGTTCTCTCAACAACCTTAAGGTAATAATCTTTATTTTTTAGACATGGATTGTTTATTTAGCTATTGTCATTAATTTAATGGGTTTCCATGGTGACTCAGATGGCAAAATATCTACCTGCAATCCGTGGTGACTCAGATGGTAAAATATCTACCTGCAACGCGGGAGACCTGAGTTCAGTCCCTGTGTTGGGAAGATCCCTGGGAGGGAGACATGGCAACTCACTCCAGTATTCTTGTCTGGAGAATCCCCATGAATGGGAGCCTGGAACGCTGCAGTCTATGGGGTTGCAAAGAGTCAGACATGACTGAGTGACTGCACAACAAAAATTAGCAACATGCATGCCAGCAAATCCATGATATAATTTTGTTGGATAGATCTTCTGATTGTTAAATCTCAAATTCACAAGTCTAATTTTACATAAATGAAAATATTTACCTAATTTTCATTTATCTTATCTTCCATTTTCCATGTTTTCTTAGGTGTTATTTATGAAGAGTGTCCAACCACATACACTTCTAATGTTTTTATCAGCAGTGCTCTGCTAGAAACCATGAAATTTTTTGTGAGGTAACTACTCTTTTTCCATTATTCTCCTTAAACAGGACTTCACACTTTACCTGACACATTCTCTCCTTTTCAGATGCAAAATTGTTTGAAACATTTCTCTGCAGATAGCTATTACATTGTCTCTTATCACTATCAAAAAAATAAAGCTGTTTTTGTATGTTCACACACTTCTATGAAAAATTTTAGAAAATGATGTATGTTAAATATTTATAGTTACTCCCAAATTGCCCAATAGATAATATCACTCTACCTATAACGATGCATTGCTGGTATATCCTTTTGCCCCACTATTGAAAACAGTATTTAAATAATTGTTTTTTCTATTGTTATGTATTAATTGTACAATATATGTGAAGTAATACAAATACTTCTACCCATATCTTTTGATACTGTAAACAGTTTAAATCCCCGTTTAGTTTCCTTTTTGGCTTTTTAAATTGTCAATTAATTTTCATATTAATTTTTCCTAGAATTCATCTTAGATTCTGGCAGGATTTTCATTTCTTCATTTGTTCTTGTGCACAGGTTCCTCTTTTCATCTTTGTGAAGAGTATTTTAAAAGCTTAGATGGAAACAGTATATTTGGAAAGCACATGTATATGCACTTGAGATAAGCATCATTAATTGTGAATCCAGCCATCTCTCTAATCTCTCTCTACCTGTCCTTCCAGGTACTTAATTGAATCCAGAAAAAATTAGGAATATTAACTGATCTAAATGAAGGTAAACCTAATTTTTTCTGAATGAGAGAATAACAATGTGCTTTTATACATTATAAAGAACTTCTGTCTACTTCTCACTTAACCCTAGCAACCCTTGGTAACATAACTATTATTATTCCTATCATAAAAATTAGAAAAGTGAGACTTTAAGACCCACTGATTTAACCAAAGTAACAATTTAGATGGCAATACACATGTGATTTTAAATATAATACTGTTTCCACTTGAGCTTGCTGTTTCTCAAAAATCTGAAGCATTTCTGTAATCAGCTTCTCTGTCACCTTGCGTACCCAAACAAAATGTACTCAACTAAAAAACTCCGATAGTTAATTCTGTTGAATTAAGACTTTTAACATTGAAGAGCCCTCTATTCAAAGTCCAAATACCCTTAGAGATTTAATAATCAAGCTGTAGGTAATTAAACCTTAGTAAGAATTAGCTTATCAGATTGCTTTCCATTAACCACGAAGTGAGAATCAATGGAGCACAAAGGAGAAGAGATGGGACGCGGTGGAAACCGAAACAAAAGCAACTGTGAAGGCAACTGAAGAGTGCAACTAACTGTTCTTTTTAGCATGACATTCTGGGAACCTGAGATAAATTCTGAGCATACCCAGCAGCCCACAAAGAGTTGGGCATGACTGAGCAACTGAACTGAACTGAGTTGATACCTAGCAGAGCTGTAGATACCAGGAGAAAATCAATTAATGTGCAATTTTGTCATATGATCGGTTTTGGCTAAAGATATAAGCTAAAACTCATTCGATGAGATTTTATCTCTATTTCCCTTATTCGTTCATGTAATCATTGATCATATTTGCTTTTATTTTAGATACTATGATGGTAAAACTAACCTGACTCTGGTGTGTCCTCTTGCCCTGTCATATATTTTCTATGAATTAATTTTCTTTTCCTAGAATTCATCTTAGATTCTGGCAGGATTTTCATTTCTTCATTTGTTCTTGTGCACAGGTTCCTCTTTTCATCTTTGTGAAGAGTATTTTAAAAGCTTAGATGGAAACAGTATATTTGGAAAGCACATGTATATGCACTTGAGATAAGCATCATTAATTGTGAATCCAGCCATCTCTCTAATCTCTCTCTACCTGTCCTTCCAGGTACTTAATTGAATCCAGAAAAACTTAGGAATATTAACTGATCTAAATGAAGGTAAACCTAATTTTTTCTGAATGAGAGAATAACAATGTGCTTTTATACATTATAAAGAACTTCTGTCTACTTCTCACTTAACCCTAGCAACCCTTGGTAACATAACTATTATTATTCCTATCATAAAAATTAGAAAAGTGAGACTTTAAGACCCACTGATTTAACCAAAGTAACAATTTAGATGGCAATACACATGTGATTTTAAATATAATACTGTTTCCACTTGAGCTTGCTGTTTCTCAAAAATCTGAAGCATTTCTGTAATCAGCTTCTCTGTCACCTTGCGTACCCAAACAAAATGTACTCAACTAAAAAACTCCGATAGTTAATTCTGTTGAATTAAGACTTTTAACATTGAAGAGCCCTCTATTCAAAGTCCAAATACCCTTAGAGATTTAATAATCAAGCTGTAGGTAATTAAACCTTAGTAAGAATTAGCTTATCAGATTGCTTTCCATTAACCACGAAGTGAGAATCAATGGAGCACAAAGGAGAAGAGATGGGACGCGGTGGAAACCGAAACAAAAGCAACTGTGAAGGCAACTGAAGAGTGCAACTAACTGTTCTTTTTAGCATGACATTCTGGGAACCTGAGATAAATTCTGAGCATACCCAGCAGCCCACAAAGAGTTGGGCATGACTGAGCAACTGAACTGAACTGAGTTGATACCTAGCAGAGCTGTAGATACCAGGAGAAAATCAATTAATGTGCAATTTTGTCATATGATCGGTTTTGGCTAAAGATATAAGCTAAAACTCATTCGATGAGATTTTATCTCTATTTCCCTTATTCGTTCATGTAATCATTGATCATATTTGCTTTTATTTTAGATACTATGATGGTAAAACTAACCTGACTCTGGTGTGTCCTCTTGCCCTGTCATATATTTTCATAGATTTTAACTCAAAGACAAATTAACAAAATTCCCCATCATTGAAGTGTCTCAGACTATCTCTACCATTTACCTTACCTGGTGAATTTGTCCTCCCCTTTTGTACCTGAGTTTAATGTATTCAGGCTTATTTCATACAGTCATGACTTCTTTTCATAATTTTTAAAAATCTTCTTCCTTTTGTGTTATACTGTCATACAAAGTAATATGTACCTTTGCATGCCTGACATCTTTCACAAGGTCCAGACAAATAGGTGGTCAAGACAAATAGGTACTCACTAAGTATTTAACGAATTAATTAATACCTCATAAATATGCAAGTATGAATGTAAGTATATTTCTATATAACAAATATTTGTCTCTCTCTCAATCAAGTCAGTCACCTGTGTTTTAACTATTAATACTTTAAAATTGTTTTATCATGTTTCACATAAATTTCATAGATTTCTTTCTTAAAACAACATACGTAAAACCAGAGACTAGGAGATAAAAGAAGTTTCACCAGGAGCGCAGAGCAACCTGGTGGAAAAAAAAAATCAAACTCTAAACTTAAGCTATATTCTTTCAGTTGAAGAAATACAAAGAGATGATCGAAACTTTTAACTTGTATTGCAAATGTGCCAGTATGAGTCTATTTTGTGTTCATGTTGCTGAACAATATATATCAGATCAATTCAGTGAATCTATTAGTCAAAATTAGAAAAAAAAGGGATAAGTACATATCAAAAGAAATAAAAACATATCAAAGGGAAAATCTGTCAGTTTACTGGCTACATATTCAAAATTCATTTTTGTTATTTAACTGATTTTTCTGCTGTGATATAGACACAGATCACATTCCATATGGGGTGTCCATAGATTAGGCCTTAAATTTAAGTGAACATATTCATATATTATTGTGAGCCTTTACCATAAATTATAATGACATCTATCTCACACATGCTAATGCATAATATGACTTTATATTCTTGACTCTGTTTTTCTCCCCAATCTCACGTTCTATCATCTTGGCAGGTCTGCATTTAACACATACAGTAGAAGACCACTTTTGCTTCTGTGGCTCTTGAAAATTTTACAAGTTTTGACCAGACAGGATGCAGAATTGTTTTTGAGTTTCTGCCATGAAATATCTAATAATCCTGTCATTCTTCTGAAAATACTGTGTTAATAAATTCTGACAACGTGCAAAACACAGTGAGAAGAGGAGTTTTTTCATCCCGCACAGCTTTCCTCCAAGTGATAGAAGAGAGGAAAAAAAGAAAGAGAAAGACCCCACAATTAGGTCTGATAGATCATTTCTTTCCCGAAAGATTATTTCTGAAACTTCCATATCCAAACTCTGAGGAGGATTATTTTAAAGGTTCAAGACAAGGAAAATTCTGCTACTGTTTTGGAAGGACAGACAACACTAGAAAAACTAGTCCTAAAGGGAAACTTTGTTATTTTCAAATTTTGATAGCTAGCTTTTGAAGCTTTTCTTTCCACCTAGCTTCATACCTTTTAACACTAAATCATGTTATGTCTTTTTGGGTGGTTTTAAAATTGTTTTATCATGTTTCACATAAATTTCATAGATTTCTTTCTTAAAACAACATACGTAAAACCAGAGACTAGGAGATAAAAGAAGTTTCACCAGGAGCGCAGAGCAACCTGGTGGAAAAAAAAAATCAAACTCTAAACTTAAGCTATATTCTTTCAGTTGAAGAAATACAAAGAGATGATCGAAACTTTTAACTTGTATTGCAAATGTGCCAGTATGAGTCTATTTTGTGTTCATGTTGCTGAACAATATATATCAGATCAATTCAGTGAATCTATTAGTCAAAATTAGAAAAAAAAGGGATAAGTACATATCAAAAGAAATAAAAACATATCAAAGGGAAAATCTGTCAGTTTACTGGCTACATATTCAAAATTCATTTTTGTTATTTAACTGATTTTTCTGCTGTGATATAGACACAGATCACATTCCATATGGGGTGTCCATAGATTAGGCCATCTAAGTGAACATATTCATATATTATTGTGAGCCTTTACCATAAATTATAATGACATCTATCTCACACATGCTAATGCATAATATGACTTTATATTCTTGACTCTGTTTTTCTCCCCAATCTCACGTTCTATCATCTTGGCAGGTCTGCATTTAACACATACAGTAGAAGACCACTTTTGCTTCTGTGGCTCTTGAAAATTTTACAAGTTTTGACCAGACAGGATGCAGAATTGTTTTTGAGTTTCTGCCATGAAATATCTAATAATCCTGTCATTCTTCTGAAAATACTGTGTTAATAAATTCTGACAACGTGCAAAACACAGTGAGAAGAGGAGTTTTTTCATCCCGCACAGCTTTCCTCCAAGTGATAGAAGAGAGGAAAAAAAGAAAGAGAAAGACCCCACAATTAGGTCTGATAGATCATTTCTTTCCCGAAAGATTATTTCTGAAACTTCCATATCCAAACTCTGAGGAGGATTATTTTAAAGGTTCAAGACAAGGAAAATTCTGCTACTGTTTTGGAAGGACAGACAACACTAGAAAAACTAGTCCTAAAGGGAAACTTTGTTATTTTCAAATTTTGATAGCTAGCTTTTGAAGCTTTTCTTTCCACCTAGCTTCATACCTTTTAATACTAAATCATGTTATGTCTTTTTGGGAGGTTTTAATTTTAAAATACTGCCACCATTATAATAGAGAAGCAGGCTTAAGTGATGTGTGCATATGTGTACAAAAATATGCATACAAAAACAGACACACACAGAGACACCCATGAAATTATTTTTCTTATTCAAACATCTATTGCAATGTGAGTTAAGACTAAGGCATAAGGAAAGTCATGAGGAGCAACGGCTGAGTCATTCATTATTGAAACATTGAGAGTATGTTGATTTACTTAATAGATATGCAGTCTTTATTAGATCAGGAAAGGTCATGGACACACATATATACCTTTCTAATAAATGCTTCACATATAAAAGAAAATCTAATTCCCTGAGAAAACATTAAAATATACAAATATCAATTTTCCTTAAGGCTGATCTGAAAACTTTCAGTGACTATTAATATACGCACACATTTTGAAAGCATTGTCTTTGTACTTTCCTGCATTACAACATTTATGGTGGTGTTCCTCTAAAAGCCATGACATTTTACAAAAGCAAGCTTTTGACTGCAAGGTAGTGAAGAGCAGGTTGGTGGATCAAAACTCAAAGCCTTGTTTTGAAATTAAATTCAGGCAGTAGGCTCAGACAGACCTGAACTAGTGCATACCAGGCACCACCCAGCACCTCACAAGCGTAGATTCTCCTAGAGTGTGAGCAGTGTGACTTTCACCAGCTTCTTTCCAGATTTGCCTGTTCTGGATCACCTCACAAAGCCCTAGATTCTAAATACTGTGTTAATAAATTCTGACAACGTGCAAAACACAGTGAGAAGAGGAGTTTTTCATCCGCACAGCTTTCCTCCAAGTGATAGAAGAGAGGAAAAAGAAAGAGAAAGACCCCACAATTAGGTCTGATAGATCATTTCTTTCCGAAGATTATTTCTGAAACTTCCATATCCAAACTCTGAGGAGGATTATTTTAAAGGTTCAAGACAAGGAAAATTCTGCTACTGTTTTGGAAGGACAGACAACACTAGAAAAACTAGTCCTAAAGGGAAACTTTGTTATTTTCAAATTTTGATAGCTAGCTTTTGAAGCTTTTCTTTCCACCTAGCTTCATACCTTTTAACACTAAATCATGTTATGTCTTTTTGGGTGGTTTTAATTTTAAGATACTGCACCCCTTATAATAGAGAAGCAGGCTTAAGTGATGTGTGCATATGTGTACAAAAATATGCATACAAAAACAGACACACACAGAGACACCCATGAAATTATTTTTCTTATTCAAACATCTATTGCAATGTGAGTTAAGACTAAGGCATAAGGAAAGTCATGAGGAGCAACGGCTGAGTCATTCATTATTGAAACATTGAGAGTATGTTGATTTACTTAATAGATATGCAGTCTTTATTAGATCAGGAAAGGTCATGGACACACATATATACCTTTCTAATAAATGCTTCACATATAAAAGAAAATCTAATTCCCTGAGAAAACATTAAAATATACAAATATCAATTTTCCTTAAGGCTGATCTGAAAACTTTCAGTGACTATTAATATACGCACACATTTTGAAAGCATTGTCTTTGTACTTTCCTGCATTACAACATTTATGGTGGTGTTCCTCTAAAAGCCATGACATTTTACAAAAGCAAGCTTTTGACTGCAAGGTAGTGAAGAGCAGGTTGGTGGATCAAAACTCAAAGCCTTGTTTTGAAATTAAATTCAGGCAGTAGGCTCAGACAGACCTGAACTAGTGCATACCAGGCACCACCCAGCACCTCACAAGCGTAGATTCTCCTAGAGTGTGAGCAGTGTGACTTTCACCAGCTTCTTTCCAGATTTGCCTGTTCTGGATACCTTCCAAGCAGAATAATTATATATATCAAAAATACTTAGCAGTTTTGTTAAAGGCATTAAAAAAACCGAATATACTGAAGTTTCTTTCCCTCTGAGAACTAATGAATGCATCAAGATACTGTCTGTCTGAAGAGAGGAAGGATTCATGTTTAAAGTCATTATTCTACCAAACTCCATCAATTTCATGTCACCAACACAACAAAAGGTGCAATTTTCAGAAGGCTGTTTTCTGTCTGAGTCTTTTCACTGTGGTTTCACCACACACTTGCCTCCTTAGGTGCTCCAAACACATTGCACTCTCACAATGTATGCACTGTTTGGACACAATATGCTCCTATTTTCAGTTAATTAATACATCACAGGGAGATTTTTAAATAACTAAGCCCCAAAATCTCACAAAAAAACACGCCTAGGATATTATCCCTCAATCCTGTTTTTGCTGCCATTTTTTCTTCTCATACATCCCTTTATTTGTGTAAAATGCATTTTGATTTCAGTGCATGCCATAAGAAAACTTGATATCCAAATAATGTTAACCATAATTTAAGTTGATTAAGCAAAATAAAAAGAAAACAGTATCACTCCAGCATTAGTTTTAATCTTTCACGTTTTTACCACATCTTTTAGCACATTTCACTTAGCACATCTCTGTGAGAGAAGAGAATTCTTGTTTTTTGTTTTTATGTTTTTTTTTTTTTTTTAATTTTTCCTCCCATTGAGAGCACAGCCACAAGTAAGCTACATCCACAAGATGTAATAAAACTCTTAAGCATCAAGGAGCTCAATTCTCTTTGCAGCTCTGTTTATCATTATTTAATTTAATTGGGGAAAAATCATAACAAAGTTATAAACAATGGTTCCTTGTAAATCAAAGAGAAGGAGTCAGGGGATGATTTTTTTTGTAAAAAGTATGCAAATATAATTTTTATGAACATGTGAACATAAAAATATTTTAATGATCAGTAAAAAATATATATCAGATGTTACATGGAGTACCCTTTAAACACATGCAAGGATATAATTTATATATATGTAAAACTATAATATATGTAAAGATTTTGAAAGCAGAATGCATTCAAAACCTCGGCTGTTTTGGGTTTAAAACATCAATGGTATTCCAGTCAAGCTAAAGGCACTCTTAAGATGTCTCTTTCCCCAAATAAATCTAATTTTTGTATTAAACCTGATGTATTTTACTTTGATAACAAAACTTTTTTGGTTATTCAAAGATAACAGTTTCAGGATGAAGAGAAGATATGCTAAAAATTATGGAAATCAGGCTTCCCCTGGTGGTCCAGTGGGTAAGGGCACTGCCTTGCAGTCAGTGCAAGGGGTGCTGGTTCGATCCCTGGCCTGGGAAGATCCCACGTGCCGCGGAGTGGCTGAATTGATGTGTTCAATTACCGAGCCAGAGCTCTGGAGGGCATGCGCCCAGAGCGGGCGCTCTGCAACAACAGACGCTACCGCGATGGGAGGCCCACAGGAGCCAAAGAACAAAGATGGATGAAAATGGATAAATGAAAGACCAATAGAAGTGGCCCGCCCCGCTCCCCTCCCTTCCCAACCTGACCCCCGCCCTAAATAAATAAATAAATAAATCTTAAAAAAAAAATTACGGAAATCTAGTAACCAAAAAAACTAAAAATAGAAGCACCATATGACCCAACAATCCCATTAGTAGGCATATACTCTGATGAAATCAAAATTGAAAGAAGCACCTGTAACTCAATGTTCATTGCAGCACTCTGTACAAGAGTTAAAACATGGATGCAACCTAGATGTACATCAACAAGTGAATGGATAAAGAAACTATGGTACATATATACAATGGAATACTTCTCAGACCGTAAAAAGAAATGCAGAAGAATCAGTCCTAATGAGGTGGATGAATCTAGAATCTATTATACAAACTGAAGTAAGTCAAAAAGAAAAGGACAAACATAGTATACTAATGCATATATATGGAATCTAATAAGATGGTGCGGATAAATGCACGTGCAAAATGGCAATGGAGAAACAGACTTAGAGAAGAGATCTATGGTCATTGTGGGGAGGGAAGATCGGATGAGAGGTATGGAAAGACCAACATGGAAACCTACAGATTATACGTAATAGAGATTACCACAGTGACTAAGATTTAGGATTAAGAGAACCTACATGGGGACTAAGCATCAGCCTAGGGAGGTGGGAAGGGGGAAAAGGGAGGGAAGGCTCAGGGGAGAGGGGTCAGGGGTATACCCATGACTGTTTGGGGATCATGTATACCTGAAAACAAGAAAACTCTGTAAAAATGTATAACAGCTTCACTGTACACCTGAAGCAAATACAATATTGTAAAAAAAATACCCCATAAAAATTAAAAGAAAAATTATGGAAATTTTGACTAAAAATCTAAAATTCCCATTGAAGGTTAGATTGAGAATTGGAGTTAGGTAGTTCAAAAATAATTAAAGATATTAAATATGTAGTCGTTGATTTAGACTGAATAATATTATTTGTAATTTTTAAAAGCAAATGGTCTAGGAACTCCATGTATCAATAGAAATTTTTAATGATTTTCTTCTGCAAAACACTAGAGATTTACAATTTAAGCTTAACAGTACAATTGCCTACTGCAACTGAGGATAATAGAATCATGTGTATGTGTATGTGCTTGTTAGGAAAAGAAAGGCCACAGTGATGTTCATTTTTCCTCTCGTCATTTTCTCTAGAGTATTAAGAAAGTTTTTCTTTGCAGATTATGAACCTAAGAGAGTACACAATCATATTAAACTCTCAAAAACAGGTTTTTCAAAAACATTTATGTGAAGCAGGTATTAACAATCAAATCACATGTTAGTGTGAAAATCCTCAAGAGAGAAGGTAGCTTCCTCTGTACTAGTGGCAATGACGGCATCAATTAGAGAACAAGTAGGTGTCTGTAGAAGATAAACTGGGAAAAGCCTACTAGTCGTGACATTGGCTCTGATCCTAAGTGTCTGGATGTTGCTGCTTATGTGCTCAGTTGTTAAGTCATGCCCTACACTTGGCAATCTTGTGGACTTGCTCCTCTGCCCATAGGCCTTTCCAGGCAAGAATACTGGCATGGTTTGCCATTCCTTCTCCAGGGATGCTGCTAGTTCCATTCTACTGTAGGACAGTCATGTTAACCCAGAATTGCTCCTAAAGGTTCATCAGGTCATTCCTTAAACCTAGCTAGGTAATAGAGATACCACAGTGACAAGATTTAGGATTAAGAGAACCTACATGGGGACTAAGCATCAGCCTAGGGAGGTGGGAAGGGGAAAAGGGAGAAGGCTCAGGGAGAGGGGTCAGGGGTATACCCATGACTGTTTGGGGATCATGTATACCTGAAAACAAGAAAACTCTGTAAAAATGTATAACAGCTTCACTGTACACCTGAAGCAAATACAATATTGTAAAAAAAATACCCCATAAAAATTAAAAGAAAAATTATGGAAATTTTGACTAAAAATCTAAAATTCCCATTGAAGGTTAGATTGAGAATTGGAGTTAGGTAGTTCAAAAATAATTAAAGATATTAAATATGTAGTCGTTGATTTAGACTGAATAATATTATTTGTAATTTTTAAAAGCAAATGGTCTAGGAACTCCATGTATCAATAGAAATTTTTAATGATTTTCTTCTGCAAAACACTAGAGATTTACAATTTAAGCTTAACAGTACAATTGCCTACTGCAACTGAGGATAATAGAATCATGTGTATGTGTATGTGCTTGTTAGGAAAAGAAAGGCCACAGTGATGTTCATTTTTCCTCTCGTCATTTTCTCTAGAGTATTAAGAAAGTTTTTCTTTGCAGATTATGAACCTAAGAGAGTACACAATCATATTAAACTCTCAAAAACAGGTTTTTCAAAAACATTTATGTGAAGCAGGTATTAACAATCAAATCACATGTTAGTGTGAAAATCCTCAAGAGAGAAGGTAGCTTCCTCTGTACTAGTGGCAATGACGGCATCAATTAGAGAACAAGTAGGTGTCTGTAGAAGATAAACTGGGAAAAGCCTACTAGTCGTGACATTGGCTCTGATCCTAAGTGTCTGGATGTTGCTGCTTATGTGCTCAGTTGTTAAGTCATGCCCTACACTTGGCAATCTTGTGGACTTGCTCCTCTGCCCATAGGCCTTTCCAGGCAAGAATACTGGCATGGTTTGCCATTCCTTCTCCAGGGATGCTGCTAGTTCCATTCTGCTGTAGGACAGTCATGTTAACCCAGAATTGCTCCTAAAGGTTCATCAGGTCATTCCTTAAACCTAGCTAGGGGTAATGTTATTAGGAGCACATACGGAGGCTGGCTTCTGAGTAGTCCTTCTTCCAAATGCTCATTCTGTACCATATGTTAGATAATTATAACTCACAGAAGAAGATCTTAGAAATAATGCAGCTGGGGAAAAGGCACTGAGAATCTCCCCATGGAACCCAGGCAACAGGTTGGGTATAAGAGAGAAGAGGTAAAATACACAACATAGTGGGAATGGTCTTTGCTTTGAGGTTCTCCATAACCATTTATTTCCTTAATTCTATGAGAAAAAACAAAGCCAAAGTTTGGGTTCTTACCTATATCCCAACATTTGGTATGACACAGCGGATGCTTAGTTTAATACTTCCAGAGTAGAATAAAATCTTAAAGTGCATTAATAAGATATCAAGGTTGCAAAGATTATAAAAGTAGGCAGGCACAATAAACAGCATACCTTATAGCACATTCTGCTGAAAATATTTTCACACAGATTTTATTTATTTAAAAACTGTCTTTCATTTGGTTTCATTTTAGAATGACATTTTTTTCTGGGTATAGAATCCTGAGCTGATGGTTTCCCTTCTTTCAGCATTTTAAAGATCTCATTCCATTGTTTCCTGGTCTACATCATTTTGATAAGAAATTTTCACTTATTCTGATCTTTGCTTCTCTGGATAAAATGTTTCCCATTCGTCTCTGGCAGCTTTTCATCTGTATTACGCTGATGTTACTATTTTCTTCCAGTTAATTTCTGTTTCGGTATTTAGTCTTTAATCATTCTATGGCATATCGGTAATGTGGTTTGAGTGTGTGCCTGTGTGTGTGTGTATAGAGAAAGAGAGAAAGAGAGGGAGATAATTCAAACCCAAATAAATGCTGATATTGAGGCAAAGACCTTTTTTAGTGAACACATAAAAAGAATAAAGCACAAAGAAATATACTAATTTTGATCAATTAGAAAATGTTAATAAAATAAAATAAAAATAATCATGACAAACTTTAAAAAGGAAAATGTAGTTTAATGAACAAGTGAATATGCTTAAGACAATATTTTAAAAAGATTTTATATATCATTAAAGAAAGCACTTCAAAGGGAATATATGAATACCTATGAAATGCCACGTGTCGATGGATTTCAGTTTCCCAAGATTGTGAGGTTTAGATTTTTACAATAAATTAACAGGGACATATACAACTAATGTATCTGGCTCCAAAGTATACATATACTGAAGCAACAAATATAGGATTCACCCCTGGGACATCCCATTCCCAAAGAATTTGTTCTTTTTTCCACACCAGTGCTTTTCAAAGTGTGGTGTCCACATCAGCAACATCAGCATCCCCCAAGAAGTTGCTTAAAAGGCAAGATTTTAAACCCCACTCCAGACTCCTAACTCAGAAACCCCAGAGACGAGCTGAGCAGTCTGTTTAAATCAGCACCTCAGGTGATCCTGGCACACACTAAACCTGAGAACCACTGCTCTGGACCATCTTGGCACTGTCTAGTAGTTGTTTCCACATGCATTGTGATTATGTCTAAAATATCACTTGAGGGTTAAAGTGATTTACAGATAGAAATAACTGTAATAGTTAGGGGAAAGACAATCCTTGAGGAAGGTCACTATGGTAGCCAAATGTAATATAGATTCTATATTGATCTCCAGAAAAAAGACTTAAATCTTGGCATATTCTACCAGGTCTATTGAAATAACATCAGATGATAAAGGATTTTTGACCACATCTATTTCTTTGTTCTACTTAGACAGAAAGAAGTGAGAAAATTGTCTGCCTCTTTAAAATTACCCTTCAGTACAATTTAAAAGTATCAGTTATTAATAAAGGTATTAAATATCTTTAAAGTTAAATTTTTTTCACATTGACAGTTTTGAGTTTTCACTATCACCAAAATCCAGGGGTTGATAGTCATATCTGAGACCAGGATGTGAACTTTTGTTACTTCAGTGAAAAGTTTTTTGAACTTTAAGTTTCATGATTACACTATACCCCAGGTTTCTTAATCCATAAAATTGCATAACAATATATAATCACTTTTTTAACGTGAATCAATGAGGACATAGAGTAAAAGTAATTCTCCTAATATGTGGACTAATTTCACTTGGCCTAATTCATCTTTGAAACTATCATAAGAACATCTCCGGTTTCTAAGTTGTAGTGTACTGTATTAAGAAATGTGATCACAAAATACATTCTAGAAAAATGTGCATCTGATGAAGCACTTGTGCCTTTACAATTCCATTGATCTCCATTATAATTTCAAAGTTTTGCAACAAATATAGGATTCACCCTGGGACATCCCATTCCCAAAGAATTTGTTCTTTTTTCCACACCAGTGCTTTTCAAAGTGTGGTGTCCACATCAGCAACATCAGCATCCCCCAAGAAGTTGCTTAAAAGGCAAGATTTTAAACCCCACTCCAGACTCCTAACTCAGAAACCCCAGAGACGAGCTGAGCAGTCTGTTTAAATCAGCACCTCAGGTGATCCTGGCACACACTAAACCTGAGAACCACTGCTCTGGACCATCTTGGCACTGTCTAGTAGTTGTTTCCACATGCATTGTGATTATGTCTAAAATATCACTTGAGGGTTAAAGTGATTTACAGATAGAAATAACTGTAATAGTTAGGGGAAAGACAATCCTTGAGGAAGGTCACTATGGTAGCCAAATGTAATATAGATTCTATATTGATCTCCAGAAAAAAGACTTAAATCTTGGCATATTCTACCAGGTCTATTGAAATAACATCAGATGATAAAGGATTTTTGACCACATCTATTTCTTTGTTCTACTTAGACAGAAAGAAGTGAGAAAATTGTCTGCCTCTTTAAAATTACCCTTCAGTACAATTTAAAAGTATCAGTTATTAATAAAGGTATTAAATATCTTTAAAGTTAAATTTTTTTCACATTGACAGTTTTGAGTTTTCACTATCACCAAAATCCAGGGTTGATAGTCATATCTGAGACCAGGATGTGAACTTTTGTTACTTCAGTGAAAAGTTTTTTGAACTTTAAGTTTCATGATTACACTATACCCCAGGTTTCTTAATCCATAAAATTGCATAACAATATATAATCACTTTTTTAACGTGAATCAATGAGGACATAGAGTAAAAGTAATTCTCCTAATATGTGGACTAATTTCACTTGGCCTAATTCATCTTTGAAACTATCATAAGAACATCTCCGGTTTCTAAGTTGTAGTGTACTGTATTAAGAAATGTGATCACAAAATACATTCTAGAAAAATGTGCATCTGATGAAGCACTTGTGCCTTTACAATTCCATTGATCTCCATTATAATTTCAAAGTTTTGCTCAAATTAAGAACTGCCTCAGTGATATAATAAACATTAAACTTAATCATTCAAAAAGCATGCAGATACTGTCAGAACACAGTTTACTTACATTTATTATTCTGTACAGTACTTCATGGAAAGTTGGTTAAATGCACAATTGATCCACAGAATGTTGGCACAATTATTAAAACTATGAACATTGTAAATCTGTATTTTTCCTTGCATAACCTCTAGTTCCTAAAACAGAATGGCCCTTAAAGAGGATTAAAACAAAACCAAACAATGATTGACTTTGTTTTCCACTGATTCTATGCAATAGTAAATAGTCATACTGATTATGTCAAATAATTAAGCAGAATTCACCAGCTAGAAGAAACACATGAAGATTTTCTTTGAGACAGACGTTCATGCAGCATTGTGAGTGAGCTGACTTGGCTTAACCCTAAGTATTACAACATCTTTGAAAAGCAAGTCCCCTTCCTACTGTTTTATGCTTTAATTACTTCTTTAATCAACTCATTAGTTGATTAACTTATCACTACTGGCAATAAGTACCTGATCTAAATAGGGAGAAGTTAATTCAAACAGTGGTCTTTGAATGCTGCCTAGCTGCAGCCCAGCAGCTGGATGCTGGACTTGGGGGCAGCTGGAGGACTTCAAAGCCCACACATTAAACAACAGAAAGCAAAAGTATACTGCCACCATCATTTATTAAATACAGCCTAAGTAAATTTTACTAAATCATTACCTACAATGCTAGGTTGAAAAAAACATTTTGAGTTTTCACTATCACCAAAATCCAGGGTTGATAGTCATATCTGAGACCAGGATGTGAACTTTTGTTACTTCAGTGACAAGTTTTTTGAACCTTAAGTTTAATGATTACACTCTACCCCAGGTTTCTTAATCCATAAAATTGCATAACAATATATAATCACTTTTTTAACGTGAATCAATGAGGACATAGAGTAAAAGTAATTCTCCTAATATGTGGACTAATTTCACTTGGCCTAATTCATCTTTGAAACTATCATAAGAACATCTCCGGTTTCTAAGTTGTAGTGTACTGTATTAAGAAATGTGATCACAAAATACATTCTAGAAAAATGTGCATCTGATGAAGCACTTGTGCCTTTACAATTCCATTGATCTCCATTATAATTTCAAAGTTTTGCTCAAATTAAGAACTGCCTCAGTGATATAATAAACATTAAACTTAATCATTCAAAAAGCATGCAGATACTGTCAGAACACAGTTTACTTACATTTATTATTCTGTACAGTACTTCATGGAAAGTTGGTTAAATGCACAATTGATCCACAGAATGTTGGCACAATTATTAAAACTATGAACATTGTAAATCTGTATTTTTCCTTGCATAACCTCTAGTTCCTAAAACAGAATGGCCCTTAAAGAGGATTAAAACAAAACCAAACAATGATTGACTTTGTTTTCCACTGATTCTATGCAATAGTAAATAGTCATACTGATTATGTCAAATAATTAAGCAGAATTCACCAGCTAGAAGAAACACATGAAGATTTTCTTTGAGACAGACGTTCATGCAGCATTGTGAGTGAGCTGACTTGGCTTAACCCTAAGTATTACAACATCTTTGAAAAGCAAGTCCCCTTCCTACTGTTTTATGCTTTAATTACTTCTTTAATCAACTCATTAGTTGATTAACTTATCACTACTGGCAATAAGTACCTGATCTAAATAGGGAGAAGTTAATTCAAACAGTGGTCTTTGAATGCTGCCTAGCTGCAGCCCAGCAGCTGGATGCTGGACTTGGGGGCAGCTGGAGGACTTCAAAGCCCACACATTAAACAACAGAAAGCAAAAGTATACTGCCACCATCATTTATTAAATACAGCCTAAGTAAATTTTACTAAATCATTACCTACAATGCTAGGTTGATCATTTTCTTTCCCAACTTAAAACCACTCTTACTTCATGAGCTTTGATTTCAGATAAACTATGCTTTACCAGCTAATGGCAATCTCCTTACCACTTTCTTGCCACTTGTGAACATCATACAGCATCTCATAAGCAAAATGTGATATGGGCATTTAAGAGGAAGAAGGTTATGAATATACTGGACTTTAACAGAAAAAATAAAAATCTCTTCTTCTAAGTCTGTGTATACAGTTTAAGAACCCTTACATCATGCAGAAATTTTGACTTTCATATTAAATATCATACCTTTTAGAGTCACTGCTTATTTATTTTAATTCATCTCTATTTCAGTCATATATTTTCCTGGTTCAACAAAGAGACAATAGTGGTATAGCATAATTAGGAAGTAATTTATCAAGTGATGATGTTCTCATAACTCTCTCTTTAAAAGATTTAGGTTTTACTCAATACTTAAGAGTATTAAATGGAAGTTTAAAGGTCGAGAAGATTGAAGAAGAGCTGACAGTGTAAGTACTGCCAAGTTCTCCTGGATTATGGAGGAGAATTGTTGCTCCTGACTCGGGGAAACTTTTTCTTCAGGCTACCAGACAGGTTTTTCTCAGGTACCCTCTTCCAGTTTCCCTAGGGTGGAAACCACTACCTTTTCTTCCCTTTGATTGTAGTTTTGATTGAAATTTAATGAGGCAAATACAAAGTGCTAATAAACAAGAATTGAAGTAATTAATAAACAATAATCTTTATACCTTCTACTTCTATTTAATTTAAAGACTTCATGGTGCTTTAATGAAGCAATGGAGGTAACTGCAATGTGTAATGTTAAAGGGGGATTTTAATTTCAAAAAAGGTAGCTGGCTATATTAATCAACTCATTTAGTTGATTAACTTATCACTACTGGCAATAAGTACCTGATCTAAATAGGGAGAAGTTAATTCAAACAGTGGTCTTTGAATGCTGCCTAGCTGCAGCCCAGCAGCTGGATGCTGGACTTGGGGGCAGCTGGAGGACTTCAAAGCCCACACATTAAACAACAGAAAGCAAAAGTATACTGCCACCATCATTTATTAAATACAGCCTAAGTAAATTTTACTAAATCATTACCTACAATGCTAGGTTGATCATTTTCTTTCCCAACTTAAAACCACTCTTACTTCATGAGCTTTGATTTCAGATAAACTATGCTTTACCAGCTAATGGCAATCTCCTTACCACTTTCTTGCCACTTGTGAACATCATACAGCATCTCATAAGCAAAATGTGATATGGGCATTTAAGAGGAAGAAGGTTATGAATATACTGGACTTTAACAGAAAAAATAAAAATCTCTTCTTCTAAGTCTGTGTATACAGTTTAAGAACCCTTACATCATGCAGAAATTTTGACTTTCATATTAAATATCATACCTTTTAGAGTCACTGCTTATTTATTTTAATTCATCTCTATTTCAGTCATATATTTTCCTGGTTCAACAAAGAGACAATAGTGGTATAGCATAATTAGGAAGTAATTTATCAAGTGATGATGTTCTCATAACTCTCTCTTTAAAAGATTTAGGTTTTACTCAATACTTAAGAGTATTAAATGGAGGTTTAAAGGTCGAGAAGATTGAAGAAGAGCTGACAGTGTAAGTACTGCCAAGTTCTCCTGGATTATGGAGGAGAATTGTTGCTCCTGACTCGGGGAAACTTTTTCTTCAGGCTACCAGACAGGTTTTTCTCAGGTACCCTCTTCCAGTTTCCCTAGGGTGGAAACCACTACCTTTTCTTCCCTTTGATTGTAGTTTTGATTGAAATTTAATGAGGCAAATACAAAGTGCTAATAAACAAGAATTGAAGTAATTAATAAACAATAATCTTTATACCTTCTACTTCTATTTAATTTAAAGACTTCATGGTGCTTTAATGAAGCAATGGAGGTAACTGCAAGTGTGTAAATGACATAACCTAAGGCAGTGGTGGGGAATGTTCTCAATTTTTCTAATAAAGGAAAGATTTGGAGGAACAATGTTGCAATTCTTGATGCCAATCAGCTAGAATCATGAGAACCATATTGATTATCTCATTATTTAACATGATGACAGCCAAATACCATATACTGGGAGAGTATTAATTATCAGGGACTCTACCCAGGCTCTTTGAATATATGTTCTCACTTAATCCTCAAACCAATGCTTTGGTTTCAATTAACAACATCTGAATCTCAGAATAGTTAAACAGATTGGGATGACATATCTAACAGGAGAGGCAGCAGAGAATGAAAGTCAGTTCTTTGGATTCCAATGCCATATTTACTATTCAAATTTTCTTTTGTCAAAACAGATTGGAGGATTATGTAGCATTTTAACTAGATTCAGCATGTTTTGTAAAAACAAAAGACTGATAACAAATTTCTAATGTCACATTTCATTTAAGCTAATATAAATTTAAGGAAAATATAATGTACTACCTGGTCTTTCGTTTCTGTGACTATCATGTAAATATAGTAGAATCTCTGCAGCATCATTTGTTGGCTCTAAATGCCTCTTCAAATTTACACTTATATAAGAGAAATATAGGAGCAAGCTGGAAAAAATTATTATGAGTAATGAATCAAAAGAGGTAACATTAAAGTACATTTAATATAATCTATTCCTTTTAAAATATTTTTTTAATGAATCAACAGTATTTATTGAGCTCTTGATATGTGGCAAACACTGTTAAGTTACTAGAAATGGAATGCTGATTGAGGGTCAGGATCCTTGCTTTCCGTAAGTTTACTCTAGTTTGATAGAGAAGGGGACTTTGAAGGAAAGGAACAGCATACAATAAACAACCAGATGAGAAATTTAAAAATTCAGTAAAGTACATGAGACAGGTAGTTGTAGATGTCTTCCATGAAGAAGTGGCATTTTGAATGAGATATAAATGTTGATGGAGGTTGCTATGTTTGGATATAGAGCCTTGTAAAATTATTCCAGGCAGAGGGAAGAGCAAATGCAAAGGCCTGGCATTGGAAAGAATTGATATGTTTGAGAAACTGAGAGAACCAGTTGGTGGCTGGCCACTTGGATCCTTAGAGAATTCTTTTCTGCTATGTTTATTTGTTTCAATGTTCCTGGTGATATGATTATAAACTTAATATTTATTCATTCTAAATAAAAAGTGATACAGAATATAAAATTGAAATTCATGTTATCAGGAAACTTATGTTAGACTATAATATAAAAAGTTAAAAGTCCATTGGAATAACTGATAAATTATGCATATGTGTGCTCTTAAAAATTCTTCAGGGAAAAAGGCAAAGAAAAATAATACTATAGTAATAGTGATCTAGAACTTATAGGCTTATTAGGTATATTTTGTATTATGTAAACTATGATATTTGCTAGATTAAAAGGATGAGATGGCTGGAGGAGGAAGTTAAAATGCTCAGACAGTAGCCTTAATTTGGTCTTCCAGAATGTTGAGTTTGACAGGCAGTAATTCAAGAAAGCATCTTTAAAAGCAATTCCAAAGTAAATTAGAGTTGGCTTAGGAAACATTTTCATTAGCTCAGTAGATTTCCCTAAGGATCCAAGTGGCCAACCGATACCTCACCACTTTCCCCATTTTTCTTCCCACTTGTTTAACACGAGGTTAATTTTTAGCAGACATAGAAAAATGTGCAAATTAATTAATCTGAAATCATTCTAAATCATGTATTGTTACTAGCCACTTAATGTTCTTAGTTTTATGTTAGTTTTTCAATAATACTATCTTTTACAGTATAAACTGAGATTAGAACTTTAAGGCAAATAATAATCAAAGATCTTTTTCTAAAATCAATATTGCTATCTTACTGAAACTTATAGCAAATTACAAATGCAAACTAGTCATTGAAAAACTATACTAAGTACACTAAGATTATATATCCCAATATATAACAATATAACACTAAAATATAACTATTTGGGAACCTGTTTTTGCATAGTGTCAATATACCAAGAGAGATGCAGGCAATTATTTTTAAATCAGTGGTATAAAATACATTTGATATTTTTAATTTAACAAATGCTTCTTTGTTGACGCACATTACTAAATGTGGAAAATCAGAAGTTTCAAATGGTCTTAGCTATATCATCCATTAAGTCATAATCAGAAGCACATTCTCAGCAATTAGAACTATTTTGCCAATTGTGAGATTATTGCCTATGTGAAAAGACACAGCCTTCTATTAGGTTTGCCACATGAATTTTGAATGGGAAAGAGGATGTCAAACTTTTTTACATAGTAATTTATTATTTCTAGTTTTAAATGAATAAGAATTCTATAATATACCTTCCTTAATTAGAAAACTTATAGGCTTATTAGGTATATTTTGAAAATTATGTAAACATATGTGCTCTTAAAAATTCTTCAGGGAAAAAGGCAAAGAAAAATAATACTATAGTAATAGTGATCTAGAACTTATAGGCTTATTAGGTATATTTTGTATTATGTAAACTATGATATTTGCTAGATTAAAAGGATGAGATGGCTGGAGGAGGAAGTTAAAATGCTCAGACAGTAGCCTTAATTTGGTCTTCCAGAATGTTGAGTTTGACAGGCAGTAATTCAAGAAAGCATCTTTAAAAGCAATTCCAAAGTAAATTAGAGTTGGCTTAGGAAACATTTTCATTAGCTCAGTAGATTTCCCTAAGGATCCAAGTGGCCAACCGATACCTCACCACTTTCCCCATTTTTCTTCCCACTTGTTTAACACGAGGTTAATTTTTAGCAGACATAGAAAAATGTGCAAATTAATTAATCTGAAATCATTCTAAATCATGTATTGTTACTAGCCACTTAATGTTCTTAGTTTTATGTTAGTTTTTCAATAATACTATCTTTTACAGTATAAACTGAGATTAGAACTTTAAGGCAAATAATAATCAAAGATCTTTTTTTCTAAAAATCAATATTGCTATCTTACTGAAACTTATAGCAAATTACAAATGCAAACTAGTCATTGAAAAACTATACTAAGTACACTAAGATTATATATCCCAATATATAACAATATAACACTAAAATATAACTATTTGGGAACCTGTTTTTGCATAGTGTCAATATACCAAGAGAGATGCAGGCAATTATTTTTAAATCAGTGGTATAAAATACATTTGATATTTTTAATTTAACAAATGCTTCTTTGTTGACGCACATTACTAAATGTGGAAAATCAGAAGTTTCAAATGGTCTTAGCTATATCATCCATTAAGTCATAATCAGAAGCACATTCTCAGCAATTAGAACTATTTTGCCAATTGTGAGATTATTGCCTATGTGAAAAGACACAGCCTTCTATTAGGTTTGCCACATGAATTTTGAATGGGAAAGAGGATGTCAAACTTTTTTACATAGTAATTTATTATTTCTAGTTTTAAATGAATAAGAATTCTATAATATACCTTCCTTAATATTTTTTTGTTCTGAGCGTGATTCTCCAAGTCAATTTATTTATTTTTTTTGGTGGGGGGGAGGTGGCGGGTTGGGGAGGAGGGAGGGCTGGTGGGCCACTTTTATTGGTCTTTCGTTTGTCTGTTTCCATCCATCTTTGTTCTTTGGCCCGTGTGGGCCTCCCAGAGCGGTGGCCTCTGTTGTTGCAGAGCACCGGCTCTGGGTGCATGTGCTCCAGAGCTCCGGGTGAGTAATTGGACACATCGGTCCAGCCGCTCAGCGGCACATGGAATCTTCGTGCTAGGGATCAAACCGGTGCCCCTTGCACTGCAAGGCGGTGTCCTTGCCCACTGGACGACCAGGGGAAACCCCTCCAAGTCAATTTAAATGGATTTAGAGCAATATAAATATAAGGGGAAGGAAGCCCACTCCAGATTCTTTTTTTTTCACTCCAGTATTCTTGCCTGGGGAATCCTATGGACAGAAGAACCTGGCAGGATGCAGTCCATAGGGCCACAAAGAGTTAAACATGACTGAAGCAACTTAGTACACAGAGCAAAATAAACTTTGTTCTTTAATTTGGTGGATGGAAGGCAGTGACAGAGGATGAGATGGTTGGATAGCATCACTGACTCATTGAACATAGCTTTGAGCAAACTCTTGGAGATAGTGAAGGACAGGGAAGTCTGGCAATGCTACAGTCCATGGATTGCAAAGAGCTGGACACAACTGAGTGACTTGTAAAAATTTGGCTGAAAGAAAAAGGAATGCTTTAAGTATAAAAACCTATTTTTGGGACCATAGTGTCAATATACTGCAGGCAATTATTTTTAAATCAGTGGTATAAAATACATTTGATATTTTTAATTTAACAAATGCTTCTTTGTTGACGCACATTACTAAATGTGGAAAATCAGAAGTTTCAAATGGTCTTAGCTATATCATCCATTAAGTCATAATCAGAAGCACATTCTCAGCAATTAGAACTATTTTGCCAATTGTGAGATTATTGCCTATGTGAAAAGACACAGCCTTCTATTAGGTTTGCCACATGAATTTTGAATGGGAAAGAGGATGTCAAACTTTTTTACATAGTAATTTATTATTTCTAGTTTTAAATGAATAAGAATTCTATAATATACCTTCCTTAATATTTTTTTGTTCTGAGCGTGATTCTCCAAGTCAATTTATTTATTTTTTTTGGTGGGGGGGAGGTGGCGGGTTGGGGAGGAGGGAGGGCTGGTGGGCCACTTTTATTGGTCTTTCGTTTGTCTGTTTCCATCCATCTTTGTTCTTTGGCCCGTGTGGGCCTCCCAGAGCGGTGGCCTCTGTTGTTGCAGAGCACCGGCTCTGGGTGCATGTGCTCCAGAGCTCCGGGTGAGTAATTGGACACATCGGTCCAGCCGCTCAGCGGCACATGGAATCTTCGTGCTAGGGATCAAACCGGTGCCCCTTGCACTGCAAGGCGGTGTCCTTACCCACTGGGCCACCAGGGAAGCCCCTCCAAGTCAATTTAAATGGATTTAGAGCAATATAAATATAAGGGGAAGGAAGCCCACTCCAGATTCTTTTTTTTTTTTCACTCCAGTATTCTTGCCTGGAGAATCCTATGGCCAGAAGAACCTGGCAGGATGCAGTCCATAGGGCCACAAAGAGTTAAACATGACTGAAGCAACTTAGTACACAGAGCAAAATAAACTTTGTTCTTTAATTTGGTGGATGGAAGGCAGTGACAGAGGATGAGATGGTTGGATAGCATCACTGACTCATTGAACATAGCTTTGAGCAAACTCTTGGAGATAGTGAAGGACAGGGAAGTCTGGCAATGCTACAGTCCATGGATTGCAAAGAGCTGGACACAACTGAGTGACTGAACAAAAGCTGTAGGAAGGACATTTGGCTGAAATTATTTGATAATATTATTAAGAGTTAAAGCTATATTTTCTATACTTCCTGTCTTAGCTTGGACGGTTGTAATGAAAATACAAGAGATGGAGTGGCTTATAAACAGCAAAAAGTATATTTGTTACAGTTCTGACAGGTGGAAGTCCAAGATCAGGATGGCAGCATGGTTGGGTTGTGGACACAGCCTTTTCCCAGGTGGTATTGGTTGTCCTCATGTGACAGAAAGCAGAAAGAGGAAGCTCTCCCTCTGACCCTTGCATAGACACTAATCCCATCATGAGGGCTCCACCACATGATCTCGTCTAATCCTAATTACCTCCAAAGACCCCACCTCCTAATACCATCACACAGACATTGAGTCCATACTATTTCCAAAGTCCCAAACTGGCAAAACCTCTTCACTTTCCCTTCAAGTGAAGTCTTCTTCAACTTAAAATATTAATAATAATAACACAATTTCAAATCTTTCATTCTATCGTAGCATGATGTCCACAGATGAAGTAATTCATACAGTATTATTAATGGGAACACCAATACACATGCTCCAGAAGAGATGGATGAAGAAAGTTGGACCACTAACCACATTCAGTTCTGAGAGCTGAGTTCCCTGTGGCCTGAATTAGGACCTTTCCTGATAGCAGTGTCTAGTGACTTGGCTTATCTAAGTCAGTTTCTGCTTAAAGTAAGACTAGGACTGCATAAATGGGGAAAGATGAGAAAAAACAAACATTAAGACTGTGAGCGCTGTGACTTCTTTCTCTCTCTTATCTTAAAAATTCACAGAAGGATTTAGATCACAAGAAAAATGTTTTTTCACTCAATGCTATTATATATTTTGTTTATTTTTGCTTGTTTTGTTTTCAATGGACAGGAACTCCAACTTGATGGCTAACTCATTGTTACACTTTTAAAATGGTCATGTATATAATAAATACAGAAAACACTGCAGCAGAAAAAATGTTAATATTTTGCTATAATTGCTTCAAATTTTCTTTTTCCCTCTCTTGCTTTCTCTCTGTGAAATAAAATGTTTACAGCTGAAGTTCTATACAACCTCAGTTCTTTCCCCATCTTACCTCCTCAGAGGCCCTTATTACTATGGTATTGGAGGCCTAATTCATTTCAAGTTTCATGTTTTTAATACCCAAGGTTAATAAATATAAGAAATAGCATTGCCATTTTTAATTAAATGAATGGCATTGCTTTTGTAACTTATGTCATTTAAATTTCTGAATCTTATCCTTATTGATATATGTTGATGTAGTTTTTCTAAAAAGTCATAAAATATTTTAATGTGTAAAAAGTCACATTATTAAATAAAATCTGTTTTTACTGAACCTTGAATTTCAAAACATATATTTTTAAATGAGAATATAAAATAAGAATAAAGACACAAAAGAAATTGTAAAGTGGTTCAATTAAATTATCAACTTTACATGTTAGAGGTATGTCAGTAAAATATCCAAAAACAGTTGGTTATTGAATTCAATTATCTCAAATACTACGAATGAATAAGTAATAATTGCCTTAGTCCCAAACTGGCAAAACCTCTTCACTTTCCCTTCAAGTGAAGTCTTCTTCAACTTAAAATATTAATAATAATAACACAATTTCAAATCTTTCATTCTATCGTAGCATGATGTCCACAGATGAAGTAATTCATACAGTATTATTAATGGGAACACCAATACACATGCTCCAGAAGAGATGGATGAAGAAAGTTGGACCACTAACCACATTCAGTTCTGAGAGCTGAGTTCCCTGTGGCCTGAATTAGGACCTTTCCTGATAGCAGTGTCTAGTGACTTGGCTTATCTAAGTCAGTTTCTGCTTAAAGTAAGACTAGGACTGCATAAATGGGGAAAGATGAGAAAAAACAAACATTAAGACTGTGAGCGCTGTGACTTCTTTCTCTCTCTTATCTTAAAAATTCACAGAAGGATTTAGATCACAAGAAAAATGTTTTTTCACTCAATGCTATTATATATTTTGTTTATTTTTGCTTGTTTTGTTTTCAATGGACAGGAACTCCAACTTGATGGCTAACTCATTGTTACACTTTTAAAATGGTCATGTATATAATAAATACAGAAAACACTGCAGCAGAAAAAATGTTAATATTTTGCTATAATTGCTTCAAATCTCTCTTTTTTCCCCCTCTCTTGCTTTCTCTCTGTGAAATAAAATGTTTACAGCTGAAGTTCTATACAACCTCAGTTCTTTCCCCATCTTACCTCCTCAGAGGCCCTTATTACTATGGTATTGGAGGCCTAATTCATTTCAAGTTTCATGTTTTTAATACCCAAGGTTAATAAATATAAGAAATAGCATTGCCATTTTTAATTAAATGAATGGCATTGCTTTTGTAACTTATGTCATTTAAATTTCTGAATCTTATCCTTATTGATATATGTTGATGTAGTTTTTCTAAAAAGTCATAAAATATTTTAATGTGTAAAAAGTCACATTATTAAATAAAATCTGTTTTTACTGAACCTTGAATTTCAAAACATATATTTTTAAATGAGAATATAAAATAAGAATAAAGACACAAAAGAAATTGTAAAGTGGTTCAATTAAATTATCAACTTTACATGTTAGAGGTATGTCAGTAAAATATCCAAAAACAGTTGGTTATTGAATTCAATTATCTCAAATACTACGAATGAATAAGTAATAATTGCCTTAGTTGTAACTGAACAAACATTTTAAAAACTTCCTGACTTAAGATATTACAGAATATTACAAACTTTCTTAAAAACTGTGTTTTGCTTTAATTATTATTTTTAATTACCACTTTATTATATACTTACCTTGTAGGAGATTCCTTGAAATCATTCATGGTCTGTGGTTCTGGAAATCATCCAGTTGGGTTATATATGATAGGCTCCTTGCCCTATTTATGCAAAAGTTGAGACAGAGGCCATTAGCAACTTATTTTAAATGAAATAACCACAACTAATATTAATATAAACTTATAAAACATACTTTACTTAAAATGATCATATCCGGCCAGTCCCCTAGTAGATTTAACATTTTAATGCAGTTCCATATGTATCAGGAGAATAAAGTCTGTGGAATAGAGTATTTAAAGTCAGAAACACTTGAATATAAAGACTTGATCTACCTCTTATTATTCAAATTTTACCTTGGACAAGTTTTTCTTTTTTTTTAATTTCCATTTATCAAATATTCACTATTTCCAAGTCAGGGGATGTAGGCACTTTATATGCATGATTTCTAATCCCCATATTACTTTATGAGATAGGAATCGTTATCACTATTTTAACCTCCAGTGAGAATCCTGGGGTTCACAGTTTTAAGTATTTTGCCCAAAATCTCATAGCTGGTTAATAGTAGGAAAAAAGATTCAAACCAGCGTTTATTATGCAATTTCTTCTACTTAAATTTTAATGCATGAAGTACATTGAATAATTTTCCCCCAAATGTCTGTTCACTGGGAATTTCTGAACGTGACTTCGTTTAGACATAGAGTCTTTAACTTATTTACTGAATCTTATCCTTATTGATATATGTTGATGTAGTTTTTCAAAAAAGTCATAAAATATTTTAATGTGTAAAAAGTCACATTATTAAATAAAATCTGTTTTTACTGAACCTTGAATTTCAAAACATATATTTTTAAATGAGAATATAAAATAAGAATAAAGACACAAAAGAAATTGTAAAGTGGTTCAATTAAATTATCAACTTTACATGTTAGAGGTATGTCAGTAAAATATCCAAAAACAGTTGGTTATTGAATTCAATTATCTCAAATACTACGAATGAATAAGTAATAATTGCCTTAGTTGTAACTGAACAAACATTTTAAAAACTTCCTGACTTAAGATATTACAGAATATTACAAACTTTCTTAAAAACTGTGTTTTTGCTTTAATTATTATTTTTAATTACCACTTTATTATATACTTACCTTGTAGGAGATTCCTTGAAATCATTCATGGTCTGTGGTTCTGGAAATCATCCAGTTGGGTTATATATGATAGGCTCCTTGCCCTATTTATGCAAAAGTTGAGACAGAGGCCATTAGCAACTTATTTTAAATGAAATAACCACAACTAATATTAATATAAACTTATAAAACATACTTTACTTAAAATGATCATATCCGGCCAGTCCCCTAGTAGATTTAACATTTTAATGCAGTTCCATATGTATCAGGAGAATAAAGTCTGTGGAATAGAGTATTTAAAGTCAGAAACACTTGAATATAAAGACTTGATCTACCTCTTATTATTCAAATTTTACCTTGGACAAGTTTTTCTTTTTTTTTAATTTCCATTTATCAAATATTCACTATTTCCAAGTCAGGGGATGTAGGCACTTTATATGCATGATTTCTAATCCCCATATTACTTTATGAGATAGGAATCGTTATCACTATTTTAACCTCCAGTGAGAATCCTGGGGTTCACAGTTTTAAGTATTTTGCCCAAAATCTCATAGCTGGTTAATAGTAGGAAAAAAGATTCAAACCAGCGTTTATTATGCAATTTCTTCTACTTAAATTTTAATGCATGAAGTACATTGAATAATTTTCCCCCAAATGTCTGTTCACTGGGAATTTCTGAACGTGACTTCGTTTAGACATAGAGTCTTTACAGTTGTAGACATTTAAGAGTCTAGTGATAAAATGATTCTGGAACTACAATGGGTCCTAAATCTAATGACTAGTGTCTTTAAAAGAAGAGAAGAGGACACAGAAGATAGGGTAGAAGGCCATGTGACAATGAAGGCAGAAACTAGAGTTACACCGCCATAAGCCTGGATTGATAACGACTACTAGGAGCTGAAAGAGGCAAAGGAGCATCATTCTCTATCAGCTTCCAAAGAGAGTATGATCTTGCCAATATCTTGATCTTGCTTCCAAAACTGTGAGAGAACACATTTTAAACCACCAAGTAGTCTGTGGTTATTTGTTATGGCAGCCTTAGTACATGAATACACCGCCATAGTATCAGTAAAGAAGGATCCAAAATATTTACACATAGTATTAAACGCTGAGTGTTGTTTAGATCACCAGGACCATAATGGGCAGTTATTGCTGCTATGAAGTCGTGAAACCCCTGAAAAAATTTGGCCTCCTCTTGGATAAAATGAAGAACAAGTAAAGAAATGCATAGGGACCCACTGAGTATAGTACTCTTAAAACACTTGTTTTCTATAACATTGGTAGTAATATCTCCTTGTAGATTCCTGATTTAAGTAACTGAGTCTTCCTTCTTTTTTCTTATTTATCTCACTAAATTTTGGCCCAGTTTCTAGACTATTATTCAAATTTTACCTTGGACAAGTTTTTCTTTTTTTAATTTCCATTTATCAAATATTCACTATTTCCAAGTCAGGGGATGTAGGCACTTTATATGCATGATTTCTAATCCCCATATTACTTTATGAGATAGGAATCGTTATCACTATTTTAACCTCCAGTGAGAATCCTGGGGTTCACAGTTTTAAGTATTTTGCCCAAAATCTCATAGCTGGTTAATAGTAGGAAAAAAGATTCAAACCAGCGTTTATTATGCAATTTCTTCTACTTAAATTTTAATGCATGAAGTACATTGAATAATTTTCCCCCAAATGTCTGTTCACTGGGAATTTCTGAACGTGACTTCGTTTAGACATAGAGTCTTTACAGTTGTAGACATTTAAGAGTCTAGTGATAAAATGATTCTGGAACTACAATGGGTCCTAAATCTAATGACTAGTGTCTTTAAAAGAAGAGAAGAGGACACAGAAGATAGGGTAGAAGGCCATGTGACAATGAAGGCAGAAACTAGAGTTACACCGCCATAAGCCTGGATTGATAACGACTACTAGGAGCTGAAAGAGGCAAAGGAGCATCATTCTCTATCAGCTTCCAAAGAGAGTATGATCTTGCCAATATCTTGATCTTGCTTCCAAAACTGTGAGAGAACACATTTTAAACCACCAAGTAGTCTGTGGTTATTTGTTATGGCAGCCTTAGTACATGAATACACCGCCATAGTATCAGTAAAGAAGGATCCAAAATATTTACACATAGTATTAAACGCTGAGTGTTGTTTAGATCACCAGGACCATAATGGGCAGTTATTGCTGCTATGAAGTCGTGAAACCCCTGAAAAAATTTGGCCTCCTCTTGGATAAAAATGAAGAACAAGTAAAGAAATGCATAGGGACCCACTGAGTATAGTACTCTTAAAACACTTGTTTTCTATAACATTGGTAGTAATATCTCCTTGTAGATTCCTGATTTAAGTAACTGAGTCTTCCTTCTTTTTTCTTATTTATCTCACTAAATTTTGGCCCAGTTTCTAGACTATTATCCAGCCATAGAGCAGGGTACTAGTCTGTGGTCATCTCAGCTTGCTTCTTCAGTAATGGACGTCTGTGAGTTAGGATAAAAGTGACTGGAGTTTTCAGGTTTTTGCACCAGGATAGATTTTCACCCTACAAATGGAAGTTGTGTGAAGAGAGGGAACTTCAGACTTCTCTACTACTTGCCTTAGAATAGAGCTCCTGAACATGGAACATGGCTTGGAGATGAGAAATACTCATACATAGCTCAGTCCTTGAGAGATACAATAGACCTACACCGGGGCTAGAAAGCGAAGGAGCCGTTTATCCTTGGCTTCAACCAGCAAGAATGGAATTTACATCTCACTGAATAGGAAAAAAAAGAGAAAAGAAAAGGAGAAAGAGGCTTGGTGGCTTAAATCCTACAGGCTTTCATTCTTATAGGTATTTAGAATCTTACCATGAATAAATACCTTTTGGTCTCCTGAATGATATTAGGGCAACTTCCAGAGACTTGAATTTTTTTTACTATTATTTTTGTGTATTTTCATATAGTTTTCAAAGTTGTTTCACTGGGAAGAAGTCAGTGCAGTTCATCACACTGTAACTTCAGAAGTGCCTTTAAACATACTGAGGACTGTGGAAGATAATTTCATTGTTTAAGAAATATATCTGGAAAATTATTAAAATCATTGATAGAAAGTGGATTTAAGCGAAGATATACAAAAGAAGATATGTCAGACTATTTCTGGAAAATATTCTGAGTCTTTAAATTGGTGAATTATATCAAAGTAAAAATGCAACACATGATCAATTATATAATAACTATTGGCATAATTTTTATGCTTATTCAAGAAAATAACAGTTGAACACAGTAGCACAGTTGTGTGTTTACTGAAGTAAAAGGAGAGGCAATTACAAATATTCTAAACTTATTATTCTGATTCAACCACAGACATGAAACTCATACAGATCTCTCAAAAGTTATTAAGAAAACTCTTTAATCTTTACATAAAACAGACACTGTTTATTTTTTCTATTGGCATAATCTTGTAAATGAAGATACTTTTTTTTCCCATCCATCTTTATTCTTTGGCATGTATGGGCCTCCCATTGCAGGGGCCTCTCTCATTGCAGAGCACTGGCTTTGGGCGTATTCACTCCAGAGAGCAGGCTCCCAAATGGACATGCCAGTCCAGCCACTCCAGGGCACCTGGGATCTTCCCGGGCCACGTGGTTTCTTCCCAGGCCAGTGATCAAACCAGTGCTCCCTGCATTGCAAGGCAGACTCTGTACCCACTAGACCACCAGGGAAACCCAAAGATAGGGTTTTTTTATTTGTTTGTTTTAAATTTTGGCCACCTTTATTGGTCTTTCATTTATTTACTTTCATTCATCTTTGTTCTTTGGCCTGTGTGGGCCTCCCACTGCAGTGACCTCTCTCATTGCAGAGCATCGGCTCTGGGCACATGTGGAATCTTCCCATCCCAGGGATCATACAGGCACCCCTTGCACTGCAAGGCGGAATCTTTGGAAGCCCCCTGAAGATACTTTTTAAAAGCAAGTTGGTACCAACACATTTGGGCAGTCTGATAAATATTTTGCTGTTCATTAATTTTATTTGTAACATTTAAAATTGCATGATATCCATAAAAGTAATTATTTATGAGTTACATGATACCACTTCCAGTGATTATACTTGAAGAAATATTGTCATAGATTTTCAAGTTTATCTTTTTGTGTTGAATACCTAAAAGTGGAGAAAAGTTGGGAAACAATATGTTAGCACAAAACTTACTGTAATATGATCCCCCCAAAGTCTAAGGAGAGTGACAATATAAAAACTGGACAATTCACTTAAAGAAATTTGTAGTCACAGGTGAAATCTTTCTGAATATTTCAATGTCCTTTCTCTTACCAGTACACTTTCCTTCCAAAGATGTTCAAAATGTTTATAATTCTAATGTCCAAAAAAAACAATACTTAAAAGCTCCTTTGACATGAAACAACATGGTCGTTACAAAAGTGTGTATATGCTAAATGCAATTAGAGCTTGTTTTTTTGTTACACGTTTAACCTGATGCTACCTGCTCTAATGCATAGTTGGCAGCATTTCAAAAAATCAAACAGATGTTTTCTGTTTCCCATAGAGAGAAAGAGCGTCTGTGCATTTCTGTGAGGGAGGGTCTGTAGCCATCTACTAGAAGTTCCAGATGGCTCTCAGTGCTCCCTGCACCTTTATCTTCAGTCATTTTAGGTATCATTTTGTTAACATTATTCCTTTTATGGTTTTGACATCCTTGAGATGGGAAATTAGTCTAAGAAATATTCTTTATTCACTTTGTGAGTATTGAATGACATATGTTAGAAGTATATAAAAGTACATAACATATTGTAATCTGTTTTAAATATATGTTGTGTTTAAGGATAATATTGAATTTTCTCCACATGAAATTAGAAGAAAAAATATGGCAATTAATATGTTATTTGTACATACACAGAAGAATGTTATGTTTTCACAGGTTCATTTACATAGGACCATTTTCCAAAATGTGGCCCTTCTTTGAAGCGTGCAATAAATTGGGCACCATTATAACACAAATAAAACAGTTTGCTCTTAAGGTCAATTGTTCATCATATTAAAGAAAGAAAATTGTGTATATACATTAAAAGACCTTATATTCTAACAATATACAGAGAAAAGAACAAATAGTTTTGTTAAACAAAAATGGACTTATCTAGATACCACTCGATGACTACCTTTTATTTTTATTTCTAACATTAAAACTATGCTTTAAGTGATTTAACTTATTGAAATGCTACACGTGTGAAAGATTTATACTTGAAGAAATATTGTCATAGATTTTCAAGTTTATCTTTTGTGTTGAATACCTAAAAGTGGAGAAAAGTTGGGAAACAATATGTTAGCACAAAACTTACTGTAATATGATCCCCCCAAAGTCTAAGGAGAGTGACAATATAAAAACTGGACAATTCACTTAAAGAAATTTGTAGTCACAGGTGAAATCTTTCTGAATATTTCAATGTCCTTTCTCTTACCAGTACACTTTCCTTCCAAAGATGTTCAAAATGTTTATAATTCTAATGTCCAAAAAAAACAATACTTAAAAGCTCCTTTGACATGAAACAACATGGTCGTTACAAAAGTGTGTATATGCTAAATGCAATTAGAGCTTGTTTTTTTGTTACACGTTTAACCTGATGCTACCTGCTCTAATGCATAGTTGGCAGCATTTCAAAAAATCAAACAGATGTTTTCTGTTTCCCATAGAGAGAAAGAGCGTCTGTGCATTTCTGTGAGGGAGGGTCTGTAGCCATCTACTAGAAGTTCCAGATGGCTCTCAGTGCTCCCTGCACCTTTATCTTCAGTCATTTTAGGTATCATTTTGTTAACATTATTCCTTTTATGGTTTTGACATCCTTGAGATGGGAAATTAGTCTAAGAAATATTCTTTATTCACTTTGTGAGTATTGAATGACATATGTTAGAAGTATATAAAAGTACATAACATATTGTAATCTGTTTTAAATATATGTTGTGTTTAAGGATAATATTGAATTTTCTCCACATGAAATTAGAAGAAAAAATATGGCAATTAATATGTTATTTGTACATACACAGAAGAATGTTATGTTTTCACAGGTTCATTTACATAGGACCATTTTCCAAAATGTGGCCCTTCTTTTGAAGCGTGCAATAAATTGGGCACCATTATAACACAAATAAAACAGTTTGCTCTTAGTCAATTGTTCATCATATTAAAGAAAGAAAATTGTGTATATACATTAAAAGACCTTATATTCTAACAATATACAGAGAAAAGAACAAATAGTTTTGTTAAACAAAAATGGACTTATCTAGATACCACTCGATGACTACCTTTTATTTTTATTTCTAACATTAAAACTATGCTTTAAGTGATTTAACTTATTGAAATGCTACACGTGTGAAAGATTTATATTGTAAGAAACACTACAAGGCAGTACAGAAATTACTTATGTTCATTCTGGACAATGGACTCCCTGCATCTAAAAATGAGATAGTTTCATACCTCCTCCTCTTTCCAACTCCATGGTTCAGTGAGTATTGAAGTCCTATTTCGGTAGACTTGACCCGTATATGCAATTTTGTTCTGGAACCTTCAGTTTGTTTTATCTATTTTTAAATTTTTTTTTTATTTTGAAACCTTCAGTTTTAAGGGTCTAAACTGTTATATTCTCTGAACTATAGAATACTTTGGTGAATTTCACACCTTTATTAATATGCACCTAGCAAAAATTGGCAACATAAAGTACCATAGAAATGTCAGGATTTACAGAAATTGTGTGTGCATACACCTAAGTGTGTTTGTAAGAGAAGTTTGAGGCAATAGTTTAGCAGGAACATTTTTTCATTAAACTGAAAACAAAAACATAAATGCTTTCCTTTCCAGAAGTTTAAAACCTAGTGTTGAAAATGAGCTATGTTTACAGAGGTAATTTGAAAGTGGAACATGATTTGTTATTTTATGGAAGATATGAACATACATTATATACACAACAAAAACTATCATTTCTATATATAGAAATAAATTTAAATAAAATTGATCAGATTTGTAGATCTCAACATTTTCCCAGATTAAAACAGGGGCAAACTAAAGATAGGTCACACTCTTTGACATTGCCATGTGATGCCAAATTAGTTATTAGAGTTGACAGAGTATAATAAATAACTGTATACACTCATGAATAAGTTCATATATAAATACATGCATACTTTGGAAATTGGGTAAGGTATAAAATCACATTAGGAAAAACTAGTTATTTTCACAGGTTCATTTACATAGGACCATTTTCCAAAATGTGGCCCTTCTTTGAAGCGCAATAAATTGGGCACCATTATAACACAAATAAAACAGTTTGCTCTTAGTCAATTGTTCATCATATTAAAGAAAGAAAATTGTGTATATACATTAAAAGACCTTATATTCTAACAATATACAGAGAAAAGAACAAATAGTTTTGTTAAACAAAAATGGACTTATCTAGATACCACTCGATGACTACCTTTTATTTTTATTTCTAACATTAAAACTATGCTTTAAGTGATTTAACTTATTGAAATGCTACACGTGTGAAAGATTTATATTGTAAGAAACACTACAAGGCAGTACAGAAATTACTTATGTTCATTCTGGACAATGGACTCCCTGCATCTAAAAATGAGATAGTTTCATACCTCCTCCTCTTTCCAACTCCATGGTTCAGTGAGTATTGAAGTCCTATTTCGGTAGACTTGACCCGTATATGCAATTTTGTTCTGGAACCTTCAGTTTGTTTTATCTATTTTTAAATTTTTTTTTTATTTTGAAACCTTCAGTTTTAAGGGTCTAAACTGTTATATTCTCTGAACTATAGAATACTTTGGTGAATTTCACACCTTTATTAATATGCACCTAGCAAAAATTGGCAACATAAAGTACCATAGAAATGTCAGGATTTACAGAAATTGTGTGTGCATACACCTAAGTGTGTTTGTAAGAGAAGTTTGAGGCAATAGTTTAGCAGGAACATTTTTTCATTAAACTGAAAACAAAAACATAAATGCTTTCCTTTCCAGAAGTTTAAAACCTAGTGTTGAAAATGAGCTATGTTTACAGAGGTAATTTGAAAGTGGAACATGATTTGTTATTTTATGGAAGATATGAACATACATTATATACACAACAAAAACTATCATTTCTATATATAGAAATAAATTTAAATAAAATTGATCAGATTTGTAGATCTCAACATTTTCCCAGATTAAAACAGGGGCAAACTAAAGATAGGTCACACTCTTTGACATTGCCATGTGATGCCAAATTAGTTATTAGAGTTGACAGAGTATAATAAATAACTGTATACACTCATGAATAAGTTCATATATAAATACATGCATACTTTGGAAATTGGGTAAGGTATAAAATCACATTAGGAAAAACTAGTTATTTTCATCTTTACAATTCCAACAGAACTACTACTATAGATCTATATCATGAGGGTATTAATTGTGGAAATACGTGACTGTCTTTGACAAGTTTCTTCATGTACTTGATATAAAAGCTACATTATTATTTATCTATAACATAAGAAAGTTTATTTGGGATGAGGTTTTATTCTCTCACCTCATTTGACCCTATAGAAAGCTAAAATACATAAATTCTGTTAAGTATTAATAGCTAATGCTTCTTTCATAAAAATTTGACATTTAGTATATAACTGTAAGTTTGTATTTACTCTTCTTATTTAAAGGTCAAGAAGTTGAATCAGATACTCAGTGGTGTCTGTGACTTTTAAAAAAAAAAGCTTAAGAATACATTTTTAAGTGAAGTTTGAGCAAGTTTAGCCATCTGAATCATACTAAACCAAATACAGTATACTGATACAATTAGCAGAGTTAATTAATATTAAGTCTATTTAGGATGTTATGTCTTTAAAATGAGACATGTAAATGCCCATGCAGAATTGAAAATAAATGTCATTTTCCTTCTAATAAATATTCAGTGATATTTGGAATCATTGGTATACTCCCAGGATACAGTGAGTGCCAATATGAAAGTTATCTGGGACCATATTTCTCAGATTTGTTTCTCATGTGATATACTGATATTGCTAGTTGTTTCATAGAAACCATCATGATAAAGAAATCATGAAAGCTACCTATACTGAATATTGGTTGCTGATATAAATGCAATAAACGTAAGTTTTAATTAATTAAGCCATCCTGAATTTTTCATCATAGTCAGATTTAACTTAATTTGTATTGTCACACAGTTATTTTTGTTTATTTTAAAAGGATTGAAATTGAAATAATGGAAAAGAGAATGAAGAGTTTATTTTCATCTTTACGAGTAAATAAAATCATAAAATATTTGATATATACATGTGCATGACTTGCACTTGGTAAAATTCAACAAATAAAAATATATAAATAAACATAGAAAACTTCTTTAGGTGATAAAGACATCTTATTTTAAGCTTATTTTACTATATTCACTAGTAAAATTGAAGAGGAGTTTAATCTAGATGTGCAAAATGAAATCCTCATTATCATTTTGCTGTTTAATACAGTGCTTCTATATACAATGGTTCCCACATTTTGCAAATACTTAAATGTCACTACTTTTTTTTCTATAATGATGACCATTTTTTAAAGGTAAAATGGTGAAAGATGTACATATAAAAAGTAAGGCTTTTATGTGATATCATATACAAATTCATATGGTGTCAGATTTATACCCAGACCAATATCGAATCATTAGGCTTTTTATTTTAATTACAGAAAGGCTAAAATACATTGTTGGGTGAGTTTGCCAATTGTTAGTATTCCAGAAAGTGTCTTTTAAAAAAAAAAAACTTTTATTTTACTTTTAACTTTTACAGAGTTTTGTTGTTCACAGATATGTATGTTCTCAGATTAGTCTTATGTATATCCTCCCATTCCACCTCTCCAGACTGTCATACAGCACCCATGAATGATACAGTATACTGATACAATTAGCAGAGTTAATTAATATTAAGTCTATTTAGGATGTTATGTCTTTAAAATGAGACATGTAAATGCCCATGCAGAATTGAAAATAAATGTCATTTTCCTTCTAATAAATATTCAGTGATATTTGGAATCATTGGTATACTCCCAGGATACAGTGAGTGCCAATATGAAAGTTATCTGGGACCATATTTCTCAGATTTGTTTCTCATGTGATATACTGATATTGCTAGTTGTTTCATAGAAACCATCATGATAAAGAAATCATGAAAGCTACCTATACTGAATATTGGTTGCTGATATAAATGCAATAAACGTAAGTTTTAATTAATTAAGCCATCCTGAATTTTTCATCATAGTCAGATTTAACTTAATTTGTATTGTCACACAGTTATTTTTGTTTATTTTAAAAGGATTGAAATTGAAATAATGGAAAAAGAGAATGAAGAGTTTATTTTCATCTTTACGAGTAAATAAAATCATAAAATATTTGATATATACATGTGCATGACTTGCACTTGGTAAAATTCAACAAATAAAAATATATAAATAAACATAGAAAACTTCTTTAGGTGATAAAGACATCTTATTTTAAGCTTATTTTACTATATTCACTAGTAAAATTGAAGAGGAGTTTAATCTAGATGTGCAAAATGAAATCCTCATTATCATTTTGCTGTTTAATACAGTGCTTCTATATACAATGGTTCCCACATTTTGCAAATACTTAAATGTCACTACTTTTTTTTCTATAATGATGACCATTTTTTAAAGGTAAAATGGTGAAAGATGTACATATAAAAAGTAAGGCTTTTATGTGATATCATATACAAATTCATATGGTGTCAGATTTATACCCAGACCAATATCGAATCATTAGGCTTTTTATTTTAATTACAGAAAGGCTAAAATACATTGTTGGGTGAGTTTGCCAATTGTTAGTATTCCAGAAAGTGTCTTTTTAAAAAAAAAAAAAAAACTTTTATTTTACTTTTAACTTTTACAGAGTTTTGTTGTTCACAGATATGTATGTTCTCAGATTAGTCTTATGTATATCCTCCCATTCCACCTCTCCAGACTGTCATACAGCACCCATGAATGATATGCTTTTCTCACAGAGCAATGACTATAGCTATTTTCTTCACATATGATAGTATAGGCCTTCATGCTACTTCCTTTATGCCTCTCACCCACTGTTCCTTCCCCACAATGTCCATATGTCCACTGTCCATGTCTGTCTTTCCGTTGCTTCACTGCGTGTGCCATCATCACCATCCTGCTAGATTCCATATATATGTGTTAGCATATTGTACTCTTTTTTTAAAAATAAAGTTTATTCCACATTTTCCATTAAAATGTCCTTATTTTCTGAATAATAGAGCAGAAAATACTTTTAATTTTGTTTTTATATTCACACTTTGAAAACTGTGATAGATATGTGTGGACCTACAGACACTCACACATTATAGGATTTATCAATCATCCATTTTTCTTTTTACACTCAATTGGTTTATGAAAACTCTGGTACATACAGTTTTTATAGCTGACATTCACAGGTGAGCACAGTCAGTCTAACAAAAAAGCCAGGGAATTCGTAGTGAATTTTGTATAATACGGTAACAAAAATAATTCATTGGTAATATTTCAATGACTTTATAAAAGCAAAGCACCTGTACGGAAAGAATTTTGCCTTATTATCACATGAGACTAGAAACTGGCAGAGTGCTGCTTTCAAATGCAGCAACATCCACAGCTAAATGAACACGCTGCTTTTAGCAACTGAATGCCAGAGGCCAGGAGATTCAAACAGGATAATTTTCAGGATCAAAGAATGTTTCCTGTAGGAAATTTGGAACAAATATATTATCCTAAAGCCATCAGTCAACAAAAAGCAATTAAGCACGACATTAATTAAATTCTAACAATGGCTACATTATTATTACTATAAATCTGTTAAGGATATAATTCTTTAACTGATACACTTTATAAAAATAGTAATCCACTGATCTAATAGTCTTTCCAAATAATAGTTGCATAATTAAATAAGTCATTTTTTTTCTACTGAAGAATTGCTTGAATTCTTTTTTTAATAGATACTTTAGGAATATGCTTCCTTTCCATTAAGTTGTTACTAAACAATCAAATGTGATCAGTAAACTGACTAAAAGAAATAAAAATACAGAGATTGTTGCCCAATGGCATCTAACTGAAAAAGTGCAAATATTTAAAAAGCCTTATTACTAGATTTTAATATGGTCGAGGAAAAATGTTAGGACAAGATCAAACAAAATAAAATCAGGTGCAAGGGCAAGAGGTTGGGGTGGAGAATAGGTATCATTGAATAGACTTCCAAGGCAAGTGTTAATATGGTGTTGATCACACCATTATAATGTAAATTTGGTTAAAGTAGGCTGGTATTGTCTAAACAGAGACCATTATACAGGAAAGTGAAAGATTGCCTAGAGTTTATCAAGTTGCCTAATATTAAAACTGAACATTATATGATGAGGATGAGCTTCTCTTGAAAATTCAATTTTTAATCTAAACCAATTATTCTATATTTACCTTATTGAATTAGAAAATCTAGCACTTAGAGATATAAACTTAAATTACGAACCAAATATTCATCTGAGAAATCTGTAAGTCTTTGTTTATGTAACCAACTTTCTTTGAGGTATCCATATTTATCTGGTTTAATTCAGAAGGATTCATCAATGTATCATGCAATCTTTTTCCCAGCATCTATATTTCTGTATATGGACATAATGTCTATCTACTGATGATTCTCATTTTTCTAGTTCCAAATAAAAATTAAAATGCCTTATTATCACATGAGACTAGAAACGAGTGCTTTCAAATGCAGCAACATCCACAGCTAAATGAACACGCTGCTTTTAGCAACTGAATGCCAGAGGCCAGGAGATTCAAACAGGATAATTTTCAGGATCAAAGAATGTTTCCTGTAGGAAATTTGGAACAAATATATTATCCTAAAGCCATCAGTCAACAAAAAGCAATTAAGCACGACATTAATTAAATTCTAACAATGGCTACATTATTATTACTATAAATCTGTTAAGGATATAATTCTTTAACTGATACACTTTATAAAAATAGTAATCCACTGATCTAATAGTCTTTCCAAATAATAGTTGCATAATTAAATAAGTCATTTTTTTTCTACTGAAGAATTGCTTGAATTCTTTTTTTAATAGATACTTTAGGAATATGCTTCCTTTCCATTAAGTTGTTACTAAACAATCAAATGTGATCAGTAAACTGACTAAAAGAAATAAAAATACAGAGATTGTTGCCCAATGGCATCTAACTGAAAAAGTGCAAATATTTAAAAAGCCTTATTACTAGATTTTAATATGGTCGAGGAAAAATGTTAGGACAAGATCAAACAAAATAAAATCAGGTGCAAGGGCAAGAGGTTGGGGTGGAGAATAGGTATCATTGAATAGACTTCCAAGGCAAGTGTTAATATGGTGTTGATCACACCATTATAATGTAAATTTGGTTAAAGTAGGCTGGTATTGTCTAAACAGAGACCATTATACAGGAAAGTGAAAGATTGCCTAGAGTTTATCAAGTTGCCTAATATTAAAACTGAACATTATATGATGAGGATGAGCTTCTCTTGAAAATTCAATTTTTAATCTAAACCAATTATTCTATATTTACCTTATTGAATTAGAAAATCTAGCACTTAGAGATATAAACTTAAATTACGAACCAAATATTCATCTGAGAAATCTGTAAGTCTTTGTTTATGTAACCAACTTTCTTTGAGGTATCCATATTTATCTGGTTTAATTCAGAAGGATTCATCAATGTATCATGCAATCTTTTTCCCAGCATCTATATTTCTGTATATGGACATAATGTCTATCTACTGATGATTCTCATCTTCTATACCGAGGCAAAGATAGTTCCAAATTTGAGTGAGATGTAAATTTGTTAAAAGTCATTTTCTTAAAAAAAAAAAAAAAAAAAAGAGTTGTAATGATGAAACAAGTTAACAATACATTAAAAAGCTTTAAAAATGAAAGTACTGGGGTTCTCTGGTGGACTAGTGGTCAAGAATCTGACTGCCAATGCAGAAGACATGGGTTCGCCACGTGCGCCAGAGAAACTAAGCTTGTACACTACAACTATTGAGCCAATGTGCCTAGAACTCCTGCTCTGCAACAGGAGAAGCCACCACTATGAGAATTCTGGACACCATAGTGAAGGGTAGGCCCCATTCAGGGCTTCCCTGGTGGTCCAGTGGGTAAGGACACTGCCTTGCAGTGCAAGGGGTGCTGGTTTGATCCCTGACCTGGGAAGATCCCAAGTGCTGAGGAGCAGCTGGACTGATGTGTTCAACTACTGAGCCAGAGTTCTGGAGCACATGTGCTCAGAGCCGGTGCTCTGCAATGAGAAAGGCCACTGCGATAAGAGGCCCACACAGGCCAAAGAACAAAGACAAATGAAAGAAAGATAAATTGAAGTACTCCCCCCTCCAAAAAAAAAGAAGGGAAAAAAATTTAAAAAGAGTTGGCCCTATTCTCTGCAACTAGAGAAAGCCCATGGAGAGCAAGGACGACCTAGCACAGCCAAAAATGAAAGTAAATAAGTAAATCTTAAAAAAGAAAAGTGCTTTAAAATTATATGAATACAGCAAAAATTAATGATTTCTGTATTATTTATAGTTAACAAGCACATGCATGTATACATGCAACAACATTAAAATACTAGGAACTCAGGATGAAGACTAACAAAACTGAAACTGTACATAGGTGGAAAACGATTGGAACTTTAATTACTTTAATCTGTCATGTTTTGTAGCTATGTGTCAGCGTAAGTCAACACAAGTGACATGGAACAAAGGCCATGGCTGCTTCAACATGATAACACATTTCTAATCATTGATTAATAAGTGTACTGAACTGAATGTGTGCTCTGAATAAACTATATGTGTGCTAAATATGAAACTATAGAAATGTTGGTCCTATATAAGTTTTGTGTATTTATTATATCTATGTCTTTTTATATTAATATAGAATACAGGTTATATAAATATGTAAATTTAGATTAATATACATCTAATACATATATTCATGTCCCATATACATTGAGAGAGATAAGAAGGTAGATGTCTTTAGTTTTAAATTATAGTGTATTTAAGTGAATACAATAATGATATTTTTACACAAAGCAATAAACTGTTTTTTAATTCATTTATGGAAAAACTATAGACAATTCATTACAAAATAGTATATATAGGATTGAAACAGCTAGTTGTTTGGCAGCTTTATTTTAAAAGTTTCCGTCAGTAGTCTAGAATAATATGCATATAGCAGTGTAAAAGTGGTAGAGGACTTTCAGCAAACGAAAAAAGTGCCATGATTTTGCTTCACACTATTTCTCTAAACTGCAAAAATTCCGTTAACATTTGCAGACATTTTTAGGAGGAACAAATGAAAGAGAAGAAAACTTACCTTCTCCTCTAATAGTATGTAGAGTTTTTGCACTATAAATCAATTTCCAATGATGCTTTGAAGTTTTCAAATTTCAGAGATTTGCCATTTTGTGGTTCCACAGAAAAAAGCATAACTAAAAATCTACTTAACTTATGTATTAGAAGTTGTAACCAGAGGCCTCTTCATTCTAGGCAGCTCTTTGGGTTAAGAGTTAGAACTGCTTATTATTTTGAACTACTTTCCTCAAAGGTATAACATGTCATCAAAGATCCTTTGTCTTTTATTTTTTATTGGTGGTGATACAAAAAATAGAAAAAAATTAATATCTAGTTTAGTTTATGCAAATCACTCCTCAGTATATTATTGAGTATATTAATGATTTTTACAAATATATGGATTCTTTAAAATTGTTTCTTCAAGTATAAAATGTCCTCTTATAATACCTTCTATGTGACTCTCTAATATGACCCTTATTTATAGACTGGAAGTTGAGTGCATTCACATTTCCTATCTTTTTAAAATTATCTTTTCTTTTTGTATCAGAGTACAATAACTCAACGCCCTTTTCAAAATAGCACAGTGAGTCCAATAACTTCCTGAAGTAGTTCCTAGAAACTCCAGGGAATGCTGACATATCCTGATATTTCTTTTCATCTTTGGCTATAAACTTCACATCCTGTGGGCCTCATCTCTACTTTTCTGTGCCACTTGAAATGTCTGCATTGAATGATACTTTGGAAGATCAACACTGTAATTCCTCCAGAAAATATCATTAGGGAATTAAAATAGATAATTGGAATATTTAAAATTGTCGAGCAGACTTTGGCTGCCTGCAGTTCATTAATTTTTCCCTTACGTTGGAAGGTCCTTGATGGCTATTTCTCCTCTTTCTCCGTATCTTTACTCCTTGGAATCTTCTGTGTTTATGCATTCAGCCCCTCACTTCCTTCTTTCTCCTTCCTCTGGCTTCCACTACAGGAAGCTCAAGATTCCTTCATAATATACCAAACGAAAAAAGTGCCATGATTTTGCTTCACACTATTTCTCTAAACTGCAAAAATTCCGTTAACATTTGCAGACATTTTTAGGAGGAACAAATGAAAGAGAAGAAAACTTACCTTCTCCTCTAATAGTATGTAGAGTTTTTGCACTATAAATCAATTTCCAATGATGCTTTGAAGTTTTCAAATTTCAGAGATTTGCCATTTTGTGGTTCCACAGAAAAAAGCATAACTAAAAATCTACTTAACTTATGTATTAGAAGTTGTAACCAGAGGCCTCTTCATTCTAGGCAGCTCTTTGGGTTAAGAGTTAGAACTGCTTATTATTTTGAACTACTTTCCTCAAAGGTATAACATGTCATCAAAGATCCTTTGTCTTTTATTTTTTATTGGTGGTGATACAAAAAATAGAAAAAAATTAATATCTAGTTTAGTTTATGCAAATCACTCCTCAGTATATTATTGAGTATATTAATGATTTTTACAAATATATGGATTCTTTAAAATTGTTTCTTCAAGTATAAAATGTCCTCCTATAATACCTTCTATGTGACTCTCTAATATGACCCTTATTTATAGACTGGAAGTTGAGTGCATTCACATTTCCTATCTTTTTAAAATTATCTTTTCTTTTTGTATCAGAGTACAATAACTCAACGCCCTTTTCAAAATAGCACAGTGAGTCCAATAACTTCCTGAAGTAGTTCCTAGAAACTCCAGGGAATGCTGACATATCCTGATATTTCTTTTCATCTTTGGCTATAAACTTCACATCCTGTGGGCCTCATCTCTACTTTTCTGTGCCACTTGAAATGTCTGCATTGAATGATACTTTGGAAGATCAACACTGTAATTCCTCCAGAAAATATCATTAGGGAATTAAAATAGATAATTGGAATATTTAAAATTGTCGAGCAGACTTTGGCTGCCTGCAGTTCATTAATTTTTCCCTTACGTTGGAAGGTCCTTGATGGCTATTTCTCCTCTTTCTCCGTATCTTTACTCCTTGGAATCTTCTGTGTTTATGCATTCAGCCCCTCACTTCCTTCTTTCTCCTTCCTCTGGCTTCCACTACAGGAAGCTCAAGATTCCTTCATAATATACCAATTATCGCTCTGATGAGAGGCCCATTTTACACTATTGAATTGGTATAACCTTTCACACAATAATGAAAATAGTTATCAACCTCTTATGAAGAATTGACATTTTTCTCACTGAACAAATGTTTGGGCCTGCTGCCAACAGAACACTGAATAAGGTACTTGGCTTACATATTCATGACAAAGAGGGTTTATCGAAGTGATTCATTTCAAAGTCTGACAGAAAGACAAATTTCAGCTTTCTCCCTTAGAACCACAGGAAGTAATGTGTGACAGATTAAATGTAGCTGATTTTTTTCCCTTCAAATCTTCTAGTAATCCCGGTCAGATATTGAGGTACTTGAATACTTAAAGCAATAAAAAAACAGATAGAATTAGATACAACATTTCTTCCATTATCATTTCTTTAATAAAAATGAATTAGAGGATTTATGTTCCCAGTTGTAATGGAATAGCTTATCTGAGGGGGAAAAAAACCTGCAAGAAAAACTAGACAAATAGGATAAGATGCAGAATAATCAAACAGACAAACAAAACAGTTCTTTGAAGTAATTGGACAGTTAGGGCCAATATCCAGATGGGACTGAGAAACAATAGAAACCAGAAGACAATGGGGTAATATTTTTAAAGTATGAAAATAATAATAATATCAGTAATAATAATAATAATGACAACCTAAAATTCTGCCTCCAATGAAACTGCTCTATAAAAATGAAGGTGAAATAAAGATGTGTCCAAACATATAAAAGTAGAGAACTCATTCTTTGGAGCTCACTCAGATAGAACTCCTAAGTTAGTTCTTAAGACCAAACAAATGAACAAACAAACAAAACCCCCAAACCCAATATTTCAAATAAAGGTACAGATATGTAGTGCAAAATAAAGAACAAAAATGTTAAAATGTGGATAAATACCAATAAATATTTTAGTACAAAGTGCTAATAACCTCCTATAAGTTTTTCAAAAAAATACATATAGATATATGAAAATAATAGCATTAAAGATATTAGAGGGGCAAATGGAGTTTAGAGGTCTCTGAGGGGCTTCAACAAAGAAGCTATTTTTCTAATCATAGGAACTTCCTTAACCTTTTCATTGTATGGACATTTACTCTATGCAAAAGTAATACTGATATTTGGCTCTGAATCATGTTAGTGGCATCAAATTATAACAATAAACATTGTATTCGCTTCATACAGGCAAAGGAAAAGAAACAGAAAAGAAGTTTTGTTTAAGAATGCCCTTGAGAAGACATTGATAATACCATGTTTGATGAAATGGGAAGCCCACAATAAACTATACTCTTGTGCACCACAGTATGATTATTTCCAGGAAATCATGAAGAGCATAAGCATTTACTTGAATTTAGAGCTGCACTAGTTACTTTTTTTTCTTCAAACATTAACTTGAAAGAATGGCTGACAGGGACATACAGAAATTCAAACTTCATGTTTGACAGATATCTGCTTAAAATAAACCAAATAAAGTATCGCTTCAAGATAACCAAGTATTTGTTGCCAATCACAAAATTCGAAATTTCAAGCAACAATTAGAAGTTTGGAAAATTTCTATCTAACAACATGAACTTTATAGCTGCCCAATACTTAAACACATTATGATGAGATTGATAATGATAGCATAAATATTAGTCTTAATATATCATGAAATGTATCAGCATTTGAAAGATATGCATAACTCAGCAAACCAGTATTTTGCTAAAGACTAATGCATAGCATGCTATGATGAAACTTTAAGTTTTCCAAAATGCAAATAGACCAATAGATCTCAGTGTAATAATATATTCAGGTATATTGGTATGGATTCAGATTTCATACTGCAGTTAAATTTTAAGAAACTTTGTTGAGATTTGTTGTAGTAACAAAGAAAATTATCAGCAGGTGTTCTATAAGACTATTAATATACTCCTTCCTCTCTTTTCCAATTATATTTTTCTATGAGGACAGATTTCCTTTATAAAGTCTAAAAAAAATTACAAGTATCTTTGAATAGAAAGCATATATAAGATTGTAGCTGTCGTCTTTAAGTCAAACAGTAAAGAGACTTGCATAAATGCAAAATAATTCTACTTCAATAATTTCTTCATTGGAAAATATTGTTTTATGATGCATTATTTATGTTAATATACAATAGATTTTAGCATTATTTTAAATGAATTATTATTTTTTAAATTTTCTGTTTTAATTTCTAACATATAGTTTTATATAGATGTAAGCTGTATAGAAGAAAGCTCTTTAGGTACCTGAAGAATTTTCAGAGTGCAAAGCATTGATAATACCATGTTTGATGAAATGGGAAGCCCAAACAAAGGGAAAAAAGAAGTTTTGTTTAAGAATGCCCTTGAGAAGACATTGATAATACCATGTTTGATGAAATGGGAAGCCCACAATAAACTATACTCTTGTGCACCACAGTATGATTATTTCCAGGAAATCATGAAGAGCATAAGCATTTACTTGAATTTAGAGCTGCACTAGTTACTTTTTTCTTCAAACATTAACTTGAAAGAATGGCTGACAGGGACATACAGAAATTCAAACTTCATGTTTGACAGATATCTGCTTAAAATAAACCAAATAAAGTATCGCTTCAAGATAACCAAGTATTTGTTGCCAATCACAAAATTCAAATTTCAAGCAACAATTAGAAGTTTGGAAAATTTCTATCTAACAACATGAACTTTATAGCTGCCCAATACTTAAACACATTATGATGAGATTGATAATGATAGCATAAATATTAGTCTTAATATATCATGAAATGTATCAGCATTTGAAAGATATGCATAACTCAGCAAACCAGTATTTTGCTAAAGACTAATGCATAGCATGCTATGATGAAACTTTAAGTTTTCCAAAATGCAAATAGACCAATAGATCTCAGTGTAATAATATATTCAGGTATATTGGTATGGATTCAGATTTCATACTGCAGTTAAATTTTAAGAAACTTTGTTGAGATTTGTTGTAGTAACAAAGAAAATTATCAGCAGGTGTTCTATAAGACTATTAATATACTCCTTCCTCTCTTTTCCAATTATATTTTTCTATGAGGACAGATTTCCTTTATAAAGTCTAAAAAAAATTACAAGTATCTTTGAATAGAAAGCATATATAAGATTGTAGCTGTCGTCTTTAAGTCAAACAGTAAAGAGACTTGCATAAATGCAAAATAATTCTACTTCAATAATTTCTTCATTGGAAAATATTGTTTTATGATGCATTATTTATGTTAATATACAATAGATTTTAGCATTATTTTAAATGAATTATTATTTTTTAAATTTTCTGTTTTAATTTCTAACATATAGTTTTATATAGATGTAAGCTGTATAGAAGAAAGCTCTTTAGGTACCTGAAGAATTTTCAGAGTGCAAAGAAGTCTTAAGAAGTAAATGTTTGAAAGTCATTTATCTAGTAATCACCAAAAATATAATAAAATAATCTGTAGCTAACAAGTTAAGGGAGAAGAAATAGAAGTTTGAAAAAATAGCTTTATCAATCTAGTGAAAAAGAGAATAGAAAGAAAAGGAAGCAGAAATGCATAGAAATAAAGACAATAATGGTAGATTTTAACTCAAATCTGTCAGCAAATTTAGATAGGATTATACTTAGTATTATGATTTTAAAGAAGAAAATTGTTATATGAACTTAAAAACTCAAATCTAACCATATCTAATTTTATAAGAAAAAATGAATTAAATTATAAACACTGAAAAATGAAAATAAAATATAGAAAACATATAGTATTAACATAAAGAAAAAATATAGTATAGCTGTATTAATATCATATAGTGAAAACTTTAAAGCAAGAGAAATATTGCATAATGGTGAAAAGGTTAATACACTAGAAAGACATAGCTTTTATAAATTGGTATATGCCACATGACACATAGCTTCATATTATAAACCAATAAAGCAAAACTGAAAGCCCAGAAATAAACTTAAAACTATCCAATCAACTAACTTTCAACAAAGGTGCCCATGATGCACAATGGAAAAAGATAGCCTCTTCAATGTTGGGAAAACTGGATATCTACCTACAAAAGTATTAACTTGGACCCTTATTTTGCACTCACAAAAATCAAGCCAAAATGGAGTAAAGATTGAAATATAAGACCTGAAACCGGAAAACTCCTAGAAAAAAATATAGGGTAACGAATCTTAAAAAAAGAGCCTTAGCATTGAACTTTTAGATATGGCCTCAAAGACATAAGCAAAGAAAATTAAAAAAGGCAAATGGGACTATATCAAGCTATTGGGCTGGCAAAAAGCTTCACTTCCATAACGTTTGTGGTCACTCTATTTAACCCTCAATAAATCTATTATTTCTACTATCACTAATCTACTTTTTGTTGAATACAGAGGCTTGGAAACAAACATTTAAACTAGGTGGTATTAGTCCTACAAATTTTTGTCCTTTTAATTGTTTTTATTCTATCCAACCCATTGCATTCCCTTATGAATTTTAGAATCAGTTGATCAATTTTCCACAAAAAATTGCCTTGATTTTGAGTAAACTTTTGATTAAAAATTTATGCCATTTAAATATTCCAAGAGAATGAAAAGAAATGCAGAGAGGATTTGGAAATGATGTTTTTGATGAAGGACTTGCATCCAGAATATATAATGAATAAACAATAAGAAGTGTGAAAACAATTTAGCTGCACTTCACAAAAGAAAACATATAGTTGATAAATAAGACCATTTAAAAATGCTCAATATTATCAATTATCAAAAAATGCAAATAGAAACTACCAATTATACTACAAAGTCAAAAAAATGACTAAAAATATTGATTGTAAAAATATTAGTGTGAGTGTGGAGGAACTAGATCTCTCATATTGAATACATTGCAGGTGGAAACATTAGATAGTTTGTCTACCTTGAACACAGTAGTAAACACACACTTTAAAAGTAAACAGACACTTATCATATTACCCAGAATTTCACACCAGATATTGACCCTAAAGACCATATGTTTGTAGGCAGATACACGCCCATAAAAAGACTTGTACACAATTGTTTTTACTTACTTTGTTTTTAATAGCCCCTGAGTGTAAATAAACTAAATACCCATAACCATTAAAGTATATAAACAAATTGTGGTATAAACATAAAATCAAATATGCTTAGCAATTAAAAATAGTGAACTAATGATTCATGCTAAAGCATGACTAAATCTCAAAATAATTATGGCAAGTGATAGAAGCCAGAAACAAAAAGAAAAAAAGAAGTACATGCCATATGATTCCATTTATACAGAAATCTGAAAAATTGGAAACTAATTTATAGTGATGAAGAGTTTATTAATGTTTGTCTGAGGGAATAGGAAGTGGTGTGGAGGAGGAGCAAGAAATATGCCAAGGGGCATAAAGAAATATTTGGGGCTGATAATAGGTTCACTGTCTCGCTTGTGGTGATGTTTTCTCCAATATATAGTGAAGTGTAAGTCGCTCAGTCGCTCAGTTGCAGCCCAATGGATGAGTCATGGAATTCTCTAGGCAAGAATACTACAGTGGGTAGACTATCCCTTCTACAGGGTATCGTCCCAAACCAGGAACTGAACCAGGGTCTCCTGTGATGGAGGGAAATTTTTTACCAGCTGAGCCAGCAAAATGTAATCAACTTTATGTGAAGTTTATTGTATGTAAATGATTCCTCAAAATGCTGTTTAAAATGCAGGAGAAAACAAAAACCTATTCATTGTTTTCTCCTGCATTTTAAATAGCTTTTTGAGGAATAATTTGCATACAATAAGCTTCACATAGTTTTAAGACAGAGAAAACATTCATATTTCTCAGACATGCTTCCCTATTTTTAATTTAAATAATTAAAAAATTACAATGTTGTATTGGTTTCTGTTATACAACAATGTAAATCAGCCATCATTGCACACACATCCCTTCCCCCTATAGCCTCCTTAACTTCTCTCCATCCCATCCCTCCAGATCATCACAGGGGGTTCAGTTTCAGGCTTTGTGTGGTCTGTATTCTTTTAGAATTCCTAGAGAAAATAATTAGAAAAAAATTCAAAAATCAAATTATAATATTTTTAGTAGGACAGCTTAACTAATACATAACTGCTGTGCAGTCAGCTCTTAAGCTAACATTTTGTAGGAGCTAGTTTCCATGAAAGTAACTGAACCTAGTACTTTTCCTCAAGATCCTTAAATCATTAATGACTAGGCACTAACTTTCATCCAAGAATATTGGAGTCTATTTTGAATTTCTGTACATTTTTAGTTATGAAGAAGTAGTGATCTGCAAATTGAATACTTATAGACTAATTGAAGTAGTTAGGAAGACTCGCAAGAAAGAGTACACAAAAATAATTTAAAAAGAAAGAAAACTATGCAAGATTGATGCAAAATAGCACTGAGAAACAGAAGACAGAGGAACAAAATGGGAACTCCACTATGTAGATGCTGCACCATTATCTAAGGTTATCACTGGGAAAATAACTTTAATGACCACTATCTGTACTTGGGTGTTTTTGGTTTTATTTTTATTATTTTTGATGCTCTCTTGTTGTTTGCTATTTCTAGGTTGTAGGATTTTTAAAACTTGTATTTTCAAGCACCACAGGATTAATTAAGCAAACATATATATCCCCAAATGAAAAAAATTCTTAACGCATCTGTTGCTAAATTTTTCTTGGTTCAATTTTTGTTTTTCTTGTAGAAAGTCACATTTTATATTTATTTATTCAAATTGAAGTTATGGTAAAGAAATACTAAAACACAAATCAAATAGTAGTGAGTTTAATCTTACATAGAATAATTAGTAATGTAACAAAGCTGGAAAGTCATACTGATGGAGATACATACCTAGGGAATTGACTACCCCTTGTAAAACTGCTAAGTAATGACAGTATTGAGAAATGTTTAAATCATAGAACTGTCTTGAAACAGAAGATGTATGCTGAGAAGAAATACCTTTTCACCCTTTATACATGTAAGTAGTTATCCTCATATTAGGGAAAAATGCCATAATTCATCATGGACTTCAGTGGTCTATGTAAAAATGCCGTGTTGTAATTGTCAAAGTTATTGAAAATTAACTTCTTAAGTTATGAATAACCAGAGGATCCAATTCAATATCATTTGCCAATTTTACAATATTAATAATGTACAGACAGAAGAATACCTGCTAAGGTATGGGTAATGATGCAGATGATGTCATTTTGAAACCAAGGGGAAATGCATGAGCTTAGTGAGTTTAGAGGACCATACACTTTTTAGAGCAAATAACAGTACATAGAAAAAGATCCAAAACTGAGTTTCATTCCTGAAAAGAGGTTAAAGTGATTAGATAAAATGGTTGAAACTAGAGAAACATTGCCTATGATTTATGTGAGATATTTTAGGAAGGGCATTATGAAGTATCCACAACTATAAGCTTCTTAAAAACCAAAATATATTAACTAAAGAATTCTCCAAAAATGATGAAAACTTAATAATAAACAGAAAAAGGAAGCATAGTTTGTGTAAATAAGGTTGAGTTTTAAAGGAATGAGGGAGTTCAGAAACATGGAGGGAAAACCTAGTTATATACACACATATATTCAGTATATTAAGCCTTCAGTATGTCAATAAAATTGTATCATTATAAGTTTCTTAATAGATAAATGAAGGAATAAATTCTGAGCAAATATTATTTTGAATGTATTAACACCTCTGTTAACTTATCATTTTTAATATACAGGTTTTTTCAATAACTAGTAAAAGTGTTAATAACATAGTTCAGTATGAAATAGAAAAAAAGAAAACTAAATTGTAGTTCTTAACTGCATTAAGCATTTTGGGATTTCTTGTAGAATCTAAAACTCCGATAATAGTTTTTCAGGAGAAGAACATTTTTTATTCCAAATAATCACAGACATATCAAATCAGGCTACTATCTACTTCTTTTTTCTTTAATGACCCTTACAAAGTGCACATATCTACCAGTATAAATGGGGCCAAAATAGAAGAATGGGAATGATACTGTTAAGCGTAACCAGAAATTTAAATGAAGAGTGGGTAACAATGTTGAACTATTTCAGTGTCCAGTCTGTAGAAAACCATACATACAATCACTGGAAGTCAACCCAGGAGAAATTAAGAGAATGTTAGCAAAAGAAGTGTTTTTTAAAGGCCATCTAGGAAATATACCCACCATCTCTGAGAAACTAGTGTTAAAAACAGGCCACTGAATAGTCTACTGAAAGTTCTAATAATGCCAGTTTTTCTTTCACTTCTCATAAATAACATTTTTTTTGTTTGTTTTTTGTTTGTTTGTTTTGTTTTTTGTTTTTTCAGTTGTGGCGAAAACCACACAGGCTAGAATTTACCATCTAAATCATTTTAAAATGTACAGGTCAATAGCATTAAATAGATGCACACCATTGTACAACAGATTTCCAGAAACTGAAATTCTATATCCATTAAAAAGCTTCCTATTTTTCCACTCTCCTCTAGACCTTGGCAGCCTCCCTTCCTCTTTCATTTTCTATGAATATGACTATTTTAGATACCTCATATAAGTGAAATCTTATAGGAGTCTGTCTTTTTGTGACTGGTTCATTTCACTTAATATAATGTCTCAAGATTCTAAATTGAATACTATTCCATTGTATGTATATACCACATTTCCTTTATTCATCTGTCAGTGGACATTGGGTTGCTTTTATTTCTTGGCTATTGTGAATGGTGGTGCTATGAACCTCAGTGTGCAAATATTTCTCTAAGATTCTACTTTGAATCCTTTGAGACCTTGTCATCCCTATTTACATCCTGATATATATTGAGAAGTGGAACTGCTAGGTCATGCGTAAGTTCTCTTTTTAATTTTTTGAGGAACTGCCATCCAGTTTTCCATATCAATTGTACCATTTCACAATTCCCTCAACTGTGTGTTCGCATTTCAATTTTTCCAAATCCTCAGAAGGTACATATGTATTGACATAAGGTACATATGCATTGATATTAAATATAAGATAACAATTACTCATCAGAGTGAGAGATCTTAGCATCCATACTACTTACCTAAACTAGGATTAAGCAGGCTTTAAGCTGTGTTGAGCTAGTTTTTCATCCTGTTCTGTTTTCTTATCCAAATATTTGTGGAATTGCAAGTGAGAGTGTGATCCAACTGAAATAGAAAGAATGAGCTGAGGATGTTTTGAAAGTTGTGGATATGAAAAGAAAGATGTTGAGGAGTAAGAAACATGGTCAGAAGAGGGTACCACAAGGATTGGGAACAGGATTTAGCATGAAAATCTTGGGAGCATTATAGTCAACAATTTTTTTTTTTGTTTTATCATTTATGTATTTGATTTCACTGAGTCTTAGTTGTGGCATGTGGGATCTAGTTCCCTGACCAGGGATCAAAACCAGGCTCCCTACATTAGGAACACAGAGTTTTAACCACTGAACCACCAGTGAAGTCCCTATAGTCAACAAATTTAATTATCTAGGCTTGAAATGGGTGTTGGAAAAGACTAAGAAACTTACTTACTTGGAGTTGTGATGCATGGTACAAAGACTTTAGGGCCAAAAAATCCGCACTTTGCCACATGATCTGTGTTGTGTAACATTTGGCAAGAAAATCAATCCACCTGAATCACCATGTTCTCATATGGAAGTAGGAATAAAAATAACAAATTTGTAGATTTGTATTAAAAATTTAATAAAAAAATGATTCTGAATGTGCATAGCACACCATCAGACACATAGTAGATACTGCATGGCTTTTACTTGTATACCCTATTTTTGCTCTGGTTTTTACTTACTTCTCCATTTCAGCATAAGAGACAAAACAAAACAGAACAAAAAACTAATCTGTAGATTCTGGCATTAAGTCCTCAATTTAAAATATTCCTTCAGTGTAACATAACATAGTACATTAGAAGCAAATCATAATTTTTTTTTCTGATATGCTTACATATAGTATATGTATAACTGTATTACAAATATATAGAGATTAAGAGATAAAATCTCAGACAACATGCTAATATCTCAGAATATAGGCTTCCCAGGTAGCTCAGTGGTAAAGAATCCATCTGCAAGAGACATGGGTTCTATCCCTGTGTTGGGAATATCCCCAGAAGCAGGAAATGACAATCCACTCCAGTATTCCTGCCTGGAAAATTCCATGGACAAAGGAACCTACTGGGCTGAAGTCCATGGGGTCACAAAGAGCTGGCCACAGCTGAACAACTGAGCAATATCTTAGAATATATGATGGATATTTTTATAGTTATCTTAGTTAACTTAGCTGAATTTAAAAAGCTTTGAAAAAATATATTATTTTAATAAAACATTATACCTAAGCTACCAAATCTGTAATAACTTAAATATCAGGGAACAATAGTAGTCAAGATTTAAGGTCATATTATTTAGAAGATATTTTATTATCCCCTACTAAATTTTGAACTGTTTTCCTTTCCTTGGAAGAAATCATTGTGCTAAAGTGTTAAGAATATACATTCTTACAAACAGAATCCGTAGGGTTTTCTGAGGTTTTGCTAACGGATGCATTATTTTTCATTCCATTTTGCCACAGCTTGTGTGCATGTGTGTGTGTTAAGTCACTTCAGTCATGTCTAACTCTTTGCGACCTTTTGGACTGCAGCCAGCCAGGCTCTTCTGTCCATGGGACTGATCCTTTAGCCATGAATACTGATGTGAGTTAAACCCCCCCCGGGTGTGAGTTGCAAGAAAATCAATCCACCTGAATCACCATGTTCTCATATGGAAGTAGGAATAAAAATAACAAATTTGTAGATTTGTATTAAAAATTTAATAAAAAAATGATTCTGAATGTGCATAGCACACCATCAGACACATAGTAGATACTGCATGGCTTTTACTTGTATACCCTATTTTTGCTCTGGTTTTTACTTACTTCTCCATTTCAGCATAAGAGACAAAACAAAACAGAACAAAAAACTAATCTGTAGATTCTGGCATTAAGTCCTCAATTTAAAATATTCCTTCAGTGTAACATAACATAGTACATTAGAAGCAAATCATAATTTTTTTTTCTGATATGCTTACATATAGTATATGTATAACTGTATTACAAATATATAGAGATTAAGAGATAAAATCTCAGACAACATGCTAATATCTCAGAATATAGGCTTCCCAGGTAGCTCAGTGGTAAAGAATCCATCTGCAAGAGACATGGGTTCTATCCCTGTGTTGGGAATATCCCCAGAAGCAGGAAATGACAATCCACTCCAGTATTCCTGCCTGGAAAATTCCATGGACAAAGGAACCTACTGGGCTGAAGTCCATGGGGTCACAAAGAGCTGGCCACAGCTGAACAACTGAGCAATATCTTAGAATATATGATGGATATTTTTATAGTTATCTTAGTTAACTTAGCTGAATTTAAAAAGCTTTGAAAAAATATATTATTTTAATAAAACATTATACCTAAGCTACCAAATCTGTAATAACTTAAATATCAGGGAACAATAGTAGTCAAGATTTAAGGTCATATTATTTAGAAGATATTTTATTATCCCCTACTAAATTTTGAACTGTTTTCCTTTCCTTGGAAGAAATCATTGTGCTAAAGTGTTAAGAATATACATTCTTACAAACAGAATCCGTAGGGTTTTCTGAGGTTTTGCTAACGGATGCATTATTTTTCATTCCATTTTGCCACAGCTTGTGTGCATGTGTGTGTGTTAAGTCACTTCAGTCATGTCTAACTCTTTGCGACCTTTTGGACTGCAGCCAGCCAGGCTCTTCTGTCCATGGGACTGATCCTTTAGCCATGAATACTGATGTGAGTTGCCATACACTCTTCCAGAGCATCTTCCCAGCCCAGGGATCAAACCAGCATCTGTTAAGTCTCCTGCATTGATAGGCAGGTTCTTTACCCATAAAGCCACCACAGCTTATATTTATTTAAAATATTGTGCTGAGCAACTATTTTGTTTACAAAAAGCATTGGTAGAATACTGTGTTCTGTTTCTCCTCATGTCAGCCACAAGGATTTTTTTTTTTTTAGTCAGAAATGCAGGCTACAAGCTGCAGTTCTACCTTTGCCTTCTTTTATTGTTGTTTTTGAATAGCTCGGTCGTGTCCAGCTATTTGTGATCCCATGGACTGTAGCATGCCAGTCCTCCTTGTCTTTCACTATCTCTGGGATCTTGCTTGCACTCATGTCCATTGAGTCAGTGAGGATATCCAACCATTTCATCCTTTGCTCTCCCCTTCTTCTGCTGCCTTCAATCATTCCCTGTATCAGGGTCTTTTCCAATAATAGGACGTCATTTCTCATCAGGTCGTCAAAGCATTGGAGCTTCAGCTTCCATCATCAGCCTTCCAATGAATATTCAGGGTTGATTTCCTTTAGGGTTGATCTCCTTGCAGTCTATGGGGCTCTCAAGAGTCTTCTTCAACACCACAGTTCAAAGGCATCAGTTCTTCAACACTCAGACATCTTTATGGTCCAACTCTCACATCCATACATGACTACTGGATAAATCATAACTTTAACTATATGGACCTTTCTTGGCAAAGTAATGTCACTGCTTTGTAAAATGCTATTTAAGTTTGTCATAGCTTTTCTTTCAAGGAGCAAGCAACTTTTAATTTCATGACTGAACTCACCATCCATGGTGATTTTGGAGCCCAAGAAAACAGAGTTTCTCATTGTTTTCATTGTTTGCCCATTTATTTGCCATGTAGTGATATGATCAGATGCTTTGATCTTCACTTTTGAATGCTGAGTTTTAGACCAGCTTTTCACTCTCTTTTTTCACCTTTATCAAGAGGCTTTTTTAGTTCCTCTTAGCTTTCTTCCATAAGGGTGGTATAACCTGTATATCTGATGTTATTTATATTTCTTACTTTTTCTTTTTTCCATTTTTATTAATTTCACAATTGATGATTGGTTTATAACATTATTAAAGAATTAGGTAGCAGTAAAAATAAACACTACCAAATCAGTATAAATATTTTAAATTTTGTACTAGAATTTAATATAGAAATATCAAATTGTGGGTATTTATTTCTTCTTTAAAACTTCAGGAAACTTTGAGCCAGAATAATTTCTTTCTTTATTAATTATTTATTTACTATGATAGTCACTGAGGTTTTTTTGTTGTTGTTTTTTCTGTTTAAAGATATACGACCTATTCAGACAAGGGCTTCACTCATATGTATGATCAAATCTATGAGAAATAATTCATTAAATATGTTGTCTGTGACATAAAGATAACATCTACTCAAATGCCCTTAAAGTAATCACGTAATGCTGTTAAATGATACTACATGTCTCACTCAATTCTTATCACTGTTTCTCTTCAGTCTATGCATCTTTGGTAAACTTTAACCTTGCATTACTAACTTAATAAAGACAGATTACAATGGAAATGAATACAAAGAAAAACTAGTAATAGCATATTTAAATAGAAAGTTTTCATGAATTTTCTGTGTGCATTTTTATAGCAGACTATATTGTTCCCTTTATCTCAAACATTTTATTTTAATAACAGTGCTCACACACTCTTTAAAGTTCTTGCATGAAAATAAACACCCACAATCAGCAAATAAATACAAGTTATTCTAAAATACTCATAAAAAATATAGCTCAGGTTGTTTTTTAAAACCATGCAAGTAAATTATTGTATATATTTAGAAATTTGGGAATTATCATCACTTCAATTCATTACATTTCAAATGATAAATAAAAGTTAAATTGCCCAAAAAAAAGTTTTTTTCATAGCTTTTCTTTCAAGGAGCAAGCAACTTTTAATTTCATGACTGAACTCACCATCCATGGTGATTTTGGAGCCCAAGAAAACAGAGTTTCTCATTGTTTTCATTGTTTGCCCATTTATTTGCCATGTAGTGATATGATCAGATGCTTTGATCTTCACTTTTGAATGCTGAGTTTTAGACCAGCTTTTCACTCTCTTTTTTCACCTTTATCAAGAGGCTTTTTTAGTTCCTCTTAGCTTTCTTCCATAAGGGTGGTATAACCTGTATATCTGATGTTATTTATATTTCTTACTTTTTCTTTTTTCCATTTTTATTAATTTCACAATTGATGATTGGTTTATAACATTATTAAAGAATTAGGTAGCAGTAAAAATAAACACTACCAAATCAGTATAAATATTTTAAATTTTGTACTAGAATTTAATATAGAAATATCAAATTGTGGGTATTTATTTCTTCTTTAAAACTTCAGGAAACTTTGAGCCAGAATAATTTCTTTCTTTATTAATTATTTATTTACTATGATAGTCACTGAGGTTTTTTTGTTGTTGTTTTTTTTCTGTTTAAAGATATACGACCTATTCAGACAAGGGCTTCACTCATATGTATGATCAAATCTATGAGAAATAATTCATTAAATATGTTGTCTGTGACATAAAGATAACATCTACTCAAATGCCCTTAAAGTAATCACGTAATGCTGTTAAATGATACTACATGTCTCACTCAATTCTTATCACTGTTTCTCTTCAGTCTATGCATCTTTGGTAAACTTTAACCTTGCATTACTAACTTAATAAAGACAGATTACAATGGAAATGAATACAAAGAAAAACTAGTAATAGCATATTTAAATAGAAAGTTTTCATGAATTTTCTGTGTGCATTTTTATAGCAGACTATATTGTTCCCTTTATCTCAAACATTTTATTTTAATAACAGTGCTCACACACTCTTTAAAGTTCTTGCATGAAAATAAACACCCACAATCAGCAAATAAATACAAGTTATTCTAAAAATACTCATAAAAAATATAGCTCAGGTTGTTTTTTAAAACCATGCAAGTAAATTATTGTATATATTTAGAAATTTGGGAATTATCATCACTTCAATTCATTACATTTCAAAGTAGGATAAATAAAAAGTTAAATTGCCATTTTTTCCTATTCATAGAGAGGAAAATAATAAGTCATTCAGCTGATAAATGTAGACCATTGTTGTAGACCCATCTGTACCTTTGAACACATGCAGAATCGGCAACTCAGACTAAGAATCAGTTATCTCACTATCACTTATTTTCATTCAAACAGACAATTCAGTTAAGAAATGGATGTTTCAGCAATCATGTAAAAAGGTAGGCTCCTCTTTTGCCAATATGGGCATATTGCAAGATCATAAAAGTGTAAGCTAGCTGTTTCAGAATTCAAAAGTATTATCCATATTTAAAGAAAGATGAACAGATTGTTTTCTTTCATAAACTTTTTGATAAATAAGTTTCATCAAAATACAGAACAAGCATAAAGCTCGCGTTTGTTATTCATGTGTAAATACCTATCAAATTAAGACATTTGGCAAAAAATTTTTGAAAAAATCAAATGTAAACTATTTTGACAGGTATATTTATGAATAGACATATTCTGGCATTTTACATGAAACCGTCAAATACTTCCCTTTCCACCTCATTTATCACATGGTCCAGACTGCTGAGGCTGGCTGGCATCTTATGATGGAGAAAAGCTGCACAAAATGTTTACTTTGTCAGTGGTCATACTGTGCTAGAAGAGGAATTGTGAAGGAGATTTAGGACAGGAGAAGCTTGGTACCTGCTATGGAGTAGAGGATATCCCTCTCTAATAAACCAATATTTAGTTCACTTAGATATTAGATGTTTTGGTCAGTAAAATCAGTGCTGGTGATTTTCCCAATATTAGAGAAGATGTCCACTCCTGACATAGAGTTTTACATTGCCAATTCAAAACTCATTTTAAACTTGAGATTAAAAGAATTGGAAAGACAAAAGCAGACTAGATCAGCAGTCTCCATATCTATCTACTTAATGTGGGTTTTCAAACCCACCATTCTATATGTCTCACTTACTAGGTTCTCTGTTCCTAAATGAAATACTTGTAGGTATGAGAAACAGAATGATTACTGGCATATTTTAAGAGGCAGTTGTCCTACAATGATGAAGAAGTGTTTATGTGTGTCTGACTGGATACATTCTTCACTTTGTTACCATATGTGCAACATGGTCAGATGGTTAATGAGTTTTCAGGGCTGAAATGCATCTGGTCCAACTTTAAACTTATGGTTTATAATACTTCCTTTGAACACATGCAGAATCGGCAACTCAGACTAAGAATCAGTTATCTCACTATCACTTATTTTCATTCAAACAGACAATTCAGTTAAGAAATGGATGTTTCAGCAATCATGTAAAAAGGTAGGCTCCTCTTTTGCCAATATGGGCATATTGCAAGATCATAAAAGTGTAAGCTAGCTGTTTCAGAATTCAAAAGTATTATCCATATTTAAAGAAAGATGAACAGATTGTTTTCTTTCATAAACTTTTTTTGATAAATAAGTTTCATCAAAATACAGAACAAGCATAAAGCTCGCGTTTGTTATTCATGTGTAAATACCTATCAAATTAAGACATTTGGCAAAAAATTTTTGAAAAAATCAAATGTAAACTATTTTGACAGGTATATTTATGAATAGACATATTCTGGCATTTTACATGAAACCGTCAAATACTTCCCTTTCCACCTCATTTATCACATGGTCCAGACTGCTGAGGCTGGCTGGCATCTTATGATGGAGAAAAGCTGCACAAAATGTTTACTTTGTCAGTGGTCATACTGTGCTAGAAGAGGAATTGTGAAGGAGATTTAGGACAGGAGAAGCTTGGTACCTGCTATGGAGTAGAGGATATCCTCTCTAATAAACCAATATTTAGTTCACTTAGATATTAGATGTTTTGGTCAGTAAAATCAGTGCTGGTGATTTTCCCAATATTAGAGAAGATGTCCACTCCTGACATAGAGTTTTACATTGCCAATTCAAAACTCATTTTAAACTTGAGATTAAAAGAATTGGAAAGACAAAAGCAGACTAGATCAGCAGTCTCCATATCTATCTACTTAATGTGGGTTTTCAAACCCACCATTCTATATGTCTCACTTACTAGGTTCTCTGTTCCTAAATGAAATACTTGTAGGTATGAGAAACAGAATGATTACTGGCATATTTTAAGAGGCAGTTGTCCTACAATGATGAAGAAGTGTTTATGTGTGTCTGACTGGATACATTCTTCACTTTGTTACCATATGTGCAACATGGTCAGATGGTTAATGAGTTTTCAGGGCTGAAATGCATCTGGTCCAACTTTAAACTTATGGTTTATAATACTTCACTGGAAAGCATGTAATTAATCTTTCAGTGGATAATCTACCATAACTCCTAAACTAATTAAGAATAGAAATTCTTTCTAACAGGATCTCAAAATTGTTTGATATAGGTTAAGGGAGGGAAAAAGCCTGTGTAATGATAAAAAGTAATAACATCTCAGATAAAATTGATTCCCTTCCTCTATCCTCCTCCACCAAATCTTGTTGATAGAAATACACCTCTTCATTGAATATGTGCTCTCAAATAGTCTCCCCCTTGAGGAAAAGGACATTTTCCTATTCATTTATAAGTTCTGAGCATCTGGAGTAGAGTAAAAGCATAAAAGGTGTTTATTGACCAAAATATTACGGGAGTTATTTAGAGATACTCCACCTTGTAATAAGTGGATTTAAACAACTATGTAGGAAAATAGGTGTACAATTACATGTGCATGTACATAAACAACTGTTTGTATCCAAATTTCACAAATGAATAAGCTGAGGCAGAAAAATTTTCAAAAAAAATATATAAAGTCAGACTGGTAGTTTTGTTTTATGTGTGATTCAAATGAAGAGAATCTGATGCTGAAGCTTACATTCTTAGCACTATGATATATGAGCCACTAAAATCTTCCTCATGTGAATGCAGCATAGTTTCTTTAATGATTCAGCTCTCCCCAGTGATACCCTTGTAGCTCAGTTTTGATGAGTCAACCTGCCATGTGGGAGACCTGGGTTCATTGGTGGGAGAATTTTCCCAATAGAGAAGATGTCCACTCCTGACATAGAGTTTTACATTGCCATAACTTTTGAGATTAAAAGAATTGGAAAGACAAAAGCAGACTAGATCAGCAGTCTCCATATCTATCTACTTAATGTGGGTTTTCAAACCCACCATTCTATATGTCTCACTTACTAGGTTCTCTGTTCCTAAATGAAATACTTGTAGGTATGAGAAACAGAATGATTACTGGCATATTTTAAGAGGCAGTTGTCCTACAATGATGAAGAAGTGTTTATGTGTGTCTGACTGGATACATTCTTCACTTTGTTACCATATGTGCAACATGGTCAGATGGTTAATGAGTTTTCAGGGCTGAAATGCATCTGGTCCAACTTTAAACTTATGGTTTATAATACTTCACTGGAAAGCATGTAATTAATCTTTCAGTGGATAATCTACCATAACTCCTAAACTAATTAAGAATAGAAATTCTTTCTAACAGGATCTCAAAATTGTTTGATATAGGTTAAGGGAGGGAAAAAGCCTGTGTAATGATAAAAAGTAATAACATCTCAGATAAAATTGATTCCCTTCCTCTATCCTCCTCCACCAAATCTTGTTGATAGAAATACACCTCTTCATTGAATATGTGCTCTCAAATAGTCTCCCCCTTGAGGAAAAGGACATTTTCCTATTCATTTATAAGTTCTGAGCATCTGGAGTAGAGTAAAAGCATAAAAGGTGTTTATTGACCAAAATATTACGGGAGTTATTTAGAGATACTCCACCTTGTAATAAGTGGATTTAAACAACTATGTAGGAAAATAGGTGTACAATTACATGTGCATGTACATAAACAACTGTTTGTATCCAAATTTCACAAATGAATAAGCTGAGGCAGAAAAATTTTCAAAAAAAATATATAAAGTCAGACTGGTAGTTTTGTTTTATGTGTGATTCAAATGAAGAGAATCTGATGCTGAAGCTTACATTCTTAGCACTATGATATATGAGCCACTAAAATCTTCCTCATGTGAATGCAGCATAGTTTCTTTAATGATTCAGCTCTCCCCAGTGATACCCTTGTAGCTCAGTTTTGATGAGTCAACCTGCCATGTGGGAGACCTGGGTTCAATCCCTGGGTTGGGAAGATCCTCTGAAGAAGAGAAAGACTACCCACTCCAGTATTCTTGCCTGGAGAATTCCATGACTTGTTCATGGGTCACAAAGAGTGGGACTTGACTGAATGACTTCACTTTCACTCTTCCCAATCACGTTGGCTTTCATTATAATCATACTATAATTTATTATAATTATAAGTAATTAGATACAGATATCTGTTCTTGTACTGGTATCATTGCTGTTCTGTTTTGATCCAGATTTGTTTCTCATCCTCAAAAGTGCCGTGGCTGACCAGGGTCTTTTGTGAAGTGCTGGAGTGGGTGCTCAGTGTGGACCAGAACTTGCACTGGGGCTGTCATGAGAAACCAGTCAGAATCCAGGCAGTTTCCACCTGCTTCCTCTGCCTTGTTGCTCTTCATGAGTGGCAGCACTGTTTCTTATAGCCCTGCTGTCAGTCCCACTGGTTTTCAAACAAGCTAAAAGGACTCATCCTCTCAGTGCTAAATCCCAGGACTGGGGTACCCAATATGTGATTCAAACCACTTACTACCCAGGGAGCATATCTGAGTCCATGTAATTCCCTGGTTTGGTGTCTTCTACTATAGATGTTGTTCCCAAGATCTAATAGCATTTCTTTCTTTACTATTGGAATCTGTGTGGACCTTTCTTACGACTATGTTTTTCTGTCAGTCTCCAGTTTTCATTTCAGTGAGAACTGTTCCACATGTAGACATATTTTTGTTGTGTTCTTGGTAGAAGATGAGTTCTGTGCATTCCTACTCTGTTCTCTCCTTTACTTTCTCCAGGAAACTTATTTTAAATGATAATTTGTTGGACTGATGAATGCATCTATGACTGAATTAACAAATTAATTTATACACATATTTTTATTGAGTGCTTTCAATATGTTAGTCATCTAATCAAATGTCATTCAATAAATATTTGTCTAGCATGCTTTATACAACAGATATTGCAAAATATTATGGTAGGCAGCATTTCTATAATCAGAAGAGATTTTAAAAACTTCAAGATCTATATTCAAATAAAGAAGGATCATTTTATCCAACAAACCAAAATGTGTTTCTGCTAGATTAAAGAAATATAAAATAAGTAATTCAAATAGAAAATAAATAATGAAGTCTTATCAAAATTTTAAAGTAAAAAATACCTTGAACTAAACAAAATAGGATTATTTAAGGAAAAATTAAGTTGATTTGAAAACAGGATTGAAAAATTATACATTAATTATCAAGTAAATGAAAGATTAGGGCACATTCATAGCCAGTATAATGAAGATCTAGTGTCAGTGATAATCAACTAGGTCGTACAAACTGAAATAAGTACACTAAAACATATCTGTTTTATTGTTCGATCCAGTTTTCATCTAAAATGCCGTGGCTGACCAGGGTCTTGTGAAGTGCTGGAGTGGGTGCTCAGTGTGGACCAGAACTTGCACTGGGGCTGTCATGAGAAACCAGTCAGAATCCAGGCAGTTTCCACCTGCTTCCTCTGCCTTGTTGCTCTTCATGAGTGGCAGCACTGTTTCTTATAGCCCTGCTGTCAGTCCCACTGGTTTTCAAACAAGCTAAAAGGACTCATCCTCTCAGTGCTAAATCCCAGGACTGGGGTACCCAATATGTGATTCAAACCACTTACTACCCAGGGAGCATATCTGAGTCCATGTAATTCCCTGGTTTGGTGTCTTCTACTATAGATGTTGTTCCCAAGATCTAATAGCATTTCTTTCTTTACTATTGGAATCTGTGTGGACCTTTCTTACGACTATGTTTTTCTGTCAGTCTCCAGTTTTCATTTCAGTGAGAACTGTTCCACATGTAGACATATTTTTGTTGTGTTCTTGGTAGAAGATGAGTTCTGTGCATTCCTACTCTGTTCTCTCCTTTACTTTCTCCAGGAAACTTATTTTAAATGATAATTTGTTGGACTGATGAATGCATCTATGACTGAATTAACAAATTAATTTATACACATATTTTTATTGAGTGCTTTCAATATGTTAGTCATCTAATCAAATGTCATTCAATAAATATTTGTCTAGCATGCTTTATACAACAGATATTGCAAAATATTATGGTAGGCAGCATTTCTATAATCAGAAGAGATTTTAAAAACTTCAAGATCTATATTCAAATAAAGAAGGATCATTTTATCCAACAAACCAAAATGTGTTTCTGCTAGATTAAAGAAATATAAAATAAGTAATTCAAATAGAAAATAAATAATGAAGTCTTATCAAAATTTTAAAGTAAAAAATACCTTGAACTAAACAAAATAGGATTATTTAAGGAAAAATTAAGTTGATTTGAAAACAGGATTGAAAAAATTATACATTAATGATCAAGTAAATGAAAGATTAGGGCACATTCATAGCCAGTATAATGAAGATCTAGTGTCAGTGATAATCAACTAGGTCGTACAAACTGAAATAAGTACACTAAAACATAGACAGACATATTTTTCAATTAGCATGATTTAAAATTAAAGCAAAAATAAAGCCAGTAAATAAACATGTAGGAAGTTTTTAAGTTAAAATCAAATATGTAAATTAAAACATTATTTTTAACACTGACAAAATTTTGGAGAGAAAAAATGTTTAGAAGCTTAATGATGCCAAAAGCGTGAAAAAATCTGCAACATTTACAATGCAGTTGGTATTATAAATTAGAATTCTCTATAAACAAATCTTGCACTTTGAGGAAAAATGGTATATATCATGTGATTCTTGAATGCCACTTGTGGGTTTTTTATTAGAAGATGAATATCTACATATACATATATATATATATTTACATATCTGTATTATCTATTCACTTGTACTGTGTCTCTATTCTATTCTCTGTGGCTCAGATGATAAAAAATCTGCTTGCAATCAGGAGACCCAGGTTAATCCCTTCATTGGAAAGATTCTTTGGAGCAGGATATGGCAACCCACTCCAATATTCTTTCCTGGAGAATCCCATGGACAAAAAACCTATGTACTTATGGTCAACTAATATAATCTATGACAAATATATAGCAATATATATATAAACATATATAATATATTATAGATATTACTATTAAACACTCTCTCCAATTTCTTCCAGAAAATAGAAGCAGAGGGAATACTTCCTGACTTACTTTATGAGGATAGCAGAAACTAATTTAAAAATCAGAGGCCCTTCACTGATGATCCAGTGGATAAAGAATCCATCTTGCAGTGCAAGGAGCTCTGGTTTAAACCCTGGCCTGGGGAGATCCCACATGCAGCAGAAGAGCTGTACTGGTGTGTTCGATTATGAGTCATTACTTTGGAGCGCATGTGCCAGAGCCGGTGCTCTGCAACGAGAAAGGCCACTGCGATGGGAAGCCCACACAGGCCAAAGAATAAACATGGATGAAAATAAATAAATAAAAAATCAATAAAAGAGGCCAAAATTAGAAAAAAATCAGAGACATTATAAGAAAACTATAGACCAATATCTCTCATCTGCACAGATGTAATAATCATCAATTAAATAATACCAAGTAGATAAAACCATGTATAGGAGCATTTATACAGCAACAAAGTGAATTTTTTGCAGCATAGTCAATGAGATTTCCATAATTGGAAATTAATCAGTATAATTCGATATGCCAATAGGTTAAAGAGAGAAATCTTATGACCACATAAATTGATACAGAACAAGTATTTGGTGAAATCTAATGTCTATTCATTGTGAAAAAAGAAAAATCTCACAAAACTAGTAATGGAACAACCATATATGATCCAGCAATCCCACTACTAGGCATATACCCCTGAGGAAATCAAAATCAAAAAAAGACACATGTAAGCCATCGTTCATTGCAGCACTATTTACAATAGCTAGAACATAAAAACAACCTAGATGTCCATCAAAAGATGAATGGATAAAGAAGTTATGGTCCATATCTACAATTGACTATTACTCAGTCATAAAAAGAAATGCACTTGAATCAGTCCTAATTGGGTGGATGAACCTAGAACCTATTATACAGAGTGAAGTAAGCCAGAAAGAGAAAGATAAATATTGCATACTAACACATATATATGAAATCTATAAAGATGATACTGATAAATGTATATGCAGAGCAACAATGGAGAAACAGACATAGAGAACAGACTTATGAACATTGTGAGAAGGAATGGGCAAGATGCATAGAAAGAATAACATGGAAACGTATATTACCATATGTAAAATAGATAACCAATGTGAATCTGCTGTAAGACTAAGGGAACTTGCACAGGGGCTCTGTAATAACCTGGAGGGGTGGGATGGGGAGGGAGATGAGAGGGAAGTTCAAGTGGGAGGGGTCATGTATATGCTTATGGCTGATTCGGGTTTATTTATGGCAGTAAAAAACAAAGCTCTGTAAAAGTAAAATGAAAATAATTAAAATACCCCTAGGAATAGAGAACTTGTTCAACTTGATTAAAAAAAAAAAAAGAGCTTACATTAATTTTTCCCAGTTGAACTGTAGATTCAATAATTCCACTCAAAATGTCAGCACAGCTTTTTCTTCAGTAGAAATTTACAAGCTTAAATTATAATATATGTGGAAATGAAAGTACTCTGGAATAGTCAAAACTATTTTAAAAAGGAAGAGTACAGTGAGAATATTTATTTAAACGTGTGTTAAACAGTGCCATTGACATAATTTATGCCTACATATCAGTGGAGCAGAATAGAGAGTTCAAAAAAGACCCAAATATATATCATCACTCCTGATAATATTGTGACAAGGAATCCAAGTTAATTCAATTTGAAAAGGAAAAATCTCACAAAACTAGTAATGGAACAACCATATATGATCCAGCAATCCCACTACTAGGCATATACCCCTGAGGAAATCAAAATCAAAAAAAGACACATGTAAGCCATCGTTCATTGCAGCACTATTTACAATAGCTAGAACATAAAAACAACCTAGATGTCCATCAAAAGATGAATGGATAAAGAAGTTATGGTCCATATCTACAATTGACTATTACTCAGTCATAAAAAGAAATGCACTTGAATCAGTCCTAATTGGGTGGATGAACCTAGAACCTATTATACAGAGTGAAGTAAGCCAGAAAGAGAAAGATAAATATTGCATACTAACACATATATATGAAATCTATAAAGATGATACTGATAAATGTATATGCAGAGCAACAATGGAGAAACAGACATAGAGAACAGACTTATGAACATTGTGAGAAGGAATGGGCAAGATGCATAGAAAGAATAACATGGAAACGTATATTACCATATGTAAAATAGATAACCAATGTGAATCTGCTGTAAGACTAAGGGAACTTGCACAGGGGCTCTGTAATAACCTGGAGGGGTGGGATGGGGAGGGAGATGAGAGGGAAGTTCAAGTGGGAGGGGTCATGTATATGCTTATGGCTGATTCGGGTTTATTTATGGCAGTAAAAAACAAAGCTCTGTAAAAGTAAAATGAAAATAATTAAAATACCCCTAGGAATAGAGAACTTGTTCAACTTGATTAAAAAAAAAAAAAGAGCTTACATTAATTTTTCCCAGTTGAACTGTAGATTCAATAATTCCACTCAAAATGTCAGCACAGCTTTTTCTTCAGTAGAAATTTACAAGCTTAAATTATAATATATGTGGAAATGAAAGTACTCTGGAATAGTCAAAACTATTTTAAAAAGGAAGAGTACAGTGAGAATATTTATTTAAACGTGTGTTAAACAGTGCCATTGACATAATTTATGCCTACATATCAGTGGAGCAGAATAGAGAGTTCAAAAAAGACCCAAATATATATCATCACTCCTGATAATATTGTGACAAGGAATCCAAGTTAATTCAATTTGAAAAGGTAATCTTTACACAAATAGTGGTGGAGTCACTGATATTTAGGGAGGAAAATAAACTATGGCATTTACATCACTCCATATATGAAAATAAAAATGGACTATAAGCAGGAGAATTTAGAACACTTGTTTACAAGATTAGAGTCTGAATATTCATAGCAACACACTTATAATAACCACAACCTAAAACAATACAAGTGCCTATAAACTAATCAACAGATAAACAAAATGTGACATATGTATACAATGGAATAGTGTCAACGAAAAGAAATGAGTTACTGAAACATCTTATGACATAGATGAACCTCAGAAATAATATATTGTGAAAGAAGCAAGATATTAAAGACTACATACGGAATGTTATAATTTGTATAACATTTCCGAAAAAAGAACTTGGTATAGATAAAATCTGGAGTTGTGGGTTGAGGGAGAAAATTTTGCTTTGGGTGAAATGCTTTAAGAGCTAATTGTGATGACAGTTTCACAACCTTAAAAATCTACTAAAATTCATTGAACTATGTACCTAGAGTGGTTAATTTACATCATGTTTAAATCATACCACCATAAAGTTGCATAAAAAACAGAATGATCATAAGACTCAGCAGTTGTATTCCTTGATATTTACCTAAATGAGTTGAAAACACACGTTCAGACAAAAATCTGCACATGAATGGTAAAATCAGCTTTATTTCTAATTGCCGAAAACTGAAAGCAGCTAAGATACCCTTCAGTAAGTGAATGAATAAATAAACTATGGTACATCCAGCCAATGCAGTATGATTTAGCCCTATAAAGAAATGAGCTATCAAGTTGTGAAAAGACCTGAAGTAAACTTAAATATGTACTACTAAGTACAAGAAGCCAAACTGCAAAGCCTCAGGATTCAGTTCAATTCAGTCACTCAGTCATAGCCAACTCTTTGCAACCTGTGGCATGCCAGGTTTCCCTATCCTTCAGAATCTCCTGGAACTTGCTCAAACTCATGTCCACTGACTCAGTATTGCCATCCAACCATATTGACTTCTGTCATCCCCTTTGTATAATTCCAACTATATGATGTTCTAGGAAAAACCTCATTGTGAACGAAGGAAAAAGATCAGTATTTACTACTATATACAATATTACTCCTGGGACTTCCCAGGAGGTGCTAGTGGTAAAAACCCTACTTGCCAACATGAAGACATAAGAGATGTGGGTTTGATTCCTTGGTCGGAAGATCACCTAGAGGAGGGCATGACAACCCACCTCAGTATTCTTGTCTGGAGAATCCTATGGACAGAGGAGCCAGATGGGCTACACTCCAGAGGGTTGCACAGAGTCTAACATGACTGAAGGGACTTAGTAACCATGCATGCACAATATTACCTGGCACTATGACAGAGAAAATTTGATCTCTATGTGTAATCCCTGAGGATATCAAATCATTTTTCATGACTTGTGTTATGACTCATAGACCGGAACAGGTCACATGGCTCCAAATTGCTATAAGGATTTGAGAAGTATGATTCTATCCTATGTCAGCAATATTTGGAAGCTAATGCTAATAACTAGTATACATGAGGTCTGGATGGGAGTAATTTTTGCTATTTGAATCATAAGACTTTCACAACCTTAAATCTACTAAAATTCATTGAACTATGTACCTAGAGTGGTTAATTTACATCATGTTTAAATCATACCACCATAAAGTTGCATAAAAAACAGAATGATCATAAGACTCAGCAGTTGTATTCCTTGATATTTACCTAAATGAGTTGAAAACACACGTTCAGACAAAAATCTGCACATGAATGGTAAAATCAGCTTTATTTCTAATTGCCGAAAACTGAAAGCAGCTAAGATACCCTTCAGTAAGTGAATGAATAAATAAACTATGGTACATCCAGCCAATGCAGTATGATTTAGCCCTATAAAGAAATGAGCTATCAAGTTGTGAAAAGACCTGAAGTAAACTTAAATATGTACTACTAAGTACAAGAAGCCAAACTGCAAAGCCTCAGGATTCAGTTCAATTCAGTCACTCAGTCATAGCCAACTCTTTGCAACCTGTGGCATGCCAGGTTTCCCTATCCTTCAGAATCTCCTGGAACTTGCTCAAACTCATGTCCACTGACTCAGTATTGCCATCCAACCATATTGACTTCTGTCATCCCCTTTGTATAATTCCAACTATATGATGTTCTAGGAAAAACCTCATTGTGAACGAAGGAAAAAGATCAGTATTTACTACTATATACAATATTACTCCTGGGACTTCCCAGGAGGTGCTAGTGGTAAAAACCCTACTTGCCAACATGAAGACATAAGAGATGTGGGTTTGATTCCTTGGTCGGGAAGATCACCTAGAGGAGGGCATGACAACCCACCTCAGTATTCTTGTCTGGAGAATCCTATGGACAGAGGAGCCAGATGGGCTACACTCCAGAGGGTTGCACAGAGTCTAACATGACTGAAGGGACTTAGTAACCATGCATGCACAATATTACCTGGCACTATGACAGAGAAAATTTGATCTCTATGTGTAATCCCAGAGGATATCAAATCATTTTTCATGACTTGTGTTATGACTCATAGACCGGAACAGGTCACATGGCTCCAAATTGCTATAAGGATTTGAGAAGTATGATTCTATCCTATGTCAGCAATATTTGGAAGCTAATGCTAATAACTAGTATACATGAGGTCTGGATGGGAGTAAACTTGGTTATGTTGTCTCTGATTTCAAAGTGGTTTGTTTTTCTAGTCAGTCACTCACTCATGAAGTCTATTACCACCTTTATATTTGGAGTGTATTTCTCTTCCATTTTTGGTCTCCATATATGGATAAGATGCATAGAAATGGGATGTTAAGTCCCTCATACTTTGCATTTTGGACTAATAATCACATCCACAAACTCTCAGCACCACGTTCCATGGCTGTCAATACCCTCTTCCTCCTAAGCATGTTCACAGACCATAGAAATGGAGCATGATTTCTCCCTCAGCAACTTCTCTGCTGAAATCTTGTGTTGTCAATCAGGGTCTCTGCAGAGATCCCTGGTTCTCATGACTCTGAAGAGAAAGCCATTAGGATAGATCTGTACTGTAGCCTTTCCATTCTGACACCAAGTTTTTCTGATAAGGTCTCAGGAGACCTGCATAATTCTCAATACTTACTTTCATCCTTTCCATACTTTATTATGCTTGGCAGAAATGCCACAAAAACTTAGTTATTGGGATCCTTTTTCATTCTTTTTTTTTGTTGTTTTTATTTTGTGTTATAGCAAGAAAAATAGGAAAAGTTTAAAGAAGGGATAGCAGAGAGTAGAATGTTAATATTCTCCTGTATTTCAAGGAAATTTCCTATGATCACTTCCTTGATTCTTTAATGGAACTATATTTATAACTTTTCATAGAATCCAAACAACAGAAGATTTTTGCTATTCTTTTTCATCTTTTTCCTCTTCCTATCCTCCTAGGCTGTGTGAGTAATTTCTTCAAAATACTGATGGCCTGTTCCTTCCTTTTTTCCCATTTCAAGTCTTTATTTTTACTGCTCTACTCTGAAATTTCATCTCTCTCTTTAATCCTTTGTCATTAAAGCACTACTAAGAAATGAATTTTCTCCAAACATTGTTCTCTAAGACAGATACTTCTCATTACCTAACAAAGTTTGTCTTAATGCTTTTGTCCAAGCACACTTGGCAAGAAAACTGACTTAGTTAGAACTTATCCTATGTGAATATAAACACAGATTGAAACTGCATATTAGAGAAACTTAAATATTTGTCTAAAAAATTTAGACTTTGGAGGCCATTATGCATACACACACAGAGAATATTCTTTAATGAATTCAGTCAGGAACAAATCCCCTCCTCTTACTCTGATAGCACTTTTTCCTTCATTTATAGTATTTTTGGAATGGATTTTAATATTTGTCATCTTAATGTCAAACACAATTTTTTACATCACTATTGTACTGAAATTTGATTCAGATATATTAAGTAATTACAATGGAATAGAAAATATACTATGGATATATTATAATTGTTTAAAATTGTAGTAAGTAAGATAGATAATGGGTTCCTTATAAATAATATGATTTGTTTGATACTTAGCATACTTTCAGGGTATTTTAGAAAATACTTATACTTTCTCTGATCATTATATATGAGGTGAACTCAAATTTGCCACTTATCCTTTTTTTCACTGAACTCTTTTTCTGAATCAAACTCTGCATACTGCCCCTCATTACAAAGAAGATTTCTGCAAAGCTTTTCAATATTTCTAAAAATGCCTACCAAAGAGATATAGAATATTATAACTCTAAAGTATGAGTTTATTAGCGGTAAAAACTAATTTTATTGCTTATAAATGTACTTATAATTTTGTTCCTTTAAATTATGACTGTTTCACATATACAGTAAAATACAGTCTGGACAGTAGTGTGCACATTGTTTAATAATTTGAATCAGTGTAGAATCATCTAATATATCCTTTTAACAATTTAAACTAAAACCATTATCTATAAATAAAACTTTTGACTCTGTGTTTACAATTAAAATGAAGCAACTAAATATTTCCCTTGTAATTATTTTTCCCCATTCTTGTTTGTGCAAAGGACCTTACACATTTCTAGAATTTTAAAGGTTTGTCAACTGTCGAGGTGTTTTGTAATTTATGACTCTTAAAGCCTATGCTACATTATTTTTTGCACCATTAATAGAGGATTTTGCTGCAAATATACAGGGTATTTGACCTATTTTCCTTCCCTGTACTTAAATATGCCATGTCTTTAGAGGATCAGTTTTAAAGTACATTTCAATCTACATTAGAATGACACAGCACTTCCAATAAACCATACACAGTCTGATCTCCAAAACTTTGATTTCCTGAAAGTGATGCTCTATCCTAACTGCATATTAGAGAAACTTAAATATTTGTCTAAAAAATTTAGACTTTGGAGGCCATTATGCATACACACACAGAGAATATTCTTTAATGAATTCAGTCAGGAACAAATCCCCTCCTCTTACTCTGATAGCACTTTTTCCTTCATTTATAGTATTTTTGGAATGGATTTTAATATTTGTCATCTTAATGTCAAACACAATTTTTTACATCACTATTGTACTGAAATTTGATTCAGATATATTAAGTAATTACAATGGAATAGAAAATATACTATGGATATATTATAATTGTTTAAAATTGTAGTAAGTAAGATAGATAATGGGTTCCTTATAAATAATATGATTTGTTTGATACTTAGCATACTTTCAGGGTATTTTAGAAAATACTTATACTTTCTCTGATCATTATATATGAGGTGAACTCAAATTTGCCACTTATCCTTTTTTTCACTGAACTCTTTTTCTGAATCAAACTCTGCATACTGCCCCTCATTACAAAGAAGATTTCTGCAAAGCTTTTCAATATTTCTAAAAATGCCTACCAAAGAGATATAGAATATTATAACTCTAAAGTATGAGTTTATTAGCGGTAAAAACTAATTTTATTGCTTATAAATGTACTTATAATTTTGTTCCTTTAAATTATGACTGTTTCACATATACAGTAAAATACAGTCTGGACAGTAGTGTGCACATTGTTTAATAATTTGAATCAGTGTAGAATCATCTAATATATCCTTTTAACAATTTAAACTAAAACCATTATCTATAAATAAAACTTTTGACTCTGTGTTTACAATTAAAATGAAGCAACTAAATATTTCCCTTGTAATTATTTTTCCCCATTCTTGTTTGTGCAAAGGACCTTACACATTTCTAGAATTTTAAAGGTTTGTCAACTGTCGAGGTGTTTTGTAATTTATGACTCTTAAAGCCTATGCTACATTATTTTTTGCACCATTAATAGAGGATTTTGCTGCAAATATACAGGGTATTTGACCTATTTTCCTTCCCTGTACTTAAATATGCCATGTCTTTAGAGGATCAGTTTTAAAGTACATTTCAATCTACATTAGAATGACACAGCACTTCCAATAAACCATACACAGTCTGATCTCCAAAACTTTGATTTCCTGAAAGTGATGCTCTATGGGCCTACTTTTTAAATTGTAGGCATTTTTAATAAGAATGGTAACATTTTATATACTCAGAAGACTTAGCAAATAACCATTGCCTATTATGTCAGGCATTATTCTCAATACCCTGCTATGTGAAAAGTAGGAGGTATGAATAAACACGATAACCAAAACAATGTCTCCAGATATTTTTCAAGACCTAGAATACGTGGAAGTCAATAATATCTATGCAGTTCACTATAACACTGGTTACTTGAGTGACTGGTTGTGTTGATTTGAAGTTGGAGGTACCCAGCCAAGGCTACAGGTCCCCCATCCAGCTACCTCATCCAGCTGCCTCAGGGGCTGAATGGCTCAGAACCATGACAAAGGTGCTACCCATTCATAGCACGATAGTGAAACCCTAGGGAAGCTAAAAGTAAGAATGCACTGAGAGGAGCGACCAAGCATAGAGAAGCAAAATATACAGGAAACAACTGTTACTGACAGTTCTCTGTTGTGATCAGTTATTTCTCTGTATCTGCTGGGTCCATCATATCTATAATTCTTGCTACAAGATGCCTCTTGGAAAATAGCTCTTCCCATATATCAAAGATAATTTGATACCTTTATAGGCCATATATGACTTAATTCTCCAGTGGGATCTGGAGCAATATCTTGTAGGAAGAACAAAACAACAAAAAAATAATGAGAGGTTTCCTGTCAGTTCAAGTCAGATTTTGAAACCAAATAAGTTTATAACCAGTTGACTTCATGTGGGGTCCACTTGCCACCAGGTAATTCCTCTAAATTGTCTGCTGTTTTAGAACTGTTCTGATTTCATAATTGTGGGAAAAGTTTGTAAACCTGTATAAAATAAGATTGTTTACATTTACTGGAGAAGGAATGACAACCCACTCCACTATGCTTGCCTGGATAATTCCCTACACAGAGGAGCCTGTCAAGTTACAAGTCCAAGGGGTTGCAAAGAGTTGGACAAAACTGAGCATCTGAGCACACACCCACACACTTACTAATATATTCTGTTATAATTAGAGATGAGTTCTAAGAACTAGAAATCAAAAGATATATGTCAGACAATAAAGGGACTTGAAATATGAAGGTATTATGCAATATAAAACTTTGATTTCCTGAAAGTGATGCTCTATGGGCCTACTTTTAAATTGTAGGCATTTCAAATAAGAATGCTAACATTTTATATACTCAGAAGACTTAGCAAATAACCATTGCCTATTATGTCAGGCATTATTCTCAATACCCTGCTATGTGAAAAGTAGGAGGTATGAATAAACACGATAACCAAAACAATGTCTCCAGATATTTTTCAAGACCTAGAATACGTGGAAGTCAATAATATCTATGCAGTTCACTATAACACTGGTTACTTGAGTGACTGGTTGTGTTGATTTGAAGTTGGAGGTACCCAGCCAAGGCTACAGGTCCCCCATCCAGCTACCTCATCCAGCTGCCTCAGGGGCTGAATGGCTCAGAACCATGACAAAGGTGCTACCCATTCATAGCACGATAGTGAAACCCTAGGGAAGCTAAAAGTAAGAATGCACTGAGAGGAGCGACCAAGCATAGAGAAGCAAAATATACAGGAAACAACTGTTACTGACAGTTCTCTGTTGTGATCAGTTATTTCTCTGTATCTGCTGGGTCCATCGTATCTATAATTCTTGCTACAAGATGCCTCTTGGAAAATAGCTCTTCCCATATATCAAAGATAATTTGATACCTTTATAGGCCATATATGACTTAATTCTCCAGTGGGATCTGGAGCAATATCTTGTAGGAAGAACAAAACAACAAAAAAATAATGAGAGGTTTCCTGTCAGTTCAAGTCAGATTTTGAAACCAAATAAGTTTATAACCAGTTGACTTCATGTGGGGTCCACTTGCCACCAGGTAATTCCTCTAAATTGTCTGCTGTTTTAGAACTGTTCTGATTTCATAATTGTGGGAAAAGTTTGTAAACCTGTATAAAATAAGATTGTTTACATTTACTGGAGAAGGGAATGACAACCCACTCCACTATGCTTGCCTGGATAATTCCCTACACAGAGGAGCCTGTCAAGTTACAAGTCCAAGGGGTTGCAAAGAGTTGGACAAAACTGAGCATCTGAGCACACACCCACACACTTACTAATATATTCTGTTATAATTAGAGATGAGTTCTAAGAACTAGAAATCAAAAGATATATGTCAGACAATAAAGGGACTTGAAATATGAAGGTATTATGCAATATAATGAGCTTCCTAGGTAACTCAGTGGTAAATAATCCACATGCCAACATAGGAGATGCAGGAGATGCAGGTTCAATCCCGGGATCAACAAAATCCCCTGGAGGAAAAAATGGCAACCCACTCCAATATTCTTGCCTGAAAAATACAATGGAAAAAGAACGGGCCACAGTCTGTATTGTTACAAATAGTTGGACAAAACTGGGCAATGGAGCACACACACACATACAATATAACTCATTAAAAAATATGAATTAGTTAATATAATTAGAACTGGTTGCATTAATATTTTGAAAGTCTTTCTATCTTGAATTTATTTATTTTCCCATGTATTATTCCCTGTATTTCTTAAAGAACTATATTTTAAAAACTTGACATGTACAGAATGATGCATTCACTGTGACTGCTAAGTCATTATTTCTTCATCCACATGAGTAGCGCCATCTCATTTAAGAAATGGAATGCAAAATCTGATTACTCTGACAAGAGAGTTTCTGCAGCATTCTGTTTTTTAAACAGCACCTTGTAATAGTTGGACTTATTACATTGAGACAATCTATTCTAAGGGCACTGTTTGTATCAAAAGCCTTCTATACATAATGTGAAAGTTTCTTCAATTGTGAGCAGACAGTAGTAGTAGTTAGGGCTTTATTACTTAGTTCTAATTTGTATTGATGGCCTAAAAAAAGTAGCATGCTTTGCAGTTCTATGAAAGAAAAGATTATAAATGGAGATTAATTATAATTTTGCTAGCTCAGTACTTGTAAAACTAAAGCAATTTATATTCTTTCTCCTAATGATCTCCATTCCTGATTGCAGTAATGTAATCTAATTGTGATTATGATAGTATCTGAATCATGTGGGCCTCAATGTGATTGAAACTACTCTTTGCATTAAAAAGTAATTTTGGAGTAATGATGAAAAGTTACTGTGGAAAATTGGCAAGCAATATATTTTACTCTGTATCTCAAGTTTCTGCTTTCATTTTTGATTATATCTCATAGCATGGATAAGTACAATATTATATTGAGGATTTATTACATCAAAGCCTTATCGATGATAAGTATGCATATGAGTATCAGGGATAAGCATGATATTATTGAAATAGTAGTGATATGGTTGAGTCAGGAAAATGACCAATGATTTAAAATGCTTGAATAAGGTTTACTGAAACTACAAACCAAATAAGGAGGGAGAGGCTCCAATATTGTCCAGATACAATAGCCAGTGAAACAAAAAGCTCCAAGTGTTTTAGCTGACACAGCAGATACTCTTTGGATAGACATTAAGGGAAATAAGGATCATCAGGTATTTTATAAATGCTGAAATGCACCTCCAGGACATGAAGAGAAAATAGAGTAGGAACTGTTATTTTTCTAGATAAAATTTCCTTTGCAGGGTTGAAGCTTGTTCAGGGACAATAAGTACATCTCATATTTACATTCAGCTAAGGAAAATGTTTTGTGAAATCATGCTCTAGAATTTGCAAAACAAGTGAATGAGGACTTTATGTTTAAAAAATATGTACTATTGAAACATTTACATATGTACATGTTGTGAAAATAAAGGAATCCAAAAGAGGTTACCCTGGGAAAAGATATTCTGGAAAGAATGCAAAAAGCACCCCAAAGCATATTTATTAGAATTTTCTAATGCATGATGAATTTGTGGGAGAAAATCATAATTGAAAAAGTTGTGATGTATTTAATATTCACTTAAGTTATATCCAAAATAGACAGCTGAAGCAATTTTGAAAGGAACAACCTGAGCAAAAGTACAGTTAAAATATCCAGGAGCAGATATTAAATAATAAGAACTGAATTGATGGTAGGTCATAAAAAGAGAAAAGCTAACTCATTGAAAACGATTAAAATGTTTGAAGGACAAATAAGCTCTTTTGGGCTGTTCTTTATTTTTGGGGGGGAAGGTAGGGAGGGTGGGTGGGCGGCCCATTTCTATTGGTCTTTCATTCGTCTATTTTCATCCATCTTTGTTCTTTGGCACGTGTGGGCCTCCCATCATGGTGGCCTCTGTTGTCACAGAGCACTGGCTCTGGGCGCATGCACTCCAGAGCTCCAGCTCAATTGGACACATCGGTCCAGCCACTCCACAGCACGTGGGATCTTCAAAGGCCAATGATAAGTAACAATATTATATTGAGGATTTATTACATCAAAGCCTTATGATATTATTGAAATAGTAAGTGATATGGTTGAGTCAGGAAAATGACCAATGATTTAAAATGCTTGAATAAGGTTTACTGAAACTACAAACCAAATAAGGAGGGAGAGGCTCCAATATTGTCCAGATACAATAGCCAGTGAAACAAAAAGCTCCAAGTGTTTTAGCTGACACAGCAGATACTCTTTGGATAGACATTAAGGGAAATAAGGATCATCAGGTATTTTATAAATGCTGAAATGCACCTCCAGGACATGAAGAGAAAATAGAGTAGGAACTGTTATTTTTCTAGATAAAATTTCCTTTGCAGGGTTGAAGCTTGTTCAGGGACAATAAGTACATCTCATATTTACATTCAGCTAAGGAAAATGTTTTGTGAAATCATGCTCTAGAATTTGCAAAACAAGTGAATGAGGACTTTATGTTTAAAAAATATGTACTATTGAAACATTTACATATGTACATGTTGTGAAAATAAAGGAATCCAAAAGAGGTTACCCTGGGAAAAGATATTCTGGAAAGAATGCAAAAAGCACCCCAAAGCATATTTATTAGAATTTTCTAATGCATGATGAATTTGTGGGAGAAAATCATAATTGAAAAAGTTGTGATGTATTTAATATTCACTTAAGTTATATCCAAAATAGACAGCTGAAGCAATTTTGAAAGGAACAACCTGAGCAAAAGTACAGTTAAAATATCCAGGAGCAGATATTAAATAATAAGAACTGAATTGATGGTAGGTCATAAAAAGAGAAAAGCTAACTCATTGAAAACGATTAAAATGTTTGAAGGACAAATAAGCTCTTTTGGGCTGTTCTTTATTTTTGGGGGGGAAGGTAGGGAGGGTGGGTGGGCGGCCCATTTCTATTGGTCTTTCATTCGTCTATTTTCATCCATCTTTGTTCTTTGGCACGTGTGGGCCTCCCATCATGGTGGCCTCTGTTGTCACAGAGCACTGGCTCTGGGCGCATGCACTCCAGAGCTCCAGCTCGGTAATTGGACACATCGGTCCAGCCACTCCACAGCACGTGGGATCTTCAAAGGCCAGGGATGGAACCGGCGCCCCTTGCACTGCAAGGCAGTGTCCTTACCCACTGGACCACCAGGGAAGCCCTGTCCTTTATTTTATATGAGAAAATATTTCCTAATTCTTCAGGATGTTGTTTGGATGGACTAAGACAGCTAAGGAGGTAACCTCATCATAACAATAATTCCAAAAGTAAGAAAGCAAGCCTTTCAAACCATTTTCTCGGGGAGATGCTAGAAGGGGGATGGGAGCGTGGAAGAAGATAAGCAAGAAAAAAAATTACAAACTAATTTTGTAGTTACTACTGAAGAGTGAAGGAAAAAAAAAATCCTCTTTCTCTATCCCTGGAGCCTGTGAAGATCCATTTCAAAATGTCTCTTGCAGCATTGATGTACCTCAGGAGCAGAGAGGGAATTGTCTACATATAAATGACTCACTGTTTCTAAAAAGAAGCACATTAACTCTTTCAAGTCACTAGAGTCCATTTACCAAATTATTTTTTCTTTCTTTCTTGTGCAATAAATTGTGCTAAAGAAGTAACGCAACTCCATGAAGTGCATCATTTACTCCCATTCTGTCTTTGATGCTTATATACAGACAAGTGCCTCGCCTATTGCCATTTGTAGACTCTCTCTTTAAGGGGAATACACTGTGAAATAGATACTCTCAGGCTCAGTCAAGAAGAGAACATCTTGAGCCTCTATGGTACATTACAGCCAGTTATAATAGACCAGGGTGTTTTAGAATAGATGACTCTCCAAGCTCATCAAAGAAACCTGAGTCAATAATGGAGCAGATATTAAATAATAAGAACTGAATTGATGGTAGGTCATAAAAAGAGAAAAGCTAACTCATTGAAAACGATTAAAATGTTTGAAGGACAAATAAGCTCTTTTGGGCTGTTCTTTATTTTTGGGGGGGAAGGTAGGGAGGGTGGGTGGGCGGCCCATTTCTATTGGTCTTTCATTCGTCTATTTTCATCCATCTTTGTTCTTTGGCACGTGTGGGCCTCCCATCATGGTGGCCTCTGTTGTCACAGAGCACTGGCTCTGGGCGCATGCACTCCAGAGCTCCAGCTCGGTAATTGGACACATCGGTCCAGCCACTCCACAGCACGTGGGATCTTCAAAGGCCAGGGATGGAACCGGCGCCCCTTGCACTGCAAGGCAGTGTCCTTACCCACTGGACCACCAGGGAAGCCCTGTCCTTTATTTTATATGAGAAAATATTTCCTAATTCTTCAGGATGTTGTTTGGATGGACTAAGACAGCTAAGGAGGTAACCTCATCATAACAATAATTCCAAAAGTAAGAAAGCAAGCCTTTCAAACCATTTTCTCGGGGAGATGCTAGAAGGGGGATGGGAGCGTGGAAGAAGATAAGCAAGAAAAAAATTACAAACTAATTTTGTAGTTACTACTGAAGAGTGAAGGAAAAAAAAAATCCTCTTTCTCTATCCCTGGAGCCTGTGAAGATCCATTTCAAAATGTCTCTTGCAGCATTGATGTACCTCAGGAGCAGAGAGGGAATTGTCTACATATAAATGACTCACTGTTTCTAAAAAGAAGCACATTAACTCTTTCAAGTCACTAGAGTCCATTTACCAAATTATTTTTTCTTTCTTTCTTGTGCAATAAATTGTGCTAAAGAAGTAACGCAACTCCATGAAGTGCATCATTTACTCCCATTCTGTCTTTGATGCTTATATACAGACAAGTGCCTCGCCTATTGCCATTTGTAGACTCTCTCTTTAAGGGGAATACACTGTGAAATAGATACTCTCCAGGCTCAGTCAAGAAGAGAACATCTTGAGCCTCTATGGTACATTACAGCCAGTTATAATAGACCAGGGAGGGAAGTATGCCTCCTACCATAATGACTGTAATATGATGACTCTGTGAACTCAAAGCTGCATCAAATGAAACACTGGTATTTTTGCAGTTTTTCTTCATGAAGAATAAAGATGGTTATTTTTCCCACCCTGCTGATGAATTTATTCCCAACATGAAAAAAAAAAAAAGATATAACTGTTCCACCTAGTTACTACCTTTCCAAACGAATTCTAAAGTATTCTCATTTCAGGAGAGAGATTTTTTTTTTCTGGTGAATTATGGTTGTGTTGGCCACAATGTTTTTGAAAATTTCCCTGAGGAGACTATGAAAATTTTTTTGCAGTATAACAATTGTCAGATTCTTGGGCAAAACTCTAGGTATATTAAACATTTTTGTGGGGAGCTGTTGATTTTAGATAAGTCTTGGTGGGAAAAGCTATTTTATTTATTCACATACTCAGTAAATATGTATTAAATGCCTGCAATCAACAAACATTGAAATGAGCACTAGGGAGATAGGAATGATCCCACCACACGAGCACTTTCTTCTATGACCTAGAATCCAGTGGAAAATACATCTCATTGTGTCTAGTACCTTCATAGGGGAATTGGAGGACACAAGGCAAACAGAAAAGGCACATCTAATTCACTACTGGAATCAGGGAAAAGTTCCTAGATAAGAGAACTGGATAACAAAGCCCTGGTGGGTGCTGGAAAAATAAGAATCAAGGCTCCATTTCTCTTCCTTCAGTGTGTCCGCATGGAAGAGGAATTAAATGAAACTTTTGGTAGTTCTACAATGAATTGCTTATTATGTAAGATTGTTGCATATCTTACTCATTCTCAAGAGGGTGCAATGAGATAACAATGTAAATCCTGTTTTTATACAAAGATTTCCTTTCCTCTTCTATTTAATTTCAACTGCTTTATTTTGTCTTCAACTACTCAGTAACCATGCTTTTGCAATAGTATTTCTCCTTCAAGATTAGTTATGACTGTAGACATGTAGCACATTTTGTGAGAGAAGTGATAATTAAGTTATCAAGTTTTCTTTACTCATGGCAGCAATGTTCAGCCTAGATTGAACTTGAAAATCACAGAGGAAACTTTTCAAAAAATATTGACGCTCTGTCTACCTTCTTTAAACCAAATGACTAGGAATGTCAACCAAATTACTTGAGTGGATCAACAGGCAGGAAGACTACAAGCGCTCGTCCAATGACAGCAATATATTCACATTGCGGGTTGTAGGACCTAACCAGTCATTAATGAAAAGCACATTAATTAAATTTATGCTACAACAGAAATATGATAGCAGCAATGTCTTTTCAAGCTTGTTTCTTTCTGGTGAATTATGGTTGTGTTGGCCACAATGTTTTTGAAACTTTCCCTGAGGAGCCTATGAATATTTTTTTGCAGTATAACAATTGTCAGATTCTTGGGCAAAACTCTAGGTATATTAAACATTTTTGTGGGGAGCTGTTGATTTTAGATAAGTCTTGGTGGGAAAAGCTATTTTATTTATTCACATACTCAGTAAATATGTATTAAATGCCTGCAATCAACAAACATTGAAATGAGCACTAGGGAGATAGGAATGATCCCACCACACGAGCACTTTCTTCTATGACCTAGAATCCAGTGGAAAATACATCTCATTGTGTCTAGTACCTTCATAGGGGAATTGGAGGACACAAGGCAAACAGAAAAGGCACATCTAATTCACTACTGGAATCAGGGAAAAGTTCCTAGATAAGAGAACTGGATAACAAAGCCCTGGTGGGTGCTGGAAAAATAAGAATCAAGGCTCCATTTCTCTTCCTTCAGTGTGTCCGCATGGAAGAGGAATTAAATGAAACTTTTGGTAGTTCTACAATGAATTGCTTATTATGTAAGATTGTTGCATATCTTACTCATTCTCAAGAGGGTGCAATGAGATAACAATGTAAATCCTGTTTTTATACAAAGATTTCCTTTCCTCTTCTATTTAATTTCAACTGCTTTATTTTGTCTTCAACTACTCAGTAACCATGCTTTTGCAATAGTATTTCTCCTTCAAGATTAGTTATGACTGTAGACATGTAGCACATTTTGTGAGAGAAGTGATAATTAAGTTATCAAGTTTTCTTTACTCATGGCAGCAATGTTCAGCCTAGATTGAACTTGAAAATCACAGAGGAAACTTTTCAAAAAATATTGACGCTCTGTCTACCTTCTTTAAACCAAATGACTAGGAATGTCAACCAAATTACTTGAGTGGATCAACAGGCAGGAAGACTACAAGCGCTCGTCCAATGACAGCAATATATTCACATTGCGGGTTGTAGGACCTAACCAGTCATTAATGAAAAAGCACATTAATTAAATTTATGCTACAACAGAAATATGATAGCAGCAATGTCTTTTCAAGCTTGTTTCTTTCCATATAGAACTTTAATTAGTAAAATAAGTAAGTAAATATGTTAGTCGCTCAGTCATGTCTGACTCTTTGTGACCCCATGGACCATAGCCTACCTAGCTATGAATACTGGGTTGAATAGCCATTCCCTTCTCCAGGGGATCTTCCTAACCCAAGAATCGAACTCAGGTCTTCTGCATTGCAGATTCTTTACCATTTAAGCCATCAGGGAAGCCCTTAGTTAATAAACTTAGGTGTACTATTTGGATCAGAAAATTTCTCAGCATGTTCTTTTGTATTTTGACCAGGTTACTTCTTCACAGCTATCATAGGTGTCTTGACTTAGCCTTAGGTGTTATGATAATCTCTTTCACCTGGATGTTAACATGTTCAGTGTTTGGATTCAAGAGGAAACTTGCTTAAATCTATAATTCCTAAGGTCCATGGTGTCTTGAGCTTTGATACCAAAGACCATGAAATCCTAGAGTATATTTGACCCTTTAGAATAATATTGATTACCATTTATTGAGTTTCCATTCCAATGAGTATGCTGGGTATCTCCACACATAACCTCATTTAATCCTCAGATATGGTATTGTTTAGTTACTAACCTGTGTCTGACCACTTTGTGACCCCATGGACTGTAGCCTACCAGGATCCTCTGTCCACAGAACTTCCCAGGCAAGAATAATGGAGTGAATTACCCTTTCCTCTTTTAGAGGATCTTCCTGACCTAGAGATAGAACCTAGGTCTCATGAATTGGCAGGCATATTCTTAAGTGCTGAGCCACCAGCGAAGCCCAATCTTAAGATACAGTTATCCACATTTTATGCACCAGAAAGCTGTATCTCAGAGAAGTTTCATAAATTTGCTGAGGCAACACAGCTCTTACAATGCAATATTCAAACCCAAAGAATGCCTGACATAAAAAACCCGTACTATTTTCACCTTACCAGATGAGGCTTTTCTCTGTAGAGAAGGCTGGCATTATCTTGGGAAAAGTCATGCAGAAATTCCTCAACAGGCAGGAAGACTACAAGCGCTCGTCCAATGACAGCAATATATTCACATTGCGGGTTGTAGGACCTAACCAGTCATTAATGAAAAGCACATTAATTAAATTTATGCTACAACAGAAATATGATAGCAGCAATGTCTTTTCAAGCTTGTTTCTTTCCATATAGAACTTTAATTAGTAAAATAAGTAAGTAAATATGTTAGTCGCTCAGTCATGTCTGACTCTTTGTGACCCCATGGACCATAGCCTACCTAGCTATGAATACTGGGTTGAATAGCCATTCCCTTCTCCAGGGGATCTTCCTAACCCAAGAATCGAACTCAGGTCTTCTGCATTGCAGATTCTTTACCATTTAAGCCATCGGGGAAGCCCTTAGTTAATAAACTTAGGTGTACTATTTGGATCAGAAAATTTCTCAGCATGTTCTTTTGTATTTTGACCAGGTTACTTCTTCACAGCTATCATAGGTGTCTTGACTTAGCCTTAGGTGTTATGATAATCTCTTTCACCTGGATGTTAACATGTTCAGTGTTTGGATTCAAGAGGAAACTTGCTTAAATCTATAATTCCTAAGGTCCATGGTGTCTTGAGCTTTGATACCAAAGACCATGAAATCCTAGAGTATATTTGACCCTTTAGAATAATATTGATTACCATTTATTGAGTTTCCATTCCAATGAGTATGCTGGGTATCTCCACACATAACCTCATTTAATCCTCAGATATGGTATTGTTTAGTTACTAACCTGTGTCTGACCACTTTGTGACCCCATGGACTGTAGCCTACCAGGATCCTCTGTCCACAGAACTTCCCAGGCAAGAATAATGGAGTGAATTACCCTTTCCTCTTTTAGAGGATCTTCCTGACCTAGAGATAGAACCTAGGTCTCATGAATTGGCAGGCATATTCTTAAGTGCTGAGCCACCAGCGAAGCCCAATCTTAAGATACAGTTATCCACATTTTATGCACCAGAAAGCTGTATCTCAGAGAAGTTTCATAAATTTGCTGAGGCAACACAGCTCTTACAATGCAATATTCAAACCCAAAGAATGCCTGACATAAAAACCTGTACTATTTTCACCTTACCAGATGAGGCTTTTCTCTGTAGAGAAGGCTGGCATTATCTTGGGAAAAGTCATGCAGAAATTCCCTCAAAACCTTCTCTATGACAAGGGACATATAAATGCAGTTATATTCAAAGAACAACCCAGTTATATTTGACAGCAGCCATGAAAACAAGACCTCTTAAAGGAAGATTAATTCCATCAAATCCTTTCAACTCAGCCCTACACCTGCTTATACAATTGGCCTTTCACATACCAGTCGGTAAAATCCAGCCTCTGGAGAAAGAAAGACACATGCAGTATTTATATTGTTGTTGAAAGTTTCACGGCCTTCAAACCACTCAGGTTGGAATTGAATTTGAAAATCTGTCTCCTGACTTCTTTTGAGGAATCACTAATCTTCCAAAAGATATTGTGTTTGCTGTGCACGAATAATTTGGTTAGAGAAAGTGGTTGTGTTCTTGTCACTAAAAGAGGCTGTGTTGCTTTCCTCTGTTTTTAGAACAAAACACGACTTGCCACAATGAAGCTGTTCAAAAATAATATCAAAACGATCACCTTCTTAGTCTTCAAAATAATATAGCAAAATCCTGTCCCTCTTATTTTGACTTCCTAAGGAATATTTGAAATAAGAAGAAATGACTAAATAAAAGGACAAATTAAACAGTCTTTGATCTGGTAGACTTAGATCACTAACAAAAAGCTAGCTGAAACTGCTCCAGAATCATTTTTCTACAAATGATGAGTGAACTACAAGATCATTCTATCACTGAAGGGTTAAGTCAGTCACTGTTTAAGTTGAAAAATACTGTTTGACTTCTGCCTTACATTCTATAATATCCAAATTTGTGAATAATTGATATCCTTTACTTTTAAAACAAATAAGTAATATTATTTGATTACATTTAGATTACTTAATGCTTTATTCTTCTAAATGCTGGTACAAATACTAGGTTAACTAATTCCCATACTGCATGAGTCATAAGCAGTTGGAATCTGAAGAACCATGTAATTGATTCCATTTAGCATCATTTTTTGTATGTTGTTTTTTGCAATATTCAGTGTTGTCTTTGCCATAAGGAAAGAGGTGGCTTAAAGTACTTCCCAAAGTGGCAGAGTTGCAGGAAAAATCCTACTGCCCAAAGCCAGTTTCTTAGCAACAGCATCCTCTCAATGTGTCACAAAGTCTGAAGCCCTTTGGCCCCTCAAAGGAAGTTCCTTAGGTGTCTTTGTGGGAAAAGTCAGTCCCAAATTTATGACAAGGGACATATAAATGCAGTTATATTCAAAGAACAACCCAGTTATATTTGACAGCAGCCATGAAAACAAGACCTCTTAAAGGAAGATTAATTCCATCAAATCCTTTCAACTCAGCCCTACACCTGCTTATACAATTGGCCTTTCACATACCAGTCGGTAAAATCCGGCCTCTGGAGAAAGAAAGACACATGCAGTATTTATATTGTTGTTGAAAGTTTCACGGCCTTCAAACCACTCAGGTTGGAATTGAATTTGAAAATCTGTCTCCTGACTTCTTTTGAGGAATCACTAATCTTCCAAAAGATATTGTGTTTGCTGTGCACGAATAATTTGGTTAGAGAAAGTGGTTGTGTTCTTGTCACTAAAAGAGGCTGTGTTGCTTTCCTCTGTTTTTAGAACAAAACACGACTTGCCACAATGAAGCTGTTCAAAAATAATATCAAAACGATCACCTTCTTAGTCTTCAAAATAATATAGCAAAATCCTGTCCCTCTTATTTTGACTTCCTAAGGAATATTTGAAATAAGAAGAAATGACTAAATAAAAGGACAAATTAAACAGTCTTTGATCTGGTAGACTTAGATCACTAACAAAAAGCTAGCTGAAACTGCTCCAGAATCATTTTTCTACAAATGATGAGTGAACTACAAGATCATTCTATCACTGAAGGGTTAAGTCAGTCACTGTTTAAGTTGAAAAATACTGTTTGACTTCTGCCTTACATTCTATAATATCCAAATTTGTGAATAATTGATATCCTTTACTTTTAAAACAAATAAGTAATATTATTTGATTACATTTAGATTACTTAATGCTTTATTCTTCTAAATGCTGGTACAAATACTAGGTTAACTAATTCCCATACTGCATGAGTCATAAGCAGTTGGAATCTGAAGAACCATGTAATTGATTCCATTTAGCATCATTTTTTGTATGTTGTTTTTTGCAATATTCAGTGTTGTCTTTGCCATAAGGAAAGAGGTGGCTTAAAGTACTTCCCAAAGTGGCAGAGTTGCAGGAAAAATCCTACTGCCCAAAGCCAGTTTCTTAGCAACAGCATCCTCTCAATGTGTCACAAAGTCTGAAGCCCTTTGGCCCCTCAAAGGAAGTTCCTTAGGTGTCTTTTACACATTGACTGCTTTGTGATAGTTGAGGCCTGCTGGCTGTCAACTCCGTCCCTTAAGGGAACTTGACAGATCTTAAAAAAAAATCAATTTTAAGCTCACATGCCCCAGTGGGTGCCAAAGCCACTTCAGAGAGCCTGAAAGATGGCTGAGTCGACAGGATTTGACTTCCAGAGGTAGAAAGGTGACAAACTCTATCATGAGAAAGGGGCAGCTTGGGGCCTCAGAGGCCTAACCTGCTCCCAGGATCTGGGGCCTACTGTTGTATTGAACCTATTTATCTCTTTCATGGGCCTAAGGTACCACAGGGAAAGAAAAGTTGTTCAAAAAATGCTGGCAGAATTCAGGGGTGTAAATGATGAATTACTTTTCATCAGCTGAAAGGAAACATACTCCGGAACAATACTGAAAGAGAGCAGGAGCGGCTGACCCCCTGCTTCAGAGCAGCCAATATCTTCATTCAAGAAGACAACCATGAAATTACACAGAAAATGGGATTGTCATGAACAGCCCCTTGAAATCTCAGTATACAGTCATTACTGCATGGGAAAAAGCCTTCATCCACACATCATAACTTGTAACAGACAAGAAGGGGAAAAAAGAACAGAGGGGGTACAAAAAAAAAAAAACCCTTTGGGTTTACCAGCAGGAATGTGGAAAATATTTGTTGATTCAAACTTTCCCTCATAAATTTCTCAATACTTTCACATAGCTTTAACAGTTCATTAACTTAATGCTGATTGTTGATTTCTTTTTCTGATGTATTTTGGCTGAGTCTCGATGAATTTTAGGGAAGTACAAAAAATCAAGAAGGGACTTGCAGAGTAAGAAATACATGGACTACATGAGTCATAAGCAGTTGGAATCTGAAGAACCATGTAATTGATTCCATTTAGCATCATTTTTTGTATGTTGTTTTTTGCAATATTCAGTGTTGTCTTTGCCATAAGGAAAGAGGTGGCTTAAAGTACTTCCCAAAGTGGCAGAGTTGCAGGAAAAATCCTACTGCCCAAAGCCAGTTTCTTAGCAACAGCATCCTCTCAATGTGTCACAAAGTCTGAAGCCCTTTGGCCCCTCAAAGGAAGTTCCTTAGGTGTCTTTTACACATTGACTGCTTTGTGATAGTTGAGGCCTGCTGGCTGTCAACTCCGTCCCTTAAGGGAACTTGACAGATCTTAAAAAAAAATCAATTTTAAGCTCACATGCCCCAGTGGGTGCCAAAGCCACTTCAGAGAGCCTGAAAGATGGCTGAGTCGACAGGATTTGACTTCCAGAGGTAGAAAGGTGACAAACTCTATCATGAGAAAGGGGCAGCTTGGGGCCTCAGAGGCCTAACCTGCTCCCAGGATCTGGGGCCTACTGTTGTATTGAACCTATTTATCTCTTTCATGGGCCTAAGGTACCACAGGGAAAGAAAAGTTGTTCAAAAAATGCTGGCAGAATTCAGGGGTGTAAATGATGAATTACTTTTCATCAGCTGAAAGGAAACATACTCCGGAACAATACTGAAAGAGAGCAGGAGCGGCTGACCCCCTGCTTCAGAGCAGCCAATATCTTCATTCAAGAAGACAACCATGAAATTACACAGAAAATGGGATTGTCATGAACAGCCCCTTGAAATCTCAGTATACAGTCATTACTGCATGGGAAAAAGCCTTCATCCACACATCATAACTTGTAACAGACAAGAAGGGGAAAAAAGAACAGAGGGGAAAAAAAAAAAAAAAAAAACCTTGGATTTACCAGCAGGAATGTGGAAAATATTTGTTGATTCAAACTTTCCCTCATAAATTTCTCAATACTTTCACATAGCTTTAACAGTTCATTAACTTAATGCTGATTGTTGATTTCTTTTTCTGATGTATTTTGGATGAGTCTCGATGAATTTTAGGGAAGTAGCAAGGGAAGAAAGACCTATCTTTATATTTGTAAGGTTTTTGACTTGCAGAGTAAGAAATACATGGACTACTATGATATATCCCCAAATTATTGCCTAATTAATATTCTAAAACTCATACTGTATGTTACCTAACAACTATAAGAGCTTACTTAAATTTTTTGTTCAACTCTCCAATCTTGGAAGATCAACTTATCTTAAGGTTCTGTGTTAGGAAAGGTTGAGTCAGAATATAGAATTTGTAGTAGGGCAGCTAGAATATAAAATATTGGTGATATAAAAGCATTAAGGTAAATGATATTATAGCTATGTGTTTTGCTTTGTTATTCTGGCTATTTTCTCCACTGAGATTAATTAAGTCTGCTCTAGTCTTTTTGTCTTTTAAAGGATTACTCATTACAATCTTCTCTTCCTCTATGTTTCAGCAGTTCAAATGACTAACTCTCATGAAAATCTAAATTACAGATTTTGGCACAAGTCCCGTTACAAACAAATAGAAGGTTCTGACCGTTACATGGTTTACACTTCATCTACAAGTGATAGTGAGAAAAAAGTGGAATGGGAAGTGTCTATTCAGGCAAAACAATTCCTTGCTAACTTCTTTGAGATACTGTTTGGAATTTCAGACTGCTCTTGATAGCCTTTTATCTATGCTTTTTTCCATAAGTCTATGTTTAAAAGCAAGGACAATCTGCACTGATTGGACCAGAAATACTTATTTTCTTCTCTACTCAAAATTCTCTTAAGACAAACAATTTAGACTATAAAAGCATTCAAAATAAAATAAGTTCCTGTAGTTCACTTCTTACAAGCAAGTTACTCTTCTAGAATAGCATTTCTCACATTGGATTCATTGGTATCTAAGAAAGCATAGAAAGTAAACACATCATGCAAAAACTATCTGACAGGTTATTAGGTTTGGGGGATGATGTCCTGGTATAATTGATGGGTTAAGCAAAATAAACTTGATAGAGGTAGTTTACTAGCTAAATCATGTCCAACTCCTATGACACCATGAACTGTGGCCTGCATTCATGGAATTTTCCCAGGCAGAAGCAGAATAGGTTACCATTTCCTTCTCCAAGGCATCTTTCTCAATACTTTCACATAGCTTTAACAGTTCATTAACTTAATGCTGATTGTTGATTTCTTTTCTGATGTATTTTGGATGAGTCTCGATGAATTTTAGGGAAGTAGCAAGGAAGAAAGACCTATCTTTATATTTGTAAGGTTTTTGACTTGCAGAGTAAGAAATACATGGACTACTATGATATATCCCCAAATTATTGCCTAATTAATATTCTAAAACTCATACTGTATGTTACCTAACAACTATAAGAGCTTACTTAAATTTTTTGTTCAACTCTCCAATCTTGGAAGATCAACTTATCTTAAGGTTCTGTGTTAGGAAAGGTTGAGTCAGAATATAGAATTTGTAGTAGGGCAGCTAGAATATAAAATATTGGTGATATAAAAGCATTAAGGTAAATGATATTATAGCTATGTGTTTTGCTTTGTTATTCTGGCTATTTTCTCCACTGAGATTAATTAAGTCTGCTCTAGTCTTTTTGTCTTTTAAAGGATTACTCATTACAATCTTCTCTTCCTCTATGTTTCAGCAGTTCAAATGACTAACTCTCATGAAAATCTAAATTACAGATTTTGGCACAAGTCCCGTTACAAACAAATAGAAGGTTCTGACCGTTACATGGTTTACACTTCATCTACAAGTGATAGTGAGAAAAAAGTGGAATGGGAAGTGTCTATTCAGGCAAAACAATTCCTTGCTAACTTCTTTGAGATACTGTTTGGAATTTCAGACTGCTCTTGATAGCCTTTTATCTATGCTTTTTTCCATAAGTCTATGTTTAAAAGCAAGGACAATCTGCACTGATTGGACCAGAAATACTTATTTTCTTCTCTACTCAAAATTCTCTTAAGACAAACAATTTAGACTATAAAAGCATTCAAAATAAAATAAGTTCCTGTAGTTCACTTCTTACAAGCAAGTTACTCTTCTAGAATAGCATTTCTCACATTGGATTCATTGGTATCTAAGAAAGCATAGAAAGTAAACACATCATGCAAAAACTATCTGACAGGTTATTAGGTTTGGGGGATGATGTCCTGGTATAATTGATGGGTTAAGCAAAATAAACTTGATAGAGGTAGTTTACTAGCTAAATCATGTCCAACTCCTATGACACCATGAACTGTGGCCTGCCAGGCTCCTCTGTCCATGGAATTTTCCCAGGCAGAAGCAGAATAGGTTACCATTTCCTTCTCCAAGGCATCTTTCTGAACCAGGGTTCAAACCCATGTTTCCTGTATTGCAGGAGAATTATTTCACAATTGAGCCACCAGGGAAGCCCCAAAATATGCTTAATAAATTTCTATTGAAGGTGTGGGTGAAAGAAGTTTCCTAAGCAGAAAGAATCATTTCATACACACTGGAAGCTAGGCTTTGCATTTTGGTAGAGAAGATTGTCCAGAGAATAAGGATATAAGTAGAATGGTTCATGACCATGCTTGAACTTACAAATTAAAACACAACACATTTGAAAGGTAATGTTATCAAAGTTTTTGATACCTTTTGATAGTTGTAGAGGCTTTTTCACTACTTTTACTATTACAATAAATACAATTTACCCAAGATGTTATGAGGTGTATTACGAAAGAGAAATTCTGACCTAATTATAAGATAATTTCTTATTGTAATTTGAAAGTTCAAACCCTTATTTTAAAAAAAGATGAGACCATAAGGCAAACCATCCAGTTCTCTAGTTTATTGTTAAATCTAAGCAAAGACAGTGATTTTGCTGCTCTGGTCTTATTCTTGTTTTATTTCCCAAGTTGACATACCACTGAACAACATTAGCAATGTGTCATCTGGAGCTACATTTATACACCTAGCATTAGGAACTGGAGAATAAAAAGCACAGTAGCTTAATTTGACTACCACTTTCAAAGATTAAATCTTCTAGTCAATTACTGATGATTTTTGGTAAACTCATTTGATTGTGGGTTTTAACAAAATTTTTTCTAATATTATGTATGTGTATGTATGTGCAGGTGTGCATATGTGTACAAGCTGTGAATTCAAAATTGTTCTCTAAGACAATTTAGACTAAAAAGATAAAAAAATTTTTTAGTTCACTTCTTACACATCCATGCAAAATCTATCTGACAGGTTATTAGGTTTGGGGGATGATGTCCTGGTATAATTGATGGGTTAAGCAAAATAAACTTGATAGAGGTAGTTTACTAGCTAAATCATGTCCAACTCCTATGACACCATGAACTGTGGCCTGCCAGGCTCCTCTGTCCATGGAATTTTCCCAGGCAGAAGCAGAATAGGTTACCATTTCCTTCTCCAAGGCATCTTTCTGAACCAGGGTTCAAACCCATGTTTCCTGTATTGCAGGAGAATTATTTCACAATTGAGCCACCAGGGAAGCCCCAAAATATGCTTAATAAATTTCTATTGAAGGTGTGGGTGAAAGAAGTTTCCTAAGCAGAAAGAATCATTTCATACACACTGGAAGCTAGGCTTTGCATTTTGGTAGAGAAGATTGTCCAGAGAATAAGGATATAAGTAGAATGGTTCATGACCATGCTTGAACTTACAAATTAAAACACAACACATTTGAAAGGTAATGTTATCAAAGTTTTTGATACCTTTTGATAGTTGTAGAGGCTTTTTCACTACTTTTACTATTACAATAAATACAATTTACCCAAGATGTTATGAGGTGTATTACGAAAGAGAAATTCTGACCTAATTATAAGATAATTTCTTATTGTAATTTGAAAGTTCAAACCCTTATTTTAAAAAAAGATGAGACCATAAGGCAAACCATCCAGTTCTCTAGTTTATTGTTAAATCTAAGCAAAGACAGTGATTTTGCTGCTCTGGTCTTATTCTTGTTTTATTTCCCAAGTTGACATACCACTGAACAACATTAGCAATGTGTCATCTGGAGCTACATTTATACACCTAGCATTAGGAACTGGAGAATAAAAAGCACAGTAGCTTAATTTGACTACCACTTTCAAAGATTAAATCTTCTAGTCAATTACTGATGATTTTTGGTAAACTCATTTGATTGTGGGTTTTAACAAAATTTTTTCTAATATTATGTATGTGTATGTATGTGCAGGTGTGCATATGTGTACAAGCTGTGAATTCAAAATTGTTCCTCTTTTTTGGTTTTATTTCACCTTTCCATGCTTTTATAGTATGTCTAGAATCTACTTATCTTGACAAAATTATACATTCTTCTTAGTATGTTTTGGACCTTAGCAGACAGTTATTCATTATAGCTCCAAGGTATTTTTAGTACCATAGAATGATTATAATTATAAAATATTATTAAACATCTTTCATTGAAAGACTGCCATTCATAATTACAATAAATTGGAATGCAATCCATTGCCCCCTTCAATGCCCCTCCAAAAATCTATTAATAAACTTAGTTCACAGTTTTGTCTTTTTGTCATATGTATAGCTGAAATGTTCACATATATGATAAAATGTTACTTGTTTGATTCAAAGACAGCAAAAGTAAGCCTGTAGCTTCTTCAAAGGGGAAAAATATGATTATTAAATAAGTAATATTCTCCAAAAGTAGATTATACATTCTACCATGTAGACTTGCTGACATTTAGTTAGTTATAGCCTTTGGTGTTCATCCTTCTTTTAATTATTTTTATTAAAAAAAAATCAGGTTAGAGGAACCAAAGTAAAGTTCTTTGGCAGATAGGAATCCTGTTTACTTTCCAACTCTGAACTCAGCAGGTTAAGTAATTGGGCTACAGAAAAGTTCCTCCATTTCTATTTCCAGCTGGTGACACACAAAAGGCAGGAAGTTATCTCATTAATGGGGCACCAGCTTTATGCAAATTATTATAACAAAAAGGCTTCCCTTCATACTTTTTCATAAATTACCTAATAAAGTGGGAATAAATGGCCATATTCAAGAGCCTTTGTTGTATTTTTAGCACAAGACTCTTTCTGTTACTGCAAATATGACTAAATGTGCCTTGTTCAAAAGGGGTGTTTATGAAATAAGGCCACTCAAAAGCTTTTATTTCTTAACAGCCTTCAGTTACTTTTATGGCACAAAATTAACATAATTAGTCACAGAGAATAGATGACATAAGCAGCGTGCCATGCACAAAAGGGGGAAGCAGTATCTAAGGAAGGTATTTTGAGAGATCAAAAATTTTCAAAGTGTTTAATACTGGAAGGTCCTTTTTATTTGTGCACAGCCTTGAGATACTTTTTTTTTAAACTCCGTGAAATTCACATAATGAGATGCAGTAGACAGATGACATTAGCGATGTGCCATTAGAAAGAGGTCAGTTTCCTCTGAAAGATAGTCACTGTTCCTGCTCGTCATTAATTTGCAGCTTCAAAGCACTGAGCATATGATAGCCTGGCATGTTAAGCAAGTTGCAGTTATCTTTAAATAACCATTTTTTCCAGTTATTAGAAGCTAAAGTTTTTAAACTACCGATTGAAAGCAAAATTAAAGCACGCAGCAGTGTAAGCGGGGAAAAAAAAAAAAGAACAGAAAGGAAGTCTAGAGATTAGGAAAAGAAAATGAAATAGATTTAAAAAATTAAGTTGCCAATGGTTTTCCCTGGAGGTGACCTGCTTTAACTTCAGTGCTAAAATTTAAGGGTTAGTGATGGGCTTTGAAGATTGGAGTGCTTGCTGGCAAATAAAACAAGTGGGGATTTTTGGTTTCTGCAGGCTTATTGTGGCACACATTACAAGGCTAAAAAGCAAATAGTGTGACTATTTATCATCCCACTGAGGGGTATCACTACCTTTTTGAAGTCTGAGGGCTCCGTGAGGTAGGAAATGTTACAAGTGTTAAGAGTACCTGGCTTATGTAACATGGGTACTGATCAAATAAAAATGCACTGAGAAATATATCATGTTATCTTATTTTAATATAAAGATCAGTGAGATTTCTCTGGTTTGGTTTGTGAGAAAATCACAAAGGAAAGTAAAGAAAACTAAAGAACTGAGACTTGAATTCATCTGAGTTCAAATCTGTTATGACAAGCCTGTTTCATTTTTAAATAATTCCTTTTTTGCATCAAAATGCATGAATATGGTCCAACATTCATAATATTCATAAAGACTTACAGATGCTTACACTTTACATCCCCTTGGAGCCTAGTTTTGACATAGAAATTTTAACATAATTAGTAAAAACAGAGAATAGATGACATAAGCAGCGTGCCATGCACAAAAGGGAAGCAGTATCTAAGGAAGGTATTTTGAGAGATCAAAAATTTTCAAAGTGTTTCATACTGGAAGGTCCTCTTTATTTGTGCACAGCCTTGAGATACTTTTTTTTTAAACTCCGTGAAATTCACATAATGAGATGCAGTAGACAGATGACATTAGCGATGTGCCATTAGAAAGAGGTCAGTTTCCTCTGAAAGATAGTCACTGTTCCTGCTCGTCATTAATTTGCAGCTTCAAAGCACTGAGCATATGATAGCCTGGCATGTTAAGCAAGTTGCAGTTATCTTTAAATAACCATTTTTTCCAGTTATTAGAAGCTAAAGTTTTTAAACTACCGATTGAAAGCAAAATTAAAGCACGCAGCAGTGTAAGCGGGGAAAAAAAAAAAAGAACAGAAAGGAAGTCTAGAGATTAGGAAAAGAAAATGAAATAGATTTAAAAAATTAAGTTGCCAATGGTTTTCCCTGGAGGTGACCTGCTTTAACTTCAGTGCTAAAATTTAAGGGTTAGTGATGGGCTTTGAAGATTGGAGTGCTTGCTGGCAAATAAAACAAGTGGGGATTTTTGGTTTCTGCAGGCTTATTGTGGCACACATTACAAGGCTAAAAAGCAAATAGTGTGACTATTTATCATCCCACTGAGGGGTATCACTACCTTTTTGAAGTCTGAGGGCTCCGTGAGGTAGGAAATGTTACAAGTGTTAAGAGTACCTGGCTTATGTAACATGGGTACTGATCAAATAAAAATGCACTGAGAAATATATCATGTTATCTTATTTTAATATAAAGATCAGTGAGATTTCTCTGGTTTGGTTTGTGAGAAAATCACAAAGGAAAGTAAAGAAAACTAAAGAACTGAGACTTGAATTCATCTGAGTTCAAATCTGTTATGACAAGCCTGTTTCATTTTTAAATAATTCCTTTTTTGCATCAAAATGCATGAATATGGTCCAACATTCATAATATTCATAAAGACTTACAGATGCTTACACTTTACATCCCCTTGGAGCCTAGTTTTGACATAGAAATTTTAGAAGCATTTCCTAGCGTTTAGATGCTTTAAAAATATTCTGACTTATAACTTCATCTCCTATCACCCAAAGCAAAGTTCAATAACCAAAATCTGTGGTGTGCACACGGTGACTGATTTCTGCCATATATTTAACTTGTGTATCAGTGAGTGACAAGGCCAAAAGGCATCAGTTGGATAGGTATTAGCAAGAAAATATCAAATGCCATTGGTGACCGTTTTGAAATTATTGAAACAAAGTGCTTATTTTTAAGTCAGCAATAAATAAACTGGTTATTACTGAATGGTGCTGTTATATCTGCAGTGGCATTTTGCTACTAGAAATGTTATTTTTACTTATTGCGTCAACTGGTGGCATTGCATTTCTGCAGTGCTTGGATTGACCTGATGCTGGGCAAGGATGCAGATGGCCGGGGTCAACATACCGGCTGAGAAGAGGAAGCAGAAGCCAGACAGAAGGCCTAGCATGGCCCTACAGGCCATGGGCCATGGCAGCTGAACCAGCAATACTTACAGAGGAGTTCTGACATGAAAATCATGAATTAAGGAAGAGTAAACCGAACTGTGCCTCTACCTTTCATAAAACGTACATGATTTTATATCATTTAACTTGCTTTTAACATTGTCTGATTAGCCTTCGTTTAGTTAATACAAGGGCTTCCAAGGTGGCACAGTGGTAAAGAATGTGCCTCCAATGCAGGAGACACACAATGAGGGTTCAATTCCTGGAGCAAGAAGATATTTTGAAGAAAGAAATGACAACCCACTCTAGTATTCTTGCCTGGGAAATCCCATGGACAGAGTAGCCTGGTGAGTTGCAATTCATGGATTGCAAAAAAGTTGGACACGACTTAGCAACTAAATGATAGAGTTAACAGAACTATACCTGTTATAGTGTATTTTTCAAATAATGTGGTTGCTTCTCTTCTAACAACTTGCAGGTAACATATTAGTGCTAGAGAAACCCAAGGTACCTCTCAAGTAGCTTACAGTGAAGGAAGCAAATATCAACAGACACACTGAGAAGAGTTTGATGTTGGAAAAATAGAGACACTCTGAGTGATTATTTCTACTTCAGTGCATCAAAGCATCATTGAAGGGTAACTACAAATTCACTAGAGTGAAAAAACAGAGAAACTCAAACAAGGGGACCAGAAAGGACAAGGCCAGTTCTCCACTGATTGGATTGGAGGTTTAATCAAAGAGACATGGGATATGCTGACCCAGGAAGTTTGAATATAACAGTGGTAACAACTAAAAAAGTGAAACATTTCAAACTTAATTATTATTTTAAAACAGCATCTTATACAAATCCAGGCTGACTTGGACTGCCTTTTGGTGGTGCTTTAGAATGAGAGCAAATAATGATAACCATTCTGCGTTTTTAATGTACTTCCCATATGTTAGATGCTGTGATGTGTGTTTTGCATAGGTTCTCCTTTTAACCCTCTCAACATTTCTACAAAGCAGATTTTTTTGTGTGTGTGCCTGGTTCTCAGATGAGAATACTGAAGCTCAGGAGGATTAACTGATTTGTCCAGCATCATATGAAGTTAGGAAATACCAACCAGATTCACACTTAAACTCAGTTCTTTTGAAGCTTCGTAGCTTATTGTGGGATGCTAGTTCCCCAGTCAGGGAAAGTGTCAAGTCCTAACCACTGGACTGCCAAGGAATTCCCCCAAACTCAGTTCTGAATAAAAGTAACATTATATTATCCCCAGAACTTGTACATATAAGTGACAGATAAATCTATCCTCTTCCACTATCCTTCAAGGAATGTCCTAAAGGATCTGAGTGTGAGTCACAAGAGAGGACATGTAGACAGCATAATATTGGAATTTTCAGAGTCTCCTTTATTAATAGTGTTCACATTTAACGTTTTAATGATTTAAAATGCTAAATGTGTTTATAAAGAAAATTGATATGAATTTTCTTTTAAGAATCTCAAGCTGTAAAATAATAGATGATGCATATAAATGGCAAGACAAAAACATTCAACCAACTATATATGTATTATGCAGAGCAATGGAAGAAAGATTTTCACTGAGTTCAAATGTTTTTTTGTTACTATTCCTTTCCATGAAAAATTCTGGAGAATAACTCTATGTGTTTAGCTATACAAAGGAAGCAATGATAGTTAATACTATACTTTTTCTTGCAAAATGGATTCCATCTGCTTTTATTAAGGAGAATAGTTAGAGTAGAATGAGATCCTTATTAACCTAGTCGATCTAGGTAAGGTCTAGTTCACTTTAATTAAAAAGCTGAATTTCTAAAGAACTGCATGTATATAGATGCACTGAAAGCACCTTGTATTTTACACTTAACCTTTTATTTTAATCATGAAGCTTTCTATATTGTTATTTTAAATACATGTTAATAATATGCAAGCTGACGCTTTGAAAATTCTCTGAGTTGTGGTTAATGAAGAGAAACTACACCATAAATTGCATCCAAAATATGCAGTCCATATAGATACATTTTTCTTGAACTACAGTATTTTGCATATAATCATAACCATTCTGCGTTTTTAATGTACTTCCCATATGTTAGATGCTGTGATGTGTGTTTTGCATAGGTTCTCCTTTTAACCCTCTCAACATTTCTACAAAGCAGATTTTTTTGTGTGTGTGCCTGGTTCTCAGATGAGAATACTGAAGCTCAGGAGGATTAACTGATTTGTCCAGCATCATATGAAGTTAGGAAATACCAACCAGATTCACACTTAAACTCAGTTCTTTTGAAGCTTCGTAGCTTATTGTGGGATGCTAGTTCCCCAGTCAGGGAAAGTGTCAAGTCCTAACCACTGGACTGCCAAGGAATTCCCCCAAACTCAGTTCTGAATAAAAGTAACATTATATTATCCCCAGAACTTGTACATATAAGTGACAGATAAATCTATCCTCTTCCACTATCCTTCAAGGAATGTCCTAAAGGATCTGAGTGTGAGTCACAAGAGAGGACATGTAGACAGCATAATATTGGAATTTTCAGAGTCTCCTTTATTAATAGTGTTCACATTTAACGTTTTAATGATTTAAAATGCTAAATGTGTTTATAAAGAAAATTGATATGAATTTTCTTTTAAGAATCTCAAGCTGTAAAATAATAGATGATGCATATAAATGGCAAGACAAAAACATTCAACCAACTATATATGTATTATGCAGAGCAATGGAAGAAAGATTTTCACTGAGTTCAAATGTTTTTTTGTTACTATTCCTTTCCATGAAAAATTCTGGAGAATAACTCTATGTGTTTAGCTATACAAAGGAAGCAATGATAGTTAATACTATACTTTTTCTTGCAAAATGGATTCCATCTGCTTTTATTAAGGAGAATAGTTAGAGTAGAATGAGATCCTTATTAACCTAGTCGATCTAGGTAAGGTCTAGTTCACTTTAATTAAAAAGCTGAATTTCTAAAGAACTGCATGTATATAGATGCACTGAAAGCACCTTGTATTTTACACTTAACCTTTTATTTTAATCATGAAGCTTTCTATATTGTTATTTTAAATACATGTTAATAATATGCAAGCTGACGCTTTGAAAATTCTCTGAGTTGTGGTTAATGAAGAGAAACTACACCATAAATTGCATCCAAAATATGCAGTCCATATAGATACATTTTTTCTTGAACTACAGTATTTTGCAATAAACATTTTTCAGCTTGTTTGTATTTATTCTCTATTGTTATTAAGAAATACTGTCAGGCACTACTGCATGAAACAACTACATATAGTAACAGGCAATCTTAGTTTAACAAGATCCTTTGGATAAAAATAGATTTCAGATCTAACTCCTACTAACAGAATGCAAATTCTGAGGAAACTACACACTAGTGTTTTTCGTAATTGAAAGTTTGTCACATGGTATAATGAACTTGCTGACTTTCCCCTGAGTTCTGCCAGAGGAGGCAGAATGGCTGTCATTTTATGATCAATAGAGACAGAATTTTCTACAAGGTATTCTGGGAACTGTAGTTAACCAAGAACATTTTTCTTTCAAATGCATTTGTTAAAACAACGCCCCAAAGAGACATGATATTCCGGCGACTGTCCGTGTTCTATGATAAACCCTGCATTTTTCAGCGGATTGTGACTAGCAATTTGGCCATTGCTAAATGGCACCATCTGTAGTTTAGCCTGCAGGTTTGCACAACCCAAATCGACATACTGTCACCATTTTGGAAAGATTCTCATTTAAAGATCTCATGTAAGCTTAGGGTAAGGAAGACATGAAGGTAGCTAGTCTTTTCTCTGATTTTCATTTTAATCTGAATTATCAAGCACAATGACGATATGCTTAGAGTGGAGCGACTGTGGTCAGTTTATCTCCAATGGATTATTTTATACTTCTGCTTGTTTCTCTTTCCACATTATATTACTATCATTTGGAAGTGGGTGGGCAGGTTGCCAAGAAGGAAGGAGGAAAATACTATGATTCTGTCTTTTGCTAGAAGAAATAAGTATTTTTTGGATCACAGGTTATCCCAGGAGGCAGAAACTTAAGATCTTGCAGAAGACAGGAAATGGGACTCAGGCAACATGGGGAGCAGTGTTCAGCTAAAATGAATAGCCTGAACACACTCTGGCAGATGGCTAACATGACCCTCATTGCAAGGTAGCCCATATTTTTTTTCCCAAAAATGTCTGAATTATAAAGTTTCTTATAACAGTAAATGTATCAATTGTCTTAATTTTTAAACGTTGGCAGGAAGTTCAATTTTAAAATAAATTTGCTATTTACTTTGCACCAGCCAAATAAAAGCTCTTCTTTAAACCGGATTTGGCCAAGTCACCTCAGTAAGAGACCTTTGCTCTAATCTTGCATCGTTACATTAGTCAAGTGTCAAAGCCTTCTTAAAAATTAGCAAAAATTGCAGAAAAGTTAAAAAGTTAGAGATAATCAAATGTGATATATTTTGGTTAATCTGTCTCAGTATTTCAACTGAATTGACTATATTAAAAGTATTTTAATAACTTTTTATAAACTTTTAAATTACATTTCAAAGCATTTTTCTGTAACTTGTGTACACACATTCCAATAGCTTCATAAGTTATCAGTACTATACTATTTTATGATTTTTTTATAAACATTTTTATTGCAGATAGTTGCTTTATAAAGTTGTGTCATTTTCTGCTATATGGCAAAGTGAATCAGCCATTGTATACATATATTCCCTTTTCAGGGAAATTTCTCTCTCATTTAGGTCACCACAGAGCATTGAATTGATTTCCCTGTGCTATATAGTAGGTGCTCATTTTATTTGGAAAAAAAATGCCAATGAAATGGATATGTAGGATCACATTTTATATATGTTCAAAAAAAGAGATGAAAGCATATTCAAGAGCATTCTTATTATTTTGAATATATAAACCCAAATTAATGCATTTTGTATTTACAGTAAGTAAAAGGATTGCTGTTAACCATATGTGTTTAAGCTCTTCCTACAATTATCCTAACTGCTCATTTTATTTGGAACAAATATGCCATTCTAGTATATTAAATTATAAATTATTTCATAGGAATCAGTTCCTAACTTAAAATTACTGGATATTTTAAAGATCCAACTATGTCCCCTATTTGGCCCTTTAATAAATGCTTGTTACTCTAATTTGTTTCCCTTAAAAATCTGGTGACAGCTGAAAAGAAAATGAAAAAACATGTACTCTGCACTGAGGCAGAAAGAACCCTAATCATAAAGTTTCCAACCAGAACATGGGAGCAGTGTTCAGCTAAAATGAATAGCCTGAACACACTCTGGCAGATGGCTAACATGACCCTCATTGCAAGGTAGCCCATATTTTTCCCAAAAATGTCTGAATTATAAAGTTTCTTATAACAGTAAATGTATCAATTGTCTTAATTTTTAAACGTTGGCAGGAAGTTCAATTTTAAAATAAATTTGCTATTTACTTTGCACCAGCCAAATAAAAGCTCTTCTTTAAACCGGATTTGGCCAAGTCACCTCAGTAAGAGACCTTTGCTCTAATCTTGCATCGTTACATTAGTCAAGTGTCAAAGCCTTCTTAAAAATTAGCAAAAATTGCAGAAAAGTTAAAAAGTTAGAGATAATCAAATGTGATATATTTTGGTTAATCTGTCTCAGTATTTCAACTGAATTGACTATATTAAAAGTATTTTAATAACTTTTTATAAACTTTTAAATTACATTTCAAAGCATTTTTCTGTAACTTGTGTACACACATTCCAATAGCTTCATAAGTTATCAGTACTATACTATTTTATGATTTTTTTATAAACATTTTTATTGCAGATAGTTGCTTTATAAAGTTGTGTCATTTTCTGCTATATGGCAAAGTGAATCAGCCATTGTATACATATATTCCCTTTTCAGGGAAATTTCTCTCTCATTTAGGTCACCACAGAGCATTGAATTGATTTCCCTGTGCTATATAGTAGGTGCTCATTTTATTTGGAAAAAATATGCCAATGAAATGGATATGTAGGATCACATTTTATATATGTTCAAAAAAAGAGATGAAAGCATATTCAAGAGCATTCTTATTATTTTGAATATATAAACCCAAATTAATGCATTTTGTATTTACAGTAAGTAAAAGGATTGCTGTTAACCATATGTGTTTAAGCTCTTCCTACAATTATCCTAACTGCTCATTTTATTTGGAACAAATATGCCATTCTAGTATATTAAATTATAAATTATTTCATAGGAATCAGTTCCTAACTTAAAATTACTGGATATTTTAAAGATCCAACTATGTCCCCTATTTGGCCCTTTAATAAATGCTTGTTACTCTAATTTGTTTCCCTTAAAAATCTGGTGACAGCTGAAAAGAAAATGAAAAAAAACATGTACTCTGCACTGAGGCAGAAAGAACCCTAATCATAAAGTTTCCAACCAGAACAGGGTCACCTACACTTAAAATTTCTGTAAACAAATAAAGTGCTGAGGCAGCACATCAACTTCCTCAGTGCATATTTTCCTCTAGTAAAATTGGTTTGCGATAAATTGCAAAATAAATAAATGTCAAATAACAATTCCCATGACTAGTATTTGAAACAAATTTAATGATGATTATGAAGACAAAGCTGTGATAGGCCTCTGCGTAGAGGGCTTAAAGGGGACAATCTGAAATAATTTTAACTTGGAACCATTTTAACAAATGAATATATTTCCTAAATTGCCATATCAACCAATCCTGCTTTCTAATTATGGCTAGCAAAAAGGACTACATATTAACTATTCCAAACCCTACACCATTATTTTTGGCTGACATTCAGTTAATAAACCTGAAAAGCATTTTGCTCATTGAATAGTCAAGGTTTCTGCTTCACATCTGATGGGGAAAATAATAGGAAGCTAAGGACTTTACTCAGACTCTGTGGTCTTATTGGTCATCATTGTTTCCACCCTTTTCCAAGAAAAAATTATCATGATGGCTTCTTAGAATAGAAATTTAAGAGACCTCTGCCCATAATTTCAAAACTATTAAGAAGAAAAATCAGTGAAAAGTCCATTTTATGTATCCGAAATGATGAAATGACATAGGAGCAGGTGATTCTCTTACTCATCTGAATCGTTTTGTAAGTGTATTCCTCTGTACCGATCAGCATGTAGCAAGGCATTATCCTTGAACTTGTCAGGGAAAACAATCTGGAATTCACTGATTATCAAAAAGAAATTAGAGAAACTGTATGTAGAAGTATTATGTAGAAATATTATGCCCTTTGGAAAATTGTAAACCTGAAAACTTTAAATCAGTCTTCTGATACCCTTGCATTTATTGATATTATGCCCACTTATTTTGGAGGAATATTTTAAAGGTTTTTGCAAAACATGATGCTATACTTACCATCTACTATATATCATACAATTACCTCTACTTAACAGCCAGGGGGGAATTTCTCTTTCCCTGGAAGATTCATTGTTCTTTTACCTAGCTGTATTTCTCTTTTTGCATTTGCCACCAAAATGCTCAGAGTCATCCTTATGATCCACTTTCAGAAAATGTGTAAGGCTTCACAACTCTTGTCTATCTTAACGTTATTGCAGGTATCAACTCTTTTTCTTAAACTTTGTCTTAACCCCTTCACCTAGCCTTAAGACTTCATCTGGTTGTTCTGAATCTTGGGAGGTTGGATTGCAATTTGCAACACTGAACTTATGAAAATCAGTTCATAAAATGACAAGTTCCTTTTGACATAACGCTTTCTGGAGAGTATGGAATAAACAAGGTATCACCAAAAAATCTTTAGAAAGTCTAGTTGTTGTTTTTTTTTTTTTTTTTTTCCAAATAGTTCAATACATTTCTCAATCATTAGTTAGACCTTCTTATAAATTCATAAGAACACAAAAATAACCCATTAATTCAGGCAAAGAAAAATGATCATTTTTGCACAATTAAACCTATAAAAAGTGAGACATTAAAAAAAGTAATGTTTTATGTTTCATGTCGTGCCAAACGTTGTGGCAAATAATTGCTTAACTTGTTATTCACATTTTTAGGCACAGACACCTTTCCTTTAGAATTGGTTAAGAGAGATCTCCAATGAAAATATTCCAGGTTCTCACATTTGAAATGTTCCAAAACTAACCTTATTATCTTCTATATCTCTTTTCCAGCTCCTCTCCTAGATTATAACCAACTAAATATGGAAACACAAAGAAATATTTAACTTTTAACTTTCATTACCCGACATAGCCAACAAGTTCTATCTGGATTCCAAGTTCCATCCATTTGGATTCTGAAACTCCAAAGTTGCCACTTTCCTCTTTTCTATTTTTTCTTAAATCAAATAATTCATCACCAAGGGGAATTTCAGAAGCCATGCTTTAAGTATTTAATTTTGACCACATTGAGTCTTGGCTGCAGCATGTGAGCTTCTCTCTAATTGAGGTGCTCAGGCTCAGTAGTTGAAACTATGGCCTTAGTTTCTCTGCAGCATGTAGGATACCACTTCCCCATCCTGGAATTGAACACTTTTCCCTTACGTTGCAAGGCAGATCCTTAAGCACTGGAACATCAGGCAAGTTCCCTGTTTTCTAATTTTTTTCACAATTTTTTTTATCAGAAAGTAATTACTTTACAATATTGTGCTAGTTTCTATCATACATCAACATCAATCAGCCACAGATATATGAATACCTCCCCTGCCTCTCGAAACTCTCTCCCACCTCCTGTCCCATCCCACCCGTCTCATGTTGTCACAGAGCAATGGACTGAGCTCCCTGTCTGACAGCAAATCCCCACTGGCTACCTATTTCAGTATTACCTCTCTAGTCTGAGTCATCTCCACATTTGCTTGGGTGTTTTAACAAATCAGTATCTTTTGTTTTACATCAAGGAGAGGACGCCCTCTCAAATGAGCTCAAATGACAGAGGTAGACAGCCACTTGAGCCCCAGAGTATATTCTGGATACTGAGGAGAAGGAAACCCAGACCTTGTTACAGATGTAGGTTTTTGAACTCTTTAGTCAATATAAATTGATAAGAGACCAGACTAGAAATTCAGGCCTGAAAAAGCAAAAACAAGTCACAGGTTCACTTGCTTGCTCCTCTAGGAAGGCTAGCTGTTCCTTTCGATGGGGTGGGGTGGCTTAGGTGGTTTACCCTCCCCCTCAGTGTGCTGTGTGCTGGGATCATGGGCAGCACCTGCTTTCCTTCTACCTCAGAAGTGGAAGTTGGATTTTGGCCCCTTTTGTATCTTACTGTTCATGATTTGCCCCAGTTGGGCATGTATGCAGTCATTTTTAGTCCCTTATGTATTTTTATTTCTATGCGATTGCTTGAGGAGACATTTGTCTAGATATAAGCACTGCAGTAAAGGGTCCAAGGTCCCAGACTGTTTCAAGCTCACAGTAGATAAGACCTGAGTAACAAGGAAGACCACTGCTTCTTTAGTTTTTCCCTTTCTTGTCTCTCTCTCAATTGGTGCCCACAAAGTCTCTATTTTCATGTCACTGTGCATAAGGCTTTACAATGCTTTCCCTAGTCTTGAGTGTCTATGATGTTTTTTAGCTAATCATTAAGAAAATTCTGTGTTTTAGTTAAAATTCCTGAGGTAAGAAATTTAACTGAATTTAATTCAAACATCTCAAGTTCCTGCCCAGCCTATAGCTAGCTACCTGCTAATCTGACAGATTCAGACAGAGTCCATCCATCTTTATTCATAAGTGAATAGACACCAGCAGATTTTGTATGTGGAGACGAGGCCACATGAAAAGGAATGCAGATAGTAGGGAATGATGCACAATTCTAACAGTTCATCACATCTATCATTGTGTACATATGACAACAAGAATTAACTCCATGCTTATTACGCTGTAGTCTAATTTAGAATCTGCTAACAGTTTTGAGCAAAAATATTCCCTTGTTTTGATTTGTTTGATTCGTCTGGTTTCCATTATAAATACTCTATCGATCGGCTTTGATGCAATTACTAATTGCCCCCAAATTCCAGTGACTTAGCTATGTATTTGTTGTACATTTCATACATGATGGTTGTCTGATTCTCTGTGGATCTTCCTATATCAGACACATGCTGAGGGAGCATCTGCCATTTGTAACACAATATTCTTACGGCAGAAAAGAAAAAAACAATAGACCTGGAAGTAATGTGTGATGGCTTTTAAAGAACTTGTTTAGGTGTGCTGTATATTCCTCCTGCTCACATTACACTGGTCAAATCCAGCATTGCTGTGGAACGGATGTGTACTTCTCCCCATTGACAGAATATAGCATGTCAATTGGTGGTGGATAAAAATGTATAATCCCTTTACAGAACAGGGTGGCCAAAAGAAACTCAGCACAATAATACAAGTTTTTTCAAGATGTACACTGAGAGAGTTAAACTTTACAAAGAATTCAGTCCCTTATGTATTTTTATTTCTATGCGATTGCTTGAGGAGACATTTGTCTAGATATAAGCACTGCAGTAAAGGGTCCAAGGTCCCAGACTGTTTCAAGCTCACAGTAGATAAGACCTGAGTAACAAGGAAGACCACTGCTTCTTTAGTTTTTCCCTTTCTTGTCTCTCTCTCAATTGGTGCCCACAAAGTCTCTATTTTCATGTCACTGTGCATAAGGCTTTACAATGCTTTCCCTAGTCTTGAGTGTCTATGATGTTTTTTAGCTAATCATTAAGAAAATTCTGTGTTTTAGTTAAAATTCCTGAGGTAAGAAATTTAACTGAATTTAATTCAAACATCTCAAGTTCCTGCCCAGCCTATAGCTAGCTACCTGCTAATCTGACAGATTCAGACAGAGTCCATCCATCTTTATTCATAAGTGAATAGACACCAGCAGATTTTGTATGTGGAGACGAGGCCACATGAAAAGGAATGCAGATAGTAGGGAATGATGCACAATTCTAACAGTTCATCACATCTATCATTGTGTACATATGACAACAAGAATTAACTCCATGCTTATTACGCTGTAGTCTAATTTAGAATCTGCTAACAGTTTTGAGCAAAAATATTCCCTTGTTTTGATTTGTTTGATTCGTCTGGTTTCCATTATAAATACTCTATCGATCGGCTTTGATGCAATTACTAATTGCCCCCAAATTCCAGTGACTTAGCTATGTATTTGTTGTACATTTCATACATGATGGTTGTCTGATTCTCTGTGGATCTTCCTATATCAGACACATGCTGAGGGAGCATCTGCCATTTGTAACACAATATTCTTACGGCAGAAAAGAAAAAAACAATAGACCTGGAAGTAATGTGTGATGGCTTTTAAAGAACTTGTTTAGGTGTGCTGTATATTCCTCCTGCTCACATTACACTGGTCAAATCCAGCATTGCTGTGGAACGGATGTGTACTTCTCCCCATTGACAGAATATAGCATGTCAATTGGTGGTGGATAAAAATGTATAATCCCTTTACAGAACAGGGTGGCCAAAAGAAACTCAGCACAATAATACAAGTTACCACAAACTACTATAGTCTCTCAAGATGTACACTGAGAGAGTTAAACTTTTTATTCCAATGGATTTGAAATATTGCATCGATCTCTGCAGTTCTTGGACATGAAGTGATGCAAACAGAAATTGAGAGAGATATGGTTCTAGATGTCACTCTATCCCCCACCATACCAGCTCTGGTTTTACCTGTCCTATATGTCAGAGACCTCTGTAAGATTTATCTGGGGGAGGGGGGAAATAATAGTTTCAGAAAAATACTTAAATTAATTTTTTGTTGCTTAACAATCAATATTTCCTTTCATAAAATGCCAATGTGTTTTTCAAAACTTGTCTTCTCTATTCATTCCGTTCACTTTACACTTCCACTTAATCATAATTTTTTATATAGAACCCTTTCTTCTTCCTTGACTTTCTTACAGATAAACTATAGATCTCTTTTAATGTTACCCTTTTATTTTACCAACAATACTTTGGAATCCTCTAGTGCATTGGTTTGCTAAGACTATCATTACATGACATCACTTTGCCAGCAAAGTTATATATGGTCAAGCTACAGTTTTTCTAGTAGTCATGTACAGATGTGAAAGTGGATTGTAAAGAAGACTGAGCATCAAATAATTGATGCTTTTGAATTGTGATGCTGCGGAAGACTCTTGAGAAGACCTCGGACAGCAAGGAAATCAGCTTCATCAATCCTAAAGGTAATCAACACTGAGTGCTTATTAGAAGGAGCAATGCTGAAGTTTAAACTCCAATACTTTGGCCAAATAATGAGACTTGCCTTTGTTGGAAAAGCCCCTGATGCTGGGAAAGATTGAGGACAAGAGAAGGAGGTAACAGAGGATGAGATGTTTGGATGGCATCACCTATTCAATGGAATCTCCAGGAAATAGTGAAGGACAGGGAAGCCTGGTCTGTGTTGAAGTTCATGGGGGTTGCAGAGTTGTGCAAGACTTAGCACTGAACAACAACACTGGTCAAATCCAGCACAGAATTATAGTATCATGTCAATTGGTGGTGGATAAAATGTATAATCCCTTTACAGAACAGGGTGGCCAAAAGAAACTCAGCACAATAATACAAGTTACCACAAACTACTATAGTCTCTCAAGATGTACACTGAGAGAGTTAAACTTTTTATTCCAATGGATTTGAAATATTGCATCGATCTCTGCAGTTCTTGGACATGAAGTGATGCAAACAGAAATTGAGAGAGATATGGTTCTAGATGTCACTCTATCCCCCACCATACCAGCTCTGGTTTTACCTGTCCTATATGTCAGAGACCTCTGTAAGATTTATCTGGGGGAGGGGGGAAATAATAGTTTCAGAAAAATACTTAAATTAATTTTTTGTTGCTTAACAATCAATATTTCCTTTCATAAAATGCCAATGTGTTTTTCAAAACTTGTCTTCTCTATTCATTCCCGTTCACTTTACACTTCCACTTAATCATAATTTTTTATATAGAACCCTTTCTTCTTCCTTGACTTTCTTACAGATAAACTATAGATCTCTTTTAATGTTACCCTTTTATTTTACCAACAATACTTTGGAATCCTCTAGTGCATTGGTTTGCTAAGACTATCATTACATGACATCACTTTGCCAGCAAAGTTATATATGGTCAAGCTACAGTTTTTCTAGTAGTCATGTACAGATGTGAAAGTGGATTGTAAAGAAGACTGAGCATCAAATAATTGATGCTTTTGAATTGTGATGCTGCGGAAGACTCTTGAGAAGACCTCGGACAGCAAGGAAATCAGCTTCATCAATCCTAAAGGTAATCAACACTGAGTGCTTATTAGAAGGAGCAATGCTGAAGTTTAAACTCCAATACTTTGGCCAAATAATGAGACTTGCCTTTGTTGGAAAAGCCCCTGATGCTGGGAAAGATTGAGGACAAGAGAAGGAGGTAACAGAGGATGAGATGTTTGGATGGCATCACCTATTCAATGGAATCTCCAGGAAATAGTGAAGGACAGGGAAGCCTGGTCTGTGTTGAAGTTCATGGGGGTTGCAGAGTTGTGCAAGACTTAGCACTGAACAACAACACATGATCTCATTTTACTATAATTATCTCCTTAAAGACCTTATCCCCAAATGTCATCATTTTCTTCTCAAAATTAAAAAAAACCAAAATTAAGACATAATTGTCCTTTAGCACTGTGTAAGTTAAATTGTACAATATATTGATTTGATGTGTTTATATATTGCAATATGAGCCCATCATAACATAAATAGCAACTCTATCACTTCATATACTTTTTTTTTTTTTTTTTGGTGGGGGGGGGCGGGTTGGGGGGGGAGGGGGGCGGGCACTTCCATTGGTCTTTCATTTATTCAGTTTCATCCATCTTGGTTCTTTGGCCCGTGTGGGCCTCCCATCGCAGCGGCCTCTGTTCTTACAGAGCACCGACTCTGGGAGCATGCACTCCAGAGCTCCGGCTAGATAATTGGACAAATGGGTCCAGCCGCTCAACGGCACGTGGGATCTTCCCATGCCAGGGATCGAACCGGCGCCTGTTGCACTGCAAGGCAGTGTCCTTACCCACTGGACCACCAGGGAAGCTCCCACATACTTTTTATATCTTTTCTTGTGATGAGAAAAATTAAGATAAAGACTCTTAGCAACTTTGAAATTTATGAGGCAATATTGTTGACCATAAGCAACATGCTGTGCATCAGATTTTCAAGATTTATTTTTTCACTAGTTGCAAATTATGTCACATTCTATGACACTGGGAGTAGGACTTCAACATGTGATTTGAGAGAGGCACACAATTTAGACATAACACTATCATGCAAATTTTAAGTTAACTACTAACTCAGCTCTTGTTGAATATATTGAATTTGACGAGAGTGCAAATCCTAAAGTAATCAACACTGAGTGCTTATTAGAAGGAGCAATGCTGAAGTTTAAACTCCAATACTTTGGCCAAATAATGAGACTTGCCTTTGTTGGAAAAGCCCCTGATGCTGGGAAAGATTGAGGACAAGAGAAGGAGGTAACAGAGGATGAGATGTTTGGATGGCATCACCTATTCAATGGAATCTCCAGGAAATAGTGAAGGACAGGGAAGCCTGGTCTGTGTTGAAGTTCATGGGGGTTGCAGAGTTGTGCAAGACTTAGCACTGAACAACAACACATGATCTCATTTTACTATAATTATCTCCTTAAAGACCTTATCCCCAAATGTCATCATTTTCTTCTCAAAATTAAAAAAAACCAAAATTAAGACATAATTGTCCTTTAGCACTGTGTAAGTTAAATTGTACAATATATTGATTTGATGTGTTTATATATTGCAATATGAGCCCATCATAACATAAATAGCAACTCTATCACTTCATATACTTTTTTTTTTTTTTTTGGTGGGGGGAGGCGGGTTGGGGAGGGAGGAGGGCGGGCACTTCCATTGGTCTTTCATTTATTCAGTTTCATCCATCTTGGTTCTTTGGCCCGTGTGGGCCTCCCATCGCAGCGGCCTCTGTTCTTACAGAGCACCGACTCTGGGAGCATGCACTCCAGAGCTCCGGCTAGATAATTGGACAAATGGGTCCAGCCGCTCAACGGCACGTGGGATCTTCCCATGCCAGGGATCGAACCGGCGCCTGTTGCACTGCAAGGCAGTGTCCTTACCCACTGGACCACCAGGGAAGCTCCCACATACTTTTTATATCTTTTCTTGTGATGAGAAAAATTAAGATAAAGACTCTTAGCAACTTTGAAATTTATGAGGCAATATTGTTGACCATAAGCAACATGCTGTGCATCAGATTTTCAAGATTTATTTTTTCACTAGTTGCAAATTATGTCACATTCTATGACACTGGGAGTAGGACTTCAACATGTGATTTGAGAGAGGCACACAATTTAGACATAACACTATCATGCAAATTTTAAGTTAACTACTAACTCAGCTCTTGTTGAATATATTAATTGAAATCTTGTTGAACTTTTGAAATGTAATAGATACATCATAGTCTACTGTATAAAATGGAAGAACGATAGATATGGTTTTTAATACATTTTGATACCTAATCCATTTGCCTCAAACAGGTAATCTTCATCAATCAGATAAGGTTTCACTCTGTGATTCAGTTCCTGTCTGTCTTTCAGCTCAATGACCATGCTGAAGAGAACTTTCCTGGTCACAGCTAATATGTTCACCTGTGGGGCTCTGAATTGAAAGTGGACCGTTGCAAGCATAAGGAAGCTTAAGCACATTGTTTAAAGAAGCTTGAGCACATGTTTGCAGTTTGGAGCTAAGATGGCGCCTACAGGAAGGGACATGGGAGTGAAAAGAAGCTTAAGCACATTGTTGCAGTTTGGAGCTAAGATGGCACCTACAGGAAGGGATGTGGGAATGAAGGGAAGCTTAAGCACATTGTTAAAGAAGCTTAAGCACATGTTCGCAGCTAAGATGGCACCTATAGGAAGAGACAGGGCATGATCTAAATTGTTAATTGATGGTCAAAATTTCTGATTGGTCCCCCTGGTTTCTGCGCTCATGGATGATTGCTTGACCTTTAGCTTGATTGGTGTAATCTATAGGAAGTCCCGTGCAAAACCCCCTTTACTTGCCTATAAAAGCTGTGCATCTACACTAATAAAGCAGAACTTGGGAACCCTGTCGCGCCTGATTGTCCTGTCGTCTGCGCGGGGCTGGGGGGAAATTCGCCTCTGTCGCGCCCTGTTTAGTTGACCTGGACCACCAGGAAGCTCCCACATACCCACTGGACCACCAGAAGCTCCCACATACTTTTATATCTTTTCTTGTGATGAGAAAAATTAAGATAAAGACTCTTAGCAACTTTGAAATTTATGAGGCAATATTGTTGACCATAAGCAACATGCTGTGCATCAGATTTTCAAGATTTATTTTTTCACTAGTTGCAAATTATGTCACATTCTATGACACTGGGAGTAGGACTTCAACATGTGATTTGAGAGAGGCACACAATTTAGACATAACACTATCATGCAAATTTTAAGTTAACTACTAACTCAGCTCTTGTTGAATATATTAATTGAAATCTTGTTGAACTTTTGAAATGTAATAGATACATCATAGTCTACTGTATAAAATGGAAGAACGATAGATATGGTTTTTAATACATTTTGATACCTAATCCATTTGCCTCAAACAGGTAATCTTCATCAATCAGATAAGGTTTCACTCTGTGATTCAGTTCCTGTCTGTCTTTCAGCTCAATGACCATGCTGAAGAGAACTTTCCTGGTCACAGCTAATATGTTCACCTGTGGGGCTCTGAATTGAAAGTGGACCGTTGCAAGCATAAGGAAGCTTAAGCACATTGTTTAAAGAAGCTTGAGCACATGTTTGCAGTTTGGAGCTAAGATGGCGCCTACAGGAAGGGACATGGGAGTGAAAAGAAGCTTAAGCACATTGTTGCAGTTTGGAGCTAAGATGGCACCTACAGGAAGGGATGTGGGAATGAAGGGAAGCTTAAGCACATTGTTAAAGAAGCTTAAGCACATGTTCGCAGCTAAGATGGCACCTATAGGAAGAGACAGGGCATGATCTAAATTGTTAATTGATGGTCAAAATTTCTGATTGGTCCCCCTGGTTTCTGCGCTCATGGATGATTGCTTGACCTTTAGCTTGATTGGTGTAATCTATAGGAAGTCCCGTGCAAAACCCCCTTTACTTGCCTATAAAAGCTGTGCATCTACACTAATAAAGCAGAACTGCTTCGATGGAAACCCTGTCGCGCCTGATTGTCCTGTGCGTCTGCCGCGGGGCTGGGGGGGCGGGCAGCCAAGATTCGCCTCTCTCCGAGATCTACCAGTTCAGCCGGGGGCAATCCCGCTGCCTTCCCTTTCTGCAGAAGGCCCCCGCAGAAGCTGGCACCCAACGTGGGGCTTGAAGGCAAGAAAGTAGAAGGCAGCATCACCGTGAGGGTTTGAAAGAGAACCGACGAGTGGCCAACAGGGGCTTCAGCGTGGCGCCTCCCTCTAGAGAGGCATCTTCTCGGAGTAATCCGGATTTCAAGGTGAGTCTTCCCCTTTTTTCGCGCCACTCCCGAGAGGGTGGGGATTTAGGGTAGTCACAAAGAACTGAACGCTGCTTTTCCTTGTTCATCCTTCTTTGCTTTAATTCCGACTTTCACATTCTCTCCGATTCGAGACTTCCAGCGAACCGTCGGACAGTCTAAAAAGCAACTGACAGGCCCTGGCCAGGGCTACTCTCTGGCGGTCTCGGAAAGCTTTAAGATAGTTCACCCCAGTAGCAGCAACCCGACTGGGTGGAAGCCTCTCTTTTCTATATTTCAAATTGAGGACGCGGCCTAAACCTCTCCCTCGCGAGCACAGGTCAGGCATTTAAAAGCCACTAGGGTGCCTGCCACTTGAAGACTCCCGTGACAGGATAAGGGGGTCACGGAACGGGTCAGAGCCTCTTAGAGAGCCCGCCCCCAGCAAGACAATGTCCATGCAACACTAGGGACTCCTTCACCGTTTCACAAGCACGACATAAGCCTGACTTTCTGGCCGCCACCACTCCCGTTAGGATTTTTGGTGGTTGTCCTCAGTTGTTTTCTTTTCTGCTCTTTTTCAACAACATGGGAAACTATATCCAGGCTCTTAACAGAGCCTGGGACTCGTTTATAAATGAAGAAGAAACTAGCTATGATGAATGTATCCCCGGTCACTCAAGGTCAAGACTTCAAGACACAGGACTGTACTCCACACTCCCTCCTCCCTTTAAAGAGATCACAGAGACATCACGGGGAGGGAAGGCACTGGGGTCACCTTGGAGAGAAAGAACATATCCTGAAGACCCTTGTGAGCCCTCAGTGCCCTTCATGGACCCAACCCAAGCTTTTCCTGTAAACGTTAACCCAGGGGTAAACAGACTGGACGCCTGGTATCCATTGGAGGCCAATGACCTAAAGCAGCTTAAGAAGGCGGTAACAGAGGACGGCCCAAACTCCCCATGTGCAAAAACCATACTCCAAGGGCTAGCCCACCAACCTTGCACCACCCAAGACTGGAAGATGCTATGTAAGGCAGTACTTCCCAGTAACATTTATATCAAACGGTGTGCCTTCTTCAAAGAAGAATGTCATGCTTAAGCAGAGAAAAACCAGGCCAATCCCGTCATTCCAATAACTTTCGGAATGCTATCGCAGACCAGTGGAGCACTGGTATACAGCAGGCCGCCATTCCTGCCCCTTATCAAGACCAAATTGTGGGGCTCTGAATTGAAAGAGGACTGTTGCAAGCATAAGGAAGCTTAAGCACATGTTCACAGTTTGGAGCTAAGATGGCGCCTACAGGAAGGGGCGTGGGAGTGAAAAGAAGCTTAAGCACATTGTTTCAGCTGGAGCTAAGATGGCGCCTACAGGAAGAGACAGGGCGTGATCTAAATTGTTAATTGATGGTCAAAATTTCTAATTGGTTCCCCTCACTTCTGTGCTCGTGAATGATTGCTTGACCTTTAGCTTGATTGGTGCAATCTATAGAAAGCCCCGTTCAAGACCCCCTTCACTTGCCTTTAAAAGCTGTGGATCTTCATTAATAAAGCGGAACTACTCCGACGGAACGCCTGTCACACCTGATTGTCCCATCGTCCTCCTCGGGGCTAGGGGTGCAGGCAGCCAAGATTCGCCTCTCTCTGAGATCTCCCGGTTCAGCCGGGGGCAATCCCACTGCCTTCCCTTTCTGCTGAAGGTCCCCGCACCAAATACAGGCTATATGTCTGGCTGCCTGGAAAAAACTTGCTGAGGGCCCTACTGAACCCCCCATATTGGGTATAGCACAAAAGAATAATGAAGACCTTGCCACTTTTGTAGATCGTAGAAAAGAGCCTGCAGGAAAGTTCCTCCAGGGCCTTTAAGAGATCAGTTCCTCAGAATGTTAGTTTGGGAGGAATGAATACAAACCATAAATTGGCCTGTGCAGGACAGAAAGATCATTCCATTGAGCGGTGGATTGTGTGATCTAAAGATATCAGCTTTTACCCTGTGTGAGCCCTCACCCATGGACCCAACCCAAGCTTTTCCTGTAAACGTTAACCCAGGGGTAAACAGACTGGACGCCTGGTATCCATTGGAGGCCAATGACCTAAAGCAGCTTAAGAAGGCGGTAACAGAGGACGGCCCAAACTCCCCATGTGCAAAAACCATACTCCAAGGGCTAGCCCACCAACCTTGCACCACCCAAGACTGGAAGATGCTATGTAAGGCAGTACTTCCCAGTAACATTTATATCAAACGGTGTGCCTTCTTCAAAGAAGAATGTCATGCTTAAGCAGAGAAAAACCAGGCCAATCCCGTCATTCCAATAACTTTCGGAATGCTATCGCAGACCAGTGGAGCACTGGTATACAGCAGGCCGCCATTCCTGCCCCTTATCAAGACCAAATTGTGGGGCTCTGAATTGAAAGAGGACTGTTGCAAGCATAAGGAAGCTTAAGCACATGTTCACAGTTTGGAGCTAAGATGGCGCCTACAGGAAGGGGCGTGGGAGTGAAAAGAAGCTTAAGCACATTGTTTCAGCTGGAGCTAAGATGGCGCCTACAGGAAGAGACAGGGCGTGATCTAAATTGTTAATTGATGGTCAAAATTTCTAATTGGTTCCCCTCACTTCTGTGCTCGTGAATGATTGCTTGACCTTTAGCTTGATTGGTGCAATCTATAGAAAGCCCCGTTCAAGACCCCCTTCACTTGCCTTTAAAAGCTGTGGATCTTCATTAATAAAGCGGAACTACTCCGACGGAACGCCTGTCACACCTGATTGTCCCATACGTCCTCCTCGGGGCTAGGGGTGCAGGCAGCCAAGATTCGCCTCTCTCTGAGATCTCCCGGTTCAGCCGGGGGCAATCCCACTGCCTTCCCTTTCTGCTGAAGGTCCCCGCACCAAATACAGGCTATATGTCTGGCTGCCTGGAAAAAACTTGCTGAGGGCCCTACTGAACCCCCCATATTGGGTATAGCACAAAAGAATAATGAAGACCTTGCCACTTTTGTAGATCGTGTAGAAAAGAGCCTGCAGGGAAAGTTCCCTCCAGGGCCTTTAAGAGATCAGTTCCTCAGAATGTTAGTTTGGGAGGGAATGAATACAAACCATAAATTGGCCTGTGCAGGACAGAAAGATCATTCCATTGAGCGGTGGATTGTGTGATCTAAAGATATAGGCACATAAAGCCACCAAGCCCACTCTATCACCAGTGCTCTTCAGGCTCAAACTGAGGCTCTCTCTGAGGCAATGACTAAAGCCTTATCCACTGTAATGGCTACAGGCAGGGCCTTGACCCAGGAGCCCCCCCCCCCCCCCGCCCTCACTCGAATCAGGCCACTGCTTTCTGAGGCCAACAGGGACACTTTAAGAGAGAGTGCCCCTAAGGAGATAACAAAACTTCCCATGGAAACACCCCCTGAAGGAAATCAGGGTGGAGCAAGACACTCTGTGCTCAGGGGAATCCTGTGGAACAGGTCTTTAGATAGGTAAATGACTTTTAGAAAAAGCTTTTATTATCTCAATCCCTGCATCTCCTCACAACTAAAAAAGTGCTAAAATCCTTCATGAAGATATCACAGCCTCTTGTCAGGAACAAGCCATTTGTAAAACAAAAGCCTTTTAAAAAACCTTTCTTTGACATTTAAATTTCCCCCACACTGAAACCATCATGTTGACTTTCTTCCCCTACTCTTTGGAGTGGTCTCTCTGCGCTATCTGGGGTGCTGCCTCTGGGGCTGCAGTCCTAATTATACCTCAAATAAAACTTAACCCACAACTCTCAAGTTGTTCATCTTTTTAATCGACACTTGTAAGTCTTGCCTCCCTCACTTATAGGTTCCTCCCTTACAGCAGCCTGAAGTAAACCCTCGGGGACTGAGGTCTAATATGTTGTGGCAGACAGATGTCACTCACTTTTCTCCCTTTGGAAAACTCAAGTACATCTTTGTATCCATTGATACTTATTCCCATGCCTACTGGGCTACAGCCCACTCAGGAGAAAAAGCAAAACATGCCCAGAGTCATTTCTTACAATGCTTTGCAACTCTGGGTCTACCGTATCAGGTAAAAACAGACAATGGTCCCTGCTTTGTTAGCAAAAATTTACAAAACTTCTTTCAACTATGGCACATCCGTCACACCACGGGGATCCCATACAACCCTCAAGGACAGGCCATAATTGAACGTCATCATCAAAACTTAAAGGCCCAATTACCAAAACAAAAAGGGGGAATAAGCCCTCACCAGCAACTTGGAAGGGCACTCTTTGCTCTAAATATTTTAAATTTTTCAAAAAATGAACTGATGGCACCCTTTCAAGAACACTGATCCAACCAAGAAATAAAACCTGAAGTACAAGCGAGATGGAAGGACCCCATCACTGGCCAATGGAAGGGGCCTGATCCGCTCCTTACTATGGGGAGAGGATTTGGGTGCATATTCTCCATTGGGGAACCCAGCCCTATATGGGTACCATCGAGAATTCTTAAATTTACGCCACAAAACAAGGATCAAACCTTAAAATCGGCTGCAGATAACAAATGACCATATATCAGGCCCAAGAATAGAAAGTTCTTGAGGCATCTGTCTCTCTCTTTCTCTCCTTAATAGGTACAAGAGTAACAACATCCGTGCTCAGAGTTCAACAAGTGCACACCATCACAGCAGTAAAAAACATATCCACTGCCTCTGCCCAGGGACTTCAGACACCAACTTGAACACCTGAACGCTGCCATAATGGGACTCTAGCAAAAGCTTGATCTACACGCCAGAGCTATTGAGACCATTAAGCGTTCTGGCACGCTTGGACTGTGACGTGAGATTATCCTTTTTGTCAGACAAAAGCAGGTTAATTATTTTTGGCTATGGATTCAAAGCCCATTCACCTGGTTTAAAAATGCTTTCTATCTGTTTGTTTTTGTTGCCTTGCTAGCTTTACTGTTTAAGGTCAAAGGGCGTTATGGCCCACAATAGGCAGCTGCAACAAAAAATAATTATGCTTGCTCAGGTCCTAAGAGAAGACCCATTATAGTCCTCCCTTACCAGGAGAAAAAGCCAAAATCTTTGTATCCATTGATACTTATTCCCATGCCTACTGGGCTACAGCCCACTCAGGAGAAAAAGCAAAACATGCCCAGAGTCATTTCTTACAATGCTTTGCAACTCTGGGTCTACCGTATCAGGTAAAAACAGACAATGGTCCCTGCTTTGTTAGCAAAAATTTACAAAACTTCTTTCAACTATGGCACATCCGTCACACCACGGGGATCCCATACAACCCTCAAGGACAGGCCATAATTGAACGTCATCATCAAAACTTAAAGGCCCAATTACCAAAACAAAAAGGGGGAATAAGCCCTCACCAGCAACTTGGAAGGGCACTCTTTGCTCTAAATATTTTAAATTTTTCAAAAAATGAACTGATGGCACCCTTTCAAGAACACTGATCCAACCAAGAAATAAAACCTGAAGTACAAGCGAGATGGAAGGACCCCATCACTGGCCAATGGAAGGGGCCTGATCCGCTCCTTACTATGGGGAGAGGATTTGGGTGCATATTCTCCATTGGGGAACCCAGCCCTATATGGGTACCATCGAGAATTCTTAAATTTATGCCACAAAACAAGGATCAAACCTTAAAATCGGCTGCAGATAACAAATGACCATATATCAGGCCCAAGAATAGAAAGTTCTTGAGGCATCTGTCTCTCTCTTTCTCTCCTTAATAGGTACAAGAGTAACAACATCCGTGCTCAGAGTTCAACAAGTGCACACCATCACAGCAGTAAAAAACATATCCACTGCCTCTGCCCAGGGACTTCAGACACCAACTTGAACACCTGAACGCTGCCATAATGGGACTCTAGCAAAAGCTTGATCTACACGCCAGAGCTATTGAGACCATTAAGCGTTCTGGCACGCTTGGACTGTGACGTGAGATTATCCTTTTTGTCAGACAAAAGCAGGTTAATTATTTTTGGCTATGGATTCAAAGCCCATTCACCTGGTTTAAAAATGCTTTCTATCTGTTTGTTTTTGTTGCCTTGCTAGCTTTACTGTTTAAGGTCAAAGGGCGTTATGGCCCACAATAGGCAGCTGCAACAAAAAATAATTATGCTTGCTCAGGTCCTAAGAGAAGAGCCCTACATTGGGCACCCACAAAACCCCTGGGTCGATATGGCCCTTCAAGAAATCACTTGAGACATATAATGAGGTCTTCAAATAAAGAACACTCTAAAAACTCCGTCCAGCCCCCGCGAGATGGATGGTTAGCCAGTGATGGGTAAGAGGACACCACTGCAGAGCAGGCCTAAGACAGGAGGGCCACCACAGCTGCTGCCTGATCCTATGACGGGCTCTTCCTGAATAGTGCTCTGTCCCGACCTAAGACAGGCACAGTCGCAAGGGAGAACAGATGAGGCTAGAGGCTGGCCGCCTCTGCGCTCTATGCATTGCCTCAACAAAAGTCTCTTAATTTAAAATAAAAGAGGGGCAGATGTGGGGCTCTGAATTGAAAGAGGACCGTTGCAAGCATAAGGAAGCTTACGCACTTTGTTTAAAGAAGCTTGAGCACATGTTTGCAGTTTGGAGCTAAGATGGTGCCTACAGGAAGGGACGTGGGAGTGAAAGCAAGCTTAAGCACATTGTTGCAGTTTGGAGCTAAGATGGTGCCTACAGGAAGGGACATGGGAATGAAGGGAAGCTTAAGCACATTGTTTAAAGAAGCTTAAGCACATGTTTGCAGCTAAGATGGCGCCACTCTGACGGAACCCCTGTCGCGCCCGATTGTCCTGTGCATCCGCCGCGAGGCTGGGGGCGGGAGTGGGGGCGGGCAGCCAAGATTCGCCTCTCTCTGAGATCTGCCGATTCAGCCGGGGGCAATACCGCTGCCTTCCCTTTCTGCAGAAGGCCCCCGCATTCACCTAATTGCTCCCTCATATTTCATTCACTTATAATAATGTCTTTTTCTTTATTTCTTGCTTTACTTATTTATTGTACTTCTCCATCACTCTAATTTAAACAGCAGATAGTCAAAGCACTTGTGTGCCTCAAACACTCCCCACTACAGCAGTTGCTCCAAGGGCGTGAGGGGCACACTATAGGTATCTAATGACTTTCTCTTGAGTAAGCTTGAGACCATTAAGCGTTCTGGCACGCTTGGACTGTGACGTGAGATTATCCTTTTTGTCAGACAAAAGCAGGTTAATTATTTTTGGCTATGGATTCAAAGCCCATTCACCTGGTTTAAAAATGCTTTCTATCTGTTTGTTTTTGTTGCCTTGCTAGCTTTACTGTTTAAGGTCAAAGGGCGTTATGGCCCACAATAGGCAGCTGCAACAAAAAATAATTATGCTTGCTCAGGTCCTAAGAGAAGAGCCCTACATTGGGCACCCACAAAACCCCTGGGTCGATATGGCCCTTCAAGAAATCACTCGAGACATATAATGAGGTCTTCAAATAAAGAACACTCTAAAAACTCCGTCCAGCCCCCGCGAGATGGATGGTTAGCCAGTGATGGGTAAGAGGACACCACTGCAGAGCAGGCCTAAGACAGGAGGGCCACCACAGCTGCTGCCTGATCCTATGACGGGCTCTTCCTGAATAGTGCTCTGTCCCGACCTAAGACAGGCACAGTCGCAAGGGAGAACAGATGAGGCTAGAGGCTGGCCGCCTCTGCGCTCTATGCATTGCCTCAACAAAAGTCTCTTAATTTAAAATAAAAGAGGGGCAGATGTGGGGCTCTGAATTGAAAGAGGACCGTTGCAAGCATAAGGAAGCTTACGCACTTTGTTTAAAGAAGCTTGAGCACATGTTTGCAGTTTGGAGCTAAGATGGTGCCTACAGGAAGGGACGTGGGAGTGAAAGCAAGCTTAAGCACATTGTTGCAGTTTGGAGCTAAGATGGTGCCTACAGGAAGGGACATGGGAATGAAGGGAAGCTTAAGCACATTGTTTAAAGAAGCTTAAGCACATGTTTGCAGCTAAGATGGCGCCACTCTGACGGAACCCCTGTCGCGCCCGATTGTCCTGTGCATCCGCCGCGAGGCTGGGGCGGGAGTGGGGGCGGGCAGCCAAGATTCGCCTCTCTCTGAGATCTGCCGATTCAGCCGGGGGCAATACCGCTGCCTTCCCTTTCTGCAGAAGGCCCCCGCATTCACCTAATTGCTCCCTCATATTTCATTCACTTATAATAATGTCTTTTTCTTTATTTCTTGCTTTACTTATTTATTGTACTTCTCCATCACTCTAATTTAAACAGCAGATAGTCAAAGCACTTGTGTGCCTCAAACACTCCCCACTACAGCAGTTGCTCCAAGGGCGTGAGGGGCACACTATAGGTATCTAATGACTTTCTCTTGAGTAAGAAATAAAGGGGAAATAGCGTCCGATATCAAAGAGTGAGATGGTAGGCAAATGAGCTGTCAAAAGGCTTCTCTGGGGCTTCCCTGGTGGTCCAGTGGGCAGAGTCCACCTTGCAGTACAAGGGGCACCAGTTTGATCCATGGCCCTGGAAAACCCCATGTGCCATGGAGCAGCTGGACTAGTGTGTCCAGTTATGAGCTGGTGTTCTGAGATGCATGCACCCAGGGCCGGTGCTCTGCGTTGAGAGGGGCCACTGCAATGGCAGCCCTACACGAGCCAGGGAATAAAGATGAATGAAAATGGATAGGTAAAGGACTAATAAAAAGGGCCAAAATTAAAAAAAAAAAAAAAAAAAAGGCTCCTTTGTTTGGCACAACCATAAAGACTCTGTCTACAATGAAGAAGGTGCAGTAGATGCAGGGATTCAGTTCCTGACTCAGGAAGATCCCCAGGATGAGGGAATGGCATTCTGCTCCAGTATTCTTGCCTGGGAAATCATATGGAGAGAGGAGCCTGGTAGGCTAGAATCCATAGAGTCACAGAATCAGACATGACTGAGCTACTGAACATACAAGTACACACACACACATACACACGAGCTATTAATGTCAAAGGAACAATTCAACAGTAACAGTAATTCAATAATTCACAATAAATTCTTATTATCAGTGCAACATAAAATAATATTTGGAGAAACAATAATGTCTTTTTTCAAGAGGTCATTGGATAGTCACGAAGCTGACAAAGAACTGATTCTAACTTAAATAAGATAATAAGAAATGAGATACTATGTGGTCTACAAACATTTTCACATCTGTGAGAAAAAAAGAGTAAAACTAATGTCTACTTTTCATATGTAGATATAATTAAATATTAATGATTTTCTCTTTGTTTAAAATATATGCTAACCCTCTAAAAAAGTTTCTTGAGTATAATGACAATATATAAATAGATTATCATTAGATATACTTAAATAAATATTATCTTGTCTCTATGTGTACATACAGGTGTCCTTATAAATATCATTAAGTAATATATTGTCCATTCTGTAAGTCTAACAAATAGGTGTACCACAGTAAAGTTTTGGGAAGAAATCTCATGTCTTTAATTCTATATCCTGTTCATGAATTTAGCTGATTGATGCAAAATATTAAACCATTGAACAAGAAAATAGATTCTATGCAAGAAGTAGTTTCTCCGGAGATAGGAAATTTGTAGTACTGAAGACTAGATTGTCTGAGGATAAATTCAAAATAACCACTGAAGAAATAACATGAGGAATTAATTCTTTCCCAAGGGAAGTTGTAAAGAAGAGCAAATGATTTAATGCTAATCTCAAAGCTAATGAGAGTTAACTGTGGAATAAAAATTTCTAAAAGCTTATTGTACATGTAATCTTTTGGCTGTTTTCCTTTATCAAAATAGCAGTTGAAATTGTAAGGGGATTTGTATATATCTTTATATTCTGCTCCAATATTTTTGTTTGTAAATAATTTTGGAAACTGTGTGTGTGAATGTCTTTTTGAATTGTTGTATATACACAGAACTCTTTTCCTTCTACGTTTGGTAAAATAAATCTCCAACAAAAACAAAAATGAACTCGGCAACAGGTGAAAGGCACAGGCCAGTGACATTTATAATTATACCTTATTTCTTTCTATTGAAATATCTTATACCTTGGTTTTGTTCCTTACAGTTTATATGTTCAGGTGATAGAAGTAAATGTTACCATATTATGAATCAATAAATAAAATTATTTGACTAAATTTGAAATTTAGGTTGCAGTCAAGTGACAATGATTATTCTCTTCTTCCATACCTGTATTTGGCACTCTTTAGATGAATTAAAAGTTTTTCACATTTATGTACAATATATGCCAGTAGGTGGTGGTAGTATTTTCCACAAGAGAATGCTATTTTCATTAGTAAATAATGCCCAAAACAGAGATAATTTTCTGACTCTCAGATATACCTGGAGCAATATAGAGACTTTAGAGATTGTCTTTCCCAACTTAGATTCCTAGATTCTGTTTAAAAGCAAAGTTGAGCATTTTAACCAATATATTAGATTTTGGGGAGTGGAGGCAAAGCCTCTAATAAATTTAGGGGGTCAATTTCATGGCATTAACCATTGCATTTTTCTTTTTAACAGATTCTAGCCATTAAATTGAGAAATTGAAATTGAGGATATAAAAAAGTGGAATATAGATATCCAGCTAGTGAGTGATTTTAACCAGATTTTCTCCTTCATCATGGCTCATCTGCATTGTGAATACTCTGAAAAAGACAGCTTTTGTGGACTCTGCTGTGTTTGTTGCTCCTACAATATAAGGCTGTTCAAAGGGTCTGATTGTGTGTTCAGATATCACATACATATTGCCCTGGGTCTGGGATTTCCTGTTATTTTGAATGATAAAGATTCCTTCCTATTTAAAGTACAATTCACCCATTGTGTCTACATATGTGAAAGGCTACCTTTGTCAGATACATACACAGGGGAGAGATGGAGAATTGAGGGGATGGAGTAATCAACAGATGACAGGGGGAGAAAAGGTACTTTTTAGTAAGAGGGACAAAAGGCAAAGACTAGAGATCATTCCCTAAAGGAACCAACTTCAGTTTGAGAAGGAATGGTTTGGAAAGTGATCTGGAATTCATAACCTTCTGAACTACATTTTTAAAGAGTTTTTCTGACTAATTTAATCCAATTTTCGGGAATCTAAAATACCCCTTCCAGTTCTCTGTCCAATTTTATTTTTAGAAATCAGAAACTGGAAGAATGTTTAGAGAGTGATTCACATTTAGAAAGTCAAGATTGCTCTAAATCTGAATACAAAGATAGGAGTAGAGAACCTTGTGACTCTCAAGGTCTTGCCCTGGGACTGGCAGCTCTGGTGTCACCTGGTAGCTTGTTAGAGATGCAGAATCTCAGACCCTGCCTCCCCCCATATGTACTAAACCGGAATCAGCAGTTTGACAGGATTCCATGGGAATCTGTATTCATGCCAAAGTATGAGAAACACTGATTTAGAAGATTCCTATATAATGGAACTACTTATTCTTTTCATAGGGTGGAGAAAGCATGGAACTTAACTCAGATATACCTGGAGCAATATAGAGACTTTAGAGATTGTCTTTCCCAACTTAGATTCCTAGATTCTGTTTAAAAGCAAAGTTGAGCATTTTAACCAATATATTAGATTTTGGGGAGTGGAGGCAAAGCCTCTAATAAATTTAGGGGGTCAATTTCATGGCATTAACCATTGCATTTTTCTTTTTAACAGATTCTAGCCATTAAATTGAGAAATTGAAATTGAGGATATAAAAAAGTGGAATATAGATATCCAGCTAGTGAGTGATTTTAACCAGATTTTCTCCTTCATCATGGCTCATCTGCATTGTGAATACTCTGAAAAAGACAGCTTTTGTGGACTCTGCTGTGTTTGTTGCTCCTACAATATAAGGCTGTTCAAAGGGTCTGATTGTGTGTTCAGATATCACATACATATTGCCCTGGGTCTGGGATTTCCTGTTATTTTGAATGATAAAGATTCCTTCCTATTTAAAGTACAATTCACCCATTGTGTCTACATATGTGAAAGGCTACCTTTGTCAGATACATACACAGGGGAGAGATGGAGAATTGAGGGGATGGAGTAATCAACAGATGACAGGGGGAGAAAAGGTACTTTTTAGTAAGAGGGACAAAAGGCAAAGACTAGAGATCATTCCCTAAAGGAACCAACTTCAGTTTGAGAAGGAATGGTTTGGAAAGTGATCTGGAATTCATAACCTTCTGAACTACATTTTTAAAGAGTTTTTCTGACTAATTTAATCCAATTTTCGGGAATCTAAAATACCCCTTCCAGTTCTCTGTCCAATTTTATTTTTAGAAATCAGAAACTGGAAGAATGTTTAGAGAGTGATTCACATTTAGAAAGTCAAGATTGCTCTAAATCTGAATACAAAGATAGGAGTAGAGAACCTTGTGACTCTCAAGGTCTTGCCCTGGGACTGGCAGCTCTGGTGTCACCTGGTAGCTTGTTAGAGATGCAGAATCTCAGACCCTGCCTCCCCCCATATGTACTAAACCGGAATCAGCAGTTTGACAGGATTCCATGGGAATCTGTATTCATGCCAAAGTATGAGAAACACTGATTTAGAAGATTCCTATATAATGGAACTACTTATTCTTTTCATAGGGTGGAGAAAGCAAGCACTGAGTAGTCTTTTTATACATTTCACAGTCTCAAAAGAATATCTCATCTAGAGCAAGAACTTTAATCACTCAAGGTCTTGAGTTTCCTATCTTAGCTCTATTTGTGGGTTCTGTTTTTACTGTAATAAAGGATTAAAAAATAAAATGGACAGATGACCAAACAAAGGGAAAAAAAATCAGGAAGGCACTGCAATTTTAGGGAATGACTGAATCTTAAATATCATTTAGTACCTCAGTTCGCTTGTATAGGCATATAGTAGCAATGTCCTAACAATGTCATATTTCCATCAGGACTTGGAGACTAAAATGCCTTAAAAAGCTTTGCATATAAAAACTGGTGCCACATTGCTTTTGGAATTGAGAACAAATAAACAAGAAACCAAAAAGAAAGAAATAAGAAAAAGAGACAAGATTAAGTACCAAAATTTTGGAAATGTTCCTTCAGAGCAACAGAATAGAAGCAAATGAAGCTGGCGAACTCCAGTTAGTGTTCAATTGTTCTGCAAGATTTCATGTTAAAATGAGTCTGGAAATGTTTGAAAGATATTACAAGCATTTTAAAATAAATTAGTCAATTATTGTTATTCAAAATGTCCATCTTCTTTTTTTTTTTTAAGTGAAAACAACCCATTATGTCATTGTATCTATTCCTACTCAGAAACATTTTGAGCAAAAATATTCAATAATAACTGTATTCCAGTTTCAATACCCTGCATGACACGAGTGCCTCCCCCACATTTATGCTTAATAGAAACTAACACAGTTTTAAAAGTTATGGGATTTACATAGTTCATTACTTCATACTTGGCTTTCTGAGGTATCTCAGAGGTAAAGAATTTGTCTGCCAATGCAGGAAGCATGGGTTCAATATCTGGGTCTGGTAGATGCCCTGGAGGAGGAAATGGCAACCTAGTCCAATATTCTCACCTGGAAAATCCCAAGAACAGAGGAGCCTGGTGGACTACAGTCCATGAAGTCTCAAAGAGTTGGATAGGTATTAGTGACTGAGCATACAATTCATAATTACTTTTTAGCTATAAAGCTTACATAAAACTATTTAGCTTAAGGTATCAAAAGAGGTTTAAACAATGAATTGGAATAAGCATGGAATGCTCTAGGACCCAGTGTGAGACATTCCAGGAAGAGGAGAAATGCAAATAGCTGTCTGTTACCTTCACGTTGGCCAAAATATTTTCAGTGACATCCAGTGATTCCAGTTTTACATTTATTCACACTCAGTGGCAAAGAGCTACTTTTAAAAATGAACTTGAGTCTTTGAGAGTGCTTCAGTTGGTTATTTTACTAAGGGAAAAAAATATTGTTAATTGTCATTAATATTGGCTGTGGATACTACAGGCTCTTCCTTATAGATTTCGTCAGTTGTCTCCAGCATAGGGCTGGTGCCACCACCAGCCCAGAAAATCTCTTGCCTGTCTCCTACAGCAGGACCCCTATCCTCCACAATCTAATGCCTGATGATCTGAAGTGGACTTGATGTGCTAATAATAGAAATAAGAGGCACAATAACTGCAATGCACTTGAATCATCCTGAAACCACCACTGACATGCTCCCTCACATGGCCAAGCCCAGTGCATGGAAAAATTGTCTGTTACAAAACTGATCCTGGTGTCAAAAATGTTGGGGACCACTTTGCAAATAGTCTGTTTATGAAGAAACCCTTCTATTGGTAAAAACATTTGATTATGGTTTGGGTTTCATTTTCAGACCCTAAAACATGCAGGGGTATGTAAAAAGTAATTTAAAAATTAAAAATATATATTTAGACTTAAATATTTCGACCAAATAAACTGTGTTCTCAAATAGCTTGTTAGTAGTAGAACTAGATCTTTTTCTCTATAGCAAGTGAGAGATAGATGTAGGATGAACCAGTTCCTGATCATCTTTTTCCCGCAATGTATTCAAGAGGATAAGCATTTGTATTAGTTTATACCCTGCCCCAGGTCGCTTTCCTCTGAATGATGTTCAGAAGTCTAAGGCACGCTATTCTGTCTCTGATAAGGAAGCAGTGTTTTCCTTAACAGTATCACCTTTAATTTGACTTAAGTGTAGTTCTTTTTATCATCTGGCAACCTAGTTTTATAGAACAGAGGAGCCTGGTGGACTACAGTCCATGAAGTCTCAAAGAGTTGGATAGGTATTAGTGACTGAGCATACAATTCATAATTACTTTTTAGCTATAAAGCTTACATAAAACTATTTAGCTTAAGGTATCAAAAGAGGTTTAAACAATGAATTGGAATAAGCATGGAATGCTCTAGGACCCAGTGTGAGACATTCCAGGAAGAGGAGAAATGCAAATAGCTGTCTGTTACCTTCACGTTGGCCAAAATATTTTCAGTGACATCCAGTGATTCCAGTTTTACATTTATTCACACTCAGTGGCAAAGAGCTACTTTTAAAAATGAACTTGAGTCTTTGAGAGTGCTTCAGTTGGTTATTTTACTAAGGGAAAAAAATATTGTTAATTGTCATTAATATTGGCTGTGGATACTACAGGCTCTTCCTTATAGATTTCGTCAGTTGTCTCCAGCATAGGGCTGGTGCCACCACCAGCCCAGAAAATCTCTTGCCTGTCTCCTACAGCAGGACCCCTATCCTCCACAATCTAATGCCTGATGATCTGAAGTGGACTTGATGTGCTAATAATAGAAATAAGAGGCACAATAACTGCAATGCACTTGAATCATCCTGAAACCACCACTGACATGCTCCCTCACATGGCCAAGCCCAGTGCATGGAAAAATTGTCTGTTACAAAACTGATCCTGGTGTCAAAAATGTTGGGGACCACTTTGCAAATAGTCTGTTTATGAAGAAACCCTTCTATTGGTAAAAACATTTGATTATGGTTTGGGTTTCATTTTCAGACCCTAAAACATGCAGGGGTATGTAAAAAGTAATTTAAAAATTAAAAATATATATTTAGACTTAAATATTTCGACCAAATAAACTGTGTTCTCAAATAGCTTGTTAGTAGTAGAACTAGATCTTTTTCTCTATAGCAAGTGAGAGATAGATGTAGGATGAACCAGTTCCTGATCATCTTTTTCCCGCAATGTATTCAAGAGGATAAGCATTTGTATTAGTTTATACCCTGCCCCAGGTCGCTTTCCTCTGAATGATGTTCAGAAGTCTAAGGCACGCTATTCTGTCTCCCTGAAATAAGGAAGCAGTGTTTTCCTTAACAGTATCACCTTTAATTTGACTTAAGTGTAGTTCTTAAAATATATTCGGTATCAAACAGTGACTTTTCATGACTGCACCTTTTCCTGGTTTTTAAAGTGATGCCATTGAGAGGAAGGGAAAGAAGGTGAGATTAGGTTACTTTCATGAAAGCACACATGAGATCATTGAGGAAATATTATTCAGACCACCATTTTTTATATTAACAGGATTGTATATATATGTCATGCAATAAGTTCTTTGATAAACTAAATGTGGGATTAGAAAATCAATTATCTACATGAAGTATCTGTTCATTTGATTTATTGAAATATGCTATAGCTCTACACTAAGATCTCCCTGTTGATGCGGACAGTAAACCTCATATACAAAATCCTGGAAAGTTAGACATGATAATCGCGCTCTTGGAAACTAGAGCAGGAGGAAGAGTACATTAGGTCTTAAGAAAACACCTGGTTAGCTCAGTGAAGTTTCTAGCAGTGAGTTTGTCCAGTACTGCTTGTCTATCTAATATTTTATCTTCATTATTTCACATCTTAAATTCATGTTGGTGTAGAATACTTTCTTTAAATGCAAATATCCATAGAGATGATTTAACTTGTCAGCTAACACTTCTCACAATTTTCCAACCACAAGCTAAGGAGACTGTTACAAAACTGATCCTGGTGTCAAAAATGTTGGGGACCACTTTGCAAATAGTCTGTTTATGAAGAAACCCTTCTATTGGTAAAAACATTTGATTATGGTTTGGGTTTCATTTTCAGACCCTAAAACATGCAGGGGTATGTAAAAAGTAATTTAAAAATTAAAAATATATATTTAGACTTAAATATTTCGACCAAATAAACTGTGTTCTCAAATAGCTTGTTAGTAGTAGAACTAGATCTTTTTCTCTATAGCAAGTGAGAGATAGATGTAGGATGAACCAGTTCCTGATCATCTTTTTCCCGCAATGTATTCAAGAGGATAAGCATTTGTATTAGTTTATACCCTGCCCCAGGTCGCTTTCCTCTGAATGATGTTCAGAAGTCTAAGGCACGCTATTCTGTCTCCCTGAAATAAGGAAGCAGTGTTTTCCTTAACAGTATCACCTTTAATTTGACTTAAGTGTAGTTCTTAAAATATATTCGGTATCAAACAGTGACTTTTCATGACTGCACCTTTTCCTGGTTTTTAAAGTGATGCCATTGAGGGGAAAGGGGAAAGAAGGTGAGATTAGGTTACTTTCATGAAAGCACACATGAGATCATTGAGGAAATATTATTCAGACCACCATTTTTTATATTAACAGGATTGTATATATATGTCATGCAATAAGTTCTTTGATAAACTAAATGTGGGATTAGAAAATCAATTATCTACATGAAGTATCTGTTCATTTGATTTATTGAAATATGCTATAGCTCTACACTAAGATCTCCCTGTTGATGCGGACAGTAAACCTCATATACAAAATCCTGGAAAGTTAGACATGATAATCGCGCTCTTGGAAACTAGAGCAGGAGGAAGAGTACATTAGGTCTTAAGAAAACACCTGGTTAGCTCAGTGAAGTTTCTAGCAGTGAGTTTGTCCAGTACTGCTTGTCTATCTAATATTTTATCTTCATTATTTCACATCTTAAATTCATGTTGGTGTAGAATACTTTCTTTAAATGCAAATATCCATAGAGATGATTAAACTTCGTCAGCTAACACTTCTCACAATTTTCCAACCACAAGCTAAGGAGACCTTATGATAGAGTTCCAGATAATGCCACAGAGGACGGGACAGAGTTGGCAGGGAATGGACGCCAATGGCCACTAAGTCAAACTTGACTTTTCTCACGGGACAACTGAGTCCAGGGCTGTGGGCATGTTAAATCCAATTTGGAAGTTTTCTTTGAAAACTCTCCTAACGTGATTGTGATGCTGATTTTAAACTTTTGACTCGATAAAGTAATACCCTTCCTCTGTACTTTAATCTTACATTGAGGAGGTTACTGCACCTCAGGCAGTCCCAGGAGCCTTCTCTCTAGGCAGAGTGGGTGGCATCTGTCCTGGAATCCCTGGAGCAGGAATTAGTATTTGTAAAGGAAGCAGAGGAGGCCTGGGGGTGGAATCAGGAGACTGTGAGTAAGGTAGGCAGGCATGAAAAGTCACTACACAGGAAACAAAAATGTCTTAGAACTGGTTGTTTGTGCCTCACACTGTGTGGGAGTAGGATAAAAGCAGTCTTTTTTTATTGGTCAGGAACCAAACTGAACACGTTTGCAGAGATCTGTTCAGTTATCTTATGTGAAGCAGTTGCTGATGCTTTGGGGGCCATTGTCTCTCACACACATTTTAACTTACACTCTGTTTTGGGGTAAAGAAATAATTAACTGGTGCTTAACAAAAAATATGCTCTTCCTCTTTATCCACCATGTTGACTCAATTCTTAGGCTTTCCTTTTTTTTTGACTTTTTTTAAATTTTTCTCCTAAAAGAAGATGGTATTGATACTCTGTTTTGGGGTAAAGAAATAATTAACTGGTGCTTAACAAAAAATATGCTCTTCCTCTTTATCCACCATGTTGACTCAATTCTTGGGCTCTCCTTTTTTTCGACTTTTTTTTTTTTTTTTTCCTCCTAAAAGAAGATGGTATTGATCTTAATGAAAGAATGTTGCATCGAGGCAATCTGATCATTCAGAGAATAATTAGAAGGTATCTTAACTAACCATCCCTATGTCTGGGGAGGTATTCATCAATGGTATCATTCTGAGATTTGAGAATGTAGTTTATTTTTTCAGAATTATCTATAAATGCAAGCATGCGAGAACTAGTCATTATGCACCGTGGCCATTTAAGCATTTTCTTTCTTTCTCAATATAGTGATATTTGCTTAAATTGGAAAATGTGATGTTGACCAAAACAACAAATTTCACTTGCATGAAGGAAAGACATTTTAATTATGACACTCAAGTGTACTTTCTTTTTAAGTTTAATTTTCAATTCACTTCAATATTTTCTCACGGGACAACTGAGTCCAGGGCTGTGGGCATGTTAAATCCAATTTGGAAGTTTTCTTTGAAAACTCTCCTAACGTGATTGTGATGCTGATTTTAAACTTTTGACTCGATAAAGTAATACCCTTCCTCTGTACTTTAATCTTACATTGAGGAGGTTACTGCACCTCAGGCAGTCCCAGGAGCCTTCTCTCTAGGCAGAGTGGGTGGCATCTGTCCTGGAATCCCTGGAGCAGGAATTAGTATTTGTAAAGGAAGCAGAGGAGGCCTGGGGGTGGAATCAGGAGACTGTGAGTAAGGTAGGCAGGCATGAAAAGTCACTACACAGGAAACAAAAATGTCTTAGAACTGGTTGTTTGTGCCTCACACTGTGTGGGAGTAGGATAAAAGCAGTCTTTTTTTATTGGTCAGGAACCAAACTGAACACGTTTGCAGAGATCTGTTCAGTTATCTTATGTGAAGCAGTTGCTGATGCTTTGGGGGCCATTGTCTCTCCACACACATTTTAACTTACACTCTGTTTTGGGGTAAAGAAATAATTAACTGGTGCTTAACAAAAAATATGCTCTTCCTCTTTATCCACCATGTTGACTCAATTCTTAGGCTTTCCTTTTTTTTTGACTTTTTTTAAATTTTTCTCCTAAAAGAAGATGGTATTGATACTCTGTTTTGGGGTAAAGAAATAATTAACTGGTGCTTAACAAAAAATATGCTCTTCCTCTTTATCCACCATGTTGACTCAATTCTTGGGCTCTCCTTTTTTTCGACTTTTTTTTTTTTTTTTCCTCCTAAAAGAAGATGGTATTGATCTTAATGAAAGAATGTTGCATCGAGGCAATCTGATCATTCAGAGAATAATTAGAAGGTATCTTAACTAACCATCCCTATGTCTGGGGAGGTATTCATCAATGGTATCATTCTGAGATTTGAGAATGTAGTTTATTTTTTCAGAATTATCTATAAATGCAAGCATGCGAGAACTAGTCATTATGCACCGTGGCCATTTAAGCATTTTCTTTCTTTCTCAATATAGTGATATTTGCTTAAATTGGAAAATGTGATGTTGACCAAAACAACAAATTTCACTTGCATGAAGGAAAGACATTTTAATTATGACACTCAAGTGTACTTTCTTTTTAAGTTTAATTTTCAATTCACTTCAATATCATGTGACGATAGTGTAAACTCCTTAAAAACCATGCCTAAAACAAATGTTTTTCTCCCAGATTACACAAGTTCCGAATTCTGATTATGGACATTTGAAAATGTAAAAAGAAAAAGAAAAGAATACTCTTACTCTTACTCTTGAAAATATTACTATTGGGTGATACTTGATTTATTTCTTTCAATTTTTAAAAATTTTGTATATCAACTGTTTAAACCCAAAGTACATTATTTTGTATATTAGGCTATATTCTAATTTAATGGTTGTCACATAATATTTTTTTCCATTTTAGCATATTTTTAGTTGAGTTTATACTATTCTATCATAGAGTCCTATGCATGAACATGTCACACCTTTTTGGATGAACATTCAGTTTTTCCAATAGTTTACTACTGTAAATAATCTTGCAATAAACATGTCAATGCTTCTATTTTTGTGTTTCTGACAGTGTTTTAAGATGCATTTCTGGAATTAGAATTAGTGTGACCAAAGATGTAAAAATTGAGGCATAACTATTTTTACATTGTTAATCAATATTTCCAACTATTTCTAGTTGCCATTTCTATTTCTACTTATCAAAAGTCTATGAAAATTTATGCACTTACCAGTTGTTTAGGAGAGTACTTTCCCAGAAAAAGATTTATTTATTGATTTATTTTGGTGGGGGTAGGGTGGGGAGGGAGGGGAGCAGGTGGGTCACTTCTATTGGTCTTTCATTTGTCTATTTTCATCCGTCTTTGTTCTTTGGCCCTTGTGGGCCTCCCATCACAGTGGCCTCTGTTGTCACAGAGCCCCTGCCCTGGGCGCATGCGCTCCAGAGCTCTGGCTTGGTAATTGGACACATCGGTCCAGCCACTCCGCGGCACGTGGGATCTTCCCAGGCCAGGGATCAAACCGGCGCCCTTTGCACTGCAAGGCGGTGTCCTTACCCACTGGATCACCAGGGAAGCCCTATATACATTTTTTAATGTATTTTATTTAAAGTTTTGCATTGCTGATGAAAAAAATTTTTGAACTAATATGTTGCTTAACTGTTTCTTATCTTGTGAATCTCCCTTGTTTCGTTCAATATATTATTGGAGAGTGGTCTTTTTTATTGGAATCAACAAACTATAAAGTGAAAATAACACTACAATTCTATTTTATAATTTGTAAAATTTTGCTTAGTTTTTGTTTACTTTAAAAATTTAATATATTGCTCAAAAAAGCTTTAATATATTTAGAAATTCCATTCAATGTTATAAAATATCTTGTTTGTGGGTTCCTTCATTCCAGAAATTTAGAAAGATTCTACATATCACTGATTTCATATTCATGTAAACCACTTCTATTTAATGTTTTAAATGAACATTTTAAGCTATACAGAAATCATTTTAACATTAGATGAAGTCAAGTGTTTGTTATCTAGAAACACTTTAATGCTTCAGCATGATTTAGGAAGAATTCTTGCTAGGAACTCTTGAATCATGATGTCAGTTCAATCATACTCCCAATGTTTTTTAAAATCTGTTTATGAGATACAAATATAATACCTTGGTCTGTTTATTGATTGTACAGCAATCCACAGTTTTAAGTATTAAAGTGAAATTACACATTTTAATATTTTATAGTGCTAGTGTTTGCTCTTTTCTCTTTTGTAGAGGGGTCATGTGTGGCTTATCCACACATAATTACAGTTTGCATATTTTTATGTTTATGGAGCATCTACTTAACTATTTTTTAAATAGCATTTTTCTTTATTTTGGGACAAGATATATTCTGCTACAAAGAAATGTGTAGCTGCTACACATTTCAAGTCCAAACATTAGAATACATGTCAGTGAAGTATGTGCCCATTGTCACTCAACAAGCCAGTATATTATAGATCTGGAATTAAATTTTGGTTAGTACAAATTTCCAGTCTGATGTTTAACCCACTGAAACTCATGGCTGTATTGTTTATAGACTGAAAAAAAGGCCCACTGTGGGGCTCCTGGCTCACAAGGAACTTTTCCCTACATGCTGTGAAAGGCTCCCTATTGGCTTGGCATAGTTGCTTAAAGCCTCCTACCGAGAAAGAGAAGGAGCTCAGAACAATACACTCACAGTGCCATCATATCTTTGTGAATTAGAAAGTGAAATAATGTTTGAAATCTCTATTGAGAACACTGATATAGAGATAGTCTCTCTGGAGGCAGTTTGGGGTTGAAAACGGCAGATTCCTCGTATGTTATGGGGGCCGAGTGATATGTCTGAGATATAAAACAGTTTCTGATAGTTTCCCAAATAATTGTTATTCCTGTTTAAGTGATTATAGCAGTGATTTAAGCCAAACTAAGTATTCTCTTTCTATGGTTTACTTCAACTCACTGTAATCCCTCTTCATGCAAACTTATTCAATTTTGATTTTTTTTTCTCATATGAATATTTGATCATGTGAAAAACTAAAAAAAAAATAATAATAACAACAACAACAAAACAATAATGTATGGTTGGTGGGAGGTAGAGGGTAGAATTGATTGCAAATGTTCCAAGAGAAAAGTGACACATCAACTAGGCATCAGGAGTCATTTCTTGCCAATAAAAATTTCTAAAACTGTGGAATCATCTCTAAAAATATTATTGAAACCTCTTGTCTGAGCCACTTAAAAATGGACCTCATAAAGCTTTTGAGAACTGTACATTGTTAGTAAGAGATGATGACCTAATAAGTTCAGTCCGTTGATTCTGTGATAGTCTTGGCAAGACCTACTCATGGATAACTTCATAATCAAATATAAGACACCCTACAAGCACTGTATAAATTCATGTCTCCAATTTCTAGATGACTATTCAGATACATTCTTGTAGTCTTTATAAAAATACTTTTTCCCCCTCACAAAAAAAGTGTGTTCATCTATTACTAGGGAAAGAAGTGATTTGAGGAATAAAATGCAAGCACAAAACAGTGATTTATCAAAATATAATATATAACAACCCCACTGCTTATTTGTAGCTGTTGATGCTGTTATCTCAAACTAAAGAACCATGCTAAAGACTCTATTATTATTTTATCAAAACAAAAGTGCAAGAGGAAGAAAACTCTCCGAATTGCAATCTGCATATCACATTTCAATGTGATGTGATTTAAAACAGCTGATCTATTAAGCACTTAAATGAGACTTTACAAGCAAACGAGCAATTCCAACTTGGCTTTTGCATGCCTTCTGGCATCTTTATAATATGAATATCTGAACGAAGCTGTAAGACCTCCCTTCTGATGCCTGGAAAACTTATTCACTATTTCATATTCAAGGACTTTCAAACTGATGAACTTCTCCTAATGTGACGTTAGTGCTAACACTTGATACTGGTCTCATGGACTGAACCTAGTGTAGTTTCCTCAAAAGGCAAAATTGGCAGCTCCCTCATTGTACCAAACATTGATTTTCTTTCTAAATTCTTTCATGTTCTCAATTCAACTGGGAATTTCCACCTTGACTTCTTTAGTTGAAATGAGAAATGAGATGCAGGAACTTTCCTTTTTAAATTATCACATGAGACAGAATTTGGTTTCTGTAATGGCAAGCACACAGCGCTATAGAAAGCTTCTAAGTGAGGAGAGGAAAGGAAATTGGAAGGAAGAACTGAAGATATTTTTCTCCTATGAATTAGCACAAATACAGATTTATAGCCTACACATGTGTTTTGTTTTTACTGATGGCTGTAACTAAGGACACCTGTAAGACAGAGCCAAAGGGAAAGAATTAAAAATAAATGGAAGAAAAATGTAATAATAAATTGCATTTCAGAGCGGAATTTGAAGCCTAGTATGAGACTCTAAAATTCTCCTTTCCTGGAAAATGTTTTATCATTTAGCTTATGTAATTTAGCATACCAAAGGAAGACTGAAATATGACATTAAAAAAAAAAAATTCTTTCAGTATTTCCAAAGGAAATGTTGAGCTAAGCGTAGAATCTGTAGGATCAGTTAGCTTATAACTGATAATCCTTTACGCTGGCATTGGGAAATCCCTGTTCCCACAGTTAGTTCAATAAAGCAATTAATATCAATAAATGCTGAAGAAAGCAAATCTCTATTCACTTTTGTATGGATTAGTTAACATGAAAAAATATCCTATCCCTCTCCTGGAGTATCTAACCTTCTCAGAGGAAGACATTCTAATGAAAGGTAAATAAAATATGTTTTTGACAAATGCTCCTCTTGTCCTAAGCTCTCTGCTTACTATACGATGATTGACCTTTCTCCCCTCTCTAGAAAGTTCAGTGTGGTTTTCTATTTAGACCAGGTTTATGAAAACTTGTGTTGTAAATGTATCTTAGCATTTCTTCTAAGGACAAACGAGCAATTCCAACTTGGCTTTTGCATGCCTTCTGGCATCTTTATAATATGAATATCTGAACGAAGCTGTAAGACCTCCCTTCTGATGCCTGGAAAACTTATTCACTATTTCATATTCAAGGACTTTCAAACTGATGAACTTCTCCTAATGTGACGTTAGTGCTAACACTTGATACTGGTCTCATGGACTGAACCTAGTGTAGTTTCCTCAAAAGGCAAAATTGGCAGCTCCCTCATTGTACCAAACATTGATTTTCTTTCTAAATTCTTTCATGTTCTCAATTCAACTGGGAATTTCCACCTTGACTTCTTTAGTTGAAATGAGAAATGAGATGCAGGAACTTTCCTTTTAACTTATCACATGAGACAGAATTTGGTTTCTGTAATGGCAAGCACAGAGCGCTATAGAAAGCTTCTAAGTGATGAGAGGAAAGGAAATTGGAAGGAAGAACTGAAGATATTTTTCTCCTATGAATTAGCACAAATACAGATTTATAGCCTACACATGTGTTTTGTTTTTACTGATGGCTGTAACTAAGGACACCTGTAAGACAGAGCCAAAGGGAAAGAATTAAAAATAAATGGAAGAAAAATGTAATAATAAATTGCATTTCAGAGCGGAATTTGAAGCCTAGTATGAGACTCTAAAATTCTCCTTTCCTGGAAAATGTTTTATCATTTAGCTTATGTAATTTAGCATACCAAAGGAAGACTGAAATATGACAACATTTTTTTTTAAAGATTCTTTCAGTATTTCCAAAGGAAATGTTGAGCTAAGCGTAGAATCTGTAGGATCAGTTAGCTTATAACTGATAATCCTTTACGCTGGCATTGGGAAATCCCTGTTCCCACAGTTAGTTCAATAAAGCAATTAATATCAATAAATGCTGAAGAAAGCAAATCTCTATTCACTTTTGTATGGATTAGTTAACATGAAAAAATATCCTATCCCTCTCCTGGAGTATCTAACCTTCTCAGAGGAAGACATTCTAATGAAAGGTAAATAAAATATGTTTTTGACAAATGCTCCTCTTGTCCTAAGCTCTCTGCTTACTATACGATGATTGACCTTTCTCCCCTCTCTAGAAAGTTCAGTGTGGTTTTCTATTTAGACCAGGTTTATGAAAACTTGTGTTGTAAATGTATCTTAGCATTTCTTCTAATATCCCTAAATTTACTTGTTATTAGGATGAATTTCTTTAAAAGAAACAAAACTTTCAAAATTCAGATATAATGTTTCTTTTCTACTGCACAATAATCTACATTTCTGCACCTAGTCCATGTGTACTTTGAATTCACAGAGGGTATTCTAGAGAAAGACATTTTTCTGTGACGTGGCATGTTTTAGCAAATCTCTTAAAAATAATCTACAGCATAGGAAGAAAAACCTTTGTCAAGATGATGGTGAGGGTTCATTGATCATATTGATAGATAATGATTTGTGCAGTCAGACTTTCATAGATCAACATTCAGTAAACCAATGCCATTGAAGAGCCCTGAACTTTCACTACATTTGGCTAGATTATTTGAGATTTCACACATGAGAAAGAGAAAGCTTAAAAGACAATATCCTATAGCGTCCAAGAAATGCAATACGAGTTAAAATGCATTGTTGGCATGAGAGCCCATGGTTCTTATTTGATGTATAACACACCCAGTTTCGTCAGAGTTGGCATAAGTGTGCTCGTTCTGACAGTATGGTGATAACATACTGCAAGAGTTGAAGATGCTAATTCTTACACCTTGATTCTATTAGCAAAGAATTTGAAACAAAATTTCAATATTGCTACAATACAACACATCTCTGTTAGTTTCTCCAACTGACAAAAATCACTCTGCCTGCTTATAAATTTGAGAAAGGTGAGATAGTTAACTTTAAATATACTTAACTAGATGAATGTAGGTGTATTTGTTACTTTTATATAGAGCAAAGTTATATACAGGTAAAATTTGCAGTGAGGCACCACTAATTAAATCATAAGTTGGTGCTAGTTTATTTTTGAAATGGAGAAATCGTACCAAATTGGTGCCATGAAGTTAAAAAAAAAAAAAAAAAAAAAAACTCAGGAAATATTATTATTCTCATTACAATAAGTTAAAAACATTATCCTGTTCATGGGAATTGAATAAATAAGACAAAATTACAGTAAATGGAGTGACAAGTTTTCTTTTTTTTAAGAAGCTAACTTTTGTAATATTTAACAAGTATATTTTATATGGTGAATAAATATCAGGGGCAAATCATACTGTATGTAAAATGAAAGAAGATTAACATTTTTATAGTTTTGACTTTCACATTAGTAGATTCTTTTAAGATTTTTGTGCTTAATCCCATTAAAATTTTGCTTAAAAATATTATATGTTTGCTACAGTGAAATATGATATGTATTAAACATTTAGTCTTGGGATAATGGTAAATTCTTACCTAGTCCATGTGTACTTTGAATTCACAGAGGGTATTCTAGAGAAAGACATTTTCTGTGACGTGGCATGTTTTAGCAAATCTCTTAAAATAATCTACAGCATAGGAAGAAAAACCTTTGTCAAGATGATGGTGAGGGTTCATTGATCATATTGATAGATAATGATTTGTGCAGTCAGACTTTCATAGATCAACATTCAGTAAACCAATGCCATTGAAGAGCCCTGAACTTTCACTACATTTGGCTAGATTATTTGAGATTTCACACATGAGAAAGAGAAAGCTTAAAAGACAATATCCTATAGCGTCCAAGAAATGCAATACGAGTTAAAATGCATTGTTGGCATGAGAGCCCATGGTTCTTATTTGATGTATAACACACCCAGTTTCGTCAGAGTTGGCATAAGTGTGCTCGTTCTGACAGTATGGTGATAACATACTGCAAGAGTTGAAGATGCTAATTCTTACACCTTGATTCTATTAGCAAAGAATTTGAAACAAAATTTCAATATTGCTACAATACAACACATCTCTGTTAGTTTCTCCAACTGACAAAAATCACTCTGCCTGCTTATAAATTTGAGAAAGGTGAGATAGTTAACTTTAAATATACTTAACTAGATGAATGTAGGTGTATTTGTTACTTTTATATAGAGCAAAGTTATATACAGGTAAAATTTGCAGTGAGGCACCACTAATTAAATCATAAGTTGGTGCTAGTTTATTTTTGAAATGGAGAAATCGTACCAAATTGGTGCCATGAAGTTAAAAAAAAAAAAAAAAACTCAGGAAATATTATTATTCTCATTACAATAAGTTAAAAACATTATCCTGTTCATGGGAATTGAATAAATAAGACAAAATTACAGTAAATGGAGTGACAAGTTTTCTTTTTTAAGAAGCTAACTTTTGTAATATTTAACAAGTATATTTTATATGGTGAATAAATATCAGGGGCAAATCATACTGTATGTAAAATGAAAGAAGATTAACATTTTTATAGTTTTGACTTTCACATTAGTAGATTCTTTTAAGATTTTTGTGCTTAATCCCATTAAAATTTTGCTTAAAAATATTATATGTTTGCTACAGTGAAATATGATATGTATTAAACATTTAGTCTTGGGATAATGGTAAATTCTTACACAGTTTTGAGGATTACTGTGGTAAGATTCCATGTACCATTGAACCATTTTTCTTCAATGGTAAGAACTTGCATAACTGTAAAACAATATCACATTTATGATATTTACATTGATAGAGGGCACTGACCACTTTCACATAGCCTCCGTTTTACTTGTACCTGGGGGAGAGGGTAAGTATTTAGTTCTATGCAACTTTGTCATATAGGTAAGTTCATATACCCACCACCGCAGTTGAGGTACTGAAGAGCTCCATCACCATAGTCTCTCCTTGAACTGCCCTTTAATATCAATACCCATTTCCTTCTCCCAGACTCACTGCATTTCTGTTTCCTGACAACCACTAATCTCTCTTGGAAATTTAGTCATTCAAAAATATTATATTAATGGAATCATATACTATGTAAACATTGGTATTGAATTTTTTTCACTCAGAAGAATTCACTGGACAGTTGTTCAAGCTGTTGTGTGTATCAGTAATTTGTTTCTTTTAATTACTGAGTAGTATTCCATAATATGGTTTGGCTACAATTTGTTTAGCTATTCATCTGTTGAAATACATCTGTTTTGCTTTGTTTTCTTTTTCCCCAATTTTGGCTATTATGCCAAGTGTCTAGAGATTTTCTCTTGTCTTTCATTTATTGTATTCTTGTATGTGTATAATTCCATTATACTCAGAAAGCATATTTTATATTATTTTCATTTGTTTAAATATGTTAAGGCTTGCTTTATAACCTAGCATATTGATACTTAAAAAAATGTATATTCTACTATTGTTGGGTAGAGTGAGATACATAGAAAGATAGATAAATTGATGTCAGTTAGATCCTGTTGGTTGTATTGAAGAAGCTAACTTTTGTAATATTTAACAAGTATATTTTATATGGTGAATAAATATCAGGGCAAATCATACTGTATGTAAAATGAAAGAAGATTAACATTTTTATAGTTTTGACTTTCACATTAGTAGATTCTTTTAAGATTTTTGTGCTTAATCCCATTAAAATTTTGCTTAAAAATATTATATGTTTGCTACAGTGAAATATGATATGTATTAAACATTTAGTCTTGGGATAATGGTAAATTCTTACACAGTTTTGAGGATTACTGTGGTAAGATTCCATGTACCATTGAACCATTTTTCTTCAATGGTAAGAACTTGCATAACTGTAAAACAATATCACATTTATGATATTTACATTGATAGAGGGCACTGACCACTTTCACATAGCCTCCGTTTTACTTGTACCTGGGGGAGAGGGTAAGTATTTAGTTCTATGCAACTTTGTCATATAGGTAAGTTCATATACCCACCACCGCAGTTGAGGTACTGAAGAGCTCCATCACCATAGTCTCTCCTTGAACTGCCCTTTAATATCAATACCCATTTCCTTCTCCCAGACTCACTGCATTTCTGTTTCCTGACAACCACTAATCTCTCTTGGAAATTTAGTCATTCAAAAATATTATATTAATGGAATCATATACTATGTAAACATTGGTATTGAATTTTTTTCACTCAGAAGAATTCACTGGACAGTTGTTCAAGCTGTTGTGTGTATCAGTAATTTGTTTCTTTTAATTACTGAGTAGTATTCCATAATATGGTTTGGCTACAATTTGTTTAGCTATTCATCTGTTGAAATACATCTGTTTTGCTTTGTTTTCTTTTTCCCCAATTTTGGCTATTATGCCAAGTGTCTAGAGATTTTCTCTTGTCTTTCATTTATTGTATTCTTGTATGTGTATAATTCCATTATACTCAGAAAGCATATTTTATATTATTTTCATTTGTTTAAATATGTTAAGGCTTGCTTTATAACCTAGCATATTGATACTTAAAAAAATGTATATTCTACTATTGTTGGGTAGAGTGAGATACATAGAAAGATAGATAAATTGATGTCAGTTAGATCCTGTTGGTTGTATTGTTTAGATGTTTAACATTCTTGCTGATTTTCTGTGTAGCAGTTCATATTAGTTGCTGAGAGAATAAATTTTAAGTCCAACTAAAATTGAGGATTTGTCTATTTCTTTTTTCAGGTTTATCAGATTTTGGTTCATGTATATTGAGACTCCCTTTCATACACATTTAAATCATCATGTCTTCCTGGTAGCTCGATCTTTTCATCATTTTGTAATGCTGCTCTTGGTCTCTAGTTATTGTCTACTTTGTGTGACAGTAATACAGTCACCCTGCTCTTTAAAAAGTGACTACTTGCACTATTTATACATTCCGTATCATTTTATTTTCAAGCACATATGTTTCCAAATTTGAAATGAGTTTCTTTTAACTGGTGTATAGTTTGGTCATATTTTCTTATTGACTTACTGATTTCTGTCTTTTAATTAGTGTGCTTAGACTATCTGCACTTAAGGTTATTATTGATGGGGTAGAATGCAAGTCTACCATTTCATTAAATCTTTGCTGTTTGTTTCCTTTTTACTTATTGTTTGGTTTTGTTTTTCTTGCTTCCCTGTGGGATAATTGAGTATTCTTTTAGGATTCCATTTAGACTTATTTATTGAGTATATCTCTTTAGTTTTTGCAGTGGTTACCCTAATGATTATCATATACATTTTGGACTTATCACAGTCTATTAGTATCAACATTTTGCTGCTTTGAATGAATTTTTGTAATCTTACTTTCATTTATGTCTCTTTATGTCTCCCACTTTTTTGGGGGGGGGGGCGGAGTGGGGAGGGAGGGGCTGGGCAGGCCACTTCTATTGGTCTTTCATTTGTCTATTTTCATCCGTCTTTGTTCTTTGGCTCTTGTGGGCCTCCCATCACAGTGGCCTCTCTTGTCACAGAGCACCGGCTCTGGGTGCACGCGCTCCAGAGCTCTGGTTCGGTATTTGGACACATCGGTCCAACCACTCCACAGCACGTGGGATCTTCCCAGGCCAGGGATGGAACCGGCGCCCCTTGCACTGCAAGGCGGTGTCCTTACCCACTGGACTACCAGGGAAGCCCTGTCTCCCACTTTTAAATGTGATCATCTTTAGTATTAGAAGGTATCATATTTTTATTTGATCATCGAATATAATTTATAAAACTCATAAGAAGGAAAGCTTATTGTATATGCCTTATGTTGTCTCGTTTTGTTCTTTGTTCTTCACATTATCACAAGATTCTATCGTTTCTTTTCTGTTTGAAGAAATTCTTTCCGCCATGTTTAAGGGTAGGTTTTCTAATCAAAATTCATTTCATGTGTTTTTGTCTGAGACCATCTTTATTTCCCTATCTTAAAAAAACAGTTTCTCCAGAAAGATAATTTATAGTTGACAGTACATTTCTTTCAGTATTTTAATAATGTACTGCTTTGTCTTGACTGTTAGGCTTTCTATAATTTTGAAATGATCATAGGTTGTGTGGTTTTTCGTTTCAGATTACTTAATCTTTTTTGTCTTTAATTTTCAGGTATTTAATTATGATGTGTCTTGCTGTAAATTTCTTTGGGTTTATCCTATTTGGAATTTTCTTAGCCTCTTCAATCTGTAGATTTATATTTTCCACAAAAGCTGGGTCCTTTTTAGCATTATTTCTTCAAACACTTCATCAGCCCCACTTTGTCCTTTCCTTTTGCAGCTCTGATAATGTAAACGATAACCATATGTTGTGATGTCACAAGTCTGTAACATTCAGTTTTCTTCTGTTGTTCTATTTTCTTTCTGTTGACTAGATCGTAAACTCTATTCATTTATCCTCAAGCTCACCATTTCTATATTATGATATTTATATTCTACACAATTAAAAAATTAAGCAAAACATTTATTTAGGTTACTGTATGTTTAAGTTATTTAATTTTTACTTGGTTCTTTTTATAACTCTAGTTCTTTCCTGTGATCTTCTATTTTTTCCTTTGTTTCAGAATATTGCTTGTTGACACATTTTTATAATGGCCACTTTAAAATCCTTGTCATATATTTCTGACATTTTGTTCATCTTGGTTTTGGCATCAGTTGATTGTCTTTTCTCATTCAAATAGTGATTTTCTGGGTCCCTGGTGTGATGTGTAATTTTTTAAAATTTTTGTTCAACAGATTATTCTTTATTTATTAATTACGTTTATTTTTTTCTTAGCTGACGTGCACTGTACAAGTGTAGTTACTGTATTATATAAGTTACAGGTATGCGATATAGTGACTTACAATTTCTTATAGTTTATTCTCTTCACTTACAGTTTTTATAAAATACTGGCTAATACCTTATGGTGTCCAATATATCCTTCCAGTTTATTTTATACCTAATAGTTTGTACTTATCATTCATTTACCTCTAAATTCCCCTTTGCCCATCCTCTGTCTCCACTAATAATGATTAGTTTGTTCTCTGTATCTGCCGGTTTGCTTCCGTTTTGCTACATTCACTAGTTTGTTGTAGTTTTAAAATTTTGTGAGTATTTATTTATTTGTTTATGGATGCACTGTGAGCCATATGAGCTCTTAGTTTTCCTAACTGGGGTTTGAACCCAAGCCCCCTGCACTGGAAGCATGTACTTTAAACCATTGGACCACCAGGGGAGTCCCTTGTTGTATTTTTAGAGTCCACATATAAATGATTTTGTAAATTGTATTCTAGACATTTTGGCTATCAAAAAAGGTACTATGGATCCTGTTTAAATATTTTATTTTACCAGACAACCATATGTTTAGGTTTAGCATACTGACCCTATTATACAAGATTGAACTATGCTTCAAAAGGAAATTTAATTTAAAGTTCATTTGTGGTGAAATTTTAGAAAATCTAGTCTACCTTCTACAATTGGTGAGCAACACTGATTCCTCCTCATGCAGTCTAAAGGGATCAAAGAAGTTCCCAATTTTGTCTGCCATGTGTCTCTTGGTGGCGAAGTAATTTGCTAATCTGAAGAGATAAAAATATTTCTAGGAGCAAGTCACTTCTTGGGAAGGTACATCTTGCTAGTTCCACCCAGCTGTATGGTGTTTTGCTGGAAAGTGGACTTTCATGTCCAGTGGAGAAGGAGATCATAGTCACCATGGAAAGTTTTGCTTTTGTTTCCTTTTTTCTTTTGGTTTTGGCATCAGTTGATTGTCTTTTCTCATTCAAATAGTGATTTTCTGGGTCCCTGGTGTGATGTGTAATTTTTTAAAATTTTTGTTCAACAGATTATTCTTTATTTATTAATTACGTTTATTTTTTTCTTAGCTGACGTGCACTGTACAAGTGTAGTTACTGTATTATATAAGTTACAGGTATGCGATATAGTGACTTACAATTTCTTATAGTTTATTCTCTTCACTTACAGTTTTTATAAAATACTGGCTAATACCTTATGGTGTCCAATATATCCTTCCAGTTTATTTTATACCTAATAGTTTGTACTTATCATTCATTTACCTCTAAATTCCCCTTTGCCCATCCTCTGTCTCCACTAATAATGATTAGTTTGTTCTCTGTATCTGCCGGTTTGCTTCCGTTTTGCTACATTCACTAGTTTGTTGTAGTTTTAAAATTTTGTGAGTATTTATTTATTTGTTTATGGATGCACTGTGAGCCATATGAGCTCTTAGTTTTCCTAACTGGGGTTTGAACCCAAGCCCCCTGCACTGGAAGCATGTACTTTAAACCATTGGACCACCAGGGGAGTCCCTTGTTGTATTTTTAGAGTCCACATATAAATGATTTTGTAAATTGTATTCTAGACATTTTGGCTATCAAAAAAGGTACTATGGATCCTGTTTAAATATTTTATTTTACCAGACAACCATATGTTTAGGTTTAGCATACTGACCCTATTATACAAGATTGAACTATGCTTCAAAAGGAAATTTAATTTAAAGTTCATTTGTGGTGAAATTTTAGAAAATCTAGTCTACCTTCTACAATTGGTGAGCAACACTGATTCCTCCTCATGCAGTCTAAAGGGATCAAAGAAGTTCCCAATTTTGTCTGCCATGTGTCTCTTGGTGGCGAAGTAATTTGCTAATCTGAAGAGATAAAAATATTTCTAGGAGCAAGTCACTTCTTGGGAAGGTACATCTTGCTAGTTCCACCCAGCTGTATGGTGTCTCTTAGCTGGAAAGTGGACTTTCATGTCCAGTGGAGAAGGAGATCATAGTCACCAGGGTTCCGGATCAATCTATCTTGCTTATGCTGCTTGAGTGATGGACAGGACAATCAACATGTTCTAAAGAAATGAACCTACCTACACCACCTCCTGATGTTACATTGGTTGTTGGGAAATGAGGTGAGCTGGTCCTCTTATTCTTTTGAGGGGTGGGTTATAAGATGCACTGCCACATTGTTCTTTCTTTAGTCTCAGAGTCAGTTTTCTTTGTTTCCACCTTGCAGTCCTCCTTTGGTTGCTTGTTACATTATTTCTAGGCTTTATAGAGGTAATTAGAGGAGAGGAGAAAGGAAAGACGAGTCTGCTTAATCTTGTCTAGATGGGATCTGCCACACATAGTGCATTTTAACTTTTAAAAAAGAATTTTTTCCATAAAGTTGATGACAAACATATTGCAACAGGATATATATATGAATAGTACAAATAAAGGAACGTAAGGAATGAGAGGTTGGAGAGATAAGAATAGGTCTGATGCTGAGTATGCAAAACACTAATTGAAACAGTATTTTAGTCTCACAGGCAATTTAACATTATAAGTGAAAAAAAAAATCCCTCTTATTTTATACATAAGGCAAAGAAAGAATTAGAAACTGGATATTTTGGAAAGTGTCGAAATAACAGTAACTTACTATTTGTGTTAGTTTTAAATCTTTATAAGTATGGTCAAAGTAAACTAAAAAGAGTTAATGACATATAATGTTTTATTACTTTTTTTTTTTAAAATGTATGTGAACTATGCTTCAAAAGGAAATTTAATTTAAAGTTCATATGTGGTGAAATTTTAGAAAATCTAGTCTACCTGCTACAATTGGTGAGCAACACTGATTCCTCCTCATGCAGTCTAAAGGGATCAAAGAAGTTCCCAATTTTGTCTGCCATGTGTCTCTTGGTGGCGAAGTAATTTGCTAATCTGAAGAGATAAAAATATTTCTAGGAGCAAGTCACTTCTTGGGAAGGTACATCTTGCTAGTTCCACCCAGCTGTATGGTGTCTCTTAGCTGGAAAGTGGACTTTCATGTCCAGTGGAGAAGGAGATCATAGTCACCAGGGTTCCGGATCAATCTATCTTGCTTATGCTGCTTGAGTGATGGACAGGACAATCAACATGTTCTAAAGAAATGAACCTACCTACACCACCTCCTGATGTTACATTGGTTGTTGGGAAATGAGGTGAGCTGGTCCTCTTATTCTTTTGAGGGGTGGGTTATAAGATGCACTGCCACATTGTTCTTTCTTTAGTCTCAGAGTCAGTTTTCTTTGTTTCCACCTTGCAGTCCTCCTTTGGTTGCTTGTTACATTATTTCTAGGCTTTATAGAGGTAATTAGAGGAGAGGAGAAAGGAAAGACGAGTCTGCTTAATCTTGTCTAGATGGGATCTGCCACACATAGTGCATTTTAACTTTTAAAAAAGAATTTTTTCCATAAAGTTGATGACAAACATATTGCAACAGGATATATATATGAATAGTACAAATAAAGGAACGTAAGGAATGAGAGGTTGGAGAGATAAGAATAGGTCTGATGCTGAGTATGCAAAACACTAATTGAAACAGTATTTTAGTCTCACAGGCAATTTAACATTATAAGTGAAAAAAAAAATCCCTCTTATTTTATACATAAGGCAAAGAAAGAATTAGAAACTGGATATTTTGGAAAGTGTCGAAATAACAGTAACTTACTATTTGTGTTAGTTTTAAATCTTTATAAGTATGGTCAAAGTAAACTAAAAAGAGTTAATGACATATAATGTTTTATTACATAATTGTTTAAATTATTATGTAGTTTAAAAATGGTTATTTAAAATGGATGCAAAAATTCAATAGAACAATAGTAGAATATGCACCATTGAAGAAGATAAAATCAGAGAATATATATGAACCACATTTGAAGTGATAATAGATCCAGAGAAACTGAAACAAATAGGTCATAAAATATACATATGGAACCAAATAGAGGGGTCACATACATACAGTCAATTGTTATATGAGAAAGGTAGTACTGCAATCCAGGAAAAAAGAAATCTTCAGTAAATAGGGTTGTCTCAACTGTGTATTCAAATAGAAAAAAAATAAATTTGACCTAACCTCACAGCATATCCAAAGACTAATTCCAGGTGGATCATAATCAAAACTTGAAAGATAATTCACTAAAGGTAACATAGGAAAAGGCTTTCACGAGATTGAGACAGAACAAAAAAAAATCACTAACCATAAAGAAAAAGATTTGCAATTTGGATCATTAAAATTTAAAACTTCTGTTCATTGTAAGACAATATTAAGAAAGTGAAAGACATGTCATAGAGTGGGAGTGGAAGTTTGCAATGCATGTACACAACAGTGGAATCTTACCAAGAATACATAACAGACTCTTACAAATTACGATTAAAAAGACAGACAACCCAATATGAAAATTGTCAGAAGAGTTGCATATTACCTTACCAAACTACAAACTATAACCTTAAATTAATTTTCTCACTTTGTGAAAATATTTAAGAGTATCTATTAAAATGAGCAGTCACATAATCCTGTAACCCAGCAATGTGTACATCTTGCACCAAAATAGACAAAGAAGGATATTCACAGAAGCTTTATTCATTACACATAACAACAGGGAAAACCCCAAATGTCCATCAACATGCAAGTGTGCAAGTAACCTACAATGTATTTATATACTAAAATATCATTGAGTAAAAAATGTTTTTTTTTTTTTCCACTGTCACAGCAGACCGAAATATTAAGTCAAAGAAATCAGACACTAAAAAGTACATGCCCTTTGATTACAGTTATTTAGAGTTAAACAAATATATATATAAATAAATAATCAAATATATTTAAAAGTAGGTGTGTGCTCAGTCATGTCCAATTCTTTGCGACCCCATGGACTGTAGCCCTTCAGGACCCTCTGTCAATGGGATTTCCCAGGCAAGAAGACTGGAGTGAGTTGCCATTTCCTTCTCCAGGGGATCATCCCGACTCAGGGATTAAACTCTCATCTCCTATGTCTTTTGCACTGCAGGCTGCTGAGACATTGGGGAAGCCCCATATGTACAAGGAGCAGGCATATTTTACAAACTGAAAGTTTGTGACGATTTTGTGTCAAGCAAGTCTGTAGGGCCATTTTTCTAATAGCATTAGTTTTAAATAGGTAAGTACATTTTTTTGATACACTGCTTTTGCATACTTAATAGACTACAATATAGTATAAACATAATTTTTATGTTGCATTACATGGGGGCACAAAAATTCATGTGACTTCCTTTATAGTGATGCTCCCTTTATTGTGATGGTCTGGAACTTGCAGTATCTCTGTAAGTGATAAGAAACCAGAGTATGTAGATTTGAGTCAGGACTCCTCTGCTTACTTGTAATAAATTATAGCAGGTCACCAAATGACTCAGCATCAGTTTTCTCATCTGTAAGATGTAAACTAAAATATTTGCCTTAATCAAAATGATGTGGATGATTGTAAAGTCTTTCCGTGGTATCTGTGGAAGATTCATTCCCAGAACTCTTTAGATATCAAAATCTGAGGAAGCTCAGGTCTTTGATTTGAAATGGTATAGTACAATGAGTTCTACATCTGCATAAATAGGACAGGCTATATTTGAAGGTGACTTAAAAAGTGTTATAAGTTTAAAAGGGTTACAACTTGAAGTAAATGCAATTTAAGAGAAGTATTTCATTATCAAAACACTATCATAACATGCTCTTGGGAATAATTAAAATGTAAGAAGAATGGTAAGCATTCTGAAAAGCGTGCTTAGAAGATAAAATGGAGAAGGTATAATTGACCAATATTTTGAGCCTTTCAATTCAGTTTATACTGTTGAGCATAAGGCATTTCACTTGGAGAATCATTTCATAGTTTTGTCACCTCACTTTTCTCCTTAAGTCAGAGTTGTTTATACACAATTCAATTCCCTTGTCTTTTGATTTCTTTTACCTGTCTCAGAGAACTTCTGTCCCGATGTCCCACCTTTTAGCTCAGTATTGTCCTTACTGCTTTCCTCACTCTATGCCTCCCTTCAATAGCAATTATAAATCATTTTCCCACCTCGCAATCTCTCACAAGTCACTTTCTTTCCTCCATCTTGTTGCTGCCTAGTCACTAAATCATTTCCTACTCTTTTGTGACTCCATGGATTTTCCCAGGCAGGAATACCAGAGTGGGTTGCCATTTCTTCCTCCAGAGAATCATCCCAGTTCAGGGACTGCATTCATGTCTTCTTGCATTGCAGACAGATTCTTTGCTACTGAGTCACCTGGGAAACCCCTTTCTCCGTCTTATAACTACCTCATTCAGACTGCCATCATCTCTTTATTTTTATACAATAAAATTTGACTGACATTTCAGCATCTAGGAAAATCTCCATACTGTCGCCAAAGTCAACTGGCAAAAACACAGACTTGATCCCTGTCATATAAAAATTCTTTCCATTGACTAGGAAATACCCTAAGGGGAAATATACATTCTTAAACATAACATAATTATTTTTAATTATTAGATGAGTGGTGTCTACTTTTAAGTCTCATTCTCACAATCCCACTAGTCCATTGTTTGCCTTTCAACAAGAATTTTTTTCTCAGGTCCACTATGTCACATATTCTTGGAAAAACCAATGATATTTTATCCAGGAGCTTTGTTTTATGTTCCCTTTGTCCAGAACTTGTCCTCTGTCCTCCATTCTCTGCTGAGTCCCTTCAAAAACACTGATGCATTCTCAGATTAGACATCACAACCAGGAAGCCTCCAGGCAAAGCTGAGTGTGGAGACTCTTACGTACTCTCATAGCATTCTAACCTCTCATCAAAGCCTCGAGACACATTTAAGGACCAGGATCACATCCCACTCACAGTATCTTCAGTATTTGTGACAGTAACAAATATTCAGAAGACATTTTATGATGTCTTAAGTAAATGGGGCTTCCCTGGTGGCTCAGATTGTAAAGAATCTGCTTGCAATTCAAGAGACCCTGGGCTCATCCCTATTCAGTGCTTATACTGTTTGAGGCATGCTTTCTAGTCACATGCATCACTTTTCTCCTTAAGTCAGAGTTGTTTATACCTCAATTCCCTTGTCTTTTGATTTCTTTTACCTGTCTCAGAGAACTTCTGTCCCGATGTCCCACCTTTTAGCTCAGTATTGTCCTTACTGCTTTCCTCACTCTATGCCTCCCTTCAATAGCAATTATAAATCATTTTCCCACCTCGCAATCTCTCACAAGTCACTTTCTTTCCTCCATCTTGTTGCTGCCTAGTCACTAAATCATTTCCTACTCTTTTGTGACTCCATGGATTTTCCCAGGCAGGAATACCAGAGTGGGTTGCCATTTCTTCCTCCAGAGAATCATCCCAGTTCAGGGACTGCATTCATGTCTTCTTGCATTGCAGACAGATTCTTTGCTACTGAGTCACCTGGGAAACCCCTTTCTCCGTCTTATAACTACCTCATTCAGACTGCCATCATCTCTTTATTTTTATACAATAAAATTTGACTGACATTTCAGCATCTAGGAAAATCTCCATACTGTCGCCAAAGTCAACTGGCAAAAACACAGACTTGATCCCTGTCATATAAAAATTCTTTCCATTGACTAGGAAATACCCTAAGGAAATATACATTCTTAAACATAACATAATTATTTTTAATTATTAGATGAGTGGTGTCTACTTTTAAGTCTCATTCTCACAATCCCACTAGTCCATTGTTTGCCTTTCAACAAGAATTTTTTTCTCAGGTCCACTATGTCACATATTCTTGGAAAAACCAATGATATTTTATCCAGGAGCTTTGTTTTATGTTCCCTTTGTCCAGAACTTGTCCTCTGTCCTCCATTCTCTGCTGAGTCCCTTCAAAAACACTGATGCATTCTCAGATTAGACATCACAACCAGGAAGCCTCCAGGCAAAGCTGAGTGTGGAGACTCTTACGTACTCTCATAGCATTCTAACCTCTCATCAAAGCCTCGAGACACATTTAAGGACCAGGATCACATCCCACTCACAGTATCTTCAGTATTTGTGACAGTAACAAATATTCAGAAGACATTTTATGATGTCTTAAGTAAATGGGGCTTCCCTGGTGGCTCAGATTGTAAAGAATCTGCTTGCAATTCAAGAGACCCTGGGCTCAGTCCCTTGGTTGGAAAGATAACCTGGACAAGGGAATGGCAACCCGTTGCAGTATTACTGCCTGGAAAATTCCATGCATAGAAGAGCCTGGTGGGCTATGGTCTATGGAGTCACAGAGTTGGACACAAATGACTGACTAACACTTTCACTTTCTTTCCTTGAACAAATAAATGAGTACCAAATGTGTTATGTAAAGAATTTGAAATTTTGCTATTCTTTACTCCACAGATAAGGATAGTGGGGTTTCAGCAGGATTGAGATGTAGTGGGATGAAGATCACCAGAGAAGAATGACAGCTTGAGAGAAATCACAGAGGGAAAGGGGATGTCTGAGAATGGTTGGATAAAAAAATCTAACTTTCTCAGGCACTTCAAGTAAGACAAGTTCCCATGCCATCACTAACCTGCATAGAATTGTGAATGCTTTTTGAAAATAAGATGAGTAGAATTTCAGGAATGAGACATTAATATAAGATTTCAAAGAATAAGGAGTAACCCGTGGATACTGTAAGGTTTAGAGATTATTGAATAACTATCAGGAAGGTGAATTACAATCACATCAAAACCCAAATAAAACACTTGACACAACTGCAGTCACCGCAAAGGAGGTAAAAGACACAAAAAATGCCCAGAAATGTAGCAGCAGGTAGATAAAAAATGATCAGACAGGGATTAGCTAATTGATTATATCAAGCTTGAATACAAATTTTTATCAATAATTTTTTTGGGGGGTGCTGGAGAGGGAGGGGGTTGGGCGGGCCACTTCTATTGGTCTTTCATTTGTCTATTTTCATCCATCTTTCTTCTTTGGCCCCTGTGGGCCTCCCATCACGGTGGTCTCTGTTGTTGCAGAGCACCGCCTCCGGGCGCATGCACTCCAGAGCTCTGGCTCGGTGATTGGACACATCGGTCCAGCTGCTCCATGGCACGTGGGATCTTCCCAGGCCATGGATGGAACCAGTGCCACTTGCACTGCAAGGCGGTGTCCTTTCCCACTGGACCACCAGGGAAGCCCTATCAATAATTTTTAATTAAATTATATTTTTTAATATTTTAAAAGTTTTTATGTCATAATTTTAAGAAAATATATAGGTATATTATTTCATGTAAGAAATTGTTTGGGTGAGAAAATATGTGGTACCAATCAGAATAAATATATAACACTGCAATAACAAATTACTGTAACATTACAATGACTTTTTTATTGAACGTTGATTTATTGCTCTCTGTTACATGTCCACTGTGGATCAGGAGGGAGTTTAGAATATTCCTATGTACACAGTTACTCAGACTGCAAATTGTCTATCTTGACGTGATCGCCCATGGTTATCACGTCAGAGAGAAATCACCTACTGGCTCTTGACTTTCCCTAGAAATGACCAATGTCACTATCACTCATATTTCACAGGCTAGAGCCAATCATGGGGTCACACCTAACCTCAAAGTCAGATCTTACCAAATGACTGCGTACAGAAAAAACTAGAATTTTTTTTTTGACAATTCTAGTAATTACTTTGAATGGGTTACAGTAAATTAGATACTGAAAAATCTTATTCTGGGTCCTCTAATCTAATCCAGGAAGGTAGCACAAAGCAGCAAATTCAGTCTCTGAGAAGTGGAAGGAGAGGTCCATGTGAAATAACCAGCAATTGGCAGAGCTACAGCTGAACTCCAGTTTCTAAATCTTCCTTTTGTATAATTTAATTGTGCAACCTACTACTTCCACTTTCACATATTCTGTGAATTTCATATTCTTGTGGCAGTCTGTAATACACTGTCCTTTATTTTATTTCTCCTAATACTCCCTTAGGACTTCTGTGGTGGCTCGGTTGTAACGAATACACATGCCAATGCAGGAGATGCAGGTTCGATCACTGGGTTGGGAAGATCCCCTGGAGAAAGAAAAGGTAACCCACTCCAGTATTCTTGTATTGATTAAAAAAAAAAAATTGCACAACTTGAGAGTTGTGAGTTACGTTTCATTTGAGGAACAATTAGGACTGCAGCCCGGGAAGCAGCAGCTCAGATAGCTCTGAGAGACTGCTCCAAAGAGGTAGCGGGGAGAGGTCAATAAATAATAATTTTGGTGAAGAGGGAGTTCAATACCATTAAACAGTCATTTTACAAAGAGTTTTTTGGTTAGTCATGAAGATCTGATGTCAGAATGAAGGGATTTAGTGCTTTTCTAGATATAAGTAGATGCAAGGATTGAGATAATAAAATCAGTTCCTAAAAACATCCTTTTATCTAAAGACCTGTTCCACCAGATTCCCTGGAGCACAGAGTGCCTCACTCCATCCTGAATACCACAGAGGGTATTGAAGATCAGTAACTCCCAACAGCACAAGATTCAATCTCTGCAGAGGCAGGTGGCAAATGCCCTTGTTATTCAATTATTAGCAATGTAATTGGTAAATTCCAATTTGTAGTTGACACTAGCCTGAAAATCCCAAGGATAGAGAGGCCCATCAGGCTACAGTCTATGGGGTGGCAAGAGAGTCAGACATGACTTTGTGACTAAAACAACAAAATACTTCTTCCACCCACTAACCATCAGAAAAAGGCAGGGATTAAAGGTTAGTTTCTATATCAAGTCACCTTGGTTTCACAGGTGTGTAAATTATATTATTTAAGAGAGTTTTGGTGATCTTCAGTGAATTTTCTGTTGTCCTTTCGTTTAAGCCAATATTAAAGAAAATAATATCTTTTTGCCCTGGAAACAGATTCCTTCAGAGTGTTTAGTTGAAATGGATCAACCTTATAACATGTAAACACATATAACTAAAAAAGTAACTCGTAAGAACCATCAGACAAATCATATTAGGCTCAAATTCTGCTTTATTAAAGAAATAGAACTTTAGCATTAACCCAAGACTGTTACCAAGAATCCCCAGTCTGAAATGGTGAGACTGTCATCTGCTTAAACACTGATTCAGGAACAACTACTCTCAGGATTCTGTCTAACTTTATAATTTCAGGAGGAAAAGATAGGATTATGCAAACTGAAAAAAATATCACTCTACATTTAGAAAATAATGCCACATACTGGGAATATCCACACTTGCTATACCCCCTTTTATTCCAAAAAGCTTGTAAGAGATTTAACTGTGATACTTAATCAATCACAATTTGCTAATGATATCAAAGTGGCAGATTCAAGTGTACTTTAGATCATTTGAAAAGCCTTTTATTTTTCACGTACTCCTTTTGTCTAGTGTAGAATAACCTTTAAAACTCTGTCTCAACCCTCTCTTCAGTGAAAAGACAGAGACTAATCACAAATGGGAACTGATTGCTGTTCACCAAACTTGAAATAAAATGCAGGTCTAAAGCTGCATATGCAGAAATGATGGAGTCCTCTTATCTCATATTGAATGTGATTGCTCCTCTCTCCCCACCCTTTGACATCCATTACCATATTAAAGACATCTTTACACAGAGAGGAGGGAACTGTAGATTTAAATTTGATATTCTTATTAGTCTACTAAGTATTTCTTTAATGTTTGTTTGTTTTCAAAAGCATCTCTTTTGCAGAGGCAGGTGGCAAATGCCCTTGTTATTCAATTATTAGCAATGTAATTGGTAAATTCCAATTTGTAGTTGACACTAGCCTGAAAATCCCAAGGATAGAGAGGCCCATCAGGCTACAGTCTATGGGGTGGCAAGAGAGTCAGACATGACTTTGTGACTAAAACAACAAAATACTTCTTCCACCCACTAACCATCAGAAAAAGGCAGGGATTAAAGGTTAGTTTCTATATCAAGTCACCTTGGTTTCACAGGTGTGTAAATTATATTATTTAAGAGAGTTTTGGTGATCTTCAGTGAATTTTCTGTTGTCCTTTCGTTTAAGCCAATATTAAAGAAAATAATATCTTTTTGCCCTGGAAACAGATTCCTTCAGAGTGTTTAGTTGAAATGGATCAACCTTATAACATGTAAACACATATAACTAAAAAAGTAACTCGTAAGAACCATCAGACAAATCATATTAGGCTCAAATTCTGCTTTATTAAAGAAATAGAACTTTAGCATTAACCCAAGACTGTTACCAAGAATCCCCAGTCTGAAATGGTGAGACTGTCATCTGCTTAAACACTGATTCAGGAACAACTACTCTCAGGATTCTGTCTAACTTTATAATTTCAGGAGGAAAAGATAGGATTATGCAAACTGAAAAAAATATCACTCTACATTTAGAAAATAATGCCACATACTGGGAATATCCACACTTGCTATACCCCCTTTTATTCCAAAAAGCTTGTAAGAGATTTAACTGTGATACTTAATCAATCACAATTTGCTAATGATATCAAAGTGGCAGATTCAAGTGTACTTTAGATCATTTGAAAAGCCTTTTATTTTTCACGTACTCCTTTTGTCTAGTGTAGAATAACCTTTAAAACTCTGTCTCAACCCTCTCTTCAGTGAAAAGACAGAGACTAATCACAAATGGGAACTGATTGCTGTTCACCAAACTTGAAATAAAATGCAGGTCTAAAGCTGCATATGCAGAAATGATGGAGTCCTCTTATCTCATATTGAATGTGATTGCTCCTCTCTCCCCACCCTTTGACATCCATTACCATATTAAAGACATCTTTACACAGAGAGGAGGGAACTGTAGATTTAAATTTGATATTCTTATTAGTCTACTAAGTATTTCTTTAATGTTTGTTTGTTTTATCTGATTAAACAGGTCTTCAGCATCTCTTCTTTTTTCAAGCTCATCTCTATGAATTGCCTTTGAAATTCTTGACTTGATATGACCACTACCTGAAAATAATTTGTATTTCGAGGTTGTTTATGGAAAGAAAATCTTGTTTAATTGCCAGTTGCTGAATTTCTTACCACTTTTCAGAAACATGTGTTTCCAGATCTTTCGCTCTACTGACTCTCCATAGTAGAGCTTGCACATAGGGTTCATTATTTCACACCTATCATAGCTTTTATTTGGTCTGAAGAGAGAATCTGTGTTTGTGTGTGTATGTGTGTGTGAGAGAGAGAGATTTCAAACACAGGATAGACCGTCAGAGACAATTGTGTGGGGAAAGGGCAGTTATGCCATATTTATTAAAAAACAAACAAACAAACAAAAACAAAGAATTTAAAGATTGGTTTCAAATATGAGCAAGTCCTAAAGCAATGGCCACAAGGAATGAAGGTACAAGATGGCTGATTTATGGGCAACTCTATGTTAATAGTGCAGACAGAGTAAATTCTCATTAATGTGCCAAATAATGTCAATGATTGCCATGTTTTGGGCATGGTAGCTAGCTGAGAAATATCACAAAGTTAGGTTGCAACTTACCAGCACTGACCTAATACAAACTAGACAAGTGTGATTTCCCATACCTGTCATTGAGGGATCTGTTAGGACTAACTGAATTGGCAACTTTTCATTAATCCAACTGATCAATTGTAACCAAGATTCTCGGTGTCTCTGGGCATTGCCTAATATGAACATTTTTCCATTCTTCAGCTACTTTTGCCATATACTTGTTCCCAGAGCTCTCTGTACTCTCTTTCCCTTGGCTATTAATTTTTAAGACTTGAACTCATAAAAATTGGGAACTGATTGCTGTTCACCAAACTTGAAATAAAATGCAGGTCTAAAGCTGCATATGCAGAAATGATGGAGTCCTCTTATCTCATATTGAATGTGATTGCTCCTCTCTCCCCACCCTTTGACATCCATTACCATATTAAAGACATCTTTACACAGAGAGGAGGGAACTGTAGATTTAAATTTGATATTCTTATTAGTCTACTAAGTATTTCTTTAATGTTTGTTTGTTTTATCTGATTAAACAGGTCTTCAGCATCTCTTCTTTTTTCAAGCTCATCTCTATGAATTGCCTTTGAAATTCTTGACTTGATATGACCACTACCTGAAAATAATTTGTATTTCGAGGTTGTTTATGGAAAGAAAATCTTGTTTAATTGCCAGTTGCTGAATTTCTTACCACTTTTCAGAAACATGTGTTTCCAGATCTTTCGCTCTACTGACTCTCCATAGTAGAGCTTGCACATAGGGTTCATTATTTCACACCTATCATAGCTTTTATTTGGTCTGAAGAGAGAATCTGTGTTTGTGTGTGTATGTGTGTGTGAGAGAGAGAGATTTCAAACACAGGATAGACCGTCAGAGACAATTGTGTGGGGAAAGGGCAGTTATGCCATATTTATTAAAAAACAAACAAACAAACAAAAACAAAGAATTTAAAGATTGGTTTCAAATATGAGCAAGTCCTAAAGCAATGGCCACAAGGAATGAAGGTACAAGATGGCTGATTTATGGGCAACTCTATGTTAATAGTGCAGACAGAGTAAATTCTCATTAATGTGCCAAATAATGTCAATGATTGCCATGTTTTGGGCATGGTAGCTAGCTGAGAAATATCACAAAGTTAGGTTGCAACTTACCAGCACTGACCTAATACAAACTAGACAAGTGTGATTTCCCATACCTGTCATTGAGGGATCTGTTAGGACTAACTGAATTGGCAACTTTTCATTAATCCAACTGATCAATTGTAACCAAGATTCTCGGTGTCTCTGGGCATTGCCTAATATGAACATTTTTCCATTCTTCAGCTACTTTTGCCATATACTTGTTCCCAGAGCTCTCTGTACTCTCTTTCCCTTGGCTATTAATTTTTAAGTTTCTTTTCTAACAAAATTTTCCTATCCTCTAAAATAACACATCATAGCAAATCAGTTTAGCAGAGCTGGCTACCTAGTTTCTGGGGTCCTATGTCAAACAAAAGTGTTATCACTACCTTAAGAAGCAGGCAAGAAATGACAGTTAAAGGTATTAAAAATACATTTTTCTTCTAAAAATACTTAAGTACTTATACAGCACAATAACAGTATGTAATACATGAAAAACAACAAATGTATAAAATTGAAAAAAATAATATTGTAATATAATTATATACAATGCAATAATGGCAATACTTTATTAAGTGATATCTTGATTGCTGATAAAATTTTCCGTCTCACTTTTCTGAATATTCATAATTTGACCATCGGAATTTAGACGTTAAAAGCTTATTTTCAACAACACAATTTAAGGTTATATTAGTCTTTCTTGGCAATGTAAGAGTGCAAATAATTTTGATAATTTTTAATTTTAAAATGGATCCTTCTGCTGATGCAGCTGTTGCCAGAAATATTCAGAGTATTTTATAGATTGTGAAAACACTGTAATACACTGTTGATAAATTATTTTGAAATAAAATTTTTAGTATTATCTCAAGATGATAATTCTTGAGAAACACTTTTTTCTAGAGATATTTAACTCTTCATATAAATCAGTTTTGTATGCTGTTATAACTTTAATACATACATATAATATAGTTAGCATATGAATGTAAGCTTAAATTTATAAAGCATTCTACTGAAATTTCCTGATTTCCTATTGGTGATCATCCAACACACAACAATGGCTTCACGACTTGTTTTTATGCATTATAGCTGTACCTTCAATTACAAGGAAACAAATACTTTTAAAATTGCCTTTTTTATTTGTGACTGATTGACCCAAAAGTTCATATGAAAATTGTTCATTCAACTCAATACAAACTAGACAAGTGTGTTTCCCATACCTGTCATTGAGGGATTTGGCTCGGTTTTGTCTTCTTGGGCCATTGCCTAATATGAACATTTTCCATTCTTCAGCTACTTTTGCCATATACTTGTTCCCAGAGCTCTCTGTACTCTCTTTCCCTTGGCTATTAATTTTTAAGTTTCTTTTCTAACAAAATTTTCCTATCCTCTAAAATAACACATCATAGCAAATCAGTTTAGCAGAGCTGGCTACCTAGTTTCTGGGGTCCTATGTCAAACAAAAGTGTTATCACTACCTTAAGAAGCAGGCAAGAAATGACAGTTAAAGGTATTAAAAATACATTTTTCTTCTAAAAATACTTAAGTACTTATACAGCACAATAACAGTATGTAATACATGAAAAACAACAAATGTATAAAATTGAAAAAAATAATATTGTAATATAATTATATACAATGCAATAATGGCAATACTTTATTAAGTGATATCTTGATTGCTGATAAAATTTTCCGTCTCACTTTTCTGAATATTCATAATTTGACCATCGGAATTTAGACGTTAAAAGCTTATTTTCAACAACACAATTTAAGGTTATATTAGTCTTTCTTGGCAATGTAAGAGTGCAAATAATTTTGATAATTTTTAATTTTAAAATGGATCCTTCTGCTGATGCAGCTGTTGCCAGAAATATTCAGAGTATTTTATAGATTGTGAAAACACTGTAATACACTGTTGATAAATTATTTTGAAATAAAATTTTTAGTATTATCTCAAGATGATAATTCTTGAGAAACACTTTTTTCTAGAGATATTTAACTCTTCATATAAATCAGTTTTGTATGCTGTTATAACTTTAATACATACATATAATATAGTTAGCATATGAATGTAAGCTTAAATTTATAAAGCATTCTACTGAAATTTCCTGATTTCCTATTGGTGATCATCCAACACACAACAATGGCTTCACGACTTGTTTTTATGCATTATAGCTGTACCTTCAATTACAAGGAAACAAATACTTTTAAAATTGCCTTTTTTATTTGTGACTGATTGACCCAAAAGTTCATATGAAAATTGTGTCTTTATGTAAAAGCACTGTTCTAAATTTAATTTCTACAGTCTGCGGATATGCACTTTGAAATGCTGTAGCAGGTTTTAAAGCCAGGGATTTTCAAACTGACGAAGTTTAACATCCCTGATACCCTTGGTTTTAAAGTCCAAGTATATACTTTTACTTTCTAATAATTCAGGGACAACGTTTAGAACCTCAGCACCAACTCTGATAGCATTTGTGTGTCCTCAGGCCAGATCTCTGGTATTGCAGGCACAGGCTTCTGGTCTTGGTGCTGCCCCATGGGAAGTCTTCCTTGATCAAGCAACCAAGGAACTGGCCACCACTTCTGCTGTAATTGCTGTTGTTCCCATCCTTATCTCTGCCAATCCTGACCTAAGTGGCCACCCTGCCACCCCCTTGGGGCACCAGAGAGCCTAAATAGGCCTGGGTTCAAGCTTTATCTCACTGAATTGAAACATCAGGCATCCAGTTGCCCAGGTATTTATTTTCATTCTCTTGTCTTCTTTACTAATAGACTTTCTTTTCTTTCTTTTTTTTTTTCAGTATGCAGTATTTTTATTTGTTTTAATTTTGGGCGGGGGTCGTGTTGGGGAGGGAGGGAAGCTGGCGGGCCACTTCTATTGGTTTTGCATTTCTCTATTTTCATCCGCCTTTGTTCTTTGGCTCCTGTGGGCCTGCCATCACGGTGGCGTCTGTCGTTGCAGAGCCCCGGCTCTGGACGCATGCACTCCAGAACTCCAGAGCTCCGGCTCTGTAAGTGGACACATAAGTCCAGCCGCTCCGTGGCACGTGGGATCTTCCCAGGCCAGGGATCGAACTGGCGCCCCTTGCACTGCAAGGCGGTGTGTCCTTACCCACTGGACCACCAGGGGAAGCCCACTAATAGACTTTCTTATTCCCCATCTTACTCCAACTATTATCAGCATTTGACATAATTGAGCACATGCGTTTTATCAATACCCTTCCTCATTTGCCTTTAGAACATTGCTTCTGCTGCTGCTAAGTCACTTCAGTTATGCCTGACTCTGTGCAACCCTATGGACTATAGCCCACCAGATTCCTCTGTCCATGGAATTCTCCAAGCAAGACTACTGGAGTGGGTAGCCATACCCTCTTCCAGGGAATCTTCCCAACCCAGGGATCAAACTCAAGGCTCAGACAGATTCTTTACCACTGAGCCACGAGGGAAACCCCTTTAGAACACTACACTCAGTTATTTCCTCTCATTTACTGATCACTCTTTAGTCTCTTTTGTTGCTCTCTCTTCTAATTTCTTCATGTTGGAATTCCCTTAATTTCCTTAAACTCAGTCTGATAGCATTTGTGTGTCCTCAGCCATTTTTAATCTTTTTTAAATTTTGGGCTTAGTTTGCAGGCACAGGCTTCTGGTCTTGGTGCTGCCCCATGGGAAGTCTTCCTTGATCAAGCAACCAAGGAACTGGCCACCACTTCTGCTGTAATTGCTGTTGTTCCCATCCTTATCTCTGCCAATCCTGACCTAAGTGGCCACCCTGCCACCCCCTTGGGGCACCAGAGAGCCTAAATAGGCCTGGGTTCAAGCTTTATCTCACTGAATTGAAACATCAGGCATCCAGTTGCCCAGGTATTTATTTTCATTCTCTTGTCTTCTTTACTAATAGACTTTCTTTTCTTTCTTTTTTTTCAGTATGCAGTATTTTTATTTGTTTTAATTTTGGGCGGGGGTCGTGTTGGGGAGGGAGGGAAGCTGGCGGGCCACTTCTATTGGTTTTGCATTTCTCTATTTTCATCCGCCTTTGTTCTTTGGCTCCTGTGGGCCTGCCATCACGGTGGCGTCTGTCGTTGCAGAGCCCCGGCTCTGGACGCATGCACTCCAGAACTCCAGAGCTCCGGCTCTGTAAGTGGACACATAAGTCCAGCCGCTCCGTGGCACGTGGGATCTTCCCAGGCCAGGGATCGAACTGGCGCCCCTTGCACTGCAAGGCAGTGTGTCCTTACCCACTGGACCACCAGGGGAAGCCCACTAATAGACTTTCTTATTCCCCATCTTACTCCAACTATTATCAGCATTTGACATAATTGAGCACATGCGTTTTATCAATACCCTTCCTCATTTGCCTTTAGAACATTGCTTCTGCTGCTGCTAAGTCACTTCAGTTATGCCTGACTCTGTGCAACCCTATGGACTATAGCCCACCAGATTCCTCTGTCCATGGAATTCTCCAAGCAAGACTACTGGAGTGGGTAGCCATACCCTCTTCCAGGGAATCTTCCCAACCCAGGGATCAAACTCAAGGCTCAGACAGATTCTTTACCACTGAGCCACGAGGGAAACCCCTTTAGAACACTACACTCAGTTATTTCCTCTCATTTACTGATCACTCTTTAGTCTCTTTTGTTGCTCTCTCTTCTAATTTCTTCATGTTGGAATTCCCCATAGTTCAGCCTTCAGTCCACTTCACTTTGCTCCTCTGTCTGTATGCACTCCTCTGGTTATATCATCCAGTCTCATGGTTTTAAATGTTATTGCTATGCTGATAAGCATCACATTATACCTCTCATCCAGGTATCTTTCCAAAATCCAGATTTATGTATCCATCTCTGCTTGGATGTTCAGTAGACATCCCAAACTTGACGTGTTCAAAGCTAAAACTCTGATCTCTCTCAATGCCTGCTCCATTCACACTTTTCTTATTTCTAATATTTGCAGCTCAATTTTTACTGCTGGTTGTCAAAGAAATTATTTTCCTTACATTTAATATCCAATCCCTCATGAAATTGTATTAGCTCAAAATTTTAAGTGAATCCAGTTTCTGACCATTTCTCTCTCACTACCACAACCCCAGACAAAGCCTCAACATCTTGTAAAAATTTCTGCCATACCTCTTTATAATCTCTCCGTTAATTCTGGTCCCTCTACAGTGTAGAATTCATGAACTGACTGGTCAGTTCATGAATTCATGAACTAAGTGAACATGGAGGTCTAATCATAACATGCCAACTCAAAGCACTTAAATGTCTGCTCTTCTTACTCAGGATGGAGCTGTGGTACTTGCAGAGGTCTACCCAGCTTGAAACAATCTGAATTCTGTTACCACTTTGACATCTGTGGTCCTCATGTCTCTAACTGGTCAGGTATGCTTCTCCTGCCTTAGGGGTTTTGTTCTGTCTACTTCTGTATTTTTCCACTATTTCTCATAAGCTTAACATTCCTACCTTCTTCAAGTCTCCCTCAAGCCACCTGTCCTTCTGGGTACCAGGTTTTCATTTTTTCTAACCTGTTTTAATTCTAGGCTCTCCTTCTGTATTTCTAATATCTGAAATAATGGCAACGATCAGTCCTCCTCCTATAATGGCTTTGGGAAATACAAAGGAAGCATCTTTTGAAAGTAGCCTCTTTAAGTAAGAAACAGCAAATATAACTTTTCAACAGTCCCCCAGTGAACTTCTGCCAATCTCCTTATGATGCAAAGTGCTGTGTGTTGCATCTTTTACAGAATAACTTAATTTTACAGAATTGATGACACAGGACCCAGCAGATGTTGACTGCTTTTTTACCAACTGGTATATGTTTCTGGAGCAACTGTACATGGGATTCTCAGTCGCTATGAGATAGAGTCACTGGATTTGGGTCTCCCTGTGTTAATGATAAATGGGTCAGCTAGATCAAATCCTTTTGCCAATTTCGCTTTACCTATCCAGCAATCTTTAAGTTCCTGGAGGTCTCCTATGTGTGAAGACACAGTCTGACACAGTATTCTGGTACTCATGATGACTGTAACACATGCCCTTTTCAAGAATCACTTTCCTTTGATATCCATATTATAAAGAAAAGGTATCTGTCTGACAAGTTTCAATTGCAGTATCAGAAGAATTTAATTCATCTTCACATAGGTTGCCCCATCTTGGTAGTGCGTCTTCCTTCACATACTTGGAAGGTTCACCCAAGGGATCCAAAAAGTTCTTTAAGTGAATCCAGTTTCTGACCATTTCTCTCTCACTACCACAACCCCAGACAAAGCCTCAACATCTTGTAAAAATTTCTGCCATACCTCTTTATAATCTCTCCGTTAATTCTGGTCCCTCTACAGTGTAGAATTCATGAACTGACTGGTCAGTTCATGAATTCATGAACTAAGTGAACATGGAGGTCTAATCATAACATGCCAACTCAAAGCACTTAAATGTCTGCTCTTCTTACTCAGGATGGAGCTGTGGTACTTGCAGAGGTCTACCCAGCTTGAAACAATCTGAATTCTGTTACCACTTTGACATCTGTGGTCCTCATGTCTCTAACTGGTCAGGTATGCTTCTCCTGCCTTAGGGGTTTTGTTCTGTCTACTTCTGTATTTTTCCACTATTTCTCATAAGCTTAACATTCCTACCTTCTTCAAGTCTCCCTCAAGCCACCTGTCCTTCTGGGTACCAGGTTTTCATTTTTTCTAACCTGTTTTAATTCTAGGCTCTCCTTCTGTATTTCTAATATCTGAAATAATGGCAACGATCAGTCCTCCTCCTATAATGGCTTTGGGAAATACAAAGGAAGCATCTTTTGAAAGTAGCCTCTTTAAGTAAGAAACAGCAAATATAACTTTTCAACAGTCCCCCAGTGAACTTCTGCCAATCTCCTTATGATGCAAAGTGCTGTGTGTTGCATCTTTTACAGAATAACTTAATTTTACAGAATTGATGACACAGGACCCAGCAGATGTTGACTGCTTTTTTACCAACTGGTATATGTTTCTGGAGCAACTGTACATGGGATTCTCAGTCGCTATGAGATAGAGTCACTGGATTTGGGTCTCCCTGTGTTAATGATAAATGGGTCAGCTAGATCAAATCCTTTTGCCAATTTCGCTTTACCTATCCAGCAATCTTTAAGTTCCTGGAGGTCTCCTATGTGTGAAGACACAGTCTGACACAGTATTCTGGTACTCATGATGACTGTAACACATGCCCTTTTCAAGAATCACTTTCCTTTGATATCCATATTATAAAGAAAAGGTATCTGTCTGACAAGTTTCAATTGCAGTATCAGAAGAATTTAATTCATCTTCACATAGGTTGCCCCATCTTGGTAGTGCGTCTTCCTTCACATACTTGGAAGGTTCACCCAAGGGATCCATGGAATGAGAACTTTAGCTTGTCTTTTCCTAAGTTCCTCAACAATTCAATATTCACTGCGAACTTTAGAACACTCAAACTGTCCATTTCAGGTGACAGTCAAAGTGGGTTAAGTTTCTTATGGAAAGTGACCCAGTGTATTAAAGCCCCTAATAGTTCTAAAAATTATTAATTACTCTTCTTTTCATTTACAGTTTTCTTACTTCTCATCAATAGTCAACCATTTGGGGCTTCCCTGGTGGTCCAGTGGGTAAGGACACCACCTGGCAGTGCAAGGGGCACCAGTTCAATCCCTGGCCTGGGAAGATCTCATGTGCCATGGAACAGCTGGACCGATGTGTCCAATTACCGAGCCGGAGCTCTGGAGCACATGCGCCCAGAGCCGGTGCTCTGCGACAACAGAGGCCGCTGGGATGGGAGGCCCACAGGGGCCAAAGAATAAAAATGGATGCAAATAGATAAATGAAAGACCAATAGAAGTGGCCTGCCTGCCCCTCTCCCTCCTCAACCCACCTCCCAAAAAAAGATTAAAAAAAAAAAATAGTCAACCATTTGGTTGTACCTCTTGCACATTATTATATTTGCCTGCTCACTTGTCAGAAACCTTATACTGTAAGTTTCTTGAGGACAAGAAATATGATGAATTCACATGCCTTCTCCTAGAATTTGCAAAGGAATGGGTTGATTAAATGAAGCCCATATAAATTAATTTTGGGATTCTACTTTACTGGAAAATTTCAAGTATTGATTGGGTAATAATCCAGGAAGTTATTATAAATGGAATTAGACCAAATGCTCGATACAGATCCATCCCTATGCCTTATATCTGTAAATTATAACAATGCAACACAGCAAAATATGCACTATGACACTGAAGCATTGCAAGAGACTATGTTATCAAAAGTGATGTATTATTTTCAGAATACTTGACTTATTAGACAGAAGAATAATATACTTTATGAAGCCGTTCAACAGTTGTTGAAATAAAAAAATTTGTCTTAACATTATATTATCCAGATATATTAATCTATCACATTATTTTCTTCTGGCATCTTAGTGTATCTCACATTATTATATACAGAAATTTGACATTGTGGATTAATTTAGGAAACATAATTTTGTATATAAAATTATCAACAAAGTAGTAAAAAAACTATATAAAACTTTTATAGTAATAAAAATGTATGCTTAATTATCAATAATTATAATTTTCAAGAAAAAGAAGGTCATAATATTTTAGAGAATAACTTATCAATTTCTTATTTTCCAGGAGTTTTCTCAATTTATTATAAATTTTTTTTTTTAACAATTTCAAATTTCATGTTATAAGCTATGTGCCTTTCCCTATCTAATGATAAAGCTGTTATGTGAATTTGTTCTAACATTCCTGCAGGGATGGGAACATGTTCCACTTGTTTACTTTTCCTATTAATTATGTAGAGAAGCACTGTCTAGCTGCAATGCAGTTGGTGAGATGATGTTCTAGGTTATCCATGTATCATGCAGAAATGTCTGTAGTGATGAAAGATAATAGAAGTGCTCTTTTTGGTCCAGCATGGTAGCCACTAGTCACAAAAGACTGCTTCATGTTTGAAATTAAACTAGTGCAATTGAGGAACTGAGTTTTTCAATTTTATTTCATTGTAATTTAATTTCAGTAACCATATGGTACTAGTGGCCACCATATTGTACAGAACAGTTGTAGAGAAAGGTTTCTTTATGTTCTGAATCGGGGCACAAATTAATAGACATTTCTAATATCTCTCTATCCTACATCTGAGAATACATAAATTATTAGCTTTGCTCACTTGTTAATAGTGGTGCAAGATAAACACTGTTTCCAAATTGCCATTTTTATAAATCTAAATTTCGTTGGAAAGAACCAAGTGATGGAATTTACTCCAGATCCATGAAAATTAGGCTGCCTGTGTTATGACTCTATCTTGGCATGCAAAGTGTGACATGGTACAAGCCTACATCATTAGACGTATTCATATATTTATCTTATGTCATGAGATTTGATTGTTTATCTAAGACAAAGAGCTATTTTTTTAAAAATGCCACTAAAGTAATCACTAAAGCACTCTGTTGGCAAGCATTTTGCTGCTTCAGAGGTGCCATTTTCTGTATTTCATAAGACACATCACTAATGAAAACAAAAATGTGTTAATAAAGAATAAGACAGAAAGTGGATTTTTTTAGAAAAGCATAAACTACAATAGGTGGTCCAATGGGTAAGGACACCGCCTTGCAGTGCAAGGGGCGCCGGTTCCATCCCTGACCTGGGAAGATCCCATGTGCCATGGAGCAGCTGGATCAATGTGTCCAATTACCGAGCCAGAGCTCTGGAGTGCATGCGCCCAGAGCCGGTGCTCTGCGACAACTGAGACCACTGCGATGGGGGGGCCACACGGGCCAAAGAAGAAAGATGGATGCAAATAGACAAATGAAAGACCAATAGAAGTGGCCTGTCCGCCCCCACCTCCCTCCCCAACCTGCCCCGCCTCCAAAAAAAGAATCTCATGGACACACATAGATAGAAACCTAATTTAGAAAGGTATGTATTCCTTTTTAAGAGCCAAGCATGCCTAAAACACAATTATAAAATTGCATTATTTGTAAGTATGCATACAGTCCATAGGGTTTCAAAGAGTCAGATACGACTAAAGCAACTTAGCATGCATGCCTGCATGCATATCATCTCATTAATTTCTTAAAGCAGGTGTTATTAAGTGAATGTAATTTATAAAGTACATTTACAAATGTTACAATAAAGTAGTTATTATCAACATTACAGAATAGCAGTTATTGTCATCTTATTTTATAAATTATATCTATGACATTTGTCATAATATTCGATGTTCAAATAAATAAACCTGATATACATAATTCTGAACACTTATTTTTAGGTGTTTTATTTTTATATAGAACAGACAGCCTCTGTGATCCTAGATATCAACTTTATGTTCCAAACAGACATACTTTTCATGCATGTATATAATTTGAACAAAACCAGTAACGTACTTTGGATTGCCAGATGGCCGTAGTGGTAAAGAATCTGTCTGCCAATATAGGAGACCTAAAACATGCAAGTTCAATCCCTGAGTCAGGCAGATTTCCTGGAGGACATGAAAGCCACTCCAGTATTATTGCCTGGAGAATCTCATGCACAGAGAAACCTCGAGACTACGGTCCATGAAGTCACAGAGAGTCAGTCACAAGTGAAGCAATTTAGCACACACATACTAACATACTTCAACATTTAAAATGCATTTTTAAGTGAAAGTGAAATTACTTTTAAAATCATATTTTAAAAAGACAAAACATGAAATAGAACCAGAGTAAATCCAAATAATGCATATGGTTATTTACTTTTTTATGAATATTAACTGTTCTGAACATTTTTCTTTTAGAATGTTTTCTATTTTGTCTGTGTTGACAAATTATATGATGCAATTTAAAATAAAATATACATGCAATACAATGGCAAAACTAGAAAAGGAAAATGTAAAGTGACAAAATGTTGGGGAAATTGAATATTTCAAGAGCTTAAGCTAATACATTTACTATAACCAAACAACAAGTTTAGATCAAAGCTTTCTAGAAATAAAACCATTTTTAAAAAATTGAAAAGGAAACCTAAAATGTCACAAAACTAGAATATTATAGATGGTATGGTGCTTTAATAAAAGATGATGAGTAATTTAATATTTATAATTGTGTCCTTGATGGCACTAGTCTATGACAATAGAAACCTTGTTTTTCTCAAAACTGAACTCTGAAAGTATTTATTAATGATCTTTATATGAGTGATATTGAGCAACATGACAGAAAATTCCCTCACTAGTGCTTTTGCAAAAGATGAAAAGACCAATTTCGTGTAACCATTTGATCTGGATGTTTCATTCTAGGCAAACAGGCCAATGATGTCCTGGTATATGGATTTTTGACTCCAAATGACTTTTCATAAAGCCAATAAATCAGAAGAAAATGATTAGTTAGCAAGTGTTTCTGCCATTCTTTTCAAATATAAATTCTCTAAGATATATTTCAAACATAAGCATTGCAGTAGTCCAAGACAGAACTGTACTAAGTGTTTGGGGGCAAAGATATTGAGCACAAACAATATCCTCACTCTTTGTGGACACTGTGTCATAGCTACAGAATTTACTACATATATCATGAAAATTCAAAAACCTACATTTATAGATTCAGGCAAAGATTTCCTGGAGGACAATGAAAGCCACTCCAGTATTATTGCCTGGAGAATCTCATGCACAGAGAAACCTCGAGACTACGGTCCATGAAGTCACAGAGAGTCAGTCACAAGTGAAGCAATTTAGCACACATACTAACATACTTCAACATTTAAAATGCATATTTAAGTGAAAGTGAAATTACTTTTAAAATCATATTTTAAAAAGACAAAACATGAAATAGAACCAGAGTAAATCCAAATAATGCATATGGTTATTTACTTTTTTATGAATATTAACTGTTCTGAACATTTTTCTTTTAGAATGTTTTCTATTTTGTCTGTGTTGACAAATTATATGATGCAATTTAAAATAAAATATACATGCAATACAATGGCAAAACTAGAAAAGGAAAATGTAAAGTGACAAAATGTTGGGGAAATTGAATATTTCAAGAGCTTAAGCTAATACATTTACTATAACCAAACAACAAGTTTAGATCAAAGCTTTCTAGAAATAAAACCATTTTTAAAAAATTGAAAAGGAAACCTAAAATGTCACAAAACTAGAATATTATAGATGGTATGGTGCTTTAATAAAAGATGATGAGTAATTTAATATTTATAATTGTGTCCTTGATGGCACTAGTCTATGACAATAGAAACCTTGTTTTTCTCAAAACTGAACTCTGAAAGTATTTATTAATGATCTTTATATGAGTGATATTGAGCAACATGACAGAAAATTCCCTCACTAGTGCTTTTGCAAAAGATGAAAAGACCAATTTCGTGTAACCATTTGATCTGGATGTTTCATTCTAGGCAAACAGGCCAATGATGTCCTGGTATATGGATTTTTGACTCCAAATGACTTTTCATAAAGCCAATAAATCAGAAGAAAAATGATTAGTTAGCAAGTGTTTCTGCCATTCTTTTTCAAATATAAATTCTCTAAGATATATTTCAAACATAAGCATTGCAGTAGTCCAAGACAGAACTGTACTAAGTGTTTGGGGGCAAAGATATTGAGCACAAACAATATCCTCACTCTTTGTGGACACTGTGTCATAGCTACAGAATTTACTACATATATCATGAAAATTCAAAAACCTGAATTATAGTTTATTCAAAGGAGAGGAAAAGAATTCTTATGCATGTGCTGGAATAGACTGTAAAATTCATTCAAAACTGACCCTTAAAAAAGGAAAAAAATAACTGACCCAAATATTTCCCAGGTGGATCTGCTGTATCATCTGAATAAATTCTCATTTCACAAGCCAGCATCACAGAGTACAGAGTAAATTAATTTGGCCAGAAAAAATTGAGAGCAGGTATGATTATCCACTTTGACCATTAAATTAATTGCTATTATTCATTGGACTGTCTGGTATTTGCATGGTTTTAAAATGAGTAATTCATATGTAATCCCAGATCAGTAATTTGAATAATTTACAATATATGGTAATTAATAACAAATATTACTTTTTAAACTTTCATTTTCTTGTTTTTTATTTAAAAACTTGTCTAGAATTTTTAATAAATATATAAGAAATATTTGTACAGTGTAAGTGACTCTGTAATCTTCAGGGCAGCTTGGCAGAAAAAGTTATTTCTTACATTTATTCATTTCTCCTCACTTCACAAAGGCTATCCTTTAACATACTCTTAAAGTTACTCATTTACATTCTTATTTACCATAATAAAAAATACACATTTGAATTTCTGCCTTTTTGCAATAGGAATAATATTCAGCTTCATGAAACTTCCATAAATTTAAAGTTATGTGTTTATTCCTCTGTGTCTCAATATCACTGGGCAAGTACTTCAACTATATAATGATTATTTTGAAATTTACTTATTTTTCATAAATTTCTCATTCAACCTTATCTGTGATTTAGAACCAATTGGAAAGCTTTAAAAAATACCAATGGGTACAAAATGACTATTTACCTAAAGATGACAAAAAACAAGTATTGGCAAAGATGCGGAGAAAGGGAATACTAATGCACTATTCATAGGAATGAAAATTGGTAACAGCATCTATGGAAAATAGTATAGTGATTTACCAAAAAATTAAAAATAAAACTACCATGTGCATGTGTGCATGCTAATTCGCTTCAGTCTTGCATGACTCTGCAATGGTATGGACCGTAACCAACCAGATTCTGTATATCCCAGAAATTCCACACTTGGTTATTTATCCCAAGAAAATAAGAACACTAACTAGAGAAGATTTCATTGCAGCATTATTTACAATAGCCAAGATATGTAAATAACCTAAATACTCATCAATGGATGAATGCTTAAAAAAGATGTAGTGTGAGCATATATATATATATATATGTACATATGAAATATTATTCATAAGAACAATGAAATCTTGCCATTTGCAACAACACGGATGGACCTAGAGGTGTTATGCTAAATTAAGTAAGTTAGAAAGAGACAGATACTGTATTATTTCACTCATATGTGGAATCTAAAAATGAGAGCAAATGAACACACATAACAAAAGAGAAGCAGTTACAGATATACAGAAACAAAACAGGAAGGGTAGGGGAGTGGAGGGAAGAAAGAAATAGGTGAGAGATACTAAGAGGTACATACTTCCAGTTTCAAAATGGATGAAGGCAGTCCAATGGTAGAAACTTCCAGTAAAAAGAAAATTAATACTAAGGATGTAAAGTACAATTAACACTGCTTTATGTTACATTTGAAGGTCAACAAGAGAGTAGATCTGAATAAGGTAAATTTCATCACAAGAAAAAATGATTTTTCTGTTTCTTTTATTTTTTATCTATATGAGGTGATAGACATTAAATAAACTTATGAAAATCATTTCATGATATATGTAAGTCAAATCACTATGCTGTGTACCTTAAATTTATTTATTTTTAATTAATTTATTTATTTATTTTGGGCGGGGGTCGGGTTGGGGAGGGAGGGAGCAGGCGGGCCACTTCTATTGGTCTTTCGTTTCTCTATGTTCATCTGTCTTTGTTCTTTGACTCCTGTGGGCCTCCCATCGTGGTGGCGTCTGTCATTGCAGAGCGCCGGCTCTGGGCGCATGCGCTCCAGAGCTTCAGCGCTCCGGCTCGGTAATTGGACACATCAGTCCAGCCGCTCCACGGCACGTGGGATCTTCCCAGGCCAGGGCTGGAACCGGCGCCCCTTGCACTGCAAGGCGGTGTCCTTACCCACTGGACCACCAGGGGAAGCCTGTACCTTAAATTTATATAATGCTGTATGTCAATTATAAATCGATGAAACTAAAACAAAAGAGTACCAATGCCTTGAGTCCCTTCTAAACAGTGATTCTGATATAAATGGTCTAGAGTCAGTTATGAGCACTAGTAGTTTATAAAACTTTCCCAGTGATTCTTATATATAGTCAAGATGAGAATTACTGCTCTCAAATGTAAGACTGAGAGCATGGCTTATTCATCTTTGCATGGTTTAATATTGTGCCTGTCATACATATTTAATTTCAGAACATTTTAGTTTAGTCTAGTTCAGTTTAGTTCAGTCACTCAGTAGTGTCTGACTTTTTGTAACCCCATGGACTGTGGCACCTTGTCCTTCACCATCTCCCAGAGCTTGCTCAAACTCATGTCCATTGAGTCAGTGATGACATCCAACTATTTCATCTTCTGTCATCCCTTTCTCCTTCTGCCTTCTATTTTTCCCAGCATCAAAGTCTTTTACAATGAGTCGTCTCTTCACATCATGTGGTCAGAGTATTGGAGCTTCAGCTTCAGCACATGTTGCCAGTTATATTTGAGGAAACTCTGGGAGATAGTGGAGGACAGATGATGCTAGCCTTCTGCAGTCCATGAGGTCATAAAAACTCAGAAATGACTTAGCAACTGAACAATAACAACAATCCAAACAATTAAAATCTGATCAGGTAGTTAACTTCACAAAGGTATTTCAAATCTTTATAAACAGTCAATTTTTGTTATATCAAGGTTTTCCTCTTAGCAATTTTGATCCTCTTAGGATTGAAAGTTTTCTTTTTTGCTTTTATGGACAAAAAAATAAAAAAAGCAGGAAAAATATGATGCTATGTTGCCTATAATAAGAAAAATTAAATATTGTTGTTAATTTCCTCCATTAAAAAATCATCTGGCAACTCCTTTTTTAATATAATCTTGCTTAACTTCTCATTCCTTCAGTATTTATTTTGCAATTTAATAAATTACAGTTCCAAATGTCATGCACACAAGATTGGCATGCTTTCAAAATAATGTCTTCTCTGTATGAGCATTTTAGCCAAAGCCACACCTCAACATGATTTTAAATCAGTGGTTCTCTATTAGAGATGTCTGAAAATATCTGGTTACATTTTCTGGTTGTCACAACTTGGGGAAAGGAGGGTTGTCACATAAAACAAAAGAGTACCAATGCCTTGAGTCCCTTCTAAACAGTGATTCTGATATAAATGGTCTAGAGTCAGTTATGAGCACTAGTAGTTTATAAAACTTTCCCAGTGATTCTTATATATAGTCAAGATGAGAATTACTGCTCTCAAATGTAAGACTGAGAGCATGGCTTATTCATCTTTGCATGGTTTAATATTGTGCCTGTCATACATATTTAATTTCAGAACATTTTAGTTTAGTCTAGTTCAGTTTAGTTCAGTCACTCAGTAGTGTCTGACTTTTTGTAACCCCATGGACTGTGGCACCTTGTCCTTCACCATCTCCCAGAGCTTGCTCAAACTCATGTCCATTGAGTCAGTGATGACATCCAACTATTTCATCTTCTGTCATCCCTTTCTCCTTCTGCCTTCTATTTTTCCCAGCATCAAAGTCTTTTACAATGAGTCGTCTCTTCACATCATGTGGTCAGAGTATTGGAGCTTCAGCTTCAGCACATGTTGCCAGTTATATTTGAGGAAACTCTGGGAGATAGTGGAGGACAGATGATGCTAGCCTTCTGCAGTCCATGAGGTCATAAAAACTCAGAAATGACTTAGCAACTGAACAATAACAACAATCCAAACAATTAAAATCTGATCAGGTAGTTAACTTCACAAAGGTATTTCAAATCTTTATAAACAGTCAATTTTTGTTATATCAAGGTTTTCCTCTTAGCAATTTTGATCCTCTTAGGATTGAAAGTTTTCTTTTTTGCTTTTATGGACAAAAAATAAAAAGCAGGAAAAATATGATGCTATGTTGCCTATAATAAGAAAAATTAAATATTGTTGTTAATTTCCTCCATTAAAAAATCATCTGGCAACTCCTTTTTTAATATAATCTTGCTTAACTTCTCATTCCTTCAGTATTTATTTTGCAATTTAATAAATTACAGTTCCAAATGTCATGCACACAAGATTGGCATGCTTTCAAAATAATGTCTTCTCTGTATGAGCATTTTAGCCAAAGCCACACCTCAACATGATTTTAAATCAGTGGTTCTCTATTAGAGATGTCTGAAAATATCTGGTTACATTTTCTGGTTGTCACAACTTGGGGGAAAGAGATTGTCACTGGGTTCTAGTGGATAGGGACCAAGGATGCTTCCAAATATTTCACAATGCACAGGGCAGGCCAAACAAAGAATCATTGATCCTTAACATCCATAGTTCTGAGGTTAGCGAACAAATGCAATTAAATATAACTATTCTAAGTTAATACCATCTTTCATGACTTAAAACGTACAGGAGTGGTAGTCCCCACTACACCATTATTAAATTTTTCTTTATTTTTATTTTTTTGTACGACTATTTAACTTGAGTCTTGTTCTCTACAATATCAGTTAAAATGAAGAGAAGGAAGTTGACTACTGTAAACATAACAAAGTAGCAACCCTAGTTGAAACTGTTACACTAAATATAATATATTTACTGGAGCCATTTAAAGCCACTGGAGCACTCTTGTGTGATTATTGATCTGTGATCATTGATATGAATTTGTTTCCAACACTGTGAATGGAGGATAAAAAGCAGTACACATTTACCCTGGACAGGCAGTAATACATATTTTGCCTTTCCTTCAGGGCTAAGCCAATTGTACACATAGCAGGCTCTCTCAATGGTACCATCTTAATCCAACTGAATAACAAGAAGTCCCAAATACATGGGAGTCCTTCATATGACTCATGTACTCAAGAAGGTGGGAGAGGAACCTTACAAAGACTAAAACTTAATGAGTTCAGTTTAGTGGGGCGTGCGTGGATGTCATCTCCAAAATGAAAATCAAGTGACTTTATCTTGTAATTTCTGCCACTAAGGAAAAAGCAAAATGCATGATAGGTCTTTTGGACTCTGGAAATAGCACAATCCAAGCAGAAGTACCCTTTTATTTGATGAGTTGTAGAGCAGCCATATTTGAATTAAGTCCAGAACAGGAAAGGACTCTTCGACAAGTCCACATTAAAGTGCAAGCTACTGTTTGGGCCCTATAATCTGGCAGATCCTGTGGTCCTGGGAAGTTACTTCAATTTTGTTTTCAGTTCCAAATGTCATGCACACAAGATTGGCATGCTTTCAAAATAATGTCTTCTCTGTATGAGCATTTTAGCCAAAGCCACACCTCAACATGATTTTAAATCAGTGGTTCTCTATTAGAGATGTCTGAAAATATCTGGTTACATTTTCTGGTTGTCACAACTTGGGGGAAAGAGATTGTCACTGGGTTCTAGTGGATAGGGACCAAGGATGCTTCCAAATATTTCACAATGCACAGGGCAGGCCAAACAAAGAATCATTGATCCTTAACATCCATAGTTCTGAGGTTAGCGAACAAATGCAATTAAATATAACTATTCTAAGTTAATACCATCTTTCATGACTTAAAACGTACAGGAGTGGTAGTCCCCACTACACCATTATTAAATTTTTCTTTATTTTTATTTTTTTGTACGACTATTTAACTTGAGTCTTGTTCTCTACAATATCAGTTAAAATGAAGAGAAGGAAGTTGACTACTGTAAACATAACAAAGTAGCAACCCTAGTTGAAACTGTTACACTAAATATAATATATTTACTGGAGCCATTTAAAGCCACTGGAGCACTCTTGTGTGATTATTGATCTGTGATCATTGATATGAATTTGTTTCCAACACTGTGAATGGAGGATAAAAAGCAGTACACATTTACCCTGGACAGGCAGTAATACATATTTTGCCTTTCCTTCAGGGCTAAGCCAATTGTACACATAGCAGGCTCTCTCAATGGTACCATCTTAATCCAACTGAATAACAAGAAGTCCCAAATACATGGGAGTCCTTCATATGACTCATGTACTCAAGAAGGTGGGAGAGGAACCTTACAAAGACTAAAACTTAATGAGTTCAGTTTAGTGGGGCGTGCGTGGATGTCATCTCCAAAATGAAAATCAAGTGACTTTATCTTGTAATTTCTGCCACTAAGGAAAAAGCAAAATGCATGATAGGTCTTTTGGACTCTGGAAATAGCACAATCCAAGCAGAAGTACCCTTTTATTTGATGAGTTGTAGAGCAGCCATATTTGAATTAAGTCCAGAACAGGAAAGGACTCTTCGACAAGTCCACATTAAAGTGCAAGCTACTGTTTGGGCCCTATAATCTGGCAGATCCTGTGGTCCTGGAAGTACCCATGATGAGAAAATTACTCCGCCATGTTTTATCAAGTCCCAGTATGAAAATCATCATTTAAGGAGACCCAGAAATTTTGAGAAGGAACCTGCTATTTGGAGTGGAGAAATATGCATCATTCAGAGGAACTGAAAGACCTCAACTGGCCCAGCCCTTCCGGTGGCATGAGACCTACCAAAGTGAGGACTGATAGATAGACTTCACCCAGATGCTTATTTCTCAAGGATATAAATACTTGCTTGTCATGATAGATGCCTTCAGAGGATGGATTGAAGGCTTTCCCACCTGGACAAAAATGGCTGAGGAGGTAGTAAATATGCTGCTCCATGAAATCATTCTGAGATTTGGCCTTCCCTGGTCACTATAAAAGTAACAATGGGATATCATTTATTTCTAAAGTCACCCTAGGGATCTCTAAAGCATTGGGCATTACTTATCACCTTCATTGTCCCTGGACGGCTGTCTTCAGATAAAGTAGAGAGTCTACCAATTCTTAAAATTGGTGATATAAAAGATAAACCAGGAGGCCTTTCTCAGATGGAAGAAGGCTTTACCAATAGCTCTCCTCCACACCCATGTTGCCCCTAAGAAACAGGTCCATCTTAGTCCTTAGAAGATGCAATGTGGGAGAGTTTTTATGTCAATGACCTCTTCCTAGATTCAGAGACTACATAGCTATTGGGCAATTCCAACAAGAAATACACTTATAGGGTGTCAACCAGGACCCAAAAGATTAATGGGTCACCACTATATGCCACAGGGGCTCAAGTTCTAATTATAGTCCAGAAAGATGGGTCCACAAAGATTCAACCTCAGCCCATATGGAAGGGCTCCTATCCTGTAACACTTCCTACTCCTACAGCAGTTAAGGTACCAGGACACAATCGCTGAATTCACTACTCACAAGTCAAGTCATGAAAGAAGACATTAGAGGGCACTCAATGCACCTGCGAGCCCTGGGAAACTCTGTATTACCTACCCAGAACTACAAATAAGTGTCATTCTAATGAACACCCCAAAATTAAATTTCTGGGAATAAGCTTTCTCAGGATAGCTCTTGCATTCAGTCTGGGTTATGCTGCTATTTTTCTTTGGTTTGTCTTACCCAAGGAAACTCACATGCCCTTAGATGGACACCACTATAAGGATTCTGAGGCTTGAGACTAGTAAGAGGGAGAGGACCCTCACCAATCCCAGCTCAGCAGGAAGTAGCCAGAGAGACCTTGATGCCCCTATTACCAAAGAATCGGACCTCCTATCTCTGAAGGGGGGAATGTGAGGCAGTTAGAATAGGGGAAAAAAAGAGCCCAAAATAGTGGCAGCTAAAAACAAAGGAGTAAAACCTGTGAAAAAGGAACAGAGGAAAAATCTGCCAACCAGAGTGAAAACCTCAGGTGAAACAAACACACTCTCTTCTAAGCTAGCCTTAATTTTCATTAAAAGGAACCCCTTCGAGGAGGTAGTAAATATGCTGCTCCATGAAATCATTCTGAGATTTGGCCTTCCCTGGTCACTATAAAAGTAACAATGGGATATCATTTATTTCTAAAGTCACCCTAGGGATCTCTAAAGCATTGGGCATTACTTATCACCTTCATTGTCCCTGGACGGCTGTCTTCAGATAAAGTAGAGAGTCTACCAATTCTTAAAATTGGTGATATAAAAGATAAACCAGGAGGCCTTTCTCAGATGGAAGAAGGCTTTACCAATAGCTCTCCTCCACACCCATGTTGCCCCTAAGAAACAGGTCCATCTTAGTCCTTAGAAGATGCAATGTGGGAGAGTTTTTATGTCAATGACCTCTTCCTAGATTCAGAGACTACATAGCTATTGGGCAATTCCAACAAGAAATACACTTATAGGGTGTCAACCAGGACCCAAAAGATTAATGGGTCACCACTATATGCCACAGGGGCTCAAGTTCTAATTATAGTCCAGAAAGATGGGTCCACAAAGATTCAACCTCAGCCCATATGGAAGGGCTCCTATCCTGTAACACTTCCTACTCCTACAGCAGTTAAGGTACCAGGACACAATCGCTGAATTCACTACTCACAAGTCAAGTCATGAAAGAAGACATTAGAGGGCACTCAATGCACCTGCGAGCCCTGGGAAACTCTGTATTACCTACCCAGAACTACAAATAAGTGTCATTCTAATGAACACCCCAAAATTAAATTTCTGGGAATAAGCTTTCTCAGGATAGCTCTTGCATTCAGTCTGGGTTATGCTGCTATTTTTCTTTGGTTTGTCTTACCCAAGGAAACTCACATGCCCTTAGATGGACACCACTATAAGGATTCTGAGGCTTGAGACTAGTAAGAGGGAGAGGACCCTCACCAATCCCAGCTCAGCAGGAAGTAGCCAGAGAGACCTTGATGCCCCTATTACCAAAGAATCGGACCTCCTATCTCTGAAGGGGGGAATGTGAGGCAGTTAGAATAGGGGAAAAAAAGAGCCCAAAATAGTGGCAGCTAAAAACAAAGGAGTAAAACCTGTGAAAAAAGGAACAGAGGAAAAATCTGCCAACCAGAGTGAAAACCTCAGGTGAAACAAACACACTCTCTTCTAAGCTAGCCTTAATTTTCATAGGACAGTCTCAAGGGGTGAGGAGACAAAATGTATAAAAAAAAATAAGCCAAGACTGGTTGAGGTTTCTCCTTTGGAGTTGGCATGTCCTCAGGCCTTGAGGGCCTAATCCTCCCTTTACTTAATAAAACTTGAGCTGTAGCACTTGTCCGCTGTTTCAAATCTGCATTGCAGTGAGACCGAATGGAGGAAGTTACACGCTCTTCCTACGGGAAGATGTAATGTCTTGACTCATTGAAATTATGCCTCTCAATGAGCTATTTTAACTGTCTGGGGACAGTGTCTTAATTTTTCCCATCCTGAATTCCACTCGGGGCACACCATTAGGAACAGCTGCAGAGGCTGATGATTGGAAGGCAGGCAGCATTCGTTGTTTACCAGGATGACAGGCCAAATTATTTTTGTGTGTCCACCTGAGCCAAAAGGTCAGTGATTGTCTCCTGAATATTATTTTAGCTTCTGAAGAACAAGGCTACACATAAACCACAACAAGATTAAATTGTATCCACTTTACCATTTAATGGGCTTGCCTGGTAGCTCAATGGTAAAGAATCTGCCTGCAATGCAGGAGCTGCAAGCAGAAGCAGGTTTGATCCCTGGGTCAGAAAGACTTCTTGGAGAAGGAGGTATTCTACAGTATTCTCCAGTATTATTGCCTGGAGAATCCCATAGACAGAGGAGCCTGGTTGGCTACAGTTCACGGGTCACAAAGAGTCAGATACATCGTAAGAGACATTCTTATCTCTCATGCACCATTCAAAAATAGCTCCTGTCTATACTGAGTCTCAGCAGTGATTGGGTGGCTGACCTTGACACATCATGTGATTCTATGGTCAGAGATATACCTATGGACTGGATTTCTTTTGGGGCCCTCACCAATCCCAGCTCAGCAGGAAGTAGCCAGAGAGACCTTGATGCCCCTATTACCAAAGAATCGGACCTCCTATCTCTGAAGGGGAATGTGAGGCAGTTAGAATAGGGGAAAAAAAGAGCCCAAAATAGTGGCAGCTAAAAACAAAGGAGTAAAACCTGTGAAAAAAGGAACAGAGGAAAAATCTGCCAACCAGAGTGAAAACCTCAGGTGAAACAAACACACTCTCTTCTAAGCTAGCCTTAATTTTCATAGGACAGTCTCAAGGGGTGAGGAGACAAAATGTATAAAAAAAAATAAGCCAAGACTGGTTGAGGTTTCTCCTTTGGAGTTGGCATGTCCTCAGGCCTTGAGGGCCTAATCCTCCCTTTACTTAATAAAACTTGAGCTGTAGCACTTGTCCGCTGTTTCAAATCTGCATTGCAGTGAGACCGAATGGAGGAAGTTACACGCTCTTCCTACGGGAAGATGTAATGTCTTGACTCATTGAAATTATGCCTCTCAATGAGCTATTTTAACTGTCTGGGGACAGTGTCTTAATTTTTCCCATCCTGAATTCCACTCGGGGCACACCATTAGGAACAGCTGCAGAGGCTGATGATTGGAAGGCAGGCAGCATTCGTTGTTTACCAGGATGACAGGCCAAATTATTTTTGTGTGTCCACCTGAGCCAAAAGGTCAGTGATTGTCTCCTGAATATTATTTTAGCTTCTGAAGAACAAGGCTACACATAAACCACAACAAGATTAAATTGTATCCACTTTACCATTTAATGGGCTTGCCTGGTAGCTCAATGGTAAAGAATCTGCCTGCAATGCAGGAGCTGCAAGCAGAAGCAGGTTTGATCCCTGGGTCAGAAAGACTTCTTGGAGAAGGAGGTATTCTACAGTATTCTCCAGTATTATTGCCTGGAGAATCCCATAGACAGAGGAGCCTGGTTGGCTACAGTTCACGGGTCACAAAGAGTCAGATACATCGTAAGAGACATTCTTATCTCTCATGCACCATTCAAAAATAGCTCCTGTCTATACTGAGTCTCAGCAGTGATTGGGTGGCTGACCTTGACACATCATGTGATTCTATGGTCAGAGATATACCTATGGACTGGATTCTGTCAGACAGAAAAGTGGTGATGTTTGGAGGGCTCAATAGCAACCCATCATAAGATGCAAGTGTTACAGCCAGGAGCAGGCATAAATGAGGTGAAAGACACAAATACACTGCATGAGCAGGTGGACCAGACCACATATCAGTTCCATGTGGCTCCAGTGCTTTTTATCCCCAGCTCACACCTATGACAATATTAAGGGCAACCTTTTGTCTTCCTACCAGCAAACAAAATAGTCACAGGATGAGTTAATCTGATATGTTAGTATAAGCTAAATATGAATTGCTATGGCATTACATCCCTGAGTAGAAATAGCTTTGAAACAGTGGTGAGAAGTCTTCTCAGCAGACAGAACGTTGGATGGTTTACCTGATTATCTATTTGTATGGAAGCAGAAGTAACTCCAGATGAACATGCACGTAAGAATCATCAGCAGTGATGGATGTTCTGGCTAGTTGGCCAGGAGCATAGAAGAAAAAATATTGGAAGACTGAAGATACGATCTGAGGAAGTGGAAAGTGGGTGGACACATGAAAGTTAACACAATTGTGAAAATCTTTGTATTTCATATTAATGCTCACCACAAAGATTTCAAAGGAAGAATACTAAAAATTAACCACCTAAGGAGAATATCTCATTTGGTTGCATAGTGGACTCTTAGAGAGAGTCATCTTGGTGATAGGAATAGGAAGTATGCAAAAGTTTAAAACTTTGTCTCTCTTGTGGGGTAAATCTAGCCCAGGCCAAGGTTTTTGCTGGCTTGGAGGTAAACACTGTGTAGATTTACTACATGGAGATGACAGATGTGGTCATGAGAGATTGACAGGGATGTCAACTGAGTGCAGTGCTTCACACTCACCAGACTTCTAGACATGTTTTATAATATCTGCACTCTCCTAGCCTTCAAACTATATTAGTATTTCTCATATCCTCAGAACATCTTCCTCTTTGATAGTTTCATAGCTTAGAAAAACATTTGCACCATCCCAGCTTGAAGAGTTTTCTTTTTTTTTTCCAAGTGTGTTTGCTTTGTAAAGATGTATAGTCATGGGTCACAGATCCAGCTACATATGCATAAGCTGTCAGCTGGCATATATCAATACTAAAATCATTTCTCAAAATACCTCTTCAATTCACTTGTGAGAAAACATCTCATTTGCGCATTGGTACTTCTGTAAAGTAAGTTCATTAAACTGCCTAGCATATGCTTCTTGAAACTTATTAAGAAGGTAATTCAAGATGACTTTTCCTTTTGCTTTCTTTTTGCATAGATGGGACCTTTACATTATCATCCCTCTAGATGGCGCAGACAGTAAAGTATCTACCATAGTGTGGGAGACCTGGGTTCAATCCCTGGGTCAGGAAAATCCCCTGGATAAGGGAATGGAAACCCACTCCAGTATTCTTGCCTGGAGAATTCCATAAACAGAGGCTACAGTCTGTGGAATTGCAAAGAGTTGAACACAACTAAACAAAACTTTCACTTCATGCAATCTTATAGCCATTGTTGCAAAGAGTTGGGTCATTGAAAACAATTCTTTTTTTGTAAAAGGAAAGGTTTTTGCAAGTTATGTAGTGTATAATTTACAATTCACTTGGAAAAATATACAAAGTGACTTACAGAAATTTTCATATTTATAGTATATATGTGAATTCACTTCAGTTTAGTTGTTTAGTCATATCTGATTCTCTGCGACCCCATTGACTGAAGCACACCAAGCTTCCCTGTCCTTCAGCATCTCTCAGAGTTCACTCAAATTCATGTGCATTGACTCAGTGAATTAGACAATAAAATAAATACTGTTTTAATTTTTTTTCCTATGTTCATTTTTCTCTTAGTTATTTTACTCTCACCTTTATTTCTGTCCATACATGAAGTCTGGAGATTTTGCCTCAGAGAAATGGTATTACATGTAGACAATAAATCAATAATACAGAGGTAAGAAAAATAAGACTACTATAGTACCAATAATAATAATAACAGAAACATTTGGAAACATTCTTGTTTCGAAGATTTAAATCCAATTTAAAACGTATCATTCTGGTGCATAGGCAAATATTACCATACAAAGGCATTTCATGTATAAAATCTGCAAAAAGAGAGAGGGACGGTTTCCCCTGGAGAGGAAAATGTACACTCCTAACTTTGGAGGAGGAAGTAACAGACTGGAGTGATGAAAGGCCGGTGATACTAGTAAAATGCCAAAGGAGTGTCCCATGTCCTGTGTTCCAAGAAAAACCTTCAAATGACTACAGAAAGATCTGCAATATCCCAGAGCAGAAAAAACCTGAAAAATGCCTGCCAGATAGAGCCTTTGGAAGGCAGCAAGCTCTTAGAGATAGAATGGATGTTAGTCTGCTTAGGAGAGCCCAGCAGAGATGAATAATCCTGAATAACAAACAGAAGCAGCAGGTATCTGCCCAGACTCAGAGTGTGACTCTCAAGTGACAGAAGAAAATGCAGGGTGAAGAATCTAAGCCGGCAGAAATGAGGGAACTCTGACCAGCAGTCTGATTGACTAATGGCCACAAGAAGTGAGGAGACCAAGTGTTCCCCAGAAAACATCTTCATGGACAAATAACCCCCAAAAGCTTTGGTTATTTAGAGGCCTAAAGTAGAAACTAACTTATGTCTTGTAAAATGAAAAGAATTTGTGTGCTTTTTAATAGCTGATATTCCAGATTAAAATTCATACCTGATACAATTGTATCTAGGAGACCATCAGAAACTAAATTGTCTTAAGGTGGTACAAGCAATAGTGTTATAAAGTGGCACTCGGATTTTTCAGCTTCAAGTCAATAGAACTTCTCTTATACCATCATTAATACATAGTTGTTTTAGAAAAGTAATTTTTGTTCCTAAACTCATACTCCGGAGAAAAACGTAGGATAAATATGAATTGAGAGCCATTCTACGGAAGACCTAATTTAAAACAAGAGAAGTCTGAGAAACTGTCATAGTCAAGATGAGTCAAGAAACGCAATGAATAAGTGTAGCATGGTATCCTAGATGGAGTCCTTAACCTCCTGCCCCCACTTCAAAAAAACAAAACTAAACTAAAAAAAAGTAAAAGCTAAGAAATTTGGGAAAAAGAGAAGTATGGACTCCTCTAGCCCATATAATGTATCAATATTGGTTCATTAATGTGATAAATATGCCATGCAAATGAATAACAGGGGAAACTGGGTCTGGGGTTAATGAGAATACTGTCTTTGAAACTTTCTGAAAATATATTCTAGATTTGAGAACTTATTTTAAAAATAAGAAAAAGTCAAATATCATATATCACTTATATGTGGAATCTAAAAAATGGTACCAATGAACCTATCTACAAAATAGAGTGACAGATGTAGAAAACAAACATAAGGGGAAAGATGGAGGTGGTGAAATGGGAGATTAGAATTGACATATACACACTACTGTATATAAAACAGATAACTAATAGGAACCTGCTCTGTAGCACAGTGGATTGTACTCAGTGTTCTGTGATAACCCAAGTAGGTATATATAAATGATTCACTTTCCTGTACAGTAGAAACTAAAGCAACATTATAAATCAATTATACTGCAATAAAAGGTTTTTTAGAAAGTGAAACAAAACCTTTAAAGGAAAGATTTAGAAAATAAGAAAAAATAATGTAACTTCGGGTGTTCCTATCCTGGAAGCTGCTGTTTGTGTTAAAGAGATCACAATGCAACTTTCATGTCAGAAAGACTACTTCCTGAGAAGAATGTCATATCCCTCTTCTATTATTACTAACCATTATTTTTGGTATTTCCATACTCTAGTTTGGCTTAATTAAATGTGCTTTCCATTTTCATTGTTTACTCTTGATGTTTCTCCCACCTCATAAACCCAAAATATCCTAGTATAAATATAGATGCTACTATATACTTAAATATGCTGGTATAAATACAGCTATATGGAGAGTTATACACATGGAGATAAATACAAACCTAACACCTCAGTTCTCAGATTCAGAGAAGTGGGTGATTAAAAAAGCTTGAGCTTGAATTATGCATTCACTGATTTACTATGAGACTTTTATGCTATTCTGTATTTTCAGAATTTAGTTGTCTTACCTGGTTTCAATTAGTGATAGTAAGTCAACATAATGGCTGTCCCACAGCAGGTACTCTGTTTTATTATGGGCTGCTAGAAGTCTAACAGCCAAATTCAAATTAGTGGCTTCTGGTCAACTAAAATGCTCAATCTGTTCCTCCACCCATTTTTCTCAGGGCTTTCAGATAGCAGGTCTATTATTCTCCCCATTCATGGAGTTCTTACATATATGTCTGTATGTCTGTTAAACTGGTGCCAATACCTTGTGAGTAAACAGAACAGGGCATCTGAGAGACATGAGGTCAAAGATAAAGCAGTGTGTTTTTGATTTAGTAATGAAGACATAAAATAGGACCATGAGTATTTGTAACTTAAGGACTGTAAGAATATGGAATCTAGTTGCAAAATACACTGTTAGTAAAGAGAGGTCAGATGTAGATAAAGGTTGTTATTACCAGTGGAAACATGAAGATGTTTAGAGCTGATACCCTCATGTGTACATTCTTGATTTTTCAGGGGCTTCCTTCCAGTTCCTTGAAATTCACCATCTTCATTTTTGTCAGTGCCTCCTCTTAAACTGACTGCTCTTAATCTCAACAAGTTTCTGAATGCCAGCAACATAATCCATAGCATCTTTTTTGTCTGAATCTCTTTTTCCTGATATCTTGCTCCACTGGATAGTATGACTTAAAATAACTTTAAGTCAACATTTCCTTTGGTGATTCCCATCTGTTCCTTGTAGATTCACAGAGATTGTTTGGTTTTTGGATAGGGTTGCAATTCTTCACTGACTTTTCTCTCTACCACAAGATGCTTTTCTTTCCTGGTCATAAATCCAGAACTCATCTTCCATAGCCCATAGTCCTTATCTTCTCTCTGGTCTTCTCATTGGGCATGCAGAAAGATTCAGAGACTGCCCCACCCAGGCACTCAGAAGAAAGAAACAGAATAGAGCTCACATCACATTAGCTGTTCTTTAAAGAAAAGCTCTATGTACACTTTCCATGATATCTTCTCTCCTGATCTTTTTTATTCCTCAGTACACTTGAGAGACTTCCTGTGATAGTTTAAGGTTTTGTACTTTTAAAGCCTACCTATGGCCCAGTACCTCATTTATAATACAGTGTCTTATGGGGTGTTGGTTCCTCAGCAGAAAATTCCAATTTAATATCCTATTATATGTACTACAAACTGGAGAAGAGTGAAGTAATCTTCCTTACCATTATCAGTGGGTCAGCAGGAAACCTTAGAAATGTGAGTCATAGTTCATTTAAATATTTGGCCTGTTATGGGTTAAATAATCCTTTCTGGACCAATGAGAGGATTTCTTAAAAATAAAAGCAATAGTTCTTTGGGAAGACAAAAATTGGCAAATATGATTCTGAAATAAACTGATCTGTACATTCATAACTTTCTCAAATTGGTTATTGACCTTCTAATCAAAGCTTCAAAGGATGACCCTGACTTAGTGGTACATAGTTTGAATATGTCTCACTAGAACCATGATTCAGGTTATGATCTGAAAATGACTGCTGACCTTGAATTGAGAAAGCTCACAGTCCCACCCACCTGCTCAGAATTTTAACAGTCTTATATTAGTAGGCTTATACTCCAAAAAACTGAGTAAAACATTAGTATTCATTGAGAAAAAACAAAAAAACAAAAAACTTTACAAATCAGAGCAAACTGTTTAGGTTTTGAAGATGTTTACTTATATATATCCATCTAATTTAATCCAGCCATTCAACATGGCTTAATTTAGTTTAGCTTACTGAGTGAAATTGAACCCTGGCAATCTACAACTCTGAATACAGGTAGGTTCTGCAATTCTTGTTTTGCTCTGTACTTTGGAACCTGTTGATAAATACTTTTAAAATGTATATAACTTGCTCTTAAGTAGTCTAGTAAAAGACACTACGTTGCTCCTGCAAAGGAAGACAGATGCAGTCATATTTTATGGGAGGAATTTTTTTCTTGAAGCTTTACATAATTTGAAATTCACATACTTCAAAATTATTTTTCCCATAGGAATAAACATAAAATTGAAAATTTTTTCAAGTTTTGAATAATTGAGCTCTATGTACACTTTCCATGATATCTTCTCTCCTGATCTTTTTTATTCCTCAGTACACTTGAGAGACTTCCTGTGATAGTTTAAGGTTTTGTACTTTTAAAGCCTACCTATGGCCCAGTACCTCATTTATAATACAGTGTCTTATGGGGTGTTGGTTCCTCAGCAGAAAATTCCAATTTAATATCCTATTATATGTACTACAAACTGGAGAAGAGTGAAGTAATCTTCCTTACCATTATCAGTGGGTCAGCAGGAAACCTTAGAAATGTGAGTCATAGTTCATTTAAATATTTGGCCTGTTATGGGTTAAATAATCCTTTCTGGACCAATGAGAGGATTTCTTAAAAATAAAAGCAATAGTTCTTTGGGAAGACAAAAATTGGCAAATATGATTCTGAAATAAACTGATCTGTACATTCATAACTTTCTCAAATTGGTTATTGACCTTCTAATCAAAGCTTCAAAGGATGACCCTGACTTAGTGGTACATAGTTTGAATATGTCTCACTAGAACCATGATTCAGGTTATGATCTGAAAATGACTGCTGACCTTGAATTGAGAAAGCTCACAGTCCCACCCACCTGCTCAGAATTTTAACAGTCTTATATTAGTAGGCTTATACTCCAAAAAACTGAGTAAAACATTAGTATTCATTGAGAAAAAACAAAAAAACAAAAAACTTTACAAATCAGAGCAAACTGTTTAGGTTTTGAAGATGTTTACTTATATATATCCATCTAATTTAATCCAGCCATTCAACATGGCTTAATTTAGTTTAGCTTACTGAGTGAAATTGAACCCTGGCAATCTACAACTCTGAATACAGGTAGGTTCTGCAATTCTTGTTTTGCTCTGTACTTTGGAACCTGTTGATAAATACTTTTAAAATGTATATAACTTGCTCTTAAGTAGTCTAGTAAAAGACACTACGTTGCTCCTGCAAAGGAAGACAGATGCAGTCATATTTTATGGGAGGAATTTTTTTCTTGAAGCTTTACATAATTTGAAATTCACATACTTCAAAATTATTTTTCCCATAGGAATAAACATAAAATTGAAATTTCAAGGTTTTGAATTTTGCGTCAAATTTGACAATCCACTAACATTTCATATAACACTATTTCAAATTACCACAACCCAATATTCATGAAATATAACCACATTTTTTATATGTGAGAAATGACAAGGTTGCAGGTGTGTGCTTTAAATGATGGGGTGAGATAGTTCTTCAGTTTGTTTATTGTAGATATTAGTAATAGTAATCTCTCTAAATATTGAACTAGGGATATGCTTCACTCACCACGTTAATATTCCTTACATCCAAAACAAATGGAAAATCTTCCTTATTTCCAAGTTTTGAGCTCAGGAGCTGTGTCTCTGTGGTTAGAGAATTTTCAGTCTTCAAGTTTCTTCCGATGTTAATGATTTCATCAAATATCTCACTCAGGGAGAACTGAGCGCCAACTGGCAGCCAAGCACAGAAAGTTTGAGAAGTGTGCCTTAATTCTATCAGAATATGTTTTTGCGGTCTGCTAATATTTTGATTAAGCCAATTTTGAGCTCTTAGTGTTTTTCTTTTGATTTTTTTTTTCTTTTCAAGTTTGCTAATCATGAGGAAGCACTCATTTTCATCTGGGATTTGTTTGCATTGATTGTATTTCCTTTAGTTCTGTGCTTCATAGGAAGCTTTCAGTGTGAAAGCTTGGGGGTAACTGCACTGGGGGTGTCTGCTCTGCAGAGTTGCTGGAATGTACTAACTGCAACTGCCTCCACCTTTCCTTGACTGTGTGCTCCCTTTGCTTATCTTTAGGCTTATGGAATTAAAAAGAGGAGCATGATGTCAGACAGCTGCGAAAATATTTCTCCTCATGTAAATGGACGGACTTGCTCCTGTTCCTTAGTAGAAGAGCTCATCCTATTCAATGATTTGATTTTTCTTTCTTTCTTTCTTTTTTTAAAATGTAGCCATATTAAAATGTTTTCCACGAGTTTGAAGTTTTTTTTTTTTGAAGCTATGTCTCATGTTGCTTCTCTTTTTTTCTTCATGGTTTGGAATTGTCTGGTCTATCAGTTGGATCTCCATCATGATATATATATATATATAGTATATTCAAAGTGCTTTAAGTTAGAACATTTTTTTTAAAGGCTAGGATAAAGAGATCCAGTGAAAGATGTTTGAGGTATTGTGATATATTTGAACAATGGGGGTCCCGGGACAGATGGAGTCATGGAAAATGACCCATCCCAGATATCCAGTGGGAAAATAAATAACCAATATTTATCTTTTAGTCCCTCATGTCCTGCCTATACCTCTGCCATTCATCCCTAGTTGGTTGAACCCATTTGGAAGCCCAGAACAACACTGACAATAACTACAAACTTGCCAATAGAATCTACAGAATCAGAGAGCAGAGTGAAGGAAGGAATCGAAAGAATCTGGGTACCTATGGGCCACCACCAGCTCATTTGTTCTCACAGTCCTTTTAGATTAACTATTGATCATGATTCCCAGCCAGGACCTTGACCTGGATCTATTTTCCCAGGCAGTATTTTAATTAATTTAGAGCTTAATGGTCAGATACCACCTTTGATTGCACAGTTTGCCAGAAAAATTTCATATGCTTTTTCTATGTAAAACTGTTCGGTTGTGGTTATTGATGTGCATGTATGTATATTATTCCACTATGTTGGAAAATATTTGCATGATTTTATGACTGCTACCCATCAGGGATGCACCTCTTGTTCCGCATATGCTTATATTTGAACTAATATCACTGAACACCATAACAAACCAGACATACAGCTTATACTCCCTGGCCAGAGATCAAAGCACAAATCCTTGGAGTGGAAGCCCTGAGTCCAAGACCCAACACTGTCAAAGAATTTACAACACTAGAGATTATTCACCTGTAAACAAGACCTAGCTCCATTTAAGACAGAAACCACTGAACTCTTCTACAAGGACAGAAACCCAAAGGAAGGGAGAATTCAACCACGAAAAAGACCTCCAACACGCAGACACACAGACAGAAACAAAAATTAACATAATAATGAAAAGACAGAGAAACACTGCACCAATGAAGGAACATATCAGAGAAACACAATTAAAAATGACAGAAGATGAGATAGACAAATTATCTGAAAGAGAATTCAGAAGAGCAATAATAGCGAGGATTCAAAACACTGAAAACAGAATACTAGAGGAAATTAGTGCACTGAGAAGAAATATGCAAGAAATGAAAAATAAGCAAATAGAGACAAACAACTCGATTGTTGGCCTGAAAAATACTATAGAAAGTCTCAACAGTAGAGTATCAGACGCAGGATGGATAAGTGAGCTGGAAGACAGAATGGTGGAAATAAGTGCTGAAGAACAGAACAAAGCACAAAAAATCAAAAGAACTGAGGATAGCCTTAGAGACATATGGGACAATATCAAAAGCACCAACGTTAGAATTATAGGAGTCCCAGAAGAAGAAGAGGGAATGAAGGTTATGAAAAAATTCTTGAAAAGGTTATAGTTGAAAACTTTCCCAGCTTGGGAAAGAAAATAGTCAACCAAGTCCAAGAAGCACAAAGAGTTTCGTACAGGATAAACCTCAGAAGAAACACACCAAGGCACATTCTAATCGAACTAACACAGACTCAATATAAAGACGGAAACTTTTCCAGTGGTCTATTGTTTTTTTGTTTGCAGATACCACCTTTGATTGCACAGTTTGCCAGAAAAATTTCATATGCTTTTCTATGTAAAACTGTTCGGTTGTGGTTATTGATGTGCATGTATGTATATTATTCCACTATGTTGGAAAATATTTGCATGATTTTATGACTGCTACCCATCAGGGATGCACCTCTTGTTCCGCATATGCTTATATTTGAACTAATATCACTGAACACCATAACAAACCAGACATACAGCTTATACTCCCTGGCCAGAGATCAAAGCACAAATCCTTGGAGTGGAAGCCCTGAGTCCAAGACCCAACACTGTCAAAGAATTTACAACACTAGAGATTATTCACCTGTAAACAAGACCTAGCTCCATTTAAGACAGAAACCACTGAACTCTTCTACAAGGACAGAAACCCAAAGGAAGGGAGAATTCAACCACGAAAAGACCTCCAACACGCAGACACACAGACAGAAACAAAAATTAACATAATAATGAAAAGACAGAGAAACACTGCACCAATGAAGGAACATATCAGAGAAACACAATTAAAAATGACAGAAGATGAGATAGACAAATTATCTGAAAGAGAATTCAGAAGAGCAATAATAGCGAGGATTCAAAACACTGAAAACAGAATACTAGAGGAAATTAGTGCACTGAGAAGAAATATGCAAGAAATGAAAAATAAGCAAATAGAGACAAACAACTCGATTGTTGGCCTGAAAAATACTATAGAAAGTCTCAACAGTAGAGTATCAGACGCAGGATGGATAAGTGAGCTGGAAGACAGAATGGTGGAAATAAGTGCTGAAGAACAGAACAAAGCACAAAAAATCAAAAGAACTGAGGATAGCCTTAGAGACATATGGGACAATATCAAAAGCACCAACGTTAGAATTATAGGAGTCCCAGAAGAAGAAGAGGGAATGAAGGTTATGAAAAAATTCTTGAAAAGGTTATAGTTGAAAACTTTCCCAGCTTGGGAAAGAAAATAGTCAACCAAGTCCAAGAAGCACAAAGAGTTTCGTACAGGATAAACCTCAGAAGAAATACACCAAGGCACATTCTAATCGAACTAACACAGACTCAATATAAAGACGGAATGCTTAAAGCAGCTAGGAGCAAACAACAACTAACATATAAAGTAGACCCCATACTTTTAACTGCTGATCTTTCAACAGAAACCCTGCAGGCCAGAAGAGAATGGCAGGACACATTTAAATGGCTAAAAAAGAATAACCTCCAACCAAGAATTCTTTACCTGTCAAGGATCTCATTCAGAATTGACGGAGAAGTCAATATCTTCACAGAAAGCAAAAGATAAAAGAACTTTGTACCATGAAACAAGCCCTACAACAAATGTTAAAGGGCCTGATATAGCCAATAAATACAAGAGTCAGAGAAGTCCTACAAATAAAACCCCAAATATCTAAGAAATGACAATAGGAACATTCATATCAATAATTACTTTGACTGTAAATGGACTAAATGCTCCAACCAAAAGACACAGGCTTGTTGAATGGATACAGAAGCAAGATCCATATACAAGTGGTTTACAAGAGACCTACTTCAGACCTAGAGACACTCATAGACTGAAAGTGAAAGTCTGGAAAAAGGTATTCCATGCAAATGGAAATCAAAAGAAAGCTGGAGTAGCAATCTTCATAACTTACAAAATAGACTTTAAAATAAGAAGATTATAAGAGACAAGGCAGGTCACTACATCATGATCAAGGGATCTATCCAAAAGGAAGACATAACAGTCATGAATATCTATGTACCCAACACAGGAGCACCCCAATACATAAGACAAACACTTCCAGACAAAAAAGAAGGCATTGACAATAACACAATAATAGTAGGAGACTTTAACGCCCCTCTCACAACAATGGACAGGTCATCAAAACAAAAAATTAATAAAGAAACACAAGTCTTACATGCCACACTAGAAGTGATATCCCTCATGGATATCTGTAGGACCTTCATTCAAAAGGAGAATACACTGTCTTCTCAAGTGCTCATGGAACATTCTCCAGGATAGAACACATCTTGGGCCACAAATCAAACCTCAGGCGATTCAAGAAAATCGAAATCATATCAACCATCTTCTCTGACCACAATGCAATGAGACTAGAGATCAACTACAGGGAAAAACAAACTGCTAAAAACACAAGCAAATGGAGATTAAACAACACATACCAAAAAACAAACTTATTACTGAACAAATCAAAGGAGAAATGAAAAAAAATTCCTAGAAGAAAATGACAATGAACACATGGCAGTGCAAAACGTATGGGATACTACAAAAGAAGTTCCAAGAGGGAAATTTATAGTGATATAATCCTACCCCAAGAAACAAGAAAAATATCAAACAGATGACCTAACCCTGTGCTTAAAACAACTGGAGAAAGAAGAACAAAAACATCTCAAGGTCAGCAGAAGGACAGACATAATAAAGATAAGAGTGGAAATAAATGAAAAAGAAATGAAAGAAACAATAGTAAAGATATATAAAGTGAGAAGCAAGTTCTTCAAAAAGGTAAACAACAATTGTCGAGCCACTGGCCAGACTCATCAAGAATAAAAGAGAGAAGAACCAGATCACCAAAATCAAAAATGAAAAAGGAGAGATTATAATAGATAATACAGAAATCCAAAGGATTAGAAGAGACTATTATGAACAACTCTATGGCAACAAATTGGACAACCTGGAAGAAATGGACAGTTTCTTAGAGAAGATTAATCTCCCAAGATTGAACCAGGAAGAAATAGAAACTATGAACAATCCAATCACAAACACAGAAATAGACTTTGTGATCAAAAATCTACCAAAAAATCAAAGCCCAGGGCCTGATGGCTTCACAGGCAAATTCTACGAAACATTTAAAGAAGAGCTAATGCCTGTCCTTCTAAAACTCTTTCACAAAAAATTGCACAGGAAGGAACACTTCCAAACACATTCTACAAGGTCACCATCACCCTGATACCCAAACCAGGCAAAGACAACACAAAAAAAGATAATTATAGGCCATTTTCACTAATGAATTTAGATGCAAAAATCGTCAACAAATTCCTAGCAAATAGAATTCAACAACACACCAAAAAACTCATACATCATGCTCAAGTCGGTTTCATCCCAGGCACGTAAGGATTCTTCAATATCCACAAATCAATCAATGTGATACTCTGTATGAACAGATTGAGAGACAAAAACCACATGATAATCTCAACAGATGCAGAAAAAGCCTTTGACAAATACAACATCCATTTATGATTAAAAAAAAAATTCTTAAAAAAAAAGGCATAGAAGGAAGCTACCTCCACATACTGAAATCCATATATGAGATGCCCACAGTGAACATTATTCTCAATGGTGAGAAACTGAAAGCATTCCCTCTAAGATCAGGAACAAGACAAGGGTGATTCCACATCAACATAGTCCTGGAAGTGCTAGCAACAGCAATAAGAGAAGAGAAATATCAAACAGATGACCTAACCCTGTGCTTAAAACAACTGGAGAAAGAAGAACAAAAACATCTCAAGGTCAGCAGAAGGACAGACATAATAAAGATAAGAGTGGAAATAAATGAAAAAGAAATGAAAGAAACAATAGTAAAGATATATAAAGTGAGAAGCAAGTTCTTCAAAAAGGTAAACAACAATTGTCGAGCCACTGGCCAGACTCATCAAGAATAAAAGAGAGAAGAACCAGATCACCAAAATCAAAAATGAAAAAGGAGAGATTATAATAGATAATACAGAAATCCAAAGGATTAGAAGAGACTATTATGAACAACTCTATGGCAACAAATTGGACAACCTGGAAGAAATGGACAGTTTCTTAGAGAAGATTAATCTCCCAAGATTGAACCAGGAAGAAATAGAAACTATGAACAATCCAATCACAAACACAGAAATAGACTTTGTGATCAAAAATCTACCAAAAAATCAAAGCCCAGGGCCTGATGGCTTCACAGGCAAATTCTACGAAACATTTAAAGAAGAGCTAATGCCTGTCCTTCTAAAACTCTTTCACAAAAAATTGCACAGGAAGGAACACTTCCAAACACATTCTACAAGGTCACCATCACCCTGATACCCAAACCAGGCAAAGACAACACAAAAAAAGATAATTATAGGCCATTTTCACTAATGAATTTAGATGCAAAAATCGTCAACAAATTCCTAGCAAATAGAATTCAACAACACACCAAAAAACTCATACATCATGCTCAAGTCGGTTTCATCCCAGGCACGTAAGGATTCTTCAATATCCACAAATCAATCAATGTGATACTCTGTATGAACAGATTGAGAGACAAAAACCACATGATAATCTCAACAGATGCAGAAAAAGCCTTTGACAAATACAACATCCATTTATGATTAAAAAAAAAAAAAACTCTTCAAAAAATGGGCATAGAAGGAAACTATCTCAACATAGTGAAAGCCATATATGAGAAGCCCACAGTGAACATTATTCTCAATGGTGAGAAACTGAAAGCATTCCCTCTAAGATTAGGAACACGACAAGGGTGTCCACTTTCACCACTATTATTCAACATAGTCCTGGAAGTGCTAGCAACAGCAATAAGAGAAGAGAAAGAAATAAAAGGAATCCAGATTGGAAAGGAAGAAGTAAAGCTCACCCTTTTTCCAGATGACATGATATTATACATAGAAATCCACAAAGACACTATTACAAAACTACTAGAGCTAATCAACGAATTCAAAAGTGTCACAGGATACAAAATCAATACACAGAAATCAGTGGCATTCCTATACACAAACAATTAAAAATCAGAAAATGAAATCAAAGATGCAATCCCCTTCACCATTGCAACAAAAAGGGTAAAATAGGGCTTCCCTGGTGGTCCAGTGAGTAAGGACACCGCCTTGCAGTGCAAGGGGCGCCGGTTCGATCCCTGGCCTGGGAAGATCCCACGTGCCATGGAGCGGCTGGATCCATGTGTCTAATTACCGACCCGGAGCTCTGGAGCACATGTGGCCAGAGCTGGTGCTCTGTGACAACAGAGGCCACCACAATGGGAGGCCCACGAGGGCCAAAGAACAAAGATGGATGAAAATAGATAGATGAAAGAGCAACAGGAGTGGCCCACCTGCTCCCCTCCCTCCCCACTCCACCCCCACCAAAATAAATAAATAAATCTTTAAAAAAAAGGGTAAAATATCTAGGAATAAACCTACCCAAAGAAACAAAAGAACTGTACACTGAAAATTACAAGACACTTATGAAAAAAATTAAAGAAAGCTTAAACAGATGGAGAGATATTCCATGTTCCTGGGTCAGAAGAATCAGTATTGTGAAAATGACCATACTACCAAATGTCATCTATAGGTTCAATGTGATCCCTATCAAATTACCAATGACATTCTTCACAGAACTAGACCAAAAAATCACACAGTTCATATGGAAACACAAAAGACCCCAAATAGCCAAAGCAATCCTCAGAAAGAAAAACGGAGCTGGAGGGATCAGTCTCCCTAACTTCAGACTCTACTACAAAGCAACAGTCATCAAGACAGTATGGTACTGGCACAAAAACAGAAATATCGACCGATGGAATAAGATAGAGAACCCAGAGATTGGCTCACACACATATGGATACCTTATTTTTGAGAAAGGAAGTGAAAAGCTAAAATGGGAAAAGACAGCCTCTTCAATAAATGGTGCTGGGAAAATTGGACAGCTACATGCAAAAAAATGATTATTAGGAACAAAATACGTCCTGGAAGTGCTAGCAACAGCAATAAGAAGAGAAAGAAATAAAAGGAATCCAGATTGGAAAGGAAGAAGAAACATTTTCCAGATAATATATACATAGAAATCCACAAAGACACTATTACAAAACTACTAGAGCTAATCAACGAATTCAAAAGTGTCACAGGATACAAAATCAATACACAGAAATCAGTGGCATTCCTATACACAAACAATTAAAAATCAGAAAATGAAATCAAAGATGCAATCCCCTTCACCATTGCAACAAAAAGGGTAAAATAGGGCTTCCCTGGTGGTCCAGTGAGTAAGGACACCGCCTTGCAGTGCAAGGGGCGCCGGTTCGATCCCTGGCCTGGGAAGATCCCACGTGCCATGGAGCGGCTGGATCCATGTGTCTAATTACCGACCCGGAGCTCTGGAGCACATGTGGCCAGAGCTGGTGCTCTGTGACAACAGAGGCCACCACAATGGGAGGCCCACGAGGGCCAAAGAACAAAGATGGATGAAAATAGATAGATGAAAGAGCAACAGGAGTGGCCCACCTGCTCCCCTCCCTCCCCACTCCACCCCCACCAAAATAAATAAATAAATCTTTAAAAAAAAGGGTAAAATATCTAGGAATAAACCTACCCAAAGAAACAAAAGAACTGTACACTGAAAATTACAAGACACTTATGAAAAAAATTAAAGAAAGCTTAAACAGATGGAGAGATATTCCATGTTCCTGGGTCAGAAGAATCAGTATTGTGAAAATGACCATACTACCAAATGTCATCTATAGGTTCAATGTGATCCCTATCAAATTACCAATGACATTCTTCACAGAACTAGACCAAAAAATCACACAGTTCATATGGAAACACAAAAGACCCCAAATAGCCAAAGCAATCCTCAGAAAGAAAAACGGAGCTGGAGGGATCAGTCTCCCTAACTTCAGACTCTACTACAAAGCAACAGTCATCAAGACAGTATGGTACTGGCACAAAAACAGAAATATCGACCGATGGAATAAGATAGAGAACCCAGAGATTGGCTCACACACATATGGATACCTTATTTTTGAGAAAGGAAGTGAAAAGCTAAAATGGGAAAAAGACAGCCTCTTCAATAAATGGTGCTGGGAAAATTGGACAGCTACATGCAAAAAAAATGAAGTTGGAGCCTTCCCTGACACCATACACAAAGATCAACTCAAAATGGATTAAAGACCTAAATGTCTTTAGACCAGAAACCATCAAATTCTTGGAGGAGAATATAGGCAAAACAATCAAGGATATAAATCAAAGCAAGATCTTCAATGACCCACCTACTAGAATAGTGGAACTAAACACAAATATTAACATGTGGGACCTAATGAAACTAAAAAGCTTTTGTACAGCAAAAGAAATCATAAAAAAGGTGAACAGACAGCCCACAGAATGGGAAAAAATCATAGCAAATGAAACAACAGACAAAGAATTAATCTCCAAAATCTATAAGCAACTCAGACAACTCAGCACTGGAGAAATGAACAACCCCATCAAAAAATGGGAAAAAGATCTAAAAAGACATCTAATCAAATAGGGCATAACAATGGCCAAAAAGCACATGAAATGATGCTCAACCTCGCTTATAATTATAGAAATGCAAATCAAAACTACAATGAGATATCACCTCACACCCGTCAGAATGGCTATCATCAACAAACCGACAGACACTAAATGCTATAGAGGGTAAGGAGAAAAGGGAACCCTCTTGCATTGCTGGTGGGAATGTAAATTGATGCACCCGCTGCGGAAGACAGTATGGAGATTCCTTAGAAAACCAAAAGTAGAAGCACCCTAGACCCAGCAATTCCACTCTTAGGCTTATACCCAGATGAAATCAAAACTGGAAGAAGCACTTCTACCCCAATGTTCATTGCAGCTCTCTATACAATATCTAGAACATGGAAGCAACCTAGATGCCCTATGATGAATGATGGATATAGAAGCACTGGTACCTATATACAATGGAATACTACTCAGCTGTAAAAAGAAATGCAGAAGAATCAGTCCTAATGAGGTGGTCGGATCTAGAACCAACATAAAAAGTGAAGTGAGACAAAAAGAGAAAGACCTGTACAGTGTACTAACACATATATATGGAGTCTAGTAAAAGGGTAATGATAGCATACGCAGTGAACCCATGGAAAAACAGACAGAGAATAGACATATGGGCATTGTGGGGAATGAATAGTGTGTGGGCAGCATAGAAGGAGTAACATGGAAATCTATACTATCATATGTGGAATAATAGCTATTGTCATTGCGCTGAGGGAATTGGAGCTCCTACAAGGGTTCGGTGCGACAGCCTGGAAGGATGGGATGGAGGTGCTGGGACAGGGGAGGCTACCAAGGGTAAGCATATGACTTCTCTGGGAACATACATGTCTGTGAACAGCAAAACTCTGTAAAAACTTAAAAAAAAAAAAAATTGAGAAAAGGTGGGGCGTGAGATCCAACTAACAAAATTTCTATTAAATCAAGTTAATTAAATTTTAAAAAACAAAACCCCACTATTGATTGTTGAATTCAACTCAGACAACTCAGCACTGAGAAATGAACAACCCCATCAAAAAATGGGAAAAAGATCTAAAAAGACATCTAATCAAATAGGGCATAACAATGGCCAAAAAGCACATGAAATGATGCTCAACCTCGCTTATAATTATAGAAATGCAAATCAAAACTACAATGAGATATCACCTCACACCCGTCAGAATGGCTATCATCAACAAACCGACAGACACTAAATGCTATAGAGGGTAAGGAGAAAAGGGAACCCTCTTGCATTGCTGGTGGGAATGTAAATTGATGCACCCGCTGCGGAAGACAGTATGGAGATTCCTTAGAAAACCAAAAGTAGAAGCACCCTAGACCCAGCAATTCCACTCTTAGGCTTATACCCAGATGAAATCAAAACTGGAAGAAGCACTTCTACCCCAATGTTCATTGCAGCTCTCTATACAATATCTAGAACATGGAAGCAACCTAGATGCCCTATGATGAATGATGGATATAGAAGCACTGGTACCTATATACAATGGAATACTACTCAGCTGTAAAAAGAAATGCAGAAGAATCAGTCCTAATGAGGTGGTCGGATCTAGAACCAACATAAAAAGTGAAGTGAGACAAAAAGAGAAAGACCTGTACAGTGTACTAACACATATATATGGAGTCTAGTAAAAGGGTAATGATAGCATACGCAGTGAACCCATGGAAAAACAGACAGAGAATAGACATATGGGCATTGTGGGGAATGAATAGTGTGTGGGCAGCATAGAAGGAGTAACATGGAAATCTATACTATCATATGTGAAAAAGATAGCTATTGTCATTGCGCTGAGGGAATTGGAGCTCCTACAAGGGTTCGGTGCGACAGCCTGGAAGGATGGGATGGAGGTGCTGGGACAGGGGAGGCTACCAAGGGTAAGCATATGACTTCTCTGGGAACATACATGTCTGTGAACAGCAAAACTCTGTAAAAACTTAAAAAAAAAAAAAATTGAGAAAAGGTGGGGCGTGAGATCCAACTAACAAAATTTCTATTAAATCAAGTTAATTAAATTTTAAAAAACCAAACACTATTGATTGTGAATTCCCTCCATCTGACCCTTTCGTCTTCCCATTGACTTCTCATTTCAAAGCAAGGTGTACTAGTTTGTTTGGGCTACAATAAAAATATACCACCAACTGGTAGCCATAAACAACTGAAATTTATTACTCACACTTCTGAAAGTGGGAGAAGTTCAGAGTTTGGGCATAAGCATGGCTATGTTCAGGATTCCCAGGTGGTGCTAGTGGTAAAGAATTCATCTGCCAATGTAGGAGACATAAAATACAAAGGTTTGATCCCTGAGTTGGGAAGATTCCCTGGCAATCCATTCCATTATTCTTGCCTGGAGAATCCCGTGGACAGAGGAGCTGGTGGGCTACAGTACATGGAGTCACAAAGAGTTGGATAAAACTGAAGTGACTTAGTGTGCACACACAAATGCAAGATTGTGTTGTGATAAGAGCCCTCTTCCTGGTTTACAGCTGACACTCTCAGGTATCAAAAGGAATGAGGGATCTCTGAAGTCTTTTTTATATGGGTGTTAATTCTATTATGGAAGGCCCCATCCCCAGATCTATCTCAGCTCTCAGTTGCTTATGCCACCATCTTTGAGGATTAGGATTCAACATAAGAATTTTGGGGTAACAAACATTCAACTCATAGTACAAAGTAAGTCTATTCATTCATTTTTTTTTATTTATTGAGTACAACTATGCAATAAGCTCTATGTTAAAACTGGAAATTAAAAAAACAAAACAAAACAAAACAAATATACAATTCTTAAACATTTGGTTGGGGGAAACATCAATACCAGGGGCTTGAAAAACAGTTTGAATTGGAGGCACACCAACATGTCCACTACTTCTCCATTATCGCCACACCTCCACATCACCCAGTCTATAGCCTGGTATCTTTGTCAGCAACTCCCTCTGCTCAGGCATATTTCTTACCATGGACTCTACTATTCACTGGAAAACTAAAATTTCTCAGTCTCTTTCTCTCATTTTCTCTATCACTGTCTCTGTCTATCTCTGTCTCTCTGTGTGTGTCTCTCTCTCACATACACACATTAGCTCTTAGAACTTAATACTGTTCTATTAAGGAAACCAGCTAAAAACTGAAAATAGAAAATGGGGAAAAATTAAAAATATTATGTCTTTTACTTCTTGACGATTTCCCAGTATTACTAGGAGTAATTAAAAATGCATGTACACACACAAGTGTATGTAATCCTACAAAACACCCACCAATGGTGCTTAGAACACTCTCCCTTTCTTTTGGATATCACACACAGTGTTTGTTTGGAATGCACAAGGGAGTCACTGATAATAAACCCTGTTTCTCAAGACTCACTGCCAATATTTGGAACTGTCTGAATTGACGAGCTCTTGATCAATGGTAGCCATGTCTTAAGCTTCTGGAACTACTCCCATTTCTACTGCCACAGATGAGCTGGGGCAGAGGAGAATGGTCCTTAAATACCCGCATCCTACTGCAGAGTTGGAAAGATGGCTGTTGAACTCCTGAACATTTTGCCATAGACACACTGTTTACACAACACAGCTGCTGAAAAGGGCCTGATGACAGGAACTTATTAAGGCCTTTAGGGATGATCTCAGACTCTCAGTTGGCTATTATGGAAGGCCCCATCCCCAGATCTATCTCAGCTCTCAGTTGCTTATGCCACCATCTTTGAGGATTAGGATTCAACATAAGAATTTTGGGGTAACAAACATTCAACTCATAGTACAAAGTAAGTCTATTCATTCATTTTTTTTTATTTATTGAGTACAACTATGCAATAAGCTCTATGTTAAAACTGGAAATTAAAAAAACAAAACAAAACAAAACAAATATACAATTCTTAAACATTTGGTTGGGGGAAACATCAATACCAGGGGCTTGAAAAACAGTTTGAATTGGAGGCACACCAACATGTCCACTACTTCTCCATTATCGCCACACCTCCACATCACCCAGTCTATAGCCTGGTATCTTTGTCAGCAACTCCCTCTGCTCAGGCATATTTCTTACCATGGACTCTACTATTCACTGGAAAACTAAAATTTCTCAGTCTCTTTCTCTCATTTTCTCTATCACTGTCTCTGTCTATCTCTGTCTCTCTGTGTGTGTCTCTCTCTCACATACACACATTAGCTCTTAGAACTTAATACTGTTCTATTAAGGAAACCAGCTAAAAACTGAAAATAGAAAATGGGGAAAAATTAAAAATATTATGTCTTTTACTTCTTGACGATTTCCCAGTATTACTAGGAGTAATTAAAAATGCATGTACACACACAAGTGTATGTAATCCTACAAAACACCCACCAATGGTGCTTAGAACACTCTCCCTTTCTTTTGGATATCACACACAGTGTTTGTTTGGAATGCACAAGGGAGTCACTGATAATAAACCCTGTTTCTCAAGACTCACTGCCAATATTTGGAACTGTCTGAATTGACGAGCTCTTGATCAATGGTAGCCATGTCTTAAGCTTCGGGGAAACTACTCCCATTTCTACTGCCACAGATGAGCTGGGGCAGAGGAGAATGGTCCTTAAATACCCGCATCCTACTGCAGAGTTGGAAAGATGGCTGTTGAACTCCTGAACATTTTGCCATAGACACACTGTTTACACAACACAGCTGCTGAAAAGGGCCTGATGACAGGAACTTATTAAGGCCTTTAGGGGATGATAAGACTTGTTGAAATCATGATGTCTGTTGGCTACCCTTGATTGATGCACCATCACCAGGCCTAGGCTTCAGGCATACTATAGCTTACATAGGTTTTCTGGGCTGAACTGCAAACCTATCCCTGCTATAAAGACAAATCAATCCTTTGTTTCAGTGTGTCCTATAGCCTGAAAGATAAAATTCCCTAAAATTTAAGCTCCCTAACAATAGATGTAAAGCTTCTTATGATCTGGCTTCTATCTCCACAACTCTCCCTACTGGAAACAAATTGTCTCTACCCAGTCCGCATATGCTATTTCTTCCCTGCTTACCTACTTCTCTGCTTAGAATGCTTGGTCTACCCTTAAAAACTCCTGCTTATCTTTAAGACTCATCACCAGTGTCACCTCCTCCCTGAAGTCTTCCTTGATAGCTTTTCCCTTCCCATTTACATTGTTCTTTACTGAGTTTCAAATGATGTTTTCCAATTTTTTTCAGTATGTGCCAAGGGCACACTGCATGCCAGTGAAGTCTGTCACCTAATCAGAACCCTGCTCTATTTCACAAGCAGATAAATGTTGGAGGAAAAGGGTAGTTTACGCATCACTCTGACCTCTCTTATAGGTACGAGCTCTGCCAGGTTGGCCTGCCTTCCCCATCACCCCAGTGATTCTGATTAATACATTTTTTGCCAATTTGTCAAAGTTTTTATCTCCCTGAGAAGACTCTGAATTCCTTTAGTGTAGGAATTCTAATAGATGCTTATCTTCTCCATGTGTGGCATAGTCCACAGAAACTAGTGGATCTGAATAATAAATAACAGTATTATAGAAGACAATGCTTTTTAAATTCTAAACAAGGGCTTTACAATGGACTTCTGGATCTTATCTCCATGGCTAATACACAATGCTGTGTTATACTGTAGAATAGAGGAGAATTGTTGACTTTAATTTGGTCTTTGTTATTGAACCAGTCCAAGTATTTTTGAATTGGAGATCTCTCTAATAATAACCCTGAAATTAGCTGAAATTAACAAGATTTTTGATTAAGAGAATATTAAAGTTGTAAAGATTATCTTACTTATCATCATTGTTTTGCTTCAAATTTCTGTCTTTTCTCTTTTTTTTCCAGATTTTCCATGTCTGGCTTTATCATAGGTACTCATGGGTATTTTAGACTTCAAAATAAGGAATTCTGGGAAATTTTTATATTGGAAATAATCTTATGAACTTGTCTCAAATCATTTTAGTGAACATTGCAAGTCCAATGGTGTTTCCCAGGTGACTCAGTGTTAAAGACTTTATCTGTCTGCCACTGCAGGAAATGAGGAGACACATGGTCAACCCCTGGGTTGGGAAAAATCCCCTGGAGGAGGAAATGGCAATCCACTTCAGTGTTTTTGACTGACAAATTCCATGGACAGAGGAGCCTGGAGGGCTAGAGTCCATGGGGTTGCAGAGTCAGACATGACTGAGTGACTGAGTATGCACACACGAAGTCCAATGTTCTGGTACTGATTTTCTATATATGTGTGTGTGATTTTTCCACACCACTTAAAAGTTCTCCTGTATCAATTGGGTGTCCTGAAATTTAACTCAACTTTAACATTATCTACCAAGAGATAGTATCAGATTGCAGTTTGTTCCCACAAGACTGTCATCTACTTCAGATGCCAATTGGAAGCCCAGGATTTTACCTGTGCTTTTGACTGACTGGCTCTATATCAGAGGTTCCCATGATTTCCTCTTTGGGCTTAATTTCTTTGCAACAATGGCTCACAGAACTCAGAAAATCCCATTTTTAATTAGATTACAAAGGATATTAAAGGATGTACATCAAGAGCCAGATGAAGAGACACACAGGGCAAGATCCTGAACAAAGGAGCTTCCATCCTCATTGATTTTGGGGCCTGGTCTGGTAGCCCATGGAAACATTCTGGTTCCCCAGTCAGGAAGCTCTCAGAACTCCATCCTTTTACATTTTTATGGTGGCTTCCTTACATAGGCATGATTGATTAAATTATTGATCATTGATTTAACCTCCAGCTCCTCTTCCTCCCAGGAGGTCATGGTAGTGGGATTAAAAATTCCAACCCACCAATCATGGGCTCCTTTTCCTCACCAGTTCCCAACCTTAGATGCAAATGTAACCTGATTAGCACAAAAAAAGACTCCTTTGTTGGTCTTATCATGAAGGATATTCCCAGAGATTTAGGTGTTCTGTGAAGAAATATAGACAAAGACCAAATATATATATATATATATATATATATATATATATTATAAATTGTAGTACCACAACAAGCTTTCATCAACTGAGAGATGTCTTAAAGATGAGAAAAATAAGGTTATGCCTATGCGTGTTTTCAGATAATACACAATTTGTGTGCCAATTTAAGAGTAACCAATTTTATCCCTTGAAAGTAACTCATTTTAAAAATTTATTTGAGAGTGGGTAATGAGGAGGTGTGTGTGTATGGGAGTCAGAGTAAGATTTAATTTAGTAATGAACATAGTACAATATTTAGTAAGGTTATGAGTAATGGAGGGCTAGAGTCCATGGGGTTGCAGAGTCAGACATGACTGAGTGACTGAGTATGCACACACGAAGTCCAATGTTCTGGTACTGATTTTCTATATATGTGTGTGTGATTTTTCCACACCACTTAAAAGTTCTCCTGTATCAATTGGGTGTCCTGAAATTTAACTCAACTTTAACATTATCTACCAAGAGATAGTATCAGATTGCAGTTTGTTCCCACAAGACTGTCATCTACTTCAGATGCCAATTGGAAGCCCAGGATTTTTACCTGTGCTTTTGACTGACTGGCTCTATATCAGAGGTTCCCATGATTTCCTCTTTGGGCTTAATTTCTTTGCAACAATGGCTCACAGAACTCAGAAAATCCCATTTTTAATTAGATTACAAAGGATATTAAAGGATGTACATCAAGAGCCAGATGAAGAGACACACAGGGCAAGATCCTGAACAAAGGAGCTTCCATCCTCATTGATTTTGGGGCCTGGTCTGGTAGCCCATGGAAACATTCTGGTTCCCCAGTCAGGAAGCTCTCAGAACTCCATCCTTTTACATTTTTATGGTGGCTTCCTTACATAGGCATGATTGATTAAATTATTGATCATTGATTTAACCTCCAGCTCCTCTTCCTCCCAGGAGGTCATGGTAGTGGGATTAAAAATTCCAACCCACCAATCATGGGCTCCTTTTCCTCACCAGTTCCCAACCTTAGATGCAAATGTAACCTGATTAGCACAAAAAAAGACTCCTTTGTTGGTCTTATCATGAAGGATATTCCCAGAGATTTAGGTGTTCTGTGAAGAAATATAGACAAAGACCAAATATATATATATATATATATATATATATATATATATTATAAATTGTAGTACCACAACAAGCTTTCATCAACTGAGAGATGTCTTAAAGATGAGAAAAATAAGGTTATGCCTATGCGTGTTTTCAGATAATACACAATTTGTGTGCCAATTTAAGAGTAACCAATTTTATCCCTTGAAAGTAACTCATTTTAAAAATTTATTTGAGAGTGGGTAATGAGGAGGTGTGTGTGTATGGGAGTCAGAGTAAGATTTAATTTAGTAATGAACATAGTACAATATTTATTCAGTACTAGCTTGTTTATGCCATTGTTGTCAATGTTTTACAAGGAAAAATAATAAGTATTACCATTTATTGAATATATGCTATCCACAAAATGTCTGGATAAACTGAATACTTTGTATGCTGTGAGCTTGGAATCTTAGGGAAAATTTGAAGATGTTTCCCATACAGAGACAATTTTTTATTTAATACTATAGCTAATAAATATCAAAAGGGTTGTAAAGTTCCATGAAGTAAACCAGGTTCCAAAACTTCAGGAGAGATCTCTTCAAAATGGTTGCTTTTCTTAAATCATGAAGTTTAATTTATAATCTTCATAAGACTCGATAATCACTTGCAAAAATAGCAGTTTCCCAGAACAGTATAGCTGTGTATTTATATAACTAATTCTTGACAAATACTTCCAGAAAATCTCTCTTCATATTTTGTTTGACTTTATATTAAATTATTTCTTTTTCAGGTCCAAAATAAATTCTAGAATTTATCCTTCAGAAATGAATCCAGTATGGCTCAGCCATGGTTGGTGGGCTTCTTAAATTTATTTGGTAATCAAGTAACTGGATTTTTCACTTCTCGTTTGATTTAAGGAAGAGGGAACTCAATTATTTCTTCACTATTTCTATTCAGATCACCTCAAGTGTGTTCAGTTCTCTCAGTCCTGTCTGACACTTAGTGACCACATGGACTATAGCCTGTCGGGTTCCTCTCTCCATGGGATTTCCCAGGCAAGAATACAGAAGTAGGTTGCCATTTCATCCTCCAGGGGATCTTTCCTACCCAGGAATTGAACCTGTGTCTCCATAATTGGCAGGCAGATTCTTTACCACTCTGCCACCTGGGAAGTTCCAACTTGGAAGGATACGTCTTGCTAAAATGGCTACACTGACCTTTCACAGGATTGAGCCTTAGAGCACTTGAGTTCTGCCTAGGCACTGTTCTCTGCACACTTTGTTGTCTTCTTCAATAAATCAAACAACATTCTTTCTTCACTTTTTCCTCCATGATTTGTGTGCCAATTTAAGAGTAACCAATTTTATCCCTTGAAAGTAACTCATTTTAAAAATTTATTTGAGAGTGGGTAATGAGGAGGTGTGTGTGTATGGGAGTCAGAGTAAGATTTAATTTAGTAATGAACATAGTACAATATTTATTCAGTACTAGCTTGTTTATGCCATTGTTGTCAATGTTTTACAAGGAAAAATAATAAGTATTACCATTTATTGAATATATGCTATCCACAAAATGTCTGGATAAACTGAATACTTTGTATGCTGTGAGCTTGGAATCTTAGGGAAAATTTGAAGATGTTTCCCATACAGAGACAATTTTTTTATTTAATACTATAGCTAATAAATATCAAAAGGGTTGTAAAGTTCCATGAAGTAAACCAGGTTCCAAAACTTCAGGAGAGATCTCTTCAAAATGGTTGCTTTTCTTAAATCATGAAGTTTAATTTATAATCTTCATAAGACTCGATAATCACTTGCAAAAATAGCAGTTTCCCAGAACAGTATAGCTGTGTATTTATATAACTAATTCTTGACAAATACTTCCAGAAAATCTCTCTTCATATTTTGTTTGACTTTATATTAAATTATTTCTTTTTCAGGTCCAAAATAAATTCTAGAATTTATCCTTCAGAAATGAATCCAGTATGGCTCAGCCATGGTTGGTGGGCTTCTTAAATTTATTTGGTAATCAAGTAACTGGATTTTTCACTTCTCGTTTGATTTAAGGAAGAGGGAACTCAATTATTTCTTCACTATTTCTATTCAGATCACCTCAAGTGTGTTCAGTTCTCTCAGTCCTGTCTGACACTTAGTGACCACATGGACTATAGCCTGTCGGGTTCCTCTCTCCATGGGATTTCCCAGGCAAGAATACAGAAGTAGGTTGCCATTTCATCCTCCAGGGGATCTTTCCTACCCAGGAATTGAACCTGTGTCTCCATAATTGGCAGGCAGATTCTTTACCACTCTGCCACCTGGGAAGTTCCAACTTGGAAGGATACGTCTTGCTAAAATGGCTACACTGACCTTTCACAGGATTGAGCCTTAGAGCACTTGAGTTCTGCCTAGGCACTGTTCTCTGCACACTTTGTTGTCTTCTTCAATAAATCAAAAACAACATTCTTTCTTCCTGAAGTGCCAGATATTTCCCCATTATGAAATTTCCGCAAAATTCCATGGAAAGTCTCTCCTGTAAAATGAGACTCCATACTTTTGCACAGCTGCAGTACCTGGCAACTTCCCTAGCCCTGGGAAGCTCATAAAGCAAACAACAACTATCCTGGCTGTGGAAACCATGAAAAAACTCTGGAAATGGCTGCTTTTACCACAGAACACAAAGAGCACATCGATTTTATTACCTGAGTAAGCTCCATGATCAAGATGCTACTAAAAGGACAATCAGAACAGTGGTTTATTACAGGCGTGCCACATGCCTTGGTAGAAGCAATTGGTTCTTGTTATTCTTTGCTATAATCCCTGACCCTCTCAGCAAGGATGACTAAGCCATGTTAATTGAAGAAGTCACGATTGTGTGCTTAGAGAATGTGAGAATCCAGTCAGCAAAGATGGGCACAAGTGTTCCTTAAGAGCCTTTCTTCCTTTCACTTCCTAGGAGAGCAATATGCCATCTTATGAACTAGAAACGCCCCTGACCAGCACTGAAAATTAAAGATGAATGTTCTGCGTATCAACAGCAATACAAATCACTCTGTTATCCTCTTGAGTTTGCAGAGAAGATAACTCTTACTTCATTTGCTATGGGGCGGTGTATCTTTCTGGCATCTCCCACAGTACTGTGCTGTTCTGGACTGTGTCCAGAGTCAACAGCTGAGCAGCATGATGTAGCCTATGATTCAAAGTCCCAGGGCAGAAGGGAAATAATTCCCCAGTACCACGATGTATTATCTTGCTTTTTTCATAAATAAATCAACATCCTATGAAAGATATTTGACTGTGTAGGTAGTAAATTTAAGAAGGTTGCTTCATGTGAAGATGGAATGAGTGATACTGCATCCTTTAAAAAATTGGTCACTGTTGAGAGGAGAACCAAACATGTCAGAAATTATTTTTAAGTTGTGTATTTTGGAGAAAAAAAAATCACCCTTATCAAAATGTCAGGTTCTCCTACAATGGACTTTTTTCCTGCAAACATTTTTCTTAACTATTCTAAAAATATAACTGCTTTAGAGAGGAAAATTTGAAAAAAAATTGCATTTTGCTAAGTAGCAGATATTTCATTCACAGACCTTGACAAACACGTTTTAAGATGTACTTTTTTTATTTAAGTAAGTTTTTAATGCATTTAGACAAGTTAAAAAAAATACTTAACTATGAATCAATGATTCCCCCTACTATAAAGCAAACAACAACTATCCTGGCTGTGGAAACCATGAAAAAACTCTGGAAATGGCTGCTTTTACCACAGAACACAAAGAGCACATCGATTTTATTACCTGAGTAAGCTCCATGATCAAGATGCTACTAAAAGGACAATCAGAACAGTGGTTTATTACAGGCGTGCCACATGCCTTGGTAGAAGCAATTGGTTCTTGTTATTCTTTGCTATAATCCCTGACCCTCTCAGCAAGGATGACTAAGCCATGTTAATTGAAGAAGTCACGATTGTGTGCTTAGAGAATGTGAGAATCCAGTCAGCAAAGATGGGCACAAGTGTTCCTTAAGAGCCTTTCTTCCTTTCACTTCCTAGGAGAGCAATATGCCATCTTATGAACTAGAAACGCCCCTGACCAGCACTGAAAATTAAAGATGAATGTTCTGCGTATCAACAGCAATACAAATCACTCTGTTATCCTCTTGAGTTTGCAGAGAAGATAACTCTTACTTCATTTGCTATGGGGCGGTGTATCTTTCTGGCATCTCCCACAGTACTGTGCTGTTCTGGACTGTGTCCAGAGTCAACAGCTGAGCAGCATGATGTAGCCTATGATTCAAAGTCCCAGGGCAGAAGGGAAATAATTCCCCAGTACCACGATGTATTATCTTGCTTTTTACATAAATAAATCAACATCCTATGAAAGATATTTGACTGTGTAGGTAGTAAATTTAAGAAGGTTGCTTCATGTGAAGATGGAATGAGTGATACTGCATCCTTTAAAAAATTGGTCACTGTTGAGAGGAGAACCAAACATGTCAGAAATTATTTTTAAGTTGTGTATTTTGGAGAAAAAAAAATCACCCTTATCAAAATGTCAGGTTCTCCTACAATGGACTTTTTTCCTGCAAACATTTTTCTTAACTATTCTAAAAATATAACTGCTTTAGAGAGGAAAATTTGAAAAAAAATTGCATTTTGCTAAGTAGCAGATATTTCATTCACAGACCTTGACAAACACGTTTTAAGATGTACTTAATTTAAGTAAGTTTTTAATGCATTTAAAATGAACGTTAACCTATGACATACAAACCTACAGAACTGCAGCTTTCCAACTGTGCATTGGAAAATTCATATTGGATTAGACAAGGTAAATATAACACAAACCATGATACTTAACTAGACTTGACATTTAGTGTTGGAAACATATAAGATCTGTTGCTACTACTCAGTCTAGAAAGAAGAAAATGTGTCTTGTATCCACTTTTAAAATTATGAAGTACCATAAAAATTCTGGCATTCTGAGAATGCTCCCTTTCTAATTTGGAATGGTTTAGAAATCTCACTGCTATGGTTAAGTATGCTCAACAGAATCTAGAGCAAGGCTTCTTGACATTGGTGCTATTCTGCATGTCCGGGAGCAAAGTGTTTTGTTGTTGTGGCTGTAGTCTTTGCTTTGTGATTGTCACTAATCTCTCTTGCCTCTGTTTACTAGGTACCAATAGCACCCTTCAATTATGACAATCCAAAATGTTTCCAGAGTTTACCCAATGTTCACAGGGGTAGGATGGGGGGAATCATTCCTGGCAGAGAACCATGGCTCTAGAGGAAGGAAAATGGGGTTTAAAACCTTACACAAAAAGTGGAGCCCTTCTCTACTCTTTCACCGAATAATCTCTACCTGGTTGGTTCTGCTGACCCAGTGTTGAAAAGACACTTTTCCTTTTCTCCTCTATGTGGTTTCTGTGCTTCTTCCTGGCCTCTGTTTACTGACTTCTCTTCATCTTCTTTCAAGTCATATAATGAGTCCAATAAGACGTAACTCTAGACCCCTGTGTTCTGCTTCTCTTTTCTTCCACCAGGTAATTTCATCCAGGACCATAGTTTCTTGATACTGTTTCCCTTCTAATTCAGACTTTTATGAGCTATAGATTTCAGTCAATCTTTTGGCCTTTAGGCACTGAACTTATTGTAAGATCCACATACCTAAAAATCACCTAATTTCTCCAAGTCCCTTCATGCTTCCTGTTCCCTTAACTAGTACTGCTCTTACCAGCCCCAGGTTTTAAAATAGGGAGTCACCTCTTCCTTATAGTGAATACACAGATATACACTCATACATTTACTTATACGTCCTGTCCAGTCATTTCTTCCTTGGGGAATCTTCTTATACTGATACGTCTTTCAGAGGCCCAGTCTGAATTCATTTATTCTAAGCCAGGCTGTCACTGCTGCTTACCTGATCTTTAACAATACTTTACCAGTCACCTCCCTGCCTCTCTCCTATCTACTTAGCTCTTTAAGAGGAGCCTTCCTAAAGCAAAATTTCTATTATGCTACCTTCCTTCCCCAAACTAAACTAATTGCCCCTTGTCTCTTGACTATTAAGACCACCATGATGTACACCAAACCTTCTAATTATCTTTTCGATATTTCCCCTTCACTAGACCTTTGTTTTTTGCTTTGCTGTCTTTCCTCAGGCAATTTTATTTTGCAAAACTTTTTTCCTCTCTGTACCAATGATCCTGTTTAAGCATCAAGATTCACGTCAGCATAGAGTCTTGTGCAATAAGTGTCAATTCTCCTGCTTAGCTCCCTGCAAATAAAAACTGTACTTCCTTTCCTCACAACCTGGTGCCAATAATTGGCTTGGCTGTGGTTTGGTGAACCAAGTTTGGTTCAGAAACAGTGGTTTTTGTCACCGCAGTAGTGGACCAATCAGTTACCCTGTCGTCATTTCCAGTAATTACTGAGTTTTTTTCTGTGTTACTGTCTTGTGGAACTTTTGTATCCTTTATTGAATTATAGTTGAAACACTACTTTTAAAATAGAGTAATTGCATCAATCATGAAATAGCCAATTTTATAATTAATTTTCATAATGGACTTAGGAGAATGATGGCACGTACACAGTACCAAGCAGGGAAACATACTTAAAATGAGTCAAAATATATTGCTTTCTGTATCTCTGAAGCACAAAGACTGATCAAAAAGCAAAGCACTCATAATCCAATGAATTAGGTATTACTGTTACGGTCGATTGGGAAAAAATTTATTTTACATGCTTTTCAAAACATGAAAGTATTTTTTGTTATATATTATTAGAGAAAATTATATTTTTAAAAAATTTCAATTGATATTACCACTTAATGAAATAGACAATAGGATTATTTACAAAATTATGAATCATTTTATTTTATGATTTACACACATACACATATAGTGGTAGTGGTTTAGTCCCTAAGTCATGTCCAACTCATTCAACCCTGGACTGTAGCCTGCAAGGCTCCTCTGTCTGTGGGATTTCCCCAGGCAAGAATACTGGAGTGGGTTGCCATTTCCTTTTCCGAGACATATACATACACACATAGAGAGAGAGAGAGGAAGGAGAGAGAGATATTAATAGTAAAAATTGTAATAGCAAATATTGACCAAGCACTTACTATATACCAGACACTGGTAAACATTGTTCAATTTGAGAGTTAGTCTCTCAAATGTAAGTGTTAAATCATTTAATCTATACAATCACTCTATGGGATAGTCACTTACATACACACGATCACGAGAACTTGTTTGCTTTAGCCATGATGTACACCAAACCTTCTAATTATCTTTTCGATATTTCCCCTTCACTAGACCTTTGTTTTTTGCTTTGCTGTCTTTCCTCAGGCAATTTTATTTTGCAAAACTTTTTTCCTCTCTGTACCAATGATCCTGTTTAAGCATCAAGATTCACGTCAGCATAGAGTCTTGTGCAATAAGTGTCAATTCTCCTGCTTAGCTCCCTGCAAATAAAAACTGTACTTCCTTTCCTCACAACCTGGTGCCAATAATTGGCTTGGCTGTGGTTTGGTGAACCAAGTTTGGTTCAGAAACAGTGGTTTTTGTCACCGCAGTAGTGGACCAATCAGTTACCCTGTCGTCATTTCCAGTAATTACTGAGTTTTTTTCTGTGTTACTGTCTTGTGGAACTTTTGTATCCTTTATTGAATTATAGTTGAAACACTACTTTTAAAATAGAGTAATTGCATCAATCATGAAATAGCCAATTTTATAATTAATTTTCATAATGGACTTAGGAGAATGATGGCACGTACACAGTACCAAGCAGGGAAACATACTTAAAATGAGTCAAAATATATTGCTTTCTGTATCTCTGAAGCACAAAGACTGATCAAAAAGCAAAGCACTCATAATCCAATGAATTAGGTATTACTGTTACGGTCGATTGGGAAAAAATTTATTTTACATGCTTTTCAAAACATGAAAGTATTTTTTGTTATATATTATTAGAGAAAATTATATTTTTAAAAAATTTCAATTGATATTACCACTTAATGAAATAGACAATAGGATTATTTACAAAATTATGAATCATTTTATTTTATGATTTACACACATACACATATAGTGGTAGTGGTTTAGTCCCTAAGTCATGTCCAACTCATTCAACCCTGGACTGTAGCCTGCAAGGCTCCTCTGTCTGTGGGATTTCCCCAGGCAAGAATACTGGAGTGGGTTGCCATTTCCTTTTCCGAGACATATACATACACACATAGAGAGAGAGAGAGAGGGAAGGAGAGAGAGAGTTGTTAATAGTAAAAATTGTAATAGCAAATATTGACCAAGCACTTACTATATACCAGACACTGGTAAACATTGTTCAATTTGAGAGTTAGTCTCTCAAATGTAAGTGTTAAATCATTTAATCTATACAATCACTCTATGGGATAGTCACTTCAAATTCTCTCTCTTTTTCAGCTGAGCTAAGTCACAAGAAGATTCACAGAGAAGGTTATATGAATATATTTGTATTCATTCTTGACATACGTTTGTATGTACTCTTTTATGCTCTTTGTAAGTATAAACTTCACATACACATGCACATTAATGCAGTTGTGTCAAGTTTTCTGAAGGAAAGACATATCACTATTCAACTAGCACATTTTCTTCTTTGTTTTATGCACACAATAATACAGTGGTGTCAAATTTTCTGAGGGAAAGACATACCACTAATTAACTAGCATATTTTCTTGTTTTAAATTTATAAAATACAGCTCCTACCTAATAACTATCTCGCCTGAAATGCCCATTTTTCTCCAGGAATGGTCTTTGAATTGAATGTTCTAGCTGAGGGCCTCACTATTGTAACAGTTCCCACAACCATCAGTACATTATCATACATCAGTACATTAGCTCCCACTGCCGCTGTAGCCATTGCCATTTCCATTTCTCCCAGGGGAATTCAGATGAAAAAAGGAAACTGTTAGTGCTAAGTGTGTGCCAGATTTGAATATAATCTCAAACACATTCTAGCTGAGCTTAGAAATGAGAATATCTTCAGAATTTTTCAATGGGCAAAATAATAAGTTATAGAACACAAAACCTGAGCACATTACAATAAAAACAATGGTTTTGTAAAAACGCACACTTATTGAGAGCAGAAAGGATTTTGTTTGGAACATTAGTTTTGGAACTAGATTCTGCTTGCTTAAGTGTAAATACTGAGAAGCCAAAGGGACAAAAATCTAATTTAGTTACTGAACTCTGACTTTTTCCAAATTGGTCTAAATTCAACTGAGGAGTTTGGGTTAATTACAGAAGAGAATTTTAATAAACGTCAATTTTCTGTTAACACTGCCTCTCTTATCTCAGAGTCATACATGCAGATACATATGCATATACATATACATATTTGTTTACATTTTTGCATACTTCAGTTCTATGGAAAGTGGTATTCAAAGTCACAAGGAGAGCCTCAGGAGAATCCTAAACCAATAAGACTGGGACTCATGCAAGTCTTTGGAAATTAAACCCTTTATCTTCCAAATGCGATGCTATTGCTTCTGAATGAGAGTTAAAGACTGAAACCTGCTGCTAAATAACCCTGCTCAATATGTTTGTAGGTGCAGCTCAAAGGAATTCAAGGGATTCCTCCTTGTTTTTATGCAGGTTGGTGATGCTTCACAGTCAATATGGTGAAGTCTGACACATTTCACAGAGAGGGGATGCTGCAATGTAAGTTTGAGCACAATAGGAAAGGTATAACTAGAGGGGAATCAGAATAACTGAAAAAATATGATACTTTAAAAATAAAATAGAGCGTAAAATGGTGTGTAAAGATTCTGGAAAAAGATTGGAACTAAATGTAAACCATCTTAATGATACCCAGCAAACCCACAACCTCCTGGAATTTTATATCAGAAATATTATAGCAAAGTAAACCCAAATGTAAATGATTTAAATAACAATTCCAGAATTCCACAGAAAATCCATTCACATTTCCATTTAGCCACTTATTGGTGTAATTGGTAAACCAAATACAGTATTGTGGCCCTCTGACCATCTGAGACACCAGGAATCAGACTTTTCTAAATCACAAAGGTACTATTAAAAGCAGTATTGAAAATTTTAATGAGATGGGATAATGCAAAGATCCCGTCTTCATAAATGATTAAGTGACTGTTATGTTTTTATTGGGTTTAGTGATTCTGGTATGTATATTATTATAGTGGTGTGTAAAAGTGATATGAGAGGAATTATTTTCTCCTAAGGTAATTTCACCCTTTTACTTCTGAACAACAACAACAAAATACTGCTTTATTTTACAACTCTTTCCAGTCCCTCACACATTTCCCTTTGCTTTCTACACTGCTTTTCTCTTAAAGTTCCAAACTTAAGAGAGTTGATAAATAAAATGTTCATGGCTAGTAAGTGCAATTATATTTGAGAATTATTAAAGTACAGTATTGAATCAGTGCAATGAATTGTATTCCTTAACATAACCCCAGGTATCAGGCATATGTAGCTGTGGAAAACTGATAGCACTGCTGGTCTGAGTATTTGAACCATTCTCATATTCATACCGTGTGTCTTTTCTCTGAAAACAGTTGAGGTCTATTTGTCCATTTCTTGAATCCGAGTATAGATGTACGATTTGCTTTATGATGTCATCAGACTTCATATAAGCAAAGGTCTCAAAAACTACTCATACATCTCTTTGTTGCAAGAAATGTCTACTTACCATTTACTCCCTTCAAAGACTACAACATCAGGAGATGTAGAGGATGATGAGACATTAGGTAGGGTAGAGTTAGTTATCCATGTGGATGGCCTCTATTAGATCGAAGCAAAGGACCATTAGAATCCTCGGTGAAGTCTGACACATTTCACAGAGAGGATGCTGCAATGTAAGGACACAATAGGAAAGGTATAACTAGAGGGGAATCAGAATAACTGAAAAAATATGATACTTTAAAAATAAAATAGAGCGTAAAATGGTGTGTAAAGATTCTGGAAAAAGATTGGAACTAAATGTAAACCATCTTAATGATACCCAGCAAACCCACAACCTCCTGGAATTTTATATCAGAAATATTATAGCAAAGTAAACCCAAATGTAAATGATTTAAATAACAATTCCAGAATTCCACAGAAAATCCATTCACATTTCCATTTAGCCACTTATTGGTGTAATTGGTAAACCAAATACAGTATTGTGGCCCTCTGACCATCTGAGACACCAGGAATCAGACTTTTCTAAATCACAAAGGTACTATTAAAAGCAGTATTGAAAATTTTAATGAGATGGGATAATGCAAAGATCCCGTCTTCATAAATGATTAAGTGACTGTTATGTTTTTATTGGGTTTAGTGATTCTGGTATGTATATTATTATAGTGGTGTGTAAAAGTGATATGAGAGGAATTATTTTCTCCTAAGGTAATTTCACCCTTTTACTTCTGAACAACAACAACAAAAATACTGCTTTATTTTACAACTCTTTCCAGTCCCTCACACATTTCCCTTTGCTTTCTACACTGCTTTTCTCTTAAAGTTCCAAACTTAAGAGAGTTGATAAATAAAATGTTCATGGCTAGTAAGTGCAATTATATTTGAGAATTATTAAAGTACAGTATTGAATCAGTGCAATGAATTGTATTCCTTAACATAACCCCAGGTATCAGGCATATGTAGCTGTGGAAAACTGATAGCACTGCTGGTCTGAGTATTTGAACCATTCTCATATTCATACCGTGTGTCTTTTCTCTGAAAACAGTTGAGGTCTATTTGTCCATTTCTTGAATCCGAGTATAGATGTACGATTTGCTTTATGATGTCATCAGACTTCATATAAGCAAAGGTCTCAAAAACTACTCATACATCTCTTTGTTGCAAGAAATGTCTACTTACCATTTACTCCCTTCAAAGACTACAACATCAGGAGATGTAGAGGATGATGAGACATTAGGTAGGGTAGAGTTAGTTATCCATGTGGATGGCCTCTATTAGATCAAGCAGACCTTAGACTATTAAATAGCTGAACATAGATGCATGTAAGGAATCCAGCAGAACCCAGCAGAAGTCAGTAGAAATGAACAGAATCCGCAGTCTATCTATAGATATGCTAGAAACAACAAATAGTTGTTGTATTGAGTTACAAGATTTTGGGGATGCTTGCTTACCAGCAATAGCTAACTTGTACAATATTTCAAAGATTTATGCTCTGTAAAAAAATGCTTTTTAAAAGCAACATCTTTTGGTACTTCAATGAGGAATAGATTTTGACCTTTCCCAGATACTAGTTTAATAACATTATTAACAGTAACATATTTTATCATCCCCGTAGTACATTAAAATTAATATTTTAAACTTAGAAAACTGAGAAAACAAAGGTTAAGTGACTCTTCCAATGTCACATATTAAGTAGGGCCTGGCTTGTAATCAGGTAATCTGGATTCAGAGAATGGGATTCTAGCTGCTAAGTCATAGTAAATAAAACTACCACCATTCTGATACCACTTTCAGGCATAGACTAAGGATACTGCTTCTTTTATTTCTCAGAATTTTTTTCCATGAGATCATTTTTCTATTACTATAGTATTTTTATAGAAGGCATTGAGACAGGTCTATTGGATTGTTTCCTAGAATGCAAAATAATCTGATAAATGGATAAATATCATTTAAAAAAACTGCCCTGAATATCTAATGAGTACGATCTATTTTTATGCTCCAGCATTTTATGCTTATGAATCATCAGTACACCCAAAATATACATTTTTGATCATTATTGAGAAAGGATTTTTAAATCTAAACAATATAATTTCCCTCTGCTCCTGATTTCTATTTTTTGCCTAATTGCTTTTGAGAACAAAGCAAGTATCCTATAATGTACTAGCAAGAATTCCCCAGTTAACAGAACTCACTGCCAAGCAGTAGTGAAAGTGGAGAAACACTCACGTGGGAATCTAACAGGAAATTCTGACACCTGACTGACTCCACCTGTTCACTCTGACTCATTTCAGACACAATTGAGGTGATTAACATGGTATCATGTCCACATCCTGTGTGGGGTCTATTTCATGGCTCTAGGGATTTCTCCCTTCCTGGATGATTATTTCCCAATGTTTTATGAAGACACTTTCTCGAACCTATGATATAACAAAGGAAGACTGAAAAAAATATCAAAAATAACTGAGAGAAAAAGGAAAATATTGGAATTAACTGAAGAAGAGGAGATCTGCATTTTAAAAAGCAAAATGAATAAGTGTGCACTTTAGGAAGAGACCATTTGTATGTGCAGAGTTGAGTCAGACCTTCAGAGTCAAATGACAGTTGATCATTCCCTCTTATTCACCACAGTGTGGAATATGAGAGCAAAGGGACCCTCATTGGATTTAAAGGGCAATAAATATAGACCAAATAAAAAGACATATTTTCTCACAAAGCATATAGTTAACCTGCAGAATTTCTGGCTCTGGGGGTCATTTAATTAAATAATCTACACAGATAGAATTAGGTAATTTTATGACCACTAATAACATTTTCAGTGCTACAAAGTGAAAATGGTAAGGGTGAATCAACCCTCATCTTTCAGGCTTAAGATCACAGTCCATAGAAGATAGTAAGAATTTTCTTTCCAATTGCAAGTAATAGTGGACCACCCAGTAAACCCTACTGACTTCCTTATGAGGAACAGGAGAGAAGGTTGGCATAACCCCTCCTTTAATTGTGAAAAATTGAACTCTATTCAAAACACAGCATCAATGCCAAAAACATTAATGATTGGATCCATATTGGCAAGATCTGGGGATAACTATTTTCTCTACTATGTTTTATACTGAAGTAAAGATTTACAGCAGGAAAATCTATGAAAGTGGGGAAAAACAAATTAGAGAAGTAAAGGTAGATGTGAAGTTTCAATTATACAATAAAAAAGCAGAATTTAATAATCTACCACTACCCAAATTTTTTCATGTTTCCTGACTGCCAACTTTGTTATTGAAATATGAAGAGACAATTTGTAAAGAGGAAAATGTTATTATATGAAATGCATTAGTCAGCTCAGGCTGCCATTTAAAAAATATTATAGACTAGGTGGCTTAAACAATAGGAAATTACTTTCTCACAGACCTGGAACTTGGAAGTTCAACAACAGGGTGTAAGAGTGATCAGATTCTGATGAATTTCTATTCCTGGATTTCAGAATAACACTTTCTGACTGTCTTCAGATAACTGAAAGAGAGAGGAGAGCAAGCTTTCAGGTGTCTCTCCTTTTAAGGCTATCAATCATATTCCATTGTAAGAACTCTGCCCTCTTGTGTATGTATGTTACTCTCTCAGTCATGTCCAACTCTTGGTGACCTCCCATGGATGGTAGCCAGCCAGGTTCCTCTGTCCATGGATTCTCCAGGCAAGAATACTGGAGTGAATTTACATTCCCTTCTCCAAGGGATCTTTCCCCTGACCCAGGGGGTCAAGCCCTGCATTGCAGGTAGATTCTTTAGCATCTAAATCTAATTGCTTCTCAAATGTTACATTTTCGAATACCATCACTGAGTGTTATGGATTCAACATATGAATTTCAGTGCACAGTATTTACTCAGCATTACATGTTAACAAAATGCTAAATTTAATCAATAGGTAAACTTTCATAATGATCAATATGTGTCCAGTTCTGACTATGTGTCTGGCCATATTTTGGTCATTGGAGGCATAAAAGTGAAAAAAGAAAAGATCATCTCAAATTATGTTTTCAGTTTAGTTGAAGAAGTACATATATTAATAAATGGTCCTAGTACAATGTTTTAAACAACATGGTTGTGCATCATAGAGCCTGTAGTCAACATGGTTTTGTATACTCAATAATTTACAGAGTGGGTATATCTTAAGTTGTGTTCTTAGTATGAAAATAATAATGATAATAAATACAAAGCATGATAGGGGAAAATGAATAATGTAAAGAGAGGGCGTGGCCAAAGTTTTGAGATCACAGGGACAAAAGGGGGTTAGGGAAAACTAACATGTAGGCTAGAGCTTAACATGTGAGTAAGAGCTCATCAGACCTGAGTATTTCAGAGCTGCAGAGTTAATTGTAATTCCATAACCTGGCAAGGGGAAAGAATATGTCATATTCAAGACATGGTCGGTAATATAATGTGGCTGAATCACATCGTGAGTGACAGGGAACTGATGATAATCATCAGAGAAGGAAGACTGAAATAAAATGTGAGGCCCATTGGTTTCTGCTGCACATTATAAAGTCACATTTCTAGACTAGAAGGTAAGCGGTAGAGAAGTTCTGTTAGTAAAAGAGAAAAGCTCTTCATAATTGTCTTCCCATTTTCCACAAGTACTAAAACATGTCCTGCCAAATGAAAGATCTGTAATTTTTACTCCTCCAAATTTTTTTCAGCTGATTGGATAAGAGAATCTGTGGCAACTGCACAAATTAGGTGCATCTACACAAAAAAACTGAATGTATGGTAGAGGCATCACTACCAGTTACTGGTAGTTAGGCTTCATACAATTGTTGAAAATTAAGATCATTAGAAGTTAAGTCATATTTAGAGGGGATGTGACCATACTGAATTGAACTGAATAGACATGGACCACTGAACATTCGTTTTGACTCACTTTTATACCCTATTCACACTGCCAATAAATTGGTTCTTTGCCAGATGCTAGAATGAAACACCTGTCAAGACACTTGGGGGAGGGGGGTCCTCGATTGTTTTGAAGGTTCATTATGAGGTCCAATGAGTAGAAAGGAAAATATGTGAAGTCATATAGTATAAGTGACTAGGTAAAAATTGATTAAAATTATGACTCCTCAGAAAGAATAACAAACATTAGAGCTTTGTGTTGTAGATGGGGCTGGAGTTATATAAAGATTTATTATTTTTATTGATGAAACGATTTGTAATTTCTTTCCTTGCTGAAGTAAACTTGATTTTAGTTACTGTCACCAACACAACAGAATAACTAACTAGACTTTTTGTATATGTTTCTATTCATATAAAGCATAAAACTGAAAAGAGATAAACTGTGGTATTCTCATCCTTTGTGTGACATTTATATCTTTGAAGACAGAAATTCTGCTGTTTTAAAGGAATAAACACTTTTAAACTATGAGAATATCAATGTTAAGAGACTCATCCAAATAAAAGTATGCCATTTCATGAAAGTCTTTTGTTCTTTTTACTCAACCCATCTATTTAAAGCTATGGGCTTATTTTTTTTGTTACACTCAAATAAGCAAAAGCACTCTAGATATATGTGTTTAAATAAAACTTTGGCCATTTGGTCTATAATTTATACATATTTTTTCCTGTATCAAATAAGCACCGTCTGCATCCTAAACTTGCTGGTATAGTTTTCAGTAGGAAACACATATATCCATTTACCCTGGATTACCTATTTATATAATTTTTAAAAATTCTTTACTGTCCTCATATTTACTTCCATCACATAAGTGTAAGTTTTCATATTTGTTTCTAAAACTGTAGGGCATTGTTCTAAAATATTTAAATTTAAAATGTCTAAAAATATCAAACAAAAAATATTAAAGTCCTATTATGAAGCAGAAAGCATATCTTACAGAGGATGTTTTCTTTTTGGCCACTTCTATTGGTCTTTCATTTATTTATTTTCATCCATCTTTGTTCTTTGGCCTGTGTGGGCCTCCCATCGTAGTGGCATCTGTCACTGCAGAGCACTGGCTCTGGACACATGCGCTCCAGAGCTCCAACTTGGTAGTTGGACACATCGGTCCAGCCGCTCCTTGGCACTTGGGATCTTCCCAGGCCAGGAATTGAACTGGCTCCCTTTGCACTGTAAGGTGGTGTCCTTACCAACTGGACCACCAGGGAAGCCCACAGAGGATGTTTTTAAGTGCTATCTTATTCAATGATTTTTGAAGAGACTCAGCCTTGATTCTTCTTCCTGCTAGTTGCCATGTGCACCATAAAGAAAATTTTGCAGTGCTAACGGTAAAAGAATTTAGGGTGCTTATAGGAAACTCACTTGTTATCCCTTTTAAGCATGAAAATCGAATTGATAGTGTCTATAATCATTCTCTTTTGACTGCTTGCTTCTCTTTTTCCTATTTAAATTGTAAATGCTATCAAAGGACACAATAAGGTTATGTAATGGAATTTAAACACACTTTATTGCAACAATATAAGTTCCATGTACAGTTATAAGCAATATGGCTGTACTTAATAATTTTACATTACAAGCATAATCGTGGTATCAAATTAGTAATTTTCACAAAGTACTTGCATTAGAAATTTGTATGATACAATATATTTCAATTCTCAGTTGCACAGGAAGATAACAATTTGTTTAATAGGAGGACTGGGGATACAGTTCATACCCTTAGATCTGATTGTCCTGCTTTATACAAAGCTTAGACTCCTAGTCATAGAGTTTTAGAGCTTGAGGAGACCTTAGAGATCAAAGAGTACAACAATTACATTTTATGGATTACCTATTTATATAATTTTAAAAATTCTTTACTGTCCTCATATTTACTTCCATCACATAAGTGTAAGTTTTCATATTTGTTTCTAAAACTGTAGGGCATTGTTCTAAAATATTTAAATTTAAAATGTCTAAAAATATCAAACAAAAAATATTAAAGTCCTATTATGAAGCAGAAAGCATATCTTACAGAGGATGTTTTCTTTTTGGCCACTTCTATTGGTCTTTCATTTATTTATTTTCATCCATCTTTGTTCTTTGGCCTGTGTGGGCCTCCCATCGTAGTGGCATCTGTCACTGCAGAGCACTGGCTCTGGACACATGCGCTCCAGAGCTCCAACTTGGTAGTTGGACACATCGGTCCAGCCGCTCCTTGGCACTTGGGATCTTCCCAGGCCAGGAATTGAACTGGCTCCCTTTGCACTGTAAGGTGGTGTCCTTACCAACTGGACCACCAGGGAAGCCCACAGAGGATGTTTTTAAGTGCTATCTTATTCAATGATTTTTGAAGAGACTCAGCCTTGATTCTTCTTCCTGCTAGTTGCCATGTGCACCATAAAGAAAATTTTGCAGTGCTAACGGTAAAAGAATTTAGGGGTGCTTATAGGAAACTCACTTGTTATCCCTTTTAAGCATGAAAATCGAATTGATAGTGTCTATAATCATTCTCTTTTGACTGCTTGCTTCTCTTTTTCCTATTTAAATTGTAAATGCTATCAAAGGACACAATAAGGTTATGTAATGGAATTTAAACACACTTTATTGCAACAATATAAGTTCCATGTACAGTTATAAGCAATATGGCTGTACTTAATAATTTTACATTACAAGCATAATCGTGGTATCAAATTAGTAATTTTCACAAAGTACTTGCATTAGAAATTTGTATGATACAATATATTTCAATTCTCAGTTGCACAGGAAGATAACAATTTGTTTAATAGGAGGACTGGGGATACAGTTCATACCCTTAGATCTGATTGTCCTGCTTTATACAAAGCTTAGACTCCTAGTCATAGAGTTTTAGAGCTTGAGGAGACCTTAGAGATCAAAGAGTACAACAATTTCATTTTACAAAGAAGAAAATAGAAGTTAAAGGAAATTATTTAACTTAAAGTAATACAGAATGTTCCTGACAAAATTGGAATGAAAATCACCTTTTAACTTTCTCAGGACCATGAAAGGAGGTTGGAGCAAAAGAATTAGATTTGGAAATCTCATCACAGAAATGGTACTCAGAGCCCTTGGATTGGACTGTGTCACTGAGGACTTGAAGAAGGGGAGCATCCTAACCTGGAGTTGTCAACCAGAAGAGGAAGAACCAGGAGGGAAGACTGCTGTCAGAATACTTGGTAGGATGACATCAAAAGTGAGAATGTGAGATCACTGAATCCAAGAAAAGAAAGAATTGGATGTATCGCCAGTGCTGCTGAAACATCAAGCAACAAATGTAACAGTGTTAAGTGACTGTCAGGTTTCATAAGGTGGAAATCACTGACAACTGAGTTTGGATGGGGTGATGAAGTGACTGTGGGCATGAAACTTCTGATGTTTTTCTATGACAGCAGTAGCAGAGGAGAAAGGAGAGGTTAGATGTGTTAAGCTCCTTCTTCAAATGTGTACTCCCAGTAACACAACCAACACCAACAAATAGTACATTGCTATGGAAAAACCGGCTTGGCATTTATTTCAGGCATAGCGCTTCGTTTTGGGAGCAGGGTGAAACTATTCGTTAACCACCCATCCTAGAATGAAATGTGTGCTCACTTTACAAAATACTACGGAATCCCTGAGGAGGAGGGATAAAACTACATACTCCATTCTGGTCCTAACCAAAAGTCCGAGACAAACCCTAAGAAAACAATCCGTGTTTCCCTCCACCAAATTCTCACTAAGACGCTCTACATCTGAAGCAGTCCACCTTAAAGACTTGTTTCTTTTCTCAGGAGCTCATCAATATCTGCAAAGACTCGATGGCAGCTAGGAGGCCTGTCCATTAATGAATGTTAATGACTGAATTAGACCTGTAATAACTGAAGTAGGAGGCACTGCTGTGAGTCCATTAGCATTCCCGGACCCCGCAGAGGAACAAGTAAACACTACACACAATGAGAAAACTTTCCCACCGGAGTTACAAGTGCTGCACAGGTGTTTTCACATGGAAAATGACATTTCCCTGAAACAGGATTAGTTTATTTAGGAAAGTTAATCCCAGTCACTATACTTCTTCAGACAAAAATAAAGACTATAAGATGGATGATGTACTTATTCATGAGTGTTTTGATATTTTAAGTTCCAATGTTGCACAATTGTTTTCACAAAACTTTTAAGGATAATTTACATTTGTCAGGTACCAATTATTCCCTATAACTATGGCTATTCTTTTCCTCTTGTCTCTGATGATGGTTTGTTTTTTTGTTTTCTTCTATTCCTTTCTTCTCAACGATTTACTACTTTCATGCTTCAATTAAACCCTGCAGTCTTTGCAATATCATCTATCCATGGTAATGACATCAAAAGTGAGAATGTGAGATCACTGAATCCAAGAAAAGAAAGAATTGGATGTATCGCCAGTGCTGCTGAAACATCAAGCAACAAATGTAACAGTGTTAAGTGACTGTCAGGTTTCATAAGGTGGAAATCACTGACAACTGAGTTTGGATGGGGTGATGAAGTGACTGTGGGCATGAAACTTCTGATGTTTTTCTATGACAGCAGTAGCAGAGGAGAAAGGAGAGGTTAGATGTGTTAAGCTCCTTCTTCAAATGTGTACTCCCAGTAACACAACCAACACCAACAAATAGTACATTGCTATGGAAAAACCGGCTTGGCATTTATTTCAGGCATAGCGCTTCGTTTTGGGAGCAGGGTGAAACTATTCGTTAACCACCCATCCTAGAATGAAATGTGTGCTCACTTTACAAAATACTACGGAATCCCTGAGGAGGAGGGATAAAACTACATACTCCATTCTGGTCCTAACCAAAAGTCCGAGACAAACCCTAAGAAAACAATCCGTGTTTCCCTCCACCAAATTCTCACTAAGACGCTCTACATCTGAAGCAGTCCACCTTAAAGACTTGTTTCTTTTCTCAGGAGCTCATCAATATCTGCAAAGACTCGATGGCAGCTAGGAGGCCTGTCCATTAATGAATGTTAATGACTGAATTAGACCTGTAATAACTGAAGTAGGAGGCACTGCTGTGAGTCCATTAGCATTCCCGGACCCCGCAGAGGAACAAGTAAACACTACACACAATGAGAAAACTTTCCCACCGGAGTTACAAGTGCTGCACAGGTGTTTTCACATGGAAAATGACATTTCCCTGAAACAGGATTAGTTTATTTAGGAAAGTTAATCCCAGTCACTATACTTCTTCAGACAAAAATAAAGACTATAAGATGGATGATGTACTTATTCATGAGTGTTTTGATATTTTAAGTTCCAATGTTGCACAATTGTTTTTCACAAAACTTTTAAGGATAATTTACATTTGTCAGGTACCAATTATTCCCTATAACTATGGCTATTCTTTTCCTCTTGTCTCTGATGATGGTTTGTTTTTTTGTTTTCTTCTATTCCTTTCTTCTCAACGATTTACTACTTTCATGCTTCAATTAAACCCTGCAGTCTTTGCAATATCATCTATCCATTTTTAAAAAGAAGGAAAACATCAGGAGACTTAGGACACTTTTTTAGTCTTGATTAATATAAAATGATTATAAATATAAATCACACAGCATATAAAGTGAAAGCTGTTATGTATTAACACCTAGCTCAATTCAATAATATATTGTTCTTGTAATAAGCTTGAAGATTTACCATTTTTATTTAAACATATTGTAATTCAATAATACTTGAATTGTAGCAACTTGATGGGAGGTAAAAATAATTGCTATCTTAAGTTATTACAAAAGACACAATAGTGAAGGCTAATTCTATTAGGTTTCTTTTTATGTCTACTGTGGGTCTTATTATTTTCCCACATTCATATTTGGATCTCTAACCACAGTTAAAAATAACATATATGTGCTTTGAGAGTTGGATCTTAGGATTTACTAGACATGCTTTAGAAATACACATAAAAAAACTAAAAAAATTCAGTTTCATGTTATTGGGTTCATTGCATAATATAGTATATATCAAATGAAGTAGTTCAAAAATATGTATTGCATTTTATGTTTAACCTCAAACATCTTTCCAGGTCCTTAGCTCTAGATTTACTGATAACTAGTTGTGTGGACTAGACAAGTCCTTTAAACTTTTAGGGATTTTTCAATCTTAAATAATGTTATATAAAGGATAAGAACGACAAATATTTAAATTTTGCATTTATATAAACTTAAAATTTATGTAATTATGGTTTTTGATATATTAAACATTAAAAGTTAGAATAAGATAAGAGAGAGAATTTAAAAGGTGTATTACGAATCCATCAGCAAAATCTCTCTCACAAAAAATGGAAAAGTTGTGTCAGGGGAACCCAAATTTGTAGGAAAGAAATAGAGTTTGCATGAGCACAAAATAAATATTTTAACAGAATCCACAAACATAACAAATCATAAAACATATTTCTTTGAACAAACTGTGCTGTAATACAGCCCTTAAGAGGTTGGATTTAAAAGGACAAATGAAAATATCAGTATGTTTCTTTTCTAAAACCTAGATGCTGATGTATTATGCAAATCAATGGCTCCTTAATTTACACTTCTGGAATGCTGTTGTGACTTTAGACTTTAAAATACAGACACATGGCACTCCCACTTGCACACACTCACCCACCCATCATCTTGGTCTTTGCCGATGTTCTTATTTTATTTCTGAATTCAAGGGAAGAAGTTCTGCACTGTATTTGCAAATAGCAAGCGTGGCACTTGAACTGAAATACGGGCCATGCAATGAACTGGCCTATGCAGATGAGGTTAGTGATAAATAGTAACACCTGAAAAAAATCATTTTGATTACAACTAATGGAATGCTTTTCTTCATTTAGAACTTCCAGAGTCTGTAAACACGGCCTTACGATTTTAAATGGATAAGGAAGAGTCATTCATCAAGCCCAAATGGTACAGTGATAACTATGAATATGTAATTTATGGATAATCTATTGAAGACATTTTCTGGAAAAGCCAAAGTTCAAGTATGGTACATACTGGTGGTATGAACACCATATGAGCTACTACAAAATAATAGGCTCATAAAATCATTCACAATAATAAGAGTGAGTTTAAAGGCAATTTGAAGCAATAGGTTATGAGCTTTGAAGGGAATCTCAGCATTTAAGATTGGATTTTCTGTTTTTTCTGGACAACTATTGATCCCAGAATCAAATATCAAATGGCTTTTCTAATGTGAAATATATCCCCAAAAGTTTTACATTTTTTTTTGTCTTTAGTTAAGTGTTAATTATTTTATAGAAAAGTGAACAGCTTATCCATAAAGACTTCATCAGTAAGAATTTCAAGGGAAAAGCTTGAACGTATCTATGATTTTTCAATAACAATAAACTCCTGTTAGCAATATATGTGTAATCATTAAAAGGGGGTGTATTACGAATCCATCAGCAAAATCTCTCTCACAAAAAATGGAAAAGTTGTGTCAGGGGAACCCAAATTTGTAGGAAAGAAATAGAGTTTGCATGAGCACAAAATAAATATTTTAACAGAATCCACAAACATAACAAATCATAAAACATATTTCTTTGAACAAACTGTGCTGTAATACAGCCCTTAAGAGGTTGGATTTAAAAGGACAAATGAAAATATCAGTATGTTTCTTTTCTAAAACCTAGATGCTGATGTATTATGCAAATCAATGGCTCCTTAATTTACACTTCTGGAATGCTGTTGTGACTTTAGACTTTAAAATACAGACACATGGCACTCCCACTTGCACACACTCACCCACCCATCATCTTGGTCTTTGCCGATGTTCTTATTTTATTTCTGAATTCAAGGGAAGAAGTTCTGCACTGTATTTGCAAATAGCAAGCGTGGCACTTGAACTGAAATACGGGCCATGCAATGAACTGGCCTATGCAGATGAGGTTAGTGATAAATAGTAACACCTGAAAAAAATCATTTTGATTACAACTAATGGAATGCTTTTCTTCATTTAGAACTTCCAGAGTCTGTAAACACGGCCTTACGATTTTAAATGGATAAGGAAGAGTCATTCATCAAGCCCAAATGGTACAGTGATAACTATGAATATGTAATTTATGGATAATCTATTGAAGACATTTTCTGGAAAAGCCAAAGTTCAAGTATGGTACATACTGGTGGTATGAACACCATATGAGCTACTACAAAATAATAGGCTCATAAAATCATTCACAATAATAAGAGTGAGTTTAAAGGCAATTTGAAGCAATAGGTTATGAGCTTTGAAGGGAATCTCAGCATTTAAGATTGGATTTTCTGTTTTTTCTGGACAACTATTGATCCCAGAATCAAATATCAAATGGCTTTTCTAATGTGAAATATATCCCCAAAAGTTTTACATTTTTTTTTGTCTTTAGTTAAGTGTTAATTATTTTATAGAAAAGTGAACAGCTTATCCATAAAGACTTCATCAGTAAGAATTTCAAGGGAAAAGCTTGAACGTATCTATGATTTTTCAATAACAATAAACTCCTGTTAGCAATATATGTGTAATCATCCCTTATGTCAAAGAATAGGATTGTGGTTATAAAAAGATATAGAAAATCCCACATGTTTTAAAAGTTTTTACAGTTCTAAGATGCTTACCATGTAACAGATATACAAATATACTTTTATATGCAATAATAATATATGGCTTTTTTGTTGATATTAATCGCTAAGTCATGTCCAACTCTTTGACTCCATGGACTCAAGGAAGAAAGGGAGAAATATACACATACATGACTTGCTGCTTCTTAGTTGCTTACTTGTGTCTAACTCTTTATAGCCCTATGGATCATAGCCACCAGGCTCATCTGTCCATGGAATTCTCTAGGCAAATATACTGGAGGGGATTGCAATTCTCTTACCTGGGGAATCATCCTGACCCAGGGATCAAACTCTGGTCTCCTGGATTACAGGAAGATACTCTATTGCCTGAGCCCCCAGGGAAGTCCATATATGGCTTATCCTCCTATTAAGAAAAAGGGCTTTCCTATTGGCTCAGATGGTAAAGAATCCACCTGCAATGCAGGAGACCTGGGTTCAATCCCTTGGGTCGAAAGATTCCTCTGGAGAAGGGAAAGGCTACCCACTCTAGTATTCTTGCCTGGAGAATTCCATGGTTTGTCCAAGGGTCAGAAAGGGTCAGACATGACTGAGGGACTTTCACTTTCACTAGTAAAAAGATCATGAAACTTTCCAAAATGAGATTGATCAGGATTAAATGAACTTTGTACCCAAAGGATTTGGTGAAGCTGAATCTTATCAAACAGCTGAGTAGAGAGTGCAGGGTCTATGAACTGCAGATGATATCCCTCCTTATTTGGAATAATACTGGTTCTTCTTCAGACTGCAATGTGAATATCCATTGGCCTTTGCTCTAAAAATATTACAATGTAGAAAGTAAAAGTCTTAATTAATTGTAGTATAGAATCATCAGCAATGGCACTCTGTTTCCCTTGTATTATTAACACTAGTGGAACATCCCTCTAATAGACTAAACTATAGACATAAAATAAGGCCTTTTTTAAATGATCAGATAGCTATTTGACTAGTTCATTTATTCATCCATTATGAAATTATACTAAGCACCTATTGTGTACAGGTAGTTTATCGTGTACTGGTGGTTTACTGCTTTAAAATTTTCTCAAGTTCTAAGATGCTTACCATGTAACAGATATACAAATATACTTTTATATGCAATAATAATATATGGCTTTTTGTTGATATTAATCGCTAAGTCATGTCCAACTCTTTGACTCCATGGACTCAAGGAAGAAAGGGAGAAATATACAATACATGACTTGCTGCTTCTTGTTGCTTCTTGTTCTACTCTTTATAGCCCTATGGATCATAGCCACCAGGCTCATCTGTCCATGGAATTCTCTAGGCAAATATACTGGAGGGGATTGCAATTCTCTTACCTGGGGAATCATCCTGACCCAGGGATCAAACTCTGGTCTCCTGGATTACAGGAAGATACTCTATTGCCTGAGCCCCCAGGGAAGTCCATATATGGCTTATCCTCCTATTAAGAAAAAGGGCTTTCCTATTGGCTCAGATGGTAAAGAATCCACCTGCAATGCAGGAGACCTGGGTTCAATCCCTTGGGTCGAAAGATTCCTCTGGAAAAGGGGAAAGGCTACCCACTCTAGTATTCTTGCCTGGAGAATTCCATGGTTTGTCCAAGGGTCAGAAAGGGTCAGACATGACTGAGGGACTTTCACTTTCACTAGTAAAAAGATCATGAAACTTTCCAAAATGAGATTGATCAGGATTAAATGAACTTTGTACCCAAAGGATTTGGTGAAGCTGAATCTTATCAAACAGCTGAGTAGAGAGTGCAGGGTCTATGAACTGCAGATGATATCCCTCCTTATTTGGAATAATACTGGTTCTTCTTCAGACTGCAATGTGAATATCCATTGGCCTTTGCTCTAAAAATATTACAATGTAGAAAGTAAAAGTCTTAATTAATTGTAGTATAGAATCATCAGCAATGGCACTCTGTTTCCCTTGTATTATTAACACTAGTGGAACATCCCTCTAATACACTAAACTATAGACAGAAAATAAGGCCTTTTTTAAATGATCAGATAGCTATTTGACTAGTTCATTTATTCATCCATTATGAAATTATACTAAGCACCTATTGTGTACAGGTAGTTTATCGTGTACTGGTGGTTTACTGCTTTAAAATTTTCTCAAGTTTAATGTGCGGTATCCATTCTTTTACTTATACATTTGGCATATTTCCTGAATCTTGATATTCCAAGCACTGCTGTAAATACCAGACACAGATATGAAGAAAACTGCCAGAGTCTCTGCTTTCATGAGGTTCACATGCTCAACAAAGGGACCATAAAAATTGCTGTTTAAATGCCATTAGAGGTAAAATAAATTAATATGAAAGTTAGAAAAATGACAGACTGTCTGACTTCATGAAAAGTGGTGAGATGCTAAAGAGATGGGAAGGTGACAAACTAGTAACCAAAAGGAAACTGTGATCATATTGGCTTGGTGGTAAATATAAAACATTTGCAATGTAGAAGACATTGCATATGCCCTCTCAGCTATTTAATGGTAGAATGAAACCTATACCTGTGTTTTTTTCTGTGAATTATTACTATGTGTAGTAAGAAGCATATAAACTTCAAAATCAGATCACTTGACAAGGAACAAAGAAGACAGGGTCAGGAACCTAAGAAATCAATACCAGTACTGGATTTCTTCTTTTAATTTTGGCTTCTTTTATTGGTCCTTCATTTATTTATTTTCATCCATCTTAATTCTTTGGCTGTGTGGGCCTCCCATCATAGTGTCCTCTCTCGTCGCAGAGCACCCGCTCAGGGCACATGTGCTCCAGAGCGCTGGCTTGTAATTGGACACACTAGTCCAGCTGCTCCGCGGCATATGGGATCTTCCCGTGCCAAGGATCAAACCGGTACCCCTTGCATTGGAAGGTGGACTCTTTACCCACTGGACCACCAGTGAAGCCCTCAGTATTGGATTTTAACCTTCTTCCTTGTCATTGCCCAGGACTACGTTTGTTCCTCTAAGTTAATTCATAGTAGAACTTCTCAGTGGTGAAAAGAACTGTGTTTTTAAGCAGAACTCCTTGTGTCCAGGAATTAGTCAATCTTGGCAATTAATCAGTTGCTTACTGAAAATGTAACTACAGAATTATCAAACATTATGGTTAAATTCCAGCAAAGCTGAAGAGAAGCTCTAGGCTGAAAGAGACATTGATGATTTCTATGTCTAAGTATGAGTTACTGCCTACCTAGAAAAAAACTTTGGTATATTTTCCTTGTTGTACATGTCTCTTAAACTAAAGGCGATCCTTTTTAATACATTTGGCATATTTCCTGAATCTTGATATTCCAAGCACTGCTGTAAATACCAGACACAGATATGAAGAAAACTGCCAGAGTCTCTGCTTTCATGAGGTTCACATGCTCAACAAAGGGACCATAAAAATTGCTGTTTAAATGCCATTAGAGGTAAAATAAATTAATATGAAAGTTAGAAAAATGACAGACTGTCTGACTTCATGAAAAGTGGTGAGATGCTAAAGAGATGGGAAGGTGACAAACTAGTAACCAAAAGGAAACTGTGATCATATTGGCTTGGTGGTAAATATAAAACATTTGCAATGTAGAAGACATTGCATATGCCCTCTCAGCTATTTAATGGTAGAATGAAACCTATACCTGTGTTTTTTTCTGTGAATTATTACTATGTGTAGTAAGAAGCATATAAACTTCAAAATCAGATCACTTGACAAGGAACAAAGAAGACAGGGTCAGGAACCTAAGAAATCAATACCAGTACTGGATTTCTTCTTTTAATTTTGGCTTCTTTTATTGGTCCTTCATTTATTTATTTTCATCCATCTTAATTCTTTGGCTGTGTGGGCCTCCCATCATAGTGTCCTCTCTCGTCGCAGAGCACCCGCTCAGGGCACATGTGCTCCAGAGCGCTGGCTTGTAATTGGACACACTAGTCCAGCTGCTCCAGCGGCATATGGGATCCTCCCGTGCCAAGGATCAAACCGATACCCCTTGCACTGGAAGGTGGACTCTTTACCCACTGGACCACCAGTGAAGCCCTCAGTATTGGATTTTAACCTTCTTCCTTGTCATTGCCCAGGACTACGTTTGTTCCTCTAAGTTAATTCATAGTAGAACTTCTCAGTGGTGAAAAGAACTGTGTTTTTAAGCAGAACTCCTTGTGTCCAGGAATTAGTCAATCTTGGCAATTAATCAGTTGCTTACTGAAAATGTAACTACAGAATTATCAAACATTATGGTTAAATTCCAGCAAAGCTGAAGAGAAGCTCTAGGCTGAAAGAGACATTGATGATTTCTATGTCTAAGTATGAGTTACTGCCTACCTAGAAAAAAATTTTGGTATATTTTCCTTGTTGTACAATTGAGTTCATAAGAGTCTAATGACCACTGCTTTCTCCCTTATCTGTTACTATTCATACCTTCAAGAGACAATTTGAATGTCAATCCAACTAACTCTAGTAGAAGGGAAGTCCTGTTGTTAGTGTAACTACAGAGGGTAGAAAAACAACAGAGTAAGAATTTTTAACAACAAAAGCAAAGGCTAAGTTCTTTCCTCCATGTAAATTTCCAGCACAAGGGGTGTGCATAGCCCAATCCTTTCTATGAGGAGAAAGGATGGTAAGGCAGGGAAGAGAAGACTTTCCACAATGGACTGGACGGCTCCAAATTGGATACAAACAGCAATCCTAACATCAGAAGTTCAATGACCCCTTTTTTATCCTACAACTTTGGGTCTAGGGGACGCATTCTGAAAGAGAAAGAAAGAGGAGGTAACAGGAAAAATTATGCTCATTGCAAATAGTCCATTTTCCTAGGGCACATAGGCTTGCTCAGTCTTTCAGTTGTGTTTGACTCTTTGCAACCTTATGGACTGTAGTTCACTAGGCTCCTCTGTCCATGGGAATTTTCAGGCAAAAATAGTAGAATGGGTTGTCATTTCCACCTCCAGGGGATTTTCCTGACCCAGGAATTGAACCTATGTCTCCTGCATTGGCAGGCTAATTCTTTACCACTAAGTCACCTGGGAAATCCTCAGTTTCCCTAGTAGCTCTTTATAAATAGATCACTCCTCATAAGCTCTGAGGGAAAGAAAGGCAAATAATTAAGTTCTTACCTGGTACAGCGTTCTTTGTATACATAATTTCATTCTATCTACAGAAATCACTGCAAATTACTGTCAATTTTGACATGAAGAAACTGAGGCTCAAAATATTAGTCAGCTGAGAGTTGAACTGTGAATGCATGCCAAGTCACTTTAGGTGTGTCTGACTCTGCAATCAAATGGAATGCATCCTCCAGGGTCCTCTGTCTGTGGGAATTTCCAGCAAAGCTGAAGAGAAGCTCTAGGCTGAAAGAGACATTGATGATTTCTATGTCTAAGTATGAGTTACTGCCTACCTAAAAAAAAATTTTGGTATATTTTCCTTGTTGTACAATTGAGTTCATAAGAGTCTAATGACCACTGCTTTCTCCCTTATCTGTTACTATTCATACCTTCAAGAGACAATTTGAATGTCAATCCAACTAACTCTAGTAGAAGGGAAGTCCTGTTGTTAGTGTAACTACAGAGGGTAGAAAAACAACAGAGTAAGAATTTTTAACAACAAAAGCAAAGGCTAAGTTCTTTCCTCCATGTAAATTTCCAGCACAAGGGGTGTGCATAGCCCAATCCTTTCTATGAGGAGAAAGGATGGTAAGGCAGGGAAGAGAAGACTTTCCACAATGGACTGGACGGCTCCAAATTGGATACAAACAGCAATCCTAACATCAGAAGTTCAATGACCCCTTTTTTATCCTACAACTTTGGGTCTAGGGGACGCATTCTGAAAGAGAAAGAAAGAGGAGGTAACAGGAAAAATTATGCTCATTGCAAATAGTCCATTTTTCCTAGGGCACATAGGCTTGCTCAGTCTTTCAGTTGTGTTTGACTCTTTGCAACCTTATGGACTGTAGTTCACTAGGCTCCTCTGTCCATGGGAATTTTCAGGCAAAAATAGTAGAATGGGTTGTCATTTCCACCTCCAGGGGATTTTCCTGACCCAGGAATTGAACCTATGTCTCCTGCATTGGCAGGCTAATTCTTTACCACTAAGTCACCTGGGAAATCCTCAGTTTCCCTAGTAGCTCTTTATAAATAGATCACTCCTCATAAGCTCTGAGGGAAAGAAAGGCAAATAATTAAGTTCTTACCTGGTACAGCGTTCTTTGTATACATAATTTCATTCTATCTACAGAAATCACTGCAAATTACTGTCAATTTTGACATGAAGAAACTGAGGCTCAAAATATTAGTCAGCTGAGAGTTGAACTGTGAATGCATGCCAAGTCACTTTAGGTGTGTCTGACTCTGCAATCAAATGGAATGCATCCCTCCAGGGTCCTCTGTCTGTGGGAATTTCCAAGCAAGAATACATGGATTGGGTTGCCATGCTCTCTTCCAGGAGATCTTTCCAACCCAGAGATGGAACCCCCATCTTTTAGTCTCCTGTATTGGCAAGTGGTTCTTCACCACAAGCAGCACCTGGGAAGTCCCGAGAGTTGAACTGCATTGCAGTAAGTGCCCAGTCCTGTTCAGTAGGCTTTATACAATATGGAACCTAGTCTGTTGTTCTGAGTATTATGACTAAATGGGTCTGAGGCGGGATCCAGGATTCTATATTTTTTAAGTTTTCCAGGTGATTCCTCTAACCAATCAGTCAATCATAGTAATGGGGTGGTGTTGCTTCTCAGAGAGCAAACCTCTTATTGTGTTGAGGAAACAAACAAACAAACAAAACAGTTGTAAAGACAATATATCAAGATGCTGCTCAGTAGGTGAAAGAAGTTATTTCTTTGAATTGTCAGAAATACGTCCTCAACACTGTAGAGCAAGACAATGAATGAACTTGCAATTGCAAAGGGAAAGACTATCTCAGGATGATAACCCTGAGCTATATAAGAATGTAGCTTAGAGGGTCAGAGTAAACAGGACAGATGTTGTAAGTTTCAAATGGAATGTAATTCTTTGACTACAAGAGGAAACAAAGTGAGGTGCTGATGGGTAGTGGAAGCTGTTAAACCCCCACCCACCAGCTTCATTCCAGGGTTAGTGACTTCCTGAAAGGTGGAAAGAAAAAGGGTCACACTGATACCAATCCAAGGAAACAGAACTGTGAAAGAGAGTTATCCACTAGCCTGGGGGGAGGCTGAGGTTTATCATATTCAGCAGAGTTCCTGAGAGTGCTAGGAGGCTGAATATTGAACCAAATAGAGCTCCAAGGTCCTGCCTGCCCAACAGAAAAAATAAATAAAGCTTAAGGGGTTGCAAGGGATGTGAATGGATTATGCATTTTCACCCTGGAAGCTTTAGTGTTTCTATGCAATTATTATACTTCAAGGATGGTTACATGATACTTTCTTTCATTTTAATTTTGTTAGACATCTGTGAAGAGGGTGTTCAGCTATTTCTGGGAGGATGCAGGAAGAGGAAATGTCTCAGTCCTCTCTTTACAGATCCCACTCATCTTTTTTAACAAATCTCCATCAGATCCTCTCCAGGCCAAGACTACAGCCAGAAAAGCCAGATCATAGAGGGTTCTATCACTTCAGGTCAGCTGAGCAGGAGCAGACAAAGACTGATGACAACACGGAAATCACAGCCGTGAAAAGGTCTATGAAGCATGTCCCAACCTTGCCTGTAATTACAGTGCCCAGGCAGCAGCTCAGACTAATTAATTTATAATCTCTGACCATCAGGTCCAAGCATCAGTATTTTCAAAAGTACCTAAAATCCAAATCACTGGCAAGTGTTGAAAACCACTAGTCTGACTCTTTGCCTGTTTCTCTCAGAAGTTAAAGATTTTATCAACATCCTATAATGGAGAACAATTAGTGAAAATAAGCTTATAAATACAGTTTGTAGTTATTTATTTGTTTTGAAAAACAGAATGTATTCAGGTATATCATTCTTTCTCTTCTAAATTAATTCTTAATTCATATGTCCCTACATAAATATTTTAAAAATCCTTCATATTATTCAGTAAGAAATGCATTAATGTTAAAGACATTCAATGACCATACATTCATGACCAGGTCATCATTCGTGAAGGTGGCAATTACACAACTAGTACCTCAACAGAAAATCTTTACTATTTAGGTGAATTAGTGTTATAAAATTTAAAATAAAAATAAGTTTTTGAAAGTTCTTAATAGCAATAATAATTAATACACTCCACAACTGTGGATCAACCAGTGTCCAAATTTCATAATGTCACCAGGAGAGAGACTTTAATGTGATCCTTTGTACCTGATTTATTGAAAAACTAATTCTTTTCTCTATCTCTGTCCCTTTTCTTCTACTCTTTATTTGTCTGTTTGGTGTTTAGAATGAATGACTACTATGAGAAAGTCTGGTAAAAGATAACATGGCAGCAATAGAAGCAATTTTGCCCCATAGTGAGTTCTTTGATGTTCAAATTTCTCATTTAAATTGTAAGAAAAGACCTAGGACTTTGAGGCCTTTCTGTAGCATATAGGTTTTAGAGAAAATAAATCTGGATTAGGAGCTAAGGGCTAAGATAGGTAAACACAGCACTGGAGTCAACAACTTGTGCTATCTTGAACTGATCATTTAACAAAACTCTCTGACATTAATTTTTTCATCTGTCCAATAAAGGAGTTGGATGACACCAAAAGGCTTAGGCCCTTCTAACTTGGACTTCTTTGGCATAATATTAGATCTGTGACCTATGGAAATAATTGCATTATGAGGAGTTTGATGGTGATTCATTTCATTTGTTATAAATCAAATGCAGAATGAATAAACAAGTTATACAGGGTTCCCAGAAGAGACTGGAAAACATTTCTTTCCTGTAACTGTGCTTTTTATAATTGCAGGTTACACAAATTTCCATATCATTTCAGTTGTAGAAGGTCTGCTCAACATTGATTTAGAGCATCCAGATTACATTGAATATGTACATGCTACGAAATGACATTATACATACATATAATTAAAGATTCTGGTGTGTGTGTTTGAATAAAATGTTGTTGCTGCAATAAAAATAAAATAGAAAGAAAGGGAAAAAACGTATGAATCCCAAACCAAACAAAGCCTCAAACACCAAAAGCTGCATAAATCAAAGCTTAAAATCTGACTGGTAACAGCAGGACCAGATCCATGAGTATAAACTAATGAAGGTGTGGTTTCCAAACCTACTCAATCCACTTGTATACACAAAGATTGAATTTATTGGGCCTTGCAGCAGTGACCATTTGCTTCCATGGCTCAAGATTTGTTTCCTTGAAGGTTTCCCAATCTGTCTCTTTCTTGAGCAAACTGCACTGCAAGAGATTTGTTTTTTTTTTTTTTTTGGTCCAAGCCATTTGCATTCCTTTTAGTCTTGCTCCTTTTAAGGTAAAATGGGTTTTAATTCTCCTTAATGCCAATGAAATTTGGCTTATTTTGGTTCTAAGACATGGTTTCTTTTCATATTGCTTTTGTAGGATGCACGCATGTGTGTCTGACTCTTTATGACCCTATGGGCTACAGCCCGCCAGGCATTTCTGTCTATAGAATTTTCCAAGCAAGAATACTATAGTGGGTTACCATTCACTCCTTCAGGGCATCTTCCCTGTTTCCTGCTCCAGATCTTTAGAACATACCTTTCTAACTTGGGACTTTTTTCTTTAGGAGCTAAGGGCTAAGATAGGTAAACACAGCACTGGAGGCAACAACTTGTGCTATCTTGAACTGATCATTTAACAAAACTCTCTGACATTAATTTTTCATCTGTCCAATAAAGGAGTTGGATGACACCAAAAGGCTTAGGCCCTTCTAACTTGGACTTCTTTGGCATAATATTAGATCTGTGACCTATGGAAATAATTGCATTATGAGGAGTTTGATGGTGATTCATTTCATTTGTTATAAATCAAATGCAGAATGAATAAACAAGTTATACAGGGTTCCCAGAAGAGACTGGAAAACATTTCTTTCCTGTAACTGTGCTTTTTATAATTGCAGGTTACACAAATTTCCATATCATTTCAGTTGTAGAAGGTCTGCTCAACATTGATTTAGAGCATCCAGATTACATTGAATATGTACATGCTACGAAATGACATTATACATACATATAATTAAAGATTCTGGTGTGTGTTTTTGAATAAAATGTTGTTGCTGCAATAAAAATAAAATAGAAAGAAAGGGAAAAAACGTATGAATCCCAAACCAAACAAAGCCTCAAACACCAAAAGCTGCATAAATCAAAGCTTAAAATCTGACTGGTAACAGCAGGACCAGATCCATGAGTATAAACTAATGAAGGTGTGGTTTCCAAACCTACTCAATCCACTTGTATACACAAAGATTGAATTTATTGGGCCTTGCAGCAGTGACCATTTGCTTCCATGGCTCAAGATTTGTTTCCTTGAAGGTTTCCCAATCTGTCTCTTTCTTGAGCAAACTGCACTGCAAGAGATTTGTTTTTTTTTTTTTTTTGGTCCAAGCCATTTGCATTCCTTTTAGTCTTGCTCCTTTTAAGGTAAAATGGGTTTTAATTCTCCTTAATGCCAATGAAATTTGGCTTATTTTGGTTCTAAGACATGGTTTCTTTTCATATTGCTTTTGTAGGATGCACGCATGTGTGTCTGACTCTTTATGACCCTATGGGCTACAGCCCGCCAGGCATTTCTGTCTATAGAATTTTCCAAGCAAGAATACTATAGTGGGTTACCATTCACTCCTTCAGGGCATCTTCCCTGTTTCCTGCTCCAGATCTTCCCAGCCCAGAGATTGAATCTGCATGTCCTGTGTCCTCTGCATTGGCAGGCAGATTCTCTATCTATGTGAAAGTCAGAAGAATCAGGCTCAAAGTCTCATGGAAGTCATCTGAGCCCCATTCCTGCCTTCACACACATACACCCTAGAACAGAGCAGTGAGCTTCTCAGAGCTGCCCCTCTTTATCCTGCTGATAAAAACCAGGCTCCATCTGAGGAATCCTTTTGACAGGATGCCAATATTTAGTAATACCAGCACCTAAATGGTGGTCAAAAATATTGGACCATATGGAATGACAGGCCTAGGTTAGAGGCAGAGGAGAAACACACTCTTCCGTAGTTGTCCCTTTTATCCAGGCCACACATGTGAGACGTACGCCAATTCTCATCTGATCTTCATGTTTTCCCAGAAACAATCTGTATACTTTATGAACATTAGACATTATGCTACACATAACTTGGTGGTTCAGAGAAGTCAGCTGCATATACTGTGTTTATGTCCTAGGTCACAGTCCTTGGAAGGGCCACTGCTTGCAGCTATTGGGCTAAAATGACAATACCTCCTACACAGTACTTTTTTGGTACATATGCTGAAGTATTTGACTTTTTGGTAACTATGTTTTAGGCTATCTTGGTGAGGCTTCTGCTACTTCAGATCTAGAAGAATCAGAATTGGCCATGCTTTCATTTAGGGTTACAAGCAGAAAATTTAAAAACCTTGGTTTCTCTCATTACTCGTATCTGAATCCAACTCTTCTCCAAACATTAGCAGCAGAAAAAAATAATAATAAATAAAATAAAATGCATGTATGATAAAACGGTATGTAAAAAAATTCAAGTCTGTTAGCCTTTATTTTATCAGACTTCTTTTTTACATAATCAGAATATCCATAACACAGGAAATATTTCAAACGTTACTGATTTTGTAGATAAAAGTCACTTGGTTTATCTTTAGGTCTTATTAAAAAAATTATTTAAATAATCTGTGCTTATCCCTGTGATTAAAATATGAAACTATATATATGCATTTGGAGGGGGAAATTGCAACCCTCTATGGCAACTCACTCCAGTATTGACAGTAAATGGCAACCCACCCCAGTATTCTTGCTTTGAGAGTGCCATGAACTGAAGAACCTGATGGGCTACGGTCCATAGCATCACAAAGAGTTGGACGTGACTGAAGTGACTGAGCACGCATGCGTGCATACACACGTGCACGTGGACACACACACACAGAAATACATATATGGTCTCCATAGGGCAAGAAATCTCATGATGTTAGAACATTTGACCTACTCTGCTCTGAGGTAAAGAACTTCTAACTATTGATGTATTTGGACTGAAGGCAAAGGAGTTTAGCTCTGAGAAGGCATCATTTTTCAAAACTCAAATAATTTACTCTCTTTGGGATATTGTTTCTCATATATTCCCATGTCTAAATATCTGTGGAACTGTCACTTTTTGCACAAATAGGTTTGGCTGATGTTTGCAAACAAAAACACTCTTCCTAAAAACTCCTAGAATACTTTCTCTGTCTGTATCCATTTTTATCTTACCTTCTGATTTGGGTTTTGGCTTGGTCTCTGTGTGTGTTTATGCCAAAAGGTCCCTGAAATCTCCACAATAATCATCATCGTTGTACTTAATCTCATCATTTTTTGCATCTTATACAATGCCTGGCACAATGCCTTGAATACTGTAAATACTTAATGTACATTTTGAATACAAGAAAGGAAGAGATATAACATGATTAATCTGAGTTATGATGTGATAGTACCTGTATTGCATTTCTTAACATTGTTTCCACCCTAAAAAATGAGAAACAGTTTGTTCTTGGGGATTTTGCATCTTGCTCAGACCTCATTCTGAATTTACATGAAAATCTGGCTCCTTTAGAGTCAAGAGTTACTTTGTTTCATTCTCTGTCTTTGGAGTCTTCAATTACTGTGAAAATTCCCTGGGATCATATCAGATGTGCAATGATGGCAAATTCTTATAACCAGCCACTCCAGATATTTCTAGGAATTAAGTCTATAGTCTCCTGAGCTACATCAAGTGACAGAATCATTCACAGGCCAAATGATGAGATTATACCTAGGATTTCCACTTACTTAACAACAGACTTAAGGAACCAACAATGTCCAGAATCTACATATGGTTAAGAATACAAGAGTCTTCCTTCATTCCTCACAGAAGTGTTCTGTGTGATTGCTAATCTTAGCAGAACTCTCTGAGTGAATTGTTGCCAGGCTCTCAAAAATAGACTTTTATTTTATTTTTCGTTATACCTTAAGTTAGAGAAGAACATCAGTGGCAGAGTTCCACCTTATCAAAATATAAAGAAAGTTTGGTATACCATAGAGTCATCTCAGCCACTTGAAATTTAGGTCCTAAACTATCATAGTTTTAATTTGAATTTCTCCGGAAAGCACCATTGCTTAAAAAATGTATCTAAGATAACAAATAGTCAGAATGTATCTAAGATAATAAATAGTCTAAATATGATAAAATAGATTAATGATTTGACTAAATTTTTGAAGTATTTAATTCATTAGAACAATTATTTACTACATACAATTAATAGAGTCAGAGCCATAAAATCTTACATACAGTGTTCCTACAACTCAATAAGAATAAAGATTTTAAAACTGATGAAATATCAGTAGGCAATTCACTTCAAGATATTATGACTAAGCAATGTACATCTGAAAAGGCAACCATTCCTGTTAAAAAAATGACTTTAAAAAGCTTATTTTTAATCAACTAAATGGAAAATAGTGTAAGATTTGAAAACAAAACACCTAGAGCTGGTGTGGTTATAATCTCTTTTATAGTGACTACAAATCCTAAAATTGAATCTGCATGTCTTTGACTCAGCCTTTCTGTTTCTGGAAACCTATTGATAAAAATGTACCCACAATACCAGGACACATAAACAAAATATTGTAATATTACATCTGACATACAAATTTTTGATGAAGCATGGTGTCCATCAATGGGAAAAATTAAAATGATTTATTACATGTTCATATAATACATAGATATGATATGTGAATAATATGAATATTATAAGTTTATCTTAAGGAATAAGCAGTAACTTCAATATATTAGTACATGAAGAATATAGATAGCGTACTGGAATTCAAAAGTTAAGGAACTTTCCTGAGCTACATCAAGTGACAGAATCATTCACAGGCCAAATGATGAGATTATACCTAGGATTTCCACTTACTTAACAACAGACTTAAGGAACCAACAATGTCCAGAATCTACATATGGTTAAGAATACAAGAGTCTTCCTTCATTCCTCACAGAAGTGTTCTGTGTGATTGCTAATCTTAGCAGAACTCTCTGAGTGAATTGTTGCCAGGCTCTCAAAAATAGACTTTTATTTTATTTTTCGTTATACCTTAAGTTAGAGAAGAACATCAGTGGCAGAGTTCCACCTTATCAAAATATAAAGAAAGTTTGGTATACCATAGAGTCATCTCAGCCACTTGAAATTTAGGTCCTAAACTATCATAGTTTTAATTTGAATTTCTCCGGAAAGCACCATTGCTTAAAAAATGTATCTAAGATAACAAATAGTCAGAATGTATCTAAGATAATAAATAGTCTAAATATGATAAAATAGATTAATGATTTGACTAAATTTTTGAAGTATTTAATTCATTAGAACAATTATTTACTACATACAATTAATAGAGTCAGAGCCATAAAATCTTACATACAGTGTTCCTACAACTCAATAAGAATAAAGATTTTAAAACTGATGAAATATCAGTAGGCAATTCACTTCAAGATATTATGACTAAGCAATGTACATCTGAAAAGGCAACCATTCCTGTTAAAAAAATGACTTTAAAAAAAGCTTATTTTTAATCAACTAAATGGAAAATAGTGTAAGATTTGAAAACAAAACACCTAGAGCTGGTGTGGTTATAATCTCTTTTATAGTGACTACAAATCCTAAAATTGAATCTGCATGTCTTTGACTCAGCCTTTCTGTTTCTGGAAACCTATTGATAAAAATGTACCCACAATACCAGGACACATAAACAAAATATTGTAATATTACATCTGACATACAAATTTTTGATGAAGCATGGTGTCCATCAATGGGAAAAATTAAAATGATTTATTACATGTTCATATAATACATAGATATGATATGTGAATAATATGAATATTATAAGTTTATCTTAAGGAATAAGCAGTAACTTCAATATATTAGTACATGAAGAATATAGATAGCGTAATTCATTTTCTATAAAAATTAGGAAGGTATTAGTATACATTTACAAATAAAAATTAAAGAAATATGTATAAATCTTCTTGAAAAGGAACCTTTTCATGAAGGATAATTATTGAACACATTCAATATATTTCTGTATTGTTTGAATTTTGCACAGATTTGTATTATTTTAGTTTGAAAACAACATACACATTTGTTCAAATAATTTAAATAACATCAGAGTGCTGTGAATATTCAAATTGCTAAAAATTTAAAGAAAATTAATCAAAAATGAATCTTCTTTATGATTATTTGATAAAATATTATGTAGTTTAATTCGTACATTTTAGGACAGTAATCTGTGGCTAGATATCCAACAACACTATTAAAAAATCAATAGAATGTTTACAGTTTGTGATGTTTAACATTTAATACTTTTTTTTTAAATCAGTAAGGTATAGTTAAGCTCTCTTATAAAGTTAAGATTATTTCTCCTACTGAGTGTGGATAAACGTAGAAACAGGCTATATCCTGTGATAAAATCTCATGTGCTGAAAAAACTGGGGGGAGGGTCCAGGGTTATGCATATGAATGATCTGGGAACATACATGTAAAAAATAAAAATAATAATTAAAAAAATAATAATTTAAAAAATACAATAAAAGGCCAGCATTATCCGTCTTCAAATGTTTCATAATGATTACTCTTTTGAGTCACTGTATTTTAGTCACATTTTACTCCAATATTAAGAAAAAAATAAAATTTAAAGGTACAGGTGCTTTTAAAAAATCAAATAGGAGTCCTATTAACTCTCCCTAAAACTGTATTACAGTCAGTTGCTGATAAATTAGTTGTTGACTTTTGAGTGGCAGAGGTTATTAATGTTCTTCAAGAGGGCATAGATTCATGGTGCAATTAATATTGTCTTTGAAATTAGTCTGTGAGCAGCACAACATTTTACCTTTTTTTTTTTTTTTTTTTGACCAGACATTAAAAAAAAGAGAGAGAGATGTTTTGACTGGTCTTTTTCCTCAACAAGATTTTATAAGTCTCAAAATATATTTAAATATATGTAAAATGCAATATAATACTCAAAATTTAATATAGTTCCAAAAACTAACAAAAATAACTTGATATTTTAATGACAATAGATATGCCAAATATTTAAATGCTTTTGTTGTCCATAGGGGAAAAATACCTTCACATATTTAATATTTTTTAACTACAAGATAGTGATTTTTAAATACTGTCTCTGAGACAATGAACATATAAAGCAGAATGCAATCTCTAATGTTTAGCATTAGCCTTTACTCAATCATTAAACAATGAGAAATATTGGGTTGTTTTTGCTATGGACTGAGAAAATGCTTTTGGAAACAGATAAATATTTGTGTCTGCTGGAAGCTCCTTCTGCGGTAATGCATCATTATGTCTGGCCAGCCCTAGAAACCTTGGAAAGACAAAATATGTACATGTTGGTTGTTAAGCATATGTGATATGTTTTGCTTTGTCACCTGGCAACCAGAAGATTTCTAAGCTTTGCCAAAATTCAAACTTTTGAAACTCTTAAGCTGCTTAATTTTATATTCATAGAATGTAGCTCAAGGTAGAGTTTTGTTTGGAAAACTAATTGACTTCTTGAGTTGTGATAGGTTCTGTTTAACTTAGTTTTGTTGAACTTAATTGTTAGAAATGACAACTTCAATTCCAATGCTAGTAATGTAAACCTACATAAATGTTTGCTGAATTTAAAAAATCACATCAATTTCATGTCTTTATCATGACTTGATGGAGCTATGAAAGTGAAGGGGCTATAGACCTGGAATCAGAGGATGAGTTTTCTAATCTTGCTTACATATATTATTTAAGCCATTATTATCTGAGTCTTCAGAAAGTCACATAATCCCCCTGGACTCAGTTTTTTATATTTGTAAATTAAGGAGGTTCAATGAAAATGTCAGAGTCTTAAAAAGTATTTAAGGTATATATTCTCTTTATAAAATGGGGGGAATGTAAAAAAGATTTTCGGTTTACTGACATGTGACCACATACGCCTCTCATTCTTACTCAGTCAATTCTTGACTCCACATTCCATCCCCTAGACCTCCAGAAGACTCTGATATATACCTTGCAATCCTAGAATATAAATCTCATGAAAAATGCATAGGAAGTTTTACAAACTTTTTTGAAGTATTTCTACATTTGTTATCACTATTCACCATCAAAAATATTGAATCATTTTTCTTTACTTCTTTTTAAAATTTTGTCCACCCTTGTCCCTTATTGCATCTCCAACATGTACCAGGGGCAAACGATGCTACAGTATTCCAATTTAATTTGGTTACCTGTACTTTTATAAAAAAAAAAATGGACCGTCCTGAAAGACTGAACTAAACTCTGGAATCAAGTGACTGTAATTGATCATCTTCATAAGGTATCTAAATTGCATCCTCAAATACTACCTCATATAAGAATGGATAGCTTCTCTGTCTTTAACACCCAATTTAGCAATGTTATGTCACTGGCTGTGACATTTAAAAGCTATGGGGCCCATAAGTAAATATTTGTCACTCGAGAACATCAGCCTATGGCAAAATAGACATCAGAGTACTATATAATTTGTGTTTGCTCACAAGAAAGACTAGTCAGAATTTTATTATACTAATGATAAAAAAATTGTTCTTGCTACTTGTTCCAGTAAGAAAGAAAAATATTCTTACATGCTAAAACAATACTAGCTCCTTTGGTGAGTGATGCGCCACTTAGTAATAATGCAGTGCATTTTGAACAGATCTGTAGTTTTTCAAAGACAAACATCAAATAGAAAGAAAAAGGTTATGTCACCTTCACCCTCACAGTATGGTCATTTATATGCTATCAGCTCATTAAATTCACATTAGGATACTCCATGGGACTTGAGTTGCTATTAGTGCACCTAAAATGGCATAACAAAATCTCAGTTCACTTTAAGAGAGATGGCATTGCGACATTTTGTATTTCATCACTGAATTATTACAGTCTCAGATGCATTCTGCTGTGATCGTAATGGAAGGAGGAGTGCAAGAGAGGAAAAATGTCCATTTGTTGTTCCCCAGGGAGAGAAAAAGCAAAGTTTGATTAAAAAAAAAATTTAAGGAAGTGAAAGTAAAGCATTAACAAATTAAACTCTGTCATCATACCGCTTTTTTGTAAATTAAGGAGGTTCAATGAAAATGTCAGAGTCTTAAAAAGTATTTAAGGTATATATTCTCTTTATAAAATGGGGGGAATGTAAAAAAGATTTTCGGTTTACTGACATGTGACCACATACGCCTCTCATTCTTACTCAGTCAATTCTTGACTCCACATTCCATCCCCTAGACCTCCAGAAGACTCTGATATATACCTTGCAATCCTAGAATATAAATCTCATGAAAAATGCATAGGAAGTTTTACAAACTTTTTTGAAGTATTTCTACATTTGTTATCACTATTCACCATCAAAAATATTGAATCATTTTTCTTTACTTCTTTTTAAAATTTTGTCCACCCTTGTCCCTTATTGCATCTCCAACATGTACCAGGGGCAAACGATGCTACAGTATTCCAATTTAATTTGGTTACCTGTACTTTTATAAAAAAAAAAATGGACCGTCCTGAAAGACTGAACTAAACTCTGGAATCAAGTGACTGTAATTGATCATCTTCATAAGGTATCTAAATTGCATCCTCAAATACTACCTCATATAAGAATGGATAGCTTCTCTGTCTTTAACACCCAATTTAGCAATGTTATGTCACTGGCTGTGACATTTAAAAGCTATGGGGCCCATAAGTAAATATTTGTCACTCGAGAACATCAGCCTATGGCAAAATAGACATCAGAGTACTATATAATTTGTGTTTGCTCACAAGAAAGACTAGTCAGAATTTTATTATACTAATGATAAAAAAATTGTTCTTGCTACTTGTTCCAGTAAGAAAGAAAAATATTCTTACATGCTAAAACAATACTAGCTCCTTTGGTGAGTGATGCGCCACTTAGTAATAATGCAGTGCATTTTGAACAGATCTGTAGTTTTTCAAAGACAAACATCAAATAGAAAGAAAAAGGTTATGTCACCTTCACCCTCACAGTATGGTCATTTATATGCTATCAGCTCATTAAATTCACATTAGGATACTCCATGGGACTTGAGTTGCTATTAGTGCACCTAAAATGGCATAACAAAATCTCAGTTCACTTTAAGAGAGATGGCATTGCGACATTTTGTATTTCATCACTGAATTATTACAGTCTCAGATGCATTCTGCTGTGATCGTAATGGAAGGAGGAGTGCAAGAGAGGAAAAATGTCCATTTGTTGTTCCCCAGGGAGAGAAAAAGCAAAGTTTGATTAAAAAAAAAATTTAAGGAAGTGAAAGTAAAGCATTAACAATTTAACCTCTGTATCAAGGCTGAAGATACACAAGTAAAGGCAAATGTTACATTTTGAGATAGGCACTAGGGGATTCTGGGAAAAGCCAAAGTATGGAATGTTCCAAGAGTTTGGTTGGTTACCCAGTATCTGGTGACAAGTGGATGACTTTCAGGATTTCTTCCTGGTAGCACAGCACTGCCTTTTCCTATTATATTTTCATTGATCCTATCTTTGTAAAAAAAAGTAGGGGTACCCTCTCAATGGTAAATGATCTTGTGACAAATATTGTGAATATTGATAGTTTTCTCTATGATAATAGAAGACTTTAAGGATGACAAAAGCTTGTCATCTCCTAATCTGACTTCCATACTCCCTTGCAAGATTTCAGAAGACAGTTTTAGCCGCATTTACAATGATCAGATGGAGAATTCACCAAGAATAAAGACACCAGTGGAAGAAGCCTGGCTTAAGCCATGATTTACTTATGATACCAAGATTAGTGTTGCTCCCCAAAACCTGTTCACTTGGGAGAATTTTATTGAATATTCAGCGAAAAGAAACAAGCAGAATATGTGCCTGGTGTAATATGCTCATATAGTGAAAAAGAGAAATAGACGTATTTATTATGGGACAAAATAGTGTAATAGCACAAGCACGCTCTCTTACAAAGATCATGTCTTAGTCGCTTATATTACTATTTGCACAATACTTAAAATTGTAGTTGTGAAGGAATTTTAGACTTCCCAACTATTGCTTTCTTCCACAGCAATTGTTACATAAAATAAAATGTGTACTGAATATGTGGAAAAATACTGATTCCTTTTTAGGAAACAGGAGTTGCAACTGGACCTCTGTTACAGAGCATGTGGTTGATAACTCCAATCTCTTGAATACAGGTTTCCCCATCTAAAAGAATAAAAAGGTTTAACTAGACTATCATTAAGATTCCCTACAATTCTCAATATCTGTGTGTTATACGAAAGAGATGAGTATTCTAAAAGCAGAACCAACAGAATTCTGGAGTACTGGGCTCTACAAAACTAGTCCTCCTGGCTCCTCTGTCCAGGTATTCTAAAAGGAAAAAAACCCCCACAGAATTCTGGAGAATGGGTCTAAAGATACAACAAGTAAAGGCAAATGTTACATTTTGAGATAGGCACTAGGGGATTCTGGGAAAAGCCAAAGTATGGAATGTTCCAAGAGTTTGGTTGGTTACCCAGTATCTGGTGACAAGTGGATGACTTTCAGGATTTCTTCCTGGTAGCACAGCACTGCCTTTTCCTATTATATTTTCATTGATCCTATCTTTGTAAAAAAAAGTAGGGGTACCCTCTCAATGGTAAATGATCTTGTGACAAATATTGTGAATATTGATAGTTTTCTCTATGATAATAGAAGACTTTAAGGATGACAAAAGCTTGTCATCTCCTAATCTGACTTCCATACTCCCTTGCAAGATTTCAGAAGACAGTTTTAGCCGCATTTACAATGATCAGATGGAGAATTCACCAAGAATAAAGACACCAGTGGAAGAAGCCTGGCTTAAGCCATGATTTACTTATGATACCAAGATTAGTGTTGCTCCCCAAAACCTGTTCACTTGGGAGAATTTTATTGAATATTCAGCGAAAAGAAACAAGCAGAATATGTGCCTGGTGTAATATGCTCATATAGTGAAAAAGAGAAATAGACGTATTTATTATGGGACAAAATAGTGTAATAGCACAAGCACGCTCTCTTACAAAGATCATGTCTTAGTCGCTTATATTACTATTTGCACAATACTTAAAATTGTAGTTGTGAAGGAATTTTAGACTTCCCAACTATTGCTTTCTTCCACAGCAATTGTTACATAAAATAAAATGTGTACTGAATATGTGGAAAAATACTGATTCCTTTTTAGGAAACAGGAGTTGCAACTGGACCTCTGTTACAGAGCATGTGGTTGATAACTCCAATCTCTTGAATACAGGTTTCCCCATCTAAAAGAATAAAAAGGTTTAACTAGACTATCATTAAGATTCCCTACAATTCTCAATATCTGTGTGTTATACGAAAGAGATGAGTATTCTAAAAGGAGAACCAACAGAATTCTGGAGTAATGGGCTCTACAAAAACTAGTCCTCCTGGCTCCTCTGTCCATGGGATATCTCAGGAAAGAATACTGGAGAGGGTCGGCCTTCCCTTCTCCAAGGAATCTTCCTAACCCAGAAATCAAACCTGGGTCTCCCACATTACTGAGAGACTCTTTACTGTCTGAGCCACAAGGGAAGCCTGTGAACAACATGAGGTCTAAATTAGTCATTTACTCAGACCAAGCCTTTGTTTATCTTTCTGTAAAATAGAGCAAAAATACTTTCTGATCTCTGAAACATCCTGAGAACTAAACTCTTCATTCTTTTTTTTTATTACCATTTTTCAATCCTTTCCCAGCTCTATCACAATTTTATCTTGAGATATTGGACAAAGTAGTAAAGCATATAGATTATCCAATATTCTCTTTGGAAATTATATATAGCATACCTGTCCACTGCTGAGAGTTTAGAAAATGTTGCTTGATTCTAAATGAACAGCTGCAGTTCTCAACTAGCTGCAAACTTGTAAGGCATCAAGATTTATCTCTGCTTCTTTAATGCCACAGTTTCCCACAAATTTAGTCTCTTAACCTCAGCTCATTTCAGTCATTAGGCTATCTGCCTAACACCAGTAGCTATATGAGTTCATAGCCATCTTAATAAGATAGGGACAATGAGAGCTACACAGGGTAAATGACTCATTTAAGGCAATGTAGCAGAGAAGTAGGATCAGGGTAGACTCTTAAGTCTGGTGACTTTCAGCATGATGCCTGCCTAGCCAGTGTACTACTGAGTTATGGTTCTCACTGAGTGTCTTTTTTTTTATCCTTCACAAGGCTGATAGCAAGCTGAATTCTTTGAGGGAGTTTTGTATTCATTACAAACTAAGTTGTTACTGTAAAATGATAGGACTTTGAGATATGAAGATTCAAACAACACTGAGAGAGAATATTTCAAGGGAAACCAATTCATTTCCAGTATGCTCTGAAATGAATGAGTGATAGATAGATGGTTATTTGCTCATCCTGAGAGGGTGTTCTGATCCATATTTAGAAAACCATCTAATACAGGTTTCCATCTAAAAGAATAAAAAGGTTTAACTATACTATCATTAAGATTCCCTACAATTCTCAATATCTGTGTGTTATACGAAAGAGATGAGTATTCTAAAAGGAGAACCAACAGAATTCTGGAGTAATGGGCTCTACAAAAACTAGTCCTCCTGGCTCCTCTGTCCATGGGATATCTCAGGAAAGAATACTGGAGAGGGTCGGCCTTCCCTTCTCCAAGGAATCTTCCTAACCCAGAAATCAAACCTGGGTCTCCCACATTACTGAGAGACTCTTTACTGTCTGAGCCACAAGGGAAGCCTGTGAACAACATGAGGTCTAAATTAGTCATTTACTCAGACCAAGCCTTTGTTTATCTTTCTGTAAAATAGAGCAAAAATACTTTCTGATCTCTGAAACATCCTGAGAACTAAACTCTTCATTCTTTTTTTTTATTACCATTTTTCAATCCTTTCCCAGCTCTATCACAATTTTATCTTGAGATATTGGACAAAGTAGTAAAGCATATAGATTATCCAATATTCTCTTTGGAAATTATATATAGCATACCTGTCCACTGCTGAGAGTTTAGAAAATGTTGCTTGATTCTAAATGAACAGCTGCAGTTCTCAACTAGCTGCAAACTTGTAAGGCATCAAGATTTATCTCTGCTTCTTTAATGCCACAGTTTCCCACAAATTTAGTCTCTTAACCTCAGCTCATTTCAGTCATTAGGCTATCTGCCTAACACCAGTAGCTATATGAGTTCATAGCCATCTTAATAAGATAGGGACAATGAGAGCTACACAGGGTAAATGACTCATTTAAGGCAATGTAGCAGAGAAGTAGGATCAGGGTAGACTCTTAAGTCTGGTGACTTTCAGCATGATGCCTGCCTAGCCAGTGTACTACTGAGTTATGGTTCTCACTGAGTGTCTTTTTTTTTTTTTATCCTTCACAAGGCTGATAGCAAGCTGAATTCTTTGAGGGAGTTTTGTATTCATTACAAACTAAGTTGTTACTGTAAAATGATAGGACTTTGAGATATGAAGATTCAAACAACACTGAGAGAGAATATTTCAAGGGAAACCAATTCATTTCCAGTATGCTCTGAAATGAATGAGTGATAGATAGATGGTTATTTGCTCATCCTGAGAGGGTGTTCTGATCCATATTTAATGCATACAAGGTACTCTTGGAATTGCATTCTAACTTCTATTCACCCAAGTCAACTGCAAACCTGGGCCTAAAAGAGATACCTTATAGGGATGTTCTATATTAAATCATCGAATGTGATTCTTTGAGACTGAGGGCAGTGCTTACATTTGTATTCCCCTCAGGTATGCTTTTCTTTTCTTTTTTTTTTTTTAAGAAAAACAAAATGTGTATGTGTGTGTTAAAATTTCCACATCAAGCAACAACAAGGTTTAGTTATGTAGCCAACACACTGATGTTATGTTCTTTAAATAGAAATTACCCTAAAATACATGAATATGGTCATTAACTGTCACCTCGTGAATTGGAGCTGACATCATTCAACACAAAACAAATGAGATTAGCCATTTGTAGAAGTAACCCTCCCTAAGAGACTATTTTACATGTCTTGATGATGAGATAAATAGGTCTCCTAAAATTGAGCAAGGAGCCTATGGAACTTTCCCAAAGCCCAATGGAGACACATTAATCTGAAATGAAAGTAATGAAAGATAAGCTAGAAAGTAATTAATTGTGTGAAATACCCATCATAAAGAAATGTTATAACAGAATATTTGGTTAACTGATCGGGAATATAGTTTTGTTGTGTGTGTATGTCTGTTTTAATAAAAATATATATATAATCCTTCAGTGCTTACTCAACAGTGACTCAGAAGGAAGGTAGTGGGTTTGGTGATGTTGTTTTTTCTGGGGCATCGTTGCCTTGTGCATAAAAAGCCAGTTCTCTTTGTTTGCCTCTAAGGCAATGTAGCAGAGAAGTAGGATCAGGGTAGACTCTTAAGTCTGGTGACTTTCAGCATGATGCCTGCCTAGCCAGTGTACTACTGAGTTATGGTTCTCACTGAGTGTCTTTTTTTTTATCCTTCACAAGGCTGATAGCAAGCTGAATTCTTTGAGGGAGTTTTGTATTCATTACAAACTAAGTTGTTACTGTAAAATGATAGGACTTTGAGATATGAAGATTCAAACAACACTGAGAGAGAATATTTCAAGGGAAACCAATTCATTTCCAGTATGCTCTGAAATGAATGAGTGATAGATAGATGGTTATTTGCTCATCCTGAGAGGGTGTTCTGATCCATATTTAATGCATACAAGGTACTCTTGGAATTGCATTCTAACTTCTATTCACCCAAGTCAACTGCAAACCTGGGCCTAAAAGAGATACCTTATAGGGATGTTCTATATTAAATCATCGAATGTGATTCTTTGAGACTGAGGGCAGTGCTTACATTTGTATTCCCCTCAGGTATGCTTTTCTTTTCTTTTTTTTTTTTTAAGAAAAACAAAATGTGTATGTGTGTGTTAAAATTTCCACATCAAGCAACAACAAGGTTTAGTTATGTAGCCAACACACTGATGTTATGTTCTTTAAATAGAAATTACCCTAAAATACATGAATATGGTCATTAACTGTCACCTCGTGAATTGGAGCTGACATCATTCAACACAAAACAAATGAGATTAGCCATTTGTAGAAGTAACCCTCCCTAAGAGACTATTTTACATGTCTTGATGATGAGATAAATAGGTCTCCTAAAATTGAGCAAGGAGCCTATGGAACTTTCCCAAAGCCCAATGGAGACACATTAATCTGAAATGAAAGTAATGAAAGATAAGCTAGAAAGTAATTAATTGTGTGAAATACCCATCATAAAGAAATGTTATAACAGAATATTTGGTTAACTGATCGGGAATATAGTTTTGTTGTGTGTGTATGTCTGTTTTAATAAAAATATATATATAATCCTTCAGTGCTTACTCAACAGTGACTCAGAAGGAAGGTAGTGGGTTTGGTGATGTTGTTCTTCACTTCTTGGCAGGTATAAACCTAAAAGGCAGAAGGATGCATCAGTCTGCCACTAATTGAATGTAATATTCCATCAAATAAGCCAGTTCTCTTTGTTTTGCCTCTTGACTCATTATAAAAATCATCTGTTCTTATTCTGATCTCCAAAGCAAACTTCTTCTTTTCACCAGGGAGGTGCATGTGTTTGCCAGCTGATGCAAGTATTCTTTTATGTAGTGTAGTGCATTGTTCTGTTTACGTGGTTAAATTGGCATTCTGTTCTAAAAATCCATTTCCTGTAAGCTGATTTAGTACTAATGAATCCTCTAGAGTCTGATAATTCCTTAGAAAACTGATAAACTAGTGTTCCTGACTAGGCAAAGTCAAGGCCCACACCAGAATCTGAAGAAACACCAGCAAATATTATTTATCTCTCATATGTTCCTACTGGAAGCAACACTTCAGCCAGCCTCTCTCTTCAATCCTAGTAACTGCAAGTGAAAAATGTTCTTAGGATGAAGACTCCCAAGATGAACAGGACTAGTGCATATCATATTCATCTCTCAGGATTCACAATGCATTTTCCATCATGTTTGTGTGCTCACTCACTAGGACATGTCTGACTTTTTGCCATCCCATGGATTGTATCCTACCAGGCTCCTCGGTCCATAGAACTTTCCAAGCAAAAATCCTGGAGTGAGTTGCCAATTCCTATTCTAGAAGATCTTCCCCACCCAAAAATTGAACCTGCATCTCCTACATCAAGTGGATTCTTTACCACTGTGCTACCTGGAAGGCCATTTTACATCATATTAGATTGTAAAAGATAAGACTGGTTAATATCATGCAAACCAACATTTATTAGTACCCTGACCCATATTAAACTTTCTGGGAATGTACTATAGACACCCTGGGAGATATGATAGCCCTAGGGATCCTGAAGAATTCTCATCTGGGATTTCTATCTGCACCTAGATAATGAGGAAGACTTTTCAGCATATAAATCCCAATAAAAATAATGTCTGGGAATGTTAAATTAGTTTCAAGTTGAACCTGCATTGGTTTGCTTTACAATAGCACTAGGAAGGGACTTCACATTGACATTCTTCTGTTTACCTTTCTTTTTTAGATGGGTTCCTTCTCAATGAAGAACCCAAAATAAGGTATTTAGGGTAGTTGTAGAACATTGTTTAGAATGGATCTATTATTGAATTTGATTAGAGTTAACAATATACAAAGCTATGGGACTTCTCTGGTGGTACAGTGATTGGGACTTTTGCCAGCTGATGCAAGTATTCTTTTATGTAGTGTAGTGCATTGTTCTGTTTACGTGGTTAAATTGGCATTCTGTTCTAAAAATCCATTTCCTGTAAGCTGATTTAGTACTAATGAATCCTCTAGAGTCTGATAATTCCTTAGAAAACTGATAAACTAGTGTTCCTGACTAGGCAAAGTCAAGGCCCACACCAGAATCTGAAGAAACACCAGCAAATATTATTTATCTCTCATATGTTCCTACTGGAAGCAACACTTCAGCCAGCCTCTCTCTTCAATCCTAGTAACTGCAAGTGAAAAATGTTCTTAGGATGAAGACTCCCAAGATGAACAGGACTAGTGCATATCATATTCATCTCTCAGGATTCACAATGCATTTTCCATCATGTTTGTGTGCTCACTCACTAGGACATGTCTGACTTTTTGCCATCCCATGGATTGTATCCTACCAGGCTCCTCGGTCCATAGAACTTTCCAAGCAAAAATCCTGGAGTGAGTTGCCAATTCCTATTCTAGAAGATCTTCCCCACCCAAAAATTGAACCTGCATCTCCTACATCAAGTGGATTCTTTACCACTGTGCTACCTGGAAGGCCATTTTACATCATATTAGATTGTAAAAGATAAGACTGGTTAATATCATGCAAACCAACATTTATTAGTACCCTGACCCATATTAAACTTTCTGGGAATGTACTATAGACACCCTGGGAGATATGATAGCCCTAGGGATCCTGAAGAATTCTCATCTGGGATTTCTATCTGCACCTAGATAATGAGGAAGACTTTTCAGCATATAAATCCCAATAAAAATAATGTCTGGGAATGTTAAATTAGTTTCAAGTTGAACCTGCATTGGTTTGCTTTACAATAGCACTAGGAAGGGACTTCACATTGACATTCTTCTGTTTACCTTTCTTTTTTAGATGGGTTCCTTCTCAATGAAGAACCCAAAATAAGGTATTTAGGGTAGTTGTAGAACATTGTTTAGAATGGATCTATTATTGAATTTGATTAGAGTTAAAAATATACAAAGTTATGGGACTTCTCTGGTGGTACAGTGATTGGGACTTTTGTTTTCCAATGTAGGGGATGCAACTTTGATCCCTCTCTGGTCAGGGAACTAAGATTCCCATGCTTCTTGGCTAAAGAAAACAAAACATATAATAGAAGCAATATTGTGACAAATTCCAAAAAGATTTTAACAATGGTCCACCTTAAAAAAGAAATGACCAAATCAGTCATCTACTAGTGTGCTGGACTCCAGAATATCACCCAAGAAACATCAAGCCTCCTCCTTAGCAGACTTCTAAAAATGATAAGGAACTTAAATAAAAAAGTGGCAGATTAAACCCACTTATTATCTTATTTATTTATGGAAACCAGATAGAAGGGGCTTGATTAGGTTGCTAGCCACTTGTAGCTACCCACTGAAGATTTGAACTTAGGTTGAATTACCCACTTGGGCCCAGCAGATTGGCCTGGACAGATGAAGAAAAGGCAACCAGTGGTGGAGAAGACAGACTGTGTTCCCCCCTGTGGGGAGACAGGGGCTGAGCTGTCCCCAAAGCACCCACTCTATTTTTCTCAAGTCAAATGCCTCCATCTGGGGTGAGTAAACAGGAGGATATAGAGAGAGTCTTCCTCTAGATGGAGGGAAAATTGGAACAGAGAGTAATAAGTTCTTTTTAATATTATTTTTAGTAGTCAGATAACTGAAATATAAGACCTAAGGTAAACATGAAAAGGCAAAAAAAAAAAAAAAAAAAAACCCTGAGATTTAAACTATACTCCTAAAAGACTGACAAAAGAATTATGTAAATATGCCCATGGCTGGACAAGAGAAAAAAGACAAAGATAGGAAGAGATAAGAATTTAAAAGAAATTTAAAAGAATTCTCCCTTCCTACCAAGTAACACACTGGTTCAGAAGTAATGATATTCAAGTGGTATGTTTATCTAGAATTTACACACTATTCTCTTTGTCTAGTTTTGTTTTTATCACATTTACTCTGTTGCCAAGTCTTTCAAGGAATCATTGATATGTAAATTAGTGATAGTAAAGATCTGAAGATTAGGCCTTCAATGAAGAACCCAAAATAAGGTATTTAGGGTAGTTGTAGAACATTGTTTAGAATGGATCTATTATTGAATTTGATTAGAGTTAAAAATATACAAAGTTATGGGACTTCTCTGGTGGTACAGTGATTGGGACTTTTGTTTTCCAATGTAGGGGATGCAACTTTGATCCCTCTCTGGTCAGGGAACTAAGATTCCCATGCTTCTTGGCTAAAGAAAACAAAACATATAATAGAAGCAATATTGTGACAAATTCCAAAAAGATTTTAACAATGGTCCACCTTAAAAAAGAAATGACCAAATCAGTCATCTACTAGTGTGCTGGACTCCAGAATATCACCCAAGAAACATCAAGCCTCCTCCTTAGCAGACTTCTAAAAAAATGATAAGGAACTTAAATAAAAAAGTGGCAGATTAAACCCACTTATTATCTTATTTATTTATGGAAACCAGATAGAAGGGGCTTGATTAGGTTGCTAGCCACTTGTAGCTACCCACTGAAGATTTGAACTTAGGTTGAATTACCCACTTGGGCCCAGCAGATTGGCCTGGACAGATGAAGAAAAGGCAACCAGTGGTGGAGAAGACAGACTGTGTTCCCCCCTGTGGGGAGACAGGGGCTGAGCTGTCCCCAAAGCACCCACTCTATTTTTCTCAAGTCAAATGCCTCCATCTGGGGTGAGTAAACAGGAGGATATAGAGAGAGTCTTCCTCTAGATGGAGGGAAAATTGGAACAGAGAGTAATAAGTTCTTTTTAATATTATTTTTAGTAGTCAGATAACTGAAATATAAGACCTAAGGTAAACATGAAAAGGCAAAAAAAAAAAAAAAAAAAAACCCTGAGATTTAAACTATACTCCTAAAAGACTGACAAAAGAATTATGTAAATATGCCCATGGCTGGACAAGAGAAAAAAGACAAAGATAGGAAGAGATAAGAATTTAAAAGAAATTTAAAAGAATTCTCCCTTCCTACCAAGTAACACACTGGTTCAGAAGTAATGATATTCAAGTGGTATGTTTATCTAGAATTTACACACTATTCTCTTTGTCTAGTTTTGTTTTTATCACATTTACTCTGTTGCCAAGTCTTTCAAGGAATCATTGATATGTAAATTAGTGATAGTAAAGATCTGAAGATTAGGTGTTTCAGCATAGACTATTGGGTTTTCTAAAATTAATTGAAGTGTCACATTAAATTTCAGTCAAATGAATGATTTTGAAAACTGGTTACAGATTTATAAGTCATTTCATTAACAGTAACAAATTTTACTTCTCCATGTACAGTGCATATTTCTTTAGTCATATATACCTCCATATGCTTGCTCAATAACCCTTTATTATATCCCTGATTATAACATGCCCTGTACTATAATCTAATATTCAAAATGAAATATGACACAGTTTTTGTCTTTGAATTGTTTTGATTCTCCTAGGAAAAGACGCAAATTGCTGATTATCATACAGGATGAGAGATTTCAAGGTAGTGGTATCTGCAGAATGCTGTGGGAGACATGGCACGTGCATTACACTGATGTCAAGAAAACTGGACAAATGGTGCCTCAGCTCAGGCTTTCCTCTGTGGGTGTGGTTTTTTTGAACTTTCATTTGAGTGTGATTTTAAGAACGTTGATTGTGAATCATTCAGCAGTAAATTGAAGTCATGCCTCTTTATATTAATACTTCCTGTGTTTCCTAAAACAGAGACATTCTGTTTTATTACAACACCACTATGACCAAAACCAGAAAATTGAACACTGAGACATATATGGAATCCTATTCCCTAAACCATTATCCATATTCAGATTTTCCCAACGGTTCTAATAAGTTGCTGTATTTATTTCCTCTTTAGTCCAAGATCTGTTCTAGAATCACTTGAGGTAATTAGTTGCTACTTCTCTTGGGCTCTTTCTAGTTCTGTCTAGCATGACCTTGATACTTTTGAGAGATATAGGATAGATATTTTGTAACTCATTTGGGTCTGTTTGATGTTTGCATGATAAATATAGATCATGATTCTGTCAGGATTACCAAAGGAGTGATGGCATGCCCTTAGTGGACTGTTCACTAGATCACTACATTGTAAAGTTGCTCTTTTTTTCCCCTTTATAAGAAGTATCAATGATTGTGGCAGGAGAAAGTTGGGAAAGTAAAAACATTTGATTTTACAAATATTTTCTCCAGTTTTTGCATGTGATAAATAAAACTGCTGGGTAGGGTGCTAGAGTAATTTTCTATTTGTACTGGGTCACCAGGAAAAGTCTCACTGATAAAGTGACAGACAGTAAAATAGAAGAAAAAAACGTCCTTTTCTAAAATTAATTGAAGTGTCACATTAAATTTCAGTCAAATGAATGATTTTGAAAACTGGTTACAGATTTATAAGTCATTTCATTAACAGTAACAAATTTTACTTCTCCATGTACAGTGCATATTTCTTTAGTCATATATACCTCCATATGCTTGCTCAATAACCCTTTATTATATCCCTGATTATAACATGCCCTGTACTATAATCTAATATTCAAAATGAAATATGACACAGTTTTTGTCTTTGAATTGTTTTGATTCTCCTAGGAAAAGACGCAAATTGCTGATTATCATACAGGATGAGAGATTTCAAGGTAGTGGTATCTGCAGAATGCTGTGGGAGACATGGCACGTGCATTACACTGATGTCAAGAAAACTGGACAAATGGTGCCTCAGCTCAGGCTTTCCTCTGTGGGTGTGGTTTTTTTGAACTTTCATTTGAGTGTGATTTTAAGAACGTTGATTGTGAATCATTCAGCAGTAAATTGAAGTCATGCCTCTTTATATTAATACTTCCTGTGTTTCCTAAAACAGAGACATTCTGTTTTATTACAACACCACTATGACCAAAACCAGAAAATTGAACACTGAGACATATATGGAATCCTATTCCCTAAACCATTATCCATATTCAGATTTTCCCAACGGTTCTAATAAGTTGCTGTATTTATTTCCTCTTTAGTCCAAGATCTGTTCTAGAATCACTTGAGGTAATTAGTTGCTACTTCTCTTGGGCTCTTTCTAGTTCTGTCTAGCATGACCTTGATACTTTTGAGAGATATAGGATAGATATTTTGTAACTCATTTGGGTCTGTTTGATGTTTGCATGATAAATATAGATCATGATTCTGTCAGGATTACCAAAGGAGTGATGGCATGCCCTTAGTGGACTGTTCACTAGATCACTACATTGTAAAGTTGCTCTTTTTTTCCCCTTTATAAGAAGTATCAATGATTGTGGCAGGAGAAAGTTGGGAAAGTAAAAACATTTGATTTTACAAATATTTTCTCCAGTTTTTGCATGTGATAAATAAAACTGCTGGGTAGGGTGCTAGAGTAATTTTCTATTTGTACTGGGTCACCAGGAAAAGTCTCACTGATAAAGTGACAGACAGTAAAATAGAAGAAAATAAACGTCCTTAATGTGAAAATCAATTTGAGTCAGAAACATTTTTCTTGCATAAATTAGAATGTGTAAATCAGAATATTCAATCCAAAATGACCTAAATACTGGAGGTTTTATTATCTTATGTAAGAGGTCTAAAGGGCTTCCCAGATAGCACTAGTGGTAAAAAACAAACAAACAAAAACACCTTGCCTGCCAATGTGGGAGACATTAGAGATGTGGGTGTGATTTTGGTGTTGGGAGGATCCCCTGGAGGAGGGCATAACAACCCATTCCAGTATTCTTGCCTAAAGAATCCCGTGAACAGAGGAACTTAGTGGGCTACAGTCCATAGGGTCGCAAAGAGACAGAATGACGTGACTTAGCATGCACGTGTACTAGAGGTCTGGAAATAATCTCTCCCAGGACTGATCTAATGATTCGTTTTTTCAAATCAAAGATCAGAAGTCTCCATACTTTGAAACCATGATTCTCATATTTTTGCTTCGCCTGAGGTTTGTTTTGTTATGATCATGAGATTTATTTGCCCCACTCTCATCCTCACCCCACCCCACTGACTGTCAACATATCAGCTGGCTACTAAATAAAGCCAAGTCACTACCAAGCAGAGGAAACAGTACTGCTTAAAAGAGTTTGTCTAAATGAGAGCAAAAGTATGGAAAAAGACTCTTTTTTTCATTCTTCAAGCAATAATTCATTACAAGAAAGTATTTGCTTTGAGGCATCCATTTAACAAGTTGATGTGAAACTAACCATTATGCCGTAAAATGTTAATAGTAATGATGACTCACTTCTCTTTAATGGGCCACAACTATCTTTTGCTAAATGAACATGTTCTCATATGCTTCAAAAATGGAAGTGAGAAGTTGCCTTATTTATCATGTTCTCCACAGATTCAAATGAATTTTTTTCCTTTTTCCTTCTGGTTACATTTGAAATCTTACCTAGGTTACATGATGGCAGAAGTATCAATGAATTGCTCTTTCCCCTTTATAAGAAGTATCAATGATTGTGGCAGGAGAAAGTTGGGAAAGTAAAAACATTTGATTTTACAAATATTTTCTCCAGTTTTTGCATGTGATAAATAAAACTGCTGGGTAGGGTGCTAGAGTAATTTTCTATTTGTACTGGGTCACCAGGAAAAGTCTCACTGATAAAGTGACAGACAGTAAAATAGAAGAAAATAAACGTCCTTAATGTGAAAATCAATTTGAGTCAGAAACATTTTTCTTGCATAAATTAGAATGTGTAAATCAGAATATTCAATCCAAAATGACCTAAATACTGGAGGTTTTATTATCTTATGTAAGAGGTCTAAAGGGCTTCCCAGATAGCACTAGTGGTAAAAAACAAACAAACAAAAACACCTTGCCTGCCAATGTGGGAGACATTAGAGATGTGGGTGTGATTTTGGTGTTGGGAGGATCCCCTGGAGGAGGGCATAACAACCCATTCCAGTATTCTTGCCTAAAGAATCCCGTGAACAGAGGAACTTAGTGGGCTACAGTCCATAGGGTCGCAAAGAGACAGAATGACGTGACTTAGCATGCACGTGTACTAGAGGTCTGGAAATAATCTCTCCCAGGACTGATCTAATGATTCGTTTTTTCAAATCAAAGATCAGAAGTCTCCATACTTTGAAACCATGATTCTCATATTTTTGCTTCGCCTGAGGTTTGTTTTGTTATGATCATGAGATTTATTTGCCCCACTCTCATCCTCACCCCACCCCACTGACTGTCAACATATCAGTTGGCTACTAAATAAAGCCAAGTCACTACCAAGCAGAGGAAACAGTACTGCTTAAAAGAGTTTGTCTAAATGAGAGCAAAAGTATGGAAAAAGACTCTTTTTTTCATTCTTCAAGCAATAATTCATTACAAGAAAGTATTTGCTTTGAGGCATCCATTTAACAAGTTGATGTGAAACTAACCATTATGCCGTAAAATGTTAATAGTAATGATGACTCACTTCTCTTTAATGGGCCACAACTATCTTTTGCTAAATGAACATGTTCTCATATGCTTCAAAAATGGAAGTGAGAAGTTGCCTTATTTATCATGTTCTCCACAGATTCAAATGAATTCCTCCCTTCTGTTACATTGAAATCTTATCTGGTTATGTTCTAAAAACAAAGATGCAATTTTAAAAATAAATGTATTTGTTTTTAAATGGAGGATAATTGCAACAATCCAGCAAGATTGTGTTGGTTTCTACCATACATCAACATAAATCAGCCATAGGTGTACATAGGTCCCTCCCTTTAGAACCTTCTTCCCACCTCCCAGACCATTCTCCTGGGTTGTCACAGAGTTTGGGTTCCCCATGTCACCAGTCAGAATAGCTATCATGGAAAAATCTACAGACTATAAATGCTGGAGAGGATGTGGAGAAAAGGAAATCCTCTTGCATTGCTGGTGGAAATGTGAATTGATATAGCCACTATGGAGAACAGAATTGTGACTTCTTAAAATCTAGAAATAAAACTACCATAGGCACAACCATCCCACTACTGAGCATATACTCTAAGATGCAATTTTCATTCCATTAATGCATCCTATAAAAATAATAAGGCAAATTTAAAGAGGAGAAAAAATGCATGATTGTTTTCATCACTATGCTAGAGTTCCTCCTTTCACTTACCAATTTTATGGCATCTTTGTCCTCAGCCCACCTTTGGGATGGTAAAACGTTCTGACTCTGGGCATGATTCAAATCTTACTTCTTTAGTATTCTATGTTCTAAGGACACTACTATAAAAACATAACGGTAAGTAAAATAATTAGTTATTCGAACTGTGTCCTATAGAGCATTATATTGAAGACAAACAAACAATACTACAATACTTTGAACAGACAATACAACACTTCAAAATTACTAATTCTATTTAGGAATTAAAATGAAGATGGAAAACAGCCTCAAGATCAGCCAATCAGGTTGTTTGGGCCACAAATTACAAACTAGTACTAATGTAAAGTATTTGCTAATATGAAGGCATCCATTTAACAAGTTGATGTGAAACTAACCATTATGCCGTAAAATGTTAATAGTAATGATGACTCACTTCTCTTTAATGGGCCACAACTATCTTTTGCTAAATGAACATGTTCTCATATGCTTCAAAAATGGAAGTGAGAAGTTGCCTTATTTATCATGTTCTCCACAGATTCAAATGAATTCCTCCCTTCTGTTACATTGAAATCTTATCTGGTTATGTTCTAAAAACAAAGATGCAATTTTAAAAATAAATGTATTTGTTTTTAAATGGAGGATAATTGCAACAATCCAGCAAGATTGTGTTGGTTTCTACCATACATCAACATAAATCAGCCATAGGTGTACATAGGTCCCTCCCTTTAGAACCTTCTTCCCACCTCCCAGACCATTCTCCTGGGTTGTCACAGAGTTTGGGTTCCCCATGTCACCAGTCAGAATAGCTATCATGGAAAAATCTACAGACTATAAATGCTGGAGAGGATGTGGAGAAAAGGAAATCCTCTTGCATTGCTGGTGGAAATGTGAATTGATATAGCCACTATGGAGAACAGAATTGTGACTTCTTAAAAATCTAGAAATAAAACTACCATAGGCACAACCATCCCACTACTGAGCATATACTCTAAGATGCAATTTTCATTCCATTAATGCATCCTATAAAAATAATAAGGCAAATTTAAAGAGGAGAAAAAATGCATGATTGTTTTCATCACTATGCTAGAGTTCCTCCTTTCACTTACCAATTTTATGGCATCTTTGTCCTCAGCCCACCTTTGGGATGGTAAAACGTTCTGACTCTGGGCATGATTCAAATCTTACTTCTTTAGTATTCTATGTTCTAAGGACACTACTATAAAAACATAACGGTAAGTAAAATAATTAGTTATTCGAACTGTGTCCTATAGAGCATTATATTGAAGACAAACAAACAATACTACAATACTTTGAACAGACAATACAACACTTCAAAATTACTAATTCTATTTAGGAATTAAAATGAAGATGGAAAACAGCCTCAAGATCAGCCAATCAGGTTGTTTGGGCCACAAATTACAAACTAGTACTAAGAAATTCCAGTTTAAGTCTGGATAGGTCTCCTGCACAGAGAAGACCAAAACTTGAGATGATAGTTTAATGTATTTTAATATATATTGAATGCAAAGGAAACCTTAGCATGTTCTCCTGACACAGAGGACAGAAAATAGAGCTTTCCTGGAACTGATGGTGTTTATACAGAAACTTGGAATATGAATATATACAGAAACTTGGAATATGAATATATCTGTGTGTGGGTGTGTGTGTATTTGTGTGTGTAGTACATGCTTCTAATCTTTCTAGAGAAGTTTAACTTCTTATCTTTATATTATAAAATTCACACTATGTTTACAGATAGCCTTTCATCTATATTCTCTTTAAAATATCTGCTAAAGTTAGCTCAGGTTTTATTTTCTTTGCATTCAATGAGTTTTAACGCTTACATGTATTTCTAAGTTATTTTGGCCTGGATATCCATCTACTGTCTTTGCAGCAGGTGAAAATATTTCTTTAAGAGTTAAGAAAATGTCATATATTTACCTTATTATATAAAATTATTTTGCCCATGTGATTTTGAAAAATTAATTTCAGCTATGAAGGATAAAAGTTTAGAAGTTTAGATACTTCTCCCATCTGTTTTTTTGTTGTTGTTGAAATAAACTTTGTTCATGAAAAAACAAAACTGAATGTATATTTTAACAACAAAAAAAAATGACAGAAGCATTTGCTTGATAGTTCCATATAAAGGGCCTACAATCTATAATGCATATCATAAATCTCTGTCGAAGCAGAAAAACATTGTTTACATCTGATAAAATAATAAGGCAATTTTAAAGGGGAAAATGCGCATCACTATGCTAGAGTTCCTCCTTTCACTTACCAATTTTATGGCATCTTTGTCCTCAGCCCACCTTTGGGATGGTAAAACGTTCTGACTCTGGGCATGATTCAAATCTTACTTCTTTAGTATTCTATGTTCTAAGGACACTACTATAAAAACATAACGGTAAGTAAAATAATTAGTTATTCGAACTGTGTCCTATAGAGCATTATATTGAAGACAAACAAACAATACTACAATACTTTGAACAGACAATACAACACTTCAAAATTACTAATTCTATTTAGGAATTAAAATGAAGATGGAAAACAGCCTCAAGATCAGCCAATCAGGTTGTTTGGGCCACAAATTACAAACTAGTACTAAGAAATTCCAGTTTAAGTCTGGATAGGTCTCCTGCACAGAGAAGACCAAAACTTGAGATGATAGTTTAATGTATTTTAATATATATTGAATGCAAAGGAAACCTTAGCATGTTCTCCTGACACAGAGGACAGAAAATAGAGCTTTCCTGGAACTGATGGTGTTTATACAGAAACTTGGAATATGAATATATACAGAAACTTGGAATATGAATATATCTGTGTGTGGGTGTGTGTGTATTTGTGTGTGTAGTACATGCTTCTAATCTTTCTAGAGAAGTTTAACTTCTTATCTTTATATTATAAAATTCACACTATGTTTACAGATAGCCTTTCATCTATATTCTCTTTAAAATATCTGCTAAAGTTAGCTCAGGTTTTATTTTCTTTGCATTCAATGAGTTTTAACGCTTACATGTATTTCTAAGTTATTTTGGCCTGGATATCCATCTACTGTCTTTGCAGCAGGTGAAAATATTTCTTTAAGAGTTAAGAAAATGTCATATATTTACCTTATTATATAAAATTATTTTGCCCATGTGATTTTGAAAAATTAATTTCAGCTATGAAGGATAAAAGTTTACAAGTGTAAATCTTCTCCCATCTGTTTTTTTTGTTGTTGTTGAAATAAACTTTGTTCATGAAAAAACAAAACTGAATGTATATTTTAACAACAAAAAAAAAGATGACAGAAGCATTTGCTTGATAGTTCCATATAAAGGGCCTACAATCTATAATGCATATCATAAATCTCTGTCGAAGAAAAAAAATGTCATGAAATTTACAAAGCATTGTGTCTAATCCACAACGGGGCTATTCTGCACATAGCTGACTGAGAGGTGACTGAATTTTAATATGTCAAATGCTTTTACTTAAATAATAAAACGTGGAACCTAGAAGCATCACTGTTGAGAAGCGGAGTAGAATTTAACTATGTGTAAAACACTTTAAATTCAAGTCAGATGGGATAGCTCAGAAGTTTTGTTATTTATTTTGGTGTTTAAACACTCCAGCAAATATGTCTAAATGCAATTGGGGAAAATTAAAATATTTATTATTTTTTTCCCTTGAAGCTTTAGGCTTCTTTTCCTGATTGCTTTGCTCCAGGTGGCCTTTTTGAAACATCCCTCACACATTCATCTTAAATTAGAAAACACATGACAAAACCAAGTTTTTTGATTTAAGAACTAGCAATAATTTTTCATTGGCAGACAAAAAAAAAAAAAAAAAGAAAATTACTTCTAAAAGGAAGCTTCTTTCTTGTAATACCATAACCATTTGTGGTCACCAAATAGCCTTTTTCCATTAAGTTATTTGTGACACTGTCCTGGCAGTTGGCCTACCAAGAGTGTTGTACTAGCTATTTTTTTAAAATGAGTGTTTCATTGATTTAACATATGTTGGACATTTATGTTTGTATTTATTTTACTTAATTATAATTCCTTTGAACTTTTGCCCTGAGGTAGTTTTAATGGGATGGCCAAAATCTAAAACTTTTAATGAAATAAATAAATTTTCTTAGCAATATAATATTTTCCTGGAAGAGTAAACATGCTTTCCAAAATAACTCACTTAATCATAGATAATACCTTTTAGGCTGAGATAATCATGTATTTCTAGTAGTGGATATCCATCTACTGTCTTTGCAGCAGGTGAAAATATTTCTTTAAGAGTTAAGAAAATGTCATATATTTACCTTATTATATAAAATTATTTTGCCCATGTGATTTTGAAAAATTAATTTCAGCTATGAAGGATAAAAGTTTACAAGTGTAAATCTTCTCCCATCTGTTTTTTTTGTTGTTGTTGAAATAAACTTTGTTCATGAAAAAACAAAACTGAATGTATATTTTAACAACAAAAAAAAAGATGACAGAAGCATTTGCTTGATAGTTCCATATAAAGGGCCTACAATCTATAATGCATATCATAAATCTCTGTCGAAGAAAAAAAATGTCATGAAATTTACAAAGCATTGTGTCTAATCCACAACGGGGCTATTCTGCACATAGCTGACTGAGAGGTGACTGAATTTTAATATGTCAAATGCTTTTACTTAAATAATAAAACGTGGAACCTAGAAGCATCACTGTTGAGAAGCGGAGTAGAATTTAACTATGTGTAAAACACTTTAAATTCAAGTCAGATGGGATAGCTCAGAAGTTTTGTTATTTATTTTGGTGTTTAAACACTCCAGCAAATATGTCTAAATGCAATTGGGGAAAATTAAAATATTTATTATTTTTTCCATTGAAGCTTTAGGCTTCTTTTCCTGATTGCTTTGCTCCAGGTGGCCTTTTTGAAACATCCCTCACACATTCATCTTAAATTAGAAAACACATGACAAAACCAAGTTTTTTGATTTAAGAACTAGCAATAATTTTTCATTGGCAGACAAAAAAAAAAAAAAAAAGAAAATTACTTCTAAAAGGAAGCTTCTTTCTTGTAATACCATAACCATTTGTGGTCACCAAATAGCCTTTTTCCATTAAGTTATTTGTGACACTGTCCTGGCAGTTGGCCTACCAAGAGTGTTGTACTAGCTATTTTTTTAAAATGAGTGTTTCATTGATTTAACATATGTTGGACATTTATGTTTGTATTTATTTTACTTAATTATAATTCCTTTGAACTTTTGCCCTGAGGTAGTTTTAATGGGATGGCCAAAATCTAAAACTTTTAATGAAATAAATAAATTTTCTTAGCAATATAATATTTTCCTGGAAGAGTAAACATGCTTTCCAAAATAACTCACTTAATCATAGATAATACCTTTTAGGCTGAGATAATCAGAAATAATTTTAAATAGCTTCACGCATAAAACAATATTATATGTAGAGATAAGCATATTTCACATATACAGAAACATATATATATATACATAAATTCAGTAAATATTACTGAGTATACACCATGAAATAGGAATTGAAAATACAGTGGTGAACAAGTGAGTTGTGATTTTACTCTCATGAATCTTATTTTATAGCGGGGATATGAAGAAAAAATTTCATTAAGCAATGTACACTGCAAAAATAATAGCGAAATATTGGTAAAGGAGATATGTGTTTATTCAGCTACAAGTCCCTTTAATATGTAGGTCTTACTTTCCCCTCTAGTCACATGTGTGCTCACTCATGATACTTAGAAATAAACAGTTCTCCTGTAAACACAACCAACTCTTACATCAAAAATATTGTATTGTTCAAAAAGATCTTTAGAGTTTTTCTGTCACTCAATGTTATGGAAAACCCGATGTCAGGGAACAACCCAAATGAATTTTATGGACAACGCAATATACTTAATTATTTCAAAACTAAATGTAGATATTTTTTATACCTGGAATGTCCACATTTCCAAATCTCATTCATCATATAAGGCTCAGGTTTCTTTCTACTTCCAGTTATGATCCTGACACTGGACTATGCCTCCAACCCAAAATATAGGCAGCTGTTTCTAGAAATGGGGCAATAGACATAATGTATGCTAAAGAGAAGACAAATATACTGAACCCAAGACTTCTCCAGATTTCTGCCTGGAGGCTTTTTACCGTGTCAGCAGAGAGAAGTAGATGGAGATAGGCGGAGAGATCAGAGTTCAAGGATGCAACGAAGGTGCTAGCAATTGAACGGGCAGAATCCTTGAGAAACAAGGCTAAAGGAAAATGATCTCAGATGGAAATTAGAGACATAAGAAGTGATGAGGAGCACCAATTAAACCTAACAGTAGAACATTGCTCAACTTCTGACCTCTTTTGTATTTACTTCTTCTCTTACTCATTTTTCTGCCCTTGTAATGCACATAAGCTCTGTGAAGACAGGGCCTTTTACCTCTGATTCACGCTATATCCTTACCACAGGCTTTCCCTGTTGTTCAAAAGTAGAACATTCCTGTGACAACTTTTGCCCAAAGGCAGAATAGCAAAGAAACAGTCATTTTAGGCCACATTTTTCTAAAGGATGCACACAATACATGGAAATGAAGCACGGATGCTCACAAACAGAATGGAATTCAAAGCTACAGGGCTCGATTCTAAGATGGAGAGTGCTATTTTGTGGGAAGAAATTGGTGATGTCACTTTTGATTCTCAGAACGTGTGCTGCCTCTATAAAACACTTATGACAAAACATGCACTGAACTCTTTTCTCATGTTTCACCTTTTTATCATAAGACCAAAAATTGTCTTTGGCTTTCTTTGGGTTAGCTTAGCTAGCTACTAATGCAGTTGCTTCATTGAAGTGAAGTGTAATAAAGTGAACTTTCAAAAAGCAGGGATGCCTTTAGAAGAATGTCTGATGCCATAGTGTGTGCTCAGTTGATATTTATTGAGAGGATAAGCAAATCTCATACAACTGGAAAACTCAGGATAGGCAAGCTCAGTGATGACTCCAACTCAGTCTCCCCTATGACTCTCTCAGGCTAATTCTTGTATGTGTATTACTGTTTTCTCAAGCTGGCCTTTTATGTGGTCAAAACATAACTGCCAATAGTCTCCTGGACAGCCTGTCTCCCTGTCTTTGTGTAGATGGATAAAGAAAAAGCAACTTTTTCAATTCTGGAAAAAGCATTCCTTTCTTCCAGTGCATTTAGACATAATGTATGCTAAAGAGAGGCCCTTTTTTACCGTGTCAGCAGAGAGAAGTAGATGGAGATAGGCGGAGAGATCAGAGTTCAAGGATGCAACGAAGGTGCTAGCAATTGAACGGGCAGAATCCTTGAGAAACAAGGCTAAAGGAAAATGATCTCAGATGGAAATTAGAGACATAAGAAGTGATGAGGAGCACCAATTAAACCTAACAGTAGAACATTGCTCAACTTCTGACCTCTTTTGTATTTACTTCTTCTCTTACTCATTTTTCTGCCCTTGTAATGCACATAAGCTCTGTGAAGACAGGGCCTTTTACCTCTGATTCACGCTATATCCTTACCACAGGCTTTCCCTGTTGTTCAAAAGTAGAACATTCCTGTGACAACTTTTGCCCAAAGGCAGAATAGCAAAGAAACAGTCATTTTAGGCCACATTTTTCTAAAGGATGCACACAATACATGGAAATGAAGCACGGATGCTCACAAACAGAATGGAATTCAAAGCTACAGGGCTCGATTCTAAGATGGAGAGTGCTATTTTGTGGGAAGAAATTGGTGATGTCACTTTTGATTCTCAGAACGTGTGCTGCCTCTATAAAACACTTATGACAAAACATGCACTGAACTCTTTTCTCATGTTTCACCTTTTTATCATAAGACCAAAAATTGTCTTTGGCTTTCTTTGGGTTAGCTTAGCTAGCTACTAATGCAGTTGCTTCATTGAAGTGAAGTGTAATAAAGTGAACTTTGAAAAAGCAGTTATGCCTTTAGAAGAATGTCTGATGCCATAGTGTGTGCTCAGTTGATATTTATTGAGAGGATAAGCAAATCTCATACAACTGGAAAACTCAGGATAGGCAAGCTCAGTGATGACTCCAACTCAGTCTCCCCTATGACTCTCTCAGGCTAATTCTTGTATGTGTATTACTGTTTTCTCAAGCTGGCCTTTTATGTGGTCAAAACATAACTGCCAATAGTCTCCTGGACAGCCTGTCTCCCTGTCTTTGTGTAGATGGATAAAGAAAAAGCAACTTTTTCAATTCTGGAAAAAGCATTCCTTTCTTCCAGTGCATTTAGACTACATTATGTCAAGGATCAATGAATGAAATGAGCACTGTTGGAACGTTAGCCACTGGTTAGATTTAGTTTGAGTTTCTGAATCAGTCATTGGTTTGGATGTGAAAGCAGGACTAGAAGGTTACATTAGCTTGGTAAGTATTATTATCTGGGGCTAGAAGTAGAATGAGTTTTCCTTCATTCATACAAGTTGTATGGAGAAAGATTGGAAAATCTGAAAAACATCAGATTCTTTAGTAAGATGCAAGGAAGCAATGAATGTCATATAGGTAACCAATATTGTCACTTGCATATATACATGTATGTTTTTATCACACATCATTTTCAAAGATTTTATTCTTAGCAGTGACACAAACATTAAAATAAAATGTTCTAAAGAGTAATTTCTTGACTGCATCAGAAAGTAGCTATTTAAAAATGAAAAATGCCGGAATAATTCTTGGGGAGTTTTATTGACCCAACAAGAACCTACAAGGTAGTGAGTACAGTAAGGCCCCTATATTAATGAGTTCCATTCCAAGGGCTCATTTATAAAGGCAATTTGTTCATAAGTCCAACAAAGTCTAGGTACCCAACTTTTACAGGTAACTCCAGATACACGATTAACATGTTAATGGCATGCAAACACATGTACACATTTTTGAAAGTTTGCAACTTGAAGGTTCATACATAGGGGACTTACTGTATTGGGAAAGGTGAACTGAATCTCTGTTTGTTCACCATTGTATCCTTAGTCCTAAGCACAGTTCTTTATACAAAGAAATCTTTTTTCAATGAATATTTGCTGTATGAATGAATGAATGAATGAGCTCAGGTTTCTATTTTTGTATAAAAAAAATTTTGAAAGCTATAGAAATGAATCTTGTAATCAAGATGCATCAAATGCATCTTGCAGTCAAGGTAAGATTGTTTCTAAATTATACATGTATATATGAGTTAAGGTGTAACAGGGTTATTCTAGAGAAATGTAAGACTAGGGAATTAGCACCATCTTGCTACATGGTGTTTTATTCTTTTGATCTGTTATTGATTTTCTCTTTTCTTCTGGGTTAGTCGAACATTTTGTATTAGTTCACTTTATCTCCAGTATTAACCTACTATTTGTAATGTTTTCATATTTTTGTAGTTGATTTATTATTTAGATACACATCTTCACTTAATCAGAATCATTTCAAGCAATACTATAAACTATTTCATAAGTAGTTTTAAGGACCTTATTGACTATATATTCCAATTCCTCTCCCACACCTTTATATTGTTACTGTCCTAACATTTCATTTTATAACTGCTATAAGCACACAAAATATTGATGCCATTTTTCCTCTGATAGTTATCTTTCAGGATTTTTACATCAATTTATGTGGGTCTCTGAATTGAAAGAGGACCGCTGCAAGCATAAGGAAGCTTAAGCACATTGTTTCAGTTTGGAGCTAAGATGGTGCCTACAGGAAGAGACGAGGGCGTGATCTAAATTGTTAAATTGATTGTCAAAATTTCTCATTGGTTCCTCTGGTTTCTGCGCTCGTGGATGATTGCTTGACCTTTAGCTTGATTGGTGTAATCTATAGGAAGTCCCTTGCAAAACCCTTCACTTGCCTATAAAGGCAATTTGTTCATAAGTCCAACAAAGTCTAGGTACCCAACTTTTACAGGTAACTCCAGATACACGATTAACATGTTAATGGCATGCAAACACATGTACACATTTTTGAAAGTTTGCAACTTGAAGGTTCATACATAGGGGACTTACTGTATTGGGAAAGGTGAACTGAATCTCTGTTTGTTCACCATTGTATCCTTAGTCCTAAGCACAGTTCTTTATACAAAGAAATCTTTTTTCAATGAATATTTGCTGTATGAATGAATGAATGAATGAGCTCAGGTTTCTATTTTTGTATAAAAAAAATTTTGAAAGCTATAGAAATGAATCTTGTAATCAAGATGCATCAAATGCATCTTGCAGTCAAGGTAAGATTGTTTCTAAATTATACATGTATATATGAGTTAAGGTGTAACAGGGTTATTCTAGAGAAATGTAAGACTAGGGAATTAGCACCATCTTGCTACATGGTGTTTTATTCTTTTGATCTGTTATTGATTTTCTCTTTTCTTCTGGGTTAGTCGAACATTTTGTATTAGTTCACTTTATCTCCAGTATTAACCTACTATTTGTAATGTTTTCATATTTTTGTAGTTGATTTATTATTTAGATACACATCTTCACTTAATCAGAATCATTTCAAGCAATACTATAAACTATTTCATAAGTAGTTTTAAGGACCTTATTGACTATATATTCCAATTCCTCTCCCACACCTTTATATTGTTACTGTCCTAACATTTCATTTTATAACTGCTATAAGCACACAAAATATTGATGCCATTTTTCCTCTGATAGTTATCTTTCAGGATTTTTACATCAATTTATGTGGGTCTCTGAATTGAAAGAGGACCGCTGCAAGCATAAGGAAGCTTAAGCACATTGTTTCAGTTTGGAGCTAAGATGGTGCCTACAGGAAGAGACGAGGGCGTGATCTAAATTGTTAAATTGATTGTCAAAATTTCTCATTGGTTCCTCTGGTTTCTGCGCTCGTGGATGATTGCTTGACCTTTAGCTTGATTGGTGTAATCTATAGGAAGTCCCTTGCAAAACCCCCTTCACTTGCCTATAAAAGCTGTCAGTCTGCACTAATAAAACAGAACTTCTTTGACGGAACTCCTGTCGCGTCTGATTGTCTCCCGCTTGCCGGGGGTCTAGGTTGGCGGGCTGCAGACCCACCTCTCTCCGAGATCTCTGGGTTCAGCCGGGGACAATCCCGCTGCCTTCCTTTTTGCAGAAGGCCCCTGCAAATTTAAACAATTATTTTACTTTTATTTATTCCATTCCCAGCTTTATTTCTTACTTAAGATTTGAATTTCAGTTTGCTATCATATTCTTCCTACCTCATAAACTTCTTTTGCATTTCTTGCAGTATAGATCTGCTTGCAATGAATTTTCTCTTTTGCTTTGGAAAAACATTATTTATGCTTCTTTTTGGAATGATCTTATTTTCTGGGTAGAGAAGGATGGAATGAGAGCATTTCTTTCTTTCATGATTTATGACTAGAAATCAAATATATTTGTTTCTCTGATTGTCATTCAACAGTTTTAAAGATTTCAAAGGATCTTTGATTTGATGTCTATGATCAATTGTAGAAAATTCACATCCATTATTTATTTATTTTTGCTTTGTTTTCATTCTCCTTCTAAGACTCCAGTTAGACAATTGTTAGATTTTTTGGTATCATCTCATAGTCATTGGATGCTTTTTTCTATGTTATTTTTGTTTGTTTGTTTTTATTTGCCCCCTTTATTCTCCTTATGGTTCACTGGGGTCAATTTCTATTGCCCTATGTTGAAGTTCACTATGTTCATTTCCCTACTATGTTGAGTCTGCTACTAATCAAAGTCAATCTTTTTTTGTTGTTGTTAGAAACAATATTTATAAAAGTTCATACAATTATTCACATAGAAAAATATCCCTAGAAAGTCATTTTTATATACACTATGAAGGCAAGTAGTCTCTTTGGTTGTCTTCCTGTATAATATTTAAAAAGGAATGGTAATGTCATTTATACCTCAATAGACTATTTTTTTTAAAAAAAATAATTTCCTGTATGTATTATTTCAAGATTCCAACTTAACAGTAATGCTGTGAGTCTCAAACTAGAATAATAAGGAAAAGTGAGCAATTTTAGCCATGAATTTGTGTTCCTTTTTCAAAAAAAAGAAATTAAAAACCATCAATGCATCCATCCAAAGACCAAACAACATGGTACAAATGAAGGCAATTCATAGGACATTAACGTCATCTTAATGCATCACTATTCCAATAAAATCACCAGCCACATGCATGTTATTGAACATTTTTCAGACACATTAAACAGCGGGCTGCAGACCCACCTCTCTCCGAGATCTCTGGGTTCAGCCGGGACAATCCGCTGCCTTCCTTTTTGCAGAAGGCCCCTGCAAATTTAAACAATTATTTTACTTTTATTTATTCCATTCCCAGCTTTATTTCTTACTTAAGATTTGAATTTCAGTTTGCTATCATATTCTTCCTACCTCATAAACTTCTTTTGCATTTCTTGCAGTATAGATCTGCTTGCAATGAATTTTCTCTTTTGCTTTGGAAAAACATTATTTATGCTTCTTTTTGGAATGATCTTATTTTCTGGGTAGAGAAGGATGGAATGAGAGCATTTCTTTCTTTCATGATTTATGACTAGAAATCAAATATATTTGTTTCTCTGATTGTCATTCAACAGTTTTAAAGATTTCAAAGGATCTTTGATTTGATGTCTATGATCAATTGTAGAAAATTCACATCCATTATTTATTTATTTTTGCTTTGTTTTCATTCTCCTTCTAAGACTCCAGTTAGACAATTGTTAGATTTTTTGGTATCATCTCATAGTCATTGGATGCTTTTTTCTATGTTATTTTTGTTTGTTTGTTTTTATTTGCCCCCTTTATTCTCCTTATGGTTCACTGGGGTCAATTTCTATTGCCCTATGTTGAAGTTCACTATGTTCATTTCCCTACTATGTTGAGTCTGCTACTAATCAAAGTCAATCTTTTTTTGTTGTTGTTAGAAACAATATTTATAAAAGTTCATACAATTATTCACATAGAAAAATATCCCTAGAAAGTCATTTTTATATACACTATGAAGGCAAGTAGTCTCTTTGGTTGTCTTCCTGTATAATATTTAAAAAGGAATGGTAATGTCATTTATACCTCAATAGACTATTTTTTTTAAAAAAAATAATTTCCTGTATGTATTATTTCAAGATTCCAACTTAACAGTAATGCTGTGAGTCTCAAACTAGAATAATAAGGAAAAGTGAGCAATTTTTAGCCATGAATTTGTGTTCCTTTTTCAAAAAAAAGAAATTAAAAACCATCAATGCATCCATCCAAAGACCAAACAACATGGTACAAATGAAGGCAATTCATAGGACATTAACGTCATCTTAATGCATCACTATTCCAATAAAATCACCAGCCACATGCATGTTATTGAACATTTTTCAGACACATTCAAACAGTGGCTGAATGTTTGCCATGTACAGGCATTCTATTGGGCACCAGGAGAGTGACGGTAAAAACTCTTTAAATGACATTTGAAAAGTAAAAGGGAGTGTTAAAATTCAGGACACTAAAACTTTTTTGACCACACATGTTTTCTTTTAAAAGCTTATAAAAATCCCATATAAAAATTCCATTTAAAAACTATTTTTTATAAAAGTCTAAAACTTTTGTTTCAAAGATGAATCCCCCATAGCACACGGTAAAAAGGACAGGATGCCAATAAGCTAGGACAGTCACCTAAGACCTCAAAAGTATGTCAGCAGAGAAGCTGGCATCCATCCTTGTTGCTCGGAAGGACGTCTCAAGGGACGCTGATTTCAGCCATAATCTTTGGTCAGATGAAACCTAGCTCATGCCCAGTCTTCAGACACCACATCTGCCTAAGCATGTTGGTGCTTTTTTTTTCCAGGGACTAGAACATAACGGATATAAACACAGACCCTGGATCCAGACCACCTTAGACCCAGACCCTGGGAGCTTCAAGGTGGTATCGTGTTTAGGATTTGGTGCTGCACCCCAGATTCATTCCCTGATCAGAGAACTGAGGTCCCACAAGCCACACGGTGCAGCTCGAAAAACTCCCCACAAAAACCAAGCACACACACACACACAACCAAAAGTCAAAGAAAAATAAACCTAGAGCCAGGCTCCACGACTTCCTATCCATGTGGATGTGGGTAAGCTATCTGACAACCTGGCACCATAAGAAAATGGGGGGAGTCCCGATACCTCTGTCCCAAGGTTGTTGTCAGGATTAAATGAGCTCGTACATGTTAAGTGGCTAGAACAGTGCCTGGTACACAGAGGCGTGTCCACGCAGTTCTATTGCTATTAATATTGGCCATGCACTCAACACGAAGCATAAGTAGGGGTCATTGCTGAGCTGGGGACAGAGCTCAAGGATCAGCATCACTTCCTAGAACAGTATTTGAAAAACATTCATGAGCCACCAAGAAGACAAATGGAGGTTTCCTAGAAAAATTCAGGTCTCTGACTTCTCTAGAAAAATCAGAATGGTGTCAGGCAGGAGAAGAGCAGGCGCTCACAGCAGCCTCCTACTGGTTGGTCCCAACCACTCCCAACAGCTACTTCCGGTGCCAACTGTTACCTTTTTCCAACCCAATACCTTCATTCACTTGTTTTTGTAGCTGATGACTGTGCCCATTTGAGCTTGTGACCAGATATAAAGTGATGAACAGACAGATATGGTCCCTGCCCTTACAAGGAAGGATTCCAGAGCAGAGGGACCTGGATTTCTCTCCAGGGAGGCCCTTAATCCAGAGAAAGTTCATCCGATCATAGACAGAGTTATCTACTGCATCAGAGCGTGGTCCGTGGATCTCAGCAGGGTGCTTTTGGAGATAATGCTGAGTCTCAGTTCCTGGCCCAGACCCCCTACTGCCTAGGGATCTGCATTTTCCAGAGATCTTAGGTGTGCATAGTCAAGTCTGGGAAGAGGAGCTCTATACCTCAGAGCCTTCCCGGGGGTAGATGAGGCTGTTGACCATGCTGAAGTTGTAGAACAGGCTGTCGAAGGGGCTGTTTGGGACCCCGCTGGTGCTGGTGGGAAAAGGGCTATAGTAGGAAGACCTCTGGTTGTTGCTGCTGTTGCTGGAGCTGTGACTCAGCTGCAAGGTGTCTGGTGAGGCTTCGGGGATGGAGCTGGGAGGGAATGCGCCCAAGGGCACCTGTGCCCCCTGGATCCCTAGAGGGTGGCCGCCAGGCAGCGCACGCTGCGTGTTGAGGATGTTGAAGAAGCCGTTCAGGCAAGGAGTGGTGGAGAGCACGGCCTCTCCCGGGGAGGAGGTGCTGCTCTTTGTGTCCTCAAGAGGCTCTGGGGACTGGGAGGCCCTCAGCGATGCGGGGGTGCTGTCTCCTTCTGGCTTCCCACCCACTCTGGACCCCAGGACCGGTGAGAGCCCTTCTTCTGATTTTGAGGTCCCCACGGCCACCGAAGGGGTGCTGCTGGCTTGCGAACGGCGCTTTCGCTTCCGACGGAAGTTCCCATTATCAAACATCTTCTCACAGTTTGGATCCAGGGTCCAGTATTTACCTTTTCCTCACGGGTTGGCCGTGAGGGGTAAACGATAGATCTCCGCAAAGCAGTCACACAGAGTGAGCAGTGAAAAGAAAAAGGTACCTATTATCATTATCATTTGCTACAAGAGTATAACACTTGCCCCCCCAAAAATACACCACTGGAAAAAGGCAACCTCCAATACCCAAACAGAAATGGGTTAGCACTTCGCAATCAACTGTCTTAAACACACCTTGGATGAAAACTCTTTGGAAGGACAAGGAAACCCCACACCCGTTCCTCACCCCGGGCAGGAGGCACCCTTGCCTGTTTTCCAAGCTTTTCCTCCATCTGGCCAATCTCGGAGATCAGGGCCCCATTTAATGCACGCAAGGATAGTCTTCTGCTTAGAAACAATTCCCTCATTATCCAGCACAGTGGAAGTAAAAAACATCTGTCATCTTTGAGAATTTTTATTGCCCAAGAGCTCTTGTCACTTCTGGTCAAAAGAATCTTTGACATTTGCAAAATACCGTTAAGCACTTATCTTGTAATGAGTTCTCGGCATCTATAACTCTAATTACTCCTCATGGCTCTCTGGAGACAGGCAATATCATCGCCTCCATTTTTCAGATGGGGAAACTGAGGTGCAGATGGGTTAGCCATCCGCCGTCTTCCCAGTGAGCAACAGGGCAGGCTCAGTTGCTCAGTCCTATATGACTCTTGGTGACCCCACAGATGGTAGCCTGCCAGGCTCCTCTATCCATGGAATTTCCCAAGCAAGAATCCTGGAGTGGGTTGCCATTTCCTTCTCCCAAAGTCAATTTTTATGTGTATTTCTAAGCTACTCATTGATACAATTTCCATTTGATTTTTTCTCATGGTTTTCTTCTGTCTAATGAAACTAGTCATCTAATCTTTGCATGTTGTTCACTTTTTTATTAGAGTTTGTATAACATTGTATAACATATTAATCATAGTAATTTTAAATTCCTTGGCAGATAGATTCAGCATCTGTATCTGAATCTGATGTCCTTGCTGATTGTATTACCTTTTGTAGAGTATGTGTGCGTGTGTCTGTTACCTTTTCATATGCTTCATACTTTTTTGTAGAAAGCCACACATTTTGTGTAAAAACGTGGAGATTCAGCTAAGTAGACTGTATGCTTATAAATGGGCAGAACATTCCTTCTGTTGTTTTTAGTGTGCAAGTTTGATTGTTCATTAGTTTTGAACGTGTTCAGTCACACAGAGTGAGCAGTGAAAAGAAAAAGGTACCTATTATCATTATCATTTGCTACAAGAGTATAACACTTGCCCCCCCAAAAATACACCACTGGAAAAAGGCAACCTCCAATACCCAAACAGAAATGGGTTAGCACTTCGCAATCAACTGTCTTAAACACACCTTGGATGAAAACTCTTTGGAAGGACAAGGAAACCCCACACCCGTTCCTCACCCCGGGCAGGAGGCACCCTTGCCTGTTTTCCAAGCTTTTCCTCCATCTGGCCAATCTCGGAGATCAGGGCCCCATTTAATGCACGCAAGGATAGTCTTCTGCTTAGAAACAATTCCCTCATTATCCAGCACAGTGGAAGTAAAAAACATCTGTCATCTTTGAGAATTTTTATTGCCCAAGAGCTCTTGTCACTTCTGGTCAAAAGAATCTTTGACATTTGCAAAATACCGTTAAGCACTTATCTTGTAATGAGTTCTCGGCATCTATAACTCTAATTACTCCTCATGGCTCTCTGGAGACAGGCAATATCATCGCCTCCATTTTTCAGATGGGGAAACTGAGGTGCAGATGGGTTAGCCATCCGCCGTCTTCCCAGTGAGCAACAGGGCAGGCTCAGTTGCTCAGTCCTATATGACTCTTGGTGACCCCACAGATGGTAGCCTGCCAGGCTCCTCTATCCATGGAATTTCCCAAGCAAGAATCCTGGAGTGGGTTGCCATTTCCTTCTCCCAAAGTCAATTTTTATGTGTATTTCTAAGCTACTCATTGATACAATTTCCATTTGATTTTTTCTCATGGTTTTCTTCTGTCTAATGAAACTAGTCATCTAATCTTTGCATGTTGTTCACTTTTTTATTAGAGTTTGTATAACATTGTATAACATATTAATCATAGTAATTTTAAATTCCTTGGCAGATAGATTCAGCATCTGTATCTGAATCTGATGTCCTTGCTGATTGTATTACCTTTTGTAGAGTATGTGTGCGTGTGTCTGTTACCTTTTCATATGCTTCATACTTTTTTGTAGAAAGCCACACATTTTGTGTAAAAACGTGGAGATTCAGCTAAGTAGACTGTATGCTTATAAATGGGCAGAACATTCCTTCTGTTGTTTTTAGTGTGCAAGTTTGTGCTAATTCAGCCAGGAGTTCATTAGTTTTGAACGTGTTGTTTCTATGTTTACCTTTAGTGAAATAGTTTTCAAATTTATGTATCAATATCTTGTTTTTGAAGTAAAACTGGATTCTGAATGTATCTTCCTCTGTTTCTACTCCACCTTCACCAAGCAATTTCCCATTTTGGACTGAACCAGAGGAGAGGCTCCTCTCACAGGTTACTCAATGGTACCCCACTATTTACTTTACTTGATGATTCTCAGCCCTGTAGCTGGAAGTAAAGGCTAGAAGAGTCCCTGGATTTCCAGGATGTGGCTTCCATGTTTCTGTTTCTTCCCAGCTGGAGTTCTTGCTGAGAATATACCAGTGGGCCACTGGAATTGCTCTGCCGTGGCCCAAACTGTCTGCAGAGTGTGCTTTCTCTGAATCTGAATAAATCCATTTCTTACCTATCAAAAAAAAAAAAAAAGAATATATCAATGAATATGTGGGACCTAATGATACTTAAAAGCTTTTGTACAGCAAAAGAAACTACAAAAAAGGTGAACAGACAACCCAAAGAATGGAAGAAAATCATAGCAAATGAAACAACAGACAAAGAATTAGTTTCCAAAATCTACAAACAACACAGACAACTCAGCACTGGAGAAATGAATAACCCCATCAAAAAATGGGAAAAAGATCTAAAGAGACATCTAATCAAATAGGACATACCGATGGCCAAAAGTACATGAAATGATGCTCAACCTCGCATCATTGATATTTCCATTTGATTTTTCTCATGGTTTTCTTCTGTCTAATGAAACTAGTCATCTAATCTTTGCATGTTGTTCACTTTTTTATTAGAGTTTGTATAACATTGTATAACATATTAATCATAGTAATTTTAAATTCCTTGGCAGATAGATTCAGCATCTGTATCTGAATCTGATGTCCTTGCTGATTGTATTACCTTTTGTAGAGTATGTGTGCGTGTGTCTGTTACCTTTTCATATGCTTCATACTTTTTTGTAGAAAGCCACACATTTTGTGTAAAAACGTGGAGATTCAGCTAAGTAGACTGTATGCTTATAAATGGGCAGAACATTCCTTCTGTTGTTTTTAGTGTGCAAGTTTGTGCTAATTCAGCCAGGAGTTCATTAGTTTTGAACGTGTTGTTTCTATGTTTACCTTTAGTGAAATAGTTTTCAAATTTATGTATCAATATCTTGTTTTTGAAGTAAAACTGGATTCTGAATGTATCTTCCTCTGTTTCTACTCCACCTTCACCAAGCAATTTCCCATTTTGGACTGAACCAGAGGAGAGGCTCCTCTCACAGGTTACTCAATGGTACCCCACTATTTACTTTACTTGATGATTCTCAGCCCTGTAGCTGGAAGTAAAGGCTAGAAGAGTCCCTGGATTTCCAGGATGTGGCTTCCATGTTTCTGTTTCTTCCCAGCTGGAGTTCTTGCTGAGAATATACCAGTGGGCCACTGGAATTGCTCTGCCGTGGCCCAAACTGTCTGCAGAGTGTGCTTTCTCTGAATCTGAATAAATCCATTTCTTACCTATCAAAAAAAAAAAAAAAGAATATATCAATGAATATGTGGGACCTAATGATACTTAAAAGCTTTTGTACAGCAAAAGAAACTACAAAAAAGGTGAACAGACAACCCAAAGAATGGAAGAAAATCATAGCAAATGAAACAACAGACAAAGAATTAGTTTCCAAAATCTACAAACAACACAGACAACTCAGCACTGGAGAAATGAATAACCCCATCAAAAAATGGGAAAAAGATCTAAAGAGACATCTAATCAAATAGGACATACCGATGGCCAAAAGTACATGAAATGATGCTCAACCTCGCTTATAATTATAGAAATGCAAATCAAAACTACAATGAGATATCACCTCACACCCGTCAGAATGGCTATCATCAACAAATCGACAGACAATAAATGCTGGAGAGGGTGCGGAGAAAAGGGAACCCTCTTGCATTGCTGGTGAGAATGCATATTGATGCAGCCGCTGTGGAAGACAGTATAGAGATTCCTTAAAAAACTAAAAGTAGAAGCACCATATGACACAGCAATTCCACTCTTAGGCTTATACCCAGATGAAATCAAAACTGAAAGAAGCACCTGTACCCCAATGTTCATTGCAGCTCTCTATACAATAGTTAGAACATGGAAGCAACCTAGATGTCCTTTGATGACTGAATGGATATAGAAGCACTGGTACCTATATACAATGGAATACTACTCAGCTGTAAAAAGAAATGCAGAAGAATCAGTCCTAATGAGGTGGTTGGATCTAGAACCAACATAAAAAGTGAAGTGAGACAAAAAGAGAAAGACAAGTACAGTATACTAACACATATATATGGGGTCTAGTAAAAAGGTAATGATAACACACTTAGTGAACCTATGGAAAAACAGACATAGATTAGACATATGGACATTGTGGGGAATGAACAGTGGGTGGCAGATGTAGCAGGAGTAACGTGGAAATCTATACTATCGTATGTGAAAAAGATAGCTATTGTCATTGTGCTGTGGGAATAGGGGATCCTGCAGGGGCGTGGTGCGATGGCCTGGAGAGGTGGGATGGGGGAGACAGGGAGGGGGTTGGAGGAGGGAAGGAGCCAGGGGTATGCATATGACTGCTCTGGGATTATACATATCCATAAACAACAAAATTCTGTAAAAGTAAAAAGTAAAATAAAAATAATTATAAAATAAAATAAAAAAATATGTAGCCCTGCCCCTTCTCCAGCTCAGAAGGTTGTTACTATTTCCCTCTGCCAGGTACAGTGAGTTTTCATCAATGTCCTAAGAACAAGAGTTTTGTTGTCCCTCTCTCTATAGATTAAGGTTTTTGTTTCATAAAGGAGAGAGTGGGGTAAGGTGAAGTGTGAAGAATATTTTCATGGCCAAATTTTACTATCTGTCTTCCTTACTTGTGCTACACAAAGGAAGATGTCTCTGGGACAGTCCTGTTTTTACCTATCAGCACCTGGTGTACATGGATAAAAATATTACTAGTATGTGCATTTCCTCTCCTATATCTTCACTTTCCCCCAAACTTAACCTACCACCAGTCTGCACTCTTTCTTTAGTTTAACAGTTTTTCTAGTGTATTCCTGGTAGCGTCCAACAACATCTGCCTTGGGTAGGTAAGCATTTGCGTTCTCTCTCCTTCCACAAGCACCTGCCTCTCTGCAGTTTTCTAGTTAATTGTTTCCTGATCTTAGCTCTTTGATGGGTTTAAGAAAAACTGTGAATTTTAATTCATTCAGCTTTTTTATTTCTGTAACTCCAATATTAGTACTCCTAGGTTTTTATGTCCTAGAGCAGAAACCTACCAAGGCTAGAGACAAAATATGTTTAAAAGATTTATACATTATGCTCAAATTTAATTTTTCTCCATGATGCTGTATATATCATCTATTCTTTATATTCTGTAAAAGTATTTCAGCTTCAGAAAGGAGTGCTGTTCACAATACATGTTATTGATTTGTGGGTAAATTTTGGGTAAGGACTCTACCGGAAAAATTTGAAATCTCTAGGAATTGTTGCCAAAGTTATAATTGAAAACGATGGAAAATGAAATAAGTTTCAACTTTTTAAATGCAGTGGCTACTTGGGATTTACCTGGATCATCTGGCTTATATATTATCTTTGTTTTTTCACTTGGCCAAATCAAAGAGACAGTGGACACACTGAGTGTGAAGACCATATGTTGAGTTGGCAAGAGATTAAAGCGATTTAATGAGTGGGTAGAAGCAGTTAGTGCAGGGAAAACAGAAACAATTTAAAACATAGATGGTGGCCATGGCTATTTTCTGAGACCATTTTATCTTCTTACATAAAACTTCATTCATTCTACTGTCCCCAGATACTGTTTTGTATTAACTGATACTAGGGAGCTGATGTAGTTGAGAAGATGTGATCCTTGAGTACCTGGAAAAATACTTGATGAAGCTGAGGCAAAATAAAAAGAAAAATGGGAACAACTTTCCTCAGGCTCAGGTCTCTGTTAGCAATTGTGGATCAGATAAGCATTCCTTAAACAGGTGGTCTAACCAACTGAGGTTCAGATTACATGTATAGAAGTTGTTGGTGTATTAAAAAAAATACTGTGAAAAGAGTTATGTTTTAGACAAAAGATAGGCAATTTCAACAGAAACCTTGGGTTTTTCATTTCTGAATCTAGTTTAAGAGAGAAACACATAAAATGAAAAATAAATAAAAAGGAAATTTAAAAATATTCTGGCAACTTGTTTCCTTTAGCATTAATAGCCATAACTTTATATTTTCAAGCAGAGCTAAAGTTCTTGGTTTGTTAATGGAAGGACAGGCTGTCACTCAAATGCACATAAAAGCCAAACTTGATTTTCAAAGCTCATGTGAAAAGTAATCAGATGTACTAGAATATTTCTGATTCAGTCAAGAGGTTCTTAGTACATTGCATCAAAATTTAGAGAGATTATGACAGTATAGATTTAGACACAGTATTTAAATTCAAGAGATTAAGCAATATTTACCCTTTAAATTCATAGGAACTATAAAGATCAGCATGTCTAATCACACCCAAGTATGCTCCATGGATCAACCTCACTGGAAATACATGAAAATATTTTAAATTTTAGAAAAATTTGGCCTTATCTCTAAGATAGAAATCAGTATACATTTTGTGATTGCCTACAGAGTAACTCTCAGTTTAGTGTCTTAATCAGAATTTAGGACGATTACTAGAGTTCAAACTCATTCTAATTCTATAATTTCAATTTATTACTTTAAGTTACCAAGATTTAATGATGTAAGTTCATCATAGAAAACGATGGAAAATGAAATAAGTTTCAACTTTTTAAATGCAGTGGCTACTTGGGATTTACCTGGATCATCTGGCTTATATATTATCTTTGTTTTTTCACTTGGCCAAATCAAAGAGACAGTGGACACACTGAGTGTGAAGACCATATGTTGAGTTGGCAAGAGATTAAAGCGATTTAATGAGTGGGTAGAAGCAGTTAGTGCAGGGAAAACAGAAACAATTTAAAACATAGATGGTGGCCATGGCTATTTTCTGAGACCATTTTATCTTCTTACATAAAACTTCATTCATTCTACTGTCCCCAGATACTGTTTTGTATTAACTGATACTAGGGAGCTGATGTAGTTGAGAAGATGTGATCCTTGAGTACCTGGAAAAATACTTGATGAAGCTGAGGCAAAATAAAAAGAAAAATGGGAACAACTTTCCTCAGGCTCAGGTCTCTGTTAGCAATTGTGGATCAGATAAGCATTCCTTAAACAGGTGGTCTAACCAACTGAGGTTCAGATTACATGTATAGAAGTTGTTGGTGTATTAAAAAAAATACTGTGAAAAGAGTTATGTTTTAGACAAAAGATAGGCAATTTCAACAGAAACCTTGGGTTTTTCATTTCTGAATCTAGTTTAAGAGAGAAACACATAAAATGAAAAATAAATAAAAAGGAAATTTAAAAATATTCTGGCAACTTGTTTCCTTTAGCATTAATAGCCATAACTTTATATTTTCAAGCAGAGCTAAAGTTCTTGGTTTGTTAATGGAAGGACAGGCTGTCACTCAAATGCACATAAAAGCCAAACTTGATTTTCAAAGCTCATGTGAAAAGTAATCAGATGTACTAGAATATTTCTGATTCAGTCAAGAGGTTCTTAGTACATTGCATCAAAATTTAGAGAGATTATGACAGTATAGATTTAGACACAGTATTTAAATTCAAGAGATTAAGCAATATTTACCCTTTAAATTCATAGGAACTATAAAGATCAGCATGTCTAATCACACCCAAGTATGCTCCATGGATCAACCTCACTGGAAATACATGAAAATATTTTAAATTTTAGAAAAATTTGGCCTTATCTCTAAGATAGAAATCAGTATACATTTTGTGATTGCCTACAGAGTAACTCTCAGTTTAGTGTCTTAATCAGAATTTAGGACGATTACTAGAGTTCAAACTCATTCTAATTCTATAATTTCAATTTATTACTTTAAGTTACCAAGATTTAATGATGTAAGTTCATCATAGATTGGTACAAACAATGTTTGAAGTTTTAGAAATAAAAAGTAGCAAATGTTTCTGTTTTCTCCCTACTCAACTCACCTGAAGTGAGCTGATTTGCCAGATCACCATCTAGTGGCAGATTTGTCCCATTGCAAGCACACAGTCCCTAGCGCCCAAGAAGGATTTCTAAAGATACAGGGCCAGGCAAATTTGTCTCAGATCCAAGATGGGTGAGGCGATTTTCAACATATCAGGCAACACTGCACACATAGAAGTATTCTTTCTAGATTTATAAATCGTGAACCAATAGCTGGGAAAATAGTAGAGGACACATGCTACATGGTTAAATTAGGTAACTAAATGACAGGAAACTAAACAGATTATATGTTACCTTTTCATTTCATTCTATCCCATTCACATTGACCAAGTATCATATTCCTAATTTTATGAAGATACATTCAGGAAATAACCATCAGGAAAAAGGATGAATGTTAGGAATAAGGGTTTTTTATTCAGTAGGTTTTACAAAGTCTGCTTCCCACCTACAGAATTGGGTGGAAAGAGACAACCCCTCCGCGCCCCCACCCACCGGTGTACAGAACATATTCCTTCTCTTTACTTAAATTCCTTTAAACTATCTTGGAATCTTTATTAGTAACAGAAATTTACCCGATGGAAGCAATGTCAGCATTCGCATCCCTGCAAAGCAAGCTGCTTACATTAGCTAAATTTTTTTTGGGCATTTTTGCTGGAGTCAGCAATCATTTACATGACAGTATAGATTTAGACACAGTATTTAAATTCAAGAGATTAAGCAATATTTACCCTTTAAATTCATAGGAACTATAAAGATCAGCATGTCTAATCACACCCAAGTATGCTCCATGGATCAACCTCACTGGAAATACATGAAAATATTTTAAATTTTAGAAAAATTTGGCCTTATCTCTAAGATAGAAATCAGTATACATTTTGTGATTGCCTACAGAGTAACTCTCAGTTTAGTGTCTTAATCAGAATTTAGGACGATTACTAGAGTTCAAACTCATTCTAATTCTATAATTTCAATTTATTACTTTAAGTTACCAAGATTTAATGATGTAAGTTCATCATAGATTGGTACAAACAATGTTTGAAGTTTTAGAAATAAAAAGTAGCAAATGTTTCTGTTTTCTCCCTACTCAACTCACCTGAAGTGAGCTGATTTGCCAGATCACCATCTAGTGGCAGATTTGTCCCATTGCAAGCACACAGTCCCTAGCGCCCAAGAAGGATTTCTAAAGATACAGGGCCAGGCAAATTTGTCTCAGATCCAAGATGGGTGAGGCGATTTTCAACATATCAGGCAACACTGCACACATAGAAGTATTCTTTCTAGATTTATAAATCGTGAACCAATAGCTGGGAAAATAGTAGAGGACACATGCTACATGGTTAAATTAGGTAACTAAATGACAGGAAACTAAACAGATTATATGTTACCTTTTCATTTCATTCTATCCCATTCACATTGACCAAGTATCATATTCCTAATTTTATGAAGATACATTCAGGAAATAACCATCAGGAAAAAGGATGAATGTTAGGAATAAGGGTTTTTTATTCAGTAGGTTTTACAAAGTCTGCTTCCCACCTACAGAATTGGGTGGAAAGAGACAACCCCCCTCCCGCGCCCCCCCCACCCACCGGTGTACAGAACATATTCCTTCTCTTTACTTAAATTCCTTTAAACTATCTTGGAATCTTTATTAGTAACAGAAATTTACCCGATGGAAGCAATGTCAGCATTCGCATCCCTGCAAAGCAAGCTGCTTACATTAGCTAAATTTTGGGATGTTCCTTTGGACTTTGGGCCAATTGTTTTAGCTGGAGTCAGCAATCATTTACATGACAGGTGAAGTTTGGAGAAAGTAAAGATATCACTTTTTGGGCAAAATGAACACTTGCATTAAGATTTTCTTGTACCTAAAATTTACACAGACTAATGTTTCCTGATTTCTAGGAATCCCATATTTCCGACTTTGTGTTAAAGGTCATCAATTTTAAGGTGCAACATTATTTTGTAAACAACAAAGGAAGAAAACATTACCAAAGTAACAATGACAAATCATCAATTTTAAGATGCATCCCAATTTCAAATATGTTCAGTCATATTTTTAAAAATATGTTTGTATCCTTGAAATATGGTAAATAAAAATTCTTGATAATGAAAGACAGCATTGAGAATGAAGACAATAATAATATTAATTCAACATTTAAGCACTGATGTCAACCAACTACAGCAGAGCCCTAAGGAAATAGAACGTAGGATAGTTGTGTTTTGATAGAAGAGGAGGAAGAAAAGGATAAACTCCCAACTGCTTTGCAAGGTTGACTAAACCCAGCTTTATTTAGACCGTACAACCTCCTTTGAACAACTGCTTTTAGCAATGTTTATTTAAAGAGGTCACTATTTGAAGTTAGCATACTGAATTCCATAGCTGTTGACCCTTTGGAAAAATAACTGACTCTGAGAAAGGTTAGGAAGGGTGGGAAAAGTCTAGGAATAAAAACCTTTTCAAGCTAGAAAGAGGTCAAAGTACAGCGTGATCAAAGACACAGATGAAATGCAGAAGAATGAAGAGAAAGGTAAAATAATGAGGACCCTGAGACACCAATAAAAAGAGAAATGCCTTCTTAAGTGGCTCTGTGCTGCTGCCAGCGCAGGAGAGAGCTCTCAGACACACTCCGACTTTACTCATCCAGTCTGTACCCAGCAGCCGTAAAGAAAACAAATGGAAAAAAAAAAAAGTGGTTGCTGAGTTTCCATTCTAAAACAGAATTACACTGGATGTCAGATCTCACAGTAGAGTTATGCGGACAGACTTCCTTCTTTCCTTGGGATGCATGCATATTAGGTTTTATAGTAGTACAACTTTTTTTTTTTTTTCTTTTTTAACTCAGAGAGTGAAAACAAGCATAATACAGAGAATCTCCCCTCTCTCAACAGAGAGTGAAAACAAACATAATACAGAGAATCTCCCCTCCCTCAACAGAAAAGAAAAAGTCGTGAACTGGATGATGTTAGGGGCAAATTAGGATATTACTGAGGATGTATTTCAAGGAAATATCTAAGCTAGGAGAATAACACAGTATGTACATGACATCCTTTGAAAGATTAAGACAAGATTTTTTTTTTTTTCTTGCTTAATTTTTCCTCTGGATCTGAAATTTATCATCAAGAATAATTTCTTCATGGATTTGAGGATGTATGTGTGTGACTTCAAAATTCTAACAAAATTAAAGTCTCCTGAATATGGATGCTATGCCATATTATGCCGTATTCTTTAGTAGGTTTGTTCTGTTTGATAAAAGTTTTTAGGTAACTTGGAAATCATAACCACAGCTTACATGGATGACTCTGGTTGGTAAGAGTTGTAGGTAGATGTAAGAAGATGGTGTTTTTTTTTTTTTTTTTTTTTAAAGATTTATTTATTTATTTGTTTTGGGCGGGGGTCGTGTTGAGGAGGGAGGGGAGCGGGCGGGCCACTTCTATTGGTCTTTCATTTCTCTATTTTCATCCATCTTTGTTCTTTGGCTCCTGTGGGCCTCCGATTGCGGTGGCATCTGTCGTTGCAGAGTGCCGGCTCTGGGTGCATGCGCTCCAGAGGTCAAGAGCTCCGGCTCGGTGATTGGACACATCGGTCCAGCCGCTCCGCGGCACGTGGGATCTTCCCAGGCCAGGGATCGAACCGGCACCCCTTGCACTGCAAGGCGGTGTCCTTACCCACTGCGCCACCAGGGGAAGCCCAAGAAGATGGTGTTGAGATGAAATTTTAGAATTTAAAGCAGATGTGCTGCCAAATACTACATATAATCCTTCAATTCATGATCATTTAAACTGTACCCAGCAGCCGTAAAGAAAACAAATGGAAAAAAAAAAAAGTGGTTGCTGAGTTTCCATTCTAAAACAGAATTACACTGGATGTCAGATCTCACAGTAGAGTTATGCGGACAGACTTCCTTCTTTCCTTGGGATGCATGCATATTAGGTTTTATAGTAGTACAACTTTCTTTCTTCTTTTTTAACTCAGAGAGTGAAAACAAGCATAATACAGAGAATCTCCCCTCTCTCAACAGAGAGTGAAAACAAACATAATACAGAGAATCTCCTCCTCAACAGAAAAGAAAAAGTCGTGAACTGGATGATGTTAGGGGCAAATTAGGATATTACTGAGGATGTATTTCAAGGAAATATCTAAGCTAGGAGAATAACACAGTATGTACATGACATCCTTTGAAAGATTAAGACAAGATTTTTTTTTTTTTCTTGCTTAATTTTTCCTCTGGATCTGAAATTTATCATCAAGAATAATTTCTTCATGGATTTGAGGATGTATGTGTGTGACTTCAAAATTCTAACAAAATTAAAGTCTCCTGAATATGGATGCTATGCCATATTATGCCGTATTCTTTAGTAGGTTTGTTCTGTTTGATAAAAGTTTTTAGGTAACTTGGAAATCATAACCACAGCTTACATGGATGACTCTGGTTGGTAAGAGTTGTAGGTAGATGTAAGAAGATGGTGTTTTTTTTTTTTTTTTTTTTTAAAGATTTATTTATTTATTTGTTTTGGGCGGGGGTCGTGTTGAGGAGGGAGGGGAGCGGGCGGGCCACTTCTATTGGTCTTTCATTTCTCTATTTTCATCCATCTTTGTTCTTTGGCTCCTGTGGGCCTCCGATTGCGGTGGCATCTGTCGTTGCAGAGTGCCGGCTCTGGGTGCATGCGCTCCAGAGGTCAAGAGCTCCGGCTCGGTGATTGGACACATCGGTCCAGCCGCTCCGCGGCACGTGGGATCTTCCCAGGCCAGGGATCGAACCGGCACCCCTTGCACTGCAAGGCGGTGTCCTTACCCACTGCGCCACCAGGGGAAGCCCAAGAAGATGGTGTTGAGATGAAATTTTAGAATTTAAAGCAGATGTGCTGCCAAATACTACATATAATCCTTCAATTCTCATGAGTGCATTTAAATCATTATTACTATCATTCTCATTTTACATAAGGAGAAACCATCATAAGTTTAGATCATTTTAAATAAATGGCTGAAGACAACATGCCTAGTCACTGGAGAAATTGGATCCATCCAAGCCAACTCCCTTCAAATTCCTACAAAACTACATCAGATACATAGGAAGACAGAAATACTGAATGAGCCACCTTTATGCATGTTAGAATATTGTCTCAGAGTACCCCATACACTTTTAATATTTGTCAGATTTTAATAATATTATGAAACACAAAAAAGCTGATTTTTCAGATCAAACTTACTGTATCGCTGATCCTGTTCATGATGCCAATTGTCTTGCTGTTCATACTGTTCATTCAACCAAGGTCAGGCAAGGCATGAGCTAAGAGGCTGTAAGAAGACTTGAAAAGCTGTAGGGACTGCAGATAGGTTTATTCTCTCCTGGCTGGTACAGCAGCCATAACACAGCCTGTCTCCTGGCTGATGCAGCAGTGTAGCAGCAGCCATAACATAACCATAATGTAACCAATATGTAGCCATAAAATAAGCTTTTATAGTATAACTCATGATACTGCTCCAAAGTAACCCCAATGCAGCAGCAGTCAGGGTTTTCCTGGTAAAGCTCTTCCAGGTGTACCACACAAAGCAGCTTGTAACCAAGAGAGTACCTTGTGACCAGATGAGTACCTCCTGAAGCACATGCAGAATGTTACAAGTGGTCTCAGCTGCTACACAATCAGTATTTACAAAATATGGGGCATGAGAGGCCATGGAGTGAGAGAGCCTGACCACACCATCTTGATTAATTTCCTCACACTTCATTAAAATTCTTGAATACCTATATTCCTAAAGAGGTAGTTTAATAATCTTCATCTCAGCTTCATACAGTTGGTACATGATAGAACCAAGAATTTTAGCTCTTCTTCTGATTTCAGATTTTGGACTTCTCCTAATAAACTATAATACTTTGAATGATCTCATGAGCTCTTTCAACCTTTAATGATGAGACATCTACGCTTCCTACCTCTCCATGCTCTAGTGTCATGCACAGCATATTTTAAACCAACATTTACAACTATAATACCAAAAAATCAAATTCCTGTGGTGTGAATTTGCTTTTAACTAGACTTAATTCAAGGTTGATGATCAACAATCATTTTATCACCATGAATATTACTGTTAAAACAATCAGTTATAAAGGACAGTACCATTTTCAATTAATATGAGTATATAGAGTCTGTCATCCACCAAATGTTTTCACGTATTTGCAAGTATTTATTGAACATCTTATATGCCACAACTATGACAGGTGCTGGGAATATAACAACAAAGAAAATGGTGAAAATCTCTGCCCCTGTGGATCTTACGTCACGGAGAGACAGATAATAATGAGAAAAAAAAAAAGAATGCATAGTGTACTACATAGTGATAAACACTGAGGGGAAAAAATGAGTCAGCATTTTTTTTCTGTACAGGAACAAATGGTAAATATTTTAGGATTTGTGAGCCAGACAGTTTCTGTCATGAATACTTAACTCTGCTATAGCGGCACAAAAACAACTATGGCTGACATTTAAATAAATGGGCATGGCAATGTTCTGACATAGCTGCATAAAATAATGGAGCTGGTCATGTGGATATTTAAGAGAAAAATTTTCCAGACAGAGGCAACAGGGAGTATCAATACAAAGCACTGAGACAGAGGTTTGACTGGTGGTGTGTTAAAAGGTCAGTAACTAGGCCAGTGCTGTTTATACAGCAGAATAAGCTGGAGACAGCAGATAGGTAACAGAAGGTATGGCCAGACAGGTAAGGCCTTATACAGCAGAGGAAGACTGATGGAATTTACACTGCGCACCATGGAATGGTTTTGAAAAGAGGCATGGTGTCATATGTCTTATGCTTTACATGACCTCTCTGGCTCCTACATGAAGAGACTGAGAGGCATCAAGGAGCAGGACTGATTAGTCTGTGACTGTCGTCATTTGTGCCTTGAATCAGAGAAGGTGTTGTGTAGTTAATGAGAAGTAGATAGTGATGAATCAAATAAATTCATAAATGAAAAAATGATGCACAAAAATTGTTCAACACAGTTCCTGGAAAATTATTAACAGTAAATGTGACATAAAAATTTGGTATGCTTATTGTTATTAATTATGAAGAAAGTAAGGATGCTTCAAACCTATTACCTTTAATTTATAAAAAATAAGACTCATTCAAAATGTATTCAAGGACTTCCCTCGTGGGTCAATGGTAAAGGGTCCGCCTGCCAATGGGGGAGACCCAGGTTCTAGCTCTGGTCTCAGAAGATCCCATAGGTTACAGAGCAATTCAGTCCATGCACAACTATTGTGCCTGTGTCCTAGAATCCAGGAGCCACGAATACTGAAGCATGTGTGCCCGAGAGCCTGTGCTCTGCAACAAGAGAAGCTGCCATGATAAGAAGCTATCATATATCACAAAGAATAGTCCCCACTGGCTGCAACTAGAGAACAGCCCACACAGAAGTGAAGACCCAACACAAATATATATATATATACATATATATATATATATATATTCAGAAATATGTAATCTGTAAGTATACTAACTTTGGTTCTATAAAATATTTCATATAGGAATTCCTTCAGTCTTGAAAAAAATAAGGACTCCTGGATTATTCAAAAAGAGTTGATTTATATATTTTCACAGTGGAAAACCCAGGCCCTTCAAATAGGCTTGGAATTACTCCATCAGAGGTAGATAGATTATTGCTAACTAAAAGCACAAGGAATTTAGGATGGAAAAAGTAGGAAGACAGGGACGAAAGGAGGTAAGAGGCAGAAGGAAGATTTGGAGTTCGGCAGGAAAGTTTCAGAAAATAAGAAACAATGTTCTGTGGATTAGTATTCCCAAAACCTAAAGAATAGCTCATGTATACATTTATTTTTTACAGAACTTCCTTCTTCTCTATCCTCTATCCCAAATTTTTCATGTATCTATTTTCAAATTATTCTCTGGGTGATAAAGTACAGCAAACAGACAGACTTTTTTCTCAGTGCAAACAGTCTCCTCAATGGTTTAATTATTTGGTAAAACAGAAAGCCATACTGATGCTTCTTTTCATAAAATATCAAATATTTGTGTTACCATACATTATGGAATACTAGTACTTTCATTTACAAACTTTTGCATTTTAAAATATTGTTTAAGCTCATAATATACATTATTTGTGTTGATATTTCATTCATTCAAAGGAATTTTAAGGACCATAGCATCCAACTACGAATGCATAGACCTTTGCTGGAAACCTATTACCTTTAATTTATAAAAATAAGACTCATTCAAAATGTATTCAAGGACTTCCCTGTGGGTCAATGGTAAAGGGTCCGCCTGCCAATGGGGGAGACCCAGGTTCTAGCTCTGGTCTCAGAAGATCCCATAGGTTACAGAGCAATTCAGTCCATGCACAACTATTGTGCCTGTGTCCTAGAATCCAGGAGCCACGAATACTGAAGCATGTGTGCCCGAGAGCCTGTGCTCTGCAACAAGAGAAGCTGCCATGATAAGAAGCTATCATATATCACAAAGAATAGTCCCCACTGGCTGCAACTAGAGAACAGCCCACACAGAAGTGAAGACCCAACACAAATATATATATATATACATATATATATATATATATATTCAGAAATATGTAATCTGTAAGTATACTAACTTTGGGTCTATAAAATTTTTGATCTAGGAATTCCTTCAGTCTTGAAAAAAATAAGGACTCCTGGATTATTCAAAAAGAGTTGATTTATATATTTTCACAGTGGAAAACCCAGGCCCTTCAAATAGGCTTGGAATTACTCCATCAGAGGTAGATAGATTATTGCTAACTAAAAGCACAAGGAATTTAGGATGGAAAAAGTAGGAAGACAGGGACGAAAGGAGGTAAGAGGCAGAAGGAAGATTTGGAGTTCGGCAGGAAAGTTTCAGAAAATAAGAAACAATGTTCTGTGGATTAGTATTCCCAAAACCTAAAGAATAGCTCATGTATACATTTATTTTTTACAGAACTTCCTTCTTCTCTATCCTCTATCCCAAATTTTTCATGTATCTATTTTCAAATTATTCTCTGGGTGATAAAGTACAGCAAACAGACAGACTTTTTTCTCAGTGCAAACAGTCTCCTCAATGGTTTAATTATTTGGTAAAACAGAAAGCCATACTGATGCTTCTTTTCATAAAATATCAAATATTTGTGTTACCATACATTATGGAATACTAGTACTTTCATTTACAAACTTTTGCATTTTAAAATATTGTTTAAGCTCATAATATACATTATTTGTGTTGATATTTCATTCATTCAAAGGAATTTTAAGGACTGACATAGCATCCAACTACGAATGCATAGCCCTCTGCTGGAATGGAGATCCAGTTCCCCAGCTTCACTTGGTACAGGGTTTTCTCTAAAGGACACAGTGCCCTAGATGTGAAGATTATTGAAGATATGTCAGAATAGCAAATTCCATCTTTGATCCACGCCTGGCGGTTTAGTCACCAAGTCCTGTCTGACTCAACAACATGGACTCTGGCCTGCCAGGCTCCTCTCTCCATGGGATTCTCCAGGCAAGAGTGGATTGCCATTTTCTTCTCGAGGGGATCTTCCCAACCAAGCGATTGAACCCAGGTCTCCCACACTGCAGGCAGATTCTTTACTGACTGAGCTATGAGAGAAGCCTCATCTTAGTAAAATACCAGTTTACGGGGCATCCCTGGTGGTCCAGTGGTAAAGAGTCCGCCTTGCAGTGTAAGGGGCACCAGTTCGATCCCTGGCCCAGGAAGATCCCACATGCTGAAGAACAGTGTCCAATTGTAAGCCAACACTCTGGAGCATGTGTGCCAAAGAGTCAGTGCTCTGCAATGAGAGAGGCCACTGCAATGGGAGGCTCACACAGGCCAAAGAATAAAGATAGATGAAAACAAATGATGACTTAGAGCCCCCTACCCCCGAAAAAAACAGTTTACCTTTAACATCTTATAAAACAAATACACTAAAACTATACCTGGAAAAGAGTGGAAAAGTGGTATAGAAGCATAAAAAGAGTGCTGGAATTCTGACTGTAAGCTTGAATTCCATATTCATGACTTATTGTGTGACATTTGAAGTTGTTTAACCTCTCTGAGTCTCAGTTTTCATACTTGTCAAATAATTACAGAAACATCTTAAAATTGAATGAAATAATTAGATGGAAAAGAAGAGTGGAATCCTTAAGAAAACTTTTGTTCTGTTTCATTAAATTTCTCTTACTTAACAAAATAACTACTATTACTCTTATTTTTAAAGACTATTCTCTGGTAAAACAAAACAGTTTCTCCCCCCAATGGTTTAATTATTTGGTAAAACAGAAAGCCATACTGATGCTTCTTTTCATAAAATATCAAATATTTGTGTTACCATACATTATGGAATACTAGTACTTTCATTTACAAACTTTTGCATTTTAAAATATTGTTTAAGCTCATAATATACATTATTTGTGTTGATATTTCATTCATTCAAAGGAATTTTAAGGACCATAGCATCCAACTACGAATGCATAGACCTTTGCTGGAATGGAGATCCAGTTCCCCAGCTTCACTTGGTACAGGGTTTTCTCTAAAGGACACAGTGCCCTAGATGTGAAGATTATTGAAGATATGTCAGAATAGCAAATTCCATCTTTGATCCACGCCTGGCGGTTTAGTCACCAAGTCCTGTCTGACTCAACAACATGGACTCTGGCCTGCCAGGCTCCTCTCTCCATGGGATTCTCCAGGCAAGAGTGGATTGCCATTTTCTTCTCGAGGGGATCTTCCCAACCAAGCGATTGAACCCAGGTCTCCCACACTGCAGGCAGATTCTTTACTGACTGAGCTATGAGAGAAGCCTCATCTTAGTAAAATACCAGTTTACGGGGCATCCCTGGTGGTCCAGTGGTAAAGAGTCCGCCTTGCAGTGTAAGGGGCACCAGTTCGATCCCTGGCCCAGGAAGATCCCACATGCTGAAGAACAGTGTCCAATTGTAAGCCAACACTCTGGAGCATGTGTGCCAAAGAGTCAGTGCTCTGCAATGAGAGAGGCCACTGCAATGGGAGGCTCACACAGGCCAAAGAATAAAGATAGATGAAAACAAATGATGACTTAGAGCCCCCTACCCCCGAAAAAAACAGTTTACCTTTAACATCTTATAAAACAAATACACTAAAACTATACCTGGAAAAGAGTGGAAAAGTGGTATAGAAGCATAAAAAGAGTGCTGGAATTCTGACTGTAAGCTTGAATTCCATATTCATGACTTATTGTGTGACATTTGAAGTTGTTTAACCTCTCTGAGTCTCAGTTTTCATACTTGTCAAATAATTACAGAAACATCTTAAAATTGAATGAAATAATTAGATGGAAAAGAAGAGTGGAATCCCCTTTAAAAAAACTTTTGTTCTGTTTCATTAAATTTCTCTTACTTAACAAAATAACTACTATTACTCTTATTTTTAAAGACTATTGCAAACCAAACTTGGGAAAACTAAACTTGATAGTTAGATCAATAATCTCATTGACTAATGTATTTACTATAGCATTTTAAAGAGTCAAAGTTTCTTTTCTTCCAAAGAAAATACTTCAATATTTTTTTTCTTTTTCTCAAATTCTCATCTGTTGCTCCTCCCCTCAAATAAAACTGTATTAAATCATCACTGTCTTAGGCAAAGCAAAACCTAATTCAGTGTTTTTAATTGCATATGTGTAGAAATTAAGTCTAGGAATACAGACAGCTCTATAGAACTGTTAAGGGAAGTGTGTGTACTAGTGTGCTGAACTTGAATCCATCATAAGACAACTGTGCTGATAGTTTTCTGAGATATTTTTAAATAAATTTATTTCATTCCACATTTCAAATAAATTAATCCTAGAGACTAATATGGGCTTCCCTGATGATTCTGACAATAAAGAATCTGCCTGCAATGCAGGAGATCCCTGGGTTCAATTCCTGAATTGGGAAGATCTCCTGGAGGAACGCATTGCAACCCACTGCAATATTCTTGCCTGAGAAATCCCATGGAGAGAGGAGCCTTGCAGGCTACAGTCCATGGGGTTGCAGAGTCGGACATGACTGAGCAACTAAGGACAGCACAGAGACTATTATAGGGTGAAGTAAATGCAAGCAACCCAGAGTCAGTGCTCTGCAATGAGAGAGGCCACTGCAATGGGAGGCTCACACAGGCCAAAGAATAAAGATAGATGAAAACAAATGATGACTTAGAGCCCCCTACCCCCGAAAAAAACAGTTTACCTTTAACATCTTATAAAACAAATACACTAAAACTATACCTGGAAAAGAGTGGAAAAGTGGTATAGAAGCATAAAAAGAGTGCTGGAATTCTGACTGTAAGCTTGAATTCCATATTCATGACTTATTGTGTGACATTTGAAGTTGTTTAACCTCTCTGAGTCTCAGTTTTCATACTTGTCAAATAATTACAGAAACATCTTAAAATTGAATGAAATAATTAGATGGAAAAGAAGAGTGGAATCCCTTAAGAAAACTTTTGTTCTGTTTCATTAAATTTCTCTTACTTAACAAAATAACTACTATTACTCTTATTTTTAAAGACTATTGCAAACCAAACTTGGGAAAACTAAACTTGATAGTTAGATCAATAATCTCATTGACTAATGTATTTACTATAGCATTTTAAAGAGTCAAAGTTTCTTTTCTTCCAAAGAAAATACTTCAATATTTTTTTTCTTTTTCTCAAATTCTCATCTGTTGCTCCTCCCCTCAAATAAAACTGTATTAAATCATCACTGTCTTAGGCAAAGCAAAAACCTAATTCAGTGTTTTTAATTGCATATGTGTAGAAATTAAGTCTAGGAATACAGACAGCTCTATAGAACTGTTAAGGGAAGTGTGTGTACTAGTGTGCTGAACTTGAATCCATCATAAGACAACTGTGCTGATAGTTTTCTGAGATATTTTTAAATAAATTTATTTCATTCCACATTTCAAATAAATTAATCCTAGAGACTAATATGGGCTTCCCTGATGATTCTGACAATAAAGAATCTGCCTGCAATGCAGGAGATCCCTGGGTTCAATTCCTGAATTGGGAAGATCTCCTGGAGGAACGCATTGCAACCCACTGCAATATTCTTGCCTGAGAAATCCCATGGAGAGAGGAGCCTTGCAGGCTACAGTCCATGGGGTTGCAGAGTCGGACATGACTGAGCAACTAAGGACAGCACAGAGACTATTATAGGGTGAAGTAAATCAGAAAGAGAAAAACAAATATTACATATTAATGCATATACATGGAATCTAGAAAGATGGTACTGATTAACCTATTTGCAAGGCAGGAATGTAGATGCAGACATACAGAACAGACCTGTGGAAACAAGAGGGGAAGGAGAGGGTGTGATAAATTGAGGTGTTATCATTGGGCCATATACATATCATATGTAATGTGGGGATTTTCTGTGCAGCAAAAGGAGATCACATGCAGGGCTCTGTGACAACCTGGAGGGGCGGGAAGGGGTAAGAGGTGAGAGGGAGGTTCAAGAGGGAAGGGATATATATATGCTTACAACTGATTCATGTTGACCTTCCAATTGAAAGTAAGTGATCTTTTTTAAAGGTCAGTAGTATGTTGTCAGTTTTAGAATGCTAAAACTGTTGGGAGAGAAAAGAGACTAGCATTAAAATAAAAATAAGAGAACAAAATGTAAAATTGATAATTAGTCAGTATTTGCCCATATTCCTCTGCATTCACCTCCATGTGTTATTATGCTAGCACATTATTTGAATACTTTATTAACTGGAGTCTCAATTTATTTTGTCCTTTCAAATAAAAAACTAAATCAGTGGAAATTTCATTTGTAACATAGCTTAATTCTGGATTTGACTTTTGATTACAGCCAGGATTTGCTTTGATGTTTTCAAAATGAATTTCAAAGACCAATTTATTCAGTAAATTTTGAAAAGAGAAACATACTGAAACTTTTATCCCACTTGGTAAGCAGCCATCCTTTAGTTTTATCCAAGTTTTCCCATGAAAATGCCAATCGGGAATAAAACTGACAAATATATTCAATCAAAGATGGAATTTTTTTGCTCTTAAGTTGCAAATGGCCTCATTAAAATAAAAGCACCACCTTAGGGATTGCATAAAGCAGAGTATTGGTACCTAAATGGTATTTATGACCAGGCTAAATGTAAAGTGAATTAAAATTTAAAGGATTATAGTCAGGTAGGCCACAGACATCTGTAGAGAAATGTCCATTAAGGAGATGAAAGAACCAGCAGTCCCTGGTGACAGGCATATGTCAGGTTAGTGGTCAGTCATACCTATACACTTAGTGCCACAGCAAATGAGAAACATATTGCCCAAGGAGGAAAGTACTTAGAAGATATTTATTTTAGACTGAAAAAGAAAGTCATGAAACAAACATTTTGGAATTCATATCCATCTTTGTCATCAGACTAAAGTGGAAAGAATGAGGGAAATAAGATGTATACTGATAATAAATATGATCACATATGTGTTTATAGATACTGTAGACACTGTGACCCATGATAGTATTTATAGTATTCATTGAAAGCATAAGCTTTGAGGAGCCTCATTACATCTATGGTGATGGAACCATAAGGCAATGCCACTGCCTGGCTACAGATAAAGGCCTTGTTTAATTTTTTATAAGTGAAATACCCTCTAGGGTGGGAATAAACCAAGGGATTCATTCTTTATAAAGAGATGAGTGAGTCACAAAACCAGTTACTAGTTTGTCCTTTTCAGGACACAGTGCTGTCCTGTGCATGCATCATCTGCCTTGTTAAAGTCAAGAATTCTTTTAAATGGTCATCAAATGCCTCTATCTGATGACTCATGGACACAGGAAATCTGGCCTCATAATTGAAAAAGACTGACTGCTTCTCTGTCCCCTTCCTTTCTCTTCCCTCTCTCCCATTTTCTCCTACTAGCCTCCTCTCCCCTTTTCTTTCTTCTGTTCCTCTTCTCCTGTCTCCTCTCCTTTGGCAACTGATATTGCAAAAGATGGTTGAAGTTGTCTATTGCCTGATTCTTTTTCTCCAACATGTATTCATAATCCAAACATAACAGTTTCTCACTCTATGCTTTTAAAAAGCAGTTCAGAGTGAACATTTTCTTTACTGAGGATGAAATTCATATTTTAGGAATCATGGCTTCCAATTCCACTTTTCAACTGAGTCCTTGATGATGATCCTCAGATGTACTCATTGCTGAGCCAAAGCCACTCCCAGATAAGGATATGTGTTCCCACAAATGTAAAAATTGTGGTGCTTTATAATCTCTGTTATTTTGTTGGTTTTTTTTGCCTTGAAATGGACAGGGTCTTTTGTTACTAATGCTCTAGTGCTGGACATGTTAAATGGTTTTGGTGTGGTTGTCCTCATTAAGATGAAAGTGGTTCATAGATACTCTTCGTCTATTTCCATCTCTGTTGTGACTTCATGCTCCTTTATTGAAATATAATTATTTGGTGGGTTATACCTTGGAAATTGGTGATAAGAAGTGGAAGATAATAGCTTCAACATTACTATTTCCCAACTTCAGAATCTTCTAGCTTGCACCACCCTTCTGCAACCTCTCAGCCTTAAAATTAGTCTTTATAAAATTATCACCAACCACATTATAGATTATGTAACTGACTAATAACTTGGTGAAACAAAAGGCTATCATTTAATGATTTGTGGTATACATCGTCCTTAAGACAGGATTGGGGGCAAAATCATAGTGAATTTATCGAGGTAAGATGTGGTAAATAGAATGAACACCCACCCATCTGTTACCTTCAGCATGCAAAGGAGGTCTAATATGGAATAAAATGTGGATCATTCAATCCCGGGCCCCACTCAAAAAAACCATTTGGTCCAGTTTTTATGTGTAGTTTGTACATTTCTAACATATGTACATTACCATGTATGAAATGGATAGCTAGGGGTAACCTTTTGTATAGTGCAGGGAGCTCAGCTTAGTTCAGCTTAGCTCCATGGTGACCTGGAGAGGGCTGCAGGCCTGGGAAGGAGGCCCAAGAGGGAGGGGATACACACACACACACACACACACACACACATATACACACACACATATGGCTGATCTTTTCATTGTACAGCAGAAAATAACAACATTGCAAAGTAGCTATAACCTGATTAAAACATTAATAAAATGTAGTATTTTGATTCTAGAAAAATTACCATGCCAAGTACTCTTTTTCTGGTCTTCACTGGAGGCTCAGATGATAAAGAATCTGCCTGCAATGCAAGAGACCTGGGTTCAATCCCTAAGTTGGAAGCATCCCCTGGAGAAGGAAGTGACAACCTATTCTAGTATTCTTGCCTAGAGAATTTCATGGACAGAGGAGCCTGGCAGGGAAAAGTCCAACACAACTGAGCAAATAATACTTTCTTCACTGTCATTTCAAATTCATGTACCTCTTTTCTGGGGCAGAGACATTCCTGTGATGATCTACTAGCTGAGATCTCTAATTGAAGTCCTATAAAGCTCGCTTACCCTCCTTACATTCAGCATGAATTTGACATCACTGGCTTTACTGCAGTAGCTTGCTCTCAGCCCTGTTAATTAGTTAGTATTTAAATTAGCAAGATAATGGATAAATAAAATTTTCTTCGTTCAAAGCTCCAAATTGTAATATAGTTAAAGAAGCTCTAAGTTAAATAACAAGAACGACAGGCAGAAAAGCTAGGCAATGGTAGCTGCCCCATGCAGTTGACTACTCCACCTGGATGCATGATTTTCCTTCCAGCTGAAGTTGACCAAAGACATGCTCAACTCTGTGTACCATACAGTGCCTGTTCAAATGCTACCGGTCCCATTCATAGCAAGATGGGGCAAATATGGAAATTTAAAAGGGGAAGAATGAACACCCACCCATCTGTTACCTTCAGCATGCAAAGGAGGTCTAATATGGAATAAAATGTGGATCATTCAATCCGGGCCCCACTCAAAAAACCATTTGGTCCAGTTTTTATGTGTAGTTTGTACATTTCTAACATATGTACATTACCATGTATGAAATGGATAGCTAGGGGTAACCTTTTGTATAGTGCAGGGAGCTCAGCTTAGTTCAGCTTAGCTCCATGGTGACCTGGAGAGGGCTGCAGGCCTGGGAAGGAGGCCCAAGAGGGAGGGGATACACACACACACACACACACACACACACATATACACACACACATATGGCTGATCTTTTCATTGTACAGCAGAAAATAACAACATTGCAAAGTAGCTATAACCTGATTAAAACATTAATAAAATGTAGTATTTTGATTCTAGAAAAATTACCATGCCAAGTACTCTTTTTCTGGTCTTCACTGGAGGCTCAGATGATAAAGAATCTGCCTGCAATGCAAGAGACCTGGGTTCAATCCCTAAGTTGGAAGCATCCCCTGGAGAAGGAAGTGACAACCTATTCTAGTATTCTTGCCTAGAGAATTTCATGGACAGAGGAGCCTGGCAGGGAAAAGTCCAACACAACTGAGCAAATAATACTTTCTTCACTGTCATTTCAAATTCATGTACCTCTTTTCTGGGGCAGAGACATTCCTGTGATGATCTACTAGCTGAGATCTCTAATTGAAGTCCTATAAAGCTCGCTTACCCTCCTTACATTCAGCATGAATTTGACATCACTGGCTTTACTGCAGTAGCTTGCTCTCAGCCCTGTTAATTAGTTAGTATTTAAATTAGCAAGATAATGGATAAATAAAATTTTCTTCGTTCAAAGCTCCAAATTGTAATATAGTTAAAGAAGCTCTAAGTTAAATAACAAGAACGACAGGCAGAAAAGCTAGGCAATGGTAGCTGCCCCATGCAGTTGACTACTCCACCTGGATGCATGATTTTCCTTCCAGCTGAAGTTGACCAAAGACATGCTCAACTCTGCGTGTACCATACAGTGCCTGTTCAAATGCTACCGGTCCCATCAATTCATACTCAATAGTTTTGTTCCTAAATTTGTTTTTATTAATTAGAAGTCCCCTGTGAAATATGGCAACACACTTCAGTATTCTTGCCGGAAATTTCTGTGGATGGAGAATTCCGGTGAGTTACGTACAGTCCATGGGGGTCTTAAATATATATATATACATATATAGTATATATATATGTGCGTGTGTGTGTGTGTGTATGTATATATGTATATATATATTGCTTTCCTGATGACTCAGTGATAAGAAATCTGCTTGCAATGCAGGAGACCTGGGCTCCATTCCTGGGTTGGGAAGATCTCCTGGAAAAGGGAATGACAACCCATTCCAGCACTCTTGCCTGGAGAATTTCATGGATGGAGGAGCCTGATGGGCTACAGACCATTGGGTCACACAGAGTTAGTTAGGACAGAATTGACTAAGCAGCAGTGAAGTATCAAAAAGTATGAATGCTGAACATATTTAGGAGTAAAGGAGATGTCTTACCGTGTTTTGGCTATGTCATAGCATGTGTGCTTGATAGGGAAAATTTCATACCATCTAGCTCCAGACTTGACTCCTCAGGGAGTAATCTCAGCTAGCCTCATTAGAGAGATTTTAAATTTCAGCTAATCTCAAACTGTCTGGAATTTGATCTCTGTTTGCTGTCTCTAGAGATTGTAATCTGAATTAGATAAATTGCTCAGAATCTATTTCCCTGTTTTAAGTGTACACTGAGATGGATGTAAAGTTACATAGGTATCTTCCTTTTTGAAAATGCGTTTATGCCACTTCACTTCTGCAAAAGACCTACTTTAGTACCTGTTTTCGCTAACTGAAAGGAATCTGAAGACAAGTTTTGCTTTTGCATAAAGAAAGGCAGGAGAAACATGGTGTCCAGTGTGCTTGGCAGTGAACTCTTCCTGAAGCAATAGGCACCCTGTGCAGCAAGAATCTCATTGCTGAGTGCCTTTCACAGGAGCTAGCACTGAGTCACCAGTAGTTTTTAACTGTGTCTGTGATGATTTGTGCTTTGTCTTGGTTGATTTTTTATGTTAGCAAGTTTTGCCCTAAGGCAATTTCTTCTGTACTCCATTTTGGGTGAAGAAAAGTTTTAGAGGTACATGCTCTCCTTTCTGATAGTCCATAGTGGGGAAACCTGTACTTCAATAAAATGAGTGAAAAAAGAAACAACCTGCACTGTTAATAAAAATAGTACAACCCACAAGTGACTGAGAGGCTGCTCTGAAACAAGCCCTTACAGTTTACCCAGAGGCTTAAACTTAGATTCTGTCAGACTTGGAGAAAGGAAGAATTTCAAAAATGAGGGGGCTCTCCATGGAAAATAAATGTCCTTACTACGTCTGGTGAGAGTTCAGATTCAACCTCAAGCCAGCCTGTAAACTTCAAAGGTCAAGGGTGTGAGGAGAAAGAAGTGATTGCTATGTCCAGGGCACATATAACTTGTCATCATTGTCCACTTGAAGAAATGTCAGGCATTTCCTCTTCGCAGCGCAGAAAGAGTCTAAGGAACCAAACTTGTGTTCCCACAATTCAGAATTTCATTTGCCTCTGAGTTAAAAATAATAACAAAGAAAGGTGGGAAATAATTTAAGAGGGGGAAAAAGAGTCCCTTGAAGTGGCTATTATCCTGCACCATGTTAATGTTCTTAGTCTGGGAAGTAACATTTTCATTTGCAATGTGTATTTTACAATGAATCAGAAGTCCTCAACATTCTGCTACTCTAATTGAGTGCAAAATGTCTAGCAAAGTATCAGACACTTCACTGTAGCTGAATGTGTATTTATTAAAAAATATTTTTTTCTGTATCATATCTATGTGCATAGAACTATTGTCTAAAAAGAGATATTTAAAATGGATGATTATATTAAGTTGGAGGTAGAAGTAAACATGTTCTTAATGAAAATACTAACAAAATCTGTTCCTGAAATATCAAGAAATGTTGTATTATTTTTTGTTATGTTTCTCTGAAAGAAAACCTAAAAGTGTTTAAAAGAAAATAAAAAGCAGTGCATGGAACTTAGTGTTCAAATGCTTCCTCTTGAAGCTGTAGATTTGGATTGACTAGTTGGGGGGGCAGCAAGAATCTCATTGCTGAGTGCCTTTCACAGGAGCTAGCACTGAGTCACCAGTAGTTTTTAACTGTGTCTGTGATGATTTGTGCTTTGTCTTGGTTGATTTTTTATGTTAGCAAGTTTTGCCCTAAGGCAATTTCTTCTGTACTCCATTTTGGGTGAAGAAAAGTTTTAGAGGTACATGCTCTCCTTTCTGATAGTCCATAGTGGGGAAACCTGTACTTCAATAAAATGAGTGAAAAAAGAAACAACCTGCACTGTTAATAAAAATAGTACAACCCACAAGTGACTGAGAGGCTGCTCTGAAACAAGCCCTTACAGTTTACCCAGAGGCTTAAACTTAGATTCTGTCAGACTTGGAGAAAGGAAGAATTTCAAAAATGAGGGGGCTCTCCATGGAAAATAAATGTCCTTACTACGTCTGGTGAGAGTTCAGATTCAACCTCAAGCCAGCCTGTAAACTTCAAAGGTCAAGGGTGTGAGGAGAAAGAAGTGATTGCTATGTCCAGGGCACATATAACTTGTCATCATTGTCCACTTGAAGAAATGTCAGGCATTTCCTCTTCGCAGCGCAGAAAGAGTCTAAGGAACCAAACTTGTGTTCCCACAATTCAGAATTTCATTTGCCTCTGAGTTAAAAATAATAACAAAGAAAGGTGGGAAATAATTTAAGAGGGGGAAAAAGAGTCCCTTGAAGTGGCTATTATCCTGCACCATGTTAATGTTCTTAGTCTGGGAAGTAACATTTTCATTTGCAATGTGTATTTTACAATGAATCAGAAGTCCTCAACATTCTGCTACTCTAATTGAGTGCAAAATGTCTAGCAAAGTATCAGACACTTCACTGTAGCTGAATGTGTATTTATTAAAAAATATTTTTTTCTGTATCATATCTATGTGCATAGAACTATTGTCTAAAAAGAGATATTTAAAATGGATGATTATATTAAGTTGGAGGTAGAAGTAAACATGTTCTTAATGAAAATACTAACAAAATCTGTTCCTGAAATATCAAGAAATGTTGTATTATTTTTTGTTATGTTTCTCTGAAAGAAAACCTAAAAAAAGTGTTTAAAAGAAAATAAAAAGCAGTGCATGGAACTTAGTGTTCAAATGCTTCCTCTTGAAGCTGTAGATTTGGATTGACTAGGTCCCACCTGGACTTTGCCCCAAGGTTTGGGGTCCGTTTCCAGGCCAAAACCCAAGTTTCCAGTTCAGGGCCCCAAATTCCATTAAGATTTCCTGTGAATCAGGCCAGGCTAATTCAGTGTTGAACAATCAATCATTCTCACTGCATTTTGTGAGTGGAAGTGATTGATGGCTTTCTGCTGGTTGTGGCTGACCCAGACACAGGGAAGCAGACCTAAGCACCATGCCTCATGTGTGAGTGGCTTATTTGGAATCAGTCAGCTGTGAGGAGCTCTGTGTGTCTTCTTGGTTTCTTCCCTAAATGAGATACACATCGTTCAAGTCTTTCCTCTAGTGTCTTCTTGCTTCCTTCAACTATTCCTGCTCTCCCTTTGCCCTCACTCTCAGGAAATTGCTGTGTATGTGCACCTTTATACTTAATTTCATAGTCTTGGGTTAACCAGACCTCATTTCCCCTACACATTCAATTATTTTTCCTTTTAATCTTAACTGTTTAGAATCTTATCTCTGAATCCATCCTATCCTCATTTTCTCTCTTCTAAAACCTGGACTTTTTAAGTAGTTGTTCTTTTTCTTGTTTCCTCACAGAATCATTAGAGAAGAAAAGGAAAAGAAATGTCATTCAAACTGCTTTTCTGTTCTTTCTGACACTGTTCTTTTAAGCCATGAGGGGAAAACAACACAACAACTCCACGTTTTTGTGCATTAGTATGTTTTGTCCACTGTGTTTGCAGCTGGTTATCTTCCTTTCTTGGGTATATTCATGTTGCATTTTGGAGAACAGTGTGCCATTTTGTAGATACTATCATTATGACCTTTTTGCTCGAAATTACCACTGCTGTTACAGTCACTATAAGGAAATGCTCTCCCACTCATTTCTCTGATAAGACGCTGCCTGGCGTCCTCAGGCTTCCCATGGTCTGCTGGCTGGACCAAGACATTTTCTGCAAGGTTTTCAAAGGGAGGCTAATAATCTGCAGTTTTCAGAATTGTTATTTTTCCCCCAAACTTACTGAAGTTGTGAAGACTCTTATGAAAAATGATTAGAGAAGTTGCAAAAACTCACAAACACAAGGCGCAACTCAAAGCAATTCTTTTCATCATTTTGATGAAGGCAAAAAGGGAGGGCCATTTCTTCTTTCCTGTCTCACAGTGGAATCAAGATCCCAAAGCACAGTCACCACACATATTTATGAAATTATGGACAGCTTCCTTTAAAGGAGAAGCACAGTTACAGTAAGTCAGAGAAAAATAGCAAGTGATTATCTAATAGATTACAAATGAAAGGGTGATTGTAATTTAACATATAACCTATATTCATTTATTCATTGAAAATCAAGGATTAAATGAGTATATAGATTTATAAGACAGAAAAATTTGAGAAAGAAAATCACAAAAAATGTGTGTGTATATATATATGCACTTTTTAAGAGTATATATACACACAGATAGAAGCACATCCCTTCATGGATATAGATATATAAATTGATGGGATTCAAAAGAGCAAAATATTTTGTTCAGATATGAATATGAGAAGAGAGACTTTTCCAGACATAGCTGGATCTCTTAAAGGAAATTTTTTCCTTTAGAAACTTTAGAATTTTATGATTTTGTTAATATAACTGATGCAATAAAAACATTGTATATTCTTTCAGAAAGTCTTTTTTTTTTTCCTTTCTTGGTCTCTGCTAAAAAGTGTAAAAGACAGTAAATAATATAATAGCTTGTTTAATAAGCAAACAGATGGGTGAAGGGGCCCATGTGTATTCAGTTGCTGCATCAGTGTTTCCAGTGGGGCTGAGGAGTTAGCCCCATGGGTGCCCCCTGCTGGGGGAAGAAGAGCAGGCAGTGCGGCCAAAGCAACACCAGGCTTCTGCCATGTAACAGTGGCATATATGTGGCCTCACTCCTGGCTTAGAGCCCCAGAGACCCACTATCCCCTACTCTGTCCAAGGGGAGCACACCTGAAGCTCATTCAAGAGGAACCTAACTCTGAAGGTAGTGACAAGTGACAATGAGTGCTTGAGCAGAGCTGGCAGCCCCACTGAGTGGTCTTTCAACCCTCTGACGTGCCCCCATGCTACAGCAGAAGCAGTATTGTGCAAGACACTGCTGAATCACAAAAATATCCCTCTACTGTCAGCCATGTCATCACTCCTAGATGAAAGTCAGGCTGTCCCTCTGGCCATGAGAATGAGAAAACTTGGAAGAAGATGGAAATGAAGTGAGATTACTCCTTTGGTATTCTAAGACACTATGCTGCTGACTCCTTCTCAGAGAGGGAAGGTCACTGTTTCTGATTTTCTTATTGAAGAATAAAAACATCTTTTGAAATTACAGCCACTAAAGGTACATGTGGTTTAAAGCACAGGAAATGTCATGGTTCCTAACCAAATAAGAACCAAGAAACTCTCCAGTTATTTTTTATATTCTTATTAGTATCTGTACATCAGAATGTGTGTATTAAAGTTATTTGGTGAGATTATTGTTAAGAAAAGAGTACACTGGAGAGATATGGTTGCTTTAACGCTAGGGACAGGCAGATGCGTATCAAATGTACATAAACATCTGAGAGCAGATAAGAAAATATTGGCCTTGCTTCAAATGAGATGGAAGCAAAGATAGACAAGAATTACTTATCAGAAATGCAGTGGAAAAAGAGCAGGGCCAGGTATGTAGAACCTCCAGGGTTTGTAGTTGCAAGCAAATGAACAGTAAAATTTTAGATGCAAGTTATTGAAATGCTTCCGTATTTGGTTAAATAAACAACTAATGAAAATATATGAGTTTAAAAGTTAAAAATATGGTCCATCATTACCTACAAATAAAGGGTAATTGAGCATATTTTGAGATCTTTTTCCTCTTTATATTTGTGAAGCAAGATTAATTTGAAAAACAACTTTTATTTCTGCACTGATGGCCCGAAACCCAGATGGTGGTATTCTTTTTTTACCCAGAGCATAAGAACAATTTTTCTGCATAAAATGCAGAATTTCTAAGGAGTGACTCTTCCTTAAAATTAGGCATGGCCCAGCTGTTTTGGTTAAAAGATATCATGTTTATAAAATATGACCACCAGGTCTTTTGATGATATTTTATTAACCTAACTCTGAAGGTAGTGACAAGTGACAATGAGTGCTTGAGCAGAGCTGGCAGCCCCACTGAGTGGTCTTTCAACCCTCTGACGTGCCCCCATGCTACAGCAGAAGCAGTATTGTGCAAGACACTGCTGAATCACAAAAATATCCCTCTACTGTCAGCCATGTCATCACTCCTAGATGAAAGTCAGGCTGTCCCTCTGGCCATGAGAATGAGAAAACTTGGAAGAAGATGGAAATGAAGTGAGATTACTCCTTTGGTATTCTAAGACACTATGCTGCTGACTCCTTCTCAGAGAGGGAAGGTCACTGTTTCTGATTTTCTTATTGAAGAATAAAAACATCTTTTGAAATTACAGCCACTAAAGGTACATGTGGTTTAAAGCACAGGAAATGTCATGGTTCCTAACCAAATAAGAACCAAGAAACTCTCCAGTTATTTTTTATATTCTTATTAGTATCTGTACATCAGAATGTGTGTATTAAAGTTATTTGGTGAGATTATTGTTAAGAAAAGAGTACACTGGAGAGATATGGTTGCTTTAACGCTAGGGACAGGCAGATGCGTATCAAATGTACATAAACATCTGAGAGCAGATAAGAAAATATTGGCCTTGCTTCAAATGAGATGGAAGCAAAGATAGACAAGAATTACTTATCAGAAATGCAGGGGAAAAAAGAGCAGGGCCAGGTATGTAGAACCTCCAGGGTTTGTAGTTGCAAGCAAATGAACAGTAAAATTTTAGATGCAAGTTATTGAAATGCTTCCGTATTTGGTTAAATAAACAACTAATGAAAATATATGAGTTTAAAAGTTAAAAATATGGTCCATCATTACCTACAAATAAAGGGTAATTGAGCATATTTTGAGATCTTTTTCCTCTTTATATTTGTGAAGCAAGATTAATTTGAAAAACAACTTTTATTTCTGCACTGATGGCCCGAAACCCAGATGGTGGTATTCTTTTTTTACCCAGAGCATAAGAACAATTTTTCTGCATAAAATGCAGAATTTCTAAGGAGTGACTCTTCCTTAAAATTAGGCATGGCCCAGCTGTTTTGGTTAAAAGATATCATGTTTATAAAATATGACCACCAGGTCTTTTGATGATATATTTGTTAATTAGGTGGGTGCACCTTATAATGTTTCTTAGATCACAGTTTATTAACTTGTATACTGTATATATCTCTCATATATAAGATAGACAAAAATCATTTAAGAATACTGAAGGCTGTTTCAACTTCCTAGGAGGTAAGAATTTTATTACAGCTTGTGGCAGAAGTTCCTTTGTTTGTTTTTCTGATAAAAGCACTTGTATGGGCTCTTTAGTTACAGAATTTTAAAGAGAACATGGGCATGTTGTTGTTGAGAAAAACTCTGAAGTGACTACTGAGATGAATGCAGATGTTCATTGGAGAAGCTACCTATTTAATAATGAAGATTGAGTGCAGGTTTAGTAGGACTTCCTCATGCTTTATAACACTAAGGGAAATGTGTCTATATTCCGTATGAATTTACGGTATTCTGAGCCTATATGGCATTGTGTATTTTATTTTATCCTTGCTCAAAACCTGGAGGTTTGAACTTTACTACTAACTGAAAGACATAGGAAAGAAAGTCTATAATAAGATTGGCCCAGTTTGAAACTTAAGGCTAATGAACCTACATATCTCTTTTGATTTTTGGAACATTCCTCAGGCTATGTAATTGTATCACTCTGGATCAAATGGGCCCCACTGCGGGGACCTTCCGCAGAAAGGGAAGGCAGCGGGATTGCCCCCGGCTGAAACGGGAGATCTCGGAGTGAGGTGAATCTTGACTGCCCGCCCCCCAGCCCCCTGGCTCAGGCAAGGAACAATCAGACGCGACAGGGGTTCCATCAAAGTAGTTCTGCTTTATTAATGAAGATCCACAGCTTTTATAGGCAAGTGAAGGGGGTTTTGCATGGGACTTCCTATAGATTACACCAATCAAGCTAAAGGCCAAGCAGTCATTCACGAGCGCGGAAGCTGCGAGAACCAATCAGAAATTTTGACCATCAATTAACAATTTAGATCACGCCCTGTCTCTTCCTGTAGGTGCCATCTTAGCTGCAAACATGTGTTTAAGCTTCTTTAAACAATGTGTTTAAGCTTCCCTTCATTCCCACGTCCCTTCCTGTAGGCGCCATCTTAGCTCCAAACTGCAAACATGTGCTTAAGCTTCTTTATGCTTGCAACGGTCCTCTTTCAATTCAGAGCCCCACACCCCACTACCAAACATTTTTGGAAAGGTCTACCTGAGGATAAGAAATGACGACTTGAGTGTCAGACCTCAAATTGAAGTTAGGAGAAACTGTTTTTCTCTTTTTGGAACCTCATAGGGTTAGGGCTTGACCAATGAGAAGAGAAGACCTGCTGGAGGGCATTTCCATTGGTCTTGCCATTTGGTGATGGTTTAGAAAATATGATCTTAGCAAGACTACAGTCCATATGGTCACAAAGAGTCAGACATAACTGAATGACTGAGCACACACACACAAACACACACAAACACACAAGGCTCCCTGTGCAATACTTCCTTCCATTAGTTGTAAGTATTTAGAGAAGTCCATCTTGTTAAAGGTAACATTGTTGGAACTGAGAATCAAAGGGCAGAGCAACAGGTCCTGCCTTGAACCCAGACAGGCATCGCAGGTCAGCATCTCCCAGAAGAGAGTTACATCTGTAAGTTTTAGCAGAAGCAATAGGAAGAAGGTAAAGAAATATGAGATGTACCATACCACTTATTTATTCCTAATGTTCACTTGCTGCCCCAGGAGTGCCCATTCTGCTTCACCCCACCTAATATAGTGCTGTTCAGTTATGGCACTAGTCTTCTGCAGTTAGCATAGACCCTACAAGTTAAGAACTCAGTACTCCACAAGACTTCCCTGCTTACAAATTCCAGGGCAGGATCAGGGTTTCCTCTGGCCACCCATTGATCTGATTGATTGCCTACAAATTCAGATATTTACTCAACATCTTCAAGTTGGGTAATCCACCAGTATGACTCACAGAACTCAGCCAGGTACTAAATTAGGATGATAAAAGTTTTAAAGTATACAATTCAGGTACAACCAAATGTAGAGACTCCCACGTGAGGTCTGAGAGGATCCTGATCTCAGAACTTCCACGCCTCCTTCTTGTGGAATCTGGACCTGTCATCACCCTCTGAGCACATCAATGTGTTCACTACTTGCCCAAAGCCTTTACTGGGGTTCCATTATCTAGGCATGATTCATTAATGTCCAGGAAATTGAACTCAAACTCCAGTCTCTCTTCCCTCTTCAGAGTTTGGGTTGACTCAAATTCCAACCCTGTAACCAGAGGTTGGTATTTGGGGGGACCAGATTTCAATCTGAAGCTATCTAGACATCCACTCTGAACAGCCTCATTAGCCAAAATTCAGAAGTGATCATGGATTTGTATCACTTAGGTTATAACTCCAAGGATTATGGAAATTCCATGGAAGGAATGCAGGACAAACAAAGTTACACAGCACCCAGATTTTAGAAGTGGATAGGAGTGCTTGTTGGTATTCTTTGCCAGTATTCAAAGGTCCATTCAAAGGGCCAGAGTTGTTCAGGTTGGTGAGATAGCTGACAGTGTTTGTAGTCAATTTACTGGTTGACTTAGGCAAACTGGATAATATTTAGGAAATGGAAACTGTCTTTAAAAATTCCTCTTTCTTGATTTTAACACTGGCATTATGAGAGGAGACTTTTCAAGTCAAATATAGACTCCAAATATGAGTATTATGCCGAACGTGCTACTCATTCAAATATGTTAAAAAACTACCTGTGCTTAGTCATTCAGTTGTGTCTGACTTTTGCAGCCTCATCGACTGTAGCCTGCCAGGCTCCTCTGTCTATGAGATTTTCCAGGAAAGAATACTGAAGTAGGTTGCCATTCCCTCCTCCAGGAAACCCATTCTGCTTCACCCCACCTAATCTAGTGCTGTTCAGTTATGGCACTAGTCTTCTGCAGTTAGCATAGACCCTACAAGTTAAGAACTCAGTACTCCACAAGACTTCCCTGCTTACAAATTCCAGGGCAGGATCAGGGTTTCCTCTGGCCACCCATTGATCTGATTGATTGCCTACAAATTCAGATATTTACTCAACATCTTCAAGTTGGGTAATCCACCAGTATGACTCACAGAACTCAGCCAGGTACTAAATTAGGATGATAAAAGTTTTAAAGTATACAATTCAGGTACAACCAAATGTAGAGACTCCCACGTGAGGTCTGAGAGGATCCTGATCTCAGAACTTCCACGCCTCCTTCTTGTGGAATCTGGACCTGTCATCACCCTCTGAGCACATCAATGTGTTCACTACTTGCCCAAAGCCTTTACTGGGGTTCCATTATCTAGGCATGATTCATTAATGTCCAGGAAATTGAACTCAAACTCCAGTCTCTCTTCCCTCTTCAGAGTTTGGGTTGACTCAAATTCCAACCCTGTAACCAGAGGTTGGTATTTGGGGGGACCAGATTTCAATCTGAAGCTATCTAGACATCCACTCTGAACAGCCTCATTAGCCAAAATTCAGAAGTGATCATGGATTTGTATCACTTAGGTTATAACTCCAAGGATTATGGAAATTCCATGGAAGGAATGCAGGACAAACAAAGTTACACAGCACCCAGATTTTAGAAGTGGATAGGAGTGCTTGTTGGTATTCTTTGCCAGTATTCAAAGGTCCATTCAAAGGGCCAGAGTTGTTCAGGTTGGTGAGATAGCTGACAGTGTTTGTAGTCAATTTACTGGTTGACTTAGGCAAACTGGATAATATTTAGGAAATGGAAACTGTCTTTAAAAATTCCTCTTTCTTGATTTTAACACTGGCATTATGAGAGGAGACTTTTCAAGTCAAATATAGACTCCAAATATGAGTATTATGCCGAACGTGCTACTCATTCAAATATGTTAAAAAACTACCTGTGCTTAGTCATTCAGTTGTGTCTGACTTTTGCAGCCTCATCGACTGTAGCCTGCCAGGCTCCTCTGTCTATGAGATTTTCCAGGAAAGAATACTGAAGTAGGTTGCCATTCCCTCCTCCAGGGAAACCCACGGTTTGAACCCAAGTCTCTCACATTACAGGAGGAAATTCTTTACCGTTTGAGCCACCAAGGAAAGTCCAAGCAACTAGAGGACTTTATAATTGATTGTATTTTCTTCTAATCTTCTTCCTGAATTGACTCTGATTTCCAGTGAGAGATCCTTACTTTCCTCAAGTCTGTATCACTCATGAGCGACAAAGCACTTACATCTTCACACTATGAGAAGATAGACATCCACGTAGAAATGTCACAGGCTACGAGAGTTGCAGGTCTTGTTTTCATAAACAAGATGCAAAATTCAAAGAATTGGAGTAGTCTCATAATAAATTCATTTGACAAGCTGCAATATGAAGAAAAATTGAGTAAGACTTCTGTTTTGTACCTGCATTTATTCCTAAAGCATGCTTCATAAAACTCAACAAATTTTATCCACTACGAACCCTGGCTGGTATTCCCCAGATGAGAGTCAAATGCATCAGAGGGTCATTCTAATGAAGAAAAAAATGACAGTTCATTAAACTAAGAGAATGCGAAATCACATTGGAGCAAAACCACTTGCAATACTGTGCATTAGGCACCATTGGGTGTACTGTTTGCTTGGTCTTTCCCTGGTTGATGAATGATGTTCTATGTCAAGGAAACAAGACATATGGCACAGATGCTATCACTGTGCACATGAAGCACTGGCAAAAAGTAGTTAAGTGATTTTCTAAGTTTACTCAGAAAGTCAGTAGCAGAATTGGGTCAAAAGTCCCATGTTTTATTATCATTACTGAAGCGGGAACACCTAGAAAAAAAGAGTTTGAAGGGTTAAGTACAACGTCTTAATTAATCATTTTTATCCTTTTGTTTAATTTTATGTCATTCTGCCCTTTCTCAAGCTCCTTCTAGATCACAAATAGATTTATTAATGCCAAGGTTTTATTTTTTGTTTTTTCTTTTTTTTCCAGAACTGGTTCATAATCTCCATTCTTTTACTTAAATTTACTTTACCTCTCAAAAAGGAAATCCTTTTTGGATACTTAAGGATTGAGAAAGGCAGGGTTTTTATAAGTCCCCAGTTTATTGATAGGTGATTCTGTGGTGAAAGTGATTACCTAATCTAGGTATGATCCCCAGGTCTACTCTGTAGGGATTTTAATTTTTTTAATTTAGCTTTGGTGAACAGAGAAAAATAATTAGAGCCTCCCAATTATTTGTTTCTTTCTAGGAAATATTTAAAAAATAATTTTGAATAACAGAGGAAAAGTTTTCTATATATACTTTCTGGGCTTTAGATTATGCTTTCTTATTTTTCCTCATTTTCTTATAACAGAATTAAATTTTATTTTATTATGAGTGCTGTTAAGTCTGAATTTTTTCATCTAAAACACAATAAGTTCTTTAGATATTGAGGAGTGCATAATTACAAATGTATATTATTAAAACCAAACTATATTAATTAATACAAAGCTTCCCTAGGGTCTAGTAACTTTCGGAGGCCTCAACAAAACTATTTAGAGACTGCTTTGTCTAAACATGTTGATTTCTTTCTTCAATTTTAATTTTGTAACAACACAAAGTACATTTGGGGAACATGCACAATTAGTTTAGATTGTAAGTCAAGTTACTAAATAATAAATAAAGATACAGTAAGAATAATCACAACAGCTGTGGTTCTGTCATTGACATTTTTTTCTAGTAATATTCATTAAATAATACATAATTTAAGCCCAACTATTAGAATATTTACTTTTCTTAAATGTTGGTTTTTAAAATAAGTTCAGTTCAGATTCAAACAGAATATTTGTGTGAAAGGAAGAAAACTTAATTAAAATTTCTCTTAGGCTATGTTTAGTATAAGAAGGAAAGACAAGTCTAAATGTGTGAGTTGTGTCAGTACAACTTTTTTTTTACATTGCAATTTGCTCATTTTCAAATATCTTTGGTTGTCACTTTAGAGGTGATGTTATGGCAACAGCTACCACACACAACCATAAATAAACACAAAAAGGAATAGAAAATAGACATACTAAATGATTTTTATGACATTAAACTGGAACAACAACAGATTATCCAGTGGAGGTTTTAGGGGACCTACTTTAATAATTGGAAAATCATAGGTTGGAATAGGCATACTGACATAAGATAAATGGGTATTTTTACAAGTTCTTCACCCTCAGCACTATTGACACTTGGAGGATGATAACACTTTGTTGTAGGCAATTGTCCTGTGCATTATAGGATATTTCACAACATCGCTGGCCTCTACTCACTAGATACTAATAGAATCTACAGACTCATTGTTAGAAACAAAAATGCCCCTGGCATTGCCAAATGTTCCCTGAGGAAAAAAAGCAACCTGATTTAGAACCACTGGTTGAGAAACACTGGTTTAGAAGATGCTTGGAAATAGCTTTCATTCCACATTAAATATTTTAATGGCCTTCTATGTAGGATTTACTCTATTAATTGAATCAGTAAACAAACTTCTTCTAAATACAGATGAAGACAACTTAGCCCAGACTCTGAGTGAATTATCTCAAATTCCAAATAGATATTGTCTAAATTAAGTCATTTTACTGTATAAACCTAATGAACATTGCATTAACCAGAGGTTCAGATACGTTTATAATATTTTTTAGCCTCTATCAAACAGCTCTTCTGAGTATCTCTTAGTCTAAACAAAGCTTTGAAAACTATGTAAAAATTTGTACAGCAAAGGAATATGAGGCAAAATGTTAATTATGTTGTGGTTCAGCATGTTTGCCCACTAGTCAATCTTGTCTATTATCAGATATAGTAATTGGCTAGCTTGTGTCGCTGTACTTTTTCCAACAAAAACTAAAACAGTTATTGTTGAGGGAATATCTTTAATAAGAATGCTCTGGGAGTTCAATGAAATATGTGTCATTTCTACTGAAATCAGCCAACTGGTTGGAAGAAATCGTGAGAATGTGAATGAAATTGGGAAAAGAATTGAGAAGTGTCGGGGCTGGTTATGTGAACCACAGAAATTCTTGCTTTTCTCAGCTTCCCTTCTTTTCTAATATCCAAAACAAGGGCCTGAGCTCATTGTTCCATTTCCCAGCTGTAATTACTTCATCCTGTCTTGTGGATATCTTCACTGGTCCCTCTCTTCTTCAAGTACTTCTACACTCTTGTCTTTGCTCTCAATGCCAAAATACACTATCTGCCAAAAGTTCCTTATCTCCATGCACTCTTTTTAATAACTTGTTTACTGAGCCTTTTTTATAACTTCCCCTCTTAGTAGCCCTAACATTTTCAACATTCACGTTTCAAAAGCAAAGAGCTACTTGCTTATTAACCAGTTGGCTTCTTAACTTTATAACAATAATTGAAAAGGCTCAAAACTACTCATTCTCAGCTTCAGTTTTGATAAATTATAGTATAATAGAATTGGAATAGACCACAAGGGTCATCAGCTTTCCACAGATGGGAGCCTTAAGCAAAAGGCTCAAAGTCATAAAGACACAAAATCAAACTCCACTTCCATTTTATATTATAGAAGTGACTTTGACCAGGTTCTTAAATTTGTTGAGTCTCGACATAATTCTCCTGAATGAGTATAGGAGACCTCACTTTATAGGAACGTATGAGACAATGTACTGAATTCTCTGACACACAATACATAATTAATAAATATTTTCCTCTTATTATTCCCAGCTCTTTATCCACATTATAGCAATTTTAATTAAAATTCTGATGAGGTAATATATGCCTCTGTTAAAAGTTCAAAACAGTTGGTGAAAATTAAACTTCTCCATGAAAAGCTGCAATTATTTGTATTGTATGTGTGTGTAAGCAATTAGAAGGAGCCTATGCACACACAAATTCAATCCCATGCACACATTTCTTTTTGACACAAGTTTTAGTATACCATGCATATCATCCTGCATCTTGAATTTAACCTGAAACCTACTTAAGTATTTCAGGGTTCTTGTTTTATTATTTCTAAGTAATAAATGCCCTCAGTTTCTTTAATATATATCTACATACAGATGTACATCTATCCCTTTGTAAATCTATGTGTGTACCTATTTATCTATTTATGTTTTCTATGCATCTATTCTCTTATCTATTTATCTATTCATATTTCTTGCTGGCTTGATCAGTGCCTTTATGCTTTTCTATCAATGACAATCTTAGTTTCCCAAACTGAGTACTATATTAAAAAATACAGACCTTTGTGGGTCTACTGTCTAATATCCCTGTGTTTTTGGTATAATAATATAGGTATAAAATACAATATTTTATTTGGATAGTGTCTGTACAAGTATGACTTTTTTAAAAGATCTTTTTCTGATGTGGACCATTTTTAAAGTCTTTATTGAATTTCTTATAATATTGTTCTGTTTTATGTTTTGCTTTTCTGGCTTGACAAGATATGTAGGATCTTAGCTCTCAGATCAGGGATCAAACCTGTACCCTCTTCTGCATTGGAAAGCAAAGTCTTAAGCACTGGACCACCAGGGAAGCCTCCTGAATTTTGAAAACAGTATTTTGTTCAGAAAACCTCATATATGAAAATTATTGAAATTATCAATAACTGACATGAAATCACCCTTGAATTCAGGTGGAAGATTCATTAATATTTAAATCTTTAGTTCATTATAAAGTGAGCTTGACATGCTATGATGCACAGATTCATTTGATCTTCATAATAGTAACACTGATGCAAATGATTAGGAATAATCCAACAGACAGCAGTATGCTTCCACTCTTAAGCTAGGGCATGGCAGTCAATTAAAATTCCTAGTGGTTTCATAGTTCTGGCATAGCTGAGATTCTAGATTTTAAAAGGGCCCTTCTTAAAATTATGTGCCTTCTAGGGTAATCTCCCTATGTGCTCTCTTTGGAGAGGTTACAGTGATTATGAAAAGTATCCTATGGGCCTTAGAGGAAGAAATGACTTTTTGAGAAAGCATTTTCTTTTAACATAATTGACTTCATGTCTTAAATTACCTGCAGTAATACAGTCTAAGCTTTTTTTGTTGCTCACTAATCTTGTCTATTTTTAAATTAATTATTTACATTTGTTGAGATACTTATGGTGCCCCTCTACCAGATAAAGTGGTGAATGTCTCACTTCTAAAATTTTAATCCAGAGCAATGATATGATCTGGGTTAAGATTGGTTTACAAAATGAGGGATGAGGATCTTAAAGTAAACATCTGAGAGTTTGGTGAAATATTACGATTGTATAGGGAGACATGTTTTGTTTTGTTTTTTTCCTAAAAGGGGGCCCAAAGTTGTCAGCAATACTCAAAGAGGGATTCATGAAAAAAAGGGTCACCACTCTCAATCAAGGATCTTCTTTAGAGAAGAGAATGTGGTTCAAAGTTCTACTCATATTTCTGAGAGAGATTTAAAAGAAGAATTTCTAAGAACATAAACAGAGGGTCTACTGTCTAATATCCCTGTGTTTTTGGTATAATAATATAGGTATAAAATACAATATTTTATTTGGATAGTGTCTGTACAAGTATGACTTTTTTAAAAGATCTTTTTCTGATGTGGACCATTTTTAAAGTCTTTATTGAATTTCTTATAATATTGTTCTGTTTTATGTTTTGCTTTTCTGGCTTGACAAGATATGTAGGATCTTAGCTCTCAGATCAGGGATCAAACCTGTACCCTCTTCTGCATTGGAAAGCAAAGTCTTAAGCACTGGACCACCAGGGAAGCCTCCTGAATTTTGAAAACAGTATTTTGTTCAGAAAACCTCATATATGAAAATTATTGAAATTATCAATAACTGACATGAAATCACCCTTGAATTCAGGTGGAAGATTCATTAATATTTAAATCTTTAGTTCATTATAAAGTGAGCTTGACATGCTATGATGCACAGATTCATTTGATCTTCATAATAGTAACACTGATGCAAATGATTAGGAATAATCCAACAGACAGCAGTATGCTTCCACTCTTAAGCTAGGGCATGGCAGTCAATTAAAATTCCTAGTGGTTTCATAGTTCTGGCATAGCTGAGATTCTAGATTTTAAAAGGGCCCTTCTTAAAATTATGTGCCTTCTAGGGTAATCTCCCTATGTGCTCTCTTTGGAGAGGTTACAGTGATTATGAAAAGTATCCTATGGGCCTTAGAGGAAGAAATGACTTTTTGAGAAAGCATTTTCTTTTAACATAATTGACTTCATGTCTTAAATTACCTGCAGTAATACAGTCTAAGCTTTTTTTGTTGCTCACTAATCTTGTCTATTTTTAAATTAATTATTTACATTTGTTGAGATACTTATGGTGCCCCTCTACCAGATAAAGTGGTGAATGTCTCACTTCTAAAATTTTAATCCAGAGCAATGATATGATCTGGGTTAAGATTGGTTTACAAAATGAGGGATGAGGATCTTAAAGTAAACATCTGAGAGTTTGGTGAAATATTACGATTGTATAGGGAGACATGTTTTGTTTTGTTTTTTTCCTAAAAGGGGGCCCAAAGTTGTCAGCAATACTCAAAGAGGGATTCATGAAAAAAAGGGTCACCACTCTCAATCAAGGATCTTCTTTAGAGAAGAGAATGTGGTTCAAAGTTCTACTCATATTTCTGAGAGAGATTTAAAAGAAGAATTTCTAAGAACATAAACAGATTTCTTAAGAATGCTGTGAAGAATAACTATTTTTTCCTTAGATGGAGATTGTGATGGTTAGTTTTATGTGTGAACTTGACTCGGGTATGGTACTCAAAGCCTTAATCAAACACTAATCTAGGTGTTGCTATGAAAGTATTTTGTACTTATGGTTACCACCTAACTTCAGTTGACTTTAAATAAAGGACATTATCCTCCATAAAATGGGTACATCTAATCCAATCAGTTGAAGGCCTTGATGTCAGATAAACATTTACTAAAGAAGAAAGCAATCTGTCTCAATACTACACCATCAACTCCTGCCTGAGTTCAAGCCTCACAGCCTGCCTTATAGATTTCAGATATTTTCAGCTCCCTTAATCATGAATCAATTTCTTAAATTGTATCTCAATCTATTTCAATACATTTCAATCCTTGTTTATCTGGAAAATTCTGACTAACTGATTAATCTGGTGTAAGGGCCAACATTAGAAGTGAAAGTAGTAATAGGAAGGATCATTATATCAAGGGAGAAATTTCTTTCAGAATTCTAGCAGTGCTAGTCCTAAAGAAAATAAAAGAAGCAGGGTTGCCTAGTGTAGAACTGAGAGGCATCTCCTGAATAGGTATTTCGAAATAGCTCCAAATCCTTGCTGGACTAAAAACAAAGAAAACACTAGCTATTGAGAAGACATCAGAGGATCCCAGCTGAGAAAGTGTTCCAAGTGGAGAGCATCAGGCAGCAGGGGTAACAGTGAAACATGGCTTCAAAGATTCTTTGTAATACTTCAGCTCTCATGACTGCAGATTCAGGGCTTAATTAATTATTTACATTTGTTGAGATACTTATGGTGCCCCTCTACCAGATAAAGTGGTGAATGTCTCACTTCTAAAATTTTAATCCAGAGCAATGATATGATCTGGGTTAAGATTGGTTTACAAAATGAGGGATGAGGATCTTAAAGTAAACATCTGAGAGTTTGGTGAAATATTACGATTGTATAGGGAGACATGTTTTGTTTTGTTTTTTTCCTAAAAGGGGGCCCAAAGTTGTCAGCAATACTCAAAGAGGGATTCATGAAAAAAAGGGTCACCACTCTCAATCAAGGATCTTCTTTAGAGAAGAGAATGTGGTTCAAAGTTCTACTCATATTTCTGAGAGAGATTTAAAAGAAGAATTTCTAAGAACATAAACAGATTTCTTAAGAATGCTGTGAAGAATAACTATTTTTTCCTTAGATGGAGATTGTGATGGTTAGTTTTATGTGTGAACTTGACTCGGGTATGGTACTCAAAGCCTTAATCAAACACTAATCTAGGTGTTGCTATGAAAGTATTTTGTACTTATGGTTACCACCTAACTTCAGTTGACTTTAAATAAAGGACATTATCCTCCATAAAATGGGTACATCTAATCCAATCAGTTGAAGGCCTTGATGTCAGATAAACATTTACTAAAGAAGAAAGCAATCTGTCTCAATACTACACCATCAACTCCTGCCTGAGTTCAAGCCTCACAGCCTGCCTTATAGATTTCAGATATTTTCAGCTCCCTTAATCATGAATCAATTTCTTAAATTGTATCTCAATCTATTTCAATACATTTCAATCCTTGTTTATCTGGAAAATTCTGACTAACTGATTAATCTGGTGTAAGGGCCAACATTAGAAGTGAAAGTAGTAATAGGAAGGATCATTATATCAAGGGAGAAATTTCTTTCAGAATTCTAGCAGTGCTAGTCCTAAAGAAAATAAAAGAAGCAGGGTTGCCTAGTGTAGAACTGAGAGGCATCTCCTGAATAGGTATTTCGAAATAGCTCCAAATCCTTGCTGGACTAAAAACAAAGAAAACACTAGCTATTGAGAAGACATCAGAGGATCCCAGCTGAGAAAGTGTTCCAAGTGGAGAGCATCAGGCAGCAGGGGTAACAGTGAAACATGGCTTCAGAGTTCCAGAGTCCAGAGGATTCTTTGTAATACTTCAGCTCTCATGACTGCAAGATTCAGGGCTTTGTTTACCAGTTCTCCAAGCATCATTGGACATTGTGATACTCCTTATGGTGCAGTGATCATGGTATCTCTAATAGAGTTTAACATACAAACATATTGTTTTTCTTATAATTGGGAAATATTTTCTCAGAAACTCAGACAACTCTGAAAGAACATTTTCCCTTTTTATTCATGTGGCAGAAAGTTTTTAATCAAGCTAAATTTGTACAAGCTAAGAAGAGGAACAAGAAGTATGTTTTCAACTGTAAAACAAAAGAAATCACCATATCACATACACAGTTACTGCATGTTTTTGGTTTCTGGCTCATAAGTAATGCTCTGCACAAGTAATACAGCTCAGAAAGGCCACAAAGCACATTGTGGAAAAAATCCAATATATTTGCACCACATTTTTAGTTTCTTCTCTCCTTAGCTTCTTTATTTTGTAACTCTTTTGCTAATTAACACTGTCCTGGCAGCCCTGTAAGGAAGTCCAGTTGGAAACATGCCAAAAAACTGCCATGACCATTTCTTAACGTCAAGCACAAGCCAAAAGTGAGGTTCAATGTGTTTCTTGAATTAGTTTTGTTTAATGTTTGGGATTGATTTTATGCTTTAATTTCTTTTTACTTGAATTTTGCTTCTTAAGGCAAACAAGCAAAGGAAGGGGTACAAAAAGGTCACTACAGGGAAAGTTTTTTTTTTTTTCTTTCTAACTGTCATTGGTAAATTTTTGTTTATTCACCCTGGGAGGGCTTTAATAACTGCTCTGCTTTGTTGATCGCATGACCATGTTTGCATTGGTCTTGCTTCTAATATAGGAATTTCATCTGCCCCTTGCTCTAAGGGAAAAAAGCAGGGTTGCCTAGTGTAGAACTGAGAGGCATCTCCTGAATAGGTATTTCAAATAGCTCCAAATCCTTGCTGGACTAAAAACAAAGAAAACACTAGCTATTGAGAAGACATCAGAGGATCCCAGCTGAGAAAGTGTTCCAAGTGGAGAGCATCAGGCAGCAGGGGTAACAGTGAAACATGGCTTCAGAGTTCCAGAGTCCAGAGGATTCTTTGTAATACTTCAGCTCTCATGACTGCAAGATTCAGGGCTTTGTTTACCAGTTCTCCAAGCATCATTGGACATTGTGATACTCCTTATGGTGCAGTGATCATGGTATCTCTAATAGAGTTTAACATACAAACATATTGTTTTTCTTATAATTGGGAAATATTTTCTCAGAAACTCAGACAACTCTGAAAGAACATTTTCCCTTTTTATTCATGTGGCAGAAAGTTTTTAATCAAGCTAAATTTGTACAAGCTAAGAAGAGGAACAAGAAGTATGTTTTCAACTGTAAAACAAAAGAAATCACCATATCACATACACAGTTACTGCATGTTTTTGGTTTCTGGCTCATAAGTAATGCTCTGCACAAGTAATACAGCTCAGAAAGGCCACAAAGCACATTGTGGAAAAAATCCAATATATTTGCACCACATTTTTAGTTTCTTCTCTCCTTAGCTTCTTTATTTTGTAACTCTTTTGCTAATTAACACTGTCCTGGCAGCCCTGTAAGGAAGTCCAGTTGGAAACATGCCAAAAAACTGCCATGACCATTTCTTAACGTCAAGCACAAGCCAAAAGTGAGGTTCAATGTGTTTCTTGAATTAGTTTTGTTTAATGTTTGGGATTGATTTTATGCTTTAATTTCTTTTTACTTGAATTTTGCTTCTTAAGGCAAACAAGCAAAGGAAGGGGTACAAAAAGGTCACTACAGGGAAAGTTTTTTTTTTTTTCTTTCTAACTGTCATTGGTAAATTTTTGTTTATTCACCCTGGGAGGGCTTTAATAACTGCTCTGCTTTGTTGATCGCATGACCATGTTTGCATTGGTCTTGCTTCTGAATACCTAGGCAAAGCTCTTTCATCTGACTCACACATTGCTCAATTTTGGTTCAGTGCCAAATTCCCCACCTTCATGAATGATTAACTCATGTAGCTTGTTGTTAATAATGTGTGCACTTGATGGCAGATGATATTTATTTTGGACGGGGTAAATACAGACTATGGATGTTTGATCAGGATAGAGCAGTACATGGCATGTGTGGACACGCTTTCCAGGGAAAAGATCAGGGTCTGTATCCTCAGATTGCTCCTCGTCTCCCCTTTGCACTGTCATAAGAAGAGAGTTTTCAGTTCGCTTTATCATTCACAAGTTACCTCCAACTTAGCCTTGTCATTGTGATTCGTCACACTTACACTCTATCCTTTTATGTGCTGTATCTCACTGAAGTCTCCACACACCAGGCTGCTGCCCCAGGGTATACGCCTACAACAAAGATCTCAAACATAGTTTAAAAGGAAACACCACAAAAGAGAAAAGTAATGGTTACAGTTGCTACTAGAGGCTGATTCCCACAAACCTGGCAGGGTTTCCAGCTTCAACCATAGCTGAATTACAAGGGCAGGTATCAACTCAGCAGCTCTAGGTATGTTTACATGTAGTCACACTATTGCGTTATCTTTTTTTTTCCTTCTGTTTCTTCTTTTGTAGCAGAGAATGGAATTACAACCCACCTCAGTATTCTTATCAGGAAAATCCCATGTACGGAGGGACCTGGAAGGCTGCAATCCATGAGATTGCAAAGTATCAGACATGACTGAGTCACACACACACACACACACATGCACTCACACACCCTCTTACTTAATCTTTCCAACTAAGAGATTGGAAGAACATAGTTTCTTTGTCTTCTCTTAACTCACTGGTAAAATCTAAGAGAAGCAGATGGAACTAGCTGCCAGGCTACCAGAAAAAGCAGTGATTCTGCCCTTGACCATGTTGTAGGGCCATGTTACCCATCCACCAGATTCCCATAACTCAGCTGTTAATAACTCCATTCCTGTCATGTCTGGCCATACCCAATCTGCAGAATTCTTGAGCATGTGCTGGACAACTACCCAAGACTTACCTTGGAAGATTTTAGAAATTCACCTCTGCAAAAGCCCAAATTTCCATGATCAGTAAGTTTGGTCTGGGTTGTGAGAGTCTATAACTAACAAGCATCACAGGTGAAATGGATTTCCTGCCTGACTTGGTGATATGTGGTTCATATTATGGCATTTTTTCAGGGCAATGGTAATACCAAGTAACAGAGGAAACAGAAGAAGAATATTATGCTTTGAGCACTAAAACTGTGCTATGATATGTGCTAGGTGCTTCAGTTCTTTCAATCACATTTAATTCTCATAAAATGGTTAGAATTGACACTTCATTTTAATGATGGGGTAATTCTTTCCTGCTATTGTTCTTTTCTACCTAAATTTGGGGTGAGATGTGTTTGTAAGTATTTCCCCTAGTTTTTCTTATTGAGGACACTTAGGTATAAAACTTAGAGAATAGGTTGGCATGGCATCCACAGTCATCACTGTGTGTGATGCATGTTATTTTTTTGAGATGATGGATAAGAAGGACATGTATTATTACATTCCTATCAATGCCATAACAGATTACATATAATCAGGAGCATATTACAACCGAGGTTTATTTTCTCCCAGTTCTATAGGTCAGAAGTTTGGGTAGGCATGACTGATTCCTCTGCTTTGGGACTCATGAGGTCAAAAAGGAGATGTCAGCCAGCTTGGCCTTTTGCCTAGAGGCCTTGAAATAGGGGCAGGGAGATCTGCTTAGAAGCAGACTCAGATCCTGGTAATTAGGGACTGAGGTTCCCATTTCCTTCTGTCAGCTAGGATCCTCTCTCAGCTTCTAAACCACTGGCATTCCTTGTCATGTTGTCCTCTTAACCTCAAGACAGTTAGCAAGAGTGAATCATGTCCATGCTTTGAATCTGGGACTTTCTGTTCTGTTGCAGCTCTTCTGTCTCCAGCCAAAGAAAATTCTCTGATTTGAAGGACTCATGTGATGAGTGGGCCCACACAACATAATCTTCCTATCTTAGGATCAGCATATCAGTAAACTTAACTACATGTACAAAATCCCTTTTGCTATGTAATGTAACTTGATCAGGGTTGTGACCCAGAGAGTAAAAATCATGGGGGCCGAACTACTGCCTACCATGACATAAAAGAAAAAAGTTTTATATTAAGACTCCATTCCATGGATAAGTTTCAGAAATCACATCAATACCCTAAATAAGTTATGACTAAGTACAATGGGATTTTCTGATGTCCGGCTCATAATAGGTGTTTTAATAAAGAGGTTCATTTTTTTTTTCTAATTGAAAAAATAGAATAGTACATATTAACTGAAGAAGCTAAAGTCATTGAAAATAAAAAAAAAGATACGCAAGATTTCTTACAGGTCTAGTCCTCTCATGTTCTCATCACTATGCTTATGGAATACTCCTATGTTCTTTCTTGGCTACATTTCAGGTAGGACTGGGCTAAGAGAGCTGGAAATAGAATTTTGTTTTCTTCTCCTGGAAAAATGAAGATTCTTTACAAGAAAATGCAAGGTAGGGCTTAGAGAATGGACAGTGAAAGGATCAGGGCCACTGGTTAACTCTGGGACTCTTCAGGGCTGCAAGAGTTCACATTGAGAAGGAGGCTATAGTTTATTACTCCTGAGAGCCTGAGGGAGGAGATAATGGTAGTGTGGGTCACCTAACCATGGCAGTGTGGCAGCATTGAGGGGATGAAGTGAGAGAAGGCAGACAGTTACAGATATCCTTTTTGGCTACTCCCTTTTGGTCTGGTACAGTTTCACTTACTGTAACAAATGGTTCATCGTTTTGAGCTTGCAAACCTAAGTGGAAACTTCAGAAGCATCCAAAACATCCAAAAAACACATTCTGAATGATCTTTCTTGTGGGAAATTGATGAAGGGATGATGGACAGCAAGGACACAATTCTTAATCCTCCTTTTAAGGTTTTGCTCTCTTTTCCCTTTCAAGCATTCAGTCTTCCTTGCCAGCACTGAGTTATTTCACTCATCCTAAAGTGCTTTCACTCAGTCTAACCAAAATCTGTGTGTCTGCCTTAAGGATTTTTGGTGGATAGGAAAATTTCAATCCCTATAGGATCAGCATATCAGTAAACTTAACTACATGTACAAAATCCCTTTTGCTATGTAATGTAACTTGATCAGGGTTGTGACCCAGAGAGTAAAAATCATGGGGGCCGAACTACTGCCTACCATGACATAAAAGAAAAAAGTTTTATATTAAGACTCCATTCCATGGATAAGTTTCAGAAATCACATCAATACCCTAAATAAGTTATGACTAAGTACAATGGGATTTTCTGATGTCCGGCTCATAATAGGTGTTTTAATAAAGAGGTTCATTTTTTTTTTCTAATTGAAAAAATAGAATAGTACATATTAACTGAAGAAGCTAAAGTCATTGAAAATAAAAAAAAAGATACGCAAGATTTCTTACAGGTCTAGTCCTCTCATGTTCTCATCACTATGCTTATGGAATACTCCTATGTTCTTTCTTGGCTACATTTCAGGTAGGACTGGGCTAAGAGAGCTGGAAATAGAATTTTGTTTTCTTCTCCTGGAAAAATGAAGATTCTTTACAAGAAAATGCAAGGTAGGGCTTAGAGAATGGACAGTGAAAGGATCAGGGCCACTGGTTAACTCTGGGACTCTTCAGGGCTGCAAGAGTTCACATTGAGAAGGAGGCTATAGTTTATTACTCCTGAGAGCCTGAGGGAGGAGATAATGGTAGTGTGGGTCACCTAACCATGGCAGTGTGGCAGCATTGAGGGGATGAAGTGAGAGAAGGCAGACAGTTACAGATATCCTTTTTGGCTACTCCCTTTTGGTCTGGTACAGTTTCACTTACTGTAACAAATGGTTCATCGTTTTGAGCTTGCAAACCTAAGTGGAAACTTCAGAAGCATCCAAAACATCCAAAAAACACATTCTGAATGATCTTTCTTGTGGGAAATTGATGAAGGGATGATGGACAGCAAGGACACAATTCTTAATCCTCCTTTTAAGGTTTTGCTCTCTTTTCCCTTTCAAGCATTCAGTCTTCCTTGCCAGCACTGAGTTATTTCACTCATCCTAAAGTGCTTTCACTCAGTCTAACCAAAATCTGTGTGTCTGCCTTAAGGATGGTGTAGGTCTCCTCTGCCCTTGGCTGGGCATAGGAAAATTTCACATTCAAATGAACCACAACCATTTTCATATTTGAGTGGCTGGTGTGATTGTATCCGTGAATTATCTATTTAGAAACACATCTCCATACACTATCATATGTGCCATGGCCTGGGAGCAGTGGTTTCAATTTTATATCCAACTTAGTATTCATTTGTCAGAGTAAATTGGGCTTGAAACTTGATGGTGAGACTTCAAGCAACTATTCAACCAGTGACCTCTCATTTTACTGTTTTAGGCAGCATGCTTTTAAGTTCAAGGTCCATGATGGGTAACAATGCTTTGCTTCACAATCAGCAGAGATAAGGGCAAAGGTGAGTGGTTAATAAAAAAAATGTAACAATGTAATAATGTAGTATAAGAAAACTAGACCTGTAAGAAATATCTTTAATTTTTTTCACTGAATATAGCTTCATAAGTTACATGTACTATACTATCTGTTAAATTAGAAAAAATAAAGAACATATTTATTAAAACACCTAATATGAGCCAGACATCAGAAAATTCCATTGTATTTAGTTTTTACATGTTTAGGGTACTGATGTGATTTCTGAAATTTATTTGTGGAAGGGAGTCTTACTAGAAAAGGATAGAATGGATGTAAATATTAGAATATCTGTCAGCAGAAGGGTTACACAAAATTTTCTCATCCATATACTTTGAACATATTCAGACAGATAATAATCATTTAGACTCATCTACTCATAAGAGTATATATAGAATATATGTATTTCCCTTATATTTTATTTTCAAAATAGCTGAAATATGAAGTCCTCATAAACTGGAGTCCTAGTGGTGGGGTGATGTTTTTAATATATTGTTTTACTTTGAACATTGTCTTTTTTCCCAACCAACCATACAAATCTACCCCATTTTCATTTTTTAGTGGGGAGAGTCTTATTAGAAAAAAAATGGATAAAGGCAAAGCTAGGAAAACAATTAACTTTGTATGAAACAAAATGTACCATAGCAATGTATGCAAACTCTAAATAAGGCTTTTTAGTTCAGAGCAAGCAAAACACTTTTGCCGACCTAAAAATAACTTTCTTCTCATTACTTTGAACCCACAGTCAGCAACACCTAGAAGGACTAGAAAAAAACAACCCATAAATGGTTTCATAGATGTCCTGCGGAGAAGTTGAATTGTATGTTTTTAATTATACGCATTAATGTCTCCAAGAAAAAAGTGCCCAATAACAATGCTTTCTCAAAAGTAATAATACTCCAAACTAGGTTCCAAAATAATCATTTAACTGGGTATTATATAGGAGGCCTTTGAAGCAGTAGAACATTTTCTAATTATCTGGCAAATACTTTTAGAATACACGCAAAATTTGCTGCTGAATTTCAGTCTTTGGGAGAGTGTACTTATATCTTCACCACACATAGGAGCGATTCAATAACCTGGAAATATTCCAGTGTAATGTGGGCTACTTAAATAAACACACTGATGTAAGATCATTCTTACATATTGGAGAATGAGCAAGACCTACTTGTAATTTAAATGTGTAGACTCTATGTAAGACTATACATAGTTCTCAAACCTGTCCTCCCCACCTGCCTTCCAGAATATAGTATCATGGAGTTTCATTCTTTCTGAATGTTTTTCCCTTTATCCTGAATCTGGTAGCAGTTTAGAACAATCTTTCAAACTCTTACTCGTCATTCTCACTTTTTTGGGGGAGGGTTTGGGGGGGGGACGGGCAGGCTTCTTCTATTAGTCTTATCTATTTTCTATTTATCTATTTCCATTTATCTATTTTCATCCATCTTTTTTCTTTGTCCCGTGTGGGCCTCCCATTATGGTGGCCTCTCTTGTCGCAGAGCACCAGCTCTGGGTGCATGCGCTCCAGAGCTCTGGCTCGGGAACTGGACACATCGCTCCAGCCACTCCACAGCACATGGGATCTTCCCAGGCTAGGGATCGAACCGGTCCCCCTTGCACTGCAAGGCGGTGTCCTTACCCACTGGACCCCCAGGGAAGCCCCCATCATTCTCATTTTAATGGAATACACCTGTGCATCATTTCCAAACTGAATGTTGACTAGTGTCCATGCTGTGGGTGGTATTTTAGAGGGGAGGGGTAGTTGAAAAAGGTAAGAACATAAGGCACTACTGCTTGGGATTATGTACCAATAGTTTTTTCTGGCAAACCAAAAGCTTTACAAAGGTGCTTGGTACCCCCAACGACAGGGAAGCAGCCAAGAAAGGAAAGGGACTCTCAAAGAGAGAGAAGGAAAGTCTCTCAACTACTTCCAAATTTCACTTGTCATAGCTTCTCCCCACTATCTGATAAGCTATATATAAAAGTTAATTATTATGCAGTATAATACAAATGCTATTATTTTAATTAAGTAGGAAGATCAATGATTTAAAAAAAATACTATATTTTCTATTACTTTCTTAAACATGACATCCCTCGTTCTGCATACTCACTCACAATGGAGCAAAGCTAGTCCTTCCTGAATGTACAGTAAATGGTTACTTTGGATGAAACATCTCATTTTTTGATAGAAACTATATTAGTTCATTAGCTTATTTATCAGGTTTAAAATTTACATGTACTCATTCAAATATGGAGAATCTCTAAATTTTATGATTTCCCTATGATGGAACTAAACTTCATAAAAGTCTCCAACATTACTGATAAACCCTTTCCATCTGCTCATTCAAGCGATGTGATTTTCTTTGAATTTAAAATGGTTCCATCATGGAGACTCAGTCATTTCAAGCTCAGGGCTGCTTCCTTGAATTCTTATCTTCAGGATGATGCATAAGTGATAGGCACTGGGCAAAATACCATGGCAGTAGTCAGCCAAGACCAGGAAAAAAGGAAACATTTGAAATGGGCAAAAATTATTATTAGGTTTCTGTTCTGCCTAGCACATTCTTCTGAGCTATATGATTCTATGACATTCTCCCACTCTGTCTTTGAGTTATTGTACGATTCTGTATATTATAGTAATGGTTTCCCAAGTGGCTTAGTGGTAAAGAATCTACCTGCCAGTGTAGGAGACTCAGGAGATACTAGTTCAATGCCTAGGTTGGGAAGATCCCCTGGAGTAGGAAATGGCAACTAACTCCATGGACAGAGGAGCCTGGAAAACCTCATGGACAGAGGAGCCCGGTGGGCTACAGTCTATGAGGTCACAAAAGAAATGGATGTAACTCAGAGACTAAACACCACCACCACCACTGTAATAAAATATTACCAGTGGTAATGTTTCTTGTCCATTAGTATTGAAAATCAATTTTGCCTGATTGAATGTGATTGATTATTGCCCTGATATTTTCCTGATCACTTCAATAAATGTGTGCTCTTTGACTTTCATACATTTGTGAAATATTTCTCACTCTATCCATTATATAAGTGATAGGTGGAACCTGTGAATTTTGTGTGTGTATGAGAGCCATGATTCACACTCCAACAAATCATTGTCTGATGACCTTCACTGACCTCTACTTTAGGTATAAGTGCACTTCCCTGGCCTCTGGTGCTGACCCTGCTCTTAATGCTTAAAAGCTCATTTAGGGGTGTAACTAGGTCTATTTTCCTAACATGATGGAAGTGGAAGGATCCCAACTTTGCAATGTACAGTAAATGGTTACTTTGGATGAAACATCTCATTTTTTGATAGAAACTATATTAGTTCATTAGCTTATTTATCAGGTTTAAAATTTACATGTACTCATTCAAATATGGAGAATCTCTAAATTTTATGATTTCCCTATGATGGAACTAAACTTCATAAAAGTCTCCAACATTACTGATAAACCCTTTCCATCTGCTCATTCAAGCGATGTGATTTTCTTTGAATTTAAAATGGTTCCATCATGGAGACTCAGTCATTTCAAGCTCAGGGCTGCTTCCTTGAATTCTTATCTTCAGGATGATGCATAAGTGATAGGCACTGGGCAAAATACCATGGCAGTAGTCAGCCAAGACCAGGAAAAAAGGAAACATTTGAAATGGGCAAAAATTATTATTAGGTTTCTGTTCTGCCTAGCACATTCTTCTGAGCTATATGATTCTATGACATTCTCCCACTCTGTCTTTGAGTTATTGTACGATTCTGTATATTATAGTAATGGTTTCCCAAGTGGCTTAGTGGTAAAGAATCTACCTGCCAGTGTAGGAGACTCAGGAGATACTAGTTCAATGCCTAGGTTGGGAAGATCCCCTGGAGTAGGAAATGGCAACTAACTCCATGGACAGAGGAGCCTGGAAAACCTCATGGACAGAGGAGCCCGGTGGGCTACAGTCTATGAGGTCACAAAAGAAATGGATGTAACTCAGAGACTAAACACCACCACCACCACTGTAATAAAATATTACCAGTGGTAATGTTTCTTGTCCATTAGTATTGAAAATCAATTTTGCCTGATTGAATGTGATTGATTATTGCCCTGATATTTTCCTGATCACTTCAATAAATGTGTGCTCTTTGACTTTCATACATTTGTGAAATATTTCTCACTCTATCCATTATATAAGTGATAGGTGGAACCTGTGAATTTTGTGTGTGTATGAGAGCCATGATTCACACTCCAACAAATCATTGTCTGATGACCTTCACTGACCTCTACTTTAGGTATAAGTGCACTTCCCTGGCCTCTGGTGCTGACCCTGCTCTTAATGCTTAAAAGCTCATTTAGGGGTGTAACTAGGTCTATTTTCCTAACATGATGGAAGTGGAAGGATCCCAACTTTGCTGATTTTCACCTCCATTTTCACTGGTAACAAGCTCTCCAGATAGTCCCTGGTTTTAGTCTTTTAAGTTATCCCTTGACATGAAGATCTCATGGACTACTAGTAAATGTGAATATTGCCTTCTACTCCCTACGGGAGACACACATAATTTGTTGTGTCCACAACCTACAGGAAACGAAAATCAGAATACAATTTTACTGCCTTATCTCATTATACTGTATTTTACTCAATTTAATACGTAGATGGTCACGAAGATGATTTTTTAGGTCAACTTTTTTTTTTTTTTTTTTTTGTACCACAATTTATGGCTAGCATGATCTTAGTTCTCCAACAAGGGATGGAACTCATGCCCTTGCAATGGGAAATGGGGAATCTTAAACACTGAACTGCCAAGGAAGTCCTCTAAGATAATTTCATGTTTGAGATCTAAATGGACTTGGAGAGAGGAAACTCTACTTTCTCTAAAATTTTCCAATGTCCTTTTTGTGTTGTTTAGTTTCTCCTCTTGGGGCCAATCTCATTGAAGGACTACAGTAGCATCTTCAACCAACTCTCACTTTTCTAAATCTTTCCTTACAGTCACAATTCTACCATTGCTCTGAACACTGAAGGCTCTCTAGCCTCCTTCCCAAGAGGCAGAAATGTCCCTTTCTGAGTTTCTCAGTTTCTGTCTTAAGTACCATGTTTTTGATACATAAAAACTGTTTTTGAAATTTATTTTTTTATTTTATTTTATTTTATTTCCATAGGTTCAGTGAATTTATTTATTTATTTATTTGTTTGTTTATTTTTGGGCGGGGGTCGGTTTGGGGAGGGAGGGGAGCAGGCGGGCCACTTTTATTGGTCTTCCATTTATCCATTTTCATCCATCTTTTTTCTTGGGCCCGGGTGGGCCTCCCATCGCGGTGGCCTCTCTCGGCCAGAGCGCCAGATCTGAGCGCATGCGCTCCAGAGCTCCGGCTCAGTAATTGGACGCATCGGTCCAGCCACTCCACGGCACCTGGGATCTTCCCAGAACAGGGATCGAACCGGCGCCCCTTGCACTGCAAGGTGGTGTCCTTACCCACTGGACCACCAGGGAAGCCCTGTTTTTGGAATTTAGATGACACTCCCTCTCTTGACAAATGTTTTACAATCACAGTTTCACTATAGATTGAAGAACTGCCAGCTTTGAAAGTTAAAACTGAAAAAATAAATGTCATTATCTAAGGTTGTACTGATCTTCTACAAGCCTGGATAAAAGAGGTACTATGTTGAAAAAAAACACATCTTATTTTCCATAAACAATGTGTCAAGGAGTATCTTAAGCATACAGTGTCTCTTTTAAGTCTAGCAAAATATCTGTTGAAAAGTACTACTTATTCCCATTTTTATATGATAGAAAATAAACATATGAATATTATGTAATTTACCTGAACTGATAAGGTTACAGAGTTACTGAATAACAGGGCTGAAATTCGAATGCACAGCACTTAGTTTTTCAACAAGGGCTGCATTTCCTAGTTTAATAGAAAATAAATAAAAATGACAACATCCATTTATACTTGTCTTTATAATTTGACTATGCTGTAGTATTTAGAATAACGATCTCCGCATCTTTTTTTTTCTTGTCTTATTACTGATTTTATTACTTTTTATTATTTTTTTTTCTTTATTTTAAAGATTTTACGGAGTTTTGCTGTTCATCGACATGTGTGTTCCCAGATCATTCATATGCATATTCCTGGACTCTCCCTCCTCACCCAGTTCCCCCCTCCCACCCCTCTAGACCATCACCCCAAGTGATTGTAGGCACTCCTATCCCCTTAGCACAATGACAATAGTTATCTTTTCCACACGTGCCAGTATAGGTTTCGATGTTACTTCCTCTATGCCTCCCTCTCACTGTTTGTTCTCCACAATGTCCTTATATCTATTCTCTGTCTGTTTTTCCATGAGTTCACTGCATGTGTTATCATGACCATCTTACTAGATTCCATACATATGAGTTAGTATACTGTACTTGTCTTTCTCTTTTTGACTTACTTCACTTTTTATGATAGTTTCTAGAGCTAGCCACCTCTTTAGGACTGAGTCTTCTGCATTTTTTTTAACAGCTGAGTAGTATTCCATTGTATATATGTACCAAAGCTTCTGTATCCATTCATTTGTTGATGGACATCTAGGTTGCTTCCATGTTCTGGCTATTGTATAGAGAGCTGCAATGAACATTGGGGTACAGGTGTCTCTTTCAGTTTTAATTTCATCAGGATATAGGCCTAATAGTGGGATTGTTGGGTCAAAGGGTGCTTCTATTTTTAGTTTTTTAAGGAATCTCCATACTGTCTTCCATAGAGACTGTATCAATTTACATTCCCATCAGCAATGCAAGAGGGTTCCCTTTTCTCTGCACCCTCTCCAGCATTTATTGTCTGTCAATTGACCTCCATATCTTTTTTTAAATAAAACCCATCCATATCTTAATCCCTAGAACCATCTTAATCCCTAGAACCTACATGTTATCATGGTAAGTTGTGGGGAGTGCTTAAGTTTCACATAGAGTTAAGATTCCTAATCATTAAAATAAGAATATTATCCTGTATTATCCTAATGTAATCACATGGGTTATTTAATATGCAAGAGGTAGTTATGAAATTAAAACATGCTTGGTATTTGAAAGGAAAACTATGACAAACCTAAATAGCATTTAAAAAGCAGAAACATGACTTTTCTGACAAAGGTTCATTAGTTAAAGCTATGGTTTTTCTAGTAGTCATGTTCAGATGTGAGAACTGGACCATAAAGAAGGGTGAGCACCAAAGAAGTGATGCTTTCAAATTGTGGTGTTGGAGAAGACTCTTGAGTATTCCTTGGACAGCAAGGAGATCAAACCATCCAATCCTAAAGGAAAACAACCCTGAATATGCATTGGAAGGACTGATGTTGAAGCTGCAATACTTTGGCCACCCGATGCAAGCGGTCAACTTGGTAAAGACCCTGATGCTAGGAAAGATTGAAGGCAAAAGGAGAAGGGGATGACAGAAGATTAGATGGTTAGTTACCATCACTGACTCAACAGATATGAATTTGAACAAACTCTGAGAGTGAAGGACCGAAGAGCCTGGCATGCTACAGTCTATAGCTTTTCAAAGAGTTGAATACAACATAATGACTAAACAACAACAACAACAACAATTGAAATGTGTGGATATATTTGTTTCAGTAACTACTGTTATCCTGTATAAATAGTAAAGTTATTTTTACCTGGGATCAAGAGAACTAATTAAAAACCATATTCAATGAAACCTCAACTACTAATTTCTTACTTAGTTGTATTTGCATGCTCAGTGGTGTCCGACTTTTTGTGATCTCATAGATTGTAGCTTGCCTGGGTCCTCTGTTCATGGGATTTCCCAGACAAGGATACTGCAGTGGGTTGTTGTCATTTCTTTCTCCAGGGAATCTTCTCAATCTGGGGATCAAAATTGCATGTCCCTGTCTCCTGCAATGGAAGACGGATTCTTTACCATTGTGCCACCTGGGAATTACTTTCTTATTTTAGGATGCCACCAATTCTTGCCAGAGGAATTTATATCTTCTGACTCAGGTCCCTGATTCCAGAGACACCTTATTTCAACCCATTTTCCAAACTAAGCATTGAGTTCCTGGCTTAGCACACAAGCAGGTTACAGCCTTTAGGTTCACGGAAGCCCTGGCCCAGGATCGTGTTCCTTTTCTGAGCCTGGAAGCTAGGGGACATTAAGAGGACAGTGGAGCTCAGTACAGCAGGGTGACTGTAATCTTTACCACTCTTCATAAACATACACATGCTTTAGTATTCTAAAGTATTCTGTTTAGTATTGCATTTTCACTGCTTTCTGACCATGCTTTTCAAACCTTCTTAGTTTTACATATGCATTAGAATCCCAGAGACAATAGGAGCTGAAAAGAAAGCTTTGTATTCTCAGAGTCTAATGTTTACAAATGTGGCCATGGACAAATTACATGAACTCCTCAAGTCTCAGGAAAATAGTAAGAGAGGAAAATTGCCTTAACTTTATAAAAAACATCTACGAAATAGCTAGAGTTAATAAAATACTCAGTGGTGAGAGACTGAATGTGCTCCCTCTAGGGTTAGGAAAGAGGCAAGGATGTCTGCTCTTATCAGTCTTTTCAGTATAGAACAGCAATTCTATCCAATATTATCAGGTAAGAAAAGGAAATAAAAGTCATATATATGAGAGAAAAAAAATACAATATCCTCATTTGCAAGTTATGTGGTTGCAAAATTCCAACGAATCTAAAATTCGTTGCACTCCTCTCCCCACCATAGCCTAGACTAATAAGTGAGTTAGCAAGCTTACAGGTTACAAGATAAGAATACAAAAATCAATATTATTTTTTCAAACTAGCAAAAAATGTGAATACTGAAATTAAAACATAATACCTCTTAAGATAGCTCACAAAAATGAAGAAATGTTTAGAAATACAAATCCAACAAAAAGTATATAAGATTTTTATGCTGAAAACTACAAAATTCTGATAAAAGAAATCAACAAAGTTCTAAATAAAGGAGAGACACCTTGTGTTCATGCCTTAGAAGACATAACATCCTAAATATATTAATTTTCCTAAAATAGGCTTAATTAATTGCTATCAGAATGTCAGCAGAGATTTTTATAAATATAGACAAGATTATTTTAAAATATAAATGGAATGGGGAAGGAACTAGCTTAACATAACTTTGAAAAACAAGATAAAAGTGAAAGAAATCAGTCTGGTTAATTTCAAGATTACATTGCTGCATCAAACGTGTTCCTTTTCTGAGCCTGGAAGCTAGGGGACATTAAGAGGACAGTGGAGCTCAGTACAGCAGGGTGACTGTAATCTTTACCACTCTTCATAAACATACACATGCTTTAGTATTCTAAAGTATTCTGTTTAGTATTGCATTTTCACTGCTTTCTGACCATGCTTTTCAAACCTTCTTAGTTTTACATATGCATTAGAATCCCAGAGACAATAGGAGCTGAAAAGAAAGCTTTGTATTCTCAGAGTCTAATGTTTACAAATGTGGCCATGGACAAATTACATGAACTCCTCAAGTCTCAGGAAAATAGTAAGAGAGGAAAATTGCCTTAACTTTATAAAAAACATCTACGAAATAGCTAGAGTTAATAAAATACTCAGTGGTGAGAGACTGAATGTGCTCCCTCTAGGGTTAGGAAAGAGGCAAGGATGTCTGCTCTTATCAGTCTTTTCAGTATAGAACAGCAATTCTATCCAATATTATCAGGTAAGAAAAGGAAATAAAAGTCATATATATGAGAGAAAAAAAATACAATATCCTCATTTGCAAGTTATGTGGTTGCAAAATTCCAACGAATCTAAAATTCGTTGCACTCCTCTCCCCACCATAGCCTAGACTAATAAGTGAGTTAGCAAGCTTACAGGTTACAAGATAAGAATACAAAAATCAATATTATTTTTTCAAACTAGCAAAAAATGTGAATACTGAAATTAAAACATAATACCTCTTAAGATAGCTCACAAAAATGAAGAAATGTTTAGAAATACAAATCCAACAAAAAGTATATAAGATTTTTATGCTGAAAACTACAAAATTCTGATAAAAGAAATCAACAAAGTTCTAAATAAAGGAGAGACACCTTGTGTTCATGCCTTAGAAGACATAACATCCTAAATATATTAATTTTCCTAAAATAGGCTTAATTAATTGCTATCAGAATGTCAGCAGAGATTTTTATAAATATAGACAAGATTATTTTAAAATATAAATGGAATGGGGAAGGAACTAGCTTAACATAACTTTGAAAAACAAGATAAAAGTGAAAGAAATCAGTCTGGTTAATTTCAAGATTACATTGCTGCATCAAACAAGACTGTGGTACTGGTGAAGGTATGAATGCATAGTTTAGTGGAAGAGAATAGAGCACCCAAATAGGCTCACATATATGTTTTAACTGTTTTTTACAAAGTTGCAAGATATTACCATTGGGGCAAAGAGTAAAAGGGATCTTTTTGTATTATTTCTTATAATGACATGCACATCTACAGTTAAAACTTTAATAAGACATAATTATGTCAATGGATCAGCAATATCACCAGTACCTGGCAGCATCCTTGAAACAAAGAATTGGAAGTCATATCCTAGATCTACTGATGAATCAGATGTTGCATTTTTCCAAAGTCCTCCGGCACTTGTGCACATTAAGTTTTGAGAAGCACTGCTCTAGCTAGGCAATATAGAAAAATTGGCATTTAAATCATTCTAATATTTTTCTGGTTTTATATCTGTTTCATTGTAGAAATTAAGTTTTCTTGTATGTGTCAGATATACATTCCTTAAGATAAAACCAGACCTTCAAAATATTTTATATTTTGAGTTTTTTCCCAAGGCCTTTGATTTCTTGATACATTTCTTTTGCCCTAATTTTATCAGAAGAGATTCTAACTATCCTTCTAATAATACTACTGGAATTGCTAAAATATGCTTTTTAATCTTTTGCAGAAAATTACTAACTTAACAGAATACAGTAGAATTTCTGCAAAATTTATGCATCTAATCTATTAGGATCCAGAATTGTGTTTTCACTTGAGTAAAGTCTATAAAAACAATTGTGTTGATAGTTTTATTTTGATAATTTTTCTGTAATATGTTAATATATAAAAAAACACATTCATTTTCTTATTCCTTAGACACTAAGGCTGTTTTAAAGACTTACCTTGAAGTACCTATAGAGTATTATATTCTATAATATTATACATCACGAGTTCCAAGTTCATTACTTTTTCTCTAGAGTGGTAAGGCTTGTGACTCATTTAGTCAAAGTTCCCACTGAATGTGAATGTTTTAACCAGGTTTCTCTGTGCTTCCACCTTGACCTTCCAAACATAAGTCTTCCTTTCTTTTCTTGAATGTCAGCAGAGATTTTTATAAATATAGACAAGATTATTTTAAAATATAAATGGAATGGGGAAGGAACTAGCTTAACATAACTTTGAAAAACAAGATAAAAGTGAAAGAAATCAGTCTGGTTAATTTCAAGATTACATTGCTGCATCAAACAAGACTGTGGTACTGGTGAAGGTATGAATGCATAGTTTAGTGGAAGAGAATAGAGCACCCAAATAGGCTCACATATATGTTTTAACTGTTTTTTACAAAGTTGCAAGATATTACCATTGGGGCAAAGAGTAAAAGGGATCTTTTTGTATTATTTCTTATAATGACATGCACATCTACAGTTAAAACTTTAATAAGACATAATTATGTCAATGGATCAGCAATATCACCAGTACCTGGCAGCATCCTTGAAACAAAGAATTGGAAGTCATATCCTAGATCTACTGATGAATCAGATGTTGCATTTTTCCAAAGTCCTCCGGCACTTGTGCACATTAAGTTTTGAGAAGCACTGCTCTAGCTAGGCAATATAGAAAAATTGGCATTTAAATCATTCTAATATTTTTCTGGTTTTATATCTGTTTCATTGTAGAAATTAAGTTTTCTTGTATGTGTCAGATATACATTCCTTAAGATAAAACCAGACCTTCAAAATATTTTATATTTTGAGTTTTTTCCCAAGGCCTTTGATTTCTTGATACATTTCTTTTGCCCTAATTTTATCAGAAGAGATTCTAACTATCCTTCTAATAATACTACTGGAATTGCTAAAATATGCTTTTTAATCTTTTGCAGAAAATTACTAACTTAACAGAATACAGTAGAATTTCTGCAAAATTTATGCATCTAATCTATTAGGATCCAGAATTGTGTTTTCACTTGAGTAAAGTCTATAAAAACAATTGTGTTGATAGTTTTATTTTGATAATTTTTCTGTAATATGTTAATATATAAAAAAACACATTCATTTTCTTATTCCTTAGACACTAAGGCTGTTTTAAAGACTTACCTTGAAGTACCTATAGAGTATTATATTCTATAATATTATACATCACGAGTTCCAAGTTCATTACTTTTTCTCTAGAGTGGTAAGGCTTGTGACTCATTTAGTCAAAGTTCCCACTGAATGTGAATGTTTTAACCAGGTTTCTCTGTGCTTCCACCTTGACCTTCCAAACATAAGTCTTCCTTTCTTTTCTTTCAGAATGTCCAGTCTTAAAAAGTGATATCCCTGTTCCCAGATCAGAAGTGCCTCGAGGCTTTTAAAATCACAATAACAGCAACACTATAAAAAGCACTTCCATATATGTCTCCTGACCTGAGCTTCAAGAGTTTAGTCCACATAAAAATGCCTGCAAATAAGTCTGGGTGTGCAAGAAGATCAAACTCTATATTATGTGCTCAGAACTAACCTGTTGTTAGCATATTACTTGATACAAAGTAGGTGCTTAATAAGTATGTTACCTAATTTGCTTACCATCTATCTATGCATTTATGTACACACATATATATCTTCACCTAATTGTCCATATACCTAATTAAATACATTTAAGAGACTGATTCAATGGATACAGGAAAATCTCAGTTATGAATCTTGAAAAAATGACTCAGATCAGTCATAATCTCTCTTGAAAGCAAAAAATAAAAAAATAAAGAATCATTATGACATTCATTAGTGAGATAGAAATTGAAACATCATGATATAGAGGGGCAAGAAAGAGTCCAGTGAAGCATGGTTATAATTTAGCATGGCTATAGTTCTAATGATAAAAATTATTTTTAATTGATAATTTATTGAGCACATATGGAATACTCTGCCTCATTTGAGTCTCACAAAAATCCTGTGAGGTCAGTGAATTTATTATTCCATCTCCATAGAGCTGAAGAAGTAGAAGCCCACAGAGGTGAACAGACTAGCCCAAGGTCAAAAGTATATATGTGACAGATCTACGATTCAAACCCCAGTTTACCTGTTGAGAAGACTGAGCTCTCAACACTGTATCAGAGAAAAGTATTTGGTGATGGGATAGAAATAAGAAGGCCTCCAACTGGGACACTAAGTCAAAAAGGGAAGCTCTTGCAGGAAGATGCCTGAGTTGTGGTCTTTACATTTTCCAAGGCTCCAGGAGTCACTTAACACTGCCTTTGGCAAAATCCTGCCCTTTTTGAAACATAAGTATTATATTCTATAATATTATACATCACGAGTTCCAAGTTCATTACTTTTTCTCTAGAGTGGTAAGGCTTGTGACTCATTTAGTCAAAGTTCCCACTGAATGTGAATGTTTTAACCAGGTTTCTCTGTGCTTCCACCTTGACCTTCCAAACATAAGTCTTCCTTTCTTTTCTTTCAGAATGTCCAGTCTTAAAAAGTGATATCCCTGTTCCCAGATCAGAAGTGCCTCGAGGCTTTTAAAATCACAATAACAGCAACACTATAAAAAGCACTTCCATATATGTCTCCTGACCTGAGCTTCAAGAGTTTAGTCCACATAAAAATGCCTGCAAATAAGTCTGGGTGTGCAAGAAGATCAAACTCTATATTATGTGCTCAGAACTAACCTGTTGTTAGCATATTACTTGATACAAAGTAGGTGCTTAATAAGTATGTTACCTAATTTGCTTACCATCTATCTATGCATTTATGTACACACATATATATCTTCACCTAATTGTCCATATACCTAATTAAATACATTTAAGAGACTGATTCAATGGATACAGGAAAATCTCAGTTATGAATCTTGAAAAAATGACTCAGATCAGTCATAATCTCTCTTGAAAGCAAAAAATAAAAAAATAAAGAATCATTATGACATTCATTAGTGAGATAGAAATTGAAACATCATGATATAGAGGGGCAAGAAAGAGTCCAGTGAAGCATGGTTATAATTTAGCATGGCTATAGTTCTAATGATAAAAATTATTTTTAATTGATAATTTATTGAGCACATATGGAATACTCTGCCTCATTTGAGTCTCACAAAAATCCTGTGAGGTCAGTGAATTTATTATTCCATCTCCATAGAGCTGAAGAAGTAGAAGCCCACAGAGGTGAACAGACTAGCCCAAGGTCAAAAGTATATATGTGACAGATCTACGATTCAAACCCCAGTTTACCTGTTGAGAAGACTGAGCTCTCAACACTGTATCAGAGAAAAGTATTTGGTGATGGGATAGAAATAAGAAGGCCTCCAACTGGGACACTAAGTCAAAAAGGGAAGCTCTTGCAGGAAGATGCCTGAGTTGTGGTCTTTACATTTTCCAAGGCTCCAGGAGTCACTTAACACTGCCTTTGGCAAAATCCTGCTAAAGCCTTTTCTTTTAAATATTCATGTTATCATATTTTTTTCTTCACAGCACATAATTGAAATTGTTGGGTGTTAAAGTGGTTCTCAGACCCTTTACAATATAATCACTTTGAAATAATCTAGGATTATCTTGCTGCGCTAAAGAGCAATCCTCCCATCTACTGCAGGAATCTACCACAACTTTTCTCACCTGATGTGAATCTTTCCATGCCATTAGAGCAGCTCAAAAGTTCCCCCTGCCCAACTGCCTATTATACTCTTGATCTTATCCCAAATCATCTATCCAGTAATAAAATCTCCATTTTTTTCTGCATTTTAATTGTCAGCTGATCCACTGTTCAGACTCTGTGACATTTTCATGCTCAATAGAAACCCTGAATAAAGAAAAGTACCCGACACTTTTCTACTTAACCCCACCTACTTTGATCACACTAGAACAGAGGTTGCAAAGTACTATTGCCTTAGGGTTCAGCAATTCCAATGAAAGAATCCTTTCAGCTTTACACCAGTCTTTGCAATCTTCCCCCACTTCCCTGTGAGCCAGGCATAAGGCCAACCGAGCCAGAGGGCAATCTGAGTGACCAATACACCAAACCGTACTGGATTCAAAATTTCTCTCTCATCTAACACTGATACATTGTCCTTGGAATGCACTTGGGTGCCTCTTGAGAGTTAGTTTTTTCCCTATATTAAATATGCCAGTTGAAAGACCAAGGATGGGAACTTAAGACTGAGTTCTAAGCTGCACTTTAGTTTATGAAAACAATGTGACTGAAGTGGGAGGTTAGGAGAGTCTGTCTCTCTCATGACAGATAGTTTGAGTGAAATTGAAGTCTCACTGGTGAAGAAATCTCAGACCAGAGGTTCTCAAACATAGTTTGTGTGTGTGTGTGTGTGTGTGTGTGTGTGTTCCTTTGGTAATTGCTGTCCAACTTTTTTGGACCTCAGGGACTGTAGCCCACCAGGCTCCTCCCTTCGTGGAGTCTTTCCAGGCAAGAATACTGGAGTGGATTGCCATTTCCTTTTCCAGGAGATCTTCCCAGACCACAGATCAAACTCATATCTCCTGAATTGGCGGATGGATTCTTCACCACTGAGCCATCTGAGAAGCCTATAGTTTTAGTAGTGAAACCCATTTTTTATTAGCCAATTACCATGAGAAACTTCAGAATGTAGAACTTTTGGAAGCAGAGTATGGTGGTCATTTGAGATCTTTTTTAAACTCATGAGAATGTTTGGAAATCCTCCCATCTACTGCAGGAATCTACCACAACTTTTCTCACCTGATGTGAATCTTTCCATGCCATTAGAGCAGCTCAAAAGTTCCCCCTGCCCAACTGCCTATTATACTCTTGATCTTATCCCAAATCATCTATCCAGTAATAAAATCTCCATTTTTTTCTGCATTTTAATTGTCAGCTGATCCACTGTTCAGACTCTGTGACATTTTCATGCTCAATAGAAACCCTGAATAAAGAAAAGTACCCGACACTTTTCTACTTAACCCCACCTACTTTGATCACACTAGAACAGAGGTTGCAAAGTACTATTGCCTTAGGGTTCAGCAATTCCAATGAAAGAATCCTTTCAGCTTTACACCAGTCTTTGCAATCTTCCCCCACTTCCCTGTGAGCCAGGCATAAGGCCAACCGAGCCAGAGGGCAATCTGAGTGACCAATACACCAAACCGTACTGGATTCAAAATTTCCTCTCTCATCTAACACTGATACATTGTCCTTGGAATGCACTTGGGTGCCTCTTGAGAGTTAGTTTTTTCCCTATATTAAATATGCCAGTTGAAAGACCAAGGATGGGAACTTAAGACTGAGTTCTAAGCTGCACTTTAGTTTATGAAAACAATGTGACTGAAGTGGGAGGTTAGGAGAGTCTGTCTCTCTCATGACAGATAGTTTGAGTGAAATTGAAGTCTCACTGGTGAAGAAATCTCAGACCAGAGGTTCTCAAACATAGTTTGTGTGTGTGTGTGTGTGTGTGTGTGTGTGTTCCTTTGGTAATTGCTGTCCAACTTTTTTGGACCTCAGGGACTGTAGCCCACCAGGCTCCTCCCTTCGTGGAGTCTTTCCAGGCAAGAATACTGGAGTGGATTGCCATTTCCTTTTCCAGGAGATCTTCCCAGACCACAGATCAAACTCATATCTCCTGAATTGGCGGATGGATTCTTCACCACTGAGCCATCTGAGAAGCCTATAGTTTTAGTAGTGAAACCCATTTTTTATTAGCCAATTACCATGAGAAACTTCAGAATGTAGAACTTTTGGAAGCAGAGTATGGTGGTATCATTTCTAGTTCAGCAATCTTTTCTTGCTTTCTACTGACTAACACATTCTAATAGGGAGTACTATAGTATAAAATATTAAAATAAAAAAAGAGAAAATAACATTTAATGGGACTTTATGATGTATTGAGTTATATATATCACCATGCCTAAATTTTTATACAGCTGCTCTTACATACAATAAATGTGAAACAGAGATAAAATAAAACTGAACACATGACCTTGGTCTTATTTTCATCATTATATTCAATTTCCAGAGTTAACTACTCATAGACCATGATAACTGTTTTCAGTAATTATTTAGTATAAAACTATTAATAATTTCATTTTAGAAGAAAATACTTCTATTTATATGGTATAAGAGTAAAAATACATATTTAATAAAGCTAACAATGAAAGAGGCATTCCAAAGTAATGTTTCTAGATCACATTTCTAATTCCCAATTTTTAAAATTGTTTACATTTCATAAAATGTTTCAGTGGAAACGGAACTAAAGTAAGTAGGTTAGAATGTAAGGATTTAGAATTGGCTCGGTTCATGGTGTAATTCTGTGCACATTTTAATATTAAACTCTCTCAATGTGAAGCAAAGTTTCACTCTGTTGAGTCACAAAATGATCAACTCAGATCATGCTTTCTCTTGGTCCAAAATTCTTTCGGTTTAAGTGACAGAAGCAGCTCACACCAGTTTAAACCAAGTAGAGATTTTGTTTTATATTTGTATAATATTGAGGGAGCTCACTGAATCAAAGAAACAGCTAAGTGAACAAGAGAAAAGCCAAAGAACCTCAGACACAGAAAGCAGAAACTCAATGCTGCTAAAAATGTTTTCTCAATATTTTTCTCCTCAATCCGTTTCTCTTTTCCAATCCTGTTTGTCACTTTATTGGACCTCAGGGACTGTAGCCCACCAGGCTCCTCCCTTCGTGGAGTCTTTCCAGGCAAGAATACTGGAGTGGATTGCCATTTCCTTTTCCAGGAGATCTTCCCAGACCACAGATCAAACTCATATCTCCTGAATTGGCGGATGGATTCTTCACCACTGAGCCATCTGAGAAGCCTATAGTTTTAGTAGTGAAACCCATTTTTTATTAGCCAATTACCATGAGAAACTTCAGAATGTAGAACTTTTGGAAGCAGAGTATGGTGGTATCATTTCTAGTTCAGCAATCTTTTCTTGCTTTCTACTGACTAACACATTCTAATAGGGAGTACTATAGTATAAAATATTAAAATAAAAAAAGAAAATAACATTTAATGGGACTTTATGATGTATTGAGTTATATATATCACCATGCCTAAATTTTTATACAGCTGCTCTTACATACAATAAATGTGAAACAGAGATAAAATAAAACTGAACACATGACCTTGGTCTTATTTTCATCATTATATTCAATTTCCAGAGTTAACTACTCATAGACCATGATAACTGTTTTCAGTAATTATTTAGTATAAAACTATTAATAATTTCATTTTAGAAGAAAATACTTCTATTTATATGGTATAAGAGTAAAAATACATATTTAATAAAGCTAACAATGAAAGAGGCATTCCAAAGTAATGTTTCTAGATCACATTTCTAATTCCCAATTTTTAAAATTGTTTACATTTCATAAAATGTTTCAGTGGAAACGGAACTAAAGTAAGTAGGTTAGAATGTAAGGATTTAGAATTGGCTCGGTTCATGGTGTAATTCTGTGCACATTTTAATATTAAACTCTCTCAATGTGAAGCAAAGTTTCACTCTGTTGAGTCACAAAATGATCAACTCAGATCATGCTTTCTCTTGGTCCAAAATTCTTTCGGTTTAAGTGACAGAAGCAGCTCACACCAGTTTAAACCAAGTAGAGATTTTGTTTTATATTTGTATAATATTGAGGGAGCTCACTGAATCAAAGAAACAGCTAAGTGAACAAGAGAAAAGCCAAAGAACCTCAGACACAGAAAGCAGAAACTCAATGCTGCTAAAAATGTTTTCTCAATATTTTTCTCTCCCTCAATCCGTTTCTCTTTTTCCAATCCTGTTTGTCACTTTATTGGTTCAACCACTTTCACTAACTTTTGTATAAAAAAGTACTGGTGGTCCTACAAAAATATATTTTCATAATGAAAGATGCAAGAAAGTCTTTTTCCTGCAGTCTCACTAAGATTAAACATTCTAATAGAGGAACTTATTTATCTGACTTGAGTAATGCAAATACCTTTGGAAGTTGAAGGGATAAATAGTAAAATAATCATCCCCTTTCCCACTCAACCTTAGGCCATAGTGTATCTTTTAATAAACAGAAGTGACTAGAGGCTGATACTTGTAAACATCACAGGGTCATAATAAAGAATCTATAAGTAACTTTTTCTTTTTTCCCATCCTTGCCTCAACAGTACTTCAGTATTTTATATTCTTCTCAGTTAAATTCCAAATACAACAAGACTGTAGCACAATATCTGCCTACCATTTAACATCTGAATATAGTTTCCTTGGGGTACTATTTCAGCTACAGTTGAGAATTCTTTGTGTGTTTTGCTCATGTAGAACACACATAATCTTAATATGAAAGCTTTTGACAGCTATTTCATGTGAGGACTTATATCACAGAGAAACCTTGGTGGGCAATGTTTTAAAATTATTATTTAGCATTTTCACCTATGATTTTTGTTGAATCTTTGTCTATATGTTTAATTGTCATGGCTAGTTATCCTTTTACTGGTTCATGTTTCTTTTTTTTTTTTTTCTTGTTGAGGCTCTTCATGTAGCTTAGGCTTCCTTTTCGTGGATGTTTCCTGAAAGGAAAAAAAAAAAAAAAAATAGAAAATTTTTCCCAAGTAGTAATGTGTACTTTTTTGTACATTTTTTTTTAACCGTCCATTTTTTTACGTTTGTTCTTTAATAGGTACTAGGATGGTACAGGTTGACGATTTTTGCCATATTGTCAAATTGGATTACACGAGGTCCTTGATTGTCATTTCACTAAATGAAGCCATTAATGCCACTGAATCTTATTGTTAAAAATGTGTTACATTTATTAAAAAAATTTAGTTAATTTATCTCTACTAAAGGCTGAAAAATGGGAGAGAGGACTACTACACTCTAAAAGACCTCCTCCTAAATATTATTGCAAAGATGTGTTCCTTATGTTTTGAATCTCAAATATGTAGAGAAAGGGATCAAATAGAGAAAAAAGAGGGAAGAATTTTACTTTTGAATACTTGCACGTGGAAGATTATAGGCATAACTGGAAACTGTATAAAGGCCCTGAAATTATAGATTGATCTACCTGTATATTTTCAGAACCAAGTAATGTCTACCACTCCAAAGGAGGGATTTAAAAAAAAAGCATAATAGTAGTTTTTTAGCCATATACAAATGATAAAAGCAAAGACATCAAAGTGGGTAGCCTTTCAACTCATGCTCAATTAGAGTAAAAGTTTAGTTGCTGTTTTAAACATTTATGACTAACTAACTGTGACAGGCTCTCAGCTTTGCAAACGGGAAGATTTTTCAATTGACTTTTGATCTGACTGACAGTTCCTTATACACTTCAGTGTTAGTTTATAACACATGAGCCCACATCTGAATACACATGTGACTAATTAGGGACTGTTTATGGACCATCCACATAAATTTAACACACTAGAATGAAGGCATTTTAAACCAGAAGTCATGATTTTAATGAAATAGAGTTAATTAATAAAGGTGCTTGACCTATTTTTTATATTGTTAAATTTAAAAAATGAAAAAAATCTAAAGTGAAATGTGTTTTGCATGTATGTCTGATGAAGCATAATCAGTCATTTTGAATGTTAATATTATGACTATGAAACAAAATTTTTAAAGTTTTTTTTTTTTTTTTTTTTTTTTAATTTGGTTGCAACATAGTAAGATAACACTGTAGACAGGAGCTTGGATCTTGAGTTCTAAGAACTTTTTGTTTTGTTTTGTCCCAAACAGCATCATGTGTTGTGATCAGAGGCTTTCATTGTACCCTGATTCTTGAGTCTGAATTTCAGCTATGTATTTTAATAAATGCTAGGAAATCTAGCGGAGGTATTTAACCCCATTATGTCTGAAACATGGGGATAATAATAGCACCTACTTTAGGTGTGGAGCTTCCCAGGTGACTCAGTGGTAAAGAATCTGCTTGCCAATGCAGGAGATGTGATTTAAACCCCTGAGTTGGGAAGATCACTGCATTGGGAAGATTTCCCCTGAAGAAGGAAATGGAAACCTGTTCTAGTATTCTTACATGGAAAATTCCATGGACAGAGGAGCCCAGTGGACTACAGTCCATGCGGTCTCAAAGAGTTGGACACAACTTAGCAACTAATCATTGATTATCCATCACAGGTGGACTATTGAGCCTCACCTGAAGCTGCTATTGTTCTACCCTATGCACACATTGTGAGTCTTTCTGCTCTTCATCATAAGATCTTTGAGGATGTGAGGGCTCACTAACCCAGACACAATGTAGTTCATTAATACAGAAGAATCAACATGTCTAGAAATGACCCTTTATCAGTGCAAAAGAGGAACAGATCCTGGGAAATAGATAAGTGTTCCAATTTCTGCATTTCAGAATTATCCTGCATGTTTCTCCCTGACCATGAAGGAATGAAGGTCTATTATAAGGATCTTGATGATGGGCCCTTACCCTGTGTTTTCTTGCCCCTTCATTTCCACTTCTCAGAATCACATCTTAAATAATTAAACTACCTAGAAATTCCTTGTCCTTGTAAGATTTTGCTTTCATGGGAGAGAACACAAACTGAGTCATTCCCCTGTGTTTCACTGGCACGAGACGCTGAGTTAGGAGGCTTTTTCTCCAGGATGAGGACTGCAGTGGGTGTTTATGTGAGAGAATTGCAAGCCAATTATGTCTGAATAGATATCTCATTTCTTCAGTGTACTCAGCTTATTCCATGTCTAACTTTCAACGGGCACTATGTCAACACAGGTTGGGGTCTTCCAGCAAATTTCTTTGGTTGCTTTCTTCATTCTAAAGCTCTTCTTTTATCCCCCACCTTCAATCCTCTAATTCATTTTAACTTCACAAACCGAGGTATTCTTACCTATTACTTCTTTCCTGGCTCATAATAGTGTTTGTCTATAAAATATTTCCTAACCAAAGTGATGTCTAATCAAAGTAATCTCTACTATAACAATAGAGAAAAATCTCTGGGGCAGAGAAATGAAATAACAATGCTTCCCTTTGCGATATAAGACTTCCTTACTTAATAGAAAAATTCTATTAGTCTGTTTAGTGAAAGAGACTAAATTTTCTTTTCAAGAGACAATGCCAAGAGATACTAAGCAACTAGAGTCCATCATATTGGAACAGATATTTCTCAATTCTTCCCTCAATGTTTAAAAGACTCCTATTTCCCCTGAGAAGTAGGTAATAGAATCTTTTGTGTCTGGCCTTGTTTGCCTCTACCAATCCACTATGTTACTTGAAAACAAATATGTTATATTTGCATAGTGGTCCCTGAGGCACTTACGAGGCAGTGAGAAAGACCCTAACACATTTCTTTTTGAGAATCAATGCGTATTGAACTCTGATTGACTGGAACATTCCTATGTATATTTTACTGCCCTGAAAAGATTACTAAATTCTTTGAGAAGAAATAATCACAAGGAAGCTTACGTCTAGAGTGATTGCTTTTCTGTACTTAGTTGCTCAGTTGTGTCTGGCTCTTTGTGACCCCAGGAACAGATCCTGGGAAATAGATAAGTGTTCCAATTTCTGCATTTCAGAATTATCCTGCATGTTTCTCCCTGACCATGAAGGAATGAAGGTCTATTATAAGGATCTTGATGATGGGCCCTTACCCTGTGTTTTCTTGCCCCTTCATTTCCACTTCTCAGAATCACATCTTAAATAATTAAACTACCTAGAAATTCCTTGTCCTTGTAAGATTTTGCTTTCATGGGAGAGAACACAAACTGAGTCATTCCCCTGTGTTTCACTGGCACGAGACGCTGAGTTAGGAGGCTTTTTCTCCAGGATGAGGACTGCAGTGGGTGTTTATGTGAGAGAATTGCAAGCCAATTATGTCTGAATAGATATCTCATTTCTTCAGTGTACTCAGCTTATTCCATGTCTAACTTTCAACGGGCACTATGTCAACACAGGTTGGGGTCTTCCAGCAAATTTCTTTGGTTGCTTTCTTCATTCTAAAGCTCTTCTTTTATCCCCCACCTTCAATCCTCTAATTCATTTTAACTTCACAAACCGAGGTATTCTTACCTATTACTTCTTTCCTGGCTCATAATAGTGTTTGTCTATAAAATATTTCCTAACCAAAGTGATGTCTAATCAAAGTAATCTCTACTATAACAATAGAGAAAAATCTCTGGGGCAGAGAAATGAAATAACAATGCTTCCCTTTGCGATATAAGACTTCCTTACTTAATAGAAAAATTCTATTAGTCTGTTTAGTGAAAGAGACTAAATTTTCTTTTCAAGAGACAATGCCAAGAGATACTAAGCAACTAGAGTCCATCATATTGGAACAGATATTTCTCAATTCTTCCCTCAATGTTTAAAAGACTCCTATTTCCCCTGAGAAGTAGGTAATAGAATCTTTTGTGTCTGGCCTTGTTTGCCTCTACCAATCCACTATGTTACTTGAAAACAAATATGTTATATTTGCATAGTGGTCCCTGAGGCACTTACGAGGCAGTGAGAAAGACCCTAACACATTTCTTTTTGAGAATCAATGCGTATTGAACTCTGATTGACTGGAACATTCCTATGTATATTTTACTGCCCTGAAAAGATTACTAAATTCTTTGAGAAGAAATAATCACAAGGAAGCTTACGTCTAGAGTGATTGCTTTTCTGTACTTAGTTGCTCAGTTGTGTCTGGCTCTTTGTGACCCCATGGACTGCAGTCTGCCAGGCTCCTCTGCCCAGGGGGATTCTCCAGGCAAGAATACTGGAGTGAGTTGCCATGCCCTCCTCCAGGGGATGTTCCCAACCCAGGTATGCTGCATTGCAGGAAGATTCTTTACCATCTGAGCCATGAGGGAAGCCCAAGAATACTGGAGGGGGTAGTCTCTCCCTTCACCAGATCTTTACTGGCTCAGGAATCAAACTGGGGTCTCCTACATTGCAGGCAGATTCTTTACTAGCTGAGCTGCCAGGGAAGCCCCTAGAATGGTTATCTTGGCTCAAAACCAGAATATGATGGTCCATATTGGGGATTGCAAAAGACCATAGGGTTTATGTTTATAGAAGAGGTACCAAACTTTTGAGCATAAACTGGTATTAGTTTTAATGTTTCTCTAATAGTATTCATTGGAGTGTCATTTGAGTAGGGAATTAGGCTAGTGATAGCATCATTGCAATTGTGGTTTCAAATCTAACAGGGAATTTAAAAGAATAATAGGAGGAATGATATTTCATCTCCCCTCTCCACTCTCCTCTCTCTTGCCCTCTTGGCATTTGGAAGCACAGTTAAACAAGATAAGCAGTGACTATTGCTGTTTAGTTGCTCAGTAATATCAGATTCTTTTGATACCCTATGAACCCTGGCCACAGGACCCTCCATCCATGGGATGTTCAAGGCAAGATTAATGGACTGGTTGTCATTTCCTTCTCCAGGGAATCAGTAACTATAGTTGCTACTAAACATACATTAATCTAAGTGATCAATTTAAAAAAGCAAACAGAATGTGATTCTGTACCTCAAGCCAGTGGAGAAACTTTGTGAAGGGTAATAGCTGTACTTTGATATTTTCATTCTATTTTCCATAAACTATTTATTATGATATTCAATACATACTAAAATTTTTAAAAAAAATATGCGTATTGAACTCTGATTGACTGGAACATTCCTATGTATATTTTACTGCCCTGAAAAGATTACTAAATTCTTTGAGAAGAAATAATCACAAGGAAGCTTACGTCTAGAGTGATTGCTTTTCTGTACTTAGTTGCTCAGTTGTGTCTGGCTCTTTGTGACCCCATGGACTGCAGTCTGCCAGGCTCCTCTGCCCAGGGGGATTCTCCAGGCAAGAATACTGGAGTGAGTTGCCATGCCCTCCTCCAGGGGATGTTCCCAACCCAGGTATGCTGCATTGCAGGAAGATTCTTTACCATCTGAGCCATGAGGGAAGCCCAAGAATACTGGAGGGGGTAGTCTCTCCCTTCACCAGATCTTTACTGGCTCAGGAATCAAACTGGGGTCTCCTACATTGCAGGCAGATTCTTTACTAGCTGAGCTGCCAGGGAAGCCCCTAGAATGGTTATCTTGGCTCAAAACCAGAATATGATGGTCCATATTGGGGATTGCAAAAGACCATAGGGTTTATGTTTATAGAAGAGGTACCAAACTTTTGAGCATAAACTGGTATTAGTTTTAATGTTTCTCTAATAGTATTCATTGGAGTGTCATTTGAGTAGGGAATTAGGCTAGTGATAGCATCATTGCAATTGTGGTTTCAAATCTAACAGGGAATTTAAAAGAATAATAGGAGGAATGATATTTCATCTCCCCTCTCCACTCTCCTCTCTCTTGCCCTCTTGGCATTTGGAAGCACAGTTAAACAAGATAAGCAGTGACTATTGCTGTTTAGTTGCTCAGTAATATCAGATTCTTTTGATACCCTATGAACCCTGGCCACAGGACCCTCCATCCATGGGATGTTCAAGGCAAGATTAATGGACTGGTTGTCATTTCCTTCTCCAGGGAATCAGTAACTATAGTTGCTACTAAACATACATTAATCTAAGTGATCAATTTAAAAAAGCAAACAGAATGTGATTCTGTACCTCAAGCCAGTGGAGAAACTTTGTGAAGGGTAATAGCTGTACTTTGATATTTTCATTCTATTTTCCATAAACTATTTATTATGATATTCAATACATACTAAATAATACATACAAAAATAGAGAATGGGGACTTCCCTGGTCGCTCAGTGGTAAAGAACCAGCCTGCTAAAGTATGAGATGTGGTTTTAATCCTGAGTTGGGAGGATATCTTGGAGGAGGATATGGCAATCCACTCCAATATTCTTGCCTGGAAAATTTCAAGGACAGAGGAGCCTGGTGGGCTACAGTCCATGGGGTTACAAAAGAGTCAGATAGGACTTAGTGTCTAAATAGCAACAAGAATAGAGCATATAGATCAATCAATTTATTCTATCTTGTGCAAGGTTTATCCATAAAATAAGAAGCAGATGAAGAATGCAATGTTGAGAAAAATGGAAAGGAAACCAAGGGGTGAGTATCACCAAATCAAGGGAAACAAGCATTTAAAATTGAGTGATTGATGTTGTCATATGCTGAAGAGAAAGATAAAAGAAGAGCCACCATAAATCTTAATATCAGATTTGTATATCAAAATAATTTCACATAGTGGCAAAGCTATGGTTTCTGAAATCAGATACAGTGTGATTCTCAGGGTGACCACTTTATCTTTCACCTTTTATTGTCTCAGTTGTCTCATTTGTATTAAATAGGCTTGGTATAAGGGGATAATGTAAATAAGATAATCTGCATGTTTAGCATAAGGCCCAGAATGTAGCAAGTGCTGTCAACAAGCCTGTTAAAATATTTAATGAGCTTTAGCAGAAGAGTAATTTTTCAATATTAATCTGTATGTGAAACATTAGTAGGGGAGTGTACATGGAAATTTATAGAAGAAGCAGATGCCTACTGGATTCAAGGACAACACACTCTACTAAGTTTGGGTGCATCTATTCAAACCATCCATGAACTCACTATCATAAATAATTGGCTGAATAATCAAACACCAAGGCATCAACAATGAATGAGATTCACTAGATTCCAGGGTCAAGATGAAAATTGCTAATCTAGGAGAATATTCTTCTGGTAGGCAAGATACTATTGCTGGTTCTGCTGACATTATTAGTCTGACCTAATATCTAATTAATGTCAGGTTTTCCTCAGAGAGTGGCATGGGTTACTACCAGAACAGTATAGGTTCATTAATGAAACTTTTCTGCTGTTGGATTGCCCAAGATCAATCATGTAATTTCTGGTCAGTGACTCCAGGTTTTAAATAATTTGTAGGATCCATGTTTAGTTTCATAGCTTTTTTCTGGTTTTAGTCTTATTTTGGGATTTCTGGGTTTATGAATCTTCTGTTTGCACATAAGAAATTTAAAAGCAAATGGTAATAATTTTCAGTTAAGTTCTGTTATATGAAGTATGTAAAATTTTAAATGGATTTGTTAAATTTTTAAAAGTATATTTGTTAAAATACAATTCCTTGTCCTTTTGGTTTTTGATTAATTAATGGCTAAAATAAAACTGAAAGACTGATGGAAAAGAAGACCTTACAAAGCATGGAAAGAAGAAATGACATTTTTCACTGATGAAGAGAATGAAAGACAAAATGTTTCTCTAGCATCATTTCCTATCACATAGCAATTGAGATAAGAATTAATAATGTAGTAAAAACCTTGATTTGAAAAACAGAGTCATTGAAGATGGCTCAAGATACCTTTATAGAAGCATTAGAATATCTTGAAGGATGTTCTCTCTGTTTGGGTTCACAGTGGGATTACATATCTTTGAAAAGGATGGGAATTATGAGTACCATGGACAATGTCTCCCAGTTTTAGATTATCTGTCCCTCCATCTGTTGCCATAGTTATGTGCCACTTATATTAGTGTTTACTTACTATTTTCCATTCAATCAACTCTTTTAAAAATTTTTCAATATTCATATTACCTATATATTGCCTTCATTTCTAAGCAGCAATATCTAAGATTTTTAACACACTTGATTCTCTTTTATATAATCATGTTAAAGTCAATGTTAACAGTTTCAATTTTTAAATAATGAAATCTATTCATGCATTCCCTTAAACCATCTTCTCAATTATCAATGATAAGCATGCTATACTTTATGAAACACTTATAATAGGAATATAATGAAAGAAAAGAAGGAATCCAAAATAATAAGGTAAAGTTAAAGGATTCCAGGGTCAAGATGAAAATTGCTAATCTAGGAGAATATTCTTCTGGTAGGCAAGATACTATTGCTGGTTCTGCTGACATTATTAGTCTGACCTAATATCTAATTAATGTCAGGTTTTCCTCAGAGAGTGGCATGGGTTACTACCAGAACAGTATAGGTTCATTAATGAAACTTTTCTGCTGTTGGATTGCCCAAGATCAATCATGTAATTTCTGGTCAGTGACTCCAGGTTTTAAATAATTTGTAGGATCCATGTTTAGTTTCATAGCTTTTTTCTGGTTTTAGTCTTATTTTGGGATTTCTGGGTTTATGAATCTTCTGTTTGCACATAAGAAATTTAAAAGCAAATGGTAATAATTTTCAGTTAAGTTCTGTTATATGAAGTATGTAAAATTTTAAATGGATTTGTTAAATTTTTAAAAGTATATTTGTTAAAATACAATTCCTTGTCCTTTTGGTTTTTGATTAATTAATGGCTAAAATAAAACTGAAAGACTGATGGAAAAGAAGACCTTACAAAGCATGGAAAGAAGAAATGACATTTTTCACTGATGAAGAGAATGAAAGACAAAATGTTTCTCTAGCATCATTTCCTATCACATAGCAATTGAGATAAGAATTAATAATGTAGTAAAAACCTTGATTTGAAAAACAGAGTCATTGAAGATGGCTCAAGATACCTTTATAGAAGCATTAGAATATCTTGAAGGATGTTCTCTCTGTTTGGGTTCACAGTGGGATTACATATCTTTGAAAAGGATGGGAATTATGAGTACCATGGACAATGTCTCCCAGTTTTAGATTATCTGTCCCTCCATCTGTTGCCATAGTTATGTGCCACTTATATTAGTGTTTACTTACTATTTTCCATTCAATCAACTCTTTTAAAAATTTTTCAATATTCATATTACCTATATATTGCCTTCATTTCTAAGCAGCAATATCTAAGATTTTTAACACACTTGATTCTCTTTTATATAATCATGTTAAAGTCAATGTTAACAGTTTCAATTTTTAAATAATGAAATCTATTCATGCATTCCCTTAAACCATCTTCTCAATTATCAATGATAAGCATGCTATACTTTATGAAACACTTATAATAGGAATATAATGAAAGAAAAGAAGGAATCCAAAATAATAAGGTAAAGTTAAAGGTTAACTTGATTTATTTATGCCTAAATTTGCAGAATTCCAGACTATCTAGGTAGTAAATTGTTTTCTGACTTGAGAAAACTTTTCTCATTTATAAGAATGTGTCAGGATCAGGGATGTGGTGCTTTACCCAGCCTATACAGTAAATCCAGAGGTTGCTTGAGATGTGACTCCACTAGTCTGCAAACCTTAATAAATCTCTAAGCATAACTGAGTAGATGATTCCTTTATTACATTTTGGATTTTTCAAATATCAGTGCCTCTTCCTCAAAACTTCAGACTTAGCTGTCAGTTTCAGATAGAAGCAAATGTAGTAGAGGAAACCTTGCTTATTCAGATCACTTCTTTAATTTTTCGTATCAGGCTATTTTACATAGGCAACATTCCAGCACCATACACTATAGTGTATCTGTGAAACTTTCTGAGAATCTGCAATGGAAAGTGTGTTAATGTCTGAGGATCTATAACATTTTCTTGATAAAACAGTGCTTTCATGTCACATAAAATGAAACTGTCAGCATTTTCCTTTGTAGGATTCTCTCAAGCTTCAGAGCAAGTCCTTGACAGTTCTAGTATTGCCTTTAAATATCTTATTGAAATGTAGATTGACACTGTAACATTTTATAATGTTTGGAAAACCTTTTGCTTTTAAGACCTGCATATAAGTGAGTATTAATAAGCATTAACATTAGCTGCTGTATAGAATTTTCCTCCAAAAAGTTTTTCTTCCCCAGGACCTAATATTTAGATTCACTTTAAGACACAGTTGATTACCTAAGACTTTGATGCAGATTTTACAATAGAAGTCTATGTAGTTAGACATGTCACTACTTAGTCATTATCAAGATCAGGTTAAGGATAAAAACAGTCATCCATTCAAACATCTGTGGGTTCAAAAGGATCTAAAATTAAGAAGAATAATGTTACACTTGATTTTTTTCCTTTTTTATATAATCATGTTAAAGTCAATGTTAACAGTTTCAATTTTTAAATAATGAAATCTATTCATGCATTCCCTTAAACCATCTTCTCAATTATCAATGATAAGCATGCTATACTTTATGAAACACTTATAATAGGAATATAATGAAAGAAAAGAAGGAATCCAAAATAATAAGGTAAAGTTAAAGGTTAACTTGATTTATTTATGCCTAAATTTGCAGAATTCCAGACTATCTAGGTAGTAAATTGTTTTCTGACTTGAGAAAACTTTTCTCATTTATAAGAATGTGTCAGGATCAGGGATGTGGTGCTTTACCCAGCCTATACAGTAAATCCAGAGGTTGCTTGAGATGTGACTCCACTAGTCTGCAAACCTTAATAAATCTCTAAGCATAACTGAGTAGATGATTCCTTTATTACATTTTGGATTTTTCAAATATCAGTGCCTCTTCCTCAAAACTTCAGACTTAGCTGTCAGTTTCAGATAGAAGCAAATGTAGTAGAGGAAACCTTGCTTATTCAGATCACTTCTTTAATTTTTCGTATCAGGCTATTTTACATAGGCAACATTCCAGCACCATACACTATAGTGTATCTGTGAAACTTTCTGAGAATCTGCAATGGAAAGTGTGTTAATGTCTGAGGATCTATAACATTTTCTTGATAAAACAGTGCTTTCATGTCACATAAAATGAAACTGTCAGCATTTTCCTTTGTAGGATTCTCTCAAGCTTCAGAGCAAGTCCTTGACAGTTCTAGTATTGCCTTTAAATATCTTATTGAAATGTAGATTGACACTGTAACATTTTATAATGTTTGGAAAACCTTTTGCTTTTAAGACCTGCATATAAGTGAGTATTAATAAGCATTAACATTAGCTGCTGTATAGAATTTTCCTCCAAAAAGTTTTTCTTCCCCAGGACCTAATATTTAGATTCACTTTAAGACACAGTTGATTACCTAAGACTTTGATGCAGATTTTACAATAGAAGTCTATGTAGTTAGACATGTCACTACTTAGTCATTATCAAGATCAGGTTAAGGATAAAAACAGTCATCCATTCAAACATCTGTGGGTTCAAAAGGATCTAAAATTTAGAAGAATAATGTTACATCCTGTGCAATTTTGGCACAGTTCTTTAATTTAGCAATACTCAACAAATATTTGTTTACAAATGTAAAATTATAAACATGCCCATGGTAACACAAGTAATAATAAAAGTCAGAAAGACCTAGAATTTCAGTGTTTTCCCTGAAAGCTGCCGCCCTTCTCATCACTACTTGTGCAGTCCAGGTGGGTCAGGCAAGATGGAAAGACTGCCTTCTACTCCAAAACTCCCTGCAGTACCTGGCTTTGGGATTCTACTTCCTTTCACTTTTAAAGTCAGGATATTGACTAAAGGAATAACTAATGGAAGGGCAGTAATCTCACTACTTAGATTATCAGTCAGGATATAATGATCACATTTAACACCTGGCAAAATAGATCTTTCAAATAAATAAATCTTATTTTCTTTAAGCTTGCTTTTAGTTTATTACATCTAGCAGTTTAAAATGAACTGTATAATATTTCTTAATAATCTGTAAATTGGGATTTCATAAATAGAATAAATAATTGTATAATTATGAAATATCTATTCATGTCCAGAATTGTGCTACTAATTATGAGATGCAAGAGATATATGTCACTTTGCTTTTGTAAAAAATACAATTATATTGAAAAATTAGAGGGATAGGCTTCAATTTAGCTAGGGGACTGCAAAATAAACCAAATTACCTAAACCTTAAATATATAGTAAAATAAATGGGGACAGTAAGAGAAGATATCAATGTTGGCCGCATTTACGAGGATTTAGGAGTTAAATTATTCAGAGTCAGGATTGGGGATCAAAGTGTTTCTGAAATCTTAGTGGTACCAGTTTAACTGTAGAAGTTACTTATTGGGAACTCTAATACAGAAACACTCTGTATTTTACAAATTGACTAACGAAGACATGTCACAGCAGCTTTATATGTACCTTGAGGTTTTCAAACTCTAACTTTGTTAAAAGTAATTAATTAAATATTTGATTACAACTGTTAATATACACAAACATGGGGGAAGGCAGACATGTATATCTACATGTGGGCTTCCCTGGTGGCTCTCCTTGGTAAAGAATCTGCCTGCCAATCCAGGAGGATTGAGGGTTCAATTTTTCCTGGGTGAACAGAGGAAGATCCCAATTTTGGCACAGTTCTTTAATTAGCAATACTCAACAAATATTTGTTTACAAATGTAAAATTATAAACATGCCCATGGTAACACAAGTAATAATAAAAGTCAGAAAGACCTAGAATTTCAGTGTTTTCCCTGAAAGCTGCCGCCCTTCTCATCACTACTTGTGCAGTCCAGGTGGGTCAGGCAAGATGGAAAGACTGCCTTCTACTCCAAAACTCCCTGCAGTACCTGGCTTTGGGATTCTACTTCCTTTCACTTTTAAAGTCAGGATATTGACTAAAGGAATAACTAATGGAAGGGCAGTAATCTCACTACTTAGATTATCAGTCAGGATATAATGATCACATTTAACACCTGGCAAAATAGATCTTTCAAATAAATAAATCTTATTTTCTTTAAGCTTGCTTTTAGTTTATTACATCTAGCAGTTTAAAATGAACTGTATAATATTTCTTAATAATCTGTAAATTGGGATTTCATAAATAGAATAAATAATTGTATAATTATGAAATATCTATTCATGTCCAGAATTGTGCTACTAATTATGAGATGCAAGAGATATATGTCACTTTGCTTTTGTAAAAAATACAATTATATTGAAAAATTAGAGGGATAGGCTTCAATTTAGCTAGGGGACTGCAAAATAAACCAAATTACCTAAACCTTAAATATATAGTAAAATAAATGGGGACAGTAAGAGAAGATATCAATTTTGGGCCCGCATTTACGAGGATTTAGGAGTTAAATTATTCAGAGTCAGGATTGGGGATCAAAGTGTTTCTGAAATCTTAGTGGTACCAGTTTAACTGTAGAAGTTACTTATTGGGAACTCTAATACAGAAACACTCTGTATTTTACAAATTGACTAACGAAGACATGTCACAGCAGCTTTATATGTACCTTGAGGTTTTCAAACTCTAACTTTGTTAAAAGTAATTAATTAAATATTTGATTACAACTGTTAATATACACAAACATGGGGGAAGGCAGACATGTATATCTACATGTGGGCTTCCCTGGTGGCTCTCCTTGGTAAAGAATCTGCCTGCCAATCCAGGAGATGAGGGTTCAATCCCTGGGTCAGAAAGATCCCCTGGAGAATGAAATGGCAACTTGGTGCTCTTGCCTGGGAAATCCCATGAACAGAGGAGCCTGGTGAGCTATACTCCATGGGATCACAGAAGAGCGAAACACAACTTAGAGATTAAACACAACCAATATGTACATGCATGTACATATTCCTTAATTATCACATAAGTTTACTGAAATAATTTCATCAGAATACTTAGGAAGCATAAGACTTATTCATATTCCCAAATGATATAACCATTAACTAATATTATTTATCAAAATAGTAGATTTTGAAATATGTGCATCTTTGGAAAAGGTGGTGTTGGAGAATGTGTCACAGAAATGGAATTACTTAGGTACCAGATGCATTTCAAATGCTGGTAAACATCTAAATACAGGTAAGAAATGTTTGAGATTTTACATGAGACAAAAGTAAATTATTAAAAGAAAATTTATCAGAAATGAAATGAAAAAAGATCAGAGACAGGCATACAGAACCTCAAGGGCTTATGATACAAACAAAAAGCAATTTAATGTTAAAATACTCAATGAAATGACCTCATTTCCGTAGCACTTCTTGAATACACAAAAATATTAAATGTTTAATTTGTAGAAAAGAATTTGTTCTTCTATAGTGTCATATAATGAGAACACATTAAAGCACTTCCTTGGGAAATATTTTCTCTTCTCAAATGCAAGATTAAATCTGAACTGGTTCACCATAAAGTCATTCATATTTGACCTCCAAAAAAGAGAAATGAATGGTCTAATCAAGGTTAAACTTGATATCTAAAAGAAAAAAAAGAAGACCAGAAAAAAAAAAAAAAAAAGACTTAGGCAGCATTGAGAAAAGAAACACGAAGTTAACAAGTAACAGGTATTAAGTGAATTAAATTGGTAACTTTTAATTTTGCTAATTATTCTCATTATAATTATCATTAGAAGATTGGTTATTTTAATAATCCTTGGGAAAAATCTAGAACATTTGAATCACCTCATAAGCTTTTAAAAACACAAATTTATCTTCTGAAATCCATTAATTCATCCAACATGTATTTAGAACTTACCCTCTAGTAACATTGCTAAGAGTTTGAGATGAAAAATAAATGATGTGTACCTTCTCAGAACTCAGTCTAGAAAAGAAAAAAATAAAGAAAATTAATCTTTATAATAACCATTTTTGTAATTTTTAAAACAGGGAATCTAAAAGTGCAAATAAATACATACTAATAGAGATATTTTAAGAAGAAAAGCTTGACACAGGTTTGTAAAAATTCTGAGCTATGTAGAAAACTATTTGAGGATAGATGTGATGAGAGAGAAAGCTGGCAAACCAGTTAGCAGACCATTGCAATATCTCAGGTAAGAAACAGCAGAGGCTAGGAGAAAACAGGGTGCAAACTATTTTGTTTATTTACTGATTTATTTTTAAAACCAAAACTTTTATTTAGAAAGGCTAAAAGGATTTTAAATGGCATCTTGGGAAAAGGGGGAAATGTCAAAAATGATCTAGGTAGAAAAAGGCATCTAAATACAGGTAAGAAATGTTTGAGATTTTACATGAGACAAAAGTAAATTATTAAAAGAAAATTTATCAGAAATGAAATGAAAAAAGATCAGAGACAGGCATACAGAACCTCAAGGGCTTATGATACAAACAAAAAGCAATTTAATGTTAAAATACTCAATGAAATGACCTCATTTCCGTAGCACTTCTTGAATACACAAAAATATTAAATGTTTAATTTGTAGAAAAGAATTTGTTCTTCTATAGTGTCATATAATGAGAACACATTAAAGCACTTCCTTGGGAAATATTTTCTCTTCTCAAATGCAAGATTAAATCTGAACTGGTTCACCATAAAGTCATTCATATTTGACCTCCAAAAAAGAGAAATGAATGGTCTAATCAAGGTTAAACTTGATATCTAAAAGAAAAAAAAGAAGACCAGAAAGAAATCAAAAAAAAGACTTAGGCAGCATTGAGAAAAGAAACACGAAGTTAACAAGTAACAGGTATTAAGTGAATTAAATTGGTAACTTTTAATTTTGCTAATTATTCTCATTATAATTATCATTAGAAGATTGGTTATTTTAATAATCCTTGGGAAAAATCTAGAACATTTGAATCACCTCATAAGCTTTTAAAAACACAAATTTATCTTCTGAAATCCATTAATTCATCCAACATGTATTTAGAACTTACCCTCTAGTAACATTGCTAAGAGTTTGAGATGAAAAATAAATGATGTGTACCTTCTCAGAACTCAGTCTAGAAAAGAAAAAAATAAAGAAAATTAATCTTTATAATAACCATTTTTGTAATTTTTAAAACAGGGAATCTAAAAGTGCAAATAAATACATACTAATAGAGATATTTTAAGAAGAAAAGCTTGACACAGGTTTGTAAAAATTCTGAGCTATGTAGAAAACTATTTGAGGATAGATGTGATGAGAGAGAAAGCTGGCAAACCAGTTAGCAGACCATTGCAATATCTCAGGTAAGAAACAGCAGAGGCTAGGAGAAAAACAGGGTGCAAACTATTTTGTTTATTTACTGATTTATTTTTAAAACCAAAACTTTTATTTAGAAAGGCTAAAAGGATTGTATGCTAATTCGAAAAGGTAATCTGCACAAGGAAATTTCATCTTTGGCATCCTCCACATTGGATTCCACTATGTGTGCTTTGTTTTTTATTTGAGATCTGGAAGATACACACACACACACACCAAATCTACTTTTCAACCAGTCACTTATTCGCCTCTGCCTAGTTCAGAAATTCTTATGAACCTGTGTTCCTTCTGGAACGTGTTTTCCTCTTCTCCCCAAGCCAACCCCAGTGGGTTCACCTTTACAGGCTCTGGGACTAGGACAGGATGTAAGACATGTGAATGCTTCTTCACTGTAATATTTTGTTTATTTTGTCTATGCCTTATGGGCCCCTCAGGCTGAGAGTCGTAAGTGATATCAAGAGGTTCTTTGGTCTTCTAAATTCCACTTTGGTTTAAGCAAATGAGAGATACTACCCTGAGACTGAAGGATGAGAGCAAGAATGAGGCTAGATGTTTGTTTATTCCCTCTGCTCCTTCTTTGTCTTGACTTCTGCTCCTCTAGCAAAGACCACAGCTTACCTCAGACAGTACTCACCTCATCTGTCCTCTCTAGTTTTAGATAACTGATTCTCCCTTTTGTACCTTCAATCTACATAGTCAATAGCGTCAATAGTGACTACATAGTCAATAGTGTCCTGTTGCCCCCAGCCATGGGGTCTTAAAGTATTTCTTCTTGGTTTCTTCAAGCCTTATTATACTGTTTAAATATATTTTCATTATATTTTCATATATTTTCATTTTTGTATTATCCACTTAGTGTGGATCACACTCTCCTGGCAGAACCATGAATGATATATGTAACAATTGTGAAGAAGAGATGTAAATATATTTAAATATGTTTGATGCATGAAGATGACAGGACTTAGTGATGGCATAAAACTGGGGAATGAGGAAAAGAGAAATATCAAGGGTGTTTTCCAAGTTTCTGGCTTGGCGAGTAGGTGGGGGAAAGAGATGAGTTCACTTTTCAGAGATGAGTTCACTCATGGAGACTAGGTGGGATGGGAGCAGGACAAGACTTTTGTCTGGGCCATACTGAGTGGAGTTGTCAAGCAGGCCATTTGAAATTCATAAGTTAGAAGACTAGGATGTCAATTCCCACTTCCTTGAGGTGAGGGCATCAGTGATACTTTACTGAGGTGCAGGAACACACAGAAAGGTCCAAGTCCTTAAGAACGTTGTGGAACACGGAGGGAAAAAAGAGGTGAAAGAGGCTTCCTCTGGTGGTCCAGTGGGTAAGGACACCACCTTGCAGTGCAAGGGGCGCCGGTTCGATCCCTGGCCTGGGAAGATCCCACGTGCCGCGGAGTGGCTGGACTGATGGGTCCAATCACCCAGCCGGAGCTCTGGGGCACATGCGCCCAGAGCTGGAGCTCTGCGACAACAGACGCCACAGCGATGGGAGGCCTGCAGGAGCCAAAGAACAAAGATGGATGAAAAATAGAGAAATGGAAGACCAATAGAAGTGGCCCGCCCGCTCCTCTCCCTCCCCAACCCGACCCCTGCCCAAAATAAATATAAATAAATAAATAAATCTTTTAAAAAAAAAAAGAGGCGAAAGATGTAACAAACTACAATACTGAATTAATGCTATATACAAAAAGTACAAAAAAATAATATAATGGGAAAAAAACCTATTTTAGAGGTGAAGAAAAATGACAGTTCTAATTAAGACAAGTTGAGTAGGTGAAAAAAATAAAGAATAATATTCTAGGTAGTTGAACCAGTATTTGTTTTAAATCCCTGTGGAAAAAAAGGAAATTAGTTCATTTGAGAAACTGGAAAGTGGCCCAGGTGGCTGGAGATTAGTGAGTCAAGGAGGAAGTAGCATAAGATTAGGTTGCTAAAGTGGCAGGAGACCAGATTATTAGGTCATGTTAAAGATGGGTCTGTTACATTCTGACTATTATAGTATTTGCTACCTAGAGATAAAGCAGCTTAACTTTAATGTAAATCTTAAAATGGCCTATGCTCCTATGAAAGTGCCTGTATTAGGTCTTACTCCCATGCATATCAGATAGAATTGGGATAGTCAGTATTCTTCAAATAATTTTACAATTGGGCCAACTGACTTATCTATTTTCCAGTAAAGTACTATTATGTAAGGACACTGATGGAAAAGAGAATATATTTGATAAATCACATAGGAAACAAATGCATATGAATTCTAATATTTCTTTATATCCTTATGCTTTGAATTGAACTCCATAAATTAGAATTCATATGTGTTTTTCCCTTTATGTACCTTTGCTCTGTGTTAATTATTACATGTTGTAAACAACTCTATTATATAGAAATGTTGGGAAACAAAATCATGAATATTATTTAAGGTTTGTTTTGGAAATTTTCACTAACGCTTTAACACTAAATTTAATTATCCTAGTCTTTTTTGCAAAGGCAGGTGCTTGCAAAGGCAGGTGGTGAAAATGTTCTTGTCTGAAGTCCAGGTTGCCTCTGATTACTTACTCTGGTACACATAACAAACATACCATGAAAAACTTAAAACTTCATTCAAAGATTACTCATTTATTTTTTAAACGAAGAAAAAATAAATCAGAAAGGGAAAAAAACAAATATCATATATTACCGCATGTATGTACAATCTAGACAAATGGTACAGATGAACTTATTCACAAAACAATAATAAAGACACAGACATAAAGAGCAAACATATTAGCACTGGAGGAGGGGTAAGAGGGTGGAATGAATAGGGATGTTGGGATTGACATATGTACAATTTCTATGTACAAAATAGATAACTAATGAGAACCTACTGTATAACACAGGGAGCTCTACTTGGTGTTCTGTGGTGGCCTAAATGGTAAGGAAATTGACAAAGGAGGGGATGTATATATATACACATAGGGAATCCCTGGTGGCTCAGACAGAGAAAAATCTGCCTGCAATTCAGGAGACCTGGGTTTGATCCATGGGTTGGGAAGATCCCCTGGAGAAGGGAATTTTCCATGGAGAGAGGAAACTGGTGGGCTACAGTCCATGGGGTCACAAAAGAATCTGACATTACTAAGCAACTAACACTGACCAAAGTATACGTATAGCTTATTTCCTTGACTGTACAACACAAAATAACACATTAAAGAGATGCTTTACAATATTATGTTATTTTCTGCTGTACAATAAAACTAAAAAAAAAAAATTAGCAATATTTTCTAAAGTTATCATTCATTCACTAAGTCATGTCCGACTCTCTGTGATGCCATGGACTGCAGCATGCCCGGTTCCTCTGTCTTCCACTATCTCTCAGAGTTTGCTCAGATTCATGTCCATTTACCTGGCGAAGATATTTAACCACTCATCCTTTACTGCCCTCTCCTTCTCCCCTCCTCAATCTTTCCCAGTAGCAGGCTGTTTTCCAATGAGTTGACTTCACATCATGTGGCCAGCATATTGGAGCTTCAGCTTCGGCAAGGGTTCTTCCAGTGAATATTCAGGGTTAATTTCCTTTCGGATTGACTCGTTTGATCTCCCTGCTGTCCAAGGGGCTCTGAAGAGTCTTCTCCAGTACCACAATTTAAAAGCATCCATTCCTCAGGGCTCAGCCTTCTTTCTGGTCTGACTCTCACATCTATACATGACTACTGGAAAAACCATAGCTTTGACTATACAGAACTTTGCTGACAAAGTGATATCTTTGCTTTTTAATATGTTGTCTAGATTTATCATAGTTTTCCTTCCAAGAAGCAAGCGTCTTTTAATTTCATGGCTTCAGTCACCAGCCTCAGCTTCCATTTTTCCCCATCTATTTGCCATGGAGTGATAGGATCCGATAACATGATCTTAGTTTTTTGAATGTTGAGTGTCAAGTCAGCATTTTCACTCTCCTCTTTCACTCTCATAAAGTGGTTCTTTAGTTCCTCTTCACTTTCTGCCATTAGAGTGGTATTTTGTGAGGTTGTTGATACTTCTCCCCACAATCTTGATTCCAGCTTATGCTTCATCTTGCCTGACAAGATGTACTCTGTAAGCAGTTTTTGTAAGTTGTACTGTTCATATAAGGTAAATAAACAGAGTAACATTATACAACATTGTTGCACTCCTTTCCAAATTCTGAAACTGTCCATTGTTTCATGTCTGCTTTAACAGTTGGTTACTGACTTACACACAGGTTTCTCAAGAAAAAGGTAAGACACTCTGATTTTCCCATCCCTATGTAGTAATATTTTCCACAATTTGCTGTGATCCACACAGTCAAATACTTAAGCGTAGTCAGTAAAGCAGAAATTGATGTTTTTCTGGAATTACCCTACTTTCTCCTTAACCCAATGAATGCTGGCAATTTGATCTCTGATTCCTCTGCTTCTTCAAAATCCATCATGAACATTTGGAAATTCTCCATTCACTTACTGCTAAAGCCCAGCTTGAAAGAGTTTGAGCAAAAACTTGCTAGCATGTGATCCATGAAGGGAATTTTCAAAAGTAGCTCATTTCCATATAGTGCTGCTATATGCCATGGCACTGTTCTAAACTTTTCACATATATTAAATAATTTACTCCTTATAACAATTCTATGATCCAGGTACTCTTATTATTATCATTTCAGAGATGAGCCAGCTGAATTACTGGTTGTTACCTAACTTGCCTGAAGATGAATAGGTAAAATTTGCTGACTAGAATCTAAATGAGTCAGTCTGACTTTAGAATCTGCAGTCTTAGCTCTCACGGGTTGGTGTTTTTTCAACAAAAAAAGATCCATTTAAAGATAGGTAAGCTATCATATTATGCAGTTTGTCTTGAGTACCATAACTTGCTAGATGAATAGGTATTTCATAGAACTTTGCTGACAAAGTGATATCTTTGCTTTTTAATATGTTGTCTAGATTTATCATAGTTTTCCTTCCAAGAAGCAAGCGTCTTTTAATTTCATGGCTTCAGTCACCAGCCTCAGCTTCCATTTTTCCCCATCTATTTGCCATGGAGTGATAGGATCCGATAACATGATCTTAGTTTTTTGAATGTTGAGTGTCAAGTCAGCATTTTCACTCTCCTCTTTCACTCTCATAAAGTGGTTCTTTAGTTCCTCTTCACTTTCTGCCATTAGAGTGGTATTTTGTGAGGTTGTTGATACTTCTCCCCACAATCTTGATTCCAGCTTATGCTTCATCTTGCCTGACAAGATGTACTCTGTAAGCAGTTTTTGTAAGTTGTACTGTTCATATAAGGTAAATAAACAGAGTAACATTATACAACATTGTTGCACTCCTTTCCAAATTCTGAAACTGTCCATTGTTTCATGTCTGCTTTAACAGTTGGTTACTGACTTACACACAGGTTTCTCAAGAAAAAGGTAAGACACTCTGATTTTCCCATCCCTATGTAGTAATATTTTCCACAATTTGCTGTGATCCACACAGTCAAATACTTAAGCGTAGTCAGTAAAGCAGAAATTGATGTTTTCTGGAATTACCCTACTTTCTCCTTAACCCAATGAATGCTGGCAATTTGATCTCTGATTCCTCTGCTTCTTCAAAATCCATCATGAACATTTGGAAATTCTCCATTCACTTACTGCTAAAGCCCAGCTTGAAAGAGTTTGAGCAAAAACTTGCTAGCATGTGATCCATGAAGGGAATTTTCAAAAGTAGCTCATTTCCATATAGTGCTGCTATATGCCATGGCACTGTTCTAAACTTTTCACATATATTAAATAATTTACTCCTTATAACAATTCTATGATCCAGGTACTCTTATTATTATCATTTCAGAGATGAGCCAGCTGAATTACTGGTTGTTACCTAACTTGCCTGAAGATGAATAGGTAAAATTTGCTGACTAGAATCTAAATGAGTCAGTCTGACTTTAGAATCTGCAGTCTTAGCTCTCACGGGTTGGTGTTTTTTCAACAAAAAAAGATCCATTTAAAGATAGGTAAGCTATCATATTATGCAGTTTGTCTTGAGTAAAATTCTTATAAGAAATATTTTCTCGTGTGATGACATCAGAGAATTAAAAGCATATGCATATTATAGACATTCATGAACCCGGTCAGTATTTCATAGAACTAGAAATATGTCACTACCCAGATTAATTGGTATTCATATCACTTTTTCTTCTCAATTAAATACATAAAGAAGAGAACTGATTAATGATGTTTAAGCAGTTGTTGGTTTCATCTAAACATTGTTAATGAAGTCAAATGTGGATTTAACTATCTTTTAAATGATAGAGGGAAATCTGAGAAAGTAGAAAGGGAAAATGATCTGTCTATCTAGATCTCTTCCACAGATATTTCTTCCATTATAGGGATTAAATAAAATCTGAGTTCAATGAGCATCTATGAATATTGGCTACTTCATTTTGAAAAATAAAATTTCGATGATTCTCTAGAGTTGTTTCTCAATTTTAAAATGCCCATGAATATTAGAAGGCACAGAGAGTTAATTATGTAAAATTTTCATCCTAACTGTCAAAATGATTTGTTTTGAAAAGCATCTGAAAGTCTCTAGGCCACCCACCATTTTAATAACTCTGACTGTTCCATATATCAAGCCACTCTGTCCAATTTGGACAATTTTATTTTATATAATGATAAATTTTACTCTCTGTCATTATTATAAACTTATCCCAGTAAGTAGATGATCATCTCTACTATAGGAATGAAAAGAATAGTTCAACAAAACAAAGATATAACTATATAATCACATACCTCTAGGCACACATTATTAGTCCTTTATATTTTCCTTTTTATTTTTCTGTTATAAATATAAATATGATATCCACTGAGAAATACACCTCCACTGTTAAGGATTTCTTCTTGAAGATTGTTGTCATTTGGAATTTCATTTCTATGAGGTATTTTGATGTTCAGAATTTAATTCTAGGATAAAGTGTCAAATATGAGGTTGCTGGCTACATAAATACTAACCCTCTACCCCCCAATTCAATTTCAAAGTGCAATTCAGGTGAAAGCAAATAAATAAATAAAAGGTTTGGTTAATTTTGGACATTTGTTTGGTACCATGTCATTCACAACTCTGTCCATTTAGAAACAAAATTTGCATTGACATACGAATGATGTATAACATAGTATAATTACTTACGGGGTCCTTGAAAAGAGAAGGTCCTTTTTTTTCCAAGTGATTTAACTTTGAAAAGGAATTACTTCACATGCCCAGCAAATACTATTCAATAGCATTTTATGAGGTCTTTTTCCTGCATATTTCTACACATGGACAGATTATTGTGTGTTCTAAAACCTGTATTTACACGACACACTTTTATGGTCCAACGGGCAAACACTACTTAGTCCTAAAATAACATCACAGTAATGACTACAGTCAAGACAGCAAGAACACTCCACCATTATTATCCATATCAGACGGCACCAGATGGGGTATCTGTGGCAGAGGGCTGACAGTGGTGAACACTGAACAACTGCTTCTGGTATTTCCGTGTACTCTTAGGCACAGCAGTACCACCTTCAAAATAAGTAGTACACAAACACTTTCATTTTGAAGAAATATATTGTATCATATATATTTTTTTCTTCACCTGGATCTAGTAAAGGAAGAGATGATACAGAGAATTAAAGATGAACTCATTAAGCAGAATTTAGCCAAATTTGACTGGGTTGAAAAGACGATTTCCCAGCTTCAGCAATATTGATCTTTTTTGTTTTGGAACATTCTTGTTGCAAAGACTGTCCCATGCACTGTGGGCTTAACAGTAAAACACAACAGTACGAAGTCCCCACAGACTTGTGGCAATCAAAAATGTTTCCTCACTTGAAAGTCACTGATCTAAAGGAATGATCTCTTGGACCTACATAAACTCTTTAACTAGCTAAATTATATCGTTTGCTTTTGTCAATGTCAGATTTTTATCAGTTTTTAGAGACAAGGTGCAATTTTTTCTCAAAGTATGCTCCATTTATGCTTGTTGATTTGTTGTTTAACTTTGAAATCATGGCTAGAGAAGGTGAGTATTTTGCATGTGCAATATGACTTCACCTGTTTTATACTGATGGCAAGAAAATAAAGTGGGAAATATTGAGTCAAATAATACAAAGGATCTTCCTTTAGAGGAAAGCCTCAAGTGTCTATTGGTGAAAGAAACTGGCTTCTATGGGACCCCGACTGGGCCACATACTTCTGGAGGCCCACAGTTCTGGGCCAATTTCTGCTCATAGTTAAAAATAAATCCTGATGACTGAGGAAATTTGATGACAAAAGCTGCTCACTCCTGGAATCAGTGGGCTTTTCAGGTACTTTTCTCATCTCTTTATGCTTTTGGAATAAGAAGGCTGTTTCCAAGAAACTGGGTAGGTAAAAAAAGAAAGGGGCAAAATTATTTACCATATCACTAATTGTAAACATGATTCAAATTATAATAATAGACAGCAAAAAGTCAGACTCCCTGCATATGCTTCATTGTTAATGTCCACCGGTAAGTCTAATTATTATGCTTGGACTGTCATTTCTGTCATCACGTGTAGTCAGGGATTCATTGCTTTAGTTAATCAAAAATCCTCCTTTGCAGAGAGTAACCATATATACATGAATTATCCAATTTTTAAATTGCAACAATATAATAAAAGTCTACTTACTATGACATTTTTTCTCATATTACTTCTTTCTATGATAATTTAAAAGGGATTTCAGGATATTTTGTTTGCTTTAGGGTTATCACTATAAAGTTAAGTTATCACTGTAGCTGTGAAGAAGTGCCTTCTGATAAGGATTTCTGACTGATATAATGCCAGGAAAAATATTTTTTAACATTCAGTATTAACATTGGAATATTGATAAGCACTAAATGAATACAATGGCAAATATAATTACTATATTATACATAGCATCATATTCTGCAAAATGCACAGTATCTAATTTTAGAAACATTCAATAAATACTGAAAAAGATCAAACTTTCATTCATCTACAAGTTCCTAGTAAGTTACTACTATGTATGTTGTTTGCTAAATATTGTTTATTATATAGTAAATGCAGAAAATGAATGTGATTGTTTATATTTCAGGAAGTACAAATTTAACACTATCATTTTGATACTACTCTAATTTTTAGCATATATTCAATTTTCTTAAACAGAATTATCTAATGTGACAAGTTACTTCTTTTAACAGCTTTTATTTTCTGTATGAGCAAGAAAACCTAAGGGGAATGATCTTGAGGAAATTTTGGTGAAAGAAACTGGCTTCTATGGGACCCGACTGGGCCACATACTTCTGGAGGCCCACAGTTCTGGGCCAATTTCTGCTCATAGTTAAAAATAAATCCTGATGACTGAGGAAATTTGATGACAAAAGCTGCTCACTCCTGGAATCAGTGGGCTTTTCAGGTACTTTTCTCATCTCTTTATGCTTTTGGAATAAGAAGGCTGTTTCCAAGAAACTGGGTAGGTAAAAAAAGAAAGGGGCAAAATTATTTACCATATCACTAATTGTAAACATGATTCAAATTATAATAATAGACAGCAAAAAGTCAGACTCCCTGCATATGCTTCATTGTTAATGTCCACCGGTAAGTCTAATTATTATGCTTGGACTGTCATTTCTGTCATCACGTGTAGTCAGGGATTCATTGCTTTAGTTAATCAAAAATCCTCCTTTGCAGAGAGTAACCATATATACATGAATTATCCAATTTTTAAATTGCAACAATATAATAAAAGTCTACTTACTATGACATTTTTTCTCATATTACTTCTTTCTATGATAATTTAAAAGGGATTTCAGGATATTTTGTTTGCTTTAGGGTTATCACTATAAAGTTAAGTTATCACTGTAGCTGTGAAGAAGTGCCTTCTGATAAGGATTTCTGACTGATATAATGCCAGGAAAAATATTTTTTAACATTCAGTATTAACATTGGAATATTGATAAGCACTAAATGAATACAATGGCAAATATAATTACTATATTATACATAGCATCATATTCTGCAAAATGCACAGTATCTAATTTTAGAAACATTCAATAAATACTGAAAAAGATCAAACTTTCATTCATCTACAAGTTCCTAGTAAGTTACTACTATGTATGTTGTTTGCTAAATATTGTTTATTATATAGTAAATGCAGAAAATGAATGTGATTGTTTATATTTCAGGAAGTACAAATTTAACACTATCATTTTGATACTACTCTAATTTTTAGCATATATTCAATTTTTTCTTAAACAGAATTATCTAATGTGACAAGTACCTACCTATCATTTTAAAGTTCTTGAGACTTTAATATTTCAGAATAATCTGACCTATTCATTTAGGATTACCAAGTATCCTCTGATTCTGTAAGTGTAAAAAAAAAAAGAAAAAGAAAAAACCAAAAACTCCCAATTCCCTGATAGTTTAAGAAAGAGAACAAGATTTGTTTGGATGAACAAGCACCTTAATTCTCTAAATAAACATATATTTTAAAGAGATGGAAATAATGAATAGACTTTATCAATTCTAAATTTCCTTTAATTTTTAATGCATTTTTCTTTTTACTTTTCAAATCATTTTCTTATGCATAGAGAACAAAAGATGAATCACCCTGCAGTTAATTTTTATAATTTCATCAGCTGGTAGCAGAGGACTAGTTGCTCTGTGGATAAAGCATTGGCTTTATATTCTAAAGGACAACTTCAAATCCTGTTAAGGTTATATTTTTATTAAAATTTCCATTAATGTTTCCATCAATGTGATTATAGATTAATATTAATTAATTCTTACCATTTTTTGAAGAAATAAATGGAGCCATATCTGATTCAAAGTTAAACACGACACTATTCAGGCTTTCTTGGTAACCCTTTCCTGTGTTTAGAATTGGCTGGGGAGAAAGGGAATAAGATATCTTTAATGGCACTTTATTGAACTCAGTAATTTAAATAGCCTACCCTGATTCTTAAAGATATCAAATTACCATATGGATGATGTCTTTCTCATCAAATCTGTTCTCATTGTTTACCAAGAAAATGACAAAGGTAATTTTTAATGTTGGACATGGTACTTATGTGTATGAGTTGTTGATATTAATGAGAGTTCTGAGATGAGAACTCTATGGGGTGAGTTGTCTATGCTAAAAACTGCTATATCAACAAAAAGATTAACACTATATAGAAAGTGACAAGAGAAACCACTGGCATTGCTTTTCTGGAGTTTTAATTTATTGTTATAACAAATGAAAACTGTATTCTAGGAAAAAGTATAATATTTATGCTTGGAGTGCTGGGATTTAGGGTGGGCCACCAGGTAGTCTTTGTATAAGCAAACCTTGGGAAGAACTGCTAAATTTTTAATGCTTTTTTCCTTTCCGATACTCTAATTTTTAGCATATATTCAATTTTTTCTTAAACAGAATTATCTAATGTGACAAGTACCTACCTATCATTTTAAAGTTCTTGAGACTTTAATATTTCAGAATAATCTGACCTATTCATTTAGGATTACCAAGTATCCTCTGATTCTGTAAGTGTAAAAAAAAAAAGAAAAAGAAAAAACCAAAAACTCCCAATTCCCTGATAGTTTAAGAAAGAGAACAAGATTTGTTTGGATGAACAAGCACCTTAATTCTCTAAATAAACATATATTTTAAAGAGATGGAAATAATGAATAGACTTTATCAATTCTAAATTTCCTTTAATTTTTAATGCATTTTTCTTTTTACTTTTCAAATCATTTTCTTATGCATAGAGAACAAAAGATGAATCACCCTGCAGTTAATTTTTATAATTTCATCAGCTGGTAGCAGAGGACTAGTTGCTCTGTGGATAAAGCATTGGCTTTATATTCTAAAGGACAACTTCAAATCCTGTTAAGGTTATATTTTTATTAAAATTTCCATTAATGTTTCCATCAATGTGATTATAGATTAATATTAATTAATTCTTACCATTTTTTGAAGAAATAAATGGAGCCATATCTGATTCAAAGTTAAACACGACACTATTCAGGCTTTCTTGGTAACCCTTTCCTGTGTTTAGAATTGGCGGGGGAGAAATGTAATAAGATATCTTTAATGGCACTTTATTGAACTCAGTAATTTAAATAGCCTACCCTGATTCTTAAAGATATCAAATTACCATATGGATGATGTCTTTCTCATCAAATCTGTTCTCATTGTTTACCAAGAAAATGACAAAGGTAATTTTTAATGTTGGACATGGTACTTATGTGTATGAGTTGTTGATATTAATGAGAGTTCTGAGATGAGAACTCTATGGGGTGAGTTGTCTATGCTAAAAACTGCTATATCAACAAAAAGATTAACACTATATAGAAAGTGACAAGAGAAACCACTGGCATTGCTTTTCTGGAGTTTTAATTTATTGTTATAACAAATGAAAACTGTATTCTAGGAAAAAGTATAATCTTTATGCCCCTTGGGGAGTGCTGGGATTTAGGGTGGGCCACCAGGTAGTCTGTTTGTATTAAGACATTCTAAACTTCTTTGAGATATAGGAAGAGGACTTTGAAACTGATGTGTTCAGCGTTGGACCCTTGGGAACAAATATGAGACAAAGGATTATTATAAGCTTCAGGGAGGAAATGTTATTTAAAGTGAAATGCAAACTTACCCTAACATTTGAAGTTTTAGTGGTTAATGTGAACATCACATTCTCTGAAGCATGACAGGACTGAATAACACTCATGTTTACCTTGGTCATTTAACAGTTAAGCCTGGTCATTTAACAGTGATGGGAAGTTTGTAGTATTCTAAGATTTAGAGGGATGATATAGAGCTTAACTTTTGGAGCCTAGCACTATGATATCAAAATATAAAGGAGAAGTCTAGAGGCTAATCTTTATATCTTGTTTGCCTAATTTTTGTTACCTATAACATCCAGAGAGATTTTTAAATTTCTTTAGAAAAAAAAGGATATTGGATAAATATATGAAAATATAATCCTAAATATGGCAGATAAAGGAGATAAAGCTGACACCCCCAAATATGAGCATGCATGTGGTAAATATTCTATATTATATATTGAGATGCTTTTACAGCATTGGATTATTAGCTATTAGACTATTTTTTTTAAAACCAATAATATTAAGAACTGCCATTAATTAGACATTTTCTTTGTGGTAGGCACTGTCAAGAGTTTTAATCTCATGGGACTCTCACAGATGCCATATCAGGAAGGCATAATTATTTTTCCCACCATAAAGGTAAGTAAACTGAGTTTAAGAGAAGTTCATCACAAAGACAATGTTCAGCAAACAATAAAATCAGGCCAAGTGTCTATGTGGAAATTCTTAAAAGTAATTTTTTTTTTTGGAAAGAACACTGACAGTGTTTTCAGTGAGGAAAAAGAAAATTGAGGACATATTAATTGTTCATGTCATAAATTTAGGAAGGAGATGCAGGTTAGCTTCTCGAAGTTGCCTGCAGCCAGGATTGAAACATAACAACAACAAAAAATGTTCTAGCAACCAATAGATTGACATCCACAAGCAAAAGAGTGGAGAGAAAGATAAGCATGCCCACAACTCTTTAAAAGACACGTGCACTCCATATGGGGTTGGGTGAAAAAGTATAATCTTTATGCGGATGGGGGTTTCCACCAGGTAGTCTCTTTGTATTCAGACATTCTAAACTTCTTTGAGATATAGGAAGAGGACTTTGAAACTGATGTGTTCAGCGTTGGACCCTTGGGAACAAATATGAGACAAAGGATTATTATAAGCTTCAGGGAGGAAATGTTATTTAAAGTGAAATGCAAACTTACCCTAACATTTGAAGTTTTAGTGGTTAATGTGAACATCACATTCTCTGAAGCATGACAGGACTGAATAACACTCATGTTTACCTTGGTCATTTAACAGTTAAGCCTGGTCATTTAACAGTGATGGGAAGTTTGTAGTATTCTAAGATTTAGAGGGATGATATAGAGCTTAACTTTTGGAGCCTAGCACTATGATATCAAAATATAAAGGAGAAGTCTAGAGGCTAATCTTTATATCTTGTTTGCCTAATTTTTGTTACCTATAACATCCAGAGAGATTTTTAAATTTCTTTAGAAAAAAAAGGATATTGGATAAATATATGAAAATATAATCCTAAATATGGCAGATAAAGGAGATAAAGCTGACACCCCCAAATATGAGCATGCATGTGGTAAATATTCTATATTATATATTGAGATGCTTTTACAGCATTGGATTATTAGCTATTAGACTATTTTTTTTAAAACCAATAATATTAAGAACTGCCATTAATTAGACATTTTCTTTGTGGTAGGCACTGTCAAGAGTTTTAATCTCATGGGACTCTCACAGATGCCATATCAGGAAGGCATAATTATTTTTCCCACCATAAAGGTAAGTAAACTGAGTTTAAGAGAAGTTCATCACAAAGACAATGTTCAGCAAACAATAAAATCAGGCCAAGTGTCTATGTGGAAATTCTTAAAAGTAATTTTTTTTTTTGGAAAGAACACTGACAGTGTTTTCAGTGAGGAAAAAGAAAATTGAGGACATATTAATTGTTCATGTCATAAATTTAGGAAGGAGATGCAGGTTAGCTTCTCGAAGTTGCCTGCAGCCAGGATTGAAACATAACAACAACAAAAAATGTTCTAGCAACCAATAGATTGACATCCACAAGCAAAAGAGTGGAGAGAAAGATAAGCATGCCCACAACTCTTTAAAAGACACGTGCACTCCATATGGGGTTGGGTGATCCAGAGTAAGGTTCAGCACTTTTTCTTTAAGATTAGGTTTCATTCTGCTAACAGCGTGTTGGCTGAGTCCCCACTAGCAAGTAATTAAGACTTTGTGCTTCCCTGCGTTTTAGAAGCTCTCCTCCTGAAACATGCAGTCACATGGGAACATAAGCTTTGCCAGGCTGGGTCATGGTTTGGGAGCAGCATCAGAAGAGGATTTCCTTTTTTTTTTTTTTTTTTTTTTAATTACAGAGCTTTGTTGTTTACTGCCCCACATCAACTTGAATTAGTCATAGACATGCGTATGTTCCTTACCTCTTGACCCTTGCTCCCATCTCCATTTCCATTCCATCCCTTTAGATTGTTAACGGAGCCCCTTTTTGAGTTCCTTTAGTCTTACAGCAGATTCCCATTGGTTGTCTATTGTACATATGGTAATGCAAGTTTCCATGTTACTCTTTCCATATATCTAGACCACTCCTCCCCACAATGTCCATAAGTCTGTTCTCTATGTCTATTTCTAGATTGCTGCTCTGCATATACATTTATCAGTATCATCTTTATATATTCCACATATATGTGTCAGTACACAATATTTACCTTTCTCTTTCTGACTTACTTCACTCTCTATAATAGGTTCTACGTTCATTCACCCCATTAGGACTGACTCAAATGTATTTCTTTTTATGGCTGAGTAATATTCCATTGTATATATGTACCACAGCTTCTCTATCCATTCATCAGTTGATGGGCATCTAGGTTGTTTCCATGTTTTAGCTATTGTAAATAGTGCTCCAATGGACAATGGGATTACATGTGCCTTTTTCAATTTTGATTTCCTCAGGGTATATGCCTAGTAGTGCGATTGCTGGGTCAAATGGTGGTTCTATTCCTAGTTTTCTAAGGAATCCAGGAGAGGGTTTCTACTCAAAGGGTTCAGTTTTCTGAGAAGCTGAGGATGGGATGGATGATTGATTGACTGTACCTATGAGAGAAGATGCAGGAGGGAATTTTCAAGAAATGGGAACTTTGAGTGAAGTTAGGAGAAGAAAGCAGTATGCTACCAAGTAATCTAAAGAAAGGGCTTCCAGGTGGTGCTAGTGGTAAAGAACCCACCTGCTGGTGCAGGATAAGAGACACGGATTCAATTTCTGGGTTAGGAAGATTCCCTGGAGAGGGACATGGCAACCCACTCCAGTATTATTACCTGGAGAGTCCAATGGTCAGAGGAGGCTGTCAGGCTACAATCCATAGGGTCAGAAAGAGTCAGATAGGACTGGAGTGACTTAGCACAGTATAGAGGAAAGGGGGATAAATTAATGTCTGAAATTCAAGAAGAAACTTGGTTGAACAAAAAGAAGGCAAAAACTAGACGGTGAGATTTGCTTAACCAGTGAACCTGGATGATGTCCTTCTGAATTTTTTTTATAAGAAGCACACAAGTGCTGAGACCCTCAGATGTGCCAGGATCAAGGCTAGAGACACAAAGATGTGTCAGACATATTCATTTGAGGAGGAGGGCAGATGCTGAGCCACCATGCTTGGTGTTAGACTAAACAGCTGACTTGTCATTCATACAGGCTTATGGAAATGGCAACAGTGCAGTCAAACCGATCCTTCCCCCTCATCTCACTTGATTTGGAGCCTAGAAAAAAAGTATCTTGACTCAGGTTAGCCAAAGGTATGCCTGAAGGAATTAGAAACTATATTCAAAGATTAACTAGCCTCCTTGGGAAGGGCAAGTTTCTCACATCTGAAAATAAAATAGGCCAAATATGTGGTTTCAAATCTGATTGATTACTCAGTACCTCCTGGGCATGATTTTACAGCATAGAACAAAACTCCTGCTCCTGGAAACTCAAAAGGTCTAACCAGATATATTCTCACAACATAAACACTTCCCTGAACAATTTCAAAAGGAACTAAAATCCCCAAAATAATTTTCTCTTCACTGTAGACTTTGTTAGATTAAGCTTAAAGGAAAAACTATTATATTGCTGGCAACATCTGCATCTAATTTATAAAGATCCAAATGTAGGGAAAACATATCCTTCAAATTATTAATATGGCCCCTAAAACAAGCAATCTCACTGGTGTGTATGAAAGCAAATTTGTGCACATTTTTTTAAGGGATAGATCTATTGCATTAACTGAAGCACGAATACATAGTTAGTAACTTATATTTTCTAATTACTTGGAAAGTTGAGGAGAAACTAGGTTTACATGGAGAACTAGTTTCATCACTAAGTAACTAGATGTTTTGTCTTTATGTACTTTTAGGTTACACAAAAAATTACAGTTTTAGGAAAATCATTGTCTGGATTGAAAACAATTTTAAAATATATTTAACATGCTCAAAGACCTGAGTCATAAAAATTCTTAGGTCTGAAACAGTATTTTTCAATAGTATCAGTTTTTGCTTAAGTAAAATCTTACACAAATGCCTAGCTTATCAAAAAGATAAGACTGGGCTTCCTGGTGGTCCAGTGGGTAAGGACACCGCCTTGCAGTACAAGGCGCGGTTTGATCTCTGGCCTGGGAAGATCCCTCGTGCTGCAGAGCGGCTGGACCTGTGTCTAGCTATCGAGCTTGAGCTCTGGAGTGCCACGAAAGAGGCCACTGCAATGGAAGACCCACACCGGCCAAAGAATAAAGATAAATAAATGAAAGACCAATAGATATGGACAAAAAAAAAATCTTAAAAATGAAAAAAGAAAAAAACATAAGACTGGAATAGATTAAGAGAGAGCAAGTGCAGGTGCCCAGAGGTTTTATTTTTGGCCATAATGTTATCTACAGTAGGAGCCATTAACTCCTTCTCAAAGCTTTGGAGTTTCACACATCTGAAAATAAAATAGGCCAAATATGTGGTTTCAAATCTGATTGATTACTCAGTACCTCCTGGGCATGATTTTACAGCATAGAACAAAACTCCTGCTCCTGGAAACTCAAAAGGTCTAACCAGATATATTCTCACAACATAAACACTTCCCTGAACAATTTCAAAAGGAACTAAAATCCCCAAAATAATTTTCTCTTCACTGTAGACTTTGTTAGATTAAGCTTAAAGGAAAAACTATTATATTGCTGGCAACATCTGCATCTAATTTATAAAGATCCAAATGTAGGGAAAACATATCCTTCAAATTATTAATATGGCCCCTAAAACAAGCAATCTCACTGGTGTGTATGAAAGCAAATTTGTGCACATTTTTTTAAGGGATAGATCTATTGCATTAACTGAAGCACGAATACATAGTTAGTAACTTATATTTTCTAATTACTTGGAAAGTTGAGGAGAAACTAGGTTTACATGGAGAACTAGTTTCATCACTAAGTAACTAGATGTTTTGTCTTTATGTACTTTTAGGTTACACAAAAAATTACAGTTTTAGGAAAATCATTGTCTGGATTGAAAACAATTTTAAAATATATTTAACATGCTCAAAGACCTGAGTCATAAAAATTCTTAGGTCTGAAACAGTATTTTTCAATAGTATCAGTTTTTGCTTAAGTAAAATCTTACACAAATGCCTAGCTTATCAAAAAAGATAAGACTGGGCTTCCCTGGTGGTCCAGTGGGTAAGGACACCGCCTTGCAGTACAAGGGGCGCCGGTTTGATCTCTGGCCTGGGAAGATCCCTCGTGCTGCAGAGCGGCTGGACCTGTGTCTAGCTATCGAGCTTGAGCTCTGGAGTGCCACGAAAGAGGCCACTGCAATGGAAGACCCACACCGGCCAAAGAATAAAGATAAATAAATGAAAGACCAATAGATATGGACAAAAAAAAAATCTTAAAAATGAAAAAAGAAAAAAACATAAGACTGGAATAGATTAAGAGAGAGCAAGTGCAGGTGCCCAGAGGTTTTATTTTTGGCCATAATGTTATCTACAGTAGGAGCCATTAACTCCCTTCTCAAAGCTTTGGAGTTTCACAGAGCACAGATGGAAAACAGAGTACCCATTTTGAATTTTATTTCTGAGTAAATCTGTGCCAATTGATCATTGTAATGGAATCTAGTAGATATGTAAGGTTACTCCTTAACTGGGAATCCATTTGAGTTAAAGCTTTCCAGTGGCTCAAGAGGGCTTCCCAGGTGAAGCAGCAGTAAAGAATCCACCTGACAGTCCAGAAGATGCAAGAGACCTGTGTTCGCTCCCTGGGGCAGGAAGATCTCCTGGAAGAGGAAATGGCAAGCCACTCCAGTATTCTTGCCTGGAAAGTTCCTTGAACAGAGGAGCCTGATGGACTGCAGTCCATGGAGTTGCAAAAAGTTGGACACAAATGAGAACACATTCAATGGCTCAAACAATCTAAGGTTGAATTTGACCCACTGGATCACTCCACTGGGCATACCAAGTGACATAAATAAACAACAGTGGTAATCCATCAGACCCAAATTGATCTCTAGTCTCCATTCACCGGGTTAATTAATTTAATGAAACTTTCCCAGTATTCTTCTCATTGCCTATAAAGTGGGCATGGTGTTTAACTTTCACTCTGGTGGAGACTGGTCTTTAACCATAGGCTTGGCGGTTGCTTTTTCTGCTTTCCTATGAACAGGTCTGGTTAGGAAATTTGGGAAATAGTTCTAACACCATAAGGAAGGCCTATTCAGAGCATATTCTTTTCAATTCTTTGCACTAAAGTGGACTCCTTTTGATACAGAGGAATTAATACTGGGCTTCCATGAGCAAACAAATGCTACTATTTTTTTATCATAGATCTGAGGAGAATATCTTACTAAATTCCAAGTTCTCAAGTAAGTTGTTTACACCTAGCATGTTAATAATTATTTGCCATGGTCTTGAAATATATTTATCTATTACCAATCATACTTGGTAGAATTTGTCACCAATTACTGTGTTTTCAATGTGCTCAGGCAGATACACACCTCCAGCTAGTCAAGTGAATCTGAAGATTGACAAAGAGAAAATCTAAAACTCTCTAGGTAAGGTGCAGAGTACTGTATGTATAAATGAGTGCATGTGTTTGTGTGTGTCTGTTGTGCATGTGCATATTTCCTGGGACCACAGGAAAAAAAACAACTATGATAACAAAAATAACAACTGTGAAAGCCCCAGAAGTGGAAATTCCATCTTATTTTTAGATTTATTTCTACACTGGTCCAGGCAAAAAAAAAAAAAAAAAGGATTGATTGATTAGCTCATACAGCTTGCTTTATATTCTTTTCAAAGTGGGTACTATAGTAATACATGGTACATATATGGGTTTTGTAAAATGATGAGAATTTTTTTCAAACATAAGTGCAATATAACTAAAGCTGCTACAATGGAAAGAATGATCGATATTTGTTTCAGGTAAGATACCATTACCTGTTTAATCAAATAGTTCAATATTGAGAGGCAAACTCCCCTGAATTCTGCCTTATTCATGCAATTTACAAGGATTCTGCAATGCACCCAATGCAGAGAACCCAAGCATTTTATCTTGACAAGGGAAACTTTATAGAAATATTTGCAATATTTTGTGCTAATCCCTTCACAAGTCACTTTGGTGTGGTAAATATTTGTTCTAGCAGAGTTTTCTACAGTTACAGAGTACATCAATCTGCTGTTTTAACCTTTTGAAAATAACCCTTGTGTCTTCTTGAAGGAAATAAAGAGTCATTGATGAAACCTTTTAAGTTTTCAACTTCTTTGCAATAAGGTGCCTGGAAGAGAAATCAGCACATTACCTCAAGGGAATGGAGTGTATCTCTGCTTACTTTCTTGGCTCATTGCTTTATGGATATGAGGGACCTAAAAAGTAAATGGTAGTCAATAAGAACAAACACATTTATTAGAGCAGCTAGAAAAGACTGTTTTGATATTTGCCAAGTTCTTTCTCAATAACATGTTTGGCAGCTACCAAGTGACATCGCCTGCCCAGGGTTGATTTTGACGAAGCCTCTGGGATGTGTTAAAAAGTAAACCAGAGCAAATCACGTACTGGAAAGCATAACTCAATCAAGGAAAAATGTATGATTAAGGGTGACATGGGCAAGGAAAGCTTTGCCAGAGCTCAGGGTAAATATTTGTATCAGTGTGAAGAGAAAGCTTCGTGCCGCTGATGTCAACCAGCTGGAATTTTCATTGTTTATAAACTTTTGTTGTTAGAGTTGAATTCTGGCAAAAGAGGTACCAAAGAAGGAGCTGTTTCCCAGCATGAAAGTTTGAATTCTGATAAGGCAGCTTGACCAGATATGAATGCAACAGTGCAGAGTGTCAGCCACTTTTTCCTTCCAGGATTCTCTTGCCAAGAAACAACCTCTTGCTTTAATCCCACTTTGACAAAATTCATCAGGATTACCAAAAAGACAAGATGTTGTTTTGTTTTGTTCTGTTCTAAGGATTTATGATTTCTTCTTTCTTAGGAGAATGAGCAGAAAATAGGTGAGACTCTAAATGGATTTTTTTTTTTTTTGGTTCACTTTTTTTCTACAGAAGAACATTGACACATGCATCAGGTATTTCAATGATTGAAGATAAATGGCTTGGCATTGAAACTATGTTCGTGAGATGTGTCCATTAGCTTCATGATGCTGGACAACTTACTTCTTGTCTCATTGTTGCTCATTTCATATTTTTAAACTGTATAGATTCAGTTAAAGGGTTTGTGTACTGTCAATCACCAACTAAGGAACCTATATTTTCTTACTGAACTCTGCTTTGCTGTTCTTTTTGAAACACTGGAGATGTCCACAAGTTATAAATAAAACATTACAAGGGCTTGCATACAGATTTTCACTACTTCAGAACAATTAAGTCAACATTCAGGCAGAGGAAGAGAAATTGGTGGAAACTGTCTTGCAACCGGCTTTCTTCTCTGGAAAATAAGCACACACACAGTGCTCATATTGACCAAGATGGACACACCAAGATTTCCCATTTTCAGAGACAGACTTCTCCTAGGAACCTTCACTGCCCCATGGGTATCCTGACAAAGGTTCCCTGCCTTTCTTTCTGGGTAGCCTGAAAGCTCTAATATGAACTATTTTCAGTGAGTGATGTGTGCAATATCACTGAATGGGAAACAAAGAGGACTCCAATTCCTATCAAGTTATACTTTCTTTTAATAGCTGCATGTTTTGTTTACTAATGTTTTAAACCTTTGGAACAATTTTAACATATTTGTTTATTTATTTTGATAGTGCTGGGTCTTAGTTGCAGCACTCTGGATCTTTGCTGTAGCATGCAGGCTTCTCGATGGTCTGCATGCAGCCTCTCTAATTGAGGCGTGAGGTCTCAGTAGTTATGATGCTTGGACTTAATTGCTTTTCTGGCAAAAGAGGTACCAAAGAAGGAGCTGTTTCCCAGCATGAAAGTTTGAATTCTGATAAGGCAGCTTGACCAGATATGAATGCAACAGTGCAGAGTGTCAGCCACTTTTTCCTTCCAGGATTCTCTTGCCAAGAAACAACCTCTTGCTTTAATCCCACTTTGACAAAATTCATCAGGATTACCAAAAAGACAAGATGTTGTTTTGTTTTGTTCTGTTCTAAGGATTTATGATTTCTTCTTTCTTAGGAGAATGAGCAGAAAATAGGTGAGACTCTAAATGGATTTTTTTTTTTTTTTGGTTCACTTTTTTTCTACAGAAGAACATTGACACATGCATCAGGTATTTCAATGATTGAAGATAAATGGCTTGGCATTGAAACTATGTTCGTGAGATGTGTCCATTAGCTTCATGATGCTGGACAACTTACTTCTTGTCTCATTGTTGCTCATTTCATATTTTTAAACTGTATAGATTCAGTTAAAGGGTTTGTGTACTGTCAATCACCAACTAAGGAACCTATATTTTCTTACTGAACTCTGCTTTGCTGTTCTTTTTGAAACACTGGAGATGTCCACAAGTTATAAATAAAACATTACAAGGGCTTGCATACAGATTTTCACTACTTCAGAACAATTAAGTCAACATTCAGGCAGAGGAAGAGAAATTGGTGGAAACTGTCTTGCAACCGGCTTTCTTCTCTGGAAAATAAGCACACACACAGTGCTCATATTGACCAAGATGGACACACCAAGATTTCCCATTTTCAGAGACAGACTTCTCCTAGGAACCTTCACTGCCCCATGGGTATCCTGACAAAGGTTCCCTGCCTTTCTTTCTGGGTAGCCTGAAAGCTCTAATATGAACTATTTTCAGTGAGTGATGTGTGCAATATCACTGAATGGGAAACAAAGAGGACTCCAATTCCTATCAAGTTATACTTTCTTTTAATAGCTGCATGTTTTGTTTACTAATGTTTTAAACCTTTGGAACAATTTTAACATATTTGTTTATTTATTTTGATAGTGCTGGGTCTTAGTTGCAGCACTCTGGATCTTTGCTGTAGCATGCAGGCTTCTCGATGGTTCTGCCATGCAGCCTCTCTAATTGAGGCGTGAGGTCTCAGTAGTTATGATGCTTGGACTTAATTGCTTTGTGGTATATGAGATGTTAATTCCCTGGTGAGAGATTGATGCTGTGTTCTCTGCATTGGAAGGTAGATTTTTTTTTTTTTTTGGAGGGAGTGGGTTGGGGAGGGAGGAGGGCGGGCAGGCCAACTCCACTGGTCTTCCATTTATTCAGTTTCATCCATCTTTGTTCTTCGGCCCATGTGGGCTTCCCATCGCGGCAGCCTCTGTTGTCGCAGAGCTCCAGCTCTGGGCGCATGCGCTCCAGAGCTCTGGCTCGGTCATTAGACACATCGGTCCAGCCGCTCCGCGGCACGTGGGATCTTCCCAGGCCAGGGATCAAACCGGCGCCCCTTGCACTGCAAGGCGGTGTCCTTACCCACTGGACCACCAGGGAAGCCCTGGAAGGTAGATTTTTAACCAGTGGACTACAGAGATGTCTCTGCATGTTTTAAATTTAATTCAATCTGGTTGGCCTAGAACATAGCACCATAAGACTTACCTGGTGATATTGTTTTTGAAAAGGTCCATTACATTCATTCAGGAAGATCAAACTTGAGAGACCCTCTACTGCTCCCCTCCATTCCACAATGAATTGAAATTTGTCCCTGCCAACACAGAAACAGGACACACATTGAATATAAATAACCACATTACCAAGTTGCATTAAGAACAGAAATCAACCCCCTGCTGGTGTAATAAGAAATCTTCTTTTCAGTTTCCTAGGCTTTAGAGACCTAGATCACTAATTTTAATTTAGAACGCTTTTCTGATAAGGGTTTTTGTACACTAAGAAGTGAGTTGAATGTGCAAATTCTTCATTATAAGTTTTTGAGCTAGTGTGTCCCTCTTGTGAAGTAGAGATGCTGGTTTCACTGGCCTGAAAATCAGCCTTCAGAGTGTGGTGCATTGAGATGATGGTGTCTCTTCAAAGGCTGAAGAAGTGCCAAATTATTTGTGAAGTTTGCACATTGCATGGCAGTGTCCTCACAGCTCATGGAACTCAAAGGAAAGCACAGAAATTAAATGCCATACTTAAAGCTAGAAATCCTACTGGTGGGAGCCCTGGGCTAGAACACACTTAGGTTTCAGTTATATTAAGGTATATACAAATACAAAAGTAACCAACTTGTCACTAAACCATTACTTTCTCATCCCTTTCCTACTTCTCAATGACAGGACATTCTCTAGGTCATTCTGCTGAGTGGATTGGGATCCCCTGGCATTATATTTTAATTAAATGGTCAGATTATTAATGCGTGAAAATCAGTCACTGCAAATGTTGAGCTAACCATTTTTCATACATAATGTGTCCACATCAACACTATAACAGCCATATACTAAAGATTGACCTGGTCATTTTTTAAAAAAGAAGGCTTGATAAATATTTGTGTTAAAGAGTCTTAGGATCATACTAAGGGACTAAGAGGTCAGATCTCATTGCTGATTGTTTTCCTCTGCTATGCAAAGATGGAAAGTCTCCAGTAGCTATTCAACAGAGGAAATAGTTGGCCCATATATTCATGGTTTACTAACATGCATTCAGTATTTTGTTCAAAAGGGAAGGGATTCTGAATATATTTTTTAAAAGCTATTTGTATATCCTAATACCTCTGCAAGTCTAATAATATCTTTTCTCTATGAAACCCTGCCCCTATATCTTTTGAGAATTTTCCTTTCATTGATACTATATTTGAATAATTCAAGTTAAGGAAATCAAAGTTGTTTCTAGGATTTTAAGATAAAAATGAGAAATTTCATTTCAGTTTGGATGCTTTCTTGAATATAGAAGGTGAATAATTCAAGCCTGTTGATGTCCTTGTACCTCACTATAGATCTGAGAATGAGAAAGGCCAGACTTCAGCAAGAAGGAAGGATGATATAAGGAGTAGAGATCAGTGGAGTAAGGGATGGCACTACCAGCTTACTCAGGCCTACCTATATCCTTTTTATCCCTTTCCAGGAGATACAGGTAAAATATAAAAATAAAATAAAATAAAATAAAATTGTGGCCTAATACAAAAAAAAATCCCTGATGATCACATTAGTTAAAATGGGTATCTATCATTTGCAGTAGCACTTAGGGCTTAATTCCCAAACCCACTGCCCTCAAAGAAATAATAAAGAAATTTACTGAATACCTAGGGTGTGCTAGGCTGTTCACAGGCATTATCTCACACAATCCCTTTAGCAATCCTAGAACTTTAAATAACCTTATTTCCATTTTGCAGAGGAGAAACTGATGATCAGCAGTTAACTACCTTATTCATGGTCACACTGTTCATCACACAGAGTAAGTCCAAAGTCCATTCTTTTATGTAAACTGGCAAATGTCCTTAGAAATATAGCTGATGAGGAAAAATTCCCTTAAATAAACAAAAAAAATATAAGGAATTTCAGAATCTTGTTAGTGATGTATTATTACAGATAAGGAAATGTACAATGCAGGATGGAGTAGCAAGAACAAGTGTCTCAAGATACAACTATCAGTTGCAAATGATAGAAAATAGACACAGACTCATTGACTGATTCAGGAAGTTAGAAGGGCAAAGGTCAGTCTTACTTCAACACAGCTGGAACTGGGAGTCATTGGAACTCACTGGAACTCTATTTGGTTCCTTGACTCTGTTTTTCTCTTAGTTGCTTTCCCTCTCAGAATATATTCTACCAGCAGTGTCCCTAAGCATGTTTTAAATACTTGCAGAGCCTGCAACTCACAATTGTGGCTTGTGTAACATAGGGGCCTCTGACCTAAAATTCTTTGCACTTTCTCCAAAGATGGAGTCAAGGAAGAGGCTGTTGTAATCCCTGGAGGCTGACAGCTGTTTGGCAGAAAGTTCCAGGGTTTTAGTACCAAGAGCATGGTACCAAAAGGGTAGATTTCAGGAGGGCATATCTCCTTGGCCTCTCAAAGATATCTATATATGTATAGATATCAATAGATACACAGTGCATATCATATATTGCTCATATCTATGTATATATTTATATAAATAAATAATATACATTATTATAATATTATATCAATGAGTATTATTATAATTCTGAGTTAATGTTTATTGAGTATTTAGTGTGTGACAACCATTTTGCTAAGGTCCTAAAATATGTCATTTCATTTATTTAACAACCCTGATTTATACATACTATCATTATCCTCATTTGATAAACGAGGAAGCTAAAGCTCAAAAATTTAAGCAATTTTTTTGAAACAAAGCTTCAGCAGAATTCAGGAGGATGTAGCACTGGTATCTTGCTACTCACCACTACAATGTACATAGAAATTTTCATTTCTCACACATTTAGCCATGAACATTTGATGTTATGAAAAAAATATTGGATAAAGGCTTGCAGTCATTGCACATCTCAAATCCTGTGGCAAGACAACAGAGAACACAATGAGCCAATGGGTCCAAGATCACCCTAAGATGATTTCTTTAGTTCGTGAATGTCCATTTGAAGATGAAAAAAGAATCTTACCTCGAATACTCAGAAACTGTTTTTTTGGATATTTGGAGTTTTTTATTTATTTTCTTCATGGTTTTGACTACAAAATGTATGAATCTTTTTGTTTGCTTGGGGAGTCCTTTGGGGTGGATACAATAATCAAAGTTTAAAAAGTTCTGCTACTCATTGGAGGACATTGTTATCCTCTTTCAAATTTCAAGTCTGAGAAAAAATATTCCTATTATTTTTTCTGTTCTAGCTTTTATCATTATTAAAATAATGGTAGTAATCTTGAAATAATTTTAAACAGTATACCATTTGTGAAAAATTATTACAGACATTGGTTCAAAATCAAATTAATTAAAGTGTACACACTGGGAAGTCCTTTTTTCTACCATTGGTCCATCTGTTCCTTATAGGTCATCATTTAATCACTTTTATGGGTTTTTTTTTTTGTAGCTTTCCAGTGTTACTAAATTTATTTTGCAAAATGATCCCATCACAACCATTACAATGTTCAGGTTCTCATGGTCCTTATCAGATTTTTCCATAGGGAAATCCTGCAAAATCAGAGATTTCACACCAGGAAAAAGAAAAAAAAAACTGGATAGAAAAATCCCAAGCAATAGCTGTATAAATATTTCACACCATTTTTTCCCCTTGAAATTTGACCTAGTTTGCTCTTTAAAATATGGTAGTTATATTTTGGGCACCAAAAATCAGTGCACCTTCAGGTGCACACTTTTTTTCTTTAGGTTCAAAGTCTTGCCACCATGGATACAGCTGACATTCCTGATGAATAGAAGTATTCATGGAGCAACCAATTACTAGTGACCAATTACTATCCAGTTTTTGGAGCTGTGTGAGTAAAAGAAAGAAGGTAATTGACATGTGCAGTAAGTCATTTAAGGTCCCCAAGGGCCATCATATGATAGAAGAATACACATGAGGACACAAGTAGGTGTTAATGGCTTGTGGAGTTTGGTTCACCATAGGAAAGATGGTAACAGATAAAGTCAATCAACCTTTAACATCATTGCAATTACTTGATTATTTTTCTATAATTGTGTTGGGGGGAAAATAATTTTCTCTCTACTTCTGAATTCTTGACTGAGACTCATGTCCTAGAAGACATATGAACAAAAAAAAATCCATGAATTTATTAACATGTATATTTCATGAAGCTCAAGTATTTTGGTCATCTGATGTGAAAGGAAAACTCATTGCAGCAGTCTCTGATGCTAGGAAAAACTGAGGGCAGAAGAATAGGGCATCAAATGATGAGATGGCTGGATGGCATCACCAATGCAATGGACATGAACTTAGGCAAACTTTGGGAGACATTGAGGGATAGGGAGGCCTGGTGTGATGCAGTACATGAGGTCACAATGAGTCAAACATTAGTGGGGACAAGATGATTTGTGACAAACGTTCCTGGGTATGGCATCAAAATCTAGTGTCACCTCCTATGATAAGTGTTAATATTCTCTGATTGATGAAATTCTTGGGGAGGGGATTTATGACAAGTAAGTTCGTTTTTGAAGATTTGTCTTTAGGCCAATAAGGGAAATTCATAGAAGTTTTCTCCCTGTATTTCCTGGTTTTCATGTGCTTATGTCACAAAATTTGGGAAGATATACCCACCTGAATGCATATCTCCATAGAATAACATGGAGAAATAAGAAATCACTTTTAAGTGAACAATACAAATAAGTAGAGAAAAACAACAGAGTGGGAAAGACTAGGGATCTCTAGAAGAAAAAATGGAAATACTAAGGGAATAGTTCATGCAAAGATAGGCATAATCAAGGATAGAAATGGTATGGATCTAACAGAAGCAGAAGTTATTAAAAAGAGGTGGAAAGAAGACAGAAAACTATACAAAAAAGACTTTAATGAGCTGAATGACCATAATGATGTGCTCACTCACCTAGAGCCAGGCATTTTAGAGTGAGAAGTCAAGTGGGCCTAGGAAGCATTACTACATACAAAGCTAGTGAAGGCAATGGAATTCCAGCTGAACTATTTCAAATATTAAAAGATGATGCTGTTAAAGTGATACACTCAATATGCCAGCAAATCTGGAAAACTCAGCAGTCGCCTCAGGACTGAAAACAGTCAGTTTTCATTCCAATCCCAAAGGGCCATTCCATAGATTGTTCAAACAACTACACCATTGCACTCATCCCACACATTAGCAAAGAAATGCTCAAAATCCTTCAAGTTAGGCTTCAATAGTATGTGAACCAACAACTTCCAGATGTACAAGGTGGATTTAGAAAAGGGAGAGGAACCAGAGATCAAATTGTCAACATTCCTTGAATCATAGAAAGAGCAAGGGGATTTTAAAAAACAAAAACAAAAACATATACTTCTGCTTCGTTGACTACACTGAAGCCTTTGACTGTGTGAATCACAACTAACTGTGGAAAATTCTGAAAGAGATGGGAATATGAGACTACCTTACCTGCCTCCTGCAAAACATGTATGCATGCAGAACAAGAAGCAACAGCTTGAACCAGACATGGAAAACAGACTAGTTCCAAATTGAGAAGAAGTACACCAAGGCTGTATATTTTCACCCCACTTATTTACTTTATATTCAGAGTATATCATGTGAAATACACTTTGGATGAAACACAAGACGGAATCAAGATTGCCAGGGGAAATAATATTAACCTCAGCCATGCAGATGAGACCATCCTTATGGCAGAAAGTGAAGAGGAATTAAAGAGTCTCTTGATGGAGGTGAAAGAGGAGAGTGAAACAGCTGGCCTAAAACTCAGCATTCAAAAAATGAAGATCATAGCATCCAGCTTTCCCATTAGGGAAAAAAAAAAAATGGGAAAGACTAGGGATCTCTAGAAGAAAAAGGGCAAATAGTTCATGCAAAGATAGGCATAATCAAGGATAGAAATGGTATGGATCTAACAGAAGCAGAAGTTATTAAAAAGAGGTGGAAAGAAGACAGAAAACTATACAAAAAAGACTTTAATGAGCTGAATGACCATAATGATGTGCTCACTCACCTAGAGCCAGGCATTTTAGAGTGAGAAGTCAAGTGGGCCTAGGAAGCATTACTACATACAAAGCTAGTGAAGGCAATGGAATTCCAGCTGAACTATTTCAAATATTAAAAGATGATGCTGTTAAAGTGATACACTCAATATGCCAGCAAATCTGGAAAACTCAGCAGTCGCCTCAGGACTGAAAACAGTCAGTTTTCATTCCAATCCCAAAGGGCCATTCCATAGATTGTTCAAACAACTACACCATTGCACTCATCCCACACATTAGCAAAGAAATGCTCAAAATCCTTCAAGTTAGGCTTCAATAGTATGTGAACCAACAACTTCCAGATGTACAAGGTGGATTTAGAAAAGGGAGAGGAACCAGAGATCAAATTGTCAACATTCCTTGAATCATAGAAAGAGCAAGGGGATTTTAAAAAACAAAAACAAAAACATATACTTCTGCTTCGTTGACTACACTGAAGCCTTTGACTGTGTGAATCACAACTAACTGTGGAAAATTCTGAAAGAGATGGGAATATGAGACTACCTTACCTGCCTCCTGCAAAACATGTATGCATGCAGAACAAGAAGCAACAGCTTGAACCAGACATGGAAAACAGACTAGTTCCAAATTGAGAAGAAGTACACCAAGGCTGTATATTTTCACCCCACTTATTTACTTTATATTCAGAGTATATCATGTGAAATACACTTTGGATGAAACACAAGACGGAATCAAGATTGCCAGGGGAAATAATATTAACCTCAGCCATGCAGATGAGACCATCCTTATGGCAGAAAGTGAAGAGGAATTAAAGAGTCTCTTGATGGAGGTGAAAGAGGAGAGTGAAACAGCTGGCCTAAAACTCAGCATTCAAAAAATGAAGATCATAGCATCCAGTCCCATTACTTCATGACAAATAGATGGACAAACAATGGCAACAGTGACAGACTTTATTTTCTTGGGTTCCAAAATCACTGCAGATGCTGGACTGCAGTCCTGACATTAAAAGACACTTTATCTTTGGAAGAAAAGCTATGACAAACCTAGACAGCATATTCAAAAGCAGAGATATCAGATTGCTGAAAAAGGTCCCTGTAGTCAAAGCTATGGTTTTCTCAGTAGTCATGTATGAATGTGAGAGCTGGACAATAAATAAGGCTGAGTACTGAAGAATTATGCCTTTAAACTGTGATGTTGGAGAAGACTCTAGAGAGTCTCTTGGGCTTCAAGGAAATTAAACCAATCCATCCTATAGGAAACCAACCCTGAATATTTGTTGGCAGGAATGATGCTGATGCTGAAGCTTAAACTCCAATACCTTGGCCACCTGATGCAAAGAGATGACTCATTGGAAAAGACTATGATTCTGGGAAAAATAGAAGGGAGAAGAAATGATTACATGGGATGAGATGGTTGGATGCTGGATGGATGGATCACTGAGTCAATGGATGTCAGTTTGAGCAAGCTCCTGGAAATGGTGAAGGACAGGGAAGCCTGGTGTGCTGCAGTCCATAGAGTGGCAAAGAGTGAGATGTGATGAACAAAAAAACTGAAATGATGTTTCAAATTAATCAAATATTAAACAAATATGAAACAGGCTGCTCAGAAGAGGAGGAGGGAACATTTTTTCAAGTGGTATTCAAACAGGATTCAGATCATCATTTTGAGAACACGATCAAGAAGAAAATGTGGGGCTTCCTAGGTTGCACAGTGGTAAAGAATCTGCCTGGCATTGGAGGTGACATAAGAAAGGTGGATTCAATCCCCGGGTTAGGGAAATCCTCTGGAGAAGGAAATGGCAACCTACTCCAGCATTCTTGCCTGGTAAATCCCATGAACAGAAGAGTCTGTTGGGCTACTGTCCATGGGTCGCAAAGAGTCGAACAAAACTTAGTGACTGAGCACACTTACTTGTAAGTCTCCATCCACTTTAGGATTCTATGATTTTCAGAATAATAAAATCAGTTGTTAGTTGGGTTCCTCTAAGAAAAGGGATAAAATGGATGGCACACAGAGAAGCAGTTCAGGCCTTGCAGGTGGTATGGTAATCAGGAATTGTGCTGAGGGTTGGGATACTCTAGGATATCACTGTTACCAGTGGACTGCCCCTGGTGTCAGAAGTGGAGTTTGGTGGGCCATAGAATCTGAGTGGAAGAGTAAATAAAATAAAGTCCTTACATCAGCTCCAGAGCTTTTCCCTATTCCCAGTAAAACTGATGATGTCTCCTTAAAAAAATAAGAAAATGAAAGAGTTAAAGCAAGCATATACACTTGGAAGCAGGGTGAACAAAATAAAAACAGATACCAACACTACCACTCAGAATAAAAGTAGACTAGGAAGTAGTAAATGAGAAACAAATGGGAACAGAAATCAGTGTTTCTTGTTGCCCTCTTTAACTGAACTCTGCTTAAAACTTTTCATCCAGTATCTGAGCAATGTGGTAAGCACCTGTAATTGGTTTCTTACTTTAAAAAAAAAAAAAAAAATCAATGCTGTTTAAAACCGCCTTGTCTAAAAAGGAAATTTAAATACAAGCCTGATATAAATGGGTCATTATGTGATTGTAATTTCTTAATTGGTCATAAATACATGGCTCTTTCCTAAGGGTGGGCTTCATATGAGGAAGGGAAGCAATATCCACGGGCTCAGGCACTGACATGAGTCTATAAGCCACTTCAGCTTCTCTCAACAGCAGCCTGGTCCCAATCGACTCCTCCCCTCTATTTAATCTCACTGTGCTCTGCAGGCAGTTGCTTCACTGATAGAGGAAAGACACAGAGACTCAGGCTGTAGGAAGTCACTGGAGAAGGCAACGCACTGTATTGTCTTTGAATTTCCCTAGTCTCCACTCCTCTCTCTCTATCCTCCTTCAGCAAGCATTTCTCCTCTTATAAAGCAAAGGAAAGAAACAAAGCAGTAATTACTTTTTCACACTATTAATATAAGCCCAGAAAACATGCCCCTTTTCCCCAGATTTCAATAAGCAGAGATTGGGGATTCAGCAAGCAGTATCTTAAAAGGGTCATCCTTATTTGGCTCTAGAGAGTGAAACAACAAAACAGTCTACTTCCATTTCAGATTCTTGGAGTACTTGAAAAACTTGGTGCTTGGTAGCCTGTTTTTCCTTCTCCGTGAACTTCACGTGTGAGGGGCGAAGGATCCAATGCTTAGGAGACCTAAGGTGTGTAGGGATAGATGAACCAGGGCCCAGATTCATCAGAAAGGAAAAAGAGTTTTATAACTCTCTTCCTGTCTCTTCCTCTCCCTCCCTCCTTCTCTCTTTTCTGCATTATCCCCAGAAGAGACAGCCCAGAGTTTGGACACTATTTCTGTGCATGGCAGAGGTGGTCTGCCTCACATTTAGGCCGAAATTCTAACAGCCAACTTGTCAATGAAGGCCATTAGCGCAGATGTGCCACAGGCACTCAGGGACTGAGTGGCGGGCAACCTCAGATCAGTGAGGGAGGAACAGACATCGACTGGTAACAACTTTCAGTCATTACTGACCTGGGCTCTATTCAAACCAGTGACCTAGAAATGAAGGGCTCCAAATCCCATTACTAATTCCCTGAGCCATCAAGTCTCCCCTATGGCCTGGATCTTGTCCTGAAACCCAGGTCTCCTGTTGAAATAGCATTAGACAGCAGCCACTGCGTTGGCAGGCAACGGTTTTAAAATTAAGGGTGGGGGGAGAAGAGGAAAATGTGCACTTACAGAGATGGCTTTAATTATTACTTTAAAGTTTCTCAGTTCCTTTAAACCTAAAAACCTGAACCTTCTTTAAAGTCAAAAGCTTGCCAGGAAGTACAAGAAGGGTGTTCAAACAAACACAGCCTTCTATTTTGTTTGAATGGGGAAAATACACATGCCCCCTCCCAAACTGAGGAATAATGAGAGGAAACCAAATGAGAGGAAGTTGTTGAAAAGGAAAGAAAGAGATTAAATGAGTAGTGCTAGAACGAGAAGAATATTTACTGCCAAAGTAAGAAAAAGGAGCTAAATGAAAAGCCCCCTTGAACAGCTTTCTTCTCTCACTTGTTATCTCTGTGTCATGCTCTCAATTCCTCTCATCAAAGAGGGACAATTATTTTTCAGTGAAAAGTAGAGGGTTTTGCAAGTTAGGTGAAGCCCGTGCAGGGCAAGCTGGATAAAAATGGCATGCAAAGTTCTGTCTTGCCTTTTAAGCAAAAAGCTCCAGCTTTGCAAACAATCCTGTAGATGGAGCTGCACTCTGCAATTCTAAGACTGCGTCCCCAACAATGAAGCAATTGTTTCCTGTATCCACTTAGCAATTCCTCCCTCTCTTTCGGTTCTTTCTGGTTGCATGTTCTATTTATTTTAATGTATACCTTTGTGTAAAGCCTGTCTCTGAGTGGTTAGATACCCCGTTGATATGTGGCCTTCAAGGGGGAAAAGGGAGTGCAGCCTATTCCCATGACATCCTACAGCTTTGTAGAGCCAAAAAAACCTTCTCAGGAACACCTAATCCTTGGGTTCCGGCCAAGTACCACAATCCTTCTGTACAACTGACATGGGCCACTTGAGACACTTGAGAGCTTTAGGTGTGTCTTTCTGAAGTCAGCCCTGGCCAAGCATGAGGCAAATGTGCCCGACCAAAGAAAATAAATTATGTGGACTCCAATTTTCAGCAGTTATGAAGTATTAAATTACACATGCAAAGAATTCACTTTGGGATTAACCCTTTGAAACTGAAACACAATCCTGTCACAACACTTGTAAAAGGAGCATACTCTGCAGAAGGCCTGCCTTTACAAAGACACAGAGGTGTCTGACCAGGAGGCAGAGATGCTGAAAGACACAGAACATGATTAAACACAAATATGCTAGACTTCTGCCTAGGCACAGGAGAGGGACATGTTTGGGTGGTTCTGCCCTATCTCTTGGGGCATGCTGCTCCCTGGGTAATGAATATATTTATGATATTTTAAAGTTGGTTAATTCACAGCACATGGCTCTTCCAGTTCTTAATCAGAATGCATTTCATCCTAATTCACACAGGCCTGGTAGCTGCTTCTTCATTCAGATTTAGAGAAGTGGTTGAGAACCATTAGAACTTGAGTGAAATCGCAACTACAGAACTCCTGAAAAGGCATTAGTCTTCTGTGACTCAGTGAGCAATGGCAGAAGATATCCTGCCCTGCTTGGTTCCATATTACCATCTGAAACTCTCTTTAGTACACTACTTGGCTGAAATTTAACACATAAACTCCAGCAGAAGGACAACAAAACACGGTTGTTTGCCTTTCCCTTAAAGTTATTTATTTACTGAATGACCATAGAAAGTAAGTCTTCAAAAAAATAAACAGGAAGAAATCCCAATAACTGTTTCCTGTATCCACTTTGCAATTCCTCCCTCTCTTTCGGTTCTTTCTGGTTGCATGTTCTATTTATTTTAATGTATACCTTTGTGTAAAGCCTGTCTCTGAGTGGTTAGATACCCCGTTGATATGTGGCCTTCAAGGGGGAAAAGGGAGTGCAGCCTATTCCCATGACATCCTACAGCTTTGTAGAGCCAAAAAAACCTTCTCAGGAACACCTAATCCTTGGGTTCCGGCCAAGTACCACAATCCTTCTGTACAACTGACATGGGCCACTTGAGACACTTGAGAGCTTTAGGTGTGTCTTTCTGAAGTCAGCCCTGGCCAAGCATGAGGCAAATGTGCCCGACCAAAGAAAATAAATTATGTGGACTCCAATTTTCAGCAGTTATGAAGTATTAAATTACACATGCAAAGAATTCACTTTGGGATTAACCCTTTGAAACTGAAACACAATCCTGTCACAACACTTGTAAAAGGAGCATACTCTGCAGAAGGCCTGCCTTTACAAAGACACAGAGGTGTCTGACCAGGAGGCAGAGATGCTGAAAGACACAGAACATGATTAAACACAAATATGCTAGACTTCTGCCTAGGCACAGGAGAGGGACATGTTTGGGTGGTTCTGCCCTATCTCTTGGGGCATGCTGCTCCCTGGGTAATGAATATATTTATGATATTTTAAAGTTGGTTAATTCACAGCACATGGCTCTTCCAGTTCTTAATCAGAATGCATTTCATCCTAATTCACACAGGCCTGGTAGCTGCTTCTTCATTCAGATTTAGAGAAGTGGTTGAGAACCATTAGAACTTGAGTGAAATCGCAACTACAGAACTCCTGAAAAGGCATTAGTCTTCTGTGACTCAGTGAGCAATGGCAGAAGATATCCTGCCCTGCTTGGTTCCATATTACCATCTGAAACTCTCTTTAGTACACTACTTGGCTGAAATTTAACACATAAACTCCAGCAGAAGGACAACAAAACACGGTTGTTTGCCTTTCCCTTAAAGTTATTTATTTACTGAATGACCATAGAAAGTAAGTCTTCAACAATAACAGGAAGAAATCAATCTCAAAGAGCTTAAAAAAGATTAAAAAGAAAAAAAGCTAACTTTTCAGAGAGTGTACCTTTTAAGTATGCAAAGCCAGTTTAGGGGGTAACATTCAACTTTACCCTTCCTCCCCTTGTTCATTACTGGAAAGCCTGTCATCAGCAGGGAGAACCCTGTATTTTGGGACTGGCTCTGAGTCCCCCAAAGAAATTGCTCTCTGACCTCATATATGTCCCTGGAAATAAAACTACACAGCCACATGTCCGATACACTGTGGGACTCATTCACTTGCCTCCTTATAACCAAAGAGGAAACAGAGGTTGGCAGGGAATTCATGAACTGCTAAAAAGCCACACTGTTAGGACTGTAAGTTTTCTAACTTCTGCTGTAACTTGTTTTTAACATAACACATTTCCAATTAGAAAAATATCTCCATTTCCCTGTGCACGGCTGCTCCCATTCTCACAGAGAATATCTTTCAGACATTCGTGGTTTGCATGTGTAAAAGAGAAAGAGAGAGAAAAGAATAAGAGCAACAAGTGAAGACAGAGAAAGAGATGAAGCTCCTGACATCACACGGTTGTTGGGTGGAGTAACTAATAAAAGTAATTGCTAAGCACTGTGAAATTAGACTGCTGTGTAAAGCTAAACCAGGACGAACCCAAATTTGCAAATGTCATGAGACTTTTATTTTCAACAGGTGGCATTTGAGAATGCAAACTATAAGCACCCAAATGAGGGCTCAGAGTAAAAGGGAAGAAATGCGGGGATTTACACACTTGTGAAATCAAGGCAACTGAAAAACATTGCTTCATGTTTGCAGTCCTCTACAGATGCATGATGGAGAGGAATAGCTGATGGGAGATACATTTAGAAAATGTTTCTCCAATTTTTATTGAGTACTGTAGAAAAAGAAAAAAAAGTAAGGAAATCTACTACACAAGGGTAAAGTCACTGACACTGTTTGTAGACAAAGGAGAGTGAACCAAAACCCCAAATGAGGAAGGCAGTAAAACAATACAAGAGCCCGTCAATGGACCCATCATAATACGCTACCAAATTGCTTTGCCTGTGTCAGATCCACCTTCATATATTCACTCAGATAAGAAAGAACTTCTTGCTGGGAAGGAACCTGAGTTTGATTTATCACTTACTGACAATATGAAAAGACTGTCGAACAAGCCTTTATAATTTGTAGTTCTTAAAATTATTATCATCATCAGGTGTGGAAATAAGGCTTGGGGTCATAGGTGTGTACACAGTATTCCTGGCAAGAAGTTGGCTTGTCGAGGCTGGTTTTCTCTGCCAAAAATGTGTCATAAAAGGGGTGCCTCATTCATGTTAGGCCTAAAAAAAACACATTTTCCCCAAGCTTGTATCTAGCATGGGATCCGTGTAATGTGACAGATATCATAAAGAGGAAACGATTTCTGCTTAATGTGGGATATGGACTAAAGCATCCTAATTATTAAAATGGTGACCTGAATTAACTGGTAAAGAAATAAAAACTCTCATCCTCAGATTTACTGCAAGTTCATGAGAGTCTGAATTCTTTCCCATGTGTTGGATAACTGATTTGATCAATTGCTAACTTCAAATATTCATGGACTAAGAAACTTTCAAGAATTTGCTCACTGTGAGGAGTTACATATGATCCTTACCACGTTCATCCAAACCTACACTCTGCAAGAAACGTATACCTTATAACTGGGGATGTTTAAAGGATATACAAGGAAGCCAGACTTAAATAGGCAATGCAAGAAACAGTGGAAACCAAAGAGAGATTGGTAACAATTCTAAATCCCCAGCCCTTATTTCACGTTTAAAGAGGCCAGATATAAGGTTGCTCCTAAACACAAGTATTTGATCCCCAAATAAAAAAAACACCTTGTGAAATCAAGGCAACTGAAAAACATTGCTTCATGTTTGCAGTCCTCTACAGATGCATGATGGAGAGGAATAGCTGATGGGAGATACATTTAGAAAATGTTTCTCCAATTTTTATTGAGTACTGTAGAAAAAGAAAAAAAAGTAAGGAAATCTACTACACAAGGGTAAAGTCACTGACACTGTTTGTAGACAAAGGAGAGTGAACCAAAACCCCAAATGAGGAAGGCAGTAAAACAATACAAGAGCCCGTCAATGGACCCATCATAATACGCTACCAAATTGCTTTGCCTGTGTCAGATCCACCTTCATATATTCACTCAGATAAGAAAGAACTTCTTGCTGGGAAGGAACCTGAGTTTGATTTATCACTTACTGACAATATGAAAAGACTGTCGAACAAGCCTTTATAATTTGTAGTTCTTAAAATTATTATCATCATCAGGTGTGGAAATAAGGCTTGGGGTCATAGGTGTGTACACAGTATTCCTGGCAAGAAGTTGGCTTGTCGAGGCTGGTTTTCTCTGCCAAAAATGTGTCATAAAAGGGGTGCCTCATTCATGTTAGGCCTAAAAAAAACACATTTTCCCCAAGCTTGTATCTAGCATGGGATCCGTGTAATGTGACAGATATCATAAAGAGGAAACGATTTCTGCTTAATGTGGGATATGGACTAAAGCATCCTAATTATTAAAATGGTGACCTGAATTAACTGGTAAAGAAATAAAAACTCTCATCCTCAGATTTACTGCAAGTTCATGAGAGTCTGAATTCTTTCCCATGTGTTGGATAACTGATTTGATCAATTGCTAACTTCAAATATTCATGGACTAAGAAACTTTCAAGAATTTGCTCACTGTGAGGAGTTACATATGATCCTTACCACGTTCATCCAAACCTACACTCTGCAAGAAACGTATACCTTATAACTGGGGATGTTTAAAGGATATACAAGGAAGCCAGACTTAAATAGGCAATGCAAGAAACAGTGGAAACCAAAGAGAGATTGGTAACAATTCTAAATCCCCAGCCCTTATTTCACTGTGTTATAAAAGAGGCCAGATATAAGGTTCTCCTAACACAAGTATTGATGACATTTCATTTGAAAAATAATTTGATTTCAAGTGACAGAGAGCCTCCTCAAACAGGTACACAATTTTTGTGCATGTGTATTTCTGAAATGAGGTTTTGGCCTGTTATCATTAAAAATCATCTTTAGTTTCTCTTCTGGTCTCTTTGTTTGTTTGAACATACAGTGAAAAATAACTGTTAGAACTTTTTGGTAGAGTGCACATACGACTTTTTTATTGGAACAGACAAAGGCATTTTGACCAATGTGTATTATGAAAGCAGATTTTATATAAATAGTTGTGTATAAAATAAGCTCATTTTCACACGGCTCAAGGGAAGTTAAACTCACTGTAGAAACTTCCCTAATGTTTACATCAGTCTAGTTTTCATTTTCAATATGTGAAGAGTGAATAAAGGCAAGCGGATAATTGTATAGAAAAGAAAGTGATGGCTTGTAACTTGTGTTTCTTTTACTGTAATGCACATAATAGACTGCGGTTTCCTTGGTGGCTCATTGGTAAAGAATCCACCTGCCAATGCAGGAGATGCAGATTCAATCTCTGGGTAGAGAAGATCCCCTGAAGAAGGAAATGGCAACCCACTCCAGTATTCTTGCATGGGAAATCCCATGGAAGAAAAGCCTGGTGAGCTACAGTCCATGGGATCTCAGAAGAATTAGCCATGCCTTAGCCACTAAACTACAGCTGTAACACAATCAACTGACTAGTTTGTGGCAAGTTTTTACCAGTGAGAAACCCAGACCTACTAAACTACAGCTGTATGGATAACTGATTTGATCAATTGCTAACTTCAAATATTCATGGACTAAGAAACTTTCAAGAATTTGCTCACTGTGAGGAGTTACATATGATCCTTACCACGTTCATCCAAACCTACACTCTGCAAGAAACGTATACCTTATAACTGGGGATGTTTAAAGGATATACAAGGAAGCCAGACTTAAATAGGCAATGCAAGAAACAGTGGAAACCAAAGAGAGATTGGTAACAATTCTAAATCCCCAGCCCTTATTTCACTGTGTTATAAAAGAGGCCAGATATAAGGTTCTCCTAACACAAGTATTGATGACATTTCATTTGAAAAATAATTTGATTTCAAGTGACAGAGAGCCTCCTCAAACAGGTACACAATTTTTGTGCATGTGTATTTCTGAAATGAGGTTTTGGCCTGTTATCATTAAAAATCATCTTTAGTTTCTCTTCTGGTCTCTTTGTTTGTTTGAACATACAGTGAAAAATAACTGTTAGAACTTTTTGGTAGAGTGCACATACGACTTTTTTATTGGAACAGACAAAGGCATTTTGACCAATGTGTATTATGAAAGCAGATTTTATATAAATAGTTGTGTATAAAATAAGCTCATTTTCACACGGCTCAAGGGAAGTTAAACTCACTGTAGAAACTTCCCTAATGTTTACATCAGTCTAGTTTTCATTTTCAATATGTGAAGAGTGAATAAAGGCAAGCGGATAATTGTATAGAAAAGAAAGTGATGGCTTGTAACTTGTGTTTCTTTTACTGTAATGCACATAATAGACTGCGGTTTCCTTGGTGGCTCATTGGTAAAGAATCCACCTGCCAATGCAGGAGATGCAGATTCAATCTCTGGGTAGAGAAGATCCCCTGAAGAAGGAAATGGCAACCCACTCCAGTATTCTTGCATGGGAAATCCCATGGAAGAAAAGCCTGGTGAGCTACAGTCCATGGGATCTCAGAAGAATTAGCCATGCCTTAGCCACTAAACTACAGCTGTAACACAATCAACTGACTAGTTTGTGGCAAGTTTTTTTACCAGTGAGAAACCCAGACCTTCTGGTATTCTATTGCAGAAAGTTATCCAACAATACAGTTCCAGCAAAATATGAAATATGGGACTGTTAATGTGTTTAAATCTATTTGCTTATCTATTTGTCCTCTACTGCATATATTATTGCTTTGGTTCTCATTCCAGAAAGGAGGTAATGTAGCATACAGAAGTGTGTAAAATCATAATACAATAGTGTAAAATTAAAGATCACATGGTTTAGGGAATAGAACAAAGGTAAAATAGCAGTACAAAAGATAAGATGAAGTGAGATGGGTACATGCACTATCTTCCCTCGGGGACGTTACATTTTCTGGAGTGTCTAGTGAATGTTCTCAGAAACAAGAATAAAAGGGCACTTCAAACTATTTTGTGATACACAACATCCAAAGTAAAATAAGTTTCTTAGAAGAAATACTACCATTCATGGTTCTTGGATTAGAAAGAACTTTCTATCACAGGACTTTAGAAAGATACCAGGAACTTCAAGCAATGTTCACCAGCAGCTTAACACTAAAGCTCAACTTATGGAGAATAACTCTACAGTTAATGCTAACGCTCAACTTGTGGAGAATAACTCTACACAGTATCCACAGGCTTCTGATAAAGTCACTCTTTCTGTGACTGCTTTGCTGAATCATCCTCAAATGACTCAGCCCATGAAATTCTCCCATTTTCTGACTATTGTCATTCCTTTGGTAATCTCATCCAGTTGGTAACTTTAAATATCATCATTACACAGACCACCCTAAAATGTATCTATCACAGGCTCCAGACTCCAAATTGACACTGATAGGCTCAGTAAGCATCTCAAAGTTAATATGCCAAAGATGAAAATTTAGTTTGACCCCATACCTATTCCTTCCTGAAGATCAGTTCTCCAGGCTACTCTGTCCATGGAATTTTTCAGGCAAGATAATGGAATGAGTAGCCACTCCGTTCTCCAGAGGGATCTTCCTGACTCAGGGATCAAACCTGGGTGTCCAGTATTGCAGGCAGATTCATTACCATCTGAGCCACCAGGGAAGGGAAACTATTTGGGGAAAAAAGAAAAAAAACAACAACAGTGCATTATTTCACATGTTAAGACTGATAACCTGAGAGCTACCCTTAATCTGTCTTTCTTTAAATTTCACATTAATTTCTATCATGATTTCTTCCAAGATGCCTTTGTTTCGTTTCTCACTATTTCATTGCCACAAAAAATGGGGTTTTGTAAAATCCAGAAAGGAGGTAATGTAGCATACAGAAGTGTGTAAAATCATAATACAATAGTGTAAAATTAAAGATCACATGGTTTAGGGAATAGAACAAAGGTAAAATAGCAGTACAAAAGATAAGATGAAGTGAGATGGGTACATGCACTATCTTCCCTCGGGGACGTTACATTTTCTGGAGTGTCTAGTGAATGTTCTCAGAAACAAGAATAAAAGGGCACTTCAAACTATTTTGTGATACACAACATCCAAAGTAAAATAAGTTTCTTAGAAGAAATACTACCATTCATGGTTCTTGGATTAGAAAGAACTTTCTATCACAGGACTTTAGAAAGATACCAGGAACTTCAAGCAATGTTCACCAGCAGCTTAACACTAAAGCTCAACTTATGGAGAATAACTCTACAGTTAATGCTAACGCTCAACTTGTGGAGAATAACTCTACACAGTATCCACAGGCTTCTGATAAAGTCACTCTTTCTGTGACTGCTTTGCTGAATCATCCTCAAATGACTCAGCCCATGAAATTCTCCCATTTTCTGACTATTGTCATTCCTTTGGTAATCTCATCCAGTTGGTAACTTTAAATATCATCATTACACAGACCACCCTAAAATGTATCTATCACAGGCTCCAGACTCCAAATTGACACTGATAGGCTCAGTAAGCATCTCAAAGTTAATATGCCAAAGATGAAAATTTAGTTTGACCCCATACCTATTCCTTCCTGAAGATCAGTTCTCCAGGCTACTCTGTCCATGGAATTTTTCAGGCAAGATAATGGAATGAGTAGCCACTCCGTTCTCCAGAGGGATCTTCCTGACTCAGGGATCAAACCTGGGTGTCCAGTATTGCAGGCAGATTCATTACCATCTGAGCCACCAGGGAAGGGAAACTATTTGGGGAAAAAAGAAAAAAAACAACAACAGTGCATTATTTCACATGTTAAGACTGATAACCTGAGAGCTACCCTTAATCTGTCTTTCTTTAAATTTCACATTAATTTCTATCATGATTTCTTCCAAGATGCCTTTGTTTCGTTTCTCACTATTTCATTGCCACAAGCCTGGACTAAGTCACTGTAATCCCTTTTCAAGAACACTTCCACCTTTTTTCTCACCGTGCTTATTCTCTACTTAGTAGTCAAAAATGTTCCATTTAGCAAGTAACTCAGATGGTGTCACTATCTCACTTTAAAGTTTCCATCAATTTTAAGTAGTCATATTTGATAGAACTGTTGTGGTTATCCTTAACCTCCTCCCCAAGCTCATTTTACTTTAGCCATGCTGAGTCCCCTGTTGCCTGTGTCAAGCACAGTCCTACTTCAGGGCTTTTGCACTTGTGTTGCTCTCTATGTGATATGTTCTTTCCTTAGTAAACTGCATGACTTTCATTCAGATCTCTGATCAAGTCACATTTCAGAAATGTTTTGCTTATGTGCCTATCTCTGCCTCTAGCATTCTCTTTTCTTACCTTCTTATCCTAGTTTCATTGGTTTCCAGAATACTTAATATTAATGGGTGTGATTTTTTGCATATTTATTTTCTAGATTGTTTTCTTCAAAAGGGCAAGGATTTATCTGTTTTGTTCATTGACGAATCTCAATGCCTAAAAAGGTGCTTGACCTCATTGTAAATGCTCAATAAAAAACAAACCTGAATTAATTATTGACTGAATCATGGAATACATTTTTAAATTATAATTTTTGAATAATTTTTAAATTAGAATAATGAATAGCTTGCATATCTTTTGACTAATTTTTGCCAAATATTTCCCTCACTTCATTTCCTATGAGTATTGACAAGCAAAGAATTTGAGGTCTTTCTCCCCCAGAGGTTACTTGGAGTGTAGCTTTTAAATTAAGCTATATATCAAGAACAAGTCCAGATGCTTCCACACTGCCAGATGATTTGACATCAGTGCGAGAATATCAGTACCTAAAAATGGCATTACCTGAATAGAAGGACAGCTGGCCTCCACCTGGACATGCGCCAAGGGAGTTTTAGGTACAGAGACAAGATTCTCAATTAAAGGCAAAAATAGAGTAGAATGAGTATTTATCTCATCAAATTTCACAGCACAGAGCATGACCATCATGATTTCACCTTAGAACATTTTCGTACACATGTAACCAAATATCTGCCTCAGAACAAAACTTCTGTAAATGCAAGTTAAAGTAACTGAAAAATACACACCCAGGCATTTGATGGAGTTAATTTGTGGTAAAAATCATTGATTATAACTCACCAAAATATATATTAAATTACACGATTATATTACTACAAACATAACACCTTAAAATAGCATCTATTTATTAGTAGAAGTCAACTGGATTGTTCTACATTTTCTGCTTTGAGCCCTAGAAAGCTAAACTCAAGGTGTGAGCAATACTTCATTCTTTCCTGGAAGCTCAAAGGGATAATCCATTTCCAGGGTCATTCAGGCTTTTGGCAGAATTCAATCTTATGGTGTTGTAGGACTGATATCCCTTGTTTTCCTTGGGAAATTATCTGAAATTTTTGCTTATGTGCCTATCTCTGCCTCTAGCATTCTCTTTTCTTACCTTCTTATCCTAGTTTCATTGGTTTCCAGAATACTTAATATTAATGGGTGTGATTTTTTGCATATTTATTTTCTAGATTGTTTTCTTCAAAAGGGCAAGGATTTATCTGTTTTGTTCATTGACGAATCTCAATGCCTAAAAAGGTGCTTGACCTCATTGTAAATGCTCAATAAAAAACAAACCTGAATTAATTATTGACTGAATCATGGAATACATTTTTAAATTATAATTTTTGAATAATTTTTAAATTAGAATAATGAATAGCTTGCATATCTTTTGACTAATTTTTGCCAAATATTTCCCTCACTTCATTTCCTATGAGTATTGACAAGCAAAGAATTTGAGGTCTTTCTCCCCCAGAGGTTACTTGGAGTGTAGCTTTTAAATTAAGCTATATATCAAGAACAAGTCCAGATGCTTCCACACTGCCAGATGATTTGACATCAGTGCGAGAATATCAGTACCTAAAAATGGCATTACCTGAATAGAAGGACAGCTGGCCTCCACCTGGACATGCGCCAAGGGAGTTTTAGGTACAGAGACAAGATTCTCAATTAAAGGCAAAAATAGAGTAGAATGAGTATTTATCTCATCAAATTTCACAGCACAGAGCATGACCATCATGATTTCACCTTAGAACATTTTCGTACACATGTAACCAAATATCTGCCTCAGAACAAAACTTCTGTAAATGCAAGTTAAAGTAACTGAAAAATACACACCCAGGCATTTGATGGAGTTAATTTGTGGTAAAAATCATTGATTATAACTCACCAAAATATATATTAAATTACACGATTATATTACTACAAACATAACACCTTAAAATAGCATCTATTTATTAGTAGAAGTCAACTGGATTGTTCTACATTTTCTGCTTTGAGCCCTAGAAAGCTAAACTCAAGGTGTGAGCAATACTTCATTCTTTCCTGGAAGCTCAAAGGGATAATCCATTTCCAGGGTCATTCAGGCTTTTGGCAGAATTCAATCTTATGGTGTTGTAGGACTGATATCCCTGTTTCCTTGCTGCATATCCTGAGTTCCTTCTGAGCTTCTGGAACCTATCCATAATCCTCGGCCCGAAATTATCTGAAATTTTTGTTTAGGAGTCCAAAGAATAAACTTAAATGATTGGGATTAGTGGACTCAGAATTTACAGTGACATGAGCCTGACTTATATAACTCTGTCAGTTTCTCTTCTCTTTAAAAGATTTACTTGGCTCTTCTAACAAACTTTGTTTACTTTCTTACACTTGCAAATACTCAAAGCTCTACTTCATCCCCCTTTAGGGTCATCAAAAGGAAAAGGCAAACCAAGTTTTAGGCATTTACGTGTGTTAAAGACATTAAATAAGTAACTATGTAAAATTTCCTAAAGTCCTTCTTCCTTTCCTTCATTCCTCCCTTTCTCCTTCCTGTCAGCCTAGCTGCCTAACTTAGCTTCTTCACTCTTATCTTCCTGAATCAAATATTGATTAAAGACATTATATAAGAATTGTGTTTGTTTTAAAAATACACATATGAAGAAGACATAATTCTCCAATACTTTAGCCACCTGATGTGAAGAGACAACTCACTGGAAAAGACCCTAAAGTTGGGAAAGATAGAAAGCAGAAGAAAGGGACAGTAGAGGATGAGTTGGCTGGGTGTCAGCACTGACTCAATGGACATTGAATTTGAGCAAGCTCTGGGAGATGGTGAAGGACAGAGAGGTCTGCTGTGCTACAGTCCATGGGGCTGTAAAGAATTGAACATGACTGAAATGAACTGGGGTTAAATGAATCATGCCTCAGAACAAAACTTCTGTAAATGCAATAAAAAAAACACCCAGGCATTTGATGGAGTTAATTTGTGGTAAAAATCATTGATTATAACTCACCAAAATATATATTAAATTACACGATTATATTACTACAAACATAACACCTTAAAATAGCATCTATTTATTAGTAGAAGTCAACTGGATTGTTCTACATTTTCTGCTTTGAGCCCTAGAAAGCTAAACTCAAGGTGTGAGCAATACTTCATTCTTTCCTGGAAGCTCAAAGGGATAATCCATTTCCAGGGTCATTCAGGCTTTTGGCAGAATTCAATCTTATGGTGTTGTAGGACTGATATCCCTGTTTCCTTGCTGCATATCCTGAGTTCCTTCTGAGCTTCTGGAACCTATCCATAATCCTCGGCCCGAAATTATCTGAAATTTTTGTTTAGGAGTCCAAAGAATAAACTTAAATGATTGGGATTAGTGGACTCAGAATTTACAGTGACATGAGCCTGACTTATATAACTCTGTCAGTTTCTCTTCTCTTTAAAAGATTTACTTGGCTCTTCTAACAAACTTTGTTTACTTTCTTACACTTGCAAATACTCAAAGCTCTACTTCATCCCCTTCAGGGTCATCAAAAAAGGAAAAGGCAAACCAAGTTTTAGGCATTTACGTGTGTTAAAGACATTAAATAAGTAACTATGTAAAATTTCCTAAAGTCCTTCTTCCTTTCCTTCATTCCTCCCTTTCTCCTTCCTGTCAGCCTAGCTGCCTAACTTAGCTTCTTCACTCTTATCTTCCTGAATCAAATATTGATTAAAGACATTATATAAGAATTGTGTTTGTTTTAAAAATACACATATGAAGAAGACATAATTCTCCAATACTTTAGCCACCTGATGTGAAGAGACAACTCACTGGAAAAGACCCTAAAGTTGGGAAAGATAGAAAGCAGAAGAAAGGGACAGTAGAGGATGAGTTGGCTGGGTGTCAGCACTGACTCAATGGACATTGAATTTGAGCAAGCTCTGGGAGATGGTGAAGGACAGAGAGGTCTGCTGTGCTACAGTCCATGGGGCTGTAAAGAATTGAACATGACTGAAATGAACTGAGAGAGTAGTAATCTCAGGCCATCTAACTCTGAAATCATGTGCTTGCTAGTAGACAACAGCATTCATCAGAAGCTGTAGCACAGATATTGTTGTTAATTAGCCTTTAGTTGCTAAGTCATTTCCAGTTCTTCTGCAGTCTCATGGACTGTATCCCACCAGGCTCCTCTGTTCATGGGATTTCTGAGGCAAGGATACTGGAGTGGATTGCCATTCCTTCTGTAAGCACAGACATAAGAGATGGAAATGCTTCTTAGAAATATCAGTCATTGAAAGATTCAGAGCATCATTGAATAAATAGGGTTAATAGGATTAGGAGAATTTGATATTCATTCTGTAGGTGATAGGGAATCATAAAAGGGTATTAAGAAGGAGAGTGAATGATTGTTCTTGTATTTGGGAAAGATTATGCAATACAGAGGGTGTCTTGAGTCAGGAAAGAAGCAGAAACAGCAAAAGAAGAGGAACGAGTTGGGGAAATACTGCAATAATCTGGGAAAAAATAAAGTGCAAAGGCCTGACTGAAATGGCAGCATTGTGAGACAAAGGTGGAGGAAAGAGATAAGAGGTAAAGATTCTGTTCTCTGGAATCACAAGGACCTGTGTTTGAAACTGACTATGACACTTACTAGTTCTGTGACTATAGTTATTCCACTGCTCAACCTCATATCTTTGTGAGTAAAATGCGGATGATCCTAGGGAATACTTTGTTGCACTGTGGTAATAGTTTCCCAAGATTAAACAGGAATACTGAAATAAAACATCCAGCAAAAAACCTGATATTCAGGAAGCATTCCATAACGCCACCTTATGTCAGTGTTACAAGGCTACTGTCAGACTTCATGATTTTCTGATGGAAAGAATAGCTATCAAGATGAAGAAGAATTTTCTCCTAGACTCCTGAGTCCCTGGCTGGAAAGTCTAAATCAGGTCATATGCTTTCATCATTTTCTTCAGATTGAAATAGAAGAAGACATAATTCTCCAATACTTTAGCCACCTGATGTGAAGAGACAACTCACTGGAAAAGACCCTAAAGTTGGGAAAGATAGAAAGCAGAAGAAAGGGACAGTAGAGGATGAGTTGGCTGGGTGTCAGCACTGACTCAATGGACATTGAATTTGAGCAAGCTCTGGGAGATGGTGAAGGACAGAGAGGTCTGCTGTGCTACAGTCCATGGGGCTGTAAAGAATTGAACATGACTGAAATGAACTGAGAGAGTAGTAATCTCAGGCCATCTAACTCTGAAATCATGTGCTTGCTAGTAGACAACAGCATTCATCAGAAGCTGTAGCACAGATATTGTTGTTAATTAGCCTTTAGTTGCTAAGTCATTTCCAGTTCTTCTGCAGTCTCATGGACTGTATCCCACCAGGCTCCTCTGTTCATGGGATTTCTGAGGCAAGGATACTGGAGTGGATTGCCATTCCTTCTGTAAGCACAGACATAAGAGATGGAAATGCTTCTTAGAAATATCAGTCATTGAAAGATTCAGAGCATCATTGAATAAATAGGGTTAATAGGATTAGGAGAATTTGATATTCATTCTGTAGGTGATAGGGAATCATAAAAGGGTATTAAGAAGGAGAGTGAATGATTGTTCTTGTATTTGGGAAAGATTATGCAATACAGAGGGTGTCTTGAGTCAGGAAAGAAGCAGAAACAGCAAAAGAAGAGGAACGAGTTGGGGAAATACTGCAATAATCTGGGAAAAAATAAAGTGCAAAGGCCTGACTGAAATGGCAGCATTGTGAGACAAAGGTGGAGGAAAGAGATAAGAGGTAAAGATTCTGTTCTCTGGAATCACAAGGACCTGTGTTTGAAACTGACTATGACACTTACTAGTTCTGTGACTATAGTTATTCCACTGCTCAACCTCATATCTTTGTGAGTAAAATGCGGATGATCCTAGGGAATACTTTGTTGCACTGTGGTAATAGTTTCCCAAGATTAAACAGGAATACTGAAATAAAACATCCAGCAAAAAACCTGATATTCAGGAAGCATTCCATAACGCCACCTTATGTCAGTGTTACAAGGCTACTGTCAGACTTCATGATTTTCTGATGGAAAGAATAGCTATCAAGATGAAGAAGAATTTTCTCCTAGACTCCTGAGTCCCTGGCTGGAAAGTCTAAATCAGGTCATATGCTTTCATCATTTTCTTCAGATTTCTGGGAAAGGAAATAAATCTACAGCAAAGGCCTATGTAAACACATAATGGTTTGGAATTTCATATGATTCTCATTTTGCAAGAAGGCACCTTTAGCATCCATGGCTGAATTTCCAAAAAAGAAAAAGGTATTTGAAATGCCCAGATATTTTATAGAGTAATCAATTAGGTTATCAATATTCTGCAATGTAAAGCATCATTCAAGAGCTCCTCATCCCAAATACAAAAGTGTTTTAGAGGAAAAAAGTGAATATTGACTAACTCAGCAGTGAAATGACGTTCCAACATTACTAACCTTTATCGTACCTTGTCCCTATCATGACAATTCCTACCTAACATTCTGTTGGTAATGGTTCTAAATAGGTTGTGCATGCTAAGTTGCTCTAGTCATTTCTGACTCTATGAACTAACCTGCCAGCTCCTCTGTTCATGGGATTCTCCAGGCAAGAATACTGGAGTGGGTTGCCATGCCCTCCTCCAGGGGATCTTCCAGATCCAGGGATTGAAACTGAATGTCCTATATCTCCTGTATTGGCATGCCAGTTCTTTACCACCAGCATCACATGGAAAGCCCCTCTAAATAGGTTACTAAAGCAGAAATCTTGGGATAACAGAGGAGAAATCTATGAGGAAGAGAGATTCATGTGATGCTGATTCCTCTTGATTGACATATTTTATTTTCTTTCATGACTATAAAGAGAATCAGAATATCAAAATTCTTGCTTCTCTCTTTCACTCTATGAACTTAAAGTCAAATCTATATTTGCTTATTCAATAACAATTTATATCCAATCTACTCTAGCACTAGCCTATGCTCAAGACTACGAAGAAATCATCAGTTCTCTCCATAATTTAAGAAATCCAGTAGCAACTAGTTTTAGACTTTGAATCAGATTAACAATTTAACATGCACACTAATAAGGAGAGTTTTGAGGTTTCCAGTGTCCTCACAGGTATGAGAAGCTTTCTGCTTGAAGGTCTTGGGCATATTCTTCCACAATCTTTTCTTTCAGTCTAAAGCAATAAAAATGGAAGTTTTCAATTTTGTAGGACTTTACTACACAGGATTTCTCTTCCTTTTTCTTTCTTAAAAATGTTTAGTGCCTAGTGAAACTGATGTAGAGGTCTTTTCTTGGGGATTTCATATGATTCTCATTTTGCAAGAAGGCACCTTTAGCATCCATGGCTGAATTTCCAAAAAAGAAAAAGGTATTTGAAATGCCCAGATATTTTATAGAGTAATCAATTAGGTTATCAATATTCTGCAATGTAAAGCATCATTCAAGAGCTCCTCATCCCAAATACAAAAGTGTTTTAGAGGAAAAAAGTGAATATTGACTAACTCAGCAGTGAAATGACGTTCCAACATTACTAACCTTTATCGTACCTTGTCCCTATCATGACAATTCCTACCTAACATTCTGTTGGTAATGGTTCTAAATAGGTTGTGCATGCTAAGTTGCTCTAGTCATTTCTGACTCTATGAACTAACCTGCCAGCTCCTCTGTTCATGGGATTCTCCAGGCAAGAATACTGGAGTGGGTTGCCATGCCCTCCTCCAGGGGATCTTCCAGATCCAGGGATTGAAACTGAATGTCCTATATCTCCTGTATTGGCATGCCAGTTCTTTACCACCAGCATCACATGGAAAGCCCCTCTAAATAGGTTACTAAAGCAGAAATCTTGGGATAACAGAGGAGAAATCTATGAGGAAGAGAGATTCATGTGATGCTGATTCCTCTTGATTGACATATTTTATTTTCTTTCATGACTATAAAGAGAATCAGAATATCAAAATTCTTGCTTCTCTCTTTCACTCTATGAACTTAAAGTCAAATCTATATTTGCTTATTCAATAACAATTTATATCCAATCTACTCTAGCACTAGCCTATGCTCAAGACTACGAAGAAATCATCAGTTCTCTCCATAATTTAAGAAATCCAGTAGCAACTAGTTTTAGACTTTGAATCAGATTAACAATTTAACATGCACACTAATAAGGAGAGTTTTGAGGTTTCCAGTGTCCTCACAGGTATGAGAAGCTTTCTGCTTGAAGGTCTTGGGCATATTCTTCCACAATCTTTTCTTTCAGTCTAAAGCAATAAAAATGGAAGTTTTCAATTTTGTAGGACTTTACTACACAGGATTTCTCTTCCTTTTTCTTTCTTAAAAATGTTTAGTGCCTAGTGAAACTGATGTAGAGGTCTTTTCTTGGGGATTTTGATGGTGCTGCTTGAGAAAGCAAAAGAAATGCAGTAGATGATTTTTTTATTTTTTATTTTTTTGGCTGAACAGTTTGAGTTTGTCATACACATAAAAGGTAGCCTCAAAGGAAGTAGAGAGGCAGGAGTCAGGAAGGAAGCAAAGAGGAACTGAAAGAAAGTGCCCTCTCATGGGAATAACTTCTCCATTCAGTCAGATTCTTAGGTCCCTTTTGTCTTTCATCCTCATTATATTTATGTCAGAGTTGTGATACATTAGAAATTAATCATGGTGGCTTGAAATACTGAGAGCTACTACTGTCAGGCTGAGTTCAAATTGGACTATTAGAAATAGATATTACAGTGTAGGGATAATATAAATTATTTTGGAAGTGGCTTTGAATATATACATAACATTTTTCTATGTCTAATTACTGCTTTTAGGTTTTAGCTCTAAATTCAAAACTGTCATTACTTTTCAACATAGAAAATATCACCATTTCTAAATATTAACTTAGTGATCATTTATGTAGAGTTTTCCACATTCTTTTTACTTATTTATTTATTTAGACCACTGCTATTGGTCTTTCATCATCCATCTTTGTTTTTTTGGCCAATGTGGGTCTCCCATCGCAGAGGCCTCTCTTGCTGCAGAGCACCGGCTCCAGGAGCATATGCTCCAGAGCTCCAGCTAGGTAGTTGGACACATCAGTCCAGCTGCTCCACAGTGCGTGGGATCTTCCGAGGCCAGGGATTGAATCAGCATCCCTTGCACTGCAAGGCAGTGTCTTTACCCATTGGACTACCAGGGAAGCCCTAGAGTTTTCCACATTCTTCCAGGCATCATAGTAGACACTGGAAATGCAGAAGTGAAAAATATATAGCCCCAGTCCTCAAGGAACTCTTGGTTGATTGTGATTAATAAGCACTAATCTATACTTTACAAACATTTATTTTGGACTTTGAATCTAAATAATAGTGTGAAATTAGCCTGTAGCTAAATAGTTAATATATGAAGTCATTGTTGTGGTGAATTAATAAATTGAAAACCCATAAAATTATCTCTAGCAATTTCTATTTCTGAAGGGAAGAAATATAAAACTTTTGCAATTGTAGGACTATTTCTCATGTTACTATAATTTAGAACAGATTTTTTTTTTTTCATAGAGAATCATATTGCATTGATTTGTTCAATAAAGGTACAGAATATAATTGTGAATGAAAATAACATGGACAAAATGAAGCAATGAAATTGCCTCTGTATAATTAAAATTAGTAACTTAGTGTTAAAATAAAGTCTGGGCTGACATTCTAAATTGACTCAGACTGCTTTCATTCCCCCTCTTTCTTGGAAGAGGTCAATTAAGATGGCAATGGCAACCTAGGTTTTTGTAGGTGTAAGAACACTTAGATTGTTGAAAATTTTTCATTTTCCCTGATTATGGCTGTAATGATTCAAATATTGAGATTGAACATCCATAGATGTATTAACTTTGTTCATGCTAAAAGTCATTTTACGTTGTGCCTTTATATTAAGCTCATATATTATTCTAAACTAGATATTTGTAGGAAAATTGTGTCCCAATTATGGATATGTTTCAAACAAAATATTTTCTTTTGGCCTGAACTGTTGAGCCAATCGCCTCAATTCTCTTCAAATTCTATACACATTTTGGTGCTGCCATGAGCTACAATCTGTAGTCGTTTAGAATTTTTCTACTGTTCTTAAGCTATGTCTATCTTATAACTATTTATAATTATCTTAGTCTCATTCCCTCCTCATATAGTAGCAGATCTCCATATAAAGAATGTTTGCTAAATTCAAGTCTTCTTACAGACAGAGGAACAAATTCAAAACATACATTTATAAGCTGTGTATTTCGGTCAGCTTCGCAAACATTTAACCAAACTACTACAAGTGCAGTTATTTTTTTTTTTTATAATAACTGCTCATTTCCTTCTTTCTTTTTGTCACAAGTTGATTTTGATTCTATCATAATATTTTAAACAGTGGTATAGTTCTTTTGAGAAAAAGTAATGGACAAGTGAACATTTTAATGGCTATATAAACAAAAACTTAACATGTAAAAACTAGAGATAAACAAAATTCAGAATATTTAAACCATTATCTGGGGTCAATTTGAAGGATGAAAAAAAATGTAGCGTTATCCAAATCCAGAACAATAGGGTACTTCAACAATCAATAAGAAAACTCCAGCAGCAGACAAATGAACATGAGAAAAGGATTGGAAAATTGAGGCCATGAAGAAAGAAACTGACATTACTTAATCTAGAAAAGAAATGGTTTGAGGTAAGCAATAGAAATTTCATCATACAAAGAATCATTTTATAGATGATGAGGTCCAGATCTTCCCCTGTCCCCTTAGTTAATATGGAATTATGTGACAAAAGAAATTTTAGATTAATTATTGTAACTATACAGGCTAAGAAATCTTGAAATTGTTTATCAAGAGATGTGTACAGGAAGATTTATTGAGCCATGCAAACTGACATGGGGCCAGGTACCCACAGGGCCTTATTAAAATTAACCTTCAAACAAGAAGCTAAGGTTTTGATGGCCCCAAGCATAACAGATATGTGCATATATATAAAATAAATCAAAAAAAAAAAAGAAATTTGGTATCTGTCTCTGAGATTGTTCAGGATACTTTCCTACTTTATAGTTGAGAATTGTCATTTTTGTTACTCTTTCTTTTTTATGTTTTGCAGTGGTTTCAATACCTCCATAACCTAGATACCTACAAAGAGATTTCCATTTGATACATCTAGGAAGAGACATTTTCAAAGTAAAAGTTGGAAATGGACTCTTACTATATGTAAAGTATAAGACCTTCTCAAAAATGCATGATCACTGAGATACATAGGATAGACTTACTATTTCTAACTTAAAGTGAAAGTTAAATATTTGGGGGTACTCATCACTTCCTTTTGCATGTAATGTCCCTATTGATATTAAAGAGAAAATTAAAATCAAAAGAGGTAGTAACGCAGGAGAAGCAACTTGTGCATGATTGATAGATAATCTAAAGTTGTTCATTTTTTCATCTAAATATATAGTGAATACAATTATTTTATCCTGTAACAGTTACAGAGAAATAGACCATTCAAAAATCACAAAATATCATGCATAATTAGAACTATTACATGTACTAGTTATTTATACAAAAGTAACATAGAAGAGATCCATTTTTGATTTTGTAGAAAATTCCATGATAATGTATCTATTTCATGAAAAGAAGTCTTTAGACAAATTATTTTTAAAAAACTTACAGGACCATTTTTTAAATTCTAAATGGGCTATAGGAAAATTTTAAAAAGAGTGGATATATGTATCATTCATATAACAATTCATTTTACTGTACATCTGAAACAAATATAACATTGTAAACATTAAATATGCCCCAAAAAATTTTAAAAAAGAGAGTCATCTACTTAAAATAGGTAAATAAAAAGGAAAGCAATGAAAGAAAATCATTTTCATATAGTAAATAAATATATATTTAAAGATACTAAAAAATGATTAACGGATTACCTCACATCTTTTGCTGACACATCTATTGCCCAGGGATGTTGAGTAAGGATTTTGTAAGCCATAGACAGTGATGCTGACAGAAGCATGTGGTACCGAGGCAAACTTTGAGTTGTTTGTGGTGACATCAAATGGATCTTCATCCTGAAAAAGGGAATTTATCTAATGAAGCTATTGGTACTACTGTGGGCTGGCTGTTTCCATAGGCACTGAAGGCATAGTGAAATTTAGTGATCAAAATCAGACTCTTCCGTTCTGTTGTACAGTTACTAGGCTGGAGGGAAAAAAGCCACTTAAGTCTTCCCAAGGGAAGTTTATGTTGTTGAGCCCTTGCATAATCTCCATCTCTGCCATGTATGATTTACTTAATGAATGAGCACTATATAGTGTCTGGGAAAAGTCTGTGATCAACACCACTGTGTTGTTCATCTTGCTTTCCTGATCATCGAAAACTTTCTATGAGGAAAATATTGTCTACTGATCCTTTTCAAAGGATATAAATATTCTTAGAGTATGTGCCCAGTGCAAAATATCCATTTGAAAACTCTGCTTTAGAACTCCTTGTCACCAAACTTCTAGTCTTGGTTAATCCAATCTTCTGATCATTTGACCAAACTGTTAATCACTTTTCTTGAATTAGTAAAGGTAGTAAGCAACTTGTGCATGATTGATAGATAATCTAAAGTTGTTCATTTTCATCTAAATATATAGTGAATACAATTATTTTATCCTGTAACAGTTACAGAGAAATAGACCATTCAAAAATCACAAAATATCATGCATAATTAGAACTATTACATGTACTAGTTATTTATACAAAAGTAACATAGAAGAGATCCATTTTTGATTTTGTAGAAAATTCCATGATAATGTATCTATTTCATGAAAAGAAGTCTTTAGACAAATTATTTTTAAAAAACTTACAGGACCATTTTTTAAATTCTAAATGGGCTATAGGAAAATTTTAAAAAGAGTGGATATATGTATCATTCATATAACAATTCATTTTACTGTACATCTGAAACAAATATAACATTGTAAACATTAAATATGCCCCAAAAAATTTTAAAAAAGAGAGTCATCTACTTAAAATAGGTAAATAAAAAGGAAAGCAATGAAAGAAAATCATTTTCATATAGTAAATAAATATATATTTAAAGATACTAAAAAATGATTAACGGATTACCTCACATCTTTTGCTGACACATCTATTGCCCAGGGATGTTGAGTAAGGATTTTGTAAGCCATAGACAGTGATGCTGACAGAAGCATGTGGTACCGAGGCAAACTTTGAGTTGTTTGTGGTGACATCAAATGGATCTTCATCCTGAAAAAGGGAATTTATCTAATGAAGCTATTGGTACTACTGTGGGCTGGCTGTTTCCATAGGCACTGAAGGCATAGTGAAATTTAGTGATCAAAATCAGACTCTTCCGTTCTGTTGTACAGTTACTAGGCTGGAGGGAAAAAAGCCACTTAAGTCTTCCCAAGGGAAGTTTATGTTGTTGAGCCCTTGCATAATCTCCATCTCTGCCATGTATGATTTACTTAATGAATGAGCACTATATAGTGTCTGGGAAAAGTCTGTGATCAACACCACTGTGTTGTTCATCTTGCTTTCCTGATCATCGAAAACTTTCTATGAGGAAAATATTGTCTACTGATCCTTTTCAAAGGATATAAATATTCTTAGAGTATGTGCCCAGTGCAAAATATCCATTTGAAAACTCTGCTTTAGAACTCCTTGTCACCAAACTTCTAGTCTTGGTTAATCCAATCTTCTGATCATTTGACCAAACTGTTAATCACTTTTCTTGAATTAGTAAAGATCTGGAATATTATTCAGTTCTAAAAGGAAACATCTCTCAATCCATGAATAGAATGGAGCTACTTTAAATGCATATTGCTAAGTGAAGGAAGTCAATTTGAAATGGCTACCTATTGTATGATTCAAACTATATGACATTGTAAATGCCAAAACTATAGAGACAGAAGGTCAGATATTGGGCTCAGTGGAGAAGAAAGGAATAGGCAAAACAGAGAATTTTCAAATCTATGAATATACTCCATATAATATTCAAATGAGGTATACACTTAATTATAAATCTCTCCAAACCCATAGTCATATAGAAGACCAAGAGTGAACTCTAAGGTAAACTATGAATTTTGAATGATCCTGACCTGTCACTGTAGATCCATAAATTGTAACAAATGTACCACTTTGGACATATGACTGTGTCCTATAACTGCAAAAAATACAGTATTTTCAAGTTAAAGTAAATGAATACACCATGGTGAAATTAAAAAAATGAAATTAACAACAATTATTTGAAGATACCAGTAAGAAAGCATGCAAAGTGAAGCTTCTGGATGAGAGACAAACTTTTGAAAAGCAAATAAGTTTCCCCCCATTCTTTTTTTATTTCTGAATAGACTTAAAAAAGCAAAGACAATGTAAGATGGATAAAGGACCTCTGCGGACCAAAAGCGATAGGTGAATCACTAAGATATAAAATTCAGAGAAGAGGATATGTGAATTTTGGTATGACCACATATAATTCTCAGCTTAAACAATGAACTATGAGTCATAATGGTTTTGAAACCTGAACTGAGATTTGAGTCATCAGCAAAAGGCTCAAAAGGACCGTGAGCTATGAATGCACAGATAGTCCCCAAATCAGCATAGCAAAGGCTTAGGGAATGGAATTGAGATTTGAACTGCAATGGATCAAAGGAGAAGGGATTAAAAATAGGCTGATTAGTATTGGTTAATGACTAATCCTTTTCAAGGATATAAATATTCTGGAATGAAAATTCATTGCTGTTAGAACTCCTTGTCACCAAACTTCTAGTCTTGGTTAATCCAATCTTCTGATCATTTGACCAAACTGTTAATCACTTTTCTTGAATTAGTAAAGATCTGGAATATTATTCAGTTCTAAAAGGAAACATCTCTCAATCCATGAATAGAATGGAGCTACTTTAAATGCATATTGCTAAGTGAAGGAAGTCAATTTGAAATGGCTACCTATTGTATGATTCAAACTATATGACATTGTAAATGCCAAAACTATAGAGACAGAAGGTCAGATATTGGGCTCAGTGGAGAAGAAAGGAATAGGCAAAACAGAGAATTTTCAAATCTATGAATATACTCCATATAATATTCAAATGAGGTATACACTTAATTATAAATCTCTCCAAACCCATAGTCATATAGAAGACCAAGAGTGAACTCTAAGGTAAACTATGAATTTTGAATGATCCTGACCTGTCACTGTAGATCCATAAATTGTAACAAATGTACCACTTTGGACATATGACTGTGTCCTATAACTGCAAAAAAAATACAGTATTTTCAAGTTAAAGTAAATGAATACACCATGGTGAAATTAAAAAAATGAAATTAACAACAATTATTTGAAGATACCAGTAAGAAAGCATGCAAAGTGAAGCTTCTGGATGAGAGACAAACTTTTGAAAAGCAAATAAGTTTCCCCCCATTCTTTTTTTATTTCTGAATAGACTTAAAAAAGCAAAGACAATGTAAGATGGATAAAGGACCTCTGCGGACCAAAAGCGATAGGTGAATCACTAAGATATAAAATTCAGAGAAGAGGATATGTGAATTTTGGTATGACCACATATAATTCTCAGCTTAAACAATGAACTATGAGTCATAATGGTTTTGAAACCTGAACTGAGATTTGAGTCATCAGCAAAAGGCTCAAAAGGACCGTGAGCTATGAATGCACAGATAGTCCCCAAATCAGCATAGCAAAGGCTTAGGGAATGGAATTGAGATTTGAACTGCAATGGATCAAAGGAGAAGGGATTAAAAATAGGCTGATTAGTATTGGTTAATGACTGAAATAAAAGATATCTACAGTCTCTAGAGGATTATAATAAGACCGAGTCTGTACATCACAGTATTTACAATGTTCAGAATATAATTCAATATTACCTGCCGTGCAAAGAAAAAGAAAACTCAAAATGTGAGGCTGTAAGACAGAGACTTTACAACAATTATTTTAAGTATACTTCATAACATAAAAGGAAAAACAGTCTTAAAAATGAATTAAAGGATAGGCACAATTTAACACAAGAATTAAAACTAAAAATATATACCAAGTGGAAATTTTAATTTGTAAAATTAAAATATTTAGAAAAACTTAAATTCATAATGGAGATGGTAGGGAGATGAAACTGAAGAGAGATCAGTAAAATGATCACATCTGAAAAGCAGAAAGAAAAAATATATAATTTGAACATAACCTCAAAATCTTGTGGGACAATATCAAAAGGTCTAAAAAATGTATCTGCAGAATCCCAAATGGAACTCTGAGAAGTGCAAGTTTGAAGCAGAAAATATATTTGAAGAAAGTTCAAAAAAACTGTCAACATCATAAACTCAAAGAAAACCATGCCTGCAAACATGTAATAAGCTGCTGAAAACCAAAGGGAGTGAAAACATTTTAAAAAGAGCTGGAGACAAATGGCACATTATATACAAGGGACAGTAATTCAAATGACCCTGGATTTGTCATCAGAAACAATGGAGGTCATACAACAGTAGAAAAACATCTTAAAATTAAATAAAAGTACTGTCAATTCACAGCTCATTACTACTAAAATAGAATTCATGCATGTGTGTGGTTTCCTCAGTTGTGTCTTACTCTTTATTGTTACTTAAGGATCCTCTGGACCAAAAGCGATAGGTGAATCACTAAGATATAAAATTCAGAGAAGAGGATATGTGAATTTTGGTATGACCACATATAATTCTCAGCTTAAACAATGAACTATGAGTCATAATGGTTTTGAAACCTGAACTGAGATTTGAGTCATCAGCAAAAGGCTCAAAAGGACCGTGAGCTATGAATGCACAGATAGTCCCCAAATCAGCATAGCAAAGGCTTAGGGAATGGAATTGAGATTTGAACTGCAATGGATCAAAGGAGAAGGGATTAAAAATAGGCTGATTAGTATTGGTTAATGACTGAAATAAAAGATATCTACAGTCTCTAGAGGATTATAATAAGACCGAGTCTGTACATCACAGTATTTACAATGTTCAGAATATAATTCAATATTACCTGCCGTGCAAAGAAAAAGAAAACTCAAAATGTGAGGCTGTAAGACAGAGACTTTACAACAATTATTTTAAGTATACTTCATAACATAAAAGGAAAAACAGTCTTAAAAATGAATTAAAGGATAGGCACAATTTAACACAAGAATTAAAACTAAAAATATATACCAAGTGGAAATTTTAATTTGTAAAATTAAAATATTTAGAAAAACTTAAATTCATAATGGAGATGGTAGGGAGATGAAACTGAAGAGAGATCAGTAAAATGATCACATCTGAAAAGCAGAAAGAAAAAATATATAATTTGAACATAACCTCAAAATCTTGTGGGACAATATCAAAAGGTCTAAAAAATGTATCTGCAGAATCCCAAATGGAACTCTGAGAAGTGCAAGTTTGAAGCAGAAAATATATTTGAAGAAAGTTCAAAAAAACTGTCAACATCATAAACTCAAAGAAAACCATGCCTGCAAACATGTAATAAGCTGCTGAAAACCAAAGGGAGTGAAAACATTTTAAAAAGAGCTGGAGACAAATGGCACATTATATACAAGGGACAGTAATTCAAATGACCCTGGATTTGTCATCAGAAACAATGGAGGTCATACAACAGTAGAAAAACATCTTAAAATTAAATAAAAGTACTGTCAATTCACAGCTCATTACTACTAAAATAGAATTCATGCATGTGTGTGGTTTCCTCAGTTGTGTCTTACTCTTTGTGACCTTATGGATCATAGCCCCCCCCATGCTCCTCTGTCCATGGAATTTTCCAGGCAAGAATACAAGAGTGGGTTGCCATTTCCTACTCCATGGGATAGTCCCCATCCAGGCATTTAACCCATGCCTCCTGCATCTCCTGCATTAGCAGGCAGATTCTTTAACACTCTGCCACCTGAGAAGCAAATATATTTCAGTGTGCTGTGCTCAGTGGTGTCTGACTTTTGCACATCCGTGAACTGTAACCCTCCAGGCTTCTCTGTCAATATGTTTCAAGGATATAGCAAAATAAAGACACCTAGAATAAATGCAAAAGGAAACTCTTAAAGCTGAAGAGAAATAATATTAGAGGAAATTTTGAATTTTCAGAAATGAAGAACAACAAAAATGATCACATCTGAAAAGTGGGGAGAAAAATATTAGTTGAACATAACATCAAGAAGCTGTGGTCCAATATCAAAAGGTCTGAAAATATATCTGTGGTATCCCAGATGTATTTAGGTATGGTAAACGGTATGGTAAATATGAGATACTAACTTTTAAACCCTTAAATTCTTTAAAAATATGTATGACCATATAAAGCAAAAGTTATAACATTTCCTGAAGAGGTTTTCAACTTATGTAAATGTTGTGTATTTGAGAACAATAATATAAGGATCAAAGGTAAGAGAGGTAGAACTTCCTATATGGTTTCAGGGTTTTGAAAATTTATGTGAATTTCTACAATATTGATTTATAAATATTCTATGAAAGGTGTTATGTGTGTACATTTCAATCCTTGAAGCAATCTCTTTCTTCCTCTCAAATGTACACAACAAACACAGACTAGAAGGAATATAGCCAAAATGCCAATATTTAAGTTAAATCAAAACATTAAAAAAATTTAAATACAAAAGAAAGGAAGAGAGTAATATGGAAAACAGATGGGGAAAAATAGAACAAATAAAATTGCAAAAAATATTTCAAATATATCATTAATTACAGTAAATGTCATGGTCTAAGTATTCCAATTAAAAAGCAGGGATAAATAGATTATAGAAAGAGCAAGACTCTACTATATGCTATCTACAGAAAACATTATTATATAGGTTGAAATTACAAAGACAAAGTATACCATGGAAACAAGCAGTAAAGTATAAAAAAAGCAGTATATTAATATCAGATGAAATGATTTTGGGACAAACAGTACTAAGAGAGATAAACAGAACATTTCATATTCAAGAAGTCATAGAAAGTATGTCTAATTATGTACCTAAAAATGGAGACCAAACACACCAAGCAAAATTTGAGATAATTAAGTGAAGAAATAGTTAAAATTGCACAATGCTAGATGACAATTTTAATACCCATGGAATATGAAATCTGACACCAGTTTTTGGTATGCATTGATAGCTTTTAAATTTCACCTCTCCCTCTTTCTCTTGTGCTTCACATTTGGGCAAGTTCATAAGAAACATGAACAATCCCTCATTTACAGCAGGAAAAGACTCAAATCACTTGAACTCCTGCTTATCTGTAAGAATTCCTACCTTAGTCCACCCCCTAACCAATATGCAAGCCTCGACCTTTGCCTTGCTTTCTCAGAACACTTTGAGTCTGCTTGGACTGTGATCTCAAGGCTTTGCTGAGTTTAACATGCCTAGACCATATTCTTTGCAGCTGTCTCTGGGGGTAGCTCAATTCTGAGAACAGGCCCTTTATCTGAATTATTTTAAGCAGTTAAATGAGAGGTAAGAAAATTCTAATCCAGTCTTCTCTTTCTTTAAAACATAAAGGCTAAATTAATCCTCATGTCAGAGACAAATTTTGGGATGGCAAGTTTTGTTCCCCTACCATTCCTGGAGAAGGAAATGGGAACCCACTCCAATATGCTTGCTTAGGAAATCCCAAAGATAGAGGAGCTTGATGGGCTACAGTCTATGGGAATCACAGGAGTTGAACACAACTTAGCAACTAAACCACACAAACACTATATATATATATATAGATAGAGAGAGAGAGAGAAAAATACATACATACATATATACATATGTAAGAGTGATATCTCCTTTAAAATTTACTGAGCACTTTCTAAATGCCAAATGCTATAGTGGATGTTGTGTTAAATATGATTAAAACTGTAAAGAATAATGACTAGGGCTTCCCCTAGTTGTCCAGTGGATAAGGACACCGCCTTGCAGTCCAGGGGGCGCCGGTTTGATCCCTGGCCTGGGAAGATCCCACGTGCCGCGGAGTGGCTGAATTGATGTGTCCAATTACCGAGCCAGAGCTCTGAAGCACATGCTCCCAGAGCTGGCGCTCTGCGACAACAGACGCCGCAGAACATTTCATATTCAAGAAGTCATAGAAAGTATGTCTAATTATGTACCTAAAAATGGAGACCAAACACACCAAGCAAAATTTGAGATAATTAAGTGAAGAAATAGTTAAAATTGCACAATGCTAGATGACAATTTTAATACCCATGGAATATGAAATCTGACACCAGTTTTTGGTATGCATTGATAGCTTTTAAATTTCACCTCTCCCTCTTTCTCTTGTGCTTCACATTTGGGCAAGTTCATAAGAAACATGAACAATCCCTCATTTACAGCAGGAAAAGACTCAAATCACTTGAACTCCTGCTTATCTGTAAGAATTCCTACCTTAGTCCACCCCCTAACCAATATGCAAGCCTCGACCTTTGCCTTGCTTTCTCAGAACACTTTGAGTCTGCTTGGACTGTGATCTCAAGGCTTTGCTGAGTTTAACATGCCTAGACCATATTCTTTGCAGCTGTCTCTGGGGGTAGCTCAATTCTGAGAACAGGCCCTTTATCTGAATTATTTTAAGCAGTTAAATGAGAGGTAAGAAAATTCTAATCCAGTCTTCTCTTTCTTTAAAACATAAAGGCTAAATTAATCCTCATGTCAGAGACAAATTTTGGGATGGCAAGTTTTGTTCCCCTACCATTCCTGGAGAAGGAAATGGGAACCCACTCCAATATGCTTGCTTAGGAAATCCCAAAGATAGAGGAGCTTGATGGGCTACAGTCTATGGGAATCACAGGAGTTGAACACAACTTAGCAACTAAACCACACAAACACTATATATATATATATAGATAGAGAGAGAGAGAGAGATGAATACATACATACATACATATATACATATGTAAGAGTGATATCTCCTTTAAAATTTACTGAGCACTTTCTAAATGCCAAATGCTATAGTGGATGTTGTGTTAAATATGATTAAAACTGTAAAGAATAATGACTAGGGCTTCCCCTAGTTGTCCAGTGGATAAGGACACCGCCTTGCAGTCCAGGGGGCGCCGGTTTGATCCCTGGCCTGGGAAGATCCCACGTGCCGCGGAGTGGCTGAATTGATGTGTCCAATTACCGAGCCAGAGCTCTGAAGCACATGCTCCCAGAGCTGGCGCTCTGCGACAACAGACGCCACCGCGATGGGAGGCCCGCAGGAGCCAAAGAACAAAAATGGATGAAAATAGACAAATGAAAGACCAATAGAGGTGGCTCGCCCGTTCCCGTCCCTCCCCAACCCGACCCCCGCCCAAAAATAAATAAATAAATAAATCTTTAAGAATAATGACTAAAAGCTTCGATGATTTGCATTATTCACCACACTGTCATTTTTCAAATTGCCTATGAATAGACATTTGAAGCTTGTTAGTTCATTCAATACAGTTTACAATTCATCACTGATCATTTGGTAAAAGTTCAGTATCCTTTTTAGTGACAAGAGAAAATGAATGAATGCAGTCTATAGAAAGACTGCTAAAGTATTTTTTTTTTTTTTTTTTAGGGAAGTGAGGGGAGCGGGCGGGCCACTTCTATTGGTCTTTCGTTTATCTGTTTTCATTCATCTTTGTTCTTTGGCCCGTGTGGGCCTCCCATCGCGGCGGCCTCTGTTGTCACAGAGCACCGGCTCTGGGCGCATGCGCTCCAGAGCTCCGTCTCGGTAATTGGACACATCAGTCCAGCCGCTCCGTGGCACATGGGATCTTCCCAGGCCAGGGATCGAACCGGCGCCCCTTGCACTGCAAGGCGGTGTCCTTACCCGCTGGACCACCAGGGGAAGCCCCTGCTAAAGTATTTTAAATCTAAAGAATTCTGTGCTTCTACAAAATCAACTACTTTCAAACCCCTTGTGTAAAACATTAGTGTACAAGAGAATTTTTAATGTCAGTCTTCAATTAAGGTAACTGTCAACTGAGAATGGAAAATAGATCTAAACAATGTGTTATTTCTACCTGCTTAATCTAGGCAGTGTGGTATACACCAGGACTTCATAGTTCCGAGAGTACTGCCCACTCTACATATCAAGTGGCTTGCACTTGAGATACCTTGGTCACAGTCTCTTTCCAACACCATCAAAGAATTGCAATCCCTGTGATGAATACTTAAACAATGTAGTGCATATGACCCCCGTGGCAATGGCAGATCTAGCAAAAAAAGCAGGAGTTAAACCTCTGATAACATTGAGAGTCTGACAACTGACATTTACAACCATGTTAATGATACACCGTTTTGAGGTCTACAACATCATAAGAGCCTCCAGTGATGCTGCCACCTACATGATTCCTATGCTGTTTTCCCCAGAACTATAGGGGGAAAATGGAGCTCCCCATTGCTGGAGAATAAGGGGGCCACTTAACTCCGCCAATCTCTTGTGACCAACAGTTCTTGACAAGAAATTGGGCAGCAACAACTCATTTGCAAAATTTCTTTTTTGTATCATAAATTAGAATAGAATAGAAGACAAACTTTGTTCTCTTTTAAGAATGAGGGTACAGAGAATAACAGAAACAAATATGATAATCTCTGGGATGTCTGATATATCAGTATACTGTTCTCATGGGAAACCATTGCTCAGTGTTAACAACAATTCTTGAATTTTGTTTGACCTTACAATTTCTGTTGTGTGTCAGAACTCTAGTTTATTATTAAGACTTGTCTCTGAGTTTTTAGTAAGGGTGAAAGCAGTGATCTCAACAGGCTCTAGTCTAATAATCATATTCAAATTCTTGGATTTTTGTACATTGTGGGTATGTTCTTATAATACAATTAAGATTCCTGCATGATAAGATTACTAAATGCCTTATTTGTGTGATTTATGTATATTTCAGACTAAAACAAATATTAAAAAAGTTAAAAGTAAAACCACTAACAACATAAGCTTCACTGTATTCTCATGACTACAGAATACAGTGCTAATAACAACAGTAAGAGTAGGTACCATTTAGAGAATGACTGTTATATGTTAGGCAGTTTGCATATCTTTTCTCTCAGTTTACAATGATTTTTAAAGATAGGTGCTATCACTCTTATTTTAGGGATGAGATAATTATACCTGAGAAATGCTGAATAATTGCTACATCCATATAACTAGATGGCTGTGTAATTAGGACTCATACCTCATTTATATCTTTCAAAGTCCTATTCTAATTATGTTACATCCTGCACTTCCTGCTTTAATATATTGAGAATGTAAAGTATGACACTAATGACACATTATTCACGTTATTATATTTATATGTATGTATTTCTTTAAATATATGTATAGAAAAGCATTTGTTTTCACATATAAAATCTGCTTTATTTCAGCATGTAACATGGATATGTTGGAAATTAAAATATGACAAGGGTGCTTATTGAACTATAAACCTAAAAATTGTCATTTTTATTCATAATTGGAAGTGCAATAGTTACGCAATAGGTTTCCCAGGTGACACAGAGGTAAAGAATCTACCTGACAATGCAAGAGACATGGATTCCATCCCTGCAGGAAGATCTCCTGGAATAAGAAATGGCAGTATTATTGCCTGGAAAATTTCATGGATAGAGGAATTTGGTGGGCTAAAATCAATAGAGTCACAAAGAATCAGACACAACTGAATGAATGAGCATGCACACAATCCATATACATCTACTACATAATATATGCTAATGCATGGTGATTAACTATTGATAATAACCAAATTAATAAATAAATTACATTATATATAATTATATATTATTTATATAATTATAACTACATTATATATATATACATATATATATATACATATACTTTTATTGAGCTTCCCAGGTGGTAAAAGCCTGCCATGTTGGAGATGTAAGGGACATGGGTTCAATGCCTAGGTCAGGCAGATCCCTTGGTGGAGGGCATGGCAACCGACTCCAGTATTCTTGCTTGGAGAATCCCAAGGACACAGAAGCCTAGTGGGCTACAGTCCAAAGGGTCAAAAAGAGTTGGACATAACTAAAGCAACTTAGCACGTACACACATACTTTTATTAACTGTGTGTTTTTTTTTTTTTGCCACTTCTATCGGTCTTTCATTTATCTGTTTTGATCCATCTTTGTTCTTTGGTCTGTGTGGGCTTCCCATCGCAGTGGCCTCTGTTGCTGCAGAGCACTGGCTCTAGGCGCATGTGCTCCAGAGCTCTGGCTTGGTAGTTGGACACATCAGACCAGCCGTTCCATGGCACATGGGATCTTCCCAGGCCAGGGATCGAACCAACATCCCTTGCACTGCAAGGCGGTGTCCTTACCCACTGGACCACACCAGGGAAGCCCTTAACTGTGTTTTTGATCTTGTATGCTTTGGAAGTATACAAAATAAAAGTCACTTTCTTTTAATTTTATTTGCTTTACTTTTGATATAAGTAAGATTGTTAGGGTTGCAATAAGAGCTGCATTTTTATCAAAATAAAATACTTTAGAACTCCAAAATATTCTCTGAAGGTTAAACCAAATGTTTCACTTGTATCACTTTCTTGGTCAAATAGATACATTTTTTAGTATTTCAGCATCTAAGTTCTATTTCAGAGAATAAAACCAGGGCATATGTGATTTATGCATAGATTGATCAAAATTTGAAACCACCAAGCAGTACTTGGATTATTCTGACACTGTTCTTCCTTGTTGAGTGAAGTAGAGAGAAATGTATTTCAATGCTACACATCTGTCGTCCCTTCCAAGAAGGTATTAGGATCACTAAATCAAGTAGGTTCCCTTTCTTACACTTTATTAGTGGTAAAAATTATACCATTTATTATTTTGTAGTATATATGAACCATGATTTTATTGCTTTCTTACACAGATTTTTCTTTACAATTCCTGTCTATTTCCTGATGGGATGACAATAACTTTTGTCATAACTTTCATCTTTAGATTTTATCTTTGTGAATTTTTAATGTATCAACTATTCTATATTTTTTATACTCATTTTTTTTTAATTTAGCCTCTTTTATTGTTTTTTTACTTATTTATTTTCATCCATCTTTATTCTTTGGCCTGTGTGGGCCTCCAATTGCAGTGGCCTCTCTTGTTGCAGAGCACTGGCTCTTGGGCACATGCACTTCAGAGCACTGGCTCATAACTGGACATACTGGTTTAGCCGCTCCATGGGACTTCTCCTGGCCAGGTACCAAACCGGTGCCCCTTGTACTGCAGGGTGGACTTTTTATCCATTGGACCACCAGGGGAGCCCCATGTACTCTTTTTCATCTGGAATCTTTCCCATTAATTTTTCAGTTTTCTTGTTTCAACCTGAACTCTTCTTTTTATTTTTAACCTCTCTAAGCCTGTGACATGCTGACATGGTGGAAATCTACTGTTTTCTAGACTACATATGTCTCCCTATATCCTTTTTTCTTGATGGAGTATAGTTCCAACACATTTTGCATGACTTTAAAAGAAAAAATTTACATGTCTAAAAATGCCCTGAGTTTTATCTTACAAAAATGGTATACTTTTGTTGCGTATCAAATGCTATGTTTAGATTCATTTTATAAAATTTGTTTCATAAGCCCTTGAAACCCAAACTTGTGATTGAAAAGCTCATGCTGTTTCTGATGCCTTTTTTTGAAATTAAATTCTCCTACACTAAAATACTTTAGAACTCCAAAATATTCTCTGAAGGTTAAACCAAATGTTTCACTTGTATCACTTTCTTGGTCAAATAGATACATTTTTTAGTATTTCAGCATCTAAGTTCTATTTCAGAGAATAAAACCAGGGCATATGTGATTTATGCATAGATTGATCAAAATTTGAAACCACCAAGCAGTACTTGGATTATTCTGACACTGTTCTTCCTTGTTGAGTGAAGTAGAGAGAAATGTATTTCAATGCTACACATCTGTCGCCCCTTCCAAGAAGGTATTAGGATCACTAAATCAAGTAGGTTCCCTTTCTTACACTTTATTAGTGGTAAAAATTATACCATTTATTATTTTGTAGTATATATGAACCATGATTTTATTGCTTTCTTACACAGATTTTTCTTTACAATTCCTGTCTATTTCCTGATGGGATGACAATAACTTTTGTCATAACTTTCATCTTTAGATTTTATCTTTGTGAATTTTTAATGTATCAACTATTCTATATTTTTTATACTCATTTTTTTTTAATTTAGCCTCTTTTACTGGTTTTGTATTTATTTATTTTCATCCATCTTTATTCTTTGGCCTGTGTGGGCCTCCAATTGCAGTGGCCTCTCTTGTTGCAGAGCACTGGCTCTTGGGCACATGCACTTCAGAGCACTGGCTCATAACTGGACATACTGGTTTAGCCGCTCCATGGGACTTCTCCTGGCCAGGTACCAAACCGGTGCCCCTTGTACTGCAGGGTGGACTTTTTATCCATTGGACCACCAGGGGAGCCCCATGTACTCTTTTTCATCTGGAATCTTTCCCATTAATTTTTCAGTTTTCTTGTTTCAACCTGAACTCTTCTTTTTATTTTTAACCTCTCTAAGCCTGTGACATGCTGACATGGTGGAAATCTACTGTTTTCTAGACTACATATGTCTCCCTATATCCTTTTTTCTTGATGGAGTATAGTTCCAACACATTTTGCATGACTTTAAAAGAAAAAATTTACATGTCTAAAAATGCCCTGAGTTTTATCTTACAAAAATGGTATACTTTTGTTGCGTATCAAATGCTATGTTTAGATTCATTTTATAAAATTTGTTTCATAAGCCCTTGAAACCCAAACTTGTGATTGAAAAGCTCATGCTGTTTCTGATGCCTTTTTTTGAAATTAAATTCTCCTCTTCCATAAGGCAATAATTCTCAGTATGGATCTTTTGTTTTATATTTTGGTGTGCATGTAGTAGGCATTTTCAAATTGGAGTCATGTCCTTTAGCTCTTGGAAAGGGCTCCTTCTGTTCAATGATCACACCTTTCTATAATACTCTTTTTGCTCTGTGGATATGATAACCTCTAAAACTGTATTTATATAGTCAAAACAGTTATTTTTGAAATTCTTTTCTGTTCCAGGAATAAACTTTTAATCTTCAACATTCACTATTTCTGCTTGTCTTTGTATTCTCCTCCATTTTGTGAGATTTTTGCATTTATTAGGAACTTCCAGGCAGTTCATTTGTATTTCAGGTTTAAGAACTCGGCAACTAATATAGCATTCCTCTACTTTTTTGTAAGAAAATAAATTCTGTAATAATTATCTCCCATGGGTGGGAAATATGCCTGGAATGGAGTATGAGCTTCAGGTTTGCTTGGTTTTGAGTAAGTAAGAAACTGGCTTTCAGATTGGAACCCTTATATTTTAATTTAAAGAAGGCTTTGCACTTGGAGAAATATCACCTATACTGAAATTATAAATTTATTTTTTATTTACTGTTCTATGATCTACCTGAAGGCTGATACCAACCTGTTTTCTTCTGTGCATAGAAGTAAGAAAGTAGGAGCATACTAATTCTTCCATGTGTTGATCTTAAACTGTTCTCCTTTTCAGCTCCACTTTTTACTCCTGTTCTTCATCAGATCTATAAACTCAGTTTGAAGTCCCTCCGGGGTTCTGACAGAAATATAAACTTTTCAGAGTACATTCTGGGTTGTGGTTTCCTCTGATCTCCACCTTTTAACTTGTCTAAGAATAAATAAAAACTCTCATCTAATTATAAATACCTCTTACCAGTTCTCTTTATAGTTATGGGCTTTATCCTGTTTTTGCACTTTTGTTGTTGTTGTTATTCAGTCACTCAGTTGTGTCCAACTCTTTGTGACCTCAAGGACTGCAGCACAGGCTTATGTGTCTTACACCATCCCCTGAAGTTTGCTCAAACTCATGTTCGTTGAGTCAGTGATGCCATCCAACAATCTCATACTCTGTTTTCCACTTCTCCAACTGCCTTCAATCTTTCCCAGCATCAGGGAGTTTTCGAATCAGTCAGCTCTTTGCATCAGGTAGCCAAAGTAATGGAGTTTCAACTTCAGCATCAGTCCTTCCAATGAATCTTCAGGGTTGATTTTTTTACGATTGAGTGACTTGATCTCCTTGCAGTCCAAGAGACCCTCAAGAGTCTTCTCCAACATCACGGTTCAAAAGCATCAATTCTTTAATCCTCAGACTTTTTTTTTTATTGTTCTCTCACTTTGGTACAATGACTGTTAGAAAAAAATATAGCTTTGACTACACAGACCATTGTGAGCAAAGTAATGTCTCTGCTTTTTAAAACGCTGTCTAGGCTTGTCATAGCTTTTCTTCCAAGGAGAAAGTGTCTCTTAATTTCATGGCTGCCGTCACTGTGCAAAGTGATTTTGGATCCCAAGAAAATAAAGTTTGACATAGTTTGCATTGTTTCCCTACCTATTTGCCATGAAGTGATGGATGGGATGCCATGATCTTCATCTTTTGAATGTTGAGTTTTAGACCAGTTTTTTCACTCTCCTCTTTCACCTTCATCAGGATTATCTTTAACAACTCTTTGCTTTCTGTCATAAGGGTGGTGTCTTTTGCATACCTAAGGTTATTGATATTTCTAATGTAGGAGCATACTAATTCTTCCATGTGTTGATCTTAAACTGTTCTCCTTTTCAGCTCCACTTTTTACTCCTGTTCTTCATCAGATCTATAAACTCAGTTTGAAGTCCCTCCGGGGTTCTGACAGAAATATAAACTTTTCAGAGTACATTCTGGGTTGTGGTTTCCTCTGATCTCCACCTTTTAACTTGTCTAAGAATAAATAAAAACTCTCATCTAATTATAAATACCTCTTACCAGTTCTCTTTATAGTTATGGGCTTTATCCTGTTTTTGCACTTTTGTTGTTGTTGTTATTCAGTCACTCAGTTGTGTCCAACTCTTTGTGACCTCAAGGACTGCAGCACAGGCTTATGTGTCTTACACCATCCCCTGAAGTTTGCTCAAACTCATGTTCGTTGAGTCAGTGATGCCATCCAACAATCTCATACTCTGTTTTCCACTTCTCCAACTGCCTTCAATCTTTCCCAGCATCAGGGAGTTTTCGAATCAGTCAGCTCTTTGCATCAGGTAGCCAAAGTAATGGAGTTTCAACTTCAGCATCAGTCCTTCCAATGAATCTTCAGGGTTGATTTTTTTACGATTGAGTGACTTGATCTCCTTGCAGTCCAAGAGACCCTCAAGAGTCTTCTCCAACATCACGGTTCAAAAGCATCAATTCTTTAATCCTCAGACTTTTTTTTTTATTGTTCTCTCACTTTGGTACAATGACTGTTAGAAAAAAATATAGCTTTGACTACACAGACCATTGTGAGCAAAGTAATGTCTCTGCTTTTTAAAACGCTGTCTAGGCTTGTCATAGCTTTTCTTCCAAGGAGAAAGTGTCTCTTAATTTCATGGCTGCCGTCACTGTGCAAAGTGATTTTGGATCCCAAGAAAATAAAGTTTGACATAGTTTGCATTGTTTCCCTACCTATTTGCCATGAAGTGATGGATGGGATGCCATGATCTTCATCTTTTGAATGTTGAGTTTTAGACCAGTTTTTTCACTCTCCTCTTTCACCTTCATCAGGATTATCTTTAACAACTCTTTGCTTTCTGTCATAAGGGTGGTGTCTTTTGCATACCTAAGGTTATTGATATTTCTCCCCACAATCTTGATTCCAGCTTGTGCTTTATACAGCCTAGCATTTTGCATAATGTACTTTGCTATAAGTTAAATAAACAGGATAACAATATACAATCTTGATGTACTCCTTTCCCAGTTTGGAACTAATCCATTGTTCCATGTCTGGTTGTAACTGTGGCTTCTTGTCCTACATACAGGTTTCACAGGAGACAGGTAAGCTGCTCAGATGTTCCCACTGCTTTAAGAATTTTCCATAGATTTTGGTGATCTACATGGTCAAAGGCTTTAGTGAAGTCAATGCAACAGAAGTAGATGTTTTCTGGGAATTATCTAACTTTTCTATGATCCAGCAGACATTGGCAGTTTGATCTCTGGTTCCTCTGCCTTTTTAAAATCCAGCTTGTGCATCTGGAATTTGTTGTTCATGTACTATTGAAGCCTAGCTTGGAGGATTTTAAGCACTACTTTGCTAGCATGTGAAATGAGTGCGATGGCGTGGTAATCTGAACATTCTTTGGCATTGCCCTTCTTTGATATTGGAATGAAAACTAACCTTTTACTGTCCTGTGGTCACTGGTGAGTTTTCCAAATATGCTGACATATTGAGTGCAGTACTTTAACAGCATAATCTTTAGTATTTGAAATAGTTCAGGTGGAATTCCATCTCCTCCACTAGCTTTGTTTGTAGTAATGCTTCCTAGGCCCACTTGACTTTTCACTCAAGGATGTCTGGCTCTAGGTGAGTGATCACACCATCATGATTATCTTTAAAATATTTTTTGTATACTTTTTATGTGTATTCTTTCCACCTCTTCTTAATATTTCCTGCTTCTGTTAGGTCCATATCATTTCTGTCCTTTATTGTGCCCATTTTTTCATGAAATATTCCCTTGGTATCTCTAATTTTCTTGAGGTGATCTCTAGTCTTCCCAGTAGGTTGTTTTCCCCTATTTTTTTTTTTTTTTTTTGCACTGTTCACCTAAAAAAGGCTTCTTATCTCTCCTTGCTATTTCTGGAGCTCCACCTTCAGACAGGTGGTTTGGAGGATGAGAAGCAAACATTATCTGTTTGGTCATTTTATATTCTAAGGTGTCATTTTACAATGGCACGTGATACATTTAAACAATTTTTGAAATTGTAGATGCCATTTTCTGAATTACCCATTGTCAAATTAGGAAATTCGCATCCCTATGTTTTGCTACAGCATTTCTTCTCATTCCTTTCCCTCAGTTTCTCTCATTTCTTACATAATGTTACATTCTGGATATATAACTTTCATAAGCCTACATTTTTGGAGGTTTGTACTTTTTTGTGCTTGTTATATAATGATTCTGAAAACTGAAAACCAGAAAACAATGTTTATAAGTTGTATAATGCAGATGTTGATATTCAAAGATTGTTCTAAGACAAAAACAAAGGTCCTAATGTTTAAATTTTAAATGTTAATAATAAATTATCTTATTAAATTTTCTGAAGTAGTTTCATTATTTTCATTAAAATGAGAAGCTATTGTTAGCTAAAATTTTTGACTTTGGAGTCCCTAATTATATTGTCTCTCTGGATCCTAACAGCATAGTTTGCAAGATAGGTAATCTGAACATTCTTTGGCATTGCCCTTCTTTGATATTGGAATGAAAACTAACCTTTTACTGTCCTGTGGTCACTGGTGAGTTTTCCAAATATGCTGACATATTGAGTGCAGTACTTTAACAGCATAATCTTTAGTATTTGAAATAGTTCAGGTGGAATTCCATCTCCTCCACTAGCTTTGTTTGTAGTAATGCTTCCTAGGCCCACTTGACTTTTCACTCAAGGATGTCTGGCTCTAGGTGAGTGATCACACCATCATGATTATCTTTAAAATATTTTTTGTATACTTTTTATGTGTATTCTTTCCACCTCTTCTTAATATTTCCTGCTTCTGTTAGGTCCATATCATTTCTGTCCTTTATTGTGCCCATTTTTTCATGAAATATTCCCTTGGTATCTCTAATTTTCTTGAGGTGATCTCTAGTCTTCCCAGTAGGTTGTTTTCCCCTATTTTTTTTTTTTTTTTTTGCACTGTTCACCTAAAAAAGGCTTCTTATCTCTCCTTGCTATTTCTGGAGCTCCACCTTCAGACAGGTGGTTTGGAGGATGAGAAGCAAACATTATCTGTTTGGTCATTTTATATTCTAAGGTGTCATTTTACAATGGCACGTGATACATTTAAACAATTTTTGAAATTGTAGATGCCATTTTCTGAATTACCCATTGTCAAATTAGGAAATTCGCATCCCTATGTTTTGCTACAGCATTTCTTCTCATTCCTTTCCCTCAGTTTCTCTCATTTCTTACATAATGTTACATTCTGGATATATAACTTTCATAAGCCTACATTTTTGGAGGTTTGTACTTTTTTGTGCTTGTTATATAATGATTCTGAAAACTGAAAACCAGAAAACAATGTTTATAAGTTGTATAATGCAGATGTTGATATTCAAAGATTGTTCTAAGACAAAAACAAAGGTCCTAATGTTTAAATTTTAAATGTTAATAATAAATTATCTTATTAAATTTTCTGAAGTAGTTTCATTATTTTCATTAAAATGAGAAGCTATTGTTAGCTAATCATTCAGTTTTGTCTGACTCTTTGGAGTCCCATAAATTATAGACTTCCTGGCTCCTCTCTCCATGGGATTTCCCAGGCACGAATACTGGAGTGTGTCACTATTCCTTTCTTCACGGTTTCTTCCTGACCAATGGATCAAATTGGTGTCTCCTGCATTGCAAGGCAGATGTTTTATTGCTGAGCCACCAGGGAATCAATATTATACATTTTGCACTGTTATTAGTCAAGTTCCATTGCTACTACCCAACATATACACTTATTTTCTGACACTTTTCTCTTCAAAGATCCTACATGAAATTCTACCATGGCTTTGACAGCCTTGTCTTCTCCTGATTTTTACTACAGGGTCTTCTGACTGCCTTTCTCTCAGACTTGTTTCTTTTCCTTAACATGAACTGCTTATGTATTAATAACTCAAATATGATACTTGGAGCTCTTGTGCGTGTGTTTCTCTCCCCTTTGTTTAACATCTAAGTGTAAGACCCAAATTGATATTTGAAGCTCATTCTTGAACTTCTGAATTGTGCTTCTATTTCCTATTGAACATTTCCACATACATGTACAATGAACAAGTAAAAGACTGTCACTTTCATTCCTATCACCACACTGATAACACGTCTCCCTTGAGTGTCTCTTGTTTCATTTATTACATCACCTTTTGCCATCTCCTAGGCTAGAAACTTACTTTTCCTACTCATGTCTCATTAGAATCGCCAAGTTTTACATTACATTTCTTTGGTCCATCACTTCTTATCTGTTTTTCAATGACTATACACATTTAGCCCAGATCATTTTGGAGGTTTGTACTTTTTTGTGCTTGTTATATAATGATTCTGAAAACTGAAAACCAGAAAACAATGTTTATAAGTTGTATAATGCAGATGTTGATATTCAAAGATTGTTCTAAGACAAAAACAAAGGTCCTAATGTTTAAATTTTAAATGTTAATAATAAATTATCTTATTAAATTTTCTGAAGTAGTTTCATTATTTTCATTAAAATGAGAAGCTATTGTTAGCTAATCATTCAGTTTTGTCTGACTCTTTGGAGTCCCATAAATTATAGACTTCCTGGCTCCTCTCTCCATGGGATTTCCCAGGCACGAATACTGGAGTGTGTCACTATTCCTTTCTTCACGGTTTCTTCCTGACCAATGGATCAAATTGGTGTCTCCTGCATTGCAAGGCAGATGTTTTATTGCTGAGCCACCAGGGAATCAATATTATACATTTTGCACTGTTATTAGTCAAGTTCCATTGCTACTACCCAACATATACACTTATTTTCTGACACTTTTCTCTTCAAAGATCCTACATGAAATTCTACCATGGCTTTGACAGCCTTGTCTTCTCCTGATTTTTACTACAGGGTCTTCTGACTGCCTTTCTCTCAGACTTGTTTCTTTTCCTTAACATGAACTGCTTATGTATTAATAACTCAAATATGATACTTGGAGCTCTTGTGCGTGTGTTTCTCTCCCCTTTGTTTAACATCTAAGTGTAAGACCCAAATTGATATTTGAAGCTCATTCTTGAACTTCTGAATTGTGCTTCTATTTCCTATTGAACATTTCCACATACATGTACAATGAACAAGTAAAAGACTGTCACTTTCATTCCTATCACCACACTGATAACACGTCTCCCTTGAGTGTCTCTTGTTTCATTTATTACATCACCTTTTGCCATCTCCTAGGCTAGAAACTTACTTTTCCTACTCATGTCTCATTAGAATCGCCAAGTTTTACATTACATTTCTTTGGTCCATCACTTCTTATCTGTTTTTCAATGACTATACACATTTAGCCCAGATCATTTTCTGCCTGTATTAACGCAAACACTTTCTGAACTGGTTTTTCTAGCTCCTGTCATAATTTCTCTCAATAAATTCTTCATACTACCATCAGAGTTAGCTTCTAAGATGGAAGCATATTACTATACTTTGTTCCAAAACATTCAAATGCTCCTTTATAGCCCCAGAATGAGGTCTAACACTTTGACTTTGGCACATAAGAATTCCCATGATTCTACAGGTTTCATTTCTGTATCTTCATCTTTTTCATGCAGTCAATTTTCTGATCATTGGCTTGCCTGTTTGAAGTATTTTCTTTCACAATGTCTGCCTTTCAAAAGTCCAGCTCAACTTGGTCTCATTCCATAATGTCTTCTCTGATACATCTTGATTGAGGTTTATCTTGATCTTTCTCATATTACATTTAATCTTGTGTATCTAGCATACTAATCCTCAACTATTAATGATTTTTCTCCCCATAGAATATTTGTTAAGAGTCTGGAGATTTTTTTTTTTTTTTTGATTGTCATGATTCTGAAAGAAGTGAAGAAAGGAGTACTTCTGGTAACTAGGGGGACAGGTGAGAGATGTTGCTAAACATCCTGTCAAGCACCTCTCCACAATAAAATGTAAATAGTACTGAAGTCGAGGAACATTTTTTACTGCCTCACTTGTTATATTCTTTTTCAACTAAAATTACTTGTGACAGACTTAAATCTTTTACTAAAACATAAGCAACATTTATAACAAGGATTGAGTCATACTCTCTTTAACTTCTATTATTGCTTAAGCAGAATGATTTTTTTATATTATATATATACTATTTTGGTCTTACTTTCTCCTCTTTCTGGCCTCTCTCACCTTATATAGTTTTCTAGTTGGGTATGTCTCTTGTTCTTCTCAAGTGATCCTTCAACTACATTTCTGTAGTCCTTATAATACTACATTTAAGATTTTTCATTTACTCAGTTTTCTTTTATACTGACAACTCCTTGTGGACCAGGGCAATGTGCTTTCATCAGGGTAACTACAGAGACAAGGCTAGTATTGGGAGGAGGTACTTGAAAACTATGAAAAATAATTGGATAGAAAAATTGACTGATCTGGGAACATATATGTCTGTGAACAACAAAACTCTGTAAATATTTTTTAAAAATAAAATTAAATAATTAAAAAATAGAAAATAAGTAATGTATGTGATAATAAACTTAACTTTTATTTTAAGAAAAAAAGAAAAATTATAGAAAATATTTCTAAGAAATAGGAAGCACTTTAATTTATAAACAAATTTTTCTCTGTGACAAAATTGATAACCTTGTTGTGCAGTCACTATGTCATGTCTGACTCTTTGCAACCCTATGGCCTGCAGCATGCCAGGATTCCTTGTCCTTCATTATCTCCTGGAGTTTAGTCAAATTCATGTCCATTGAATCAGCGATGCTATCCAAACATCTCATCCTCAAGCTGCTGCTTATATTTAATAGCATCAGAAAAAGTGTATATATATCATCAGGAGGAGCCAGGTATTCCAGACCTAGGTATTAGTGATTATACTTATTATATTTGTGAGCCATCTGATTAGTAATGTCTTATTTCAGTGTTTCTCATACTATACTTGTTGGGCCACCTGTGTCAGAACAAACAAAGGATGATTATATAAAAAAATAGCAACTTGAAGACTTTGGAGCTAAAAGCCAGATATCAGTATTCTTAGTAATCTCTTTGGTGATGCTCATGTGTATTAATATTGGAGAACCTTGCTTTTTTTGTAATTTCCACTTGACATCAACTGATACTACTTGCTCTTTCCACTTTTGTCACTTTTATAGTAAAGTCAATACAAACAAATATTTAATGAACATTTTTTGTATACCAAATATAGCATTAAACACAAAATTTATCTAATACCACTTGATCCTTATGACCACTCTATGATATAGATTCAATTTCAAAAATATAGGAATCCAGGTACACAGAAATTATATTATTAGCCTAATCTCACATTTAGTGTAAGTTCCAGATCTTGCTTCAAAACTCATATTCTTAAACACAATGTTTCCCTGCCTTTGCATCTTTTGAAAATAACATTTTCTCTTGTTGATCATGAAGTGCTCCCCAGTATGAAATCCATTGTTGCAGGGCAATGTGCTTTCATCAGGGTAACTACAGAGACAAGGCTAGTATTGGGAGGAGGTACTTGAAAACTATGAAAAATAATTGGATAGAAAAATTGACTGATCTGGGAACATATATGTCTGTGAACAACAAAACTCTGTAAATATTTTTTAAAAATAAAATTAAATAATTAAAAAATAGAAAATAAGTAATGTATGTGATAATAAACTTAACTTTTATTTTAAGAAAAAAAGAAAAATTATAGAAAATATTTCTAAGAAATAGGAAGCACTTTAATTTATAAACAAATTTTTCTCTGTGACAAAATTGATAACCTTGTTGTGCAGTCACTATGTCATGTCTGACTCTTTGCAACCCTATGGCCTGCAGCATGCCAGGATTCCTTGTCCTTCATTATCTCCTGGAGTTTAGTCAAATTCATGTCCATTGAATCAGCGATGCTATCCAAACATCTCATCCTCAAGCTGCTGCTTATATTTAATAGCATCAGAAAAAGTGTATATATATCATCAGGAGGAGCCAGGTATTCCAGACCTAGGTATTAGTGATTATACTTATTATATTTGTGAGCCATCTGATTAGTAATGTCTTATTTCAGTGTTTCTCATACTATACTTGTTGGGCCACCTGTGTCAGAACAAACAAAGGATGATTATATAAAAAAATAGCAACTTGAAGACTTTGGAGCTAAAAGCCAGATATCAGTATTCTTAGTAATCTCTTTGGTGATGCTCATGTGTATTAATATTGGAGAACCTTGCTTTTTTTGTAATTTCCACTTGACATCAACTGATACTACTTGCTCTTTCCACTTTTGTCACTTTTATAGTAAAGTCAATACAAACAAATATTTAATGAACATTTTTTGTATACCAAATATAGCATTAAACACAAAATTTATCTAATACCACTTGATCCTTATGACCACTCTATGATATAGATTCAATTTCAAAAATATAGGAATCCAGGTACACAGAAATTATATTATTAGCCTAATCTCACATTTAGTGTAAGTTCCAGATCTTGCTTCAAAACTCATATTCTTAAACACAATGTTTCCCTGCCTTTGCATCTTTTGAAAATAACATTTTCTCTTGTTGATCATGAAGTGCTCCCCAGTATGAAACTTCCATTTAGCTTGAGACAGATCAAATGTATTCAGAATGGCTTTATTATTTGTGGATAAAAAGGTTAGTGGATTTTCCAAAAGACATTCTATCTAGAGGGCTGTGTTAAACTCTTATGTTTCAATATCCCTAATTGATGAAGATTTTCAAAGTGTATTCCTTTCAACACATGATGGATCATTAGTAAATATAGATTTAGGACTGCTGTGAAAAGTTAGGCTAAATTGCCAATCACAGTTTAGGAGTTTGAAGAAAAACCTGAAAAATAAAAGCCTTTTAGACCATACTACTGGGGTGACATGAACTGGCAAGGCTGTTATCAGATGATAATGCATTTCTAAGTGAGCTAAGTTTTCTGAGGGCGATTGTGTCCTGTGGTGATGATGGCTTATAGTTGCACAGCCCACTGGGCAGCCTTGAGAGAAACCGTCCTGGATCATGTATAGAGCAACACAATTAATGTGTTTGTTCCTGGGAAAAAGCAGGGGGAATACAACCTTTGATGGTCTCATTTAAGAAATACTTTTTCCCTTCGCTAAATATTCCCCCCAAAGCTTCTTTCACTGCTTATAAAATCCAAGAGCTACTTCTCCGACAAATACCTTATTGCAGGAGGTTCTTGGCTAAGGGGAGGGGAAGAGAGCAGACACAGATGATGTCAAACTCTATTCCTACCACCTGTTTATTGACTTGGAAACACAAGCTTGTTTGTCTTTATCACTGCCCAAACTGTTCTTCATCTAGTATTTTTCTCGGCTGCCTCACTCTACTATCTCCTCGCTGTGTAGTATATGATTGCAACTGGAATTCTGATGGCTCACATTTTACGTCCAAACAGTTTTAGTTTCCCCTTACCATATGGTCATCCTGATATTGCCATTTGCCTCAATCATCCTTTTTGTAGTTGCTTGAACATCTTAATTGATCTCATGAGCTATGTTAGGGATTTATAACAGACAGCAGTAGAATTCATCTCTCACACATGGAACAGATCTTTTTTTCTGATTGGATATATGTTACACATCCTAGATATTTGCAATTCTCTAAAACTTGAGTTTCACCTTAGTGATAACATAAATGTGCTTTCAAGGGCTACAGTTCACCGAGAAACAATTACCTGTGTCCCCTTGTCTGATATGGTGTTTCCCTGAAGTGTCTGGTGTACTACAACATACTTCAGCTTTTTCTTCCTGTTTAAACAAAGTGGTAAATTCACTAAGTTTTGAAAGTTTTCTGGAATAAGCCATGAATCCTTATTTTACTGGGAACGCATAACGTTTTTCTTACTTTCAGATTCATTCACTTTTATTATCACTAAGTCACTCAGAACTAATATATGTATATGAATTTTTTGAATCCTCAGGACAGAAAAATTTTCATTTGATTTCTCCATATTTATCAATGATTTCACATATCTTTTAAAGCTTTTCATTCAATTATTCTTTTACTATCAAAGTCAATTCTCCAAGGAAGATTCCTGTATCTATGTAAATACATCCCCTCCATGCTGCCACCCCACCCTATTTTGCTCCCCTTATAAGCCTGGTAGGATGAAAGCTAATACTATAGATTGAAAGGATAATCTAAAAAATTTCCTGTCTATTGTGTGTTAGGCCCTGACAAGTGTGTGCCAATTTAAATCACTTTTCAGAAGAAAGGTGATTTACTGAGGTTATTTTTAGTATCTTGAAATTAGGCCTATTTTCAGAAAATTATCAAGTAAATCGGTTGAGTTTTTCATACTGTTTCTTCCTGACTGCCTCCTAGTTACTCTGTCTTTGCTAGAGCAACAATTAGCCCTGTGCTTCAACTTTCTTAAGCAGCATATCACAAATGTATTCTAGATTGTGTATCTTATCCAGGTGCATTCACATTTGAAATTGCTTTATAATTGTGAAGCAAGACTCTCTATCCTTAGAGATAATTGTGAAGAAATTCTATTGACAGTGATGATATTTTTGGTGGCCCCATTGGGTGGATATTTGAACTCTTAAACTCCTGTTTCTAAAGTTACATCTCTTGTGTACAGTGCTTTGCAGAGTATCAGGCAGATTTCCCAACTCTGCCTAGAGGGCAGGCCTCTGGGTCTTTTACAATCTGAAGCCAGATCTCTCCAAGGAGATAAGACAACATTGAATGTCCTAAATAAATAATATCAAAATTAATCTGAAGCAGCAGGAAGACTAGAATTTTTGTTCACATGATGCTAGTCTATTGGGAATTGCAATGAATAGATTCCTCTCGATAGGTAATAGTTCAGAGAGGCCTATTCAATATGCTTGTGAGATTTTACTCAGAAAATCCAGGGAACCAAAAAAATCACAGCTTTTGCATGCCATGAATCCTTATTTTACTGGGAACGCATAACGTTTTCTTACTTTCAGATTCATTCACTTTTATTATCACTAAGTCACTCAGAACTAATATATGTATATGAATTTTTTGAATCCTCAGGACAGAAAAATTTTCATTTGATTTCTCCATATTTATCAATGATTTCACATATCTTTTAAAGCTTTTCATTCAATTATTCTTTTACTATCAAAGTCAATTCTCCAAGGAAGATTCCTGTATCTATGTAAATACATCCCCTCCATGCTGCCACCCCACCCTATTTTGCTCCCCTTATAAGCCTGGTAGGATGAAAGCTAATACTATAGATTGAAAGGATAATCTAAAAAATTTCCTGTCTATTGTGTGTTAGGCCCTGACAAGTGTGTGCCAATTTAAATCACTTTTCAGAAGAAAGGTGATTTACTGAGGTTATTTTTAGTATCTTGAAATTAGGCCTATTTTCAGAAAATTATCAAGTAAATCGGTTGAGTTTTTCATACTGTTTCTTCCTGACTGCCTCCTAGTTACTCTGTCTTTGCTAGAGCAACAATTAGCCCTGTGCTTCAACTTTCTTAAGCAGCATATCACAAATGTATTCTAGATTGTGTATCTTATCCAGGTGCATTCACATTTGAAATTGCTTTATAATTGTGAAGCAAGACTCTCTATCCTTAGAGATAATTGTGAAGAAATTCTATTGACAGTGATGATATTTTTGGTGGCCCCATTGGGTGGATATTTGAACTCTTAAACTCCTGTTTCTAAAGTTACATCTCTTGTGTACAGTGCTTTGCAGAGTATCAGGCAGATTTCCCAACTCTGCCTAGAGGGCAGGCCTCTGGGTCTTTTACAATCTGAAGCCAGATCTCTCCAAGGAGATAAGACAACATTGAATGTCCTAAATAAATAATATCAAAATTAATCTGAAGCAGCAGGAAGACTAGAATTTTTGTTCACATGATGCTAGTCTATTGGGAATTGCAATGAATAGATTCCTCTCGATAGGTAATAGTTCAGAGAGGCCTATTCAATATGCTTGTGAGATTTTACTCAGAAAATCCAGGGAACCAAAAAAATCACAGCTTTTGCATGCCATGATTTACTTTCTGTGTGATTTTACATGTTTCACTTAGATGGCTTAATTTACACAAATGAGTATAAGCACTCATTGCATCGCATACTTGACTCTGGATTTGCATGCAGGCTCCTTAACCTCTCTGTGCCTCAGTTTCTTAACCTGTGAAGTAGCAATGTTTACATTTCCCTTACAATAGTGTTCTGAGATGAATGGAAGGCACTAATTATAACTAGTCTTTATAACTAGTCTTATATTCAGACTATGGTTTCCACAAAGATCAGTTATTTTATTTTGTGGGAGCAGAATTATTTAGGCAAAATGTCTCAGTTTATAATTTTACCAGGTACTAATTCTGTATTTATGGAAAAATCTTCTCAGCTTCTACATCTTTAAAATGGGGTTAATGGTATCAGTCTTGTAATGTTTCATGACTAAATGACATAATAAACACCCACAGCACAGTGCTGGGCAAAGTGGGCTTTTACCAGATGTCACTTTCCTTTCTTATATGGATGTATGTGGTAAGGATGAATCTTTCTCCAAACCTACATTAAATCCAAAGACAGTTACAGAGTGTACAAGGATAATACTATTGCTACATGCACAATTCTTTTAAAATAGAAACAACTGAATTGAACATTACAGAATTGAATAAATTATCTTAAATTAAGACAAATCAAATAGAAATAATGATTTGAATGAGAAGCTTAAAATAGAAAATTTGAGAAATCGGTGTGAAAGATGCCAAAGAATAAGAAAAAGGGGCATTAAAATAAAAGATATGTACTACTCAAAAGTGGCTGGTTATAGGTGGTGCTAGTAGTAAAGCCTGCCAATGCAGGACCTCCAGAGAACTGGAGTAATTTGGAATAATTTCTAAACACATACACACGTGTCCCAGATGCATAGAGGAAAATATGGTTCTTTTTTACTGAAGCACAGCTGATGCATGGGCTTCCCTGGTGGCCCAGAAGGTAAAAAATCTGCCTGAAATACTACTAGGTTCATTTCATGGATTGGGAGCAATGAATAGATTCCTCTCGATAGGTAATAGTTCAGAGAGGCCTATTCAATATGCTTGTGAGATTTTACTCAGAAAATCCAGGGAACCAAAAAAATCACAGCTTTTGCATGCCATGATTTACTTTCTGTGTGATTTTACATGTTTCACTTAGATGGCTTAATTTACACAAATGAGTATAAGCACTCATTGCATCGCATACTTGACTCTGGATTTGCATGCAGGCTCCTTAACCTCTCTGTGCCTCAGTTTCTTAACCTGTGAAGTAGCAATGTTTACATTTCCCTTACAATAGTGTTCTGAGATGAATGGAAGGCACTAATTATAACTAGTCTTTATAACTAGTCTTATATTCAGACTATGGTTTCCACAAAGATCAGTTATTTTATTTTGTGGGAGCAGAATTATTTAGGCAAAATGTCTCAGTTTATAATTTTACCAGGTACTAATTCTGTATTTATGGAAAAATCTTCTCAGCTTCTACATCTTTAAAATGGGGTTAATGGTATCAGTCTTGTAATGTTTCATGACTAAATGACATAATAAACACCCACAGCACAGTGCTGGGCAAAGTGGGCTTTTACCAGATGTCACTTTCCTTTCTTATATGGATGTATGTGGTAAGGATGAATCTTTCTCCAAACCTACATTAAATCCAAAGACAGTTACAGAGTGTACAAGGATAATACTATTGCTACATGCACAATTCTTTTAAAATAGAAACAACTGAATTGAACATTACAGAATTGAATAAATTATCTTAAATTAAGACAAATCAAATAGAAATAATGATTTGAATGAGAAGCTTAAAATAGAAAATTTGAGAAATCGGTGTGAAAGATGCCAAAGAATAAGAAAAAGGGGCATTAAAATAAAAGATATGTACTACTCAAAAGTGGCTGGTTATAGGTGGTGCTAGTAGTAAAGCCTGCCAATGCAGGACCTCCAGAGAACTGGAGTAATTTGGAATAATTTCTAAACACATACACACGTGTCCCAGATGCATAGAGGAAAATATGGTTCTTTTTTACTGAAGCACAGCTGATGCATGGGCTTCCCTGGTGGCCCAGAAGGTAAAAAATCTGCCTGAAATACAGTAGAACTAGGTTCATTTCATGGATTGGGATGATCCTCTGGAGAAGGGAATGACTACCTGCTCCAATGATCTTACCTGCAAAATTCCACGGACAAAGGATTCTGCTGTGTTACAGTCCGGGAGGGTCACAATGAGCCTGACACAACTGAGCACTCACACACGGCCACAGTTCAGAGGTGAACAAGATGTTTCACACTAAATTTAAAGTTCTGTAAATAAATCTTATGGAGACTATTGTTGACTGAAAGAAAAGATGAGCAACTTGAGAATTGCAAGGTAAGTTTTACTTGGGGCACAACTGGCACTACAGCCTGGAATGCAGCACCTCATACAGCTCTGAGAGACTGCTTCAAAGAGACAACAGGAGGAAAATCAGTATATATAAGGTTTTGAGGAAGGGAGTTTTCAATAACATCAAACACTCATTTTACACAGCGGTTTATGGTTTTTCACGAAAATCTGATTCACCATGAAGGGATTTAGTGCTTTTCTAGGTATGAGGAGATGCAGGAACTGAGATCATAAAATCTGTTCCTAAAAACACCTGCCTGTCTTAAAGACCTGTCCCACCAGATCCTCTGGAGCACAGAGTGCCTCACTCCACCCTGAACTCCCTCAGTGGGTGTTTAGAGTCAGCAGTTGTCATGGCATAGGGTTCAAACTCCATAGTGATGGATGGCAAGTGCTCTTGTTCAATCACTGGCAATGTAATTAATAAGTGCCAATTTGTAGTTAACATGCCTCTCTTGGATTCATAAATCCAACCATTGGATTCATGGTGGGCATTTCATGATGACCATTTTGTCCTATGTTTCTGGGAAGGCTCATTCCCAGTGCTGAAGGAGGTATTTTTGTTTTTGTTTTTCTTTGTTGATAGGCCACTCAATGTGCTATTATGGACAGGTCTTAATAGTCAAAGGTCTCTGGGCACCTGTCTTCCAGCTATGGCCCAGGGAAGTATTCCTTCTAGTTGCATCTTCCCATATCTAGAGTCACACTCATTGATCACGTACTGAATTATAAATTTGATCAGCTGCTTCAAGTCTAGTCATCATTATTTTCATTGGAAGCTCAGTCATAACACTTGTTAAAATAAGAAACAATAATCTTGTAACACAGGCAAAATGAAAATAGGATAGTTCATAACATTAGTGGAATTATAAGTTAATGTTTCAGTCATGAGCCTTCCACAACAAACCAGTTTCGGAAAAGATAGTCAAAACTAGTGAACGGATCACTTAAGGCAGAAATCTGATTTTTATTATGGTTTATCAAATGTCTAACCATTTTAAGATTTTTTATCAAATGTCTGAAAGATTCATCAGGCATGAAAATATAGTATTAAGTTTGAATTATAGCACAGATAACCTCCCTGAGGTTCTCTATGGTGTCAAGGGCCTTGTAGTCATATAACACTGCCATTCTCATCATAGAGATCTCAGAATTTAATAGGCTAATAGCCCAGATTAAAGTTTACAAAAGTTGTTAAGCCTTTGATATGGTCAATTACATTCTCTAATCTCCTTGAAGGCACAAAGAGTAGTTGTTAAGTTGTCATACCAGTAGAATGCAGATCTTTTGATCATTGGGCTCATGCCAATGATAGATTGGTTGGGGTTACCATAATTTGTTAGCATGTATGACTTTAAATTCATGGGAATCCCAGGCTACACCTTTGCATCCATCTCTGCAGATGTCAAGGACATAAATTAGTGTCACAATTCATTGAGTTCCATACCAATCAGTCTCTCTAAGGGAAATAATAGGCATAGTTCATAAAGTACTCAGTCTAGTTTCCTAACTGCATTGATCAATTTTAGTATGATTTAATTGTTCCCAACATAGAGGAACTTTAAATTAAAATGACTATAGCCTGTGCTAACCATATAGATTTCTCCCCAATAAATCCAACCATTGGATTCATGGTGGGCATTTCATGATGACCATTTTGTCCTATGTTTCTGGGAAGGCTCATTCCCAGTGCTGAAGGAGGTATTTTGGTTTTTGTTTTTCTTTGTTGATAGGCCACTCAATGTGCTATTATGGACAGGTCTTAATAGTCAAAGGTCTCTGGGCACCTGTCTTCCAGCTATGGCCCAGGGAAGTATTCCTTCTAGTTGCATCTTCCCATATCTAGAGTCACACTCATTGATCACGTACTGAATTATAAATTTGATCAGCTGCTTCAAGTCTAGTCATCATTATTTTCATTGGAAGCTCAGTCATAACACTTGTTAAAATAAGAAACAATAATCTTGTAACACAGGCAAAATGAAAATAGGATAGTTCATAACATTAGTGGAATTATAAGTTAATGTTTCAGTCATGAGCCTTCCACAACAAACCAGTTTCGGAAAAGATAGTCAAAACTAGTGAACGGATCACTTAAGGCAGAAATCTGATTTTTATTATGGTTTATCAAATGTCTAACCATTTTAAGATTTTTTATCAAATGTCTGAAAGATTCATCAGGCATGAAAATATAGTATTAAGTTTGAATTATAGCACAGATAACCTCCCTGAGGTTCTCTATGGTGTCAAGGGCCTTGTAGTCATATAACACTGCCATTCTCATCATAGAGATCTCAGAATTTAATAGGCTAATAGCCCAGATTAAAGTTTACAAAAGTTGTTAAGCCTTTGATATGGTCAATTACATTCTCTAATCTCCTTGAAGGCACAAAGAGTAGTTGTTAAGTTGTCATACCAGTAGAATGCAGATCTTTTGATCATTGGGCTCATGCCAATGATAGATTGGTTGGGGTTACCATAATTTGTTAGCATGTATGACTTTAAATTCATGGGAATCCCAGGCTACACCTTTGCATCCATCTCTGCAGATGTCAAGGACATAAATTAGTGTCACAATTCATTGAGTTCCATACCAATCAGTCTCTCTAAGGGAAATAATAGGCATAGTTCATAAAGTACTCAGTCTAGTTTCCTAACTGCATTGATCAATTTTAGTATGATTTAATTGTTCCCAACATAGAGGAACTTTTTAAATTAAAATGACTATAGCCTGTGCTAACCATATAGATCCATCTGATAATTGTGGGAGGTTTTACTTTAAGAAATAATGGGTTAGAGGGTTTTTGTTTATTTGTTTGATTAAGACTTAGCTCATCACTCTGATTGAATGCTAACCCTAAGAGAACAGGGTAAGAGCAAGTATTATGAACTGGCCAGGTAAGAGCATCCCATCTAGTAATATCACGAATAGACAGAGCAGGACTGAACTCTCTTCTAAAATAAATTTCCTATGGTGCATCCAATCAGAGCCCTGGAAGGGTGAAATCCATCAAGGTAACCCCGAAGTACCAAACACAGGCAATTAACCATAACTCAACAATTTAATTGAGTTTTAAACTAGCATAGAATTGTGCCCATGATAGAGAATATTTGATATGTGAAAGTCTAAGACATCAAGAAAACATTATAAAAGATCATATGAGTCAGGTCCAGTATCTTGGGCAAGCTGCTTACTTTTGATACCATCTTCCTCTCATTCTAATGTAGTGCAGTTTCATTTGTCTGAGCATTGTTTTAAGGTATATTTGAAGTCAGCAAGCCTCTCTACAGAACAGTCTAGCATAGAGAGCTTTAGAAATGGGAATTAATCCAAGAATTAATTGGCCCTCAACTTCACTGTGCATGAGTTAGCTAAGAGTACCTGATAAAAGGTGCTTCCATCCATTCTAATCTCAAAGTTGTACAAAAGTTGTTAAGCCTTTGATATGGTCAATTACATTCTCTAATCTCCTTGAAGGCACAAAGAGTAGTTGTTAAGTTGTCATACCAGTAGAATGCAGATCTTTTGATCATTGGGCTCATGCCAATGATAGATTGGTTGGGGTTACCATAATTTGTTAGCATGTATGACTTTAAATTCATGGGAATCCCAGGCTACACCTTTGCATCCATCTCTGCAGATGTCAAGGACATAAATTAGTGTCACAATTCATTGAGTTCCATACCAATCAGTCTCTCTAAGGGAAATAATAGGCATAGTTCATAAAGTACTCAGTCTAGTTTCCTAACTGCATTGATCAATTTTAGTATGATTTAATTGTTCCCAACATAGAGGAACTTTTTAAATTAAAATGACTATAGCCTGTGCTAACCATATAGATCCATCTGATAATTGTGGGAGGTTTTACTTTAAGAAATAATGGGTTAGAGGGTTTTTGTTTATTTGTTTGATTAAGACTTAGCTCATCACTCTGATTGAATGCTAACCCTAAGAGAACAGGGTAAGAGCAAGTATTATGAACTGGCCAGGTAAGAGCATCCCATCTAGTAATATCACGAATAGACAGAGCAGGACTGAACTCTCTTCTAAAATAAATTTCCTATGGTGCATCCAATCAGAGCCCTGGAAGGGTGAAATCCATCAAGGTAACCCCGAAGTACCAAACACAGGCAATTAACCATAACTCAACAATTTAATTGAGTTTTAAACTAGCATAGAATTGTGCCCATGATAGAGAATATTTGATATGTGAAAGTCTAAGACATCAAGAAAACATTATAAAAGATCATATGAGTCAGGTCCAGTATCTTGGGCAAGCTGCTTACTTTTGATACCATCTTCCTCTCATTCTAATGTAGTGCAGTTTCATTTGTCTGAGCATTGTTTTAAGGTATATTTGAAGTCAGCAAGCCTCTCTACAGAACAGTCTAGCATAGAGAGCTTTAGAAATGGGAATTAATCCAAGAATTAATTGGCCCTCAACTTCACTGTGCATGAGTTAGCTAAGAGTACCTGATAAAAAGGTGCTTCCATCCAGGTTGGAGATAGTTCTTTAAATTATGTCTTTTTCCAGTCTTGATTGCAGGCTGTGAGACATCTGATCTTCATCCAAAGATAGGTTACTGAGATAAGCTTCAGAAATAAACTTGGAGTGTTCTTTAATAATTCAATTAGATTTTACATTAATATACCCTAACAGCAAAGAACTATCCAGAAAATGAGTCTTAGTAAATGTAGGGTTCCATTAACAAATTCGGATTTAGCATTCAATGAAACTTCATTTTACCCCTAAAACCACCCTCATTTTTACCAAATATAAACAAATTAAGACTTATTTTAAATATAGATCTGGTGTCAATAAGCTTAGCCTGATTATTTATATAACCATAACTGATTATAGACCTTTTGCCTTGCTGAAACTTTTTACAGAGTCTCAGAATGAACTTCTAAAACATTTTCAGGGCTATAAAAGTCAGGCTGAAGACTTATCACAGATTTCACCTAACATATCTCAGTGAATTCTTCCCTCTCAAGTTCTCCAATATTCCTTGAGACTTCTGTACCTGTTGGTGAGATGACCTTCCTAACTTATCTGATAAAGTTACTGGAAACTAAGTTTCCACTCTCTGGAGGGATTGGATAGAAAAAATGTTTCAATTTGTTTATAAAGTATAATTTAATAAATTACTATTAAGTCATAATTAGTTTGAGGGGAAGATTTTTCTTATACCTAGAAAACACAGATTCAATCCAGCAATTTTTCAGATAGAAACTACAAATGTTATAAGCACATTTTTCAGTTCATTCAGTTCTTTTGTTAACCTTTGTGAAGCCATCAGGTTTTCTATTAGAATCCTTTAATTTCTTTCCCAGTTCAGAAACTGGTATTTATCCAAAAGTCCTCTCTATAGATCTTCTTGAAGAGGAAGCATTTTGTGAAGCCTGGTTAGTGCTATGACATTACTTTAAGACTAATTACAATTACAAGTGATAACATTTTACCTGAACATATCAGAATTTTAGGAACTCCATATAGTTTCTAGGATATCTATATTAGTAACAGTTATCTTATAATATAAGCAGAGACTTATTACTCACCTGACAATACTTCCTGTGCAATTTAACATACAAAATGAACCTAATTAGTATAATATCTCTCTTTGGGATGTTTCAGGGGCCCTCTTAAACATTCCAAAGTTAGCCAGAAGTCAAAAGTGCTTCATTAGAATGATTTAGGAAGTTTTGTCAGTTAAATATAAAAATGGTTTAGAATGCTCAATCAGTCAGATATGATTATAGGTCATTGTGATTTAAGAAATAAACTTAAATCTATTATCAAAGGCAGTTTAAGAAAGTGAAAAGCCAAATTCAAGCTTTTGCACCAGATTATCTTTAAATTCACTTAAAGGTAAACTTAATTAAATTTATTTAAAACATAATCAGTCCTAACCATGTAAAAAACTCTTTTCTCAGGGTCCACTTTCCACAAAATTTCTTATCACTTTCTATACCCATTACTTTGTTCTTCCATCCTGAAATAGCAACCTGTAAGTCAGACCTACTTTCTTTTCCTTTATAAGATGAAATTTCATTCCTCATACATTCTTTACTGAAAACACACATTCTACTTTCTTTAAGCAACAAAGAACTCACCTTTACAATAGCATTCTATAAATTGGTGAGCATGAATACCAGTAATAACTTCTAAAAACATTTGCTTTCTTAAAAGAATATCTCAGGATGGTATCAAACATTATGCATTAATAATCTCAAATCTATTTAGTTTCTCTGTAAAAGAAAATTATTGGTCAGTAATAAATGTTTCAAAACCTTTTTTTATTTGGAAATAACCTAGCTATTCAATAGACTTCCATCACTTAGTTTAGCACAACCCTTAGAAATTCCAGTTACCACCCCAATCTGGAGAGACTACTTCAGACAGAAACTGGTATTTATCCAAAAGTCCTCTCTATAGATCTTCTTGAAGAGGAAGCATTTTGTGAAGCCTGGTTAGTGCTATGACATTACTTTAAGACTAATTACAATTACAAGTGATAACATTTTACCTGAACATATCAGAATTTTAGGAACTCCATATAGTTTCTAGGATATCTATATTAGTAACAGTTATCTTATAATATAAGCAGAGACTTATTACTCACCTGACAATACTTCCTGTGCAATTTAACATACAAAATGAACCTAATTAGTATAATATCTCTCTTTGGGATGTTTCAGGGGCCCTCTTAAACATTCCAAAGTTAGCCAGAAGTCAAAAGTGCTTCATTAGAATGATTTAGGAAGTTTTGTCAGTTAAATATAAAAATGGTTTAGAATGCTCAATCAGTCAGATATGATTATAGGTCATTGTGATTTAAGAAATAAACTTAAATCTATTATCAAAGGCAGTTTAAGAAAGTGAAAAGCCAAATTCAAGCTTTTGCACCAGATTATCTTTAAATTCACTTAAAGGTAAACTTAATTAAATTTATTTAAAACATAATCAGTCCTAACCATGTAAAAAACTCTTTTCTCAGGGTCCACTTTCCACAAAATTTCTTATCACTTTCTATACCCATTACTTTGTTCTTCCATCCTGAAATAGCAACCTGTAAGTCAGACCTACTTTCTTTTCCTTTATAAGATGAAATTTCATTCCTCATACATTCTTTACTGAAAACACACATTCTACTTTCTTTAAGCAACAAAGAACTCACCTTTACAATAGCATTCTATAAATTGGTGAGCATGAATACCAGTAATAACTTCTAAAAACATTTGCTTTCTTAAAAAGAATATCTCAGGATGGTATCAAACATTATGCATTAATAATCTCAAATCTATTTAGTTTCTCTGTAAAAGAAAATTATTGGTCAGTAATAAATGTTTCAAAACCTTTTTTTATTTGGAAATAACCTAGCTATTCAATAGACTTCCATCACTTAGTTTAGCACAACCCTTAGAAATTCCAGTTACCACCCCAATCTGGAGAGACTACTTCAGACAGAGATTCCTAAAGCATAATTATTCCTTAATAGATTTTTAATTGAAAGATCATTTTTTAGAAGTTTCTTCACTCAAGTTACTTGCTGACAAACTTGTAGCAGATATATTTAACTTATATTAAACCTAGGTACAATGAAAATATTCTGCTTAATGTTAATGACTCTTAGACATGTTTGTATTAGATAAACAAACATTAATACCAGGTACTTAATATTGAATATTTCCTAGTTTATATGCACCTGAAATTCATTTACGGTTATTTTCGCTTGTGTTTAGAATTGTTTGATCTGTAAGTGCTTACTTTTTGGGTGGTCAATTCAATTCAAGCCCATTTATAAGCTGGTCTCAGCAATCAGCAATATTATACAAGAAACAAAGACATGCACTGAGACATACTTATATCCAAATAGATACAGCAAGAGATCCTATAGCTTTGTTTTCCAAACTTAGTTATTAATCAGATATCACAACTCTCTAATTGTAAATAACAGTTAGAAAAAAAAAGTTTTAAAAAGACTTCATCTTCCCACCCCAGTCCTTCCCCTCCCCCTCAGTAATTAGAAATGATCTAGAAAAGATAAGTGATTCAGAGAGCTGTGGTCTCAAGGTTCAGGAAGAGTCATTTCCTCAGAACAAGAATTCTTAAAGAGATTTTTCCATGGTCATAGTTTTATAACCAAAGGCCAGACCAGAAAGTGCTCAAATGTCCCTAATAACAAGGGCAGATTGGTCCCAGCCAGGGGGCCAGATGCATACATTCTTTACTGAAAACACACATTCTACTTTCTTTAAGCAACAAAGAACTCACCTTTACAATAGCATTCTATAAATTGGTAAGCATGAATACCAGTAATAACTTCTAAAAACATTTGCTTTCTTAAAAGAATATCTCAGGATGGTATCAAACATTATGCATTAATAATCTCAAATCTATTTAGTTTCTCTGTAAAAGAAAATTATTGGTCAGTAATAAATGTTTCAAAACCTTTTTTTATTTGGAAATAACCTAGCTATTCAATAGACTTCCATCACTTAGTTTAGCACAACCCTTAGAAATTCCAGTTACCACCCCAATCTGGAGAGACTACTTCAGACAGAGATTCCTAAAGCATAATTATTCCTTAATAGATTTTTAATTGAAAGATCATTTTTTAGAAGTTTCTTCACTCAAGTTACTTGCTGACAAACTTGTAGCAGATATATTTAACTTATATTAAACCTAGGTACAATGAAAATATTCTGCTTAATGTTAATGACTCTTAGACATGTTTGTATTAGATAAACAAACATTAATACCAGGTACTTAATATTGAATATTTCCTAGTTTATATGCACCTGAAATTCATTTACGGTTATTTTCGCTTGTGTTTAGAATTGTTTGATCTGTAAGTGCTTACTTTTTGGGTGGTCAATTCAATTCAAGCCCATTTATAAGCTGGTCTCAGCAATCAGCAATATTATACAAGAAACAAAGACATGCACTGAGACATACTTATATCCAAATAGATACAGCAAGAGATCCTATAGCTTTGTTTTCCAAACTTAGTTATTAATCAGATATCACAACTCTCTAATTGTAAATAACAGTTAGAAAAAAAAAGTTTTAAAAAGACTTCATCTTCCCACCCCAGTCCTTCCCCTCCCCCTCAGTAATTAGAAATGATCTAGAAAAGATAAGTGATTCAGAGAGCTGTGGTCTCAAGGTTCAGGAAGAGTCATTTCCTCAGAACAAGAATTCTTAAAGAGATTTTTCCATGGTCATAGTTTTATAACCAAAGGCCAGACCAGAAAGTGCTCAAATGTCCCTAATAACAAGGGCAGATTGGTCCCAGCAGGGACTGACCCTCTGGGGAAGCAGGAGTCTTAGTTTGATCAGCCCCAGACTGCTGATCATAAGAGAAACTCCTGGACATAAGGTAACTTCAGGGCTTCCCTGGTGGTCCAGTGGGAAAGGACACCGCCTTGCAGTATAAGGGGCGCTGGTTCGATCCCTGGCCTGGGAAGATCCCACTTGCCACAGAGCAGCTGGACCCATGTGTCCAATTACCAAGACGGAGCTCTGGAGCACATGCGCCCAGAGCCAGTGTTCCACGACAACAGATGCCACCGCGATGGGAGGCCCACATTGGCCAAAGAACAAAGATGGATGAAAATAGATAAATGAAAGACCTATAGAAGTGGCCCGCCCGCTCCCCTCCCTCCCCAACCCAACCCCCTCCACCAAAAAAAAAAGAAAAAAACATGTAACTTCAGTCCATTTTCCTATCCTGTGTTAATAAAGACCTAACATTTTAGGCGATTTGTTTTCTCATTGGATCCTAGCTATACGCTGACTAGTCATTTTTCCAAGGGGTTCCAAAGCTGATCGTGGAACCTTAGAGAAAGTGCTTCCCATATTAGCTCAAGCAGTTTATACCAGATGTCTGCACACTGAAACCAAATGAATAAAACCAAACCTAAACCAAATGAGGACTTCACTAGCTAGGAGTCATACTCCAAGTAAAACAAAAGACAAAGAGATGTCCAGAAATCAAAAGTCAAGTGGCAAAAGTGTCCCCAAATGATGGAAAAGCGATGCCCAGAAATTAAAATCCAAATGACATAAATACCAAATATTGATTTTCCAGTTCCACTAGACATGTGACCTGGCAGAGTCAGTGCTAGCCATCTTTTTAGTTCTGACATAGTTTCAAGTGATTTCTTGTGTTTCCTGTAAAGAAGTTCTTCTATTGTTTCTACTTTTAGAACCTCCAAGATAGCAAAGTAACAGTGTCCTGCCTTTTCTAATTGTGCACACAAAAATATCAGTTTTGGAATATCAAAGCCCCCAATCTGGCCATATTAGTTTGAGATCTCATTTAGTATAATTTCCCCAATTGCCTAAGTACGTGTAAATTCTTTTCCCCATTTTAAATTGAATTTGTCAGGGAGAAAATTATTAGCTGTGTGCTGCTTGTGAGCTTAACTCCTCCAGGAGTCACCCCAGAGTTGTTTCAGCTCTCTTAACATGCCTCAGAACCTGCCTCTGGCAATCTAAGATCACTGTGGCTACTCAGGTCACTGAATGGCCAGTGCTTATGTGTGACCCCTGGACATGCAAATATTTTATTTAATGAGTGGGTGTCACCATGGGACCACTGCACGGTATGAGGACAAGAGTTCCACCACTCCCATAAATTTCTCAGTCACCTGAGAAAACCATAACTGGCAGAGAGGAGCTTCATTCCTTCTCTTTGGAGCAAAGCTCTCATATATTTTGTCCACATTTACCCTGACAAACTCTATAAAGGCAGGCAAAGTGAGGAAAGGTGTCACATCAGCCTCTTAACTAACCACTCAGTCAAAATGATTCAGTCCCCTACAGCAAAGACCTAACATTTTAGGCGATTTGTTTTCTCATTGGATCCTAGCTATACGCTGACTAGTCATTTTTCCAAGGGGTTCCAAAGCTGATCGTGGAACCTTAGAGAAAGTGCTTCCCATATTAGCTCAAGCAGTTTATACCAGATGTCTGCACACTGAAACCAAATGAATAAAACCAAACCTAAACCAAATGAGGACTTCACTAGCTAGGAGTCATACTCCAAGTAAAACAAAAGACAAAGAGATGTCCAGAAATCAAAAGTCAAGTGGCAAAAGTGTCCCCAAATGATGGAAAAGCGATGCCCAGAAATTAAAATCCAAATGACATAAATACCAAATATTGATTTTCCAGTTCCACTAGACATGTGACCTGGCAGAGTCAGTGCTAGCCATCTTTTTAGTTCTGACATAGTTTCAAGTGATTTCTTGTGTTTCCTGTAAAGAAGTTCTTCTATTGTTTCTACTTTTAGAACCTCCAAGATAGCAAAGTAACAGTGTCCTGCCTTTTCTAATTGTGCACACAAAAATATCAGTTTTGGAATATCAAAGCCCCCAATCTGGCCATATTAGTTTGAGATCTCATTTAGTATAATTTCCCCAATTGCCTAAGTACGTGTAAATTCTTTTCCCCATTTTAAATTGAATTTGTCAGGGAGAAAATTATTAGCTGTGTGCTGCTTGTGAGCTTAACTCCTCCAGGAGTCACCCCAGAGTTGTTTCAGCTCTCTTAACATGCCTCAGAACCTGCCTCTGGCAATCTAAGATCACTGTGGCTACTCAGGTCACTGAATGGCCAGTGCTTATGTGTGACCCCTGGACATGCAAATATTTTATTTAATGAGTGGGTGTCACCATGGGACCACTGCACGGTATGAGGACAAGAGTTCCACCACTCCCATAAATTTCTCAGTCACCTGAGAAAACCATAACTGGCAGAGAGGAGCTTCATTCCTTCTCTTTGGAGCAAAGCTCTCATATATTTTGTCCACATTTACCCTGACAAACTCTATAAAGGCAGGCAAAGTGAGGAAAGGTGTCACATCAGCCTCTTAACTAACCACTCAGTCAAAATGATTCAGTCCCCTACAGCAAAGCAACCTCATCATCTTTCAGGTGAGCTCCTGGTATTTCTTGATTTTTCCAATCGAGCCCATCCCCAGTACCTTTCCACTGGGTGAATACTTCCCATGGAATCTTTCAGCCAGCCTGCTACCCAGTATCTTTCAACTGGGTGGAAATTCCTCAGTATCTTTTAACCAAGCCCCACTCAGAGTCTAGACCATGAGTGAGTATGCCCTGGATGTTCCATCTGCTCCCTACCCTGTATCTTTCTTACTGGAAGAGGGCAGATAACCTGCTAAACTGCCAAGTAAAACTCAGAACCTCAACCAATACAGGAGATTCGAGAACTAGGAAGGATTAACCCAAATTTCTCTGGATTCCCTGAAGAGGTGGATGGGCACAAAGGCCCACTGCTGGTACCAAAGCTCTAGTTCCTTGTGGAATTCAGGCAAAGGAGGGAAGTCTGCTGTGGTTCCCTTCGTGGTCACCAAAACAACAACTAAAAAGAGATGAACAACTTGAGAATTGCAAGGTAAGTTTTACTTGGGGCACAACTGGCACTGCAGCCTGGAAGGTAGCACCTCACGCAGCTCTGAGAGACTGCTTCAAAGAGACAACAGGAGGAAAATCAGTATATATAAGGTCTGATGAAGGGAATTTTCAATACCATCAAACACTCATTTTACATAGTGGTTTATGGTTAGTCATGAGGATCTGATTCACCATGAAGGGATTTAGTGCTTTTCTAGGTATGAGGAGATACAATGATTGAGACCATAAAGTCTGTTCCTAAAACACCTGCCTGTTTTGTGACCCCTGGACATGAAAATTTTTAATGAGTGGGTGTCACCATGGGACCACTGCACGGTATGAGGACAAGAGTTCCACCACTCCCATAAATTTCTCAGTCACCTGAGAAAACCATAACTGGCAGAGAGGAGCTTCATTCCTTCTCTTTGGAGCAAAGCTCTCATATATTTTGTCCACATTTACCCTGACAAACTCTATAAAGGCAGGCAAAGTGAGGAAAGGTGTCACATCAGCCTCTTAACTAACCACTCAGTCAAAATGATTCAGTCCCCTACAGCAAAGCAACCTCATCATCTTTCAGGTGAGCTCCTGGTATTTCTTGATTTTTCCAATCGAGCCCATCCCCAGTACCTTTCCACTGGGTGAATACTTCCCATGGAATCTTTCAGCCAGCCTGCTACCCAGTATCTTTCAACTGGGTGGAAATTCCTCAGTATCTTTTAACCAAGCCCCACTCAGAGTCTAGACCATGAGTGAGTATGCCCTGGATGTTCCATCTGCTCCCTACCCTGTATCTTTCTTACTGGAAGAGGGCAGATAACCTGCTAAACTGCCAAGTAAAACTCAGAACCTCAACCAATACAGGAGATTCGAGAACTAGGAAGGATTAACCCAAATTTCTCTGGATTCCCTGAAGAGGTGGATGGGCACAAAGGCCCACTGCTGGTACCAAAGCTCTAGTTCCTTGTGGAATTCAGGCAAAGGAGGGAAGTCTGCTGTGGTTCCCTTCGTGGTCACCAAAACAACAACTAAAAAGAGATGAACAACTTGAGAATTGCAAGGTAAGTTTTACTTGGGGCACAACTGGCACTGCAGCCTGGAAGGTAGCACCTCACGCAGCTCTGAGAGACTGCTTCAAAGAGACAACAGGAGGAAAATCAGTATATATAAGGTCTGATGAAGGGAATTTTCAATACCATCAAACACTCATTTTACATAGTGGTTTATGGTTAGTCATGAGGATCTGATTCACCATGAAGGGATTTAGTGCTTTTCTAGGTATGAGGAGATACAATGATTGAGACCATAAAGTCTGTTCCTAAAAACACCTGCCTGTCTTAAAGACCTGTCCCACCAGATCCTCTGGAGCACAGAGTGCCTCACTCCACCCTGAACTCCCTCAGTGGGTGTTTAGAGTCAGCAGTTGTCACAGCATAGGTTCAGTCTCCACAGTGGTGGATGGCAAATGCCCTTGTTGTTCAGTCACTGGCAATGTAAACTAGTAAATTCCAATTTGTAGTTGACACTGAAAAGAAAGTTTATACATAGATTCTGTTTTCAGTAATCTAAGGGCAGTAGTTTGAGAGTAGGATTTGGAATTATTCCAAATGGTGGGCTTGTTTCAAAGACTGGACTAAGTAAGGGGTTAATGTTATTATAGAATGTGACACTGAGCAATGAAGACATATAAGGTGATCTTATGAGTCAGGATAGAGATAAAAACTCTGACCTGACTAATAATGTCCTCAAGGATACCCAGAAGACATGTCAATGACAAAAGCAAAAAGGATGGAGGCAGCCCTGTGACTGGAGGGGATGATGTTCAAAAGGACTCAAGATTTTAAATAAATACAAAGAAACACTGATTGGATAGCAGCAGGAGTCCTTCCCACAGAGGTGATAATTGAAGCTGAGGATGGAGGAGATTGCCAAGGGATAGAAGAGAGAAGAGGACTTCTAGGGTAAAATCTTCCTGTGTAGAACAGTGCAGATGACAGGAATGGAGTCCTTTTTTTTCTCTGAAGTAGACTGAGTGGCCACTGAGCCTGGGTTTTAGCTGTGGCTGATGCTTTAGCACAGATATTTGTGGATGGTTAATTAGAAACCTATTTGACTGGTATTCCTACAATCCCTGCCATAGGAGACAAGAAAACACACAATGGTTTCCTAAGATGATTCTGGCAATTGGGCACTTAGTATTATTTCCTTTTTTGTATCTTCTTGATTCATAAGGCATTATCCTTAACTGAAAGATACTTTGGCTTGGAGTCACTGTCATTCATCAGTAAAGAACAGGTTCTTCTGCTAGGAAGGAAAACAAATTTTAAGATGGGGTAAAATATTACCCCATAATCCATTTGATCAAGAAATTTTTGAGGATCTGATTCACCATGAAGGGATTTAGTGCTTTTCTAGGTATGAGGAGATACAATGATTGAGACCATAAAGTCTGTTCCTAAAACACCTGCCTGTCTTAAAGACCTGTCCCACCAGATCCTCTGGAGCACAGAGTGCCTCACTCCACCCTGAACTCCCTCAGTGGGTGTTTAGAGTCAGCAGTTGTCACAGCATAGGTTCAGTCTCCACAGTGGTGGATGGCAAATGCCCTTGTTGTTCAGTCACTGGCAATGTAAACTAGTAAATTCCAATTTGTAGTTGACACTGAAAAGAAAGTTTATACATAGATTCTGTTTTCAGTAATCTAAGGGCAGTAGTTTGAGAGTAGGATTTGGAATTATTCCAAATGGTGGGCTTGTTTCAAAGACTGGACTAAGTAAGGGGTTAATGTTATTATAGAATGTGACACTGAGCAATGAAGACATATAAGGTGATCTTATGAGTCAGGATAGAGATAAAAACTCTGACCTGACTAATAATGTCCTCAAGGATACCCAGAAGACATGTCAATGACAAAAGCAAAAAGGATGGAGGCAGCCCTGTGACTGGAGGGGATGATGTTCAAAAGGACTCAAGATTTTAAATAAATACAAAGAAACACTGATTGGATAGCAGCAGGAGTCCTTCCCACAGAGGTGATAATTGAAGCTGAGGATGGAGGAGATTGCCAAGGGATAGAAGAGAGAAGAGGACTTCTAGGGTAAAATCTTCCTGTGTAGAACAGTGCAGATGACAGGAATGGAGTCCTTTTTTTTCTCTGAAGTAGACTGAGTGGCCACTGAGCCTGGGTTTTAGCTGTGGCTGATGCTTTAGCACAGATATTTGTGGATGGTTAATTAGAAACCTATTTGACTGGTATTCCTACAATCCCTGCCATAGGAGACAAGAAAACACACAATGGTTTCCTAAGATGATTCTGGCAATTGGGCACTTAGTATTATTTCCTTTTTTGTATCTTCTTGATTCATAAGGCATTATCCTTAACTGAAAGATACTTTGGCTTGGAGTCACTGTCATTCATCAGTAAAGAACAGGTTCTTCTGCTAGGAAGGAGACATAGATGCCAAAATTTGTCAAGATGGGGTAAAATATTACCCCATAATCCTGATTATACAACCAAGATACATTTTTAGCATGACACCCCACCTGAAGCCTATTGAAATATATTCTGAATTTAAGGTATCTATTAATTACTGCATTTCCTCAAATTGATGCTTAAATAGTTAAACTTATTGCTTCTATCATAATTTAGCTATAGAGTAATTTTCCTGAATACTAAAGTTGGAATTTTGGGAGTCTTGTATTAGTTACCTAACATTTTCTTATGTTAGTGTAAGAGTGGAACACTAGTTTGTTTAGGATCATTTCCCAGAGGGAATCCATTTTGATCAAAGTTCGCCTAAGGAATCAAGATTTCATCATAGTTGAAGAAATTCTACATTTTTTAAAACCTTATTCTTTAGCTTGAAAGGAATAATAATAATTTATTTATTGCTTAGAAAACACTAGATATTGTGTCAAAGGTTTGTCTGCACTGTCATAGGGAAAAACATCTTTATAAGTTGTTTTGTTGCTCTTGTAAGATGACCATAACAGGAACACTTCGGAGAGTGAAAAAGCAAAGTTATTAACAATGATGCAGGCATGTATGGTCATCTACTTCCTCCTCTAATTAGATAGCAGTGGAAATCCAGAGTTTTCAAAATTGTCATAATCAGAGTAAGAGACATGATAATTTCATATTTTTAGCAGTCTGCACAATTTCAGGTGTAAAACATCTAAATATTTTTTTATGGCAATTAGCTTTGGTTTTTTTTTTTCTTTTTTTGGAACTAGTCGTAACAAAAACTTTAACCCTGGAACCAAGTCATTTCCTGCGTAAAACTAGGTAATGCACATTTTATCGGGGGGATTCCCTGTCTTTCCTATTTGTTGTTTCACCCCCTCTACTGAGTGATCCAAGTCCCAAGAAGATGGAGGTGTCACTCTGGCATGGTAAAGGGTGCCTTGTTAGACCCCCATGGGATATGCTGGTTCTTGCATTCTCTGATCATAAGCTTGTCTCCATCATAGCTGCTGAGTGGAATCCTTCCTCCCTCTGGGTTCCTTCAGGGTCCTCAGTGCCTGACCTGTGAGGACTGGTGTAGGACTCCTTTCCGTCTCTGGGTCTACTTCCTGACTCTCTAGGAAGACATTTCCTGAAACATTTTTTGTTACTTTAATAAAAATGTAGCAGATGAAGTCGTGTGGTATAGAGAAGGTAAAATTCCCACATCATTAATTTGCATTTTCATCAGATCCAAATCCTTTGTATCTCATAGCATTTCTCTTCAGTTGCATTCAGAAGATCGATAGCATATGGTTTTCTGGATGTATAGACAGGATTAGGGTTGAATTGTTGTCCATCCCAGTGTGCTCCTCTTTTATTCAGTACAAAATTAGTATCAAGGGCTGTGCTTTCATCCATCATGTTGCTGTAGGAGGGGCCCTGAGAGGCTGCTCACAAGAGTCACAGACCCAGAGATCTCCCCCATCACTGAGTCTGTATGAAGCATCACACTTCCTAGCATTTAACCTGGGAAGCCAGGACATTCTCCTGTCTCTCTGGTATTTTTTAAGCTCACCTGGGGTTCCTGGCATGTACTTCCAAGATAGGACTCTGCCCAAAAGGGTGAGAAATTGTTTGTCTCAGATGACCATAACAGGAACACTTGAGAGTGAAAAGCAAAGTTATTAACAATGATGCAGGCATGTATGGTCATCTACTTCCTCCTCTAATTAGATAGCAGTGGAAATCCAGAGTTTTCAAAATTGTCATAATCAGAGTAAGAGACATGATAATTTCATATTTTTAGCAGTCTGCACAATTTCAGGTGTAAAACATCTAAATATTTTTTTATGGCAATTAGCTTTGGTTTTTTTTTTTCTTTTTTTGGAACTAGTCGTAACAAAAACTTTAACCCTGGAACCAAGTCATTTCCTGCGTAAAACTAGGTAATGCACATTTTATCGGGGGGATTCCCTGTCTTTCCTATTTGTTGTTTCACCCCCTCTACTGAGTGATCCAAGTCCCAAGAAGATGGAGGTGTCACTCTGGCATGGTAAAGGGTGCCTTGTTAGACCCCCATGGGATATGCTGGTTCTTGCATTCTCTGATCATAAGCTTGTCTCCATCATAGCTGCTGAGTGGAATCCTTCCTCCCTCTGGGTTCCTTCAGGGTCCTCAGTGCCTGACCTGTGAGGACTGGTGTAGGACTCCTTTCCGTCTCTGGGTCTACTTCCTGACTCTCTAGGAAGACATTTCCTGAAACATTTTTTGTTACTTTAATAAAAATGTAGCAGATGAAGTCGTGTGGTATAGAGAAGGTAAAATTCCCACATCATTAATTTGCATTTTCATCAGATCCAAATCCTTTGTATCTCATAGCATTTCTCTTCAGTTGCATTCAGAAGATCGATAGCATATGGTTTTCTGGATGTATAGACAGGATTAGGGTTGAATTGTTGTCCATCCCAGTGTGCTCCTCTTTTATTCAGTACAAAATTAGTATCAAGGGCTGTGCTTTCATCCATCATGTTGCTGTAGGAGGGGCCCTGAGAGGCTGCTCACAAGAGTCACAGACCCAGAGATCTCCCCCATCACTGAGTCTGTATGAAGCATCACACTTCCTAGCATTTAACCTGGGAAGCCAGGACATTCTCCTGTCTCTCTGGTATTTTTTAAGCTCACCTGGGGTTCCTGGCATGTACTTCCAAGATAGGACTCTGCCCAAAAGGGTGAGAGTTGTGCTCCTTCTCAGACACTCAGCCTCTGTTCATTCCTATAAGAACCCTCTCCAATTTTTCCTCTCTGCCATCTGGTCAAATTTTCATTTCCTTCTACAGTCTCCAGAAATATTCTCATATACTTATGTATTTGCTTTTCCTTCTATAGTTTGTAGTTTAATCTCTATTTCCCAATTTTTAATGCAAAATTACATTTTAAAAATTCTAAAATAAGTCTTTTTCCTCCCATCGTTAGTCTAGCTCTTGCAAGCCAAAGAGCTTTTGTTTTGGTCCTGTTCCCTGTTTTATATATTAACAGATGTCTTCAAGGGAACTTAAAATAAGCATCTGACAGATTTCCTGTATTCCTTTTTTCTTCTCTTGGGTTTATTGAGATATAATCAATGTACAACACTGTGTAGATTTAAGGTGTGCAGCATAATGCTTTGACATACATACATGATGAAACAATTGTAATAATTTTAGTGAACATTCATTACCTTAAATAGATGCAGAATTTTTAAAAGCACAAAAGTATTTTTCCTTGTAATAAGAGATCTTAGGATTTATAGTCTTAGCTTTCTTATATGAGAGCAGTGTTAATATTAATTATGCTGTGCTTTATATCCCTACTACATATTTAGTTTATATCTAGAAGTTTGTATGTTTTGACCACCTTCATCCTCATCCCCTGCCTTCAATAACCACAAACTTGATATCCTTTTCTGAGTCAGTTTGTCGAAGTATAATTGACCTACAACATACGTTAGTTCCTGGTGTGCAACATTGTGATTTGATGTTTCTGTATAATACAAAATGATCACCACAATAAGTATAGTTACCATGTGTCACTACACAAAGACATTACATTATAATTAACTATATTTCCCACACTGTATATTTCATCCCCATGACACACCTATTATGCAATTGTAAGTTTGTATCCCTTAATATTTCTCACCTATTCCACCCATGTTGCTGTAGGAGGGGCCCTGAGAGGCTGCTCACAAGAGTCACAGACCCAGAGATCTCCCCCATCACTGAGTCTGTATGAAGCATCACACTTCCTAGCATTTAACCTGGGAAGCCAGGACATTCTCCTGTCTCTCTGGTATTTTTTAAGCTCACCTGGGGTTCCTGGCATGTACTTCCAAGATAGGACTCTGCCCAAAAGGGTGAGAGTTGTGCTCCTTCTCAGACACTCAGCCTCTGTTCATTCCTATAAGAACCCTCTCCAATTTTTCCTCTCTGCCATCTGGTCAAATTTTCATTTCCTTCTACAGTCTCCAGAAATATTCTCATATACTTATGTATTTGCTTTTCCTTCTATAGTTTGTAGTTTAATCTCTATTTCCCAATTTTTAATGCAAAATTACATTTTAAAAATTCTAAAATAAGTCTTTTTCCTCCCATCGTTAGTCTAGCTCTTGCAAGCCAAAGAGCTTTTGTTTTGGTCCTGTTCCCTGTTTTATATATTAACAGATGTCTTCAAGGGAACTTAAAATAAGCATCTGACAGATTTCCTGTATTCCTTTTTTCTTCTCTTGGGTTTATTGAGATATAATCAATGTACAACACTGTGTAGATTTAAGGTGTGCAGCATAATGCTTTGACATACATACATGATGAAACAATTGTAATAATTTTAGTGAACATTCATTACCTTAAATAGATGCAGAATTTTTAAAAGCACAAAAGTATTTTTCCTTGTAATAAGAGATCTTAGGATTTATAGTCTTAGCTTTCTTATATGAGAGCAGTGTTAATATTAATTATGCTGTGCTTTATATCCCTACTACATATTTAGTTTATATCTAGAAGTTTGTATGTTTTGACCACCTTCATCCTCATCCCCTGCCTTCAATAACCACAAACTTGATATCCTTTTCTGAGTCAGTTTGTCGAAGTATAATTGACCTACAACATACGTTAGTTCCTGGTGTGCAACATTGTGATTTGATGTTTCTGTATAATACAAAATGATCACCACAATAAGTATAGTTACCATGTGTCACTACACAAAGACATTACATTATAATTAACTATATTTCCCACACTGTATATTTCATCCCCATGACACACCTATTATGCAATTGTAAGTTTGTATCCCTTAATATTTCTCACCTATTCCACCCATGCTTAAATCCCCTCCCACCTCTGGTAACCACCTTTTTGTTCTCTTCTTGTATGACCCTGCTTCTATTTTATTTGTTGATTTGTTTTGGTGTTCAGATTCCACATATAGGTGAAATCGCATAGTAACTGTCTTTTCCCTGTAACTTATTTCACTCAACATAATAATAACCTATAGGTCCAATTATATTGTCACAAATGGCAATGTTTCAGTATTTTAATAGATGTGTGAATCCCATTATATATATATATATATACACATTCCATTATATGCTTTATATGGTTCTTTTCTTGCCTCATGGCTTTGTGGTAAAGAATCTGCCTGCAAATTTGCCTGCAGGAGGGGTGAGGAGGATTCCCTGGAGAAGGAAATGGCAACCCACTCCAGTATTCTTGCCTGGGAAATCCCATGTACAGAGGAACCTGTGCAGTTACAGTCCATGGGGTCTCAGAAGAGTCAAATAGGACTTGGAGACTAAACAACAACTCTTTGCGTACTTTGGATATTAACCCTTCACTGGATATGTAGCTTCTCCTGTTCAGTAGGTGACCTTTTCATTTTGATAGTTTTCTTCATTATATCAAAGCTTTTTGGTTTGATGTTATCCTATTTGCTTGTCTTAATTTTTTTCCACTTGCCTGGGGAGATGGATCCAAAAAAAATATTACAAAGACCAAGGTTAAGGACCATTCAGTCTTGGAAAATTGTACATTTCCAAGACTTTGCCTATTTCTTCCATGTTGTCCATTAATTGGCATATAGTTACTTGTAGTAATTTCTTGTGGTCCTTCTTATTTTTATGGTGGCAGTTGTGATTTCTCCTTTTTCATTTCTAATTTTATTAAATTGAGTTATCTCCCTTCTTTCTCATGAAGAATATTGCTAAATGTTTATTAATTTTATCTTCTCAAAAAACTTTTACTTGTACTAGTCATAATTGTTTTCTTCATTCCTATTTCATTTATTTCTGCTCTGATATTTATGATTTCTTTCCTTATGTTGACTTTGTATTTTCTTTGTTCTTCTTTTTCTAGTTCCTTTAGGTGTAAGTTTGGGTTGTTTATTTGAGATTTGTGTGTGTGTGTGTCCTGAAGAAGACTTGTACTACTATAAACTTTCCTCTTAGGACTTTTGTTATGTCTTATAGGTTTTGGATTTTTGTGTTTCAATTTTTATTTGTCCATGTATTCTGTTTAATTTCTTCCCTGATGGCTTCAGTGATGCATTGATTGTTTAATAACATATTGTTAAGCCTCCATGTATTTGTATTTTTTGCAGTTTTTTTTCTTGTATTTGATTTCTGGTCTCATACTGCTCTGATCATAAAAGATATCGGCCATGATTACAATCTTCTTAAATTCATTGAGACTTGGTTTTTAATCCATTTAACTACCTTATGCCTTTTGACTGGATAATTTACTCCACTTACATCTAAAATAATTATTGCTAGATATGTATTTATTGCCATTCTTTGAATTCTTTTTGGACTGTTATTGTAGTTCCTGAGGATGAAAATTCAGGCTAAGTAAGTAGATCTTTTCCACAGGAAAGGTGGCATTGTGTTTTTGTTTGTTGTCTGTGTAGTGTCCTGGGGATGGCCTGCCAAAAAGTATCTTTACAATTGGTACAGTCTCATGGAATTCAGAAGTGCCAGAACTCTTGGCCATTATATTCAGGGGTGATGTCTGGTCTCATGCTTGGCAGACACTAATTTGTATTCCTCACTTAACTTGCTACAGAGGGAGGAAGGCCCAGACATGGCAGTGTGTGAGCCAATACATCTGTCTCTGGGGAATGTTACAACCTTCCCCTTCCCCTCTAGCTGATGCATTTAGATTTGCAAATGACTCTCCTATACATATACTCTCAGCACTTGACATTTATCAAACAAAGGGCTACAATTTTCCTGAGTATAGGAGTGAGTGAGATTGTGCAAGTCTTTTAAGAAGGGACTCAGTTTCCTATAGCACGTTGGGCCCCTTGGCCATCAGTCCCATTGATTTTTCTAAGACAATCATTTTGGGGATCTTAAAATTTTACTTTTTTACTTGTTATTTTTTTAGTTTCAATTTAAATTTTATCTTCTCAAAAAACTTTTACTTGTACTAGTCATAATTGTTTTCTTCATTCCTATTTCATTTATTTCTGCTCTGATATTTATGATTTCTTTCCTTATGTTGACTTTGTATTTTCTTTGTTCTTCTTTTTCTAGTTCCTTTAGGTGTAAGTTTGGGTTGTTTATTTGAGATTTGTGTGTGTGTGTGTCCTGAAGAAGACTTGTACTACTATAAACTTTCCTCTTAGGACTTTTGTTATGTCTTATAGGTTTTGGATTTTTGTGTTTCAATTTTTATTTGTCCATGTATTCTGTTTAATTTCTTCCCTGATGGCTTCAGTGATGCATTGATTGTTTAATAACATATTGTTAAGCCTCCATGTATTTGTATTTTTTGCAGTTTTTTTTCTTGTATTTGATTTCTGGTCTCATACTGCTCTGATCATAAAAGATATCGGCCATGATTACAATCTTCTTAAATTCATTGAGACTTGGTTTTTAATCCATTTAACTACCTTATGCCTTTTGACTGGATAATTTACTCCACTTACATCTAAAATAATTATTGCTAGATATGTATTTATTGCCATTCTTTGAATTCTTTTTGGACTGTTATTGTAGTTCCTGAGGATGAAAATTCAGGCTAAGTAAGTAGATCTTTTCCACAGGAAAGGTGGCATTGTGTTTTTGTTTGTTGTCTGTGTAGTGTCCTGGGGATGGCCTGCCAAAAAGTATCTTTACAATTGGTACAGTCTCATGGAATTCAGAAGTGCCAGAACTCTTGGCCATTATATTCAGGGGTGATGTCTGGTCTCATGCTTGGCAGACACTAATTTGTATTCCTCACTTAACTTGCTACAGAGGGAGGAAGGCCCAGACATGGCAGTGTGTGAGCCAATACATCTGTCTCTGGGGAATGTTACAACCTTCCCCTTCCCCTCTAGCTGATGCATTTAGATTTGCAAATGACTCTCCTATACATATACTCTCAGCACTTGACATTTATCAAACAAAGGGCTACAATTTTCCTGAGTATAGGAGTGAGTGAGATTGTGCAAGTCTTTTAAGAAGGGACTCAGTTTCCTATAGCACGTTGGGCCCCTTGGCCATCAGTCCCATTGATTTTTCTAAGACAATCATTTTGGGGGCTCATCTCTCCAGTGTGTATTTCATGAGCTGGAGTACCAAATGAAGGATGTCAACCTCTCACTCCTCCAGGATAAGCACCCATCTGGTGAGATTCCCCCCCATTGTGTGATTCCATATGAGGTGTGAGGTTTTGTTAAGAGCATTACACTGATTGTTCCCCTGCCCCTTTTTTGGAACAGGTATTCAGCTAGTACTTAGACTCTTTTCTGAGGGAACTGGTTCATGTGCACATATGTATTTATTATGCTCACTGGAGGAGATAATTTCAGGCTCTTCCTATAACCCCTTGAACTGTCTCTCAGTACTTGTTACACTTACTACATGGCAGGTAAAGGATTGAGTCAGTAGTACAGAATTTTGGAAAAATAAACTCCCTATCATCAAAGAACTTTCAGAATAGTAGACAAAAATAGATTGAGAAATTAACAATTACAATGCCTTAGGAAATAAAGTTCTTCTCAAATGATTTTGTATCTTCCAATTGTAAGGTTTACCTCTTATAGTCTATGAGAAGCCAGCAGAATTGAATTTATTAGAAAGATTCAAGTAGGCAAAATATATTGTGAACACTTTAAAATCTATGCTGATCACTTAAGCATAGGTTTAATTGCACAACAAACTGAAAAAAATAGACTGTTAAAACCTTATGTTCAAGGAGAAAAAATATAAATAAAAAAAATGGGACCTGATTCCACAGTTATTAGACACTTCTATAGGAACAGAACAGAGAAAATATTTTTTTCTGAGAGTCCTTGCCATTCTTTGAGTTTCTATATGGCTTTCAATTGGCTAGTCAAGTCTTCTTTTACCACAAATCTAGGAAGGAAGCTTTGTGAGATCCCCAGAAAACACAGGATGTTTATCCCACTATTGGATGACATAGAATACTGTCACCTAAAATAGCAAAAGCAACTTTTGCAACAGGAGGAACATGGCTTGTTTGGAATTTGCAAGGACCCCAGATTTTATTGGGCAAGAGGTACATTCCTATTTCTGGTCATATATACCTGTATTTTGCAGAAGGTCTGTTGAGTTAGCATCATTTTAAGTTCTTCCAAAGAATGTCATGGGACTCTGACAGCAAGAGTTTGTATGAAATGTCATGACAGTCAGGAAAAGAGATGCCCCCAGGGAAGCTGGGTAATCTCTGAGGAGCTCATAAATATGCCCAATATCAAAAAGAGCCCATGACTAGATCCTCAGGGCCCTGAAATAACAGAGTTAGCTTACAACAGTTATCCATCATCAACTAAATAAGAACTTTTCCCTATTTATTCCATTATGTCTACTCCTGGTAAACTGCTTAGAACCCAAGGCTTCTAAAATAACAGCTAGAAGTCTGAAAGGAAGTAAAGTATAAGGCAGAGAACAAGTCAATTATTCCCTTCCCCTCCCCAATTTAAGAACGTTCAGGGAATACTTTTGTTACACTTACTACATGGCAGGTAAAGGATTGAGTCAGTAGTACAGAATTTTGGAAAAATAAACTCCCTATCATCAAAGAACTTTCAGAATAGTAGACAAAAATAGATTGAGAAATTAACAATTACAATGCCTTAGGAAATAAAGTTCTTCTCAAATGATTTTGTATCTTCCAATTGTAAGGTTTACCTCTTATAGTCTATGAGAAGCCAGCAGAATTGAATTTATTAGAAAGATTCAAGTAGGCAAAATATATTGTGAACACTTTAAAATCTATGCTGATCACTTAAGCATAGGTTTAATTGCACAACAAACTGAAAAAAATAGACTGTTAAAACCTTATGTTCAAGGAGAAAAAATATAAATAAAAAAAATGGGACCTGATTCCACAGTTATTAGACACTTCTATAGGAACAGAACAGAGAAAATATTTTTTTCTGAGAGTCCTTGCCATTCTTTGAGTTTCTATATGGCTTTCAATTGGCTAGTCAAGTCTTCTTTTACCACAAATCTAGGAAGGAAGCTTTGTGAGATCCCCAGAAAACACAGGATGTTTATCCCACTATTGGATGACATAGAATACTGTCACCTAAAATAGCAAAAGCAACTTTTGCAACAGGAGGAACATGGCTTGTTTGGAATTTGCAAGGACCCCAGATTTTATTGGGCAAGAGGTACATTCCTATTTCTGGTCATATATACCTGTATTTTGCAGAAGGTCTGTTGAGTTAGCATCATTTTAAGTTCTTCCAAAGAATGTCATGGGACTCTGACAGCAAGAGTTTGTATGAAATGTCATGACAGTCAGGAAAAGAGATGCCCCCAGGGAAGCTGGGTAATCTCTGAGGAGCTCATAAATATGCCCAATATCAAAAAGAGCCCATGACTAGATCCTCAGGGCCCTGAAATAACAGAGTTAGCTTACAACAGTTATCCATCATCAACTAAATAAGAACTTTTCCCTATTTATTCCATTATGTCTACTCCTGGTAAACTGCTTAGAACCCAAGGCTTCTAAAATAACAGCTAGAAGTCTGAAAGGAAGTAAAGTATAAGGCAGAGAACAAGTCAATTATTCCCCTTCATCCCCCAGTCTCCACTAGGTCAAATTTAATGATAATTTCCTTTCAAGGGATATTAAGAATGCTTTCAGATGACAACGATGTAAATAAAACAAAACAGGACAACAACAACAAAAACAAAACATACCTGCTTTACTTTTTAACTAGAGGGAAAAGGACAAGATGCCAAATTGTACTTTAAAAGAATAGTGGAAGATCAGAATAAGTCAACAAGCACTATGGTTTGAATCCAACAGAAGTTAAACTCTTTATGCTTATTGGCTACATTTGACAACAGTGACAAAACTTTGTTCATACAAAGTCATGTCCGTGTTCAGTTCAGTCTGGCTCTTTGTGACCCCATGGACGCAGTCCTCCAGGGTTTTCTTTCCATAGGATTTTCTAGGCAAGAATACTAGAGTGGGTTGCCATTTCCTACTCCAAAGGATCTTCCTGATCCAGGGATCCAACCTACGTCACTAGTGTCTCCTAAACTGGTTGATGAATTCTTTAACACCTGAGAAGCCTTTTATCATCAAGGACACTTTAAGAATTGGCATACAGGGAAACCCTCAACTGATATCTATCAACAACCATCCCTTGAAACTTGATTTCCATTTTATTTCAAAGGTTTCATTTTGAGTATAAAAAGCAAGTGTAGAATTTCTTTCTGGTATTTAATCTAAGTAGGCAGAGTGGCTAGTGATGTCACATTATGATGGCATTAGATATCATTCAAGGTGTGAGAATTAACAGAGCCAAGTTTGTTCTTTCTCTACTTCCTTTTTATTTTATTTACTTTTTTTCAGAAAACATCTTTTATCTTTATAACTCACTTAATATTAGCCAAAACTATGTTTGCCAATAAATGTGCATAAATGGGCTACTCAATATTGTTTCAGTCCATTTGATTAGTATTTATTTTATGTAAAATGTATTGATCTGGAAAGGCATACCAAAAGAGCAATGCAAATGAGACAAAGAAAAATTTTAGGAAAGTCAATAAAATGGAAAGTCTGAAATACTGTGGTATAAAACTTATTACTTCATTTATTATATTAAGGGGCTCCTTTCCTCCAAGTAATGTGTTGGTAAAGGACAAAATAGAAGCTGAAAAATAGCAATCATTAAACAAAATTAATCTTAGCATAAAGTGTAGGTGTGGAAATTTTTGTTTTTAATTTATTTTTGATGGGGCACTTCTATTGGTCTTTGATATATCTATTTTCATCCATCTTTGTTCTCTGGCCCATGTGAGCCTCCCATTGCAGTGGCCTCTGTTGCTGCAGAGCACAGGCTCTGGGTATACACGCTCTACAGCTCTGGCTTGGTAGTTGGACACATTGGTCCAGCCACTCCAAGGCACGTGGGATCTTCCCGGGCCAGGGATCGAACTGGCAGCCCTTGCAGTGCAAGGTGGTGTCCTCACCCACTGGGCCACCAGGGAAGCCCAAGGTGTGGAAATTTGAAAAAGCTGCTTTCAATGGGACAAACTCTTTTCTTATCTCTATTGATTTGATTGGGTCATTATCAATAGATAAAACATGATGGACCTATTGTGTTTGCTCAGAAAAAAATGTAAACTCTTCCAAGGTTTTATACTCATAATATTTTCTCAGTCAGTAATATTTTAATTTTAGTGTACCTAAAGAACTTTTGTTCAGAATTTCAATAACTCATTTGAAACATACACTCCAAAAGTTATTTAGAAGGTAGAAGGAAGTGTACCTTAAAGTTAAGAACATGGCATTGGAAGATAGACAGAACTAAGTTCAACTTTCAATTCTGACATGAAATTACTACCACTCTGTCCATAATTATTTAATCGAATCTGAGTCTCAGTCTCTTCATGTACACAATGAGAGTCTTATCTCCTTGACTGCATTTTTGATTAAGATAAGCACAATAGTGCTTTAAAAGTGCCCAGCATAAAGCCTGACTAAGAATTCTGCTTAACTGAAAGAAAGGCTTTCTCAATGAAGACATATTATCTAATATAAATAACCACCAGTTTTGAATAAGAATGTTTTTTTAGGCTTACTACATAAGAGTTTCAAGAATTTCTTAGGATCAAAGGCAAAATCTGATTGCTGTGATACCTGGGGTACCCAGTAACTGTGGAAAGTGAAAAGCACACGTGCTTCCTCCTAACTCAGATGTGTGATCTTGGAAAACAGCTTTCTGATCTCCGAGTTCCAGTGTTTTCATCTGTAAAAGGAAAATAAAATCCCTCTCACAGAATTGACGTTAGAATTAAACAATGGAACAATTAGCACAAAATCAGGTAATGACAAAGTACTTCATAAATGCTTACAGTTATTACTAGAAGTTGTGTACTCTCTTAATATAAACTGATTTCTGATCATCATAACTCAGACTTTATTTTTAAAATATTCCTCTCACATAGTATCTCACTTTATTCATACAGCTGTTGCTGCAGAGCACAGGCTCTGGGTATACACGCTCTACAGCTCTGGCTTGGTAGTTGGACACATTGGTCCAGCCACTCCAAGGCACGTGGGATCTTCCCGGGCCAGGGATCGAACTGGCAGCCCTTGCAGTGCAAGGTGGTGTCCTCACCCACTGGGCCACCAGGGAAGCCCAAGGTGTGGAAATTTGAAAAAGCTGCTTTCAATGGGACAAACTCTTTTCTTATCTCTATTGATTTGATTGGGTCATTATCAATAGATAAAACATGATGGACCTATTGTGTTTGCTCAGAAAAAAATGTAAACTCTTCCAAGGTTTTATACTCATAATATTTTCTCAGTCAGTAATATTTTAATTTTAGTGTACCTAAAGAACTTTTGTTCAGAATTTCAATAACTCATTTGAAACATACACTCCAAAAGTTATTTAGAAGGTAGAAGGAAGTGTACCTTAAAGTTAAGAACATGGCATTGGAAGATAGACAGAACTAAGTTCAACTTTCAATTCTGACATGAAATTACTACCACTCTGTCCATAATTATTTAATCGAATCTGAGTCTCAGTCTCTTCATGTACACAATGAGAGTCTTATCTCCTTGACTGCATTTTTGATTAAGATAAGCACAATAGTGCTTTAAAAGTGCCCAGCATAAAGCCTGACTAAGAATTCTGCTTAACTGAAAGAAAGGCTTTCTCAATGAAGACATATTATCTAATATAAATAACCACCAGTTTTGAATAAGAATGTTTTTTTAGGCTTACTACATAAGAGTTTCAAGAATTTCTTAGGATCAAAGGCAAAATCTGATTGCTGTGATACCTGGGGTACCCAGTAACTGTGGAAAGTGAAAAGCACACGTGCTTCCTCCTAACTCAGATGTGTGATCTTGGAAAACAGCTTTCTGATCTCCGAGTTCCAGTGTTTTCATCTGTAAAAGGAAAATAAAATCCCTCTCACAGAATTGACGTTAGAATTAAACAATGGAACAATTAGCACAAAATCAGGTAATGACAAAGTACTTCATAAATGCTTACAGTTATTACTAGAAGTTGTGTACTCTCTTAATATAAACTGATTTCTGATCATCATAACTCAGACTTTATTTTTAAAATATTCCTCTCACATAGTATCTCACTTTATTCATACAGAAACTTCACAAGTTGGCATGAAAGGAATCATCCTTTATTTTAGAGATGAGAAATCTGAGGTTCTGAGAAACTTATGCTTCCTCATATTACATAGCACAGTAGCTGAAGAACTAGACCCAAAATCAGGTGTCTAACTCTCCACTCTTGGATGCTTTTTAGGACAACATATTGCCTTCCGATTTCAGAATTACTAACTTGCAGGTTTTGGTTCATTTAAGGACTTTGAGGCCATAACTTTACTGCATTAAAAAGAAAGGGAAATCACAGGAATCTTTTTCTCTCAAAACTTGGTATCATATTGTAATTAAAAATGATTTTTAAATGTCATTAACTAATGTTAAAATATGTGTCTAAGAAATTATTAAACATAACTATGATTTTTGTTTTTGCTTCATGAATAGAATGACTTTTAAGATAGCTAATCTGTGATTTTCAGTGTATTTTGTGTTCTTATGATAGAAACTTGAATATTCCTGTATTTTTTTCCACTGCAGGTGAATTTGATATTCAAAAAAATGAGAAGACTAATGGTTCTGATTAGAGTGAGGCAGAAAGTGAGGAGGATGTGAGAACTTCCCCACGCAGACATTTAGCCAGATAATCTCAGCTTGGATGTCTGGTACTTATTTTATTTAAAACAGAATTGACTCTATTTCTGGAAATCCATGACTTAACTACATACTTCAATCTTTACCTGAACTAATGTAATTTTCATATACCTAAGATCAAATGAATGAGTAAGGTAGAACACATACAAAGCATGCATTTTCCATTACGCTGTGCTCTTTAACCTCTAACATTTTCTGATCCTTAGAGATGCCTCCATATTAATGTGTTTGTATCTATGCAAATAAACTTTTTTATGGCATTGTTTGCATGTAGTTAGTTCATCATTCTTCAATTTTTTGAAACTTGTTATCCATATTTCAAGTTTTATATGAAAATAAGATATTTGGTGGTCAAAGATATATCTGTGATTCTGGGATAAATTATCTCAGTCTCTAAGCATAGGACAATGCTATTAAAGACTGTCAACTTTATTTGACCATGGATGACTCTTATAAAACTTTTCTTGTTGTAGTTTTCCATGAGACATACTTTGGTAGACCTTATGTGAACTTCTGTAGTGAGGGTTTTATTTAATAGTTCTGAATCTCAGTTTGCTATTTTGTTTTGTCAAATACTTTTATGATCAGCTCTTCTGAGTTCACTTGGGATCTTTCCAGTTTTAGAACCGAAAGTTCTACATTCCAGGAAACACCTGAGTTTCAGACATACTGGCTGGGTGGTCACCCTCTGGTCAAACTCCATGCTTATTATATAATTTAATCTTTAAAAATGTGATCATTTTTAGAACAGGTCTTTAAGTGCTTTGATACTTCTCCTATCAGGAGGAAGATTCTAAGTCCCCTACACTTGTATATGGACTGTGCCTTGCTGCATGATTTTCAATGCTGGAAAATAAGAGATAATACAGCTCCCTTCTACTTGGGTATGTGCTCAGTCGTGCCCAACTCTTTGTGACCCCATGCAGTATAGCCTGCAAATCTCTTCTGTCCATGTAATTTTTCAGGCAAGAATATTGGAGGTGGGTTGCCATTTCCTATTCCAGGGGATCTACGTGACCCACAGATTGAATTCACATCTCTTGTGTCTCCTGCACTGGCAGGATTCCTTACCACGACACCACCTGGTAATATGAATTTGAAATCCTAAGAAATGATGTAAGAAGTCTGGCTCCCTTCACCTTCCATACTGGAGGGGCAACATAAACAGAAGTACCTTCAGAGATCCATCTATTGCCATCTCAAAATCTTTCAGTTTCCCCAGCCCACCTTCCAGACACCTGAGTGTACAAATATCCAAGATGACTCCAACCTCAGACACCACTTAGTAAAGACCTGTAGCACTCTCAGCAAGAAAATCCTAGCTGAGCATAGCTGATACTCTAATACTGTGAGAAAGATGAACAATGGATGATAGCATTTCCTTCTCATTACTAAGCTTATTACATAGCATAGGTAACTGGAGCAATACTAAAAATACTGTCCATTTTGTCACATTGAGAAACTATTTTTCAGGTGAAGCAGCAACCATTAGGATTGTTAAACAGGTGTTTAACAAATATTTACTGCAGGAATATTACTTTACAAATTCACACAAAATATTTAACATAGTCATAATCAATAGTTATGGAACCTACTATTTTAAAGTATTTTTATTTATATGTATCATTTGTGTGGATATATATGTTTCAACTGTATATTATCTAGTATAATTAAACTCAAATGTGCTGCTTTAGGCTTTTTGTTTACATTACTACATAATAAAAAAGGAATAAAGAATTGCACAGAAAATAAAGATGAAACAAATTTGAAAAGGGGATAGAAAGAAAGAAAGGAAGGAGGTAGGTCAAACTCCATGCTTATTATATAATTTAATCTTTAAAATGTGATCATTTTTAGAACAGGTCTTTAAGTGCTTTGATACTTCTCCTATCAGGAGGAAGATTCTAAGTCCCTACACTTGTATATGGACTGTGCCTTGCTGCATGATTTTCAATGCTGGAAAATAAGAGATAATACAGCTCCCTTCTACTTGGGTATGTGCTCAGTCGTGCCCAACTCTTTGTGACCCCATGCAGTATAGCCTGCAAATCTCTTCTGTCCATGTAATTTTTCAGGCAAGAATATTGGAGGTGGGTTGCCATTTCCTATTCCAGGGGATCTACGTGACCCACAGATTGAATTCACATCTCTTGTGTCTCCTGCACTGGCAGGATTCCTTACCACGACACCACCTGGTAATATGAATTTGAAATCCTAAGAAATGATGTAAGAAGTCTGGCTCCCTTCACCTTCCATACTGGAGGGGCAACATAAACAGAAGTACCTTCAGAGATCCATCTATTGCCATCTCAAAATCTTTCAGTTTCCCCAGCCCACCTTCCAGACACCTGAGTGTACAAATATCCAAGATGACTCCAACCTCAGACACCACTTAGTAAAGACCTGTAGCACTCTCAGCAAGAAAATCCTAGCTGAGCATAGCTGATACTCTAATACTGTGAGAAAGATGAACAATGGATGATAGCATTTCCTTCTCATTACTAAGCTTATTACATAGCATAGGTAACTGGAGCAATACTAAAAATACTGTCCATTTTGTCACATTGAGAAACTATTTTTCAGGTGAAGCAGCAACCATTAGGATTGTTAAACAGGTGTTTAACAAATATTTACTGCAGGAATATTACTTTACAAATTCACACAAAATATTTAACATAGTCATAATCAATAGTTATGGAACCTACTATTTTAAAGTATTTTTATTTATATGTATCATTTGTGTGGATATATATGTTTCAACTGTATATTATCTAGTATAATTAAACTCAAATGTGCTGCTTTAGGCTTTTTGTTTACATTACTACATAATAAAAAAGGAATAAAGAATTGCACAGAAAATAAAGATGAAACAAATTTGAAAAGGGGATAGAAAGAAAGAAAGGAAGGAGGTAGGGGAAGACACAGGAGTCTCATTCCCACAGTGGCTTCTCAAGGGAACATGAAAAATTATGCAGCAGTGGCCTCCTGAGAAGAATAAAACTTTCAGAACAGTTCCTACAGTTTTCAGGAAGTTGATTTGGATGTGAATTGGGTTAGCTCATTTCCCTTGAGCATTTGGATTCTCTGATATCAATTTCAATCATCAATGTGTCAGCACTTCTGCTTCTGCCACGACCAACTGTCTGTTAGTTTTTTCTTATTACCCCAGGTTCTGCCTACCTATTGCTTCTGTTTATTAAGCCTTGGCTTATTAAAGGTTCATGATCTCTTGTGGCCTTGGAGTGCATCCTTTCAGGTTCTTTTCCTGTGTAACTTGGATTCAAGTTCCCCAGAGAGAAAATCTGATTAGTCTAATAACCATCTGTCCAGATCCTTCAAGTGAAGCTACTATAACCTCATGCATAATCACTGCCACATCTAGGAAGAGTCTGCCATTGTATCAGGGGCCTACTTGGATCCATCAGCTCTATTCAGAAAGCCTGGGATCACCCCCACATCACATGGTTGCTCTTCCCACAGTGAGCTGTTGTTTGGGAGGCTTTTGTAGAAGGGGCTATGGAAATGACAAGAGTTCAGGATCAGCCTTCCTAGAACAGATGAAAACATAAACATCATATACCTACTTGACATATCTTTCCTGCTATCATCATTTGGGTCATCATTACATTGTGTGATGTCAAAAGAATTATCTCCTGAAAGCTCTCCTTGACTCTAGCCTCATCTGTTTCTACTCTATTTTGCATAGTGTACTAAGGATTAAATCCAATGTACCACACTCATACTGTTCTCCTGCTTTAATCTTTCATCACTGTAGAACAATATTCCTCAACATGGTTTAAAGCATCCTTCAACATAGAGTGCTTAACTATTTCTCAAGATGTATCTTCAATTCTCTTTTAGAAATCCCTGCTCCATACACACCGCCTTGCAGTGCAAGGGGCGCCGGTTCGATCCCTGGCCTGGGAAGATCCCACGTGCTGCGAAGCGGCTGGACTGATGTGTCCAATCACCAAGCCGGAGCTCTGAAGCGCATGCGCCCAGAGCTGGCGCTCTGCGACAACAGCGCCAAGGCGATGGGAGGCCCGCAGGAGCCAAAGAACAAAGACGGATGAAAATAGAGAAATGAAAATTATGCAGCAGTGGCCTCCTGAGAAGAATAAAACTTTCAGAACAGTTCCTACAGTTTTCAGGAAGTTGATTTGGATGTGAATTGGGTTAGCTCATTTCCCTTGAGCATTTGGATTCTCTGATATCAATTTCAATCATCAATGTGTCAGCACTTCTGCTTCTGCCACGACCAACTGTCTGTTAGTTTTTTCTTATTACCCCAGGTTCTGCCTACCTATTGCTTCTGTTTATTAAGCCTTGGCTTATTAAAGGTTCATGATCTCTTGTGGCCTTGGAGTGCATCCTTTCAGGTTCTTTTCCTGTGTAACTTGGATTCAAGTTCCCCAGAGAGAAAATCTGATTAGTCTAATAACCATCTGTCCAGATCCTTCAAGTGAAGCTACTATAACCTCATGCATAATCACTGCCACATCTAGGAAGAGTCTGCCATTGTATCAGGGGCCTACTTGGATCCATCAGCTCTATTCAGAAAGCCTGGGATCACCCCCACATCACATGGTTGCTCTTCCCACAGTGAGCTGTTGTTTGGGAGGCTTTTGTAGAAGGGGCTATGGAAATGACAAGAGTTCAGGATCAGCCTTCCTAGAACAGATGAAAACATAAACATCATATACCTACTTGACATATCTTTCCTGCTATCATCATTTGGGTCATCATTACATTGTGTGATGTCAAAAGAATTATCTCCTGAAAGCTCTCCTTGACTCTAGCCTCATCTGTTTCTACTCTATTTTGCATAGTGTACTAAGGATTAAATCCAATGTACCACACTCATACTGTTCTCCTGCTTTAATCTTTCATCACTGTAGAACAATATTCCTCAACATGGTTTAAAGCATCCTTCAACATAGAGTGCTTAACTATTTCTCAAGATGTATCTTCAATTCTCTTTTAGAAATCCCTGCTCCATACACACCGCCTTGCAGTGCAAGGGGCGCCGGTTCGATCCCTGGCCTGGGAAGATCCCACGTGCTGCGAAGCGGCTGGACTGATGTGTCCAATCACCAAGCCGGAGCTCTGAAGCGCATGCGCCCAGAGCTGGCGCTCTGCGACAACAGACGCCAAGGCGATGGGAGGCCCGCAGGAGCCAAAGAACAAAGACGGATGAAAATAGAGAAATGAAAGACCAATAGAAGTGGCCCGCCTGCTCCCCTCCATCCCCAACCCGACCCCCGCCCAAAATAAATAAATAAATAAATCTTTAAAAAAAAAAAAAAAAAAGAAATCCTTGCTCCATATATACCAAACTGCTTGGAATTTTCTAGTAATGTCCTGAGCCAAGATAGTTTTACTCACAAAATTTCCTTTTGAAATACTCCATTCATTCATTAATTACCCCATTCACTCATTACCTCAAAAGAAAAGGCTAGTCTTAGACAACAAAATTTGGGAGTCAAATAGTAAACAAAGATATTAAGAAGTTTAAAAAATTGAGAGGACAAAATGATAGATAAGTAGTTTAAATTAACTTGTTGAGGATTTGTATTTGGAGAAAGTAAACATATAAAATTTAGAGTAATATTCAAAATTAATTCATTCATCATTTCTTCATTTATTTCAAACTATTTATCATCAAATTACTCTGTGTCAAGCACTGTTAGAAATGTGGGTAATACACAAGGTATAAAGGCGCCTGCATTTAAGGAACTTACATTCTGGCAAGCTAAACATTGTGGGGAAGGAGCAGTGGGTGAGAGGTGTAAAGGAAGTAGCTTGAAGGCCTGTACTATCATATATGAGGAAAATAGCTATAGTCATTGCTCTGTGAAAAAAGCAGATCCTTCACGGGTGCCGTGTGATGGTCTGGAGGGGTGGGATGGGGGCGATATACATATGAGTAATCTGGGAACATGCATATCTGTAAACACTAAAACTCTGTAAAAGTTAAAAGCAAAAAAAATTTTTTTTTTTTAAAGATGAAGTCAGCAAGAAAGTTTATAATGTAGTTTCCAGTATTGATGAATTTTATGAAAAAAATTAAGCAGAAAAAAAGTGGCTTATTTTTGATGTGCAAATAAACTTTTTTCTTAAGCAGATGGACATCTGGGCAGTGTTAGAAATCCCCAAATCAGGGGGTGGGGACCGCCTGACTAGCCAACCGCCGGAGCTCTGGAGTGCATGCGCCCAGAGCTGGCGCTCTGCGACAACAGACGCCAAGGCGATGGGAGGCCCGCAGGAGCCAAAGAACAAAGACGGATGAAAATAGAGAAATGAAAGACCAATAGAAGTGGCCCGCCTGCTCCCCTCCATCCCCAACCCGACCCCCGCCCAAAATAAATAAATAAATAAATCTTTAAAAAAAAAAAAAAAAAAGAAATCCTTGCTCCATATATACCAAACTGCTTGGAATTTTCTAGTAATGTCCTGAGCCAAGATAGTTTTACTCACAAAATTTCCTTTTGAAATACTCCATTCATTCATTAATTACCCCATTCACTCATTACCTCAAAAGAAAAGGCTAGTCTTAGACAACAAAATTTGGGAGTCAAATAGTAAACAAAGATATTAAGAAGTTTAAAAAATTGAGAGGACAAAATGATAGATAAGTAGTTTAAATTAACTTGTTGAGGATTTGTATTTGGAGAAAGTAAACATATAAAATTTAGAGTAATATTCAAAATTAATTCATTCATCATTTCTTCATTTATTTCAAACTATTTATCATCAAATTACTCTGTGTCAAGCACTGTTAGAAATGTGGGTAATACACAAGGTATAAAGGCGCCTGCATTTAAGGAACTTACATTCTGGCAAGCTAAACATTGTGGGGAAGGAGCAGTGGGTGAGAGGTGTAAAGGAAGTAGCTTGAAGGCCTGTACTATCATATATGAGGAAAATAGCTATAGTCATTGCTCTGTGAAAAAAGCAGATCCTTCACGGGTGCTGCATGATGGTCTGGCGGGGTGGGATGGGGGGGATATACATATGAATAATCTGGGAACATGCAAATCTGTAAACAACAAAACTCTGTAAAAGTTAAAAGCAAAATAAATTTTTTTTTTTTTTAAAGATGAAGTCAGCAAGAAAGTTTATAATGTAGTTTCCAGTATTGATGAATTTTATGAAAAAAATTAAGCAGAAAAAAAGTGGCTTATTTTTGATGTGCAAATAAACTTTTTTCTTAAGCAGATGGACATCTGGGCAGTGTCTGATAAAATTAGGAAAGCTAGCTCTGCAAAAAGTTCTAGGAAAAGAGATTTCTAAGCAGAAAAGGGAAGAAAAGTAAACATCTTGAGGTATGTAGGGCACAGAGACCATTGTGATTAGAGCAAAGTTAAGGCTCAGAAGAGCAGGCAAATTTGTTGGAAAGAGAGATGGGCAAGGCCTGGGAGCCTCTAGATCTCACAGGAGAGGCTTTGGATTTTTGTCTGTGTTTGATGGGGAAACATTAGACAGCTGTAATCAGCGAAGAGCCATGGACCAACTCCTAGTTCTGAAAGATAACTCTGACATCAACTTAAAGAATATTTTAGAAGGAATAAGAGAGGAAGCTGGGAAGACCAATTAAGAAGTATTTCAACAGTTCAGAGGAGTTGATAGGGCTCAAATGATACAATAGCAACTGTAAGAAGGGTCAGAATTCATTTTTAAGTAGATTTAATTACATAAAAATAGGTTCATTATAGAGTATGAGATTATAGAGAGTTCGATTTTCTTTACCAGTATACTCCTAAGTACAGTAAACTGCAGTGATATGAATACTGTAGTATATTCTGATTTTTTAGTTAAAAAGCATTAACACATTAGATAAATAAAAAGTGATAGCAAATTACTCATGAAACATCTTGAAAAATGCAGAATTTTATCATGTTTAACTGATTTTTCATGATAAAATTTTGTTTCTACAGTGAGGTAAGGTATACTATAAGAATGTTTTAAATTTTAGAAGAATAGTTTATGTTATTTGAAGAATGCACTGCTAAACATTGTCTACATTTGAGAAATCATTAATAAAACAACTAAATTAATAATGCAAAAGTACAACAAGTACAATACTGTATGCAAAAAAAACACTGTAACTTTTCTAATTGCTTCACACTGTTGGATTTAAGAATATTCATTTCTTCAGACAAAATTAATATGAGTATTTTTAACCTAGAAAATGAATTGTGTTAAACACAATCTGCTAAATTTTATTCTTCTACTATATCTGAAAGAATTTCCTTAAAGCATGAGCATTATCCCATGGCTATAAACCCATTGAATTTTTCTTGCCTTTCCTTCAAACATGCTCGGATACAAAGAAAACTGTTAATGAATTATTTTTATTATTCATCTTTTGATAAATATGAATCCTAATAAACAGAACATATTTAAATATGGAAGTCAGTCATATTTTGATAAAGATATATGATTTTCATAAAGATCCTTTATTTTCATAACGATACTTGATTTTCATAAAGATATATGGTATTCCCAGGTGACAAGTGGTAAAGGACCCACCTGCCAACCAGGAGGAGATGCAAGAAAACCAGGTTTGATCCCTGGGTTGGGAAGATCCTCTGAAGGAGGGCATGACAACCCACTCCAGTATTCTCACCTAAAGAATCCCATTGATAAGGGAACCTGGTGAACTACAGTCCATGGGGTCAAGAAGAGTCTGACATGACTGAAGCAACTTAGCAACTGAAACAACTTAGCTAGTACATATGATTTTCTGTCATGCAGTTTCTTTCCCAATATTCTTATCACTTTTTAGATAGTTTTCACAATTTTGCCCTTACTATCTAATCCTTTCTCAACTTTGTTTTATGACTTGTTTTTGCACTGATTAGCTGACTGATATTATCTTTTAATATTTTCCTGAAAATTTTATTTATAGTTATAGTTTACTCCTCAGTGCTGTCTGTAAGTTTCTTCTCACTGATTTTAATAGTCCATAATATCGAATGAAAGTCAGCTGCCAGAACCTTTCTTCTTCCAGAGTTAATGGCTGCTCTTGAGAACCTGCCCTGCCCTCTATCATTAAATTTGAGTCAATGAGGGGGCAGACAAAACAGATGGTTGGCAAAGGATGGGATGATTCACTGTTTGAAATCATGGTGAAACATTTTTGCAAAAGTACAACAAGTACAATTTATGCAAAAAAAACACTGTAACTTTTCTAATTGCTTCACACTGTTGGATTTAAGAATATTCATTTCTTCAGACAAAATTAATATGAGTATTTTTAACCTAGAAAATGAATTGTGTTAAACACAATCTGCTAAATTTTATTCTTCTACTATATCTGAAAGAATTTCCTTAAAGCATGAGCATTATCCCATGGCTATAAACCCATTGAATTTTTCTTGCCTTTCCTTCAAACATGCTCGGATACAAAGAAAACTGTTAATGAATTATTTTTATTATTCATCTTTTGATAAATATGAATCCTAATAAACAGAACATATTTAAATATGGAAGTCAGTCATATTTTGATAAAGATATATGATTTTCATAAAGATCCTTTATTTTCATAACGATACTTGATTTTCATAAAGATATATGGTATTCCCAGGTGACAAGTGGTAAAGGACCCACCTGCCAACCAGGAGGAGATGCAAGAAAACCAGGTTTGATCCCTGGGTTGGGAAGATCCTCTGAAGGAGGGCATGACAACCCACTCCAGTATTCTCACCTAAAGAATCCCATTGATAAGGGAACCTGGTGAACTACAGTCCATGGGGTCAAGAAGAGTCTGACATGACTGAAGCAACTTAGCAACTGAAACAACTTAGCTAGTACATATGATTTTCTGTCATGCAGTTTCTTTCCCAATATTCTTATCACTTTTTAGATAGTTTTCACAATTTTGCCCTTACTATCTAATCCTTTCTCAACTTTGTTTTATGACTTGTTTTTGCACTGATTAGCTGACTGATATTATCTTTTAATATTTTCCTGAAAATTTTATTTATAGTTATAGTTTACTCCTCAGTGCTGTCTGTAAGTTTCTTCTCACTGATTTTAATAGTCCATAATATCGAATGAAAGTCAGCTGCCAGAACCTTTCTTCTTCCAGAGTTAATGGCTGCTCTTGAGAACCTGCCCTGCCCTCTATCATTAAATTTGAGTCAATGAGGGGGCAGACAAAACAGATGGTTGGCAAAGGATGGGATGATTCACTGTTTGAAATCATGGTGAAACATTTTTGAAATTGGTCAGGGAGAGGAAAGCCTGACATTTGACAGAGCCTTGTAGAAATTGCAGTATCCAGACAAAATTCAGTTTAATTTTGACTGTTATTTTCCAGATGTACTGATCATATGATTACACTTTTAAGATTATATTGAGAATATACCTTTTCGCAAATTCACTGTAATCATTCCAGCGACATGAATTTATCACTGAGTTTCAATGTGAGTATTCTTCTAGAAGTCACCTTGTTGCCCTACTTTTATTGTGTTTTTCTCGATATTTTGAATATCTCTTCTACCTTCATTTATGTAATACTTACCTTTATTGCATAATCCATGTCCATGCCCTCTCATTGAATCTCCACAAGTTATGGCTTGTGGAGAAGCCAGATGAAATCCCAACTTTGTAAGGAAAGAGTAAACTATATATATTTAATTTAATTTCTCTTATATTCTATTGCTACAAGTTTATTACATGATACTATATAACTAAATCATTATGACAATATGAAGAGAATGATAAAACAACAAAATGTAGAATACCTGTAGAGTTTAAAATAACTTTTTAATATGTATACAGGGGCTTTAATTGAAGTGAAATAGAGAAGAAGAAAAAAGGCATAGTAAATTCATGATAAGTTGGTATTTTGGACCTTGCATTCTAGGCAGGGAAAATATCATTTCCTTGGGGGGCAAAGATCACATCTTGGGAATAAAACCTTAGATTTTGCAATGCTTTGTAGCTCTCCAAAGGACCACATTACATAAACAGGAATATATTATTTTCTGATATGAACATTTTGCCCTTACTATCTAATCCTTTCTCAACTTTGTTTTATGACTTGTTTTTGCACTGATTAGCTGACTGATATTATCTTTTAATATTTTCCTGAAAATTTTATTTATAGTTATAGTTTACTCCTCAGTGCTGTCTGTAAGTTTCTTCTCACTGATTTTAATAGTCCATAATATCGAATGAAAGTCAGCTGCCAGAACCTTTCTTCTTCCAGAGTTAATGGCTGCTCTTGAGAACCTGCCCTGCCCTCTATCATTAAATTTGAGTCAATGAGGGGGCAGACAAAACAGATGGTTGGCAAAGGATGGGATGATTCACTGTTTGAAATCATGGTGAAACATTTTTGAAATTGGTCAGGGAGAGGAAAGCCTGACATTTGACAGAGCCTTGTAGAAATTGCAGTATCCAGACAAAATTCAGTTTAATTTTGACTGTTATTTTCCAGATGTACTGATCATATGATTACACTTTTAAGATTATATTGAGAATATACCTTTTCGCAAATTCACTGTAATCATTCCAGCGACATGAATTTATCACTGAGTTTCAATGTGAGTATTCTTCTAGAAGTCACCTTGTTGCCCTACTTTTATTGTGTTTTTCTCGATATTTTGAATATCTCTTCTACCTTCATTTATGTAATACTTACCTTTATTGCATAATCCATGTCCATGCCCTCTCATTGAATCTCCACAAGTTATGGCTTGTGGAGAAGCCAGATGAAATCCCAACTTTGTAAGGAAAGAGTAAACTATATATATTTAATTTAATTTCTCTTATATTCTATTGCTACAAGTTTATTACATGATACTATATAACTAAATCATTATGACAATATGAAGAGAATGATAAAACAACAAAATGTAGAATACCTGTAGAGTTTAAAATAACTTTTTAATATGTATACAGGGGCTTCTTAATTGAAGTGAAATAGAGAAGAAGAAAAAAAAGGCATAGTAAATTCATGATAAGTTGGTATTTTGGACCTTGCATTCTAGGCAGGGAAAATATCATTTCCTTGGGGGGCAAAGATCACATCTTGGGAATAAAACCTTAGATTTTGCAATGCTTTGTAGCTCTCCAAAGGACCACATTACATAAACAGGAATATATTATTTTCTGATATGAACATTTTATGGGATGACAAATTAGGAAAAATATTTTTAAAGGTTCCACGGGGGCGGGGGGGAGATGTAGTTTTTTAAAAAGCTTGAGAAACACTCTTAAAGACAAGTCAAGATTTTCTTTGTCCCCCTGCAATGATAAAGATGTTTTTGTTATCAACATTGCAAGTTATATTCATGTAACTACACGTATAAATGCCTATTATATAGGGGGGTCAACCTACTTGCACAGTCTTCTTGCGAAGCAAATGTTTAAAGTTAAAATATACCAAAAAAAGTTACAGATGATAGGATGTAATAGTCCTAAGAAGGTATCTACTGGGCAATCTTTATATATATACATATATGTTTCACGTATAGGAAGTCTTCTGAACATCATTCCCTACAATATCTCTCTGAAGATTTTTCTTAGCAATGAAAGCAGTTTTGAAAGAGAGGTATGTCTTCTACACTTTTTTTCACTGCCAATATTAACAGGATTACAAATGTAATTAAAAAGCATATGTGTGGGCTTCCTTGGTGGTCCAGTGGGTAAGGACACCACCTTGCAGTGCAAGGGGCGCTGGTTTGATCCCTGGCCTAGGAAGACCCCACATGCCACAGAGCGCCTGGACCAATGTGTTCAATTACAGAGCCGGAGTTCTGGAGCACATGTGCCCAGAGCTGGTGTTCTGCGACAACAGGGGCACTGAGATGGGAGGCCTGCAGGGGCCAAGGAGAAAGATGGATGAAAATAGATAAATGAAAGACCAATAGAAGTGGCCTGCCCACCCCGCTCCTTCCCCAACCCACCCCGCCCCATGGAAAAAAAAAAAAAAAAACATATGCATGTCAACAAAATGCAAATGAGCACATAACTATATTGCTTGAATATTTATGTTATATATAGTACAGGTATTTTAATCATAAATAAATATAGTTTTAGAGGCTACAAAAGTAATTCAAATACAAGGAAAAGGTAATGGAAATCCTTGAGTATGTTATGTGCAAAAGTGAAGTCAGGGTTAAATGAAATTTAAACATATTGAATTTTTAGAAAGAAATCATTGGCAACCAACTAAAAAACCATTTTACCAGAGAATTTGGGCCAAAGTCTGATTATAAAGGAAGAGGCATGCATACTCAGTTCTACATAATGCGGCCCTTATCCATAGCAAGACAAATTGGTTTGATTTGTTTCTGTACATTCCCAGATTGTAAATAGCATGATGGCAGAAGTATCTTTTGTCCTGTTATCAATATAGTGCCTACAACAATGCCTTGAAAATGTATGTGTGTATATATTCATCACACATATGTGTGTATATATTTATATTTATTTATGAGTGTTTAGTATGTTAAACAGGCATTTTTGAAAAGTAAAGAAGTTTCATAGGAATGAAGGATTAAATATAGCCTACTCTTTTAATTTTAATAGATTAGTGATATGTAAAGAAATAGGATGGATATTTGTGGAAGCAGTCAGTGGGAAAAAAATAAGATTCCCACTACCTGGAAACTCTCCACAAAGTATTAGGTTGAATATAAGCTATGTTCTAGCCAATTTGCCACACACAGCCATGGATTTATTGCACATTTCAAAGAATTATAGGGAATTAGTGACATAGTCAGGGTTAAAACTTTAATTTAATTTATTGCTCAGCTAGCTAGAGTCCAAGTAACTGCTTCATCTTTTCTGTGTTGAACACAATTTCTATTGTAGCACATATTATATTCTTTGCAATTCTTATCTATTGTCTTGAGTGCAATTTTAGGCATATTATGAAATCTTATATTAGGATAAAAACAATGGATACTATTGTGCTCAGGCAGTTTTCAAATTTATAAAAAGATAAATGAAAGACCAATAGAAGTGGCCTGCCCACCCGCTCCTTCCCCAACCCACGCCCATGGAAAAAAAAAAACCATATGCATGTCAACAAAATGCAAATGAGCACATAACTATATTGCTTGAATATTTATGTTATATATAGTACAGGTATTTTAATCATAAATAAATATAGTTTTAGAGGCTACAAAAGTAATTCAAATACAAGGAAAAGGTAATGGAAATCCTTGAGTATGTTATGTGCAAAAGTGAAGTCAGGGTTAAATGAAATTTAAACATATTGAATTTTTAGAAAGAAATCATTGGCAACCAACTAAAAAACCATTTTACCAGAGAATTTGGGCCAAAGTCTGATTATAAAGGAAGAGGCATGCATACTCAGTTCTACATAATGCGGCCCTTATCCATAGCAAGACAAATTGGTTTGATTTGTTTCTGTACATTCCCAGATTGTAAATAGCATGATGGCAGAAGTATCTTTTGTCCTGTTATCAATATAGTGCCTACAACAATGCCTTGAAAATGTATGTGTGTATATATTCATCACACATATGTGTGTATATATTTATATTTATTTATGAGTGTTTAGTATGTTAAACAGGCATTTTTGAAAAGTAAAGAAGTTTCATAGGAATGAAGGATTAAATATAGCCTACTCTTTTAATTTTAATAGATTAGTGATATGTAAAGAAATAGGATGGATATTTGTGGAAGCAGTCAGTGGGAAAAAAATAAGATTCCCACTACCTGGAAACTCTCCACAAAGTATTAGGTTGAATATAAGCTATGTTCTAGCCAATTTGCCACACACAGCCATGGATTTATTGCACATTTCAAAGAATTATAGGGAATTAGTGACATAGTCAGGGTTAAAACTTTAATTTAATTTATTGCTCAGCTAGCTAGAGTCCAAGTAACTGCTTCATCTTTTCTGTGTTGAACACAATTTCTATTGTAGCACATATTATATTCTTTGCAATTCTTATCTATTGTCTTGAGTGCAATTTTAGGCATATTATGAAATCTTATATTAGGATAAAAACAATGGATACTATTGTGCTCAGGCAGTTTTTCAAATTCAATTTCAATCTTTAAAGTCTGCAAACTATGTTTACAAATTATCATTTGATTATCTTCCTAAATTAAGTTAATAATAAGGTAATGACAAATTAATTTATAAGAACTATAATACGTTAAGGAATATAAGAGAAAGTTGGGCAAATGCAAAATTAGATGAAATGAAAACTATTAATATCAAAGTAAATTAGTTGTGAATAGTATAAATAAAATCATACTAAAAGTGATGTGCACTTTCCTTGATGAACTAATAGATAAAATAAAAACAAAACAGCCAAGGTAAGAATCAACAAACTAGAAAACAGGTCAATATAAAGTATTCAAATTGAAAACAAAAAGTAGTTTAAAAAGAAACTAAAAAGCAGAAAAAAATAGAAGAAAATCAGAGTGAAAATATTAATTATATCTTCAAATATTTTCATAAAAGAACACAGAGTTCATTGCCAGCAGAAATTACTCTACAAGAACCTTTAAAGGAAATTTTTCAGACTAAAAAAATTTATGAAGCTTAAAACATGTCTGCACAAGAAGATAAAAGGCATTGAAAACAGAATAAATTAAGGTAGAAAGAAATTTTTTTCTCACCATTAATTACTATAAAGTGTATCTGACTGTGTAAAGGAAAAAATTGTAGCAATTCACTCTGTTTACAGAATTATTAATTTAGAAGTAACAACAAAAGCACAAACTACGGGAGAGTGGAGGAGGAATATATGCCCAACTTACGAGCGACCATTTGTAATGTAGCAATTAGGTTTTGGGGATATTTGTGGAAGCAGTCAGTCGGAAAAAAATAAGATTCCCACTACCTGGAAACTCTCCACAAAGTATTAGGTTGAATATAAGCTATGTTCTAGCCAATTTGCCACACACAGCCATGGATTTATTGCACATTTCAAAGAATTATAGGGAATTAGTGACATAGTCAGGGTTAAAACTTTAATTTAATTTATTGCTCAGCTAGCTAGAGTCCAAGTAACTGCTTCATCTTTTCTGTGTTGAACACAATTTCTATTGTAGCACATATTATATTCTTTGCAATTCTTATCTATTGTCTTGAGTGCAATTTTAGGCATATTATGAAATCTTATATTAGGATAAAAACAATGGATACTATTGTGCTCAGGCAGTTTTTCAAATTCAATTTCAATCTTTAAAGTCTGCAAACTATGTTTACAAATTATCATTTGATTATCTTCCTAAATTAAGTTAATAATAAGGTAATGACAAATTAATTTATAAGAACTATAATACGTTAAGGAATATAAGAGAAAGTTGGGCAAATGCAAAATTAGATGAAATGAAAACTATTAATATCAAAGTAAATTAGTTGTGAATAGTATAAATAAAATCATACTAAAAGTGATGTGCACTTTCCTTGATGAACTAATAGATAAAATAAAAACAAAACAGCCAAGGTAAGAATCAACAAACTAGAAAACAGGTCAATATAAAGTATTCAAATTGAAAACAAAAAGTAGTTTAAAAAGAAACTAAAAAGCAGAAAAAAATAGAAGAAAATCAGAGTGAAAATATTAATTATATCTTCAAATATTTTCATAAAAGAACACAGAGTTCATTGCCAGCAGAAATTACTCTACAAGAACCTTTAAAGGAAATTTTTCAGACTAAAAAAATTTATGAAGCTTAAAACATGTCTGCACAAGAAGATAAAAGGCATTGAAAACAGAATAAATTAAGGTAGAAAGAAATTTTTTTCTCACCATTAATTACTATAAAGTGTATCTGACTGTGTAAAGGAAAAAATTGTAGCAATTCACTCTGTTTACAGAATTATTAATTTAGAAGTAACAACAAAAGCACAAACTACGGGAGAGTGGAGGAGGAATATATGCAACTTCACACATTGTAATTCTCTACTTGTAGTCCAAGTAACTCTCAAAAGTCTTCTTCAACACAACTGTATGAAAGCACCAATTCTCTGGAGCTCAGCCTTCTGTATGGTCCAACTCTTACATCCATACATGATTATTGAGAAAACCACAGCTTTGACAAGACAGGCATTTGTTAGCAAAGTGAAGTCTCTGCTTCTGAATATGCTGTCTAGGTTTGTCATAGCTTTTCTTCCAAAGAACAAGTGTCTTTTAATTTCATGGCTGCAATCGCCATCTTCAGTGATTTTCGAGCCCAAGAAAATAAAATCTATAACTGTTTCCATTGTTTGTCCATCTATTTGCCATGAAGTATAGAACTGGATGGCATGATCTTAGTTTTTTGAATGTTGAGTTTTAAGGTAGATATTGGTTAATTGAAGATAATTTCATATTTTGGGAAACCACTAGAAAAATGTCCCCCAAAGTAAATTCAATAAAAAAACAAAATGAATTATTTAAAAAATATTAACAGAAAGGAAGACAGAAAAGGATCTAAGGGCACAAAGAAAAGATAAATACATATAAAACAGGTTACAAGATGGTATACTTAAGATTGTGTGCATGCTAAGTCACTTCAGTCATTTCTCACTCTGTGTCACCCAATGACTATAGCACACCAGGCTTCTCTGTCCATGGGATTATCCAGGCAAGAATAGTGAAGTGCATTTCCATTCTCTTCTCCAGGGGATCCTCCCAATCCAGAGATCCAAACCACAGTTCTTATGTCCCCTGTATTGGCAGCTGGTCCTTTCCCACATGTGCCAACTGGGAATCCAGTTTGCATACTTAAGTTCAGCCCATACTTGTTTATATTATATCCATAATATTATTGAGTTTCACTTAATAACAATAAATATCAGAAAAGAGGGATTGAAAAATACATAGGAAATTGTCAATACTGGGAATTAAAGGTAGAAAGAAATTTTTTTCTCACCATTAATTACTATAAAGTGTATCTGACTGTGTAAAGGAAAAAATTGTAGCAATTCACTCTGTTTACAGAATTATTAATTTAGAAGTAACAACAAAAGCACAAACTACGGGAGAGTGGAGGAGGAATATATGCAACTTCACACATTGTAATTCTCTACTTGTAGTCCAAGTAACTCTCAAAAGTCTTCTTCAACACAACTGTATGAAAGCACCAATTCTCTGGAGCTCAGCCTTCTGTATGGTCCAACTCTTACATCCATACATGATTATTGAGAAAACCACAGCTTTGACAAGACAGGCATTTGTTAGCAAAGTGAAGTCTCTGCTTCTGAATATGCTGTCTAGGTTTGTCATAGCTTTTCTTCCAAAGAACAAGTGTCTTTTAATTTCATGGCTGCAATCGCCATCTTCAGTGATTTTCGAGCCCAAGAAAATAAAATCTATAACTGTTTCCATTGTTTGTCCATCTATTTGCCATGAAGTATAGAACTGGATGGCATGATCTTAGTTTTTTGAATGTTGAGTTTTAAGGTAGATATTGGTTAATTGAAGATAATTTCATATTTTGGGAAACCACTAGAAAAATGTCCCCCAAAGTAAATTCAATAAAAAAACAAAATGAATTATTTAAAAAATATTAACAGAAAGGAAGACAGAAAAGGATCTAAGGGCACAAAGAAAAGATAAATACATATAAAACAGGTTACAAGATGGTATACTTAAGATTGTGTGCATGCTAAGTCACTTCAGTCATTTCTCACTCTGTGTCACCCAATGACTATAGCACACCAGGCTTCTCTGTCCATGGGATTATCCAGGCAAGAATAGTGAAGTGCATTTCCATTCTCTTCTCCAGGGATCCTCCCAATCCAGAGATCCAAACCACAGTTCTTATGTCCCCTGTATTGGCAGCTGGTCCTTTCCCACATGTGCCAACTGGGAATCCAGTTTGCATACTTAAGTTCAGCCCATACTTGTTTATATTATATCCATAATATTATTGAGTTTCACTTAATAACAATAAATATCAGAAAAGAGGGATTGAAAAATACATAGGAAATTGTCAATACTGGGAATTAAAGGGGAGTTATTAACACTGAATCAAAATATTAGCAATGTAATATCAGAATAAAACCTCTTCAAGAAAATTAGTGTCACAAAGGAGACATTTGACACAAAGATGGGCACAATTAAGGACAGAAACAGTATGGACCTAATAGAAGCATGTGATATTAAGAAGAGGTAGAAAAAATACATAGAAGAACTATATTAAAAAAGATCTTTATAGTTAGTCACATGATGATGTGATCACTCACCCATAGCCATACATCTCAGAGTGTGAAGTCAAGCAGGCCTTAGGAAGGATTACTACAAACAAAACTAGGGCAGGTGATGGAATTCCAGATGAACTATTTCAAATATTAAAAGATGGTGCTGCTAAAGTGCTACACTCAATATGTCAGCAAATCTGGAAAGCTCAGCAGTGGCTTCAAGACTGGAAAAGATCAGTTTTCATGTCAATACCAAAGAAAGACAATGCCAAAAAATGTTCAAACTCTGGCATAACTGCTCTCATTCTACACACTAGCAAAATAATGATCAAAATCTCCAAGCTAAGCTTCAATAGTATGCGGACCAACAACATCCTGATGTACAAGTGAATTTAGAAAAGACAGAGGAACCAGAGATCAAATTGCCAACATCCTTCCAGTAAAATATCTACTTTTGCTTCATTCACTATGCTAAAGCTTTTACTCTGTGGATACCAACAAACTCTGGAAAATTCTGAAAGAGATGGGAATACCAGACTGCCTTACCTGCCTTCAGTGAAAGCTGTATGCAGGACCACAAACAACAGTTAAAAACAGACATGGAACAATGGACTTGTTCCAAATTGGGAATGGAGTATGTTAAGACTGTATATTGTCACTCTGAATATTTAACTTACATGAAGAGTACATTATGTGAAATGCTGGGCTAGATGAAGCACAATCTGGAATCAAGGCTACTGAGAGAAATGTTAATAAACTTAAGTATGTAAATGACACTACCCTTATGGCAGAAAGTGAAGAGGAATTAAAGAGTATTTTGATGAAGGTGAAAAGGAGTGTGAAACAGCTGGTCTAAAACTCAATATTCAAAAACTAAGATCATGGCATCCAGTTTCATACTTTATGAGAAATAGATGGGAATTAAGGGGAGTTATTAACACTGAATCAAAATATTAGCAATGTAATATCAGAATAAAACCTCTTCAAGAAAATTAGTGTCACAAAGGAGACATTTGACACAAAGATGGGCACAATTAAGGACAGAAACAGTATGGACCTAATAGAAGCATGTGATATTAAGAAGAGGTAGAAAAAATACATAGAAGAACTATATTAAAAAAGATCTTTATAGTTAGTCACATGATGATGTGATCACTCACCCATAGCCATACATCTCAGAGTGTGAAGTCAAGCAGGCCTTAGGAAGGATTACTACAAACAAAACTAGGGCAGGTGATGGAATTCCAGATGAACTATTTCAAATATTAAAAGATGGTGCTGCTAAAGTGCTACACTCAATATGTCAGCAAATCTGGAAAGCTCAGCAGTGGCTTCAAGACTGGAAAAGATCAGTTTTCATGTCAATACCAAAGAAAGACAATGCCAAAAAATGTTCAAACTCTGGCATAACTGCTCTCATTCTACACACTAGCAAAATAATGATCAAAATCTCCAAGCTAAGCTTCAATAGTATGCGGACCAACAACATCCTGATGTACAAGTGAATTTAGAAAAGACAGAGGAACCAGAGATCAAATTGCCAACATCCTTCCAGTAAAATATCTACTTTTGCTTCATTCACTATGCTAAAGCTTTTACTCTGTGGATACCAACAAACTCTGGAAAATTCTGAAAGAGATGGGAATACCAGACTGCCTTACCTGCCTTCAGTGAAAGCTGTATGCAGGACCACAAACAACAGTTAAAAACAGACATGGAACAATGGACTTGTTCCAAATTGGGAATGGAGTATGTTAAGACTGTATATTGTCACTCTGAATATTTAACTTACATGAAGAGTACATTATGTGAAATGCTGGGCTAGATGAAGCACAATCTGGAATCAAGGCTACTGAGAGAAATGTTAATAAACTTAAGTATGTAAATGACACTACCCTTATGGCAGAAAGTGAAGAGGAATTAAAGAGTATTTTGATGAAGGTGAAAAGGAGTGTGAAACAGCTGGTCTAAAACTCAATATTCAAAAAAACTAAGATCATGGCATCCAGTTTCATACTTTATGAGAAATAGATGGGAAAACAATGGAAACAGTTACAGATTTTATTTTCTTGGGCTTCAAAATAACTGAAGATGGTGACTGCAGTCATGAAATTAAAGGATTCTTGCTCCTGGAAAGAAAAGTTATGACAAACACAGACAGTGTAGTAAAAAGTGGAGACATCAGTTTGCTGACAAATGTCCATCTAGTCAAAGCTGTGGTTTTGCCAGTAGTGATATATAGATATGAGAGCTGGATCATACAGAAGCCTGCGCTCAAAGAATTGATGCCTTCAAACTGTTGTGTTGGGGGAGACTCTTGAGAGTTGCTTGGACTGCAAGTAGAGAAATCAGTCCTGATTATTCATTGGAAGAAGTGATGCTGAAGCTAAAGTTCCAATACATTGGCTCAAATACTTTGATGCGAAAAGATGACTCATTGGAGAAGACCCTGATGCTGGGAAAAATAGAAGGCAAATGGAGAAAGGACTGGAGGACAAGATGGTTGGATAGCATCACCAACTCAATGAACATTAGTTTGATCAAGCTCCAGGAGATTGTGAAAGACAAAGAAGCCCGGCGTGCTGAAATCCATGGGGTTGCAAAGAGTGGGACATGGCTCAGCAACTGAACTAAACTGAACTGAATGGAAATGTTAATGTCCGTAAGTTCAAAAATTTAGGTGAAATAGACCAGTTAAACAGAACATGGAACAAATGGAAAATTCTGAAAGAGATGGGAATACCAGACTGCCTTACCTGCCTTCAGTGAAAGCTGTATGCAGGACCACAAACAACAGTTAAAAACAGACATGGAACAATGGACTTGTTCCAAATTGGGAATGGAGTATGTTAAGACTGTATATTGTCACTCTGAATATTTAACTTACATGAAGAGTACATTATGTGAAATGCTGGGCTAGATGAAGCACAATCTGGAATCAAGGCTACTGAGAGAAATGTTAATAAACTTAAGTATGTAAATGACACTACCCTTATGGCAGAAAGTGAAGAGGAATTAAAGAGTATTTTGATGAAGGTGAAAAGGAGTGTGAAACAGCTGGTCTAAAACTCAATATTCAAAAAAACTAAGATCATGGCATCCAGTTTCATACTTTATGAGAAATAGATGGGAAAACAATGGAAACAGTTACAGATTTTATTTTCTTGGGCTTCAAAATAACTGAAGATGGTGACTGCAGTCATGAAATTAAAGGATTCTTGCTCCTGGAAAGAAAAGTTATGACAAACACAGACAGTGTAGTAAAAAGTGGAGACATCAGTTTGCTGACAAATGTCCATCTAGTCAAAGCTGTGGTTTTGCCAGTAGTGATATATAGATATGAGAGCTGGATCATACAGAAGCCTGCGCTCCAAAGAATTGATGCCTTCAAACTGTTGTGTTGGGGGAGACTCTTGAGAGTTGCTTGGACTGCAAGTAGAGAAATCAGTCCTGATTATTCATTGGAAGAAGTGATGCTGAAGCTAAAGTTCCAATACATTGGCTCAAATACTTTGATGCGAAAAGATGACTCATTGGAGAAGACCCTGATGCTGGGAAAAATAGAAGGCAAATGGAGAAAGGACTGGAGGACAAGATGGTTGGATAGCATCACCAACTCAATGAACATTAGTTTGATCAAGCTCCAGGAGATTGTGAAAGACAAAGAAGCCCGGCGTGCTGAAATCCATGGGGTTGCAAAGAGTGGGACATGGCTCAGCAACTGAACTAAACTGAACTGAATGGAAATGTTAATGTCCGTAAGTTCAAAAATTTAGGTGAAATAGACCAGTTCTGAGAAAGATACAAACTGCTAAAGCTCACTCAAGGAACATGTAAATTGAATAGTCCTATAGCTATTCTTAAAATTAAATTACAGGTAAGAATTTCCCCCAAAATAAAGTTTCAGATCCACATAATTTTTTTTTTTTTTTGCAAATTCTACTACTTAATGAAGATATAATACCAATCATCCATAAACTTTTAGAGAAAATAGGAAAAGCAGGTAATATTTTTTCAGGCCCTTTCATGAATTCAGCAATACCTTGATACCAAAGTCATTAGACATTTAAAAAGTCTCACTGGAGAATGAAAGTGAGAAATATTAATTTGGAATTCAGAAACCTGAAGACCTAATCGAATGATCAAGCATAATGTCACTATTCATTCTCCATATTGCTCTTATGTAGCACTTGATATGGTGCTATTCTTGCACAATGGATCTAACCTTAACCTAATTAGAGGAACATCAGACAAGCTAAAGAACAGTCTATAAAATATTTCAAAATCACTCTGTAAAATCATAAGATTGCAAAAGTCAAATAAATATTGACAAACTTTTACAAATTGAAGACTAAGGAGACACGGTAACTGAATATAGTGTGATACCTTGGTTTGGACACTGAACAAAAACTGAAAATCTGAAGGAACAGAGCCTGTATTTTAAGTCATAGTATTTAGTTAACTGTACTGGTAGTGAATGGTGTACCTTGGAAATGAACAGAAATCATTCTGTCGTTTTTGAGATTGCGCCCAAGTACTCTATTTCAGACTCTTTTGTTGGCTATGAGGGCTACTCCATTTCTTCTAATGAATTCTTATTCACATAGCAGATATAATGGTCATTTGAATTAAATTTGCCCATTCGCATCCGTTTTAGTTTACTGATTTCTGAAATGTTGATGTTCACTTTTTCCATCTCCTGTTTGACCTTGATACCTTGATTCATGGATCTAACATTTCGGATTTCTATGCAATATTGTTCTTTGCATCATCAGAATTTACTTTCACCAGAAACATCCATTATTTCTGCTCTGTCTCAACCACTTCATCCCTTTTGGAGCTATTCCCCTCTTCTTCACCTGTAGCATATTGGGCAGTAACTGATCTGGGGAATTCACCTTTCAGTGTCATATCATTTTTGCCTTTTCATACTGTTCAGGGGGTTCTCAAGGCAAGCATACTTCCACATGCACAAACTGGATTTAGAACTTCCAGTTTTATATGCTGAATTTATGAAAGGCAGAGAAACCAGTGATCATTTGCCAACAATTGTTGGATCATAGATAAAGCAAGATAGTTCTAGAAAAGATATCTTCTTCTCTTTCATTGATTATGCTAAATCCTTTGACTATGTGGATCATAAAAAACTGTGGAAAATTCTGAAAGAGATGGGAATACCAGACAACCTTACCTCCCTCATGAGTAACCTGTATACAGATCAAGAAACAAGAATTAGAACTGGACATGGAATAAAAGACTGGTTCCAGAATGGGAAAGGAGTACATCAAGGCTGTGTGCTGTAACCCTGCTGATTTAATTTATATGTAGAGCACATCATGTGAAATGGTGGGCTGGATGAAACACAAGCTGAAATCAAGTTTACCAGGAGAAATATCAATAACCTTAGATATGCAGACGACACCACCCATATGGCAGATAGCAAGAGGAACTGAAGACTAAGGAGACACGGTACTGGTACGTTGAATGCTGTTGAAGGAACAGAGCCTGTATTTTAAGTCATAGTATTTAGTTAACTGTACTGGTAGTGAATGGTGTACCTTGGAAATGAACAGAAATCATTCTGTCGTTTTTGAGATTGCATCCAAGTACTGCATTTCAGACTCTTTTGTTGGCTATGAGGGCTACTCCATTTCTTCTAATGAATTCTTATTCACATAGCAGATATAATGGTCATTTGAATTAAATTTGCCCATTCGCATCCGTTTTAGTTTACTGATTTCTGAAATGTTGATGTTCACTTTTTCCATCTCCTGTTTGACCTTGATACCTTGATTCATGGATCTAACATTTCGGATTTCTATGCAATATTGTTCTTTGCATCATCAGAATTTACTTTCACCAGAAACATCTATTATTTCTGCTCTGTCTCAACCACTTCATCCCTTTTGGAGCTATTCCCCTCTTCTTCACCTGTAGCATATTGGGCAGTAACTGATCTGGGGAATTCACCTTTCAGTGTCATATCATTTTTGCCTTTTCATACTGTTCAGGGGGTTCTCAAGGCAAGCATACTTCCACATGCACAAACTGGATTTAGAACTTCCAGTTTTATATGCTGAATTTATGAAAGGCAGAGAAACCAGTGATCATTTGCCAACAATTGTTGGATCATAGATAAAGCAAGATAGTTCTAGAAAAGATATCTTCTTCTCTTTCATTGATTATGCTAAATCCTTTGACTATGTGGATCATAAAAAACTGTGGAAAATTCTGAAAGAGATGGGAATACCAGACAACCTTACCTCCCTCATGAGTAACCTGTATACAGATCAAGAAACAAGAATTAGAACTGGACATGGAATAAAAGACTGGTTCCAGAATGGGAAAGGAGTACATCAAGGCTGTGTGCTGTAACCCTGCTGATTTAATTTATATGTAGAGCACATCATGTGAAATGGTGGGCTGGATGAAACACAAGCTGAAATCAAGTTTACCAGGAGAAATATCAATAACCTTAGATATGCAGACGACACCACCCATATGGCAGATAGCAAAGAGGAACTGAAGAGCTTCTTGATGAAGGTGAAAGAGGAGAGTGAAAAAAAAAAAAAAAACTGGTTTAAAACTCACATTCAAAAAACTACAATCATGGCATCTGATCCCATCACTTCATGGCAAATAGATGGGCAAATACTGGAAACAATGACGGTCTTTATTTTCTTGGGCTCCAAAGTAGACAGTGATTACAGACATGCAATTAAAAGGTTCTTGCTGCTTGGAAGAAAACTTATGACAAACCTAGACCCTAGACAGTGCATTAAAAAGTGGAGACAGTAGGGGCGGGGGAGCCGGAGGTGAGGGAGGTGGGGAAGGGGCTAAGATGGTGGTGTAGAAGGACGTGCACTCATCTCTCCTGCAAAATCACCTGAAATGCAACGAACTCCTGAAAAACCATCGACAGGAGGAGGTTGGATCTGATCACAGAGAGGATACCCCACATCGAAGAACAAAGGAGAAGCTGCATCAAGATAGTAGGAAGCGTGCAATCGCGCTTTAAAAAGTCAAAAGTCGTACTAGCCAGAGAGGCTAGGCGGGCCAAAGGCACAAAGCCTGTTGCAGATCAAGACCAGGGAAAGGAGCGGTGATGCCCACAAGGGACTGAGCCAGACCTGCTTTGGAGGGTCCAAGTGCCCCCTTGAACTAGAAGTGCCCTTGAGAAGTCCTCGAAGGACGGCACTCAGTTCCATTTGGAGGAGGCTACCATTAACCCAATCATAGAGCTGCTGAGGAAGACTGGAAACTCTATGCACACTGTGATCTGGGAGAGGGGAATAGCGATCCTGCATGAGACAGAGCCAGACTCACCTCTGAGTAATCTGAAATCGCCCGTGGTGGTGGGGGTCGACAGTGGCGTGCAGCAGAGTCGGGGTCACTGCAGAAGTGCTTCCCATAGAGCATGCGGGAATGAATCCTGTGTGAGAGAAACTCCATCTTCCCTACTGTAGTTTGGCTGCTGGTCAAACTACAGGGCTGCTGGTCAAGCTATAGGGAGGGAATTTAGCTCTACCCAGCAAGAAAAGGGATTGGATTAAGAAACTCCCAGGGCCAGCCTGGGCAGGCCTTTTAGTTCTGAAATAGGTTGAAATAAACAGTCAAAGAGGTCTTCAAATCCAACCACTGCCAGAGGCAAGAAAAAGACTGATAATTCCTGAATAGACATCAAGAGACAGAAGAACATAAACACTATTTTCACTTGTTGTCTGAAGCTGGAGTTACTTCTGGATTTTTAAAATGTCATTTTATTCCTTATTCCTTTTTATTGCTTCTGTTTTCTTTTGTTTTGTTTCAATTGTTTTTTTCCCTTTTTTCCAAACCCCCTCAGTGCCCCCCACCCCATTTTTTTGGGGGGGGGGGTGCGTGTGAGTGTGGATGTGCTTATTTCCTCCAATGAATTCTATTGAAGCTACTAATCTTATCAGTAAGACTGAATATATTCACGTTAGCATTTTTTTTTTCTTCTCTTTCCTTTTAAACCACACATTTTATTTTGGTATAAACTTCTGGTTCCACATTCGTCTTTTAAGGTTCTGTGGGGGGTTTGTTTGTTTTTATTGTTTTTGCTTTGTTTTCCATATTTTTCTATATACTTATCTCTGTTTTAATTTTTAAAATTTTTTATTTGTACTACTACTTCCTCTATAATTATTTGCTTTCTCTGATGCTCCTTTCCCATAGCACTAAACTCTAATACGTACAAATCTTTATCTCCCTATATTTAACTTTGCAGTATTATTCTATATTTCTCTTCTATCCTCCCTTTCTCTTTTTCCCTTTTCCCACCATATCTCTTAGTCTGTTCTGTCCTCATTGCCTTATCCCCAACGGGGATCCTGCTCTAGCATTATTCTCCAACTGGTGCTCTACTTAGTTTGGTTATTAACTGGTGGATATCATTCTTGGTTTTCTCTATTCGCTGTGCTAATGTACTGTATTTTTGATTTGAATGCTTGGGTTATGTTACAGCTGTATATGTTTGTGTGTATTATTCAAAATGCTAGATAGCATGTGCATAATATTTAAATTGCCATTTGTCAAAGGTATACCTTCTGTTTATCATTCGCGTATATATGTTTTAATATCATTTAATGCCATAATAAACCACCTGTGAAATATTCACTCCCTGGTCAGGCAACAAGCCTCGGGGCTTTAGGGAGGGAGCACTGACTCCAAAACTGTACAATGCTAGAGAATGCCTAACACTAGAGAGCAGTATTCAAGTGAGAACGCCAACAAAGGTAATCACTTGTATGCAAGTCCTGACATTACCCAATCAACAGCATCTCCCAGAATAAGAAGCCCCACCCAAACAACAAACACCAACAGACGTAACTCAAAGTCTAGGAAAAGGAAATCCCAAACAGAAATAGTTAAAAAATTAATAATAACAATGAAATGGCAGAGAAATACCACACAAGTGAAGGAACAATCTACAAACACAGAAGATCAAATCAACCAAGAGGATTTGGACAAACTTTCTGAAAGTGATTTCAGAAGAATGATAGTAAAGATGATCAAAGACACTGAAAACAGAATGTTAGAGAAATTGTAAGACACAACTAACACACTGAATAAAGAAATAAAAGAACTTACAGGAAAAGTAACAGAGACAAACAACTCAATTGCTGAACTGAAAAATACTGTAGAAGGAAGCAAGAGCAGAGTGTCTGAGACAGAAGACCAGATAAGTGAGCTGGGAGATAGAATGCTGGAAGTAACTGCTAAAAAACAGAATCTAGCCCAAAGAATGAAAAGAGAAGAGGATAGCCTCAGAGACCTCTGGGATAATATCAAACACACCAATATTCGAATTATAGGGGTTCCAGAAGAAGAAGAAAAAAAGAAAGGCTATGAGAAAAATTTTGAAGACATTCTAGTTGAAAAGTTCCCCAACATGGGAAAAGAAATAGTCAATCAAGTCCAAGAAGTTCGAAGAGTACCATACAGAATCAACCTGAGAAGAAACACACCAAGACACATATTAATGAAGCTAACACAAATTAAACACAAAGACAGAATTCTCAAAGCAGCAAGGGAAAAGCGGCTAGTGACATACAAGTGAAAACCCACATGTTTAAGAGCTGATCTTTCAACAGAAACTCAGCAGGCCAGAAGGGAGTGGCAGGACATATTTAAATGGCTAAAAGAGAATAATCTGCAACCAAGAATACTCTATCCTGCAAAGATCTCATTCAAAATTGATGGAGAAATCAAAAGCTTTACAGATAAGCACAAATTAAAAGAATTTAGTCACACCAAACCAGCCTTACAACAAATGTTAAAGGGACTTATATAGAAAACAAGTATAAAAGGAGAAGATCCACGAAACAAATCCATCATAACATCTAAGAAGATGACAATAGGATCATTTGTATCAATAATTACTTTGAATGTCAATGGACTAAACGCCCCAACCAAAAGACACAGAGTGGCTGAATGGATCCAAAAACACGACCCATACATATGCTGCCTCCAGGAAACTCACTTCAGACCTAAAGACACTCATAGACTGAAAGTGAGAGGATGGAGTAAGATATTCCATGTAAATGGAAATCAAAAGAAAGCTGGAGTAGCAATCCTCATATTAGACAAAATAGGCCTCAAAATAAAGAAGATTAGAAGAGACAGGGCAAGACACTACATAATGATCAAGGGATCGATTCAGGAAGAAGACATAACAATCATAAACATCTATGCACCCAACATAGGAGCACCCCAATACATAAGACAAACACTTTCAGATGTAAAAGAAGACATCAACACTAACACAATCTTAGTAGGAGACTCTAACACTCCTCTAACACCAATGGACAGATCATTCAAACAGAAAATTAATAAAGAAGCACAAGCCTTAAATGCCATATTAGAAGAAATGGACCTCATTGATATCTTTAGGACTTTCCAACCAAAAGCTGAGGAATACACTTTCTTCTCAAGTGCTCACAGAACATTCTCCAGGATAGGCCACATCTTGGGCCACAAACCAAACCTCAGTCAATTCAAGAAAACTGAAACTATATCAACCATCTTCTCAGACCACAATGCAATGAGACTAGAGATCAACTACAGGGAAAAAAACAAAAAAAAAAAACAAAAAAACGCTAAAAACACAAATACATGGAGATGAAACAACACATACCTAGAAAACCAACTGATTACCGAACAAATCAAAGGAGAAATAAAACAATTCCTAGAAGAAAACAACAATGAACACACGATAGTCCAAAACCTATGGGATACCGCAAAAGCAGTTCTAAAAGGGAAGTTTAAAGCAATTCAATCCTACCTCAAGAAACTAGGAAAATCTCAAACAGATGACCTAACCTAACACTTAATACAACTGGAGAAAGAAGAACAAAAACACCCCAAAGCCAGCAGAAGAAGGGAAGTCATAAATATCAGAGCAGAAATAAATGAAAAAGAAATGAAAGAAGCAATAGTTAAAATAAATAAAACAAAAAGCTCGTTCTTCGAAAAGGTGAATAAAATTGACAAACCACTGGCCAGATTCATCAAGAAAAAAAGAGAGAAGAACCAGATCAACAAAATCAAAAATGAAAAAGGAGAGCTTACAACAGATAATGCAGAAATCCAAAGGATTATAAGAGACTATTATGAATAACTCTATGGGAACAAACGGGACAACCTGGAAGAAATGGACAGTTCCTTAGAGAAGATTAATCTTCCAAGACTCAACCAGGAAGAAATAGAAACTATGAACAATCCAATCACAAGCTCAGAAATCAACTTTGTGATCAAAAATCTACCCCAAAATAAAAGCCCAGGGCCAGATGGCTTCACAAGTGAATTCTACCAAACATTCAAAGAACTAATGCCTGTCCTTCTAAAAATCTTCCAAAAAATTGCACAGGAAGGAACACTTCCAGACACATTCTATGAGGCTGCCATCACCCTGATACTCAAACCACGCAAAGACAACACAAAAAGAAAATTATAGAATATAGAAAATTATATTCACCAATTTCACTGATGAATTTAGACAGCAAAATCCTCAACAAAATACTAGCATGCAGAATTCAACAACACATCAAAATCTCATACATCATTATCAAGTCGGATTCATCCCAGGCATGCAAGGATTCTTCAATATCCACAAATCACTCCATGTGATACTCCATATCAACAAATTGAGAGACAAAAATCACATGATAATCTTAATAGATGCAGAAAAAGCCTTGATAAAGTACAGCATCCATTTATGACCAAAACTCTTCAAAATGGGCAACAATTCCTAAAAAAAGGAGAAATAAAACAATTCCTAGAAGAAAACAACAATGAACACACGATAGTCCAAAACCTATGGGATACCGCAAAAGCAGTTCTAAAAGGGAAGTTTAAAGCAATTCAATCCTACCTCAAGAAACTAGGAAAATCTCAAACAGATGACCTAACCTAACACTTAATACAACTGGAGAAAGAAGAACAAAAACACCCCAAAGCCAGCAGAAGAAGGGAAGTCATAAATATCAGAGCAGAAATAAATGAAAAAGAAATGAAAGAAGCAATAGTTAAAATAAATAAAACAAAAAGCTCGTTCTTCGAAAAGGTGAATAAAATTGACAAACCACTGGCCAGATTCATCAAGAAAAAAAGAGAGAAGAACCAGATCAACAAAATCAAAAATGAAAAAGGAGAGCTTACAACAGATAATGCAGAAATCCAAAGGATTATAAGAGACTATTATGAATAACTCTATGGGAACAAACGGGACAACCTGGAAGAAATGGACAGTTCCTTAGAGAAGATTAATCTTCCAAGACTCAACCAGGAAGAAATAGAAACTATGAACAATCCAATCACAAGCTCAGAAATCAACTTTGTGATCAAAAATCTACCCCAAAATAAAAGCCCAGGGCCAGATGGCTTCACAAGTGAATTCTACCAAACATTCAAAGAACTAATGCCTGTCCTTCTAAAAATCTTCCAAAAAATTGCACAGGAAGGAACACTTCCAGACACATTCTATGAGGCTGCCATCACCCTGATACTCAAACCACGCAAAGACAACACAAAAAAAGAAAATTATAGAATATAGAAAATTATATTCACCAATTTCACTGATGAATTTAGACAGCAAAATCCTCAACAAAATACTAGCATGCAGAATTCAACAACACATCAAAATCTCATACATCATTATCAAGTCGGATTCATCCCAGGCATGCAAGGATTCTTCAATATCCACAAATCACTCCATGTGATACTCCATATCAACAAATTGAGAGACAAAAATCACATGATAATCTTAATAGATGCAGAAAAAGCCTTCGATAAAGTACAGCATCCATTTATGACCAAAACTCTTCAAAAAATGGGCATAGAAGGAACCTATCTCAACATAGTGAAAGCCATATATGAGAAGCCCACAGCGAACATTGTCCTCAATGGAGAAAAACTGAAAGCATTCCCTCTAAGATCAGGAACAAGACAGGGCTGTCCACTTTCACCACTACTATTCAAAATAGTCCTGGAAGTTCTATCAACAGCAGTAAGAGAAGAGAAAGAAGTAAAAGGAATCCAGATTGGAAAGGAAGAAGTCAACCTCTCTCTTTTGCAGATGACATGATATTATACATAGAAAATCTCAAAGACACTATTACAAAACTACTAGAGTTAATCAGCAAATTCAGCAAAGTCGTGGAATACAATATCAATATACAGAAATCACTGGCATTCCTATACACAAACAATGAAAAATCAGAAAACGAAATCAAAGAGGCAATCCCCTTCAACATTGCAACCAAAATCAAATATCTAGGAATAGACCTACCCAAGGAAACAAAAGAACTATACACAGAAAATTACAAGACACTCATGAGAGACAGTAAAGAAGACTTAAACAGATGGAGAGATATTCCATGTTCCTGGGTTGGAAGAATCAGTATTGTGAAAATGACCATAGTAAATGTCATCTATAGATTCAATGCAATACCTATTCAACTACCATTGACATTCTTCACAGAACTAGATCAAAGAATCACACAGTTCATATGGAAACACAAAAGACCTCGAATAGCCAAAGCAATCCTGAGAAAGAAAAACAGAGCTGGAGGAATCAGCCTCCCTAACTTCAGACTCTAATACAAAGCAACAGTCATCAAGACAGTATGGTACTGGCACAAAAACAGAACTATAGACCAATGGAACAAGATCGAGAACCCAGAGATAAACCCACACACCTGTGGGCACCTTATTTTTGACAAAGGAGGCAAAACTATAACATGGTACAAAGACAACCTCTTCAACAAACGGTGCTGGGAGAATTGGGGGCAGCTACATGCAAAAAAATGAAGTTGGAACATTTCCTGACACCATGCACAAAGATCAACTCAAAATGGATTAAAGACTTAAATGTAAGACCAGAAACCATCAAACTCTTAGAGGAGAATATAGGCAAAACCCGTAAGGACATAAATCAAAGCAAGATCTTGTCTGACTCACCTACTAGAATAGTGGAACTGAAAAGAAAAGTGAACATGTGGGACCTCATGAAACTTAAAAGCTTTTGTACAGCAAAAGAAATTACAATAAAGCTGAACAGACAACCCACAGAATGGGAGAAAATCATAGCAAATGAAACAACAGACAAAGAATTAATCTCCAAAATCTACAAGCAACTCAGACAACTCAGCACCGGAAAAATGAACAACCCATTCAAAAAAATGGGAAAAGAAACTAAACAGACACTTCTCCAAAGATGACATACAGATTGGCCAAAACACATGAAACGATGCTCAGCTTCACTTATAATTAGAGAAATGCAAGTCAAAACTACAATGACCTACCACCTCACACCCGTCAGAATGGCCATCGTCCACAAATCAACAGACAATAATTGCTGGAGAGGGTGCAGAGAAAAGGGAACCCTCCTGCATTGCTGGTGGGAATGTCAATTGATGCAGCATCTATGGAAGACAGTATTGAGATTTCTTAAAAAACTAAAAATAGAAGTACCATACGACCCAGCAATCCTACTCTTAGGCTTATACCCTGATGAAATCAAATCTGAAAGAAGTACCTGTACCCCAATGTTCATTACAGCTCTCTATACAATAGCTAGAACATGGAAGCAACCTAGATGACCATCGACGAACAGATGGATCCAAAAGCTCTGGTACATATATACCATGGAATACTACACAGCTATAAAGAGAAATGCAGAAGTATCAGCCCTCATGAGGTGGCTGGATCTAGAACGTATCATAAAAAGTGAAGTCAGAACGAGAAGGACAAATACAATATATTAACAATATATATGGAATCTAGTAGGATGGTGATGATGGCACATGCAGTGAAGCGACAGAAAGACAGACATGGACAGTGGACATATGGACATTGTGGGGAGTGAACAGAGGGTGGGAGGTGTAAAGAAAGTAGCATGAAGGCCTGTACTATCGTAAGTGAAGAAAATAGCTATAGTCATTGCTTTGTGAGAAAACAAAGTCCTGCAGGTGTGCTATGTGATGGTTGGGAGGGGTGGGAAGGGGGGGATATACATATAACTAATCTGGGAACATACATATCTTTTTCTTTTGTTTTTTTTTTGTTTGTTTGTTTGTTTTTTATTTTTATTCTTTATTTTAAAGGTTTTACAGAGTTTTGTTGTTCACATACATGTATGTTCCCAGATCAGTCATATGCATATCCATGGTGAACATACATATCTATGAGCAACAAAACTCTGTTAAAGTCAAAAGTCAAATAAAAGTCAAAAAAAAAAAAAGAGTGGAGACATCACTTTGCCTACAATTAACCATATAGTCAAAGGTATGGTCTTTCCATTAGTCCTGTATAGATGTGAGAGGTAGACCACAAAGAAAACTGAATGTGAAAGAATTGATGCTTTTGGACTGTGGTGTTGGAGAAGACTCTTGAGAGTCGCTTGGACTGCAAGTCGATCAAACCAGTCAATCCTAAAAAAATCATTGCATATTCATTGGAAGGACTGACACTGAAGTAGAAGCACCAATACTTTGGCCACCTGGTGTGAAGAGACAACTCATTGGGAAAAAACTCTTATGCAGTCAAAAATAGGAGACAGAAGGAGAAGGGGACAACAGAGGGTGAAATGTTTGGATGTCATCACTGGGTTAATGGACATGAGTTTGAGAAAAGTTCTGGGAGATGGTGAAGGATTAGAAAGCCTGGCATGCTGCAGTCCACAGAGTCACGAGTAGTTGGACACAGCTGAACCACCGAAGAAGAACAAATACTAATGAAACAATGTTAACCTCTATATTTTTGGAAATGTGCATTGGTTATGTAAGATGTTAATACTAGAGAAAGCAGAATAGTACATACATTATAACTCTCTGTATTATTTTTGTAATTCTTCTTTAAACCTAAAATTATTTCAATAAAAATTTTAAAAATGTATTTAAATTAATTTCATATCTTTTTATAAGGCCCCTTTAGTCAAATGCATTCCAATCTGTTCATGAGCTGCCTGGCATACAAATTTGTCCTATCATTTTGCTATTAGAGTACAAACTATGGTCTATATGTCTAATAAGAAAATTATTTTATGAAAGAATATGAAAGATTAAATTTTAAACAGTAAAATTTATCAGAACATAGTTCATAATTTAAGTATTTTAAAACATAAAATGTCACACATGCCAGCATACTTATTTAGAATTCATCCTTTTAGTACTAATTCAAGACTCTTCCTAGGTGGCTAGGTTACTTCTTGATTTTCATTGGAAGTATATTAATGATTACTTAAAGAAACATTCGATAAATAAATAAGAAACACATATAAAAAATTTTGTCTGAGATAATTTTGTGGTAATAAATGCAATGATTATCATAAAATTTTAACTGATTAATTCACTCACAGTGATCAACACTCAATTCTCCTATATACAAAAATGGAACTTGTATTTAATAGCCCTATACAAAAATGTTTCTATTGAATAAGCAACTCCAAAGCTGATTATAATATATATACAGATTGAGTTATTTTGATAAAAGCCAGTAAATTTGAAAAAGACCCTCTAATTCATTTAACATGTCTTTAAAAAACAGCTGAAGATAATGAGGCACAGAAAGGTTAAATGACTAACACATTATTACAAAGAGAGTCAGAAGAAAAACCCAGTTTCTCTGACTCCGTAACAAGTGTTTTACTCAAGCCATATCATATGATGTTGAAGAAAAATGAATCAACTGCAATCAAACAAAAGAGAACAGTACAAACATCTAGCCAAATCCAAAGGTAGAACATTCTGTGGAAAAGCAGATTTGGTCTCCTCACGAAAAGAGATTTTATTAGATCACACGCTACTTGAGGCACTAACAATCAGAATCAGAGTGTGGTCTGGGACAATATTAAATGACTCATTTAAGAGATTAATGATTGAAAAATCAAGATTACAAAACAGATATACATATACTATCTTCACAAAGTTAATCTAAAATTAAAATGTTTATTAAAAATCAAAGAGAGTCATATATTTGCTGTATTTCTGTGTGGTTTGCTCAAGGGCATATATAAAAGTATGCACTGAAATATCAGAAGAGGGCTTCCTGGTGGTCCAGTGGGTTAGGACACTGCCTTGCAGTGCAAGGCGCCAGTTTGATCCCTGGCCTGGGAAGATCCCACGTGCCATGGAGCAGCTGGACCGATGTGTCCAATTGAGCCAGACCTCTGCAGTGCATGCGCCCAGAGCCAGCTGCGACAATCTTTCATATTGTATTTTAAAACATAAAATGTCACACATGCCAGCATACTTATTTAGAATTCATCCTTTTAGTACTAATTCAAGACTCTTCCTAGGTGGCTAGGTTACTTCTTGATTTTCATTGGAAGTATATTAATGATTACTTAAAGAAACATTCGATAAATAAATAAGAAACACATATAAAAAATTTTGTCTGAGATAATTTTGTGGTAATAAATGCAATGATTATCATAAAATTTTAACTGATTAATTCACTCACAGTGATCAACACTCAATTCTCCTATATACAAAAATGGAACTTGTATTTAATAGCCCTATACAAAAATGTTTCTATTGAATAAGCAACTCCAAAGCTGATTATAATATATATACAGATTGAGTTATTTTGATAAAAGCCAGTAAATTTGAAAAAGACCCTCTAATTCATTTAACATGTCTTTAAAAAACAGCTGAAGATAATGAGGCACAGAAAGGTTAAATGACTAACACATTATTACAAAGAGAGTCAGAAGAAAAACCCAGTTTCTCTGACTCCGTAACAAGTGTTTTACTCAAGCCATATCATATGATGTTGAAGAAAAATGAATCAACTGCAATCAAACAAAAGAGAACAGTACAAACATCTAGCCAAATCCAAAGGTAGAACATTCTGTGGAAAAGCAGATTTGGTCTCCTCACGAAAAGAGATTTTATTAGATCACACGCTACTTGAGGCACTAACAATCAGAATCAGAGTGTGGTCTGGGACAATATTAAATGACTCATTTAAGAGATTAATGATTGAAAAATCAAGATTACAAAACAGATATACATATACTATCTTCACAAAGTTAATCTAAAATTAAAATGTTTATTAAAAATCAAAGAGAGTCATATATTTGCTGTATTTCTGTGTGGTTTGCTCAAGGGCATATATAAAAGTATGCACTGAAATATCAGAAGAGGGCTTCCCTGGTGGTCCAGTGGGTTAGGACACTGCCTTGCAGTGCAAGGGGCGCCAGTTTGATCCCTGGCCTGGGAAGATCCCACGTGCCATGGAGCAGCTGGACCGATGTGTCCAATTACCGAGCCAGACCTCTGCAGTGCATGCGCCCAGAGCCAGTGCTCTGCGACAACAGAGGCCTCTGTGATGGGAGGCCCACACGGGCCAAAGAACAAATAGATAAATGAAAGACCAATAGAATTGACCCGCCCACCCCCCCAAAATAAATGAATAAATAAATCTTTAAAAAATAAATAAATAAATAAATAAATAAAATATCAGAAGATAAAAATTTTGGGTAATGTGAAAATAAAGTTTTGTCAAAAAACTAATCACAATGCCATTAATACAATATATATTTACGACTTTTGTAATAATAAAATGTCATTTGTAAAAACAAAAGAAAATTACTGGACTTATTCTAAACAATGAAAAAACATCTAAAATAACTTAAATACTTTGCTTATGGTTGAGACAACCAATCAAGAAAGAAAGATATTTCAGATTCTTTATGTTTGTATTATTTAGATTCACTAATAATTTGCATTTACAAACAATTTTAGAAGACATTTTCAATTTTCCTACTAAATACCTACTTCTATGAAAAAAAAATCATAAAGAAAATATATTAGCAAAAATCAAAATTTATGTTGTTGTTTAGTCACTAAGTCATATCAAACTCTGTGACCCCATAGATTGTAGCATGTCAGGCTCCTCTGTCAATGGTATTTCTCAGGCAAGAATACTGGAATGTGTTGCCATTTCCATCTCCAGTGGATCTTCCCAATGCAGGGATCAAACCTGCACCTCTTAGGCTGGCAGGCAGATTTCTTACTACCGAGTCACCAAGTAAGCTCTTAAAAGTTACAGATATTAGCAATAAAGATTTGGTTCAAAAGTTCTCAGAATGCAGCTGAATTATTCACTTATATAAACTGATTAATCTTCCTCAAATATATTTATTCAATGGACATACTTAAAAATACCAATTAGCTTTAAAATTATCTGAATAGATACTAAAAACATTTAAAAAAAAATACTGAATTTCTTTTTCTTCTAGAAGCAATTCAACCTAAAGATGGCAGGACAGCTGGACCGTTTGATCCCTGGCCTGGGAAGATCCCACGTGCCATGGAGCAGCTGGACCGATGTGCCCAAATTACCGAGCCAGACCTCTGCAGTGCATGCGCCCAGAGCCAGTGCTCTGCGACAACAGAGGCCTCTGTGATGGGAGGCCCACACGGGCCAAAGAACAAATAGATAAATGAAAGACCAATAGAATTGAGCCCCCCCACCCCCCCAAAATAAATGAATAAAGAACCTTTAAAAAATAAATAAATAAATAAATAAATAAAATATCAGAAGATAAAAAATTTTGGGTAATGTGAAAATAAAGTTTTGTCAAAAAGCTAATCACAATGCCATTAATACAATATATATTTACGACTTTTGTAATAATAAAATGTCATTTGTAAAAACAAAAGAAAATTACTGGACTTATTCTAAACAATGAAAAATCATCTAAAATAACTTAAATACTTTGCTTATGGTTGAGACAACCAATCAAGAAAGAAAGATATTTCAGATTCTTTATGTTTGTATTATTTAGATTCACTAATAATTTGCATTTACAAACAATTTTAGAAGACATTTTCAATTTTCCTACTAAATACCTACTTCTATGAAAAAAAAATCATAAAGAAAATATATTAGCAAAAATCAAAATTTATGTTGTTGTTTAGTCACTAAGTCATATCAAACTCTGTGACCCCATAGATTGTAGCATGTCAGGCTCCTCTGTCAATGGTATTTCTCAGGCAAGAATACTGGAATGTGTTGCCATTTCCATCTCCAGTGGATCTTCCCAATGCAGGGATCAAACCTGCACCTCTTAGGCTGGCAGGCAGATTTCTTACTACCGAGTCACCAAGTAAGCTCTTAAAAGTTACAGATATTAGCAATAAAGATTTGGTTCAAAAGTTCTCAGAATGCAGCTGAATTATTCACTTATATAAACTGATTAATCTTCCTCAAATATATTTATTCAATGGACATACTTAAAAATACCAATTAGCTTTAAAATTATCTGAATAGATACTAAAAAATTTAAAAAAAAATACTGAATTTCTTTTTCTTCTAGAAGCAATTCAACCTAAAGATTAAAAGTACATGTTTATGTGCCAGTTGTCATTAATTATGGCATGTGTGTTTTTAAATTCTCTTTTAATTTGGTCTATTTTATAGAAAAGTCTCAACGGATAATTTATTAGGGAGAAGTACTTTGTAATTATACCAAAATTGACAAGAATATAAGGATGTGTGTATACATGTGTGTGTGTGTGTGTGTGTGTGTGTGTTAGTCATGCAGTTGTGTACAATTCTTCACAACCACATAGATCATAGCCCGCTGGGTGCCTCTGTCCCTGGGATTCTCTGGGCAAGAATACTCGAGTGGGTAGCCATTCCCTTCTCCAGGGGATCTTCCTAGTCCAGGGATTGAACCTGTGTCTCTTAAATTGCAGAGATTCTTTACCATCTGAGTTACCAGAGAAGCTGAAACTAAGAATAGAAAAAGATAATAGCAATCTTTGAAAATATGTATGTAACTTTTCTGACACCAACTCAGAGTCTCCATGTAGCTTTTAATTATTTAAAAGAGTATGCTGGATTTTGCAAAGTATTTCTATAAATATGTAGATTTGAAAAACATTTCAGAACAATTTCAACTTGCAAAAATAAAATGCTGTAAACATCTATTTTCTCCTCACCAGTTCAAAACTTCAAAACCCAGATAATATTTAACATAAAAAACAAGTTAATGATTTTATAATATAATCAATTGATCAATTCATAGATTCTTATCTGATCTTATTGACAATGAAAAATGAAAGCACTGTCTCATGGTCCACTGCCTCTTAAAGTATGTTATGGAAAAAGCCATCCCACATTCCCAAACTTAATAGAATTTAAGTCAATTAGAATGCAAAGGAGAAAGAAAAATGAGAGCCCAGAAAGCAAAGAAGAAAAATCTAAATGCAACTACTTTCAACAACATTTCACTTAATGTAAATGATCCTATTTTAAGAAATCTGATGTATACATGGCATCTATATGTAGTATCCAACAATTCAGCAAAAATAATATTTGTGGACAGGAAAAGAGCAAACAGCATTTTGAATTCATAAGACCAATTAGCTTTAAAATTATCTGAATAGATACTAAAAAATTTAAAAAAAAATACTGAATTTCTTTTTCTTCTAGAAGCAATTCAACCTAAAGATTAAAAGTACATGTTTATGTGCCAGTTGTCATTAATTATGGCATGTGTGTTTTTAAATTCTCTTTTAATTTGGTCTATTTTATAGAAAAGTCTCAACGGATAATTTATTAGGGAGAAGTACTTTGTAATTATACCAAAATTGACAAGAATATAAGGATGTGTGTATACATGTGTGTGTGTGTGTGTGTGTGTTAGTCATGCAGTTGTGTACAATTCTTCACAACCACATAGATCATAGCCCGCTGGGTGCCTCTGTCCCTGGGATTCTCTGGGCAAGAATACTCGAGTGGGTAGCCATTCCCTTCTCCAGGGGATCTTCCTAGTCCAGGGATTGAACCTGTGTCTCTTAAATTGCAGAGATTCTTTACCATCTGAGTTACCAGAGAAGCTGAAACTAAGAATAGAAAAAGATAATAGCAATCTTTGAAAATATGTATGTAACTTTTCTGACACCAACTCAGAGTCTCCATGTAGCTTTTAATTATTTAAAAGAGTATGCTGGATTTTGCAAAGTATTTCTATAAATATGTAGATTTGAAAAACATTTCAGAACAATTTCAACTTGCAAAAATAAAATGCTGTAAACATCTATTTTCTCCTCACCAGTTCAAAACTTCAAAACCCAGATAATATTTAACATAAAAAACAAGTTAATGATTTTATAATATAATCAATTGATCAATTCATAGATTCTTATCTGATCTTATTGACAATGAAAAATGAAAGCACTGTCTCATGGTCCACTGCCTCTTAAAGTATGTTATGGAAAAAGCCATCCCACATTCCCAAACTTAATAGAATTTAAGTCAATTAGAATGCAAAGGAGAAAGAAAAATGAGAGCCCAGAAAGCAAAGAAGAAAAATCTAAATGCAACTACTTTCAACAACATTTCACTTAATGTAAATGATCCTATTTTAAGAAATCTGATGTATACATGGCATCTATATGTAGTATCCAACAATTCAGCAAAAATAATATTTGTGGACAGGAAAAGAGCAAACAGCATTTTGAATTCATCAGAGACTAATTTTAGAAGATAAAAATTTTGTTTATATCAGCTCTTAAGTAGGATATGAAGATTATCTTATGTTTGACCCCAAAAGATATTTAAGTAACAGTCTGTTTCCAGGGATTTTTAGTTTTGCCATGAGAAGATGTGGCACGCCATGTCAAAATATTTTATATAGAAGTTTGTCCCGACCCACGGGCTTTGTCAGCGCAGACCTAGGATTCGTCAATGCAGGCCCTAAAGGCAGGGAGTGGGAACTGAGAGGACAAGAGACACGAGAAATAGAGACAAGACAGGAGTCTGATCAAGTCTGGTTTTATTGCAGAAACAAGGGGGTATTTATACTACACAGAAACAGGAAGGAGCTACTCATAAGCCAATCATGTAAAAGGTCAGATGCACACGTGCTTCCAACCCCATAGGAATGCAAGGGAAGCTTGCACTGATCACGAGCACGGAAACTAGGAACGACCTATCAGAGCAATATGCACACACCTGAAACCACACCTCCCTACATGCACCAGGCACCATCTTTGTGCAAACATAACGATGCTCCTAAACTGGAGGCTGCAAAGTGGGGCCAGGGCTCATGCGTGAAAGGCTCCGCTAGGCGCCATCTTAAGTGGCGCATTGCAACATTCACGTATAGGAGGCTATAGGATGTAGCCAGGCCGCTCCGCAGTCCCAGACAGAAGTTCTTATTGATGAAAATAAATCTAATTTATCCTCAACAAGGTATTTGGTATACTCTGCTTTTAGATCATGTTGAAATATAACTTAAATTTTGTCATTTTGAGGAAAAATGTCTCCTATTTATGTTGTATTAAAAACTATTTATCTTTTCATATTCAACTGATCTTTATATTAAATGTGTTTTTTAGTCCAAAACTGCTATTTCCTACAATATGGCAAACTAGATGTCTATAGAAACCCATACAATACAAGTCTACTAAAACTACAGATTAAAAGTATTGTGATTGTGTATATATATTTATTTATATATATTTATATATAATATTGTGTGCAAATATACATACATATACAAATATATATGCGTGTATATGTAAATACCAGTATAAATATATTGTTATTTGTCACAGGTCAAAAGTAATTAAGAAAGTACACATTCTTAGGAAAAAAGATGCCCTGAGGACATATGACAATCCTTGATGTTGTCAACAAGAGAATATTGGATCACAACTTTAAATAATAGTAGAAAAGAGAAGGAGAAAATTTAAAACATCTATAACCAGAGGCCCAGGGGAATTAGAAGATGACTAGAGAGAGACACTGTCTTAAACAATACATGGTGAGAATTTTCCTGAGTTTATATAATTTAATCATTCTTTGGCTCAGGAAGCCAAACCAATACTGGGCTGATAAAAACACAGGAAGATCTATATCTGTACAAATCATTGGCAAAATACAGAAAAGAAATAGTAGAAAAATAATTTGAAATACAGCCATGCGAAAAAAATGCAGATAAACTTGAAATGCTCAGTAGTTCCCAACTGTTTACAACCCCATGGACTGCAGCCTGCCAGCCTCCTTTGCCCACAGAATTTTCCAGGTGAGAATAGTGGAGTGGGCCGCCATTTCCTACCCCTAAACTAGAAATAAATGACAAGATAAACAAGAGTTCACTTTTTAAGCAGCAACAATACAAATAATAGAGTGGATTTTATCTTCAAAGTTTGGTGAAAAAAAAAAAGTTGTTGGCTAATTACTAAACTTAAGATGAGGTCATACTAGTGTTAAGTGGGTCCTTAATTTAATCTAGTGTCTTTGGTGTTTTCCTAAAGAGTGGGGAAGAAACAAAGACATATAAAAGAACAGGTCATGGGATGATGATGGAGGAGATGGAAGTCTGGCAGCATCAATATAAGGAAGGCCAGGTAAAACATCAGCAGGTAGAGAGAATAAAAGGTAGATTCCTTCTTAACATCATGACTCTGCTGATACTTTACTTTCAGAGTTTTAGACAATCAAATTGTGAAACAACAAATTTTGGTTGTTTCAATCCACTTAGTTTGTGGTATTTTGTTGAAAGTACTCCTGAGGAACTTGTGTACCCAGAAAACTTTCATGTTAGGAAAAAATGGACAGACTAGCACTGAGAGGTTTTATGATAAAATACACCTAAACAATCAAGAAAGGAAATGACTATAGAAATAAAGTGAGAGAAAAAGAACCATGGGCTAAACTATATAGTAAATTTTATGTCTCTCAAAATAAAGCAACTTCAATGTTTTCTTCTTATTACGACAAAAAGAAAGATAAAATTAAAATACTCCATCACAATAAAATAAAAGACACCAAAACATGTTTGAATTAAAGAATAGTTCCTAGGTAACCAAAATATTTTAGGTGAGGGTAAAAATAATAACAAGAATTTACTAAGTTGAAGTCACATGTGAAGTTTTTCTGGAACAGAGAATAATTTCCAAAAAAATAGTGTGGTCAAGAACCCCTTAGAAGAACTGGAGTGGCCCAACAAAAGAGTCTGAAATGCAGTACTTGGGTCCAAACTCAAGAAAGACAGAATGATTTCTGTTCATTTCCATAGCAAGCCATTCAATATGCCAGTAATCCAAGTCTATGCCCTAAGCACGAAGTTGAACAGTTCTATAAAGATCTACTAACCTCTTAGAGCTGACCCCTAAAAACAAGGTCTTTTTTATCATAGGGAAGAAGTCAAGAAATACGTGGGACAACAGGCAAGTTTGTCCTTGGAGTACAAAATGAAGCAGGGCAAAGGCTAACAAAATCTTGCTGGGAGAACACAATGGGATAGAAAACACCCTCTTTCAACAACACAAAAGATTTCTCTACACATGGACATCACCAGATGGTCAAGACCAAAATCAGATTAATTATATTCTTCACAGCCAAAGATGGAAAAGCTCTATATTGTCAGCAAAAACAACACTAAGTGTTGACTGTGGCTCAGATCATGAACTCTTTATTGAAAAATTCAGACTTATTGAAAAAACTAGGGAAAACCACTAGGCAATTCAGGTATGGTCTAAGTCAAATTCCTTACAATTACACAGTGGAACTGACAAATAGATTCAAGGTCTGAAGGAGTGCCTGAAGAGCTATGGATGGTGGTTCATAGGAATAAGGCAATGATTTTGTTGTAATCCTTAGTTTACTCCTGAGGAACTTGTGTACCCAGAAAACTTTCATGTTAGGAAAAATGGACAGACTAGCACTGAGAGGTTTTATGATAAAATACACCTAAACAATCAAGAAAGGAAATGACTATAGAAATAAAGTGAGAGAAAAAGAACCATGGGCTAAACTATATAGTAAATTTTATGTCTCTCAAAATAAAGCAACTTCAATGTTTTCTTCTTATTACGACAAAAAGAAAGATAAAATTAAAATACTCCATCACAATAAAATAAAAGACACCAAAACATGTTTGAATTAAAGAATAGTTCCTAGGTAACCAAAATATTTTAGGTGAGGGTAAAAATAATAACAAGAATTTACTAAGTTGAAGTCACATGTGAAGTTTTTCTGGAACAGAGAATAATTTCCAAAAAAATAGTGTGGTCAAGAACCCCTTAGAAGAACTGGAGTGGCCCAACAAAAGAGTCTGAAATGCAGTACTTGGGTCCAAACTCAAGAAAGACAGAATGATTTCTGTTCATTTCCATAGCAAGCCATTCAATATGCCAGTAATCCAAGTCTATGCCCTAAGCACGAAGTTGAACAGTTCTATAAAGATCTACTAACCTCTTAGAGCTGACCCCTAAAAACAAGGTCTTTTTTATCATAGGGAAGAAGTCAAGAAATCGTGGGACAACAGGCAAGTTTGCCCTTTGGGAGTACAAAATGAAGCAGGGCAAAGGCTAACAAAATCTTGCTGGGAGAACACAATGGGATAGAAAACACCCTCTTTCAACAACACAAAAGATTTCTCTACACATGGACATCACCAGATGGTCAAGACCAAAATCAGATTAATTATATTCTTCACAGCCAAAGATGGAAAAGCTCTATATTGTCAGCAAAAACAACACTAAGTGTTGACTGTGGCTCAGATCATGAACTCTTTATTGAAAAATTCAGACTTATTGAAAAAACTAGGGAAAACCACTAGGCAATTCAGGTATGGTCTAAGTCAAATTCCTTACAATTACACAGTGGAACTGACAAATAGATTCAAGGTCTGAAGGAGTGCCTGAAGAGCTATGGATGGTGGTTCATAGGAATAAGGCAATGATTAATACCATCCCCAAGAAAAAGAAATGCAAAAAAAGCAAAATGGTGTCTGAGGAGGCCTTACAAATAGCTGAGAAAAGAAGAGAAGCAAAAGTCAAAGGAGAAAAGGAAAGACATACCTATCTGATTGTAGATTTCCAAGAACAGCAAGGAAAGATAAGAAATCCTTCCTAGCGAACAATGCAAAGAAATGGAGTAAAACAAAAGAATGGGAAAGACCAGAGATCTCTTCAAGAAAATTAGAGATACCAAGAGAATATTTCATGCAAAGAGGGGCACAATCAAGGACAGAAATAGTATGGACCTAAAAGAAGCAAGAGATATTAAGAGGAGATGGCAAGAATACACAGAAAACCTATACAAAAAAGATCTAAATGACCTCAATAACCACAATGGTGTGATCACTCACCTAAACTCAGACATCTTAGAATGTGAAATCAAATGGACTTTAGGAAGCACAACTATGAACAAAGATAGTAGAGGTGATGGAATTCCAGATCAGCTATTTCAAATGCTAAAAGATGATGCCGTTAAAGTGTTACACTCAATTTGTCACCAAATTTGGAAAGCTCATCAGTGGCAATAGGACTGGAAAAAGTGAGTTTTCATTTAAATCCCAAAGAAGGGCAACAACAAAGACTATTCAAGCTACCACGCAATTACACTCATTTCATATGCTAGCAAGGTCATGATCAAAATCCTGCAAGTTAGGCTTCAACAGTCATGAACCAATAAAAATCTTGCTGGAAAAATGGGATAGAAAACACCCTCTTTCAACAACACAAAAGATTTCTCTACACATGGACATCACCAGATGGTCAAGACCAAAATCAGATTAATTATATTCTTCACAGCCAAAGATGGAAAAGCTCTATATTGTCAGCAAAAACAACACTAAGTGTTGACTGTGGCTCAGATCATGAACTCTTTATTGAAAAATTCAGACTTATTGAAAAAACTAGGGAAAACCACTAGGCAATTCAGGTATGGTCTAAGTCAAATTCCTTACAATTACACAGTGGAACTGACAAATAGATTCAAGGTCTGAAGGAGTGCCTGAAGAGCTATGGATGGTGGTTCATAGGAATAAGGCAATGATTAATACCATCCCCAAGAAAAAGAAATGCAAAAAAGCAAAAATGGTGTCTGAGGAGGCCTTACAAATAGCTGAGAAAAGAAGAGAAGCAAAAGTCAAAGGAGAAAAGGAAAGACATACCTATCTGATTGTAGATTTCCAAGAACAGCAAGGAAAGATAAGAAATCCTTCCTAGCGAACAATGCAAAGAAATGGAGTAAAACAAAAGAATGGGAAAGACCAGAGATCTCTTCAAGAAAATTAGAGATACCAAGAGAATATTTCATGCAAAGAGGGGCACAATCAAGGACAGAAATAGTATGGACCTAAAAGAAGCAAGAGATATTAAGAGGAGATGGCAAGAATACACAGAAAACCTATACAAAAAAGATCTAAATGACCTCAATAACCACAATGGTGTGATCACTCACCTAAACTCAGACATCTTAGAATGTGAAATCAAATGGACTTTAGGAAGCACAACTATGAACAAAGATAGTAGAGGTGATGGAATTCCAGATCAGCTATTTCAAATGCTAAAAGATGATGCCGTTAAAGTGTTACACTCAATTTGTCACCAAATTTGGAAAGCTCATCAGTGGCAATAGGACTGGAAAAAGTGAGTTTTCATTTAAATCCCAAAGAAGGGCAACAACAAAGACTATTCAAGCTACCACGCAATTACACTCATTTCATATGCTAGCAAGGTCATGATCAAAATCCTGCAAGTTAGGCTTCAACAGTGCATGAACCAAGAACTTCAGATGTACAGCTGGATTTAGAAAAGGCAGAGTGGGCTTCTTTGGTGGTCCAGTGGGTAGAGAGTCTGTCTTACAGTGCAAGGGGCACTGGTTCAACCCCTGGCCAGGGAAGATCCCATGTACCACAGAGCGACTGGACCAGTGTGTCCAATTATGAGCCAGTGCTCTGGAATGTATGTGCCTGGAGCTGGTGCTCTTCGATGAGAGAGGCCACAACAATGGTAGACCCACAGGACTACTGAATAAAGATGGATGAAAATGGATAAATAAAAGAAACCCAAAAGGCCAAAATAAAAAAAAAAAGAAAAGAAAAGAAAAGGCAGAGGAACCAGAGATCAAATTACCAACATTTGTTGGATCATAGAAAGAGTGAGAGAATTCCAGAGAAACATCTACTTTTACTTCACTGACTATGTTAAAGCCTTTGACTGTGTGTATTATACAAAAATTGTACAAAATTCTGAAAGAGATAGGACTACCAGACCACCTTATCTGCCTCCTGCAAAACCTGTATGCAGGACAAGAAGCAACATTTAGAACTGAACATGGATCAATGGACAGACTGCAAATTGGAAAATGAGTATGCCAAGGCTGTATGTTGCCACCCTGCTTATTAACTTATATTCAGAGTACATCATGCAAAATGTCAGACTGGATAAAGCACAAACTAGAATCAAAATTGTCAGGAGAAATATCAATACCATCAGATATGCAGATAGCATCGCCCTTATGGCAGAAAGTGAAGAGGAACTAAAGAGCCTCTTGATGAAGATGAAAAAGAAAAGTGAAAATGTTGACTTAAGGGCTTCCCTGGTGGTCCAGTGGGTGAGGACATGGCCTTGCAGTGTAAGGGGTGCTGGTTCGACCCCTGGCCTGGGAAGATCCCGCGTGCCGCGGAGCGGCTGGACTGATGCCTCCAATTACAGAGCCAGAACTCTGGAGCACATGCGCCCAGAGCCGGTGCTCTGCAGTGAGAGAGGCCACGGGAAATGGGAGGCCCACACAGGCCAAAAGAACAAAGATGGAAATAAATGAAAGACCAATAGAAGTGGCCAAAAAATAAAAAATAAAATAAAAGTTCAACACTCAGAAAACAAAGATCACAGCATCTGGTCCTGTCACTTCATGGAAAATAGGTGGGGAAAAAAATGGAAACAATGACAAACTATTTTTTTGGACTCCAAAATCATTGCCAACAGTGACTGCAGCCATGAAATTAAAAGACGCTTGCACCTAGGAAAAAGTTACTACAAAACTAGACAGCATATTAAAAAACAGAGACATCACTTTGCAAACAAAAGTTCCTATAGTCAAAGCTGTTTTTCCGAATAGTCATGTGTGGATGTAAGAGCTGAACCATACAGAAAGCTCAGCTCCAAAGAACTGATGCATTCAAAATGTGGTGTTGGAGAAGACTCTTGAGAATCCCTTGGACTGCAAGGACATCAAACCAGTCAATCCTAAAGCAAACCAATCCTGAATATTCATTGGAAGGACTGATTCTGAAGCTGAAGCTCCAATCCTTTGGCTCCAATACTTTGTTGCAAAGAGACAACTCATTGGAAAAGACCCTGATGCTTGGAAAAATTCTAAAAACTACCAGACCACCTTATCTGCCTCCTGCAAAACCTGTATGCAGGACAAGAAGCAACATTTAGAACTGAACATGGATCAATGGACAGACTGCAAATTGGAAAATGAGTATGCCAAGGCTGTATGTTGCCACCCTGCTTATTAACTTATATTCAGAGTACATCATGCAAAATGTCAGACTGGATAAAGCACAAACTAGAATCAAAATTGTCAGGAGAAATATCAATACCATCAGATATGCAGATAGCATCGCCCTTATGGCAGAAAGTGAAGAGGAACTAAAGAGCCTCTTGATGAAGATGAAAAAGAAAAGTGAAAATGTTGACTTAAGGGCTTCCCTGGTGGTCCAGTGGGTGAGGACATGGCCTTGCAGTGTAAGGGGTGCTGGTTCGACCCCTGGCCTGGGAAGATCCCGCGTGCCGCGGAGCGGCTGGACTGATGCCTCCAATTACAGAGCCAGAACTCTGGAGCACATGCGCCCAGAGCCGGTGCTCTGCAGTGAGAGAGGCCACGGGAAATGGGAGGCCCACACAGGCCAAAAGAACAAAGATGGAAATAAATGAAAGACCAATAGAAGTGGCCAAAAAATAAAAAATAAAATAAAAGTTCAACACTCAGAAAACAAAGATCACAGCATCTGGTCCTGTCACTTCATGGAAAATAGGTGGGGAAAAAAATGGAAACAATGACAAACTATTTTTTTGGACTCCAAAATCATTGCCAACAGTGACTGCAGCCATGAAATTAAAAGACGCTTGCACCTAGGAAAAAAAGTTACTACAAAACTAGACAGCATATTAAAAAACAGAGACATCACTTTGCAAACAAAAGTTCCTATAGTCAAAGCTGTTTTTCCGAATAGTCATGTGTGGATGTAAGAGCTGAACCATACAGAAAGCTCAGCTCCAAAGAACTGATGCATTCAAAATGTGGTGTTGGAGAAGACTCTTGAGAATCCCTTGGACTGCAAGGACATCAAACCAGTCAATCCTAAAGCAAACCAATCCTGAATATTCATTGGAAGGACTGATTCTGAAGCTGAAGCTCCAATCCTTTGGCTCCAATACTTTGTTGCAAAGAGACAACTCATTGGAAAAGACCCTGATGCTTGGAAAAATAGAAGGCAGAAGTAGAAGTGAATGACATAGGACCAGATAGTTGGATGGCATCATTGAGCCAACGGACATGAGTTTGAACACGCTCCAAGGGATGGCGAAGGACAGGGAAACTTGTTACAGTGCAGTTCATGGGGTCTCAAAGAGTCAGACATGACTGAGGGACTGAACTGACCTGAAGGTCAATATGCAAAAAGTCAATTGTGTTTCTATAATCTTCACTGAATAGGTGGAAATGTACATTTTAAAAATGGTAATTAATATATGATAAAATGGAAAAAATAGTGATAAATTGTACAAAATATGTGAAAACCTATACTAAACACCTATTGCATAAATAAATATTCCATGTATTGAAAAATAAGTTTTGTTAAGATGCCATCTAATGCAATTTATTCTATTAATTCAATGGAGACCAGCCCTATAATCATTGTAAGCATACCTGTATGCATTTGTATACATTAAAAAGCTGATTGTAAAAGCAATGAATATAGAATCTTAAAAGCAATTTAGAAGAGAAAAAACAAATATTGGAGACATGCATAAACTACTTTAATGATATTCTACTTATAAATGATAACTTAATCAAGATTGTATGATATTGGTAATAGTAGTCAACCTAATAGAATATTTATAGGATCAATGACTTCTGACACTAGAGCCAAGATAATTCAATGGAGACAGTATAGTTTTTCAATAAATATTGCTGGAAAACTATACCAGGGTGGAAAAGTAATGTCGGCTTTCTTCTCCATTCATGCACAAGAATTAATCTCCAGTGGATCAAATAACTAAATGTAAAAGTTAAACTAATAAAACTTTGGTAGAAAAGTTGAGGGAAAAAAATCTTCAAAGCCTTATGGTAAGTAAATATTTACTCAAAAGCCTCATTAATCATTAGAGAAAATGATAAATTAAACTTAGCAAAGTTATAATATGCTGCTTTAAAAAAAATTGTTAAGAAAATGAAAACAAAAGTCAACGCCTGGGACAAAATACTCAAATAACATGTATCTAACACAATTTTGTGTTTGGAATATACAAAAAGGACAAAAATTTTATTAAATGGTAAAAGACAGGTGACACTTCAACAAAGGAAGAAATACAAATGGCCAGTAAACACATAGATATATGCCAAACATCATTAATTTTCAAATTAAATCTGAGTGAGAAAACACTACATACTTAAAGAAATGGCAAACAAGCAAGTAAAATAAAGCAAAAATGAAATCCTGGCAAGCAATAGTGAAGATGTGGAGCAATTGGAAGTATCATGTATTTCTGATGGAAAAATGGATGTGCCAAAACTTCTTTCATTTTGGAGAGTTTGTCCTTTTCTGACAAAATTAAACCTATACTTTTCAAATAACTTGGCAATTCCATTTCTACTTACCTAGCAGAAATAAAAATATATGTCCACATACAACAGAAGGAAAAACATTTTAGGAAAGAAAAAAGTTTTGTCCTTAACAGTCAAAAAATAGATACAACCCAAATATCTATCATCAAATGAACAGACAAACAAATTGTGACAAATTAATACAATGGAATACAATGGGATTTGTTACAGCTCAGTGAAAAGAAAGGGAGAACTACTAATGATATGTGATACAATATGGTTGAATCTCCTAACCACTAAACTTAGTGAAATTAACCAGACACCAAAGAGGATAAACTGTATGGTGTTTTTGGTGCAAATTTACAGATGTGACAAAGTACAATACATGGTGACAGAAAATAGACCTGTGCTTTCCTGGGGTTGATTGGAAGAAGGAAGTTGAAAAATTAATTCAGTGGATCAAATAACTAAATGTAAAAGTTAAATTGGGTCGGCTTTCTTCTCCATTCATGCACAAGAATTAATCTCCAGTGGATCAAATAACTAAATGTAAAAGTTAAACTAATAAAACTTTGGTAGAAAAGTTGAGGGAAAAAAATCTTCAAAGCCTTATGGTAAGTAAATATTTACTCAAAAGCCTCATTAATCATTAGAGAAAATGATAAATTAAACTTAGCAAAGTTATAATATGCTGCTTTAAAAAAAATTGTTAAGAAAATGAAAACAAAAGTCAACGCCTGGGACAAAATACTCAAATAACATGTATCTAACACAATTTTGTGTTTGGAATATACAAAAAGGACAAAAATTTTATTAAATGGTAAAAGACAGGTGACACTTCAACAAAGGAAGAAATACAAATGGCCAGTAAACACATAGATATATGCCAAACATCATTAATTTTCAAATTAAATCTGAGTGAGAAAACACTACATACTTAAAGAAATGGCAAACAAGCAAGTAAAATAAAGCAAAAATGAAATCCTGGCAAGCAATAGTGAAGATGTGGAGCAACTGGAAGTATCATGTATTTCTGATGGAAAAATGGATGTGCCAAAACTTCTTTCATTTTGGAGAGTTTGTCCTTTTCTGACAAAATTAAACCTATACTTTTCAAATAACTTGGCAATTCCATTTCTACTTACCTAGCAGAAATAAAAATATATGTCCACATACAACAGAAGGAAAAACATTTTAGGAAAGAAAAAAGTTTTGTCCTTAACAGTCAAAAAATAGATACAACCCAAATATCTATCATCAAATGAACAGACAAACAAATTGTGACAAATTAATACAATGGAATACAATGGGATTTGTTACAGCTCAGTGAAAAGAAAGGGAGAACTACTAATGATATGTGATACAATATGGTTGAATCTCCTAACCACTAAACTTAGTGAAATTAACCAGACACCAAAGAGGATAAACTGTATGGTGTTTTTGGTGCAAATTTACAGATGTGACAAAGTACAATACATGGTGACAGAAAATAGACCTGTGCTTTCCTGGGGTTGATTGGAAGAAGGAAGTTGACTACTTTGGGACACAAAGAAGCTTTATAAGCTGATGAAAAGATTCTTTATTAATTGTGGTTGTGGTTATCTGTGTGCATATCTTTTCAATATGCTTAAAATGGGTGTATTTTATTAAATGCATATATGCTTCTACATAGTTTATTTTAAAATTAAACATACTTACACCAAGATTAAGTCAGTAAGATCAGTATTATTCCGTGTCTCCTAAACAGTAAACATTTGCCCTGAGTCTCAGTTTTCTAATTTCTTATTCATTTCATTAAGGTAAAATACTGCAATATACAGCACATTTGAGAGGAACACAATATATGCTGATTCACTTTTTTCAGTCTCATAACCTATAGAAATATTATAATAATAGAAACTGTGGGGCTTTCCTGGTGGCTCAGTGGTAAAAAAAAAAAAAAAAAATCCATACAGGTTCAATCCCTGGTCCAGGAAGATCCCGCATACCATGGAGCAGCTAAGCCTGCACCACAACTACTGAGCCTGTGCTCTAGACGCCTGAATGCCCTATAGCCGTGTTCTGCAATAAAAGAAGCCACTGTAATGAGAAGCCTATGCACCACAAATAGAGAAAAGTCTGCACAGCAATGAAGATCTAACACAACCAATAAATAAAAGAACGAAAATTGTGGTTTCCGTCCTTTACTAATGATTTTCAAGTAAATTTTATGTCACTTGTCACAATTCTTCCCTAGCCCATTAGACTGCAACTAGTTATCACTTTGAAAAATAGTAACATTATTTTAATTCAGGTACTTCTGATTCTTACTGCAGAAATAAAATATATTCCACATACAACAGAAGGAAAAACATTTTAGGAAAGAAAAAAGTTTTGTCCTTAACAGTCAAAAAATAGATACAACCCAAATATCTATCATCAAATGAACAGACAAACAAATTGTGACAAATTAATACAATGGAATACAATGGGATTTGTTACAGCTCAGTGAAAAGAAAGGGAGAACTACTAATGATATGTGATACAATATGGTTGAATCTCCTAACCACTAAACTTAGTGAAATTAACCAGACACCAAAGAGGATAAACTGTATGGTGTTTTTGGTGCAAATTTACAGATGTGACAAAGTACAATACATGGTGACAGAAAATAGACCTGTGCTTTCCTGGGGTTGATTGGAAGAAGGAAGTTGACTACTTTGGGACACAAAGAAGCTTTATAAGCTGATGAAAAGATTCTTTATTAATTGTGGTTGTGGTTATCTGTGTGCATATCTTTTCAATATGCTTAAAATGGGTGTATTTTATTAAATGCATATATGCTTCTACATAGTTTATTTTAAAATTAAACATACTTACACCAAGATTAAGTCAGTAAGATCAGTATTATTCCGTGTCTCCTAAACAGTAAACATTTGCCCTGAGTCTCAGTTTTCTAATTTCTTATTCATTTCATTAAGGTAAAATACTGCAATATACAGCACATTTGAGAGGAACACAATATATGCTGATTCACTTTTTTCAGTCTCATAACCTATAGAAATATTATAATAATAGAAACTGTGGGGCTTTCCTGGTGGCTCAGTGGTAAAAAAAAAAAAAAAAAAAAAATCCATACAGGTTCAATCCCTGGTCCAGGAAGATCCCGCATACCATGGAGCAGCTAAGCCTGCACCACAACTACTGAGCCTGTGCTCTAGACGCCTGAATGCCCTATAGCCGTGTTCTGCAATAAAAGAAGCCACTGTAATGAGAAGCCTATGCACCACAAATAGAGAAAAGTCTGCACAGCAATGAAGATCTAACACAACCAATAAATAAAAGAAAGGAAATTGTGGTTTCCGTCCTTTGGTAATGATTTTCTAGTAAATTTTATGTCACTTGTCACAATTCTTCCCCTAGCCCATTAGACTGCAACTAGTTATCACTTTGAAAAATAGTAACATTTCTTTTTTTAATTCAGGGAGTATCTTCTGATTCTGTTAGCTAAACAATATTTTATAGAAGTAACAAGTATTTGTTGAATTGATTCAACTTTTGATAGTTATATTCTGAGTAGTCTGAGTCTAGTTAGTTACTAATTTAAACATTGTCCATTCAAAATATGCTATACTCTGTGAAAACTTTTATAGTAATATAAAAGAGAGAAATGATTACACCATCATTTAAGTTACTTTTCAAAAAACTACTTAAGATATAATATGAACAGAAAAATTTTCAAGATAGGATAGTCATTCAAATGTTTTCTGAGTGCCAGTTAATTTATAATCTAGTTACTCTGAATATGCATTTGATTTAGTAAAAGTAGTCATCATTTTATTGGAGGGAAATTCAGTTTATTATTTTGTCTGTTTCATGAAGAACAAGAAACAAGTGCAGACTCACCCCTCTATAAGTCTAGTATTTACATGTATAGCTATAATTATGTTCCAAAAGATACATAAAAATTTTACAATGAAATCTTATATAACATTGCATATAGTGTTGCTTTTCTAAACTTTTACAGATTCAAGTAAGTCCTCCTTGGTTCTACTTAGATCAGATACTATTTCTAAAAAAATATCAGATCTAGTGGGCTCAGCAAAAAATCTTTTCTCTTTACTTCATTCAAATTTTCAAGTATAGTTAAGCATTGTCTTCCCAAATTATCTGTAAAAACACGGTTCAGCACAACGTAGGCTTCTGGTTATACTCATCACTAATCATCCCAACTACTTTTCAATAAAAAAAAATACATAAAGTAACAACAATAAATGATCCATTATTGTAAAAGAGATTCCTTTTGCAAATATTTAGCTAGATTTTATCCTTGTAATTTGTAGCCTTTTAAAAGCTTTTCTTAAAGCCAACCATGCAATGAAGATAAAGGCCTATGCACCACAAATAGAGAAAAGTCTGCACAGCAATGAAGATCTAACACAACCAATAAATAAAAGAAAGGAAATTGTGGTTTCCGTCCTTTGGTAATGATTTTCTAGTAAATTTTATGTCACTTGTCACAATTCTTCCCCTAGCCCATTAGACTGCAACTAGTTATCACTTTGAAAAATAGTAACATTTCTTTTTTTAATTCAGGGAGTATCTTCTGATTCTGTTAGCTAAACAATATTTTATAGAAGTAACAAGTATTTGTTGAATTGATTCAACTTTTGATAGTTATATTCTGAGTAGTCTGAGTCTAGTTAGTTACTAATTTAAACATTGTCCATTCAAAATATGCTATACTCTGTGAAAACTTTTATAGTAATATAAAAGAGAGAAATGATTACACCATCATTTAAGTTACTTTTCAAAAAACTACTTAAGATATAATATGAACAGAAAAATTTTCAAGATAGGATAGTCATTCAAATGTTTTCTGAGTGCCAGTTAATTTATAATCTAGTTACTCTGAATATGCATTTGATTTAGTAAAAGTAGTCATCATTTTATTGGAGGGAAATTCAGTTTATTATTTTGTCTGTTTCATGAAGAACAAGAAACAAGTGCAGACTCACCCCTCTATAAGTCTAGTATTTACATGTATAGCTATAATTATGTTCCAAAAGATACATAAAAATTTTACAATGAAATCTTATATAACATTGCATATAGTGTTGCTTTTCTAAACTTTTACAGATTCAAGTAAGTCCTCCTTGGTTCTACTTAGATCAGATACTATTTCTAAAAAAATATCAGATCTAGTGGGCTCAGCAAAAAATCTTTTCTCTTTACTTCATTCAAATTTTCAAGTATAGTTAAGCATTGTCTTCCCAAATTATCTGTAAAAACACGGTTCAGCACAACGTAGGCTTCTGGTTATACTCATCACTAATCATCCCAACTACTTTTCAATAAAAAAAAATACATAAAGTAACAACAATAAATGATCCATTATTGTAAAAGAGATTCCTTTTGCAAATATTTAGCTAGTTTTTATCCTTGTAATTTGTAGCCTTTTAAAAAGTGACTTCCTTCACCACATTTCAAAAATAAATCAAGGTTTCTTTTATGTGACTGTTAAAACCTGTGATTTCTCAGATGAGTCCATGTTTACCAGCAGGGCTCCCCCAGGAAGGCCAGCTGAACATCCCTTGTACTTTCCCTTCACTGTGGTCAGTGAATCAGCAAGTGCTATAGGAGTTCAGGGGGAAATGCCAGGTGCTATTTCAACAGTCCTTCTTTCACAACATCTAGGGTGGGGTCACTCTGTTAGACTCTGATAAGATTACTGGAACTCAGTTCCTAGGGTGGTCAAGTTAACATTTTCTATGCTCATGGTCTCTGAATGTAGAAGGTAGTCAGAGACCTGCTTCCCTTTTCTGGGCAAAAGGCTACTCAACCACAAGCTGCTTATTAAGCTCTGTCTGGAAAATGTTATTCACTGAAATTATGTCTCAATAGCATAAAGCTTAATTTTATAATTAACCAAACCATCTGTCATTGCAAAGCTCTCTTAAGACCATCCAAACAGAAGAACTTTTACTTGTAGAACCTTACATAGTGAGTGGTGTTTTTTTTAATGAGTGCCTGTGAGAAAGAAACTGTGTAGCATGTGTGCTGTACTTAGTCGCTCAGTTATGTCCAACTCCCTGTGACCCATTGGACTGTAGCCCCTGAGGCCCCTCTGTCCATGGGATTTTTCAGGCAAGAATACTGGCATGGTTGCTGCCGTTACCTTGTCTAGGGATCTTCCTGGCCCAAGGTTCCAATGGTAAGAATTTTAAATGATGACTAAATAGATTTCTTCTGCCCAAAAATCCCCCCAGTAAATACCCATTCCAAGATCAAAATTTAAAAACATAGTGGGCTCAGCAAAAATCTTTTCTCTTTACTTCATTCAAATTTTCAAGTATAGTTAAGCATTGTCTTCCCAAATTATCTGTAAAAACACGGTTCAGCACAACGTAGGCTTCTGGTTATACTCATCACTAATCATCCCAACTACTTTTCAATAAAAAAAAATACATAAAGTAACAACAATAAATGATCCATTATTGTAAAAGAGATTCCTTTTGCAAATATTTAGCTAGTTTTTATCCTTGTAATTTGTAGCCTTTTAAAAAGTGACTTCCTTCACCACATTTCAAAAATAAATCAAGGTTTCTTTTATGTGACTGTTAAAACCTGTGATTTCTCAGATGAGTCCATGTTTACCAGCAGGGCTCCCCCAGGAAGGCCAGCTGAACATCCCTTGTACTTTCCCTTCACTGTGGTCAGTGAATCAGCAAGTGCTATAGGAGTTCAGGGGGAAATGCCAGGTGCTATTTCAACAGTCCTTCTTTCACAACATCTAGGGTGGGGTCACTCTGTTAGACTCTGATAAGATTACTGGAACTCAGTTCCTAGGGTGGTCAAGTTAACATTTTCTATGCTCATGGTCTCTGAATGTAGAAGGTAGTCAGAGACCTGCTTCCCTTTTCTGGGCAAAAGGCTACTCAACCACAAGCTGCTTATTAAGCTCTGTCTGGAAAATGTTATTCACTGAAATTATGTCTCAATAGCATAAAGCTTAATTTTATAATTAACCAAACCATCTGTCATTGCAAAGCTCTCTTAAGACCATCCAAACAGAAGAACTTTTACTTGTAGAACCTTACATAGTGAGTGGTGTTTTTTTTAATGAGTGCCTGTGAGAAAGAAACTGTGTAGCATGTGTGCTGTACTTAGTCGCTCAGTTATGTCCAACTCCCTGTGACCCATTGGACTGTAGCCCCTGAGGCCCCTCTGTCCATGGGATTTTTCAGGCAAGAATACTGGCATGGTTGCTGCCGTTACCTTGTCTAGGGGATCTTCCCTGGCCCAAGGTTCCAATGGTAAGAATTTTAAATGATGACTAAATAGACTGTCAACTTTCTTTCCCTTTGGCAACTTACTGAACTCAGAACAAACTAATTTCCTAAAGAAAATACCCTCCATCTCTCAGTAAATTATTGCCCATTCCATAAAATGCCTAGCTTTCTACCTTATAAAATTCATCTGCATGTTGTTGCCCCCAAAGATTGTGCATATATATTTTCATTGTGTAAGAATAACAGTAGTATTTTCTTGAAAACTTAGGGATAATTACTAAGTAAACGACAATTAGTATTAATCAGTGATATGATTTATTCCTACTTTAAGGTTCCAAGGTTTTCTCTCCTGATATTTAGAACAAATGCAAATGCAGGGATATCAAGGAATCAGAATCAGAAAACTTGAAGGGATAAAACATTATGAGTTAGACATACCTTGAATGTTTGCATTCAAGGTTTGCATTAGTTTTTGGATCTTTACCGACTATTAAGTCACATATCTGGATGTGACACCATCCCAATTTTGAACAAAAAGTCCAGAATGAATCTTAAAGATAATTTTGAACTTTGATTGTTTTATTTTTGATGTACACCAAAGAAAAAGCTTGGGGATTTAAAAATTACATTGTATACCTGTAAGTTTATAATTGTAATAAATCTACCTAAAAGTGTACAGTCATTTGGATGGGAGAATTATTCTAATTAAGTTTATACACCTCTTTTCAAATATTAGCAGTTTATATCATTAAATTTTGATACTACTTTATCCATAAGAAGGAAGGAAGGAAGGATGAAAGGAGGGAGGGAAAGTGGGAGAAAGGGAGAAAATAAACTGTTCTACTGAATATATGCCAAAAATGTAATAGTAATCTACACATACTTATTGACTGTTAGGTTTTTCTACAAGACTTTGGTCCAACCTGGTATTTAAAGTTTTAATAAATACCTGAATAGATGCTTTTATTGGCAGTTAGGAGATTTAATCCTAGATTACCTGTAACATCTTAAACTTAATATTTAATGCTTCTTATGTAGGTACCTTTTACAATGATTAGAATGGACAGAACATACAATTGTAGACCATGAAAAAAATTGGTCTGTATGGGTTAACTATTTTCCAATGAGATCAGTCTAGCTCTGCCACCTGCATTCCAAATGATTGGTCCCAAGAGAGAGATGATGTCATTATGCTAACACCATCACATCTCAGTGTTATTATACTGAGTCAGTCAAACGTGGTCCCATATTGGTCTGGTTACTATTCCTCTGGCTTAAACCCACACAGTCAGAAAATGGTATCCTTTTCTGAAGTGATTAATCGTCTTCATTTATAATTATGTTAGTTATCAGTTACTCTCTGAGAATGTTACCTGGATATCCATTAAAAATTACATGACTTGATCTCAAAGAGAACACATTAGTTTTTTTCTTCTTAAAGTAAGTATCACAGCTAAAATCTCATTGATAAGTTGTTCAGTACAGTTAACCTGTTACCAGAAAATAATTGCCAATAAACAGAGAGAGAAAAGAAAGATAATAATTATTTCTAAATTTTAATCTATCTTAACCAATGAAATAAAAAGAGAACTCAACCAGTTAATTCCAAATTGTGATGATAAGTAACATGAGCCCACTGAAAGCCCACTGACAATAAACACAGGAAAGAGCCAATCAAGACTTAAATAATTATTGGAATTTAAAATTTATAAATGCACATCCATATTTATTTCTTTTAGAACATAGCTATTATGAAAACTACTAAGTGCATTTTCCATGCCATGTTTTTAGTCTTAAAAGTTTTAGTGGAAATCTATTTGCCTTTTTGAAGTATATTTGTAACAGTACTCATAGGTTCAATACTTAATCAAGTAGCAAATAAAGATCTTACGAACTTGAGCTAAGCTGTCAAACTCTTACCTTTGAAAATCACAAAATGAATTTCTTAAAAAAATAACAAAACAACAAAATGACAGGAGACATCCAATGCAGTACTAACACTCACACACACATAGCTGATATTAAATTAAAAATAGTTATTTAATATCTTAAAGGGACATATTTAAGACTTCCCTTAATAATAATTAAAGTAAAAAGTGGCAATGAAGAAGTTTCCTGCCTATTATTGGTTATCTAAGAGTACTATTTTAAAGAAAAAAATCTTCCCAACTCCCCTCGGCCCTTATCAGAATTAATTCTTAGCAAATAAATAAGCTGAACAAGGTAGTAATCCATTATGACCTTTGATCAATTATCCTCAGACACAGGATCTGTTATAAGAAAAAAAAAATTCACATCTTTTAAATGCTTCGTATTCTGTTACTATATAATGCTACAAATTTTTCCAGATTAAGCAATTATTCTCTAATCTTCTAAACTATGCTTTAAAACCCTGTAAATAAGGTAAGTAGTCTGATAAAGGATAAAGAAACTATTCATTTACACTGGAGTCAATATGTCTATGGAAGAAAGAAAAGAAAATGAATTACATAGAGAGAATAATTTTATTATTCAAAAATATCTCTTTTAATTATGGAGCTATGTACTCCATAATTATCAGTAGTCCTTATGGTTGTAAAACGGGTACAGATTGGAGTGGTTATGTGTTAATGAGTCATCTAGTTTGGGAATTTACCAGTGACGAGTCACTGCAGTTCAACCCCCTTGCTCTACCTCCACACATATTTTCAAGTAGTTATAATCAGAACAAAAAATAAATATGATAGAGCTTTGGGCTCCTTTAAGATTCAAATATCACTAATAAATAAGTTCCAAAATAACATATAATTTTTCTTAATGATTTTCAATTATGTGATTCTACATTTATATTATATCAAAAATGGATAGAAGATAAGTAAAATTATGTTCACCAGCATTTTCCAGATACTTTAAGCCGATTATGAATGTTTTAGTCTTAAAAGTTTTAGTGGAAATCTATTTGCCTTTTGAAGTATATTTGTAACAGTACTCATAGGTTCAATACTTAATCAAGTAGCAAATAAAGATCTTACGAACTTGAGCTAAGCTGTCAAACTCTTACCTTTGAAAATCACAAAATGAATTTCTTAAAAAAATAACAAAACAACAAAATGACAGGAGACATCCAATGCAGTACTAACACTCACACACACATAGCTGATATTAAATTAAAAATAGTTATTTAATATCTTAAAGGGACATATTTAAGACTTCCCTTAATAATAATTAAAGTAAAAAGTGGCAATGAAGAAGTTTCCTGCCTATTATTGGTTATCTAAGAGTACTATTTTAAAGAAAAAAATCTTCCCAACTCCCCTCGGCCCTTATCAGAATTAATTCTTAGCAAATAAATAAGCTGAACAAGGTAGTAATCCATTATGACCTTTGATCAATTATCCTCAGACACAGGATCTGTTATAAGAAAAAAATTCACATCTTTTAAATGCTTCGTATTCTGTTACTATATAATGCTACAAATTTTTCCAGATTAAGCAATTATTCTCTAATCTTCTAAACTATGCTTTAAAACCCTGTAAATAAGGTAAGTAGTCTGATAAAGGATAAAGAAACTATTCATTTACACTGGAGTCAATATGTCTATGGAAGAAAGAAAAGAAAATGAATTACATAGAGAGAATAATTTTATTATTCAAAAATATCTCTTTTAATTATGGAGCTATGTACTCCATAATTATCAGTAGTCCTTATGGTTGTAAAACGGGTACAGATTGGAGTGGTTATGTGTTAATGAGTCATCTAGTTTGGGAATTTACCAGTGACGAGTCACTGCAGTTCAACCCCCTTGCTCTACCTCCACACATATTTTCAAGTAGTTATAATCAGAACAAAAAATAAATATGATAGAGCTTTGGGCTCCTTTAAGATTCAAATATCACTAATAAATAAGTTCCAAAATAACATATAATTTTTCTTAATGATTTTCAATTATGTGATTCTACATTTATATTATATCAAAAATGGATAGAAGATAAGTAAAATTATGTTCACCAGCATTTTCCAGATACTTTAAGCCGATTATGAATGTTTCCCTTCAAAAACCACCAATGGATTTACTATTGAATACACTGAGAAGAAAGATTTTCATATTGGTTTTCTAGGACATTGGTTGTGGTACAAGTTATCAACAGGAAAAATAATGGTCTCAGGATATTAACATCCTATTGTTTTTGCCACTGGTTAATTTCTGCAAGAAACTCTTAAGGAATTCTTTAATGTTTAATTATTTTAGCTTAATTTTGAAAAAAACAAATTCTCTAACAGAAAAGAAAACATGAGGATTTATATTTTTTAGTTTTAGAAAATGAAGAGCAATAGAAATAAACTTAATCATTTAATATTTAATCAGAGAGAAATAATATTTAACAATTCTTGCTATAAAATTGAGAAAGTTTGTCATAATTAAAATAATTGTGTGAATTAAAATGGCAAATTTTCTGTTTGTTGTAGATAATTCATATTCAATTGCTTTGGATGTGTTTTTTAAAATATGCTTTGATAATTCTTAAGTTACACATTTTAATATGATTTTTATTTTTGAAGCCCTACTTACTGGAAAAGAGGCTAAAGGGAAACCATTTGGGGCAGGTCAGTTATGAGACTCTTTTCCCACAAAAAATTGTTGTCATAAGAACTGTCATAATTTTAAACCATCTAGTTTGCTGTTGCTGTTGTTTTTCAGTTGTTAAGTCATGTGCAACTTGGTGATCCCATGGACTGCAGCATGCCGGGCTTCCCTGTCCTTCACCGTTTCCCAGACATTCATGTCCATTGAGTCAGTGATGCCATCTATCTGTCTCATCCTCTGTTGTCTCCTTCTCCTCCTGCCTTCAACCTTTCCCAGAATCAGGGTCTTTTCCAATATGTTGGCACTTCCCATCATGTGATCAAAGGACTAGAGCTTCAGCATCATTTCTTCCAATGAATATTCAGGGTAGATATCCTTTAGGATTGGCTGATTTGATCTCCTTGCTGTCCCTAGAGCTTTGGGCTCCTTTAAGATTCAAATATCACTAATAAATAAGTTCCAAAATAACATATAATTTTTCTTAATGATTTTCAATTATGTGATTCTACATTTATATTATATCAAAAATGGATAGAAGATAAGTAAAATTATGTTCACCAGCATTTTCCAGATACTTTAAGCCGATTATGAATGTTTCCCTTCAAAAACCACCAATGGATTTACTATTGAATACACTGAGAAGAAAGATTTTCATATTGGTTTTCTAGGACATTGGTTGTGGTACAAGTTATCAACAGGAAAAATAATGGTCTCAGGATATTAACATCCTATTGTTTTTGCCACTGGTTAATTTCTGCAAGAAACTCTTAAGGAATTCTTTAATGTTTAATTATTTTAGCTTAATTTTGAAAAAAACAAATTCTCTAACAGAAAAGAAAACATGAGGATTTATATTTTTTAGTTTTAGAAAATGAAGAGCAATAGAAATAAACTTAATCATTTAATATTTAATCAGAGAGAAATAATATTTAACAATTCTTGCTATAAAATTGAGAAAGTTTGTCATAATTAAAATAATTGTGTGAATTAAAATGGCAAATTTTCTGTTTGTTGTAGATAATTCATATTCAATTGCTTTGGATGTGTTTTTTAAAATATGCTTTGATAATTCTTAAGTTACACATTTTAATATGATTTTTATTTTTGAAGCCCTACTTACTGGAAAAGAGGCTAAAGGGAAACCATTTGGGGCAGGTCAGTTATGAGACTCTTTTCCCACAAAAAATTGTTGTCATAAGAACTGTCATAATTTTAAACCATCTAGTTTGCTGTTGCTGTTGTTTTTCAGTTGTTAAGTCATGTGCAACTTGGTGATCCCATGGACTGCAGCATGCCGGGCTTCCCTGTCCTTCACCGTTTCCCAGACATTCATGTCCATTGAGTCAGTGATGCCATCTATCTGTCTCATCCTCTGTTGTCTCCTTCTCCTCCTGCCTTCAACCTTTCCCAGAATCAGGGTCTTTTCCAATATGTTGGCACTTCCCATCATGTGATCAAAGGACTAGAGCTTCAGCATCATTTCTTCCAATGAATATTCAGGGTAGATATCCTTTAGGATTGGCTGATTTGATCTCCTTGCTGTCCCAGGGACTCTCAAGTGTCTTCTCCAGCACAATTCAAAACCATTAGTTCTTTGGCTCTCAGCCTTCCTTATGGTTCAATTCTCACATGCTTACATGACTAGGTAAAAACCACAGCCTTGACTATACAGACCTGTGCCAGAAAACTGATGTCTTTGTTTTTTAATACCCTATCAGGTTTGTCATAGCTTTCCTTCCAAGGAACAAGCATATTTTAATATCTTGGGTGCAGTTACTGTCCATAGTGATGTATATACAGTATAATACTGAATAGGGCTAAATTTATTCTTTCCTTCTGACATTTTGATGTCACATAGACTGAATCATGACAGTTTGCATAATAGTTAGACAAACCAATATATTATAGTAAAAGTATTTGGAGTGGGCCGTGTTCTCTTTTGATTGTTTTTGATGTTTTGCTTTTTGATATTCTGGAGCCAGGACTGAAATGTTAAATCACCTATATTCTTTTATGAACCGAGGTCAATTTTGCTTCGGTGATGTTTCATTATAGATTCCATCTCAAAAACAGTATTGTATATTTCCTCAGAGAGACTACTCTATTGATGATTTGTGTGCCAGTATCTGTCAGTATGAGAAGCAGTGTGTGTTACTACAGTCTTATACTTTACACACTGTAGTCAACTAAAATCTCAGTTTACTCGTCAACTAAATGGGTGATAATTTCATTGGGACCTGTGAGTGGGAAATACACTAGCTTTATGTGTTTTCATAAATTAGGCAGAAATAGATACAGAACAAGATGATGTATATATTAATTATATTATTTCTCTCATTTCTCTTATATCAGCAACTCATTAGCAAAGTAGCTGAGAAGTAGAATCCTAATTTGACTGCATAAATCAAGGTTGGTTTGCACTCAGGTGGTAAAATCTAATTCTAACAACTCCACCCGGCTTGCAAATATGGCTAAGAAAGTTCTTTTTTTTTTTTTTTTCTATTTGTTCTGTTCTGTTCTTTCCATCCTTCCCCCATACCACCTTCCCCAAATTAACACCTCCTACCCCCAACCCCAAACATTCTGGCTCCTCTTGATAGCTTACAAACCCTGTATCAAACACCTGTGTGTGTAATTTGTTCCAACAGAAAACACGATTTCTCTTCAGAAGCAAATAAAGCATATGGCATTTGATTCTCTAAGCACACTTTCAAATATTTTAAGCAACTTCTTGATTTTCATAATTCCGGCTCTGAAGTGCTTCCTTTTTTTACCTCAATTTCAAAATTACTAGGTATCATATGATCATTGTAAAACTGTGCATTTTGCAAATCAACCTCAATTATTATTAGCCTTTGCTTTTTCAGCAGGAGAAATAAATTCCCCACAGTGGCCATTCATTTGCCTCTCAGCATGATTTCGTCCCTAAAGAAACCTGAATCTTAATCTACTTCCTCTTTTCTGGTTGGAAACAAATGTTTGGTTTGGGGGCGAGCATGTATGAATTTTATACACACACACACACACACACAAAGAGGTAACAGCCTGTCCCCAGCACCACCTTATCCATTAGAGCAACTGCAAATTCCCAGTAATGGGACATGTTTCATAGGAAAGCAAAACCCTGGGGATGAGTAGGTAAGCAATTTGAAGAACTTAGGAAATGTGAGTACTCCCTGTAACTTGCTGCACTCTGCCCTCATTCCTTCCCTCAAGCTAGAAAGACTTGGGGGAATGTTGCCAACCCATTAGCATTTCCAGAATTGAACATACTTTCTTGGAAATATTCTCTCCCCAAGATAGCACCTTGGAATGGTAACAAGAAAAATTGAGCCCAACTTTACTGGCTCTCTCCTGGGTTGTGGGGAATAGGGTAGTTTCATAGATTGGCTTTGGAGTCACCTATGACAAAAATCTGAAAGTTTAAACATCTGTAGTTAATGATTTTTTTTTTCTTTTCTCAACTTTCTCCTGCCAAGAAGTCTTTATGCAGGGACTGGTGAAAGCATGATGACAGCCCTTACCTCCTTCAAGTCACAGTACTAAGAAGGTCTCCTCTTTCTCAGAATATCTCAAGGGTTATGTCTCCTTCATTTATCAGAGGACAAAAGTGGTTATGACATTTAACCATAAAGAAGGAAAGGAAACATAAAGAGAAAAGTGTATGAACAGGGTATTTAATTGAAAGTGCAGTGGCCAGTTATAAGCAATTTAAAAAAAAGGCTTCTTGCCGGAAGAAAGAAAGATTACACACTTAAATAAGACAGTTAATAAGGTAGCTTACAAAAGATCTTTTGTGTTCCTTTCTATTAACAACTCTTCAGAAGCAAATAAAGCATATGGCATTTGATTCTCTAAGCACACTTTCAAATATTTAAGCAACTTCTTGATTTTCATAATTCCGGCTCTGAAGTGCTTCCTTTTTTTACCTCAATTTCAAAATTACTAGGTATCATATGATCATTGTAAAACTGTGCATTTTGCAAATCAACCTCAATTATTATTAGCCTTTGCTTTTTCAGCAGGAGAAATAAATTCCCCACAGTGGCCATTCATTTGCCTCTCAGCATGATTTCGTCCCTAAAGAAACCTGAATCTTAATCTACTTCCTCTTTTCTGGTTGGAAACAAATGTTTGGTTTGGGGGCGAGCATGTATGAATTTTATACACACACACACACACACACAAAGAGGTAACAGCCTGTCCCCAGCACCACCTTATCCATTAGAGCAACTGCAAATTCCCAGTAATGGGACATGTTTCATAGGAAAGCAAAACCCTGGGGATGAGTAGGTAAGCAATTTGAAGAACTTAGGAAATGTGAGTACTCCCTGTAACTTGCTGCACTCTGCCCTCATTCCTTCCCTCAAGCTAGAAAGACTTGGGGGAATGTTGCCAACCCATTAGCATTTCCAGAATTGAACATACTTTCTTGGAAATATTCTCTCCCCAAGATAGCACCTTGGAATGGTAACAAGAAAAATTGAGCCCAACTTTACTGGCTCTCTCCTGGGTTGTGGGGAATAGGGTAGTTTCATAGATTGGCTTTGGAGTCACCTATGACAAAAATCTGAAAGTTTAAACATCTGTAGTTAATGATTTTTTTTTTCTTTTCTCAACTTTCTCCTGCCAAGAAGTCTTTATGCAGGGACTGGTGAAAGCATGATGACAGCCCTTACCTCCTTCAAGTCACAGTACTAAGAAGGTCTCCTCTTTCTCAGAATATCTCAAGGGTTATGTCTCCTTCATTTATCAGAGGACAAAAGTGGTTATGACATTTAACCATAAAGAAGGAAAGGAAACATAAAGAGAAAAGTGTATGAACAGGGTATTTAATTGAAAGTGCAGTGGCCAGTTATAAGCAATTTAAAAAAAAAAAAGAGGCTTCTTGCCCGGAAGAAAGAAAGATTACACACTTAAATAAGACAGTTAATAAGGTAGCTTACAAAAGATCTTTTGTGTTCCTTTCTATTAACAACTTCCATTATTGTAACTATTAGTTGGACCTGCCTTAAATAAGCCATCCTAAAGATAAGTACTATGTGATCAACCAATGTTTAAAATCCTGCAGAGGGCCATGACTGCACAATATATGTGTGCATACAACATTAAGTTTTTTCTTTTATTTTTATATAAAATACAGTGTAAGTATGTTTCTTATTTATAATGGATAATACAGTACAAATAGTGTCCCTCTGGGGTGTGCAGTGTGGCGGCTCCCAAATTTTCATTTATTAATTTTGTTGATCACTTCTGATAACACAAGTTCAACTATTCAGTTACTCAGGCATAATTTTGTCTGATGAATCCATTCCATTTCAGAATTCCCCCCATTAAAGGAAGTTAAAGAATGCCAAGCAAATACAGAATATTAGATTCTAATACACTTATTAGCAATATTTTGCTCATAGCATAGAGAGTTAGGATGATCACCCTATTTCCTCATGTCTATTTTGTGATCTTCAAGAATCATTAAACTTGAATTTGTGCCATAAGCGTATTAGTACCACCTAATCTACTCAAACCTAAGTCAAGTTCAAGGTAGACTCCTGCTCTACATTTTTGAGCCAGAATATTCAGTGTCACATTTAATTTTGGTTCTGTCTCTCTTTCCTACTGCATTTCTAACTAAGAACTGTTTGAATACACTATTGTCTCTATTTATAATTATCTGATAGTTCTTACACTAATTCAAATCAATCAGCACTCATTTTATACTCTTTGTGAACCTATACTCACAGCCATTTTATATTTTGCGATTCTTAGCAAATCATTTTGCTATATCAAGATGATAAATCAAAATGTAGCTTTCCCTATGTTTTGTGGTATCATCATGACAAGATGTAAAACACCATGGGACAAGTCATATTGCCTTGGTTTCATTACACCTTGTATACAAAACCTGAAACCTCTTTTGTCAGTTAACTAATTAGCTGATGGATCCAAGAATTCTCTGCTACATGTTGGAATTCACATACCCGATGGGAGTTGACATACCCATTTCTCTGTTTAGAAAATATTCCCGTACACGTCTGCTATACTCTTTCTCATTAGTTTACTGAGATTCTACAGCTTATTTTACTCAAGAAACTAGTAAGCAATGACAGTAGAAATAAACACCTTGTACATGAGGCAAATAAAGAGAAAACAGAAATAACACTTTGCAGTTGGACTTGGAAAGGTCATTTAAAGTTGAAGACATTCACTGTTTCTTAAATTGTATTTTTGTAAGTTCATAGATACAGCAAAAATGACTCAAGTTTCAACCAAAACTATTTTTACAAGTTATCTTCCTTCTAGGTAGTACTCATGTCCAGAATCTTATCTTTGTTACTCTAGTCAATGGTGTGACTGGAAATGACTCATTAATATCCACCAATGCAGTTTCCTCTGGGAATTATCTTTATTAAAGCAAGAAATAAACATGGCAAAATTCTTAATCAGGCATAATTTTGTCTGATGAATCCATTCCATTTCAGAATTCCCCCCATTAAAGGAAGTTAAAGAATGCCAAGCAAATACAGAATATTAGATTCTAATACACTTATTAGCAATATTTTGCTCATAGCATAGAGAGTTAGGATGATCACCCTATTTCCTCATGTCTATTTTGTGATCTTCAAGAATCATTAAACTTGAATTTGTGCCATAAGCGTATTAGTACCACCTAATCTACTCAAACCTAAGTCAAGTTCAAGGTAGACTCCTGCTCTACATTTTTGAGCCAGAATATTCAGTGTCACATTTAATTTTGGTTCTGTCTCTCTTTCCTACTGCATTTCTAACTAAGAACTGTTTGAATACACTATTGTCTCTATTTATAATTATCTGATAGTTCTTACACTAATTCAAATCAATCAGCACTCATTTTATACTCTTTGTGAACCTATACTCACAGCCATTTTATATTTTGCGATTCTTAGCAAATCATTTTGCTATATCAAGATGATAAATCAAAATGTAGCTTTCCCTATGTTTTGTGGTATCATCATGACAAGATGTAAAACACCATGGGACAAGTCATATTGCCTTGGTTTCATTACACCTTGTATACAAAACCTGAAACCTCTTTTGTCAGTTAACTAATTAGCTGATGGATCCAAGAATTCTCTGCTACATGTTGGAATTCACATACCCGATGGGAGTTGACATACCCATTTCTCTGTTTAGAAAATATTCCCGTACACGTCTGCTATACTCTTTCTCATTAGTTTACTGAGATTCTACAGCTTATTTTACTCAAGAAACTAGTAAGCAATGACAGTAGAGAAAACCACCTTGTACATGAGGCAAATAAAGAGAAAACAGAAATAACACTTTGCAGTTGGACTTGGAAAGGTCATTTAAAGTTGAAGACATTCACTGTTTCTTAAATTGTATTTTTGTAAGTTCATAGATACAGCAAAAATGACTCAAGTTTCAACCAAAACTATTTTTACAAGTTATCTTCCTTCTAGGTAGTACTCATGTCCAGAATCTTATCTTTGTTACTCTAGTCAATGGTGTGACTGGAAATGACTCATTAATATCCACCAATGCAGTTTCCTCTGGGAATTATCTTTATTAAAGCAAGAAATAAACATGGCAAAATTCTTAATGAGCAGAAGCTATTATGCTTTATATCTATCAGAGGTCTAGACATAAAGACGTAGATTCATGTCTTCCCAGAAGATAGATTTGCTGAGATTGAGGACATCTTCTATATTGCAGTATTTTGTATATACTTTTATAAACCCTCCATTAAATACTAAAGAAACTTTACAAGAGTGAGAGATACACATCAAAAATCTGAGTCAGAAAAGTCCAGAACTTGAAATAACCCACCAATACGAACAAAAGCAAAATAGAAATCTCAAGAAGAATGACTTCCCTTAAGAGATAATGCTATAATTCTACAGGTCATATCTGAAGATAAATTTCTTTAGAAAAATTCCCTCTTAATTATAGAACTACTGACTAAACTTGATGTGTGACTAAAGCGTGTTGTAATTTCTTTAGAGAATTTATTATTCATTCAATGTAATAATAAGAAAATCAGTATCTTCCTATAAAGGGCATAAAGTGAAAGCATACCCTTTGTAGCATATTAACAATGGTATATATGGCCAACTGTAATTATTCTACTAATGGTCTCTTAATTGTATGATGTGTTTCTTTTGTCTAGTAAGATATGTGTGAGTTCTATGTCACTTCAGTTGTATCTGACTTTTTGAGACACTGGACTGTAGCCCACAAGGCTCCTCTATCCATGGGATTCTTCAAGCAAGAATACTGGAGTGGGTTTCCATGTCTGTTTCCAGGGGATCTTCCATACTGAGGAACTGAACTTGCCTCTTAATGTCTCCCGCATTAGCAGGTGGGTTCTTTACCACTAGTGCTGCCTGGGAAGCCCATAAAACGATTGATTGTCAGGTTTATTTAAAACATATTTTAGAAATGTTTATTGACTATTTACTATATTATAATCATATTCATATACATTGCTTCTATTAGACTTAAGAATACTACAGAGAGAACAAAATGCTTATAAGTGTATAGAGACTAAACATTCACACACAATTACAAAATTACACAACCAGAATTTAAACTCATTTGGTACAGATTATTAGGTCAGTTTTTTCCCATCACATAAAGAGGAAGTTAATGAAAACCACAGGTATTATCTTAAGACACAGACCTAATTAGCTTATATAGGTTTGAGATTTATAAATTATTTTTTAACGTCTCCCTATCTATTATAAACCAAAGGTTTATCCCTCCTCCTCAAACTCATATTTTGAATCTCTAACCTTTAAGGCGATGACACTGGGGAAAGGGGGCTTTAGGAAATATTAACAATTAGGATTAGGTGAGGTTACCAGAGTTAGGCCCTCATAATGGGATTAGTGCCATTATAAGAACAGACATGAGAGAGCTTACTCTCTGCCCCAAGGTGCTCATAAAGAAAAGGTCATTTGAGTAACAGGGAGATGGTGGCTGCCTACAAACCAGGATAGACTTCAGAATAAAACTTTGCTAGTTCCTGATTTTGGGCTTCTTACTTTTGAGGACTCTGAAATCAGTTGCTGTTGTTTTAGTCACCTAGTCTATGGTATTTTGTTGTCATAACCTGAGCTAAGACACCATCTTATCTGAACCAAACTGACTAAATCTCATTTTAATTAATATGGAGGGAAGGGTCTGGTGGAGGGGAGGATCCATTTCCCTCTGTCTTAGAAGACATGTATATATGGCCAACTGTAATTATTCTACTAATGGTCTCTTAATTGTATGATGTGTTTCTTTTGTCTAGTAAGATATGTGTGAGTTCTATGTCACTTCAGTTGTATCTGACTTTTTGAGACACTGGACTGTAGCCCACAAGGCTCCTCTATCCATGGGATTCTTCAAGCAAGAATACTGGAGTGGGTTTCCATGTCTGTTTCCAGGGGATCTTCCATACTGAGGAACTGAACTTGCCTCTTAATGTCTCCCGCATTAGCAGGTGGGTTCTTTACCACTAGTGCTGCCTGGGAAGCCCATAAAACGATTGATTGTCAGGTTTATTTAAAACATATTTTAGAAATGTTTATTGACTATTTACTATATTATAATCATATTCATATACATTGCTTCTATTAGACTTAAGAATACTACAGAGAGAACAAAATGCTTATAAGTGTATAGAGACTAAACATTCACACACAATTACAAAATTACACAACCAGAATTTAAACTCATTTGGTACAGATTATTAGGTCAGTTTTTTCCCATCACATAAAGAGGAAGTTAATGAAAACCACAGGTATTATCTTAAGACACAGACCTAATTAGCTTATATAGGTTTGAGATTTATAAATTATTTTTTAACGTCTCCCTATCTATTATAAACCAAAGGTTTATCCCTCCTCCTCAAACTCATATTTTGAATCTCTAACCTTTAAGGCGATGACACTGGGGAAAGGGGGCTTTAGGAAATATTAACAATTAGGATTAGGTGAGGTTACCAGAGTTAGGCCCTCATAATGGGATTAGTGCCATTATAAGAACAGACATGAGAGAGCTTACTCTCTGCCCCAAGGTGCTCATAAAGAAAAGGTCATTTGAGTAACAGGGAGATGGTGGCTGCCTACAAACCAGGATAGACTTCAGAATAAAAACTTTGCTAGTTCCCTGATTTTGGGCTTCTTACTTTTGAGGACTCTGAAATCAGTTGCTGTTGTTTTAGTCACCTAGTCTATGGTATTTTGTTGTCATAACCTGAGCTAAGACACCATCTTATCTGAACCAAACTGACTAAATCTCATTTTAATTAATATGGAGGGAAGGGTCTGGTGGAGGGGAGGATCCATTTCCCTCTGTCTTGAGGAAGACATATATGCATATGTATGTTCTTTTTTAGTCAATTAGAGGTACTACTATTTGTTCTATATAATATTCACCCAACCACAATCTTAAGTCTATGGTTATTCTTATAGCAACTGTATATCTAAAAAAAAATTCTGTTATTGTAAATAGTGCTGCAATGAAAAATGGAATACATGTGTCCCTTTCAATTTTGACTTCCTCAGGGTATATACCTGAGATATATATATATATATATATATATATATATATAATTAAGAAAGATTGTGCTGATAAATGAATATGCAGAGTAGCAATGAAGAGGCAGACATGAATAGTCTTATGGACATTGGGATGAGGTAGAGGAATGCGATATGGGACTAGTGGATATCAAACAGGGGCTCTGTGGTGACCTAGAGGGGTGATATGGGGAGGGAGATGGGGGTAGGTTCGGGGTTGGGGATATATGTATACCTATGAAGGATTCAGGTTTATATGTGGCAGTAAACAACAAAACTGCAAAAAAATTAAAAAATAAAAAATACTCAGGCAATGATATACTTTTATTTTCAAAAATGCTCAATCAATGATATTTCTATATTTCTTTGTATTATTATAGACTTGTAAACAAATGTCAAACTCATGAGTCAAAATAGTTCCTGAAGTTTGGGTTGGACACTTTCTTTTCTTAGATTTTCTCTCTGGTGTCTATCAATTTCATAAAAGAATAACTCATCCACAAAAGAAATTGATGAAACATTTTGAAAAAGTATGATCTCTCTACAGACTATGAGAGATAATTTGCATGTAACAATTTTAGTCATATGATTTTAACTTTCAAAATAAAGATAGACTTCAGCAGCCACAAAAATTTGTAGGAAATATGTCATAATCATTCTTTTTTTAAAATGTAAACTTTGCTCTTCGTGGTCACAGGAGTTGAAAAAATATAATACATATTCAAAATGCAGCAGATGGGGCCTATAATTAATCAATATAATCCTTAAAATTATTACTTACATTTGATAACAGTCAGATTTGCTTTGCTTGCAACCTCATAACTATCTGAAGGCAACCTATCACATACTCAATAAAGTCAATATTATTTATCTCTAAAGTACATCTGAAATAAAATAAAAGTAAAATAGAAATGTGCTTGGAACTAAATCCTTGAATAATAATTGTTAAATGAAGAAGGGTGGTCACTCTTTGATAACAATACTGTTCTAATCAGAACAAATATCAAGCCTGTGAAAAGCTATGCTACTGAAATCACAGGAAAAGCTTTGCTGAGACAGGAGGTAAAATTCAGAACTGTGATATTGCTCAATGGTTTCTCAAGTCCTATTTCCACTTCTCTTTCTCCAAGTTATTTAAAGGTTTCAAAGTAAAGGACAGACAATCCACTGATTTTGTTTTTTTTTTTTTGTCCAGTTTAGTAGTAGCTCATTAGAACAGACAACTGGTAGCGCTTTCAATTAAGTGTGCTTAGCTATAAAATATGCACTGAATTTATATTTAAAGGATCTCTTACTGCAAGGTAATTATATGGAACAATGAGATGGCATGTTCCAGATTCCCTAAATACAAGGAGTTGTATACCATCAGGGGAAAATGGAAAGTCTTGACCATATTCCTCACAATGACACATTCTTCAGGCATCTTCTAATCAAAATAATCTCTAATAACAAAAGTAGTATATTCTTACTAAAGCAAACATGGAGAGTGAAGAAAAATACAAAAATGGGAAAAATTAAATCATTGTATATATTAATGTTTGCTAATTTGGATTGTTTTTATTAGTAAAACTAATAAATGATATGGCTTCTATGACTAAACCTCCTGATCCCTTAATGGCCGAGTTCTTATCCCCCTCAAAATAGCAATTTCTGTAATAGAAAATAGTGCATCCTCTCTGTACAAGAGTGTGTATTTTCCATTTTCTATATTATAATGCTGCAAATTGATATTTAATTTAATATGACATCATATCATGGCCTTATTTCACCATATCATATTGTGATGTTATGTATATATAACATCAATAAATGATATAAAACTTGCATGGCTAATTCTTTTTATCATAAATTTAGGATAGATTCAGGAAAGATATTTGCTTTTTACAAACATTATTCAATGCTTTAATTTGAATATCCTATTGCCTTGATTGTGTGTGGTAGTTACTCAGTTGTGTCTGACTCTTGGTAATCTCATGGAGTGTAGCCACGAGGCTCCTCTCTCCATAGAATTCTCCAGGCAAGAATACTGAAGTGAGTAGTCATTCCTTCTCCAGGTGATCTTCCCATAAAAAAGACTGAATCTGGATCTTATGCATTTCAGGGAAATTCTTTACCATTTGAACTATCAGGGAATCCCACTGCCTGGACTGTGGGGTGAAACAATAAACAAATTGCATATTTTACAATTATTTCAAAATAAAGCATTCAAGGATTCTGGAAGAGGCTAGGTCTTTATTTGTCAAAGAAGAGATAACTGGGGCTTCCCTGGTGGCCCAGTGGGTAAGGACACCGCTTTGCAGTGCAAGGGGCGCTGGTTCGATCCCTGGCCTGGGAAAATCCCACGTGCCGCAGAGCGGCTGGACTAATGTGTCCAATCACCAAGCCGGAGCTCTGAAGCGCATGAGCCCAGAGCTGGTGCTCTGCGACAACAGAGGCCATCACGATGGGAGGCCCACACGGGCCAAAGAGCAAGATGGATGTAAATAGACAAATGAAAAACCAATAGAAGTGGCCTGTCTACTCCCTTCCCTCCCCAACCCACCCACCCATAAATAAATAAATAAATCTTTAAAAAAAAAAAAAAAAAAGAAGAGATAACTTTGCTCAATTGATCCCGCAAACTAAACATTTGTTATGATTTTTTTGGGTTTTAATCAGAGATAAATAACTGTGGCTAGCATATTGGGGTAATATTGACTTACTATATAAATGTTTCAGCATCTATTGAGAACTTCTTAATGATTGTGTCTGAAAATACTCATGTGCCCCAAATGAGATGCAGATACATGCCTCCCAATCCCTAGGGAAGTTATATAGGACAGAGTGTGCTAAAGTCCCAGGGGCTAGATGCAGTAGGCCACTAACAGCCATTACTGTTACCCTAACTTGTCACACTAATACTTTTTTTTTTCTGTGAAAAGAATTGGGAAACTGTAATTTTTGTTTTAAAAATTTAGTCCATGTTCTTATTTACATGAATTATATGACAAAAAAAATTCATCCTTATGAGATATACCTTAGTGGGAGGAAATTACTACATTCATAAGTATTTAGATGATCTGCATTATCCTGGGTTAGTCACAAGATAAAATGCAGATTATAAAATTTGTGCTTTTAAAACTTATGAACTTTTTTTTCTATTTACTTAAGCTCTTTGACAAACACACATAATCTACCAAATTTCATTTAGGCATCAACCCGGGTACAGACTTCTTCATCTCTTTTGTTTCTCACACACATTCACCTGAATCAGTTTCATTCCACCAAGTCAATGTCCTGCTGGATGAGTGACTAGTAATTGAATAAACCATTTGTGGTTAAGTGGTTTGATGTACTAGCCTATTTAGATAATATTTGCATTTTAACAGAGACTATCAATTTTGCTAGATGGTAAGGAGTTTACCTGATGTTTGTATGCATATTCATTGGACAAATCCCTGGTTCATAGCTAGTGCTCAATTTTATTTGTTTGCTTTTTAATGAATTAATAGATGCACTCTAGTAGAAAAATATAATTGCAACAGAAATAATAATATCCTTAGATTCATAACAAATCATTGTATAATTGTCCCATCTACAGGGTCATCAGTTGAAACTAAGAAAATGTTCCTGGTGGAAGAAAAGAGAATTTGCAAATGTTTAAGAAGTGAAGGTGTGTAGTTCTTAAACATCGTGTCTAGAATGGACAGTGTGAAGAAAATACATCTTTGGAATCTCCCTCTAAACGATGTAGATTCACAAAACATTTTTAAAGTGTTAATCTTTTTCCAAGAGTGTTTTTGAAGGATTTTAATCAGAGATAAATAACTGTGGCTAGCATATTGGGGTAATATTGACTTACTATATAAATGTTTCAGCATCTATTGAGAACTTCTTAATGATTGTGTCTGAAAATACTCATGTGCCCCAAATGAGATGCAGATACATGCCTCCCAATCCCTAGGGAAGTTATATAGGACAGAGTGTGCTAAAGTCCCAGGGGCTAGATGCAGTAGGCCACTAACAGCCATTACTGTTACCCTAACTTGTCACACTAATACTTTTTTTTTTCTGTGAAAAGAATTGGGAAACTGTAATTTTTGTTTTAAAAATTTAGTCCATGTTCTTATTTACATGAATTATATGACAAAAAAAATTCATCCTTATGAGATATACCTTAGTGGGAGGAAATTACTACATTCATAAGTATTTAGATGATCTGCATTATCCTGGGTTAGTCACAAGATAAAATGCAGATTATAAAATTTGTGCTTTTAAAACTTATGAACTTTTTTTTCTATTTACTTAAGCTCTTTGACAAACACACATAATCTACCAAATTTCATTTAGGCATCAACCCGGGTACAGACTTCTTCATCTCTTTTGTTTCTCACACAAATTAGCCTGACTCAGTGTCATTCCACCAAGCCGATGTCCTGCTGGATGAGTGACTAGTAATTGAATAAACCATTTGTGGTTAAGTGGTTTGATGTACTAGCCTATTTAGATAATATTTGCATTTTAACAGAGACTATCAATTTTGCTAGATGGTAAGGAGTTTACCTGATGTTTGTATGCATATTCATTGGACAAATCCCTGGTTCATAGCTAGTGCTCAATTTTATTTGTTTGCTTTTTAATGAATTAATAGATGCACTCTAGTAGAAAAATATAATTGCAACAGAAATAATAATATCCTTAGATTCATAACAAATCATTGTATAATTGTCCCATCTACAGGGTCATCAGTTGAAACTAAGAAAATGTTCCTGGTGGAAGAAAAGAGAATTTGCAAATGTTTAAGAAGTGAAGGTGTGTAGTTCTTAAACATCGTGTCTAGAATGGACAGTGTGAAGAAAATACATCTTTGGAATCTCCCTCTAAACGATGTAGATTCACAAAACATTTTTAAAGTGTTAATCTTTTTCCAAGAGTGTTTTTGAAGGATTTGTAGTATGTACATAACCAATAAAAAACTAAGATGTGTCAATTGATGATGACATAAGATATCTCTTCACTTTTGTCTCTTTGCTATTGTGACACATTTTATTTTGAAACTAAACTTCTCACATTTGAATGGGAACAGAGTATGTTCTTTAAATGTTGGTAAGGAAAACATACAGCATGGTGTTGGATCAGAGGACATAAGGTATTTCTCTCATTCACAAGCCAGTTTTCACGAGGGGGCGGTGTGCTCCCAGCACCCATCTGCATGGGTGTGAACAGACCTTCCACCAGGTGTCCACCCTAAGCATACACAGATGTAGAATAAGGAGAAGGTGTCCCCAGTGGAGAAAAGGGATGGCCCTATGATAAATTACACAGACATGTTGTTCTAGCTGGAAATTTCACCAAATTAATTGGAGAGGGAAAGAAAACAACACCATGACTCATGCACAAAGCATTTTTTAACTATAGGTAGGATTTCAAGTAAAATGGATCTATTAAGGTCCTGTTAAATATCATAATCACTATCTTTAGCAATAAGGGGTTATTAAGAAGTATATGGGATAAATTCTTCCTTTAAGAGTGAGCAAGCTAGTTAGGGATAAATAGGCCCTAACATGAAAAAGAGAGGAAACAATTAACTTTAGTAGGCATTGAAAATAAGATTCAATAGGTAGTGCCATATAATTGTATATAGACATTTCTTCTTAAGTGGTAGGTGTTACTAAATGCTCTTCTGAAGGAATGTGAAGCAACAGATGGATAACAGCAGAATGAACAACTGAATGATAGTGGATGGTGGAGTGTGGTAGTGAAGAACACAGGTCTTGAATTTATACCTTACGCATAAGTCCTAAATCTACCACTTAGAGAGATAGGATGCATAATAGAATGAGGAAAATAATCACGGCGGATCAATGAAGAATCTGGGAGTGGTAATAATTTCAACCGAAATAAGTAGGCGATCTTGGGGCCTAGTCTTAGGTTTGAATGTCATCTAAAGGTGTTTTTTCAGCACAGTGGAGAGCCACTAATGAGAGAAGTTGTCTACAAAGACAGGCAATGACCTGATACCTAGACAAGAGGAGCTCCACAGTTTAGATAACATCACATACCAGAAACACAGAACAAATAAGTATGCTCAAATAAAATAAGTACCTCTACAGTGTCACGGCAGACCCATAATTTTGAAGGTCTACTTGGTGGCTCATACCATTTTGGTCTCAACGAAATGTTCTTCCATATCTTTACCTGTGCCCTTGAAATAAAAGAAAGTTCCTTCTTAATGTCTTAGAGTCTACAGTTAACAGTCTAAAGTTAACATTTTTTATATGTGGTATAATCCAGCTTCCCTTGTAGCTCAGATGGTTAAGAATAAATCTTCAATAGAGGAGATCCTGGCTCAATTTCTGGACGGGTAAGATCCACAGATGTAGAATAAGGAGAAGGTGTCCCCAGTGGAGAAAAGGGATGGCCCTATGATAAATTACACAGACATGTTGTTCTAGCTGGAAATTTCACCAAATTAATTGGAGAGGGAAAGAAAACAACACCATGACTCATGCACAAAGCATTTTTTAACTATAGGTAGGATTTCAAGTAAAATGGATCTATTAAGGTCCTGTTAAATATCATAATCACTATCTTTAGCAATAAGGGGTTATTAAGAAGTATATGGGATAAATTCTTCCTTTAAGAGTGAGCAAGCTAGTTAGGGATAAATAGGCCCTAACATGAAAAAGAGAGGAAACAATTAACTTTAGTAGGCATTGAAAATAAGATTCAATAGGTAGTGCCATATAATTGTATATAGACATTTCTTCTTAAGTGGTAGGTGTTACTAAATGCTCTTCTGAAGGAATGTGAAGCAACAGATGGATAACAGCAGAATGAACAACTGAATGATAGTGGATGGTGGAGTGTGGTAGTGAAGAACACAGGTCTTGAATTTATACCTTACGATAAGTCCTAAATCTACCACTTAGAGAGATAGGATGCATAATAGAATGAGGAAAATAATCACGGCGGATCAATGAAGAATCTGGGAGTGGTAATAATTTCAACCGAAATAAGTAGGCGATCTTGGGGCCTAGTCTTAGGTTTGAATGTCATCTAAAGGTGTTTTTTCAGCACAGTGGAGAGCCACTAATGAGAGAAGTTGTCTACAAAGACAGGCAATGACCTGATACCTAGACAAGAGGAGCTCCACAGTTTAGATAACATCACATACCAGAAACACAGAACAAATAAGTATGCTCAAATAAAATAAGTACCTCTACAGTGTCACGGCAGACCCATAATTTTGAAGGTCTACTTGGTGGCTCATACCATTTTGGTCTCAACGAAATGTTCTTCCATATCTTTACCTGTGCCCTTGAAATAAAAGAAAGTTCCTTCTTAATGTCTTAGAGTCTACAGTTAACAGTCTAAAGTTAACATTTTTTATATGTGGTATAATCCAGCTTCCCTTGTAGCTCAGATGGTTAAGAATAAATCTTCAATAGAGGAGATCCTGGCTCAATTTCTGGACGGGTAAGATCCACTGGAGAAGGAATAGGAAACCCATACCAGTATTCTTGGGCTTCCCTGGGGGCTCAGCCAATAAAGAATCCGCCTACAAGAGATGTGGATTTGATCCCTAGGTCAGCAAGATCTCCTGAAGAAGAAAAAGGCAACCCACTCCAGCATAGTTGCCTGGAAAATTCCATGGACAGAAGAGCCTGGCAGCTTACAGTTCAAGAATCAGACACAGCTGAGACTGCATGTACACACACTAGATGTAACATGCACCACTTCTTCAGATCTAGGTCAGTAGAGAACAGAATTATAATACTTTCATTTTTGTACATGTGATTTAATACAACTTTCAATTTTTTTCATTTTATTTAGATAATTGAATTTATATTTAGTACTTATAATTTATATTTGACTTAGTTTACATAGTTTTGATTATTTCAGATAATTTTGATTATTTTCTGATTTATATATTTTTGAAAACATAGAAAACCTAATTTCTAATCATTTCCTTTTCAAGAATTTTATAAGATTATATACAAATAGTACAAGGTGAATGTGATGGAATTTTATATTTCTATCCTTATGGATTGCCATTACAATTAAAATTATATAAAAATCAATAAAAAATTAATAACATTAATTTAGTTTAAATTAAAACATAACAGGAACTTAACAGATGGCACTAGTGGTAAAGAAACTGCTTGCCAATGCAGAAGACACTGCAGACTTGGGTTCTATCACTGGGTTGGGAAGATCTCCTTGAGAAGAAAGTGGCAACCCAATCCAGTATTCTTGCCTGAAGAATCCCACAGACAGAGGAGTCTGATTGTCTATAGTCCATGGGGTTGCAGAGTCAGATACAATTGAGCATTCATGCACAAGAAGACATAAAAATAAATTGTATTGGATAAATGAAAATATTAATTAATGTCTCCTTATTTTATTAGCTATATAAACTTTACCAGTTCATCACAGAGCAATCAGAAATTCAAAACAATAATTAAATTATATCTTTGATACTATGCTTAAGTCATTAAAGAAACAGAACTTCAAAATGTTTCCAGTTTTGTCCCCATGAATGTGTCTCTTGACAATGATAGGGAAAATTTTTATTAAATAGCTTTTAGCAAGACTTGAAGCTTTTAAAAATTTAAGAATAGTCTCGTGGACCTGCATATGCGTTCTTGCCTTATGCTCTGTGAATGTAGAGGTGAGCTGACAAGATCAGAAGTAGTTAAGAAACATTTAAGTAACTTTTCATTACTAGGATACATCTTATAAACAGGTTCAAAACTCTTGCCCTCCCAGTGACCCCCTTTTCAGGCTCAAGAATAACTTTCTTTACTAATTTGATTTCTTGATTGTTCTGATAAAAGGGATGTTCCTGGGAAGGAACATGAATGTTCAAGCCCCAAGAAGACAATTAGCTCATGTTGTAAATGAACAAATTTAGAGTCTGAATTATAAACTACTTATATAAGGTTAGTTAGCCAGCCCAGTGAAATCAGTTACCTCAAGTTTCTAAGCTGATCTCACCAAACACAAAATCCTCAAATACGTTGACTTCACCTATAAGAACTTGTCCTAAAGTGGCCTTGAGGGTCTTCATGCTGTAGCCACAGCAGAGCTGGGCAGGAAGGACTCCCAGACAGCAACCCCTCTGCACTCATTTTTCGTGTGCTTATGCTCTCTTATGATCAGAACATCAAATTATCCTTTGCAACTAAGTGATTTTAAAAAACAAGGATTATTTTAGAAAAATTCTCTTTAGTGGTAAAGAAACTGCTTGCCAATGCAGAAGACACTGCAGACTTGGGTTCTATCACTGGGTTGGGAAGATCTCCTTGAGAAGAAAGTGGCAACCCAATCCAGTATTCTTGCCTGAAGAATCCCACAGACAGAGGAGTCTGATTGTCTATAGTCCATGGGGTTGCAGAGTCAGATACAATTGAGCATTCATGCACAAGAAGACATAAAAATAAATTGTATTGGATAAATGAAAATATTAATTAATGTCTCCTTATTTTATTAGCTATATAAACTTTACCAGTTCATCACAGAGCAATCAGAAATTCAAAACAATAATTAAATTATATCTTTGATACTATGCTTAAGTCATTAAAGAAACAGAACTTCAAAATGTTTCCAGTTTTGTCCCCATGAATGTGTCTCTTGACAATGATAGGGAAAATTTTTATTAAATAGCTTTTAGCAAGACTTGAAGCTTTTAAAAATTTAAGAATAGTCTCGTGGACCTGCATATGCGTTCTTGCCTTATGCTCTGTGAATGTAGAGGTGAGCTGACAAGATCAGAAGTAGTTAAGAAACATTTAAGTAACTTTTCATTACTAGGATACATCTTATAAACAGGTTCAAAACTCTTGCCCTCCCAGTGACCCCCTTTTCAGGCTCAAGAATAACTTTCTTTACTAATTTGATTTCTTGATTGTTCTGATAAAAGGGATGTTCCTGGGAAGGAACATGAATGTTCAAGCCCCAAGAAGACAATTAGCTCATGTTGTAAATGAACAAATTTAGAGTCTGAATTATAAACTACTTATATAAGGTTAGTTAGCCAGCCCAGTGAAATCAGTTACCTCAAGTTTCTAAGCTGATCTCACCAAACACAAAATCCTCAAATACGTTGACTTCACCTATAAGAACTTGTCCTAAAGTGGCCTTGAGGGTCTTCATGCTGTAGCCACAGCAGAGCTGGGCAGGAAGGACTCCCAGACAGCAACCCCTCTGCACTCATTTTTCGTGTGCTTATGCTCTCTTATGATCAGAACATCAAATTATCCTTTGCAACTAAGTGATTTCTAAATAAATAATCAAGGATTATTTTAGAAAAATTCTCTTTAAAACAATCTAAAATGCTTCTCTTCCCAATTCAGAAGGGAACTGTTCTCTATATGTGGGAATCAAAGATAGGCAATTTGTAGTCTGTGGTCCTTCTGAATTACCAAAATTAGTCACAGCTACATTTTGTTAAGAAAAAGGCTTTGGGAAAAAAAGAGACTAATATCCAGTTTGACAATTTATGGCTTAGATGCTGCTGCAGATTGACAGCTGTTTTCAAATTGTTTTCTACTTAACCTCTATATAAAAATGACCTAGTAGCTATAGAAATATGGCTCATTAAATAGTTTATAAATCTCAATAAACCATGAATTAAAATTTAATTTGTTTTCAATTAAAAAAATAAACATGTTAAATACAATTAACTCTTTACTTGTACCAATATGCAGTTGGAAATCTTTACCCATTTATTTTGCCAAAAGTCAATATAGAAAAACCAAAAATGTCTAAATAGATATAATTAGAAGTTAATTAGTTAAAGGTAAAACATAATAAGATACTATATTCAAAGATGAGTTGCGATGAAAATCTTATATACATACATATAAAAACAATAGCTTTTTCTCAAGATATTGATTATGTTTCAACTAACTTAGAATTAGTTCATTTTTAAAATTTTTCTTGGAAACGTTCATTTCTGGAAATCTCTACTTCAAAATTTGACTTTGGTTATTTAAAACCACTTCTGAGGCTTCCCCTGGTGGTCCAGTGGGTAAGGACACCACCTTGCAGTGCAAGGGGCGCCGGTACGATCCCTGGCCTGGGAAGATCCCACGTGCCGCGGAGCAGCTGGACTGATGTGTCCAATTACCGAGCCAGAGCTCTGGCACGCGTGCGCCCAGAGCCGGCGCTCTGCAGTGACAGACGCCACCGCGATGGGAGGCCCACAGGAGCCAAGGAATAAAGACGGCTGAAAATAGAGAAATGAAAGACCAATAGAAGTGACCTGCCGCTCCCCTCCCTCCCCAACCCGACCCCCGTCCAAAATAAATAAATAAATAAATCTTTAAAAAAAAAAAACACACCACTTCTGTTACCAATTAGCCTTTTTTTTTTTTTTGCAGCTTCTATTGGTCTTACATTTATCTATTTTCATCCATCTTTGTTCTTTGGCCCGTGTGGGCCTCCCATCGCAGTGGCCTCTGTCGCCACAGAGTGCTGGCTCTGGGCGCATGCGCTCCAGAGCTCTGGCTCACTAGTTGGACACATCGGTCCAGCAGCTCTGTGGCACGTGGGATCTTCCCAGGCCAGGGATCGAACTGGCATCCCTTGCACTGCAAGGTGGTGTCCTTACCCACTGGACCACCAGGGAAGCCCGCCGTTAGCCTTTTGAGAATAAAATTAAATAATTTCTAAACATTAAATTTTATTAGCTGAAAGAGAAACAATATCAGAAATAACAAAGTGAATTACCTCAGAACTTAAAAAGAAGTTTCCAAATGACTGAAGAAAACTCAAAAGAAAGAAGATAAGAACTTGGAGTGAAAGCAACAGTTGAACATAGATTTCTAAATTTACAACCAAAAATTGCCACTAAGTAAATTGCAATCTCAGCCAATAGAATGCGAACAAAGAAACGGTCACTACCATATAATGGTATTTCATAGTATTTGATTAAAAACAAGGTAAGGGTCGATTAACCAAAACCTAATAGAATGTCAGACACACAAAGTGAAAGTGAAAATTGAATCAACTGTCCACATACTTCTACTTCCCTAAGTACTGCTGTCTAAAATTCAAGAAAACCAAAGCAAAAATGTTCTTATTTGAATCCTGAATATTTTCCATATTCTCCATGTTATATTCTGTGTAAATTTACATTTACATAGACATAATATTTTAAATCTGCTTTGATAAACCCTAAAACATGACTAATAGTAACAGTGTTACCTAAACTTTTTCACTATGCAAAACAGGGTGCTATACATTATTGATGCATCATATCAACTATTTTTCAGGACCACATTGGAGAAGCAGAGAAATAGAAAAAGAGAATGAGTGATTTAGTCAGTAGTGAGAGAATCCAGCAAGTAACAGAGTTGCAAATGCCACCATGTGTGTCTGACTCAGAAGAATAGGACACACTTCTCTGCACTAGATATATACGAAGAAGTGATATTCTACAGAACATTTTGAAGGAGAAAGAGTTTGTCATCTTCCCATTAGCAACATTCAGAACTTCCATTCAGAGTAACAAATCAAGCTTAATAGAGCCAAAACTAATATGGAAAATATTAGAGTCCAGCAGAGGACATTAAGACAGTTGAGTAATATTTCATGGTTAGCAGAGTTAAGGACGGGTGAGATATCTAATAAGATGAGTATAGTCAAAGACCCTATTTCAGAGTTAATAGGCAGATCATTACAAGCTTTGACCAAAGCAGTCCCCATACTGGCCTAATGAAAATCCAGAATGAAAATTATCATAAAGTACATGATGAACCAATTAGCCTGGAGCTGGGTTGCTTGTATCTGCTCAAGTATCTCAGTTGGGAATGGTAAATTAAAAACTAAAAGGAAATTAAGGCAGAAACATTAGCTTAAATTCTGGGTCCTTATGCAAAAGTTTGAGAAATTTCTTTTGCTTTTTTTAATAGAAAAACAAGCAACATATACATAGATTTCTGGCAAACAGCAAGAATCCTTATGAGGGCCTCCACTGATCTCAGAGAGTTAACAGGGTTAGTGCTTATACACCACTTGGAGGGGTAAGACATTAGCTTTTTAATTATGGTTGGAGTTTTAGAGCTACCATATAAATGGTATTTCATAGTATTTGATTAAAAACAAGGTAAGGGTCGATTAACCAAAACCTAATAGAATGTCAGACACACAAAGTGAAAGTGAAAATTGAATCAACTGTCCACATACTTCTACTTCCCTAAGTACTGCTGTCTAAAATTCAAGAAAACCAAAGCAAAAATGTTCTTATTTGAATCCTGAATATTTTCCATATTCTCCATGTTATATTCTGTGTAAATTTACATTTACATAGACATAATATTTTAAATCTGCTTTGATAAACCCTAAAACATGACTAATAGTAACAGTGTTACCTAAACTTTTTCACTATGCAAAACAGGGTGCTATACATTATTGATGCATCATATCAACTATTTTTCAGGACCACATTGGAGAAGCAGAGAAATAGAAAAAGAGAATGAGTGATTTAGTCAGTAGTGAGAGAATCCAGCAAGTAACAGAGTTGCAAATGCCACCATGTGTGTCTGACTCAGAAGAATAGGACACACTTCTCTGCACTAGATATATACGAAGAAGTGATATTCTACAGAACATTTTGAAGGAGAAAGAGTTTGTCATCTTCCCATTAGCAACATTCAGAACTTCCATTCAGAGTAACAAATCAAGCTTAATAGAGCCAAAACTAATATGGAAAATATTAGAGTCCAGCAGAGGACATTAAGACAGTTGAGTAATATTTCATGGTTAGCAGAGTTAAGGACGGGTGAGATATCTAATAAGATGAGTATAGTCAAAGACCCTATTTCAGAGTTAATAGGCAGATCATTACAAGCTTTGACCAAAGCAGTCCCCATACTGGCCTAATGAAAATCCAGAATGAAAATTATCATAAAGTACATGATGAACCAATTAGCCTGGAGCTGGGTTGCTTGTATCTGCTCAAGTATCTCAGTTGGGAATGGTAAATTAAAAACTAAAAGGAAATTAAGGCAGAAACATTAGCTTAAATTCTGGGTCCTTATGCAAAAGTTTGAGAAATTTCTTTTGCTTTTTTTAATAGAAAAACAAGCAACATATACATAGATTTCTGGCAAACAGCAAGAATCCTTATGAGGGCCTCCACTGATCTCAGGGGAGAGTTAACAGGGTTAGTGCTTATACACCACTTGGGTAAGAAAAAGGAGTATTCATTTGCTATCTTAATGTTAAATGCTACTTATGGAAAATATTTTTATAAATAGTATGGTGGTGGAGTTTTAGAGCTGTAAGTTGATGAAGAGTGTGAAAAGGAGCAAGTAGCTCATTTGAACCAAAGATAACAAAAATTTTACTAGAACCCAATGCAGAAATAATAGTTTTATTACTTCCTGATTTTCTTGCCTTATTCTGTATCAAATCTGTAAGAGAAATTTAAAGGTAGAATTTGGGTGAAAAGTAAAATAATACCAAAAAAATTACAAGATTGACATGACCCTGTTCTCCAAAGGTTTTCTTAGCTTTGAAGAAGTCTAAGAAATGAAGTGAGACTAAATCATGCAGAAGAAAGAAAACAAGCAGAAAAATAGATTGGGAAATTGCATGCAACTCTGCCATTGACTAACTATGCTGGCATTATTAATTTCCTTTCCATAACTTAGAGTCACTTTAAAAATTTATTTGCTTATTTTTATTTTTAATTTTTTTTAGTTCAGTGGAATAGTTAAGCTCATAGTGTTCTAAAAATATTTCTAGTTCAAAATGTTTTCATTTTCAAATTTTATTTAGATATTATTAGTAAAATAATAATAATAAAATAGAGGAATTATTTCAAACATGTGTTGGCTTCTTTCAAATCACAGAGAATGTTTATTTGTTTAGTTTCTAGTCCTCTGGTAAAGGCTGAACTACCTTCTCTTCCTTTCCTTACTCATTATTCTCTTTAAACTAGTTACTTAAGAATACTGTATAGTATTGACTCCAAACACCATTCCATTGTTCTAAACTTTTTGGAAGTGCCTTGATAAGATACAGACAGTAGAAAAGCATTATTACTTAGAAGTCACAAGTCATGTTCAAAATTATAACTCAGCTTAGTCACCATATTGAATCTATCATCTAAATGATATTAGGCTATTAGAAAAAATAATAAAAATAACTTTCAATACTGAGTCCTTATGCAAAAGTTTGAGAAATTTCTTTTGCTTTTTTTAATAGAAAAACAAGCAACATATACATAGATTTCTGGCAAACAGCAAGAATCCTTATGAGGGCCTCCACTGATCTCAGGGGAGAGTTAACAGGGTTAGTGCTTATACACCACTTGGGTAAGAAAAAGGAGTATTCATTTGCTATCTTAATGTTAAATGCTACTTATGGAAAATATTTTTATAAATAGTATGGTGGTGGAGTTTTAGAGCTGTAAGTTGATGAAGAGTGTGAAAAGGAGCAAGTAGCTCATTTGAACCAAAGATAACAAAAATTTTACTAGAACCCAATGCAGAAATAATAGTTTTATTACTTCCTGATTTTCTTGCCTTATTCTGTATCAAATCTGTAAGAGAAATTTAAAGGTAGAATTTGGGTGAAAAGTAAAATAATACCAAAAAAATTACAAGATTGACATGACCCTGTTCTCCAAAGGTTTTCTTAGCTTTGAAGAAGTCTAAGAAATGAAGTGAGACTAAATCATGCAGAAGAAAGAAAACAAGCAGAAAAATAGATTGGGAAATTGCATGCAACTCTGCCATTGACTAACTATGCTGGCATTATTAATTTCCTTTCCATAACTTAGAGTCACTTTAAAAATTTATTTGCTTATTTTTATTTTTAATTTTTTTTAGTTCAGTGGAATAGTTAAGCTCATAGTGTTCTAAAAATATTTCTAGTTCAAAATGTTTTCATTTTCAAATTTTATTTAGATATTATTAGTAAAATAATAATAATAAAATAGAGGAATTATTTCAAACATGTGTTGGCTTCTTTCAAATCACAGAGAATGTTTATTTGTTTAGTTTCTAGTCCTCTGGTAAAGGCTGAACTACCTTCTCTTCCTTTCCTTACTCATTATTCTCTTTAAACTAGTTACTTAAGAATACTGTATAGTATTGACTCCAAACACCATTCCATTGTTCTAAACTTTTTGGAAGTGCCTTGATAAGATACAGACAGTAGAAAAGCATTATTACTTAGAAGTCACAAGTCATGTTCAAAATTATAACTCAGCTTAGTCACCATATTGAATCTATCATCTAAATGATATTAGGCTATTAGAAAAAATAATAAAAATAACTTTCAATACTGAGCATATGCTATCTAAATTTATTTAACAGAAAGTGTCATATCTATAGAGAAAATTTTGCAAAAGGGGAGTAGAGAAAGCAAGAGAGAAAACTTTTAAATAATTTACAAGAAACAATTAGTTTTCCTTAATTATGACTGGTCAGGAGAGAATTACCCCGCTACACAAATGGGTTATCTTCTTGGGAACATACTTATGTATGTCTCTGAATATGGAACTGCTAATAAATATTACCAGTCATGTTTCATAGCTGGGTCCTTCAATTTATCACCAGATGGTAAATTTGAGTCAAAGTTAGTTTAATAAAATGGTGTGGGTGTCAGAGTCAGACACACTTATGCTGAAAACCCAGCTTCACCATTTCATAATTATGTAATTTTCAAGCCAGTTCCTGAGCCTTGGTCCATCAACTTATAATTATGGCAATATTATCTAATCATGGGGCTATTTAAAAAAAATAAACAATGTAAAAACTCTCAGCACAATGCTTGGAACACAGTAGCTGCTTGAGTGTGGTGGGAGCTTCATGGCAGTTCCTGATCGCCTCCACATTGCATCACAGAAAACTGCTCAGATGCACCTTAGTAAAGAGACTTAAAACACAGGTTAGATGGTGGCAATTTAAGCAAATGGATAAAACTGAAAATTTTCAAAAGTGGAATGCAAGGACTGATTAGGAAGAAGCTATGTTAAAATTGGGCATCTTTGTACCTGATAATATTTACTAGAAAATGGTGACCAGAAGGGGCCAGAGTTCCTGCAAGATTGACAGTTACCTTATCTGGAATACTTGTTCTTACAAGAAGATGTGAAAGGTTTAATGTTTGATTTAAAGGATAGACCATTTTTCTCAGAATGGCAGTTGTTTTTGGACACAGGATTTACAGTATATCTGGCAATTCTATATTCATGTGGCAATGATAGGTAGGGGCATTCAGGTCCTTAAGCATCTCTACAAACCTAGGGGGCACTATCTTTGCTGAGATGGCACACACACTGAAGCTAGTGAGAGAATCCCAGTCATGCTGGAATTCAACATAGCTTCCTCTTGAACATCTCTGTGGGTCTAACTACTCCCAAACAATTTATGTACTGCCACACACAGAGTCCAAGAAGAAGCCATTGTGGGAGTAAAGTAATTGACAAATGCTATCTAAATTTATTTAACAGAAAGTGTCATATCTATAGAGAAAATTTTGCAAAAGGGAGTAGAGAAAGCAAGAGAGAAAACTTTTAAATAATTTACAAGAAACAATTAGTTTTCCTTAATTATGACTGGTCAGGAGAGAATTACCCCGCTACACAAATGGGTTATCTTCTTGGGAACATACTTATGTATGTCTCTGAATATGGAACTGCTAATAAATATTACCAGTCATGTTTCATAGCTGGGTCCTTCAATTTATCACCAGATGGTAAATTTGAGTCAAAGTTAGTTTAATAAAATGGTGTGGGTGTCAGAGTCAGACACACTTATGCTGAAAACCCAGCTTCACCATTTCATAATTATGTAATTTTCAAGCCAGTTCCTGAGCCTTGGTCCATCAACTTATAATTATGGCAATATTATCTAATCATGGGGCTATTTAAAAAATAAACAATGAAAAAACTCTCAGCACAATGCTTGGAACACAGTAGCTGCTTGAGTGTGGTGGGAGCTTCATGGCAGTTCCTGATCGCCTCCACATTGCATCACAGAAAACTGCTCAGATGCACCTTAGTAAAGAGACTTAAAACACAGGTTAGATGGTGGCAATTTAAGCAAATGGATAAAACTGAAAATTTTCAAAAGTGGAATGCAAGGACTGATTAGGAAGAAGCTATGTTAAAATTGGGCATCTTTGTACCTGATAATATTTACTAGAAAATGGTGACCAGAAGGGGCCAGAGTTCCTGCAAGATTGACAGTTACCTTATCTGGAATACTTGTTCTTACAAGAAGATGTGAAAGGTTTAATGTTTGATTTAAAGGATAGACCATTTTTCTCAGAATGGCAGTTGTTTTTGGACACAGGATTTACAGTATATCTGGCAATTCTATATTCATGTGGCAATGATAGGTAGGGGCATTCAGGTCCTTAAGCATCTCTACAAACCTAGGGGGCACTATCTTTGCTGAGATGGCACACACACTGAAGCTAGTGAGAGAATCCCAGTCATGCTGGAATTCAACATAGCTTCCTCTTGAACATCTCTGTGGGTCTAACTACTCCCAAACAATTTATGTACTGCCACACACAGAGTCCAAGAAGAAGCCATTGTGGGAGTAAAGTAATTGACAAATGAATATTATTGATTGCATTTAACCAAATATCTTGAGAACATCAAGAGTGCTGGCTGATCAGAGAGCAAGGAGGACATGGATGGCTCTGCAGTTAACATGCAGTTCTTCCCTCTTTTGCAGATATTTGCATAAAGTTTTTCTTTTTTTTTTTTTTTTGTCAGAAAAAATTATGAAAGTGTCACTTTCCCTTTGCAGTTAATTCAGGAGAGATCCTCAATTCGAGCAGGGCACATTTTCATGCAAATACAGCAGCACAGTTTCCAGCCCCCTAATAGCTTCTTACAAATGATGTGCCATTACAACGAGGTTTATTTAAACAAATTTAATACATCTTTAATCAAGCTGGAGAGCATTTTCAAAGGTCACGCTCCAAATCAGGATCACTGTACTGAGCTTATCAAAGTATTAGCTTAAGGGGGAGGGAGAATTATTTCTTGGACAAGTAATTTTAGGCAAATCTTTATTTACATTTTTATTCAGTTATTAAATTTTATTCCTTTCCCTCCTCCTTCTAGTCTCCATTTATGAACCTATAAGAAAGTCTGCAAATGGAGCTATAAGCATATCACTGCAGTCAGTCCTTCTAGAGGCGACGCCTTTGAAGACAGAGGGTCTAAAAGGCAAGGACAAGAGACCAGGCATTTTCAATGTCAGAGATAATCTTTTAGTGCCTCTAAAGCATCCTTCCTGATAATATTTACTAGAAAATGGTGACCAGAAGGGGCCAGAGTTCCTGCAAGATTGACAGTTACCTTATCTGGAATACTTGTTCTTACAAGAAGATGTGAAAGGTTTAATGTTTGATTTAAAGGATAGACCATTTTTCTCAGAATGGCAGTTGTTTTTGGACACAGGATTTACAGTATATCTGGCAATTCTATATTCATGTGGCAATGATAGGTAGGGGCATTCAGGTCCTTAAGCATCTCTACAAACCTAGGGGGCACTATCTTTGCTGAGATGGCACACACACTGAAGCTAGTGAGAGAATCCCAGTCATGCTGGAATTCAACATAGCTTCCTCTTGAACATCTCTGTGGGTCTAACTACTCCCAAACAATTTATGTACTGCCACACACAGAGTCCAAGAAGAAGCCATTGTGGGAGTAAAGTAATTGACAAATGAATATTATTGATTGCATTTAACCAAATATCTTGAGAACATCAAGAGTGCTGGCTGATCAGAGAGCAAGGAGGACATGGATGGCTCTGCAGTTAACATGCAGTTCTTCCCTCTTTTGCAGATATTTGCATAAAGTTTTTCTTTTTTTTTTTTTTTTTTCAGAAAAAATTATGAAAGTGTCACTTTCCCTTTGCAGTTAATTCAGGAGAGATCCTCAATTCGAGCAGGGCACATTTTCATGCAAATACAGCAGCACAGTTTCCAGCCCCCTAATAGCTTCTTACAAATGATGTGCCATTACAACGAGGTTTATTTAAACAAATTTAATACATCTTTAATCAAGCTGGAGAGCATTTTCAAAGGTCACGCTCCAAATCAGGATCACTGTACTGAGCTTATCAAAGTATTAGCTTAAGGGGGAGGGAGAATTATTTCTTGGACAAGTAATTTTAGGCAAATCTTTATTTACATTTTTATTCAGTTATTAAATTTTATTCCTTTCCCTCCTCCTTCTAGTCTCCATTTATGAACCTATAAGAAAATCTGCAAATGGAGCTATAAGCATATCACTGCAGTCAGTCCTTCTAGAGGCGACGCCTTTGAAGACAGAGGGTCTAAAAGGCAAGGACAAGAGACCAGGCATTTTCAATGTCAGAGATAATCTTTTAGTGCCTCTAAAGCATCCTTCCCAAAGGTCTCACATTAGACTCTGTATACACTGCTGAAATTCTAATGCACTATTTCCTTGGTGGATAAATGAAATAGACTTTGAAAGTTGCCCTAACCAAGACCCTCATTCTTTCTCCCTCTGTCTCTCTATGTGTCTGTCTTTATCTCTCTTTATGTATAACTTATATGCAAACACATATTTATTACCTTCCATTAATTATTCCAACAAGCACTTAATGTGATTATTTGAGGTTCTTCCTGACTCCTGAATCTTTTACATGAATGTTTACAGAACAGATCAGCTTGATTCACCTAAGAAAAATAAGTTTATCTTTGATACTAAATCTGTGAACAAATGTCAGTAACAGCAACCACCGTATGCAGTCACGGTGACAGAGGAAATGTCAGTGTTTTCAGTTTGAGCTTCCATTCTGTACAATTCAACCCTTTATCCAAGTGTAAAAGTAACTAATGAGGCCCCAAGATTAAAGGGGAAGTGAACTCTGCAAGAACACAGAAATAGCTGATGGGAAGAGAAGAGTTACTCCCGAGGATTTTAATGCTCATTAGACTCAGGAGCTTTCAAACTTCTCAACAACATAGAAATGAAACAGAGCATCTGAAAAGACAACCCCGAGATAATGAAAAGATCATGCAGCATGACTATTGAATCTATTTGTGGGGGTCTTAGTTCACTACCGGGAGTTGCCTCTAGGGTGAAGAAAACTGGAGAATTGAAAAACATACCAAAACAAAAAAACAAGAGAATCACAGAGATAATCGTGTTTGTAGGCCAACAAGGGGCAAAGCACCACCTCTCTATGCAAAGGACATGCACTTAGCATCCACCCTAAATGTATTGTCTAGTAGGTGCAGGCAAAGTGATAGTATGTAGGTAGGAAATAGAAGAAAGAAAAGAAAACTGTGTGTGGCTTAGGATACAAGGGAATTCACATATGATCAATAACAGCAGAACAAGGATCAGTAAACAGCGAACAGGGATTTGGCTTGATAAAAAGAAATTATGGAATGTTTCATTATCAGGTATTTGGTGGCAAAACTTTAAAACAAAATAAAAACATAAGCAAAACAAACAAAAAAACCTATTGCACACAGCAGAAAGTAAACATATTTGAAGATTTACAAATTTCTATTTACAAACTGGTGTTTCCCCTTTCTTCCTAACACAATTCTCCCACTATTCTGAAGGCATAGAAAGTCATTTTCAAGGGATGTGTGGCAAAAATTAAAAATGAAGGTGAGCTTTGAGATATTTTACATTCCTGACTTATTCAAATTACGCACTCTTTCAAAAAGGTGATGATTTGGTTGAAGGAGTAGAGAAGTTATCTCAGTTTGAATAAGTGGCAGTCAGTTTTTTTTAAATCTCTGAGCAAATTTTTATGTGTTTTGATGTCTTCATATTCTAATATTAACAGCTCTATCATAGCCTGGCTTATACTCTGTGTCTTTTTTTCTTATCTCTTTTTTTGAATTCTTTAATTGGTAGGAAATTGTTTTACAGTTTTGTGTTGGTTTTCAGTTTGAGCTTCCATTCTGTACAATTCAACCCTTTATCCAAGTGTAAAAGTAACTAATGAGGCCCCAAGATTAAAGGGGAAGTGAACTCTGCAAGAACACAGAAATAGCTGATGGGAAGAGAAGAGTTACTCCCGAGGATTTTAATGCTCATTAGACTCAGGAGCTTTCAAACTTCTCAACAACATAGAAATGAAACAGAGCATCTGAAAAGACAACCCCGAGATAATGAAAAGATCATGCAGCATGACTATTGAATCTATTTGTGGGGGTCTTAGTTCACTACCGGGAGTTGCCTCTAGGGTGAAGAAAACTGGAGAATTGAAAAACATACCAAAACAAAAAAACAAGAGAATCACAGAGATAATCGTGTTTGTAGGCCAACAAGGGGCAAAGCACCACCTCTCTATGCAAAGGACATGCACTTAGCATCCACCCTAAATGTATTGTCTAGTAGGTGCAGGCAAAGTGATAGTATGTAGGTAGGAAATAGAAGAAAGAAAAGAAAACTGTGTGTGGCTTAGGATACAAGGGAATTCACATATGATCAATAACAGCAGAACAAGGATCAGTAAACAGCGAACAGGGATTTGGCTTGATAAAAAGAAATTATGGAATGTTTCATTATCAGGTATTTGGTGGCAAAACTTTAAAACAAAATAAAAACATAAGCAAAACAAACAAAAAAACCTATTGCACACAGCAGAAAGTAAACATATTTGAAGATTTACAAATTTCTATTTACAAACTGGTGTTTCCCCTTTCTTCCTAACACAATTCTCCCACTATTCTGAAGGCATAGAAAGTCATTTTCAAGGGATGTGTGGCAAAAATTAAAAATGAAGGTGAGCTTTGAGATATTTTACATTCCTGACTTATTCAAATTACGCACTCTTTCAAAAAGGTGATGATTTGGTTGAAGGAGTAGAGAAGTTATCTCAGTTTGAATAAGTGGCAGTCAGTTTTTTTTAAATCTCTGAGCAAATTTTTATGTGTTTTGATGTCTTCATATTCTAATATTAACAGCTCTATCATAGCCTGGCTTATACTCTGTGTCTTTTTTTCTTATCTCTTTTTTTGAATTCTTTAATTGGTAGGAAATTGTTTTACAGTTTTGTGTTGGTTTTCTCTCCCCTTCTCACTCCCAGCTCTCTAGGTCATCACAGAGTACCAGACTGGTCTCCGCATATTATTTAATAACTTTCCACTATCTATTGTACATGTGATAGTGTACATATGTCAATGCTATGGAAACCAGTATGGAGATTCCCTAAAAACCTAGGAAGAAATCTGCTATATGACACAGTAACCCCACTACTGGGCATTTACCCCAAGAAAACCACAATTCTCTATGTCTTACAATATTCCTTAGTCCCTTAGTTCCTTAGTCTTGCTTCTCATCTACAGTGTTCTTTACTTATCTCCCTCCTTGAGCCACACTCCCTTTCTTCTCTTCTTCCTAAACCAGAGTCTGGAATTCTAAGGACATTTAGCACAGTGTTTCAGCAGCTGTGGTGCCAAAAGCTGTGTTTCTGCATGCAGGTCTGAGTGTGATGAGGTGTGGGAGTGATGTGGCACAATTAAGAGTCATTTTCAACATTGCCTGCTCATACTATTCACCTGTGCAGCCTAATAAATGTGTACATCCCAGTGCACTGCTTAGAGACTCTGATATTTGATCTGTCCTGAAGCATGGGATCTATATTTTGAAAAAATTTTCCTGGATGATTCCTATAGAAAGAATAGTAGAATCCTGAAACAGGCATGTCATCTTCCTGACTAATTCATTTTCTCGCTATGTTATCCAGTCACTTATCCTCTTTAAGCCTCCGTTTGAAAGATGGAGAACCATTCATTTATCCTTTCATTCTTTTAGAAAGTATTTATTATGTATCTAACTTGTTCTTTGCATAAATGAATATTTTTCCAGAATATTTCAGTCTACTGGAGTAGAATGATTTAAATCTGATAGGTATGTATAAAGACCTAAGAAAGCTGTAGCTATCAGTTCTTTCCAGTGATGTCAAAATTGGGAAGACTTTATAGATCAAGTGATATTAACCAGGATTTAAATGATAAATATACTTTTACTAGGAGAAAGAGGAAAGGGGGTTTAGCAAGGAGGAGAGAGCATATTTAAGACATAGAATCATGAAATGTGGTTTTCTAAGGCTGTGGCTTGAGAAATAAGATAAAGCTTATTGGTTAAGCAATGAGGTAATATTGGGAAGTGTGACTAGAAAGGCAAGTTAAGGCTGAACTTTCAGTTTCTGAAAAAACATGCTGAATTTGGATTTTTTTCTCGTGGAAGATGAGTTACCAGTTTTTTCTCTGCCTGCTTTTAACATAAAAATCACACATACACAAGGAGGGATTTGTAATTCCTGAGGTAAATTTAGTATCAGATAGAAGAAGAGACTGGGGCAGAAAAACTGATTAAGAAAGAGAAACAAGAAGGGGAAAAATTTGAGAGTCATTCTTAGGTGAATCAATAGACTGTGATGACTAACACTAGGAGATAAGGAGAAATGACCATTGGTTTTTTAGATGGTTTGTAGATGAAACAAAATTAAATAAAATATTTCAAAATTGTAAAATCTTGCAGTGAAAAAATCAATGAAGACTTCTCCAAAGATAAACCTTGGTCTGATTATTCAAGCTAATAGCTTAAAGGAGAGAATCACTGAAATATAGCCATTGCCTGCTTCATTTAGCTTAAATTTTCCAGCACTGAGTGTGTAGGGAGTGATGTGGCACAATTAAGAGTCATTTTCAACATTGCCTGCTCATACTATTCACCTGTGCAGCCTAATAAAGTGTACATCCCAGTGCACTGCTCAGAGTCTCTGATATTTGATCTGTCCTGAAGCATGGGATCTATATTTTGAAAAAATTTTCCTGGATGATTCCTATAGAAAGAATAGTAGAATCCTGAAACAGGCATGTCATCTTCCTGACTAATTCATTTTCTCGCTATGTTATCCAGTCACTTATCCTCTTTAAGCCTCCGTTTGAAAGATGGAGAACCATTCATTTATCCTTTCATTCTTTTAGAAAGTATTTATTATGTATCTAACTTGTTCTTTGCATAAATGAATATTTTTCCAGAATATTTCAGTCTACTGGAGTAGAATGATTTAAATCTGATAGGTATGTATAAAGACCTAAGAAAGCTGTAGCTATCAGTTCTTTCCAGTGATGTCAAAATTGGGAAGACTTTATAGATCAAGTGATATTAACCAGGATTTAAATGATAAATATACTTTTACTAGGAGAAAGAGGAAAGGGGGTTTAGCAAGGAGGAGAGAGCATATTTAAGACATAGAATCATGAAATGTGGTTTTCTAAGGCTGTGGCTTGAGAAATAAGATAAAGCTTATTGGTTAAGCAATGAGGTAATATTGGGAAGTGTGACTAGAAAGGCAAGTTAAGGCTGAACTTTCAGTTTCTGAAAAAACATGCTGAATTTGGATTTTTTTCTCGTGGAAGATGAGTTACCAGTTTTTTCTCTGCCTGCTTTTAACATAAAAATCACACATACACAAGGAGGGATTTGTAATTCCTGAGGTAAATTTAGTATCAGATAGAAGAAGAGACTGGGGCAGAAAAACTGATTAAGAAAGAGAAACAAGAAGGGAAAGATTTGAGAGTCATTCTTAGGTGAATCAATAGACTGTGATGACTAACACTAGGAGATAAGGAGAAATGACCATTGGTTTTTTTTAGATGGTTTGTAGATGAAACAAAATTAAATAAAATATTTCAAAATTGTAAAATCTTGCAGTGAAAAAAATCAATGAAGACTTCTCCAAAAAGATAAACCTTGGTCTGATTATTCAAGCTAATAGCTTAAAGGAGAGAATCACTGAAATATAGCCAGTGTCCACATGCTATTTAATGAAGCTGAAAGAAGGATGACTTGATTCAATAACATGATATAACTTTTTTCACATATTTTGAAATATATGAAATTCTAAAGACTCATCTGTTCTCCTGTTCTCGCTTTCTGTTTTAGCCTATACGAGCTTAAAGATTTTTGTTGTTGCTGCCATAGTTCCTTCAATAGTAAAGCAATGGTTAAATTATTTATCAGCATCTTTGCCTGGTTGTAGAGAATTCCCTGAAGAAGGGCGTGGCTACACTCTCAAGTATTCTTGCCTGGAGAATTCCAGGAACAGAGGAGTCTGGTGGGGTCCATGGGGTTACAAAGAGTCTGATATGACTGAAAAACTAACTTTTTCACTTTCACTGATAGACTATGGCCCAATGAATTATTGGAGAAAATGTAAATGATTTTGAAGAAGGAAACTGAGGCTCATGCTCAATAATGATTAACTATAAAGTTCCTTTTGCCCTATGAGATATGTCTGTGGTGCTGAAACCATTGTTCTGATAAGGTCAGAATGTTCCACTCCTGATTCTATAGGTCATTAATCTCACCTGTAATCCCTAGAAACTCTTGTGTTCTGTAGCAGTTGATTTTAATGTACCCCAAAATCACCAACTGTACCTGCATATGTTAATCCTATGAAAGAACAGCTCACCCCAAGACCAAGGCCCAGAATTTCTGAGCATTAACTCATCTGGGACCATCGGTATAATAAATCTGAGCTCTTCAACCCTCCAAGTGTGGTTGCTTCAAAGGTTTCATTTGTAATTCCTGAGGTAAATTTAGTATCAGATAGAAGAAGAGACTGGGGCAGAAAAACTGATTAAGAAAGAGAAACAAGAAGGGAAAGATTTGAGAGTCATTCTTAGGTGAATCAATAGACTGTGATGACTAACACTAGGAGATAAGGAGAAATGACCATTGGTTTTTTTTAGATGGTTTGTAGATGAAACAAAATTAAATAAAATATTTCAAAATTGTAAAATCTTGCAGTGAAAAAAATCAATGAAGACTTCCCCAAAAAAGATAAACCTTGGTCTGATTATTCAAGCTAATAGCTTAAAGGAGAGAATCACTGAAATATAGCCAGTGTCCACATGCTATTTAATGAAGCTGAAAGAAGGATGACTTGATTCAATAACATGATATAACTTTTTTCACATATTTTGAAATATATGAAATTCTAAAGACTCATCTGTTCTCCTGTTCTCGCTTTCTGTTTTAGCCTATACGAGCTTAAAGATTTTTGTTGTTGCTGCCATAGTTCCTTCAATAGTAAAGCAATGGTTAAATTATTTATCAGCATCTTTGCCTGGTTGTAGAGAATTCCCTGAAGAAGGGCGTGGCTACACTCTCAAGTATTCTTGCCTGGAGAATTCCAGGAACAGAGGAGTCTGGTGGGGTCCATGGGGTTACAAAGAGTCTGATATGACTGAAAAACTAACTTTTTCACTTTCACTGATAGACTATGGCCCAATGAATTATTGGAGAAAATGTAAATGATTTTGAAGAAGGAAACTGAGGCTCATGCTCAATAATGATTAACTATAAAGTTCCTTTTGCCCTATGAGATATGTCTGTGGTGCTGAAACCATTGTTCTGATAAGGTCAGAATGTTCCACTCCTGATTCTATAGGTCATTAATCTCACCTGTAATCCCTAGAAACTCTTGTGTTCTGTAGCAGTTGATTTTAATGTACCCCAAAATCACCAACTGTACCTGCATATGTTAATCCTATGAAAGAACAGCTCACCCCAAGACCAAGGCCCAGAATTTCTGAGCATTAACTCATCTGGGACCATCGGTATAATAAATCTGAGCTCTTCAACCCTCCAAGTGTGGTGCTTGGCTTCTCAAAGGTTTCATTTCTGCAACATTTGACATTATTCTACACGTCTCTGAGTTGAGTTAAAAGAAATGACACATCCATAATGTTCACCTCTTGAATGAGGAAGTGATGTGGTGGGGAATGGGGCAAAGTGGGTCTACGCATAGGAGAACATGACTTTTCTATGAACCTCCCTGTCTTACTTTGTTTTGGTCTGAAAAGGGCATAACTTGAACTGAAAACCTTGCCTACAAATATACTTTTTTGTTATTGGTTATACAGACTTAATTTTTCTGAAGTTTTCAGCTCATAGCAAAACTGAGAAGAAGGTAAACTCCCTGCCCCAATACACGCACAGTTTCTTCAATTATCAACATCTTACACCACAAAGGTAAATTAGTTGCAATAAGTGCCTCTATATCATTACCACTTCAAATAATTATCACCTCAAATCCATTATATTATGGTTCACTCTTGGTATTGTATATTGTATTGGATTTGACAAATGTTTAATGATGTATATCTAATACTGTAGTATCAAAAAACAATCCCACTGATGTAAATAGCGTCTGTGTGCCACCCATTTATCACTGCATCCCCTCTAAAGCCTGGAACACACTGATTTTTCCACTATCTTCTAGTATTGTCTTTTCCAGAACCTCACATAATTGAAATCATACACATTCTGTATGTACACATCATATAGAGTATGTGGCTTTTGTTTTGTGTTTTTTTTTTTTCCTATTGATCTTTCATTTATTTATCTTTGTTCTTTGGCCTTTCTGGGCCTCCCATCGCAGTGGCCTCTCTTGTTGTAGAGCCCCAGCTCTGGGCGCATGTGCTCCAGAGCTCTGGCTTGGCAGTTGGACACATCAGTCCAGCCGCTCCACAGCACATGGGATTTTCCCAGGCCAGGGATCGAACCGGAGTCCCTTGCACTGCAAGGCGGTGTCCTTTCCCACTGGACCACCAGGGAAGCCCCGTATGTGACTTATGAATATTGGTTTCTTTCATTTCAATATTCATTTGTAAAAAGTGCTCCCATGTCTTTTCATGGCTCAATAGATCATTTCCTTTTAGCACTGAATAATATTCCATTGTCTGGATGTACCACAGTTTATTTATCCATGTAATTACTGAAGGACAACTTGGTTGCTTCCAGGCTTTCACAATTATAAATAAAGCTGCTATAAATGTCTGTGCACAGTTTGTGTGTGTGTGTGTGTGTGTGGACATATGTTTTCAACTCATTTGTGTAACTACCAAGAAGTATAATTGCTAAATTGTATGGTAAATGTATGTTGCTTTGTAAGAAACTGTAAAACCCTCTTCTAATGTGGTTATATCATTTTGTGCTTCTACTAGCAGAAATGTGATTTTCTGTTGTCCTACATTCTTGCCAGCATTTGGTGTTACCAGTGTTTTGGATTCTGGCCAGTGTAATAGGTGTGAAGTGATACCACCCTGTTTTAATTTGTATTTCCCTACCTAATGATGTATGAGGTTGAGCATCTTCTGATGCACTTATTTGCCATCTGTCTATAGTCTTTGGTAAATTGCCTGTCCATGAATTTTCTCATTTTAATCAGGTTGTTCATTTTCTTGCTGTTGAGTTTTAAGAGTTCTTTGTGCATTCTCGACAACATGTTATAATCAGACATTTTTCAAAGATATTTTCTATCCATGTGTGCCTTGTCTTCTTTTTCTCATCAGTGTCTTTTTCAGAGAAGAAATTTTAATTTGGGTAAGGTTTGCCTTCAGTTCTGAAATAAAAATTTGTTTCATGGATGTTACTTTTGGTGTTGTATCTAAAAGTCATCCTCATATGTAAATTTATACAGATTTCCTTCTATAAAGTCTTATGGTTTTATTTTTTGCATTTTATATTTATGTCTATGATCCATTTTGAGTTAGTCTTTGTGAGGGTTATAATATCTGTATCTAGATGGATGTCCAGTTTCCTTTTGCTCAGGAAGAGGACAACAGCTTAATCATGGATGGACATTGTTTTATTTAGGAAAAGGCTGTTACAAAAACCGTTTCCTATGTTTGGTGGGCTTTTAGGTTCTGCCTGCAAACTGAAAGATCAGAAAAGAACTAATAACATTCTGGAAAAGAGTATAGAGCGATAACTCTGAAAGACAAGTTGCTGTCGTTCAGTTGCTAAGTCATGTCTGACTCCTTGCGACTCCATGGACTGCAAGACACCAGGCTTTCCTGTCCTTCACCATCTCCCAGAGTTTGCTCAAACACATATCCATTGAGTCAGTGATGCCATCCAACCATCTCATACTCTTTCACCCGCTTCTCTTCCTTCCTTCAATATTTTCCAGCATCAGGGTCTTTTCCAATAAGTCAGCTCTTTGTATCAGGTGACCAAAGTATTGGAGGTTCAGCATGAGTTCTCTCAATGAATATTCAGGATTGATTTCCTTAGGATTGACTGGTTTGATCTCCTTCCTGTCGAAGGGAGTCTCAAGAATCTTTTCTAGTGCCACAGTTTGAAAGCATCAATTTTTGGAGACTCAGTTGTCTTTATGGTCCAACTCTCATATTCATACATGACTAGTAGTGCTGTCAATATATTTCCTTTAGCAAATTCTTTATATATAATAAACATTTATATTTTCTTATCTTGGATAAGCATTTTCCTAGGAATGTATGCATTCTGTGCTGTTGAGTTTTAAGAGTTCTTTGTGCATTCTCGACAACATGTTATAATCAGACATTTTTCAAAGATATTTTCTATCCATGTGTGCCTTGTCTTCTTTTTCTCATCAGTGTCTTTTTCAGAGAAGAAATTTTAATTTGGGTAAGGTTTGCCTTCAGTTCTGAAATAAAAATTTGTTTCATGGATGTTACTTTTGGTGTTGTATCTAAAAGTCATCCTCATATGTAAATTTATACAGATTTCCTTCTATAAAGTCTTATGGTTTTATTTTTTGCATTTTATATTTATGTCTATGATCCATTTTGAGTTAGTCTTTGTGAGGGTTATAATATCTGTATCTAGATGGATGTCCAGTTTCCTTTTGCTCAGGAAGAGGACAACAGCTTAATCATGGATGGACATTGTTTTATTTAGGAAAAGGCTGTTACAAAAACCGTTTCCTATGTTTGGTGGGCTTTTAGGTTCTGCCTGCAAACTGAAAGATCAGAAAAGAACTAATAACATTCTGGAAAAGAGTATAGAGCGATAACTCTGAAAGACAAGTTGCTGTCGTTCAGTTGCTAAGTCATGTCTGACTCCTTGCGACTCCATGGACTGCAAGACACCAGGCTTTCCTGTCCTTCACCATCTCCCAGAGTTTGCTCAAACACATATCCATTGAGTCAGTGATGCCATCCAACCATCTCATACTCTTTCACCCGCTTCTCTTCCTTCCTTCAATATTTTCCAGCATCAGGGTCTTTTCCAATAAGTCAGCTCTTTGTATCAGGTGACCAAAGTATTGGAGGTTCAGCATGAGTTCTCTCAATGAATATTCAGGATTGATTTCCTTAGGATTGACTGGTTTGATCTCCTTCCTGTCGAAGGGAGTCTCAAGAATCTTTTCTAGTGCCACAGTTTGAAAGCATCAATTTTTGGAGACTCAGTTGTCTTTATGGTCCAACTCTCATATTCATACATGACTAGTAGTGCTGTCAATATATTTCCTTTAGCAAATTCTTTATATATAATAAACATTTATATTTTCTTATCTTGGATAAGCATTTTTTTGCCCTTAGGGGAATGTATGCATTCTGTCTGAAAAACTCCCCATAAGAGTTTAGAAGTTAGCAATTAAGAGAAGAGGTTGCACTTCAGACTAAATAAATTAGCCATTCAGAAACATACTACTGAGAATTACTTGTACTGAATATTACCCTGGCATATGAGACAGCCAGATTCTTTCCTATTTCAAAGATGGAGCACCACCGTTGAGAGCAGTATATTGTATTTGTCCAAGGAAAATTGAAAGGGGGTGCTCCTTCAGGAAAGGTAAAAATAAGGTAAGGCTCCACAAGGAAAATAAGGTCAGTAACAGGGGTCTGCTAATAAAGACACTACTCAGTCAAGTTCCTGGTTTGCAGCTGAGTCACATTTAATAAAAAACATCATTTTTAAAATAGTGGGAGGGAACAAAGGGAAAAAGATAAGAACACAAGATAAGAACAAAAGGTATTACCAACCCATAGGTTGAAGGGGCAGTGGTAGAATTTTGAAGGGTACTCAGTGGGAGTGGACCACTTAAGATCCATGCCTTTTGAGAGACAAATGACCTGTAGTGGGAGCCAGTAGAATATATGCCTTTGTGTCATTTTTCTTTTACTTTCCAAACATATTCCTTTATCTCTCACTGGCTAAAATGAACCAGAAATCAAACATAAAAGGATATTGTAGAATCAGTTCTGACAATTCAGTTACCCAGAGCACAGAGCAGAATGGAATGTAGACCTGTAGAGAACAAATCAGGAAGTGTAGACTATATGCAACACAGCTACCATCTGAACCACATGTTTGTGTGTGTGTGTGTCTCTGTGTGTGTGTTTCTGTATGAGAGAGAGAATGAAGGGAGAGATACCTTTAATTTAGTCCTTGAATCTAATAAGGTCTCAGTATTTTCACTCCTCTACTTTTTCCTAGTTGTTCAATAAAATATTATTTTTCCAGTCTTATACTACTGGCCAAAATGAAAAAGGAATTCAATATGAAGAGCGGCCTTAGCTGCAGACGTTTCTGCTAAAATCAGCACAGCAAGCACTGCCATGAACCAAAGAATACTATGAATCTGGGACTTCTAGAAATCAACAATGATGTAAGACATTAAGTAAGAAGAAGAGAAGACATTTCAGCAAGAAGAAGGAACTAAGATTTGCAAGCAGTGTAGTATGTGTGGGCTCAGAAGTAGATTTGAGACCATGCTCTTTAGAATTGTACTTTCAAAATATATAAAAAAGGTGATACAGGATACAATTTGTGGATATTCTAACACATTACTTTTAAAACATGTTTATCACTAACAGCGTAGAAAAGAGTCCTTTTTACTTATTTCCAGATTGCCTTGCATGGATCCATGAAGAGGAAGTTCCTAGTTTATTTTGACTTTTTGATTATTTAGAGCCATTCATCAAGAATAATTTGCAGGTTTTAACCTTTCTACAGACACACTCATTTAAATGAGAGAAAATATTCTGCATGCTGACTTCCAGGCTAATTTCTTACTATCATTCAGGATGGATTTGGGCCAACTCTTTCAGCCATTAGCTACATGATATAAATTGATTTTAATAATGCATTCCAAATACAAACAGAAATGATTATTGTGTGAGTATGTTTTGAACTATCTGTTCATCATTGTTAATCCAGATAAGTGAAAATTTATCCCATTTCTAATTTCTGTTATTTAGTAATTAGATCCCTTTGACTTTTTGGTTCCTGTTGGATAGTAATTAATATAAAGACTAACCATTTTTCTTGGAAGAAAAATACAGTGAAAGCCTCTTGAGAAAAATATATCATATGCAGAAAGTCACACGTCTGTCAGAAAGAGGTAATTTATTTCATATATAATGGAAACTAATATAAAAATGAGTGGAAGCATCTTTTACAAAAATCATTTGGCATCCTGTGAATGCTAAATAGATATACATTTATTTCTAAGAGTGTGTTACCTTTTCACCTTTTGGTGTGCTGGCACTAAATATATTGCAGTGCCAGTATTTGAATAATGGCATTCTAATTTAAAATTTTTACTAATAATCATCAATTTTATCTATATAGTCTCTCTATATCACAAACATAGAGCATAGTTCCTAGCTCTTACACTTAAATTATAACTTTGTTTTATTATGGAATTGAATGGAACATCTAAAAGTTATCTCATATGAATGCAAACATATTTTATACTTCACTATCCATTGTATTGACAATTAGATATATAAGATTCATATTCTCTAAAGTATGAGGCTTTTTTCTCAGATTTCATGGAATTTTCATTAATACAGTATCTGGACACTAATTAATGCAACTGCCCTATACGTCTAAGAAAGTATTATTATTTTTAATACAACCATTACTATAGCCTGAACAGAAAATGCTAATATTCTAAAATTGTTTTTTGATATCCATTCATAATGTATCATAATAGCTCAAATTTTTATTTGAATTCATTTCTATTAAAATCTAGAAAAATCTGTATATATTAGTCATTATCATTTTTGTCTTAAAATGAAAATATTTTCAATTAGTCAAATATATGCTGCGATTACCAGCTATTGCACTTGATATTCATATGCAAAATGTAATCCAAACTTTACTGGGAGAATTCTACTAAGTTAAAACACTTTAATGTAGAACATTTAAATAAATAACACTTTTATTGTTTTATTTGTTGTTAAATAAACAATATTATTTATGCTTTAGGCTGCACTCTAAATTTTTCTTAGTTTTTGACTTGATATATGTAATATATTACACACACACATATACCCGTGCCTAGAGTTCTTCTTGACGTCAGCTACAAGTTATGGTCAATTTTTATTTTGCTAAAATATTCCACTCTCTTTCCACATTCCTTGAAAGAATATTAAGGAAATGTTTTCCATTTTTTAATCCACATATGTGGAGAATAAAAATAATTTAGTGAGAACACTTGCTCAACTCAAATTTTAAATCATCTAGCTAAATCCAAGATCTTAACACGAACTGATTTACTTAGTTCAAATCATTTTCACAAGTGCTCAGAAAGAGAATACATACATGAAGGGACAGTGTCATAATTACAGCATTGTAGAGACTGTGAGTTTATGGCCCACAGCAAACCCACTTTACAAAACCCACTTTACAAAATTCAAGGGAATCAGACCCTTTGGTTTACTTTTCTCTTGAGGTATGTATTCTATCCTCCCACTGAAAGACCCTGTGTAAAAGAGATATTACAACTTCTTTCAATGTTCTTTTCTTTGCTTAAAATGTCTCCAAATCAAGAAGGGAAAAGTTACTATTTTTTATTTCTTTACAGCATATTCAATTTCAAAAATGTTGGAACAAGACCCACCATGGAAAATGTTCAAACTTTATCCTCTTGATAGATACTAGATAGATACTTCAGAATGAGATCAATATGTCCTCACATTTAAATAGAACATCCCACTACATAGAGGCAGGCTGTCAAGATTGGATTGCATGTATAATCTTCTTTGAAAGAATTAATGCTTCCAAATGAATATGATGAAATAGAATAGCAAATAATATTCTCATTGCCAATCTATCATTTTAAAGTAATACCTAGGCAGTCCATCAGCACCAAGGAGATAGGGACATCTGCTACACAGTTCTGAGACAGCCTCATTTACATATTTGTAAATATTAAATATAAATTTAGAAACTGATATTTTCTTTTTCCTTATAAACGGTCATAAATCACTGATGGAATAGGAATGTGCCCAAGATGAATTGATACTTTTTCTGGTTCTCTAAGAAGAATAGCTACTTTTGTTGTCCATATTCATAACATTCTGAGCTATGATATTCGTAAAAAAAAAGATGCCCACACTTTTCTATTTCCCCTTCTTTAGGGGGAATTATGTCCTCTGTTATATTTTCTCTAGTTTTTACCTAATTATATAACTGATTAATATTCATGTACCTAGTAGATAGTTTGTTATACCTTTATATTGTACTTTCTCACTTTCAGGTTTATATGAAATGTGGACAATACAGTAGTACGTATTCATAAGTTAAGTTAATTTTCCTAATTCTAAGCTAAGATTGAAAAAATTATTATTATTATTTTTTTGATCTTTGTTCATGGAGAACATTTGTTAACCAACACGTAATCTATTTGAGAAATTCTTTCTAGTGTCTTTGCTCTGGTTCCTGTGTTGTTGTTTTTTTTTCCCCTAGTTTCTCTCTAATCTAATGCTATCATTTTAAGTAAATGGCAAATAAGGTATAATGAAATATGAAAGTCAGTTTACAAATGAGTAAATTCCAAATGTTCATTTGTAGATTGGCTATTTGTAAATAGTAATATTTTTCTACAGAATGTAAGTGTTAGGTTCCCAGGCTAACCTGTATAGAAAACGTACTATTTAATCAATGTACATTACACTAGTCTTGGTTCTTGACAGCGGGGACTCTGCTACTTCAGGGAAGAGGAGAATGAGGAGGATAATGAATATAATTACTCCCCCATCCTCCCTGTTTTCCTTGGACTCAAAGCTGTCTCAATACCTTTTTGAAATAATTCAATTTAAGAAAAAACACAACTTTTAAACCTTCTTTTCCGCATTTATCTCCAATTTAAAATAATCCAGTCTACCAATTCCTAAACATTTAAAAATACTTTCCATATCTAACATTTTTTAAGCTCTTACTATATGCCAAGAGCAATTATAAATGCTGTACACCTATTATGTTGTTTCATTGTAGCCACAACTCTGTGATATGGGTACCAAAATGATCACAGTTTTACAGATGTGGGAATAGAAGCATGGAATTCAGATTTTCGCATGGTGAGGAAGTGACTGTGTTGGTCTGAAGCCTCTTCATTCCATTCCAGTGTAGCCCCACCCTTGACAGTCCACCCTTCACAGTGCCAGCCTCCTCCCACCTTGTTACACCTCACCATCAAACTATCCATTTGTTAACACATGATCTAAACTAGGTCTTTGGAATGATGCAATGTCTTAAATCAAATTGCAACTGTCTCTTCTAAATCTTCTCAGAGAAAATTTCAAAGACAATATGTATGAATTCAGATAGATATTATATGGGGATAATTTCCATTGAAAAGAAAAGTGAAGGAAAGATCATGCTCTGTTTGGGTGAGAGGTGCTCTTGATTCTGAGCCTCCTTGAGTTTCCTTCTCCTTTTAATAGGGGTTTACTTCCTTCTGTGTCTCCTTTTAAAAATATGCTTCCTGTTATAGAAATATTATCTAATTCCTAGTCACTCCATAATTTTTAGAATGGAAAAAGCATAGAAAGATTTTAAAAGAAGAAGTTACCTTGAATCCTGTTTAACCGAGAAATGTTAAATGTTTCTATACTTTTATTCAGCACGTCATCTCCTGTAGTTTGTAAATAGTAATATTTTTCTACAGAATGTAAGTGTTAGGTTCCCAGGCTAACCTGTATAGAAAACGTACTATTTAATCAATGTACATTACACTAGTCTTGGTTCTTGACAGCGGGGACTCTGCTACTTCAGGGAAGAGGAGAATGAGGAGGATAATGAATATAATTACTCCCCCATCCTCCCTGTTTTCCTTGGACTCAAAGCTGTCTCAATACCTTTTTGAAATAATTCAATTTAAGAAAAAACACAACTTTTAAACCTTCTTTTCCGCATTTATCTCCAATTTAAAATAATCCAGTCTACCAATTCCTAAACATTTAAAAATACTTTCCATATCTAACATTTTTTAAGCTCTTACTATATGCCAAGAGCAATTATAAATGCTGTACACCTATTATGTTGTTTCATTGTAGCCACAACTCTGTGATATGGGTACCAAAATGATCACAGTTTTACAGATGTGGGAATAGAAGCATGGAATTCAGATTTTCGCATGGTGAGGAAGTGACTGTGTTGGTCTGAAGCCTCTTCATTCCATTCCAGTGTAGCCCCACCCTTGACAGTCCACCCTTCACAGTGCCAGCCTCCTCCCACCTTGTTACACCTCACCATCAAACTATCCATTTGTTAACACATGATCTAAACTAGGTCTTTGGAATGATGCAATGTCTTAAATCAAATTGCAACTGTCTCTTCTAAATCTTCTCAGAGAAAATTTCAAAGACAATATGTATGAATTCAGATAGATATTATATGGGGATAATTTCCATTGAAAAGAAAAGTGAAGGAAAGATCATGCTCTGTTTGGGTGAGAGGTGCTCTTGATTCTGAGCCTCCTTGAGTTTCCTTCTCCTTTTAATAGGGGTTTACTTCCTTCTGTGTCTCCTTTTAAAAATATGCTTCCTGTTATAGAAATATTATCTAATTCCTAGTCACTCCATAATTTTTAGAATGGAAAAAGCATAGAAAGATTTTAAAAGAAGAAGTTACCTTGAATCCTGTTTAACCGAGAAATGTTAAATGTTTCTATACTTTTATTCAGCACGTCATCTCCTGTAGTTTGTAAATAGATACCCTGTTGGGTAGACTAATAGCAGGTTTCTTTCTTTTTTTAAATTTAGTATATGTCATTGGCATTCTCCTTAAGTTTTCACCAAAATTTTACAGATTTAATAGAAAATGCCAAAAGAAAGAATCATATTTCATAATGTACTCTGAATGGAAAACATGGAACACAGGTCTTAGATCTACTGACCATTTGTAAACAGGAGCTTATAATCTAGGGACTGGCTTTAAAACATCTTTACTTCTTTGCCCTATAAAGTTTGTATTTTTGTAATGCAGTTATATGTGTTTGAAAAACATGGAAGTAAGAAAGTTTACTTCCCAAGATAAATAAAACTGATTCAATTGTACAGGCCACAACTTGAGAGAGTTAATGACAAGCAGTGTGAATTGCTGGAATAAATGAAATCCAAATGATTTCTTTCAAACTTTAAAAGTTCCCTTATCTTGAACATTTTGAGAAATTAAGAACAGTTTTTGAAAGCACAATACCTTTATTTTTCATATACGTCTGGGAAGAAGCTTTTTACTCCTCTTCACTTTTTATAAATGCTGGTGTGATGCAGGCCAATGCTGGATTTATTCTATCACTTTCTACCACTCACTAACTAGTCAATCAATTTTCTTATTGAACTTGAGCTAACAACATTCAACGATATACAATTTTAATGATCAATTTTGCAGAATAATTCAGGCATTGATAATTCATATGGCTGGCCTCTTCCTATACTTTAACACATCAGCAAATAAGGTGTTGATACTGAAATAAAAACTACTCTGTGTGTAGAATAGATACGGGACCTTAGGAGGTAAGCACATTTTGGTAACTGAAGTTGATTAAATGTTTTGACATACTGTCTGATTGGTTTGTAGTGACCTGTTCAGTTACTAGGACTTGCCTTGATTTATATGAGCAATGGCAGTATTGAGCTCTCTGTTCAGAGTCACGTTCAGGACTAAAGTAGGAACTTTCTGCTTTGGCTTTGTAGGGGTTTACTTCCTTCTGTGTCTCCTTTTAAAAATATGCTTCCTGTTATAGAAATATTATCTAATTCCTAGTCACTCCATAATTTTTAGAATGGAAAAAGCATAGAAAGATTTTAAAAGAAGAAGTTACCTTGAATCCTTTTTAAACCCGAGAAATGTTAAATGTTTCTATACTTTTATTCAGCACGTCATCTCCTGTAGTTTGTAAATAGATACCCTGTTGGGTAGACTAATAGCAGGTTTCTTTCTTTTTTTAAATTTAGTATATGTCATTGGCATTCTCCTTAAGTTTTCACCAAAATTTTACAGATTTAATAGAAAATGCCAAAAGAAAGAATCATATTTCATAATGTACTCTGAATGGAAAACATGGAACACAGGTCTTAGATCTACTGACCATTTGTAAACAGGAGCTTATAATCTAGGGACTGGCTTTAAAACATCTTTACTTCTTTGCCCTATAAAGTTTGTATTTTTGTAATGCAGTTATATGTGTTTGAAAAACATGGAAGTAAGAAAGTTTACTTCCCAAGATAAATAAAACTGATTCAATTGTACAGGCCACAACTTGAGAGAGTTAATGACAAGCAGTGTGAATTGCTGGAATAAATGAAATCCAAATGATTTCTTTCAAACTTTAAAAGTTCCCTTATCTTGAACATTTTGAGAAATTAAGAACATTTTTTGAAAGCACAATACCTTTATTTTTCATATACGTCTGGGAAGAAGCTTTTTACTCCTCTTCACTTTTTATAAATGCTGGTGTGATGCAGGCCAATGCTGGATTTATTCTATCACTTTCTACCACTCACTAACTAGTCAATCAATTTTCTTATTGAACTTGAGCTAACAACATTCAACGATATACAATTTTAATGATCAATTTTGCAGAATAATTCAGGCATTGATAATTCATATGGCTGGCCTCTTCCTATACTTTAACACATCAGCAAATAAGGTGTTGATACTGAAATAAAAACTACTCTGTGTGTAGAATAGATACGGGACCTTAGGAGGTAAGCACATTTTGGTAACTGAAGTTGATTAAATGTTTTGACATACTGTCTGATTGGTTTGTAGTGACCTGTTCAGTTACTAGGACTTGCCTTGATTTATATGAGCAATGGCAGTATTGAGCTCTCTGTTCAGAGTCACGTTCAGGACTATAATGTAGGAACTTTCTGCTTTGGCTTTGTAGAAAATCACTCTCAGGTTTTAAAACATAAAACTATCAAATAAGCTAGCTTTCAGCTCTGCACAATCCATGAGTATTAGAAATTCTGTCACCAAATTCAGGAAACAGATTTTTTAAAAACCAAACATAATAGAAAAAAAATGTACAGATAGAAAATTCCAGGTTTTTGAGTCTTTAAAATTCATTTCATACAAAGTCTACAGCACAGATGAAGATGACTCCAAATGCTTTCACTCTCTATTCATTCCTTTCATGATATGAAAATGTGGACAATCATTTTTACAAGACCCAGGATATAATTTGAATTGACATCCTCACAGTCAAGTGCATTAAAATTTAGAAGAAATTCCCAAGAGTAATACTCATAACGGGTAATATATATGTATATTTCTGTGTATACATATATGTATAAAGTAAAGTAGGTAGGTCAGCAAATACAGGGAAATATATTCATAATAATTAAATGTTTTCTTCTTCCACTAACGCCTTCTCTTTTATAACAAAAGTATTCTCTTAAGAAAGCTGATTCAAAAAGGGCTAAATGAACCTTGTTCTTTTGGTAGCTGGACCATTTCAGCTTCCTTTGCTTAGATCTAGTAAATAATTCTCAGCAGTGTGAAGAAAATCCAGCTCAGTTGCTTGCATTCTAAATCAATCTCAGGTTTAAGAGAAGGTGCAGGCTTAAAAGTTATTACAACTCCACTGTTTTCTCTGATAAATTACATGAATAACATTTGAGACAATGCATTGTTAAATATTTATGTCTAGTACTATAGAACCAAGAAAAGCACAAGAACCCCTAGAAGAATAAATATATTTACCTAAATAAATTACCAAGACAAATATACTCCTATGTGCTCTGTACCAATAAACAGTAGGTATTCACTAAATTGTAGAATATAAATGGTTCATTTCCTCTAAATGTACACTGAAAGATCTATAACATGTTACACATTTCCTGTGCTTTGCATATATATTTCAATATTCATCATGAAAAGCCTTGCTTATGTGTCAATATACATTACTTTGCATATATTAAGAGGGTTTTTTTTTAATTTTAACATTACGGATGCTTTTTATATGGGGAAAAGCTCAGGTCTTATTTCATGATTAACCCTTTCATGGCTCATCCTTTTTTCTCTACATGACATTTGCACAAAATGAATAGCTTGCTTAGACACAGCTAACTAAATAAAAGCAGGCCAGGGCTGATAGTATGAAAAATGGATTTTCATTACTGTTTCATTGATTCTTGTAAATAAGGGCCTGAGGCCTGCTCCGAAAAGGCTGCAAACAGTAATAATTTAATCTGAGGTGACATAGACCAAAATGTATGTGGACAAAAATCATCCTTGAATATTAAACAACAGCCTCAAGACAGAGAAAAGTGTTGCAGGCGAATTTAAATGTATGCAGATCGGTGGGTAACATATTTAAAAACAGAAATTAAAGATTCCTGTCATAAATCACATTTGCTGCCATGGATATGCCTTGTTATGCTGGCGTTTAAGAAAACCTGAAAGGTTAAGGCAGTTGGTGCATTAAATCGTACAAGGATAATTAATACTTTTCTTGTGGCTATTTATAAGAAATGGAAAATATAGTCAGATCAGCTGTGGCACTGTAGTAATTTGAGGGGGAAGCAATGAAAGCATGAGTCAATAGTTTTAACTGGACAAATGTCAAATGCTTAATGATGCAGTATCCCAATTTGGAAGCTGTTTGAAAGTTGTATACATTTTTAAATGAGATAAAATAATTCATTCTCATTCTACAAGTATAATTTGTCTCTCTCATCTTTTTCATATTATCCAAGGGAAAAAAAAAGTCACGTGGAATTTTTCCTTTTTGGTAGTTATCAGTCACCTGTGCTACAAATACTATATGAAAATAAATACCAATTCTGGCATCAAGCATCATAAACTCAGCCTTTCACCATTTTTCAAAATATAATGACACTGTTTTTAAATGACTAATTTATTTGTCTCATAAGCAGTTAGACTGGTAACATCAGTGGCCCCTCCCACTGCTTCCCCCAAGTAAAACCTACCTTTTTCAATGAACTTAGATCTATGACTATTCTCTTTTAAAAAATCCTTGAATCATGTCTTTTAGATTTTTCCCTACTCTGAACTAAAATCAGTTCTTTTTTATTTCCCTCATGAGACAGAAAGCATATAGCACCAAATCCTCAGCATATGAAAGAGCCAATTATTTTTCAGGGCACTGCTACCTGTGTAATATTCCTTTGAACTAAGAGAAAAGATTGGCTTTCTTTCTAAAGAAAGAAACTATTCTTTTTATGGACAAAATAGTCTCACAACTATAGGTGCATTATTTTTGCAATGTATAATATAGTTTACAGGGTGCTTTGTTTTTTAAGTTGATTTTAAAATAACAGTGGGTTTTGAATAAATCATAACTCTTGCCCTATCAAAGTTTAGTACAAAGGTAGTATGAGATAAAAAAGGATGTTAGAAAAAATACTCATACAGACTGTATGGAAAGACTTTTCTGGCTACAAATCCATTAATGCTTTGATGATTGAATCCAGTCTAGATATATTAACTGAAAGACCTCAGATGAACATTTAGTACAATGGGCTTTTAAATATATTTTATATAAACAAGTAACATGAACTGAGTTACAGGGTTTTACTAGACTGTGCCATCATTGAAAGTTTCCTGTGGCATCAGAAACCAACAATCCATAGGGACTCTCATGGTTCTTTAAATAGGGTGAGTTGGAAGCCTTGTTTACTGACCATTGATAGATAACACTAAATCGAGGTGATAAAACCATTTTCACATTAACACTCCCACTCAGTATTGAGGTCAATGGGTAAAGAAATAGTGAAGTACACCATCTTCCAATACACTTACACAACTCAGGCCTCACCCATATCTTTATCCTCCTTGGTTTTAACCCTCATAACAAAATGCTCTATGATGATGCTAAATATATGAAATTACTCTAAAAGAACCCACAAAATTGGATTTAAAATCGTAGAAAGTTTGTTTAGGAAAAAAAAAAATCATGTAAAAATAAAAAAAAGAAAAATAAGAAAGACAGAATGAAGGAGACCTTTCCTTGTTAATATCTGCAGGTTTGTAATTGCTCATTTTTCACCCCTCCCTTGTGACTCAGTGCCCTGAGACATTGCCTCACAAGTAGACGATGAACACCAATATATCTAGCCTGACATATATACTGTGAGTAATGTCTCCACTGACTAACAGTTCTTCCAATTTGAGCAAAAATGGTGTGAATTCTGGTGAATTAAACTGGCTTACTACCACAACCACCTTCCTAAGCATGTAAATTTGGAGCACGTGATATTGAAAGTTTGAAGCCTTTTCAGCAGAGTGAAACTGATAACGTCATAGGAAAAATGGAACTTCTGTCTTCATACACTAGCCTCAGAGACTGTATTAGATTACATATGATCTCTATTTCAAGCAATTTGGTCCTATATCACAAGTTTCCTGACAAAAAGAAAGAAATGCTAGGGATTATGTTACAATTGAAACAAAAATGATTATCTTTGGTTACCATTTCTGCAGACTGAAACTTAAGTCATTATAATAGTTGTCAATGATTAATGTCATAATCACCAATTTGGTGATCAATTTTAAAAGTACTTGGCAGACTGTTTTATACTTAAATGTAAGGCTATTTTCAGTTTTCAAAGTTCTTTTTAGCTATTGGTATTAAACATACATAACACATTTCCCTGGAAGGAGATATAACCCAGCTGTTAGGGATAAGATAGGAAAAACAGAGTTGCAAGTGAGAATTTTTCTTGAAGGGAAAGCCTCTGTAAGTTATGTTGCAAGGTGTTAGATCTAGGGAATAACATTTTATGCCTCAATATCACTTACTATTGCAGTACAGTCAAATCCTCTGCAAGATATGAAATATTTCCCATGTAATAGTTGATGATTATTACCCAGACTACTATTAAGGCTAGATTAGCAAGACTAAAGACACAACTTCAAAGTCAAAGAGCAATCCTGGCAGTCCTAGAAACAGGTTTGATTTGTAGGCCATGCACACATAGGCCAATAAAATATTTTCTAAAACTTATAGGTATAAAATTAATTTTACCATTTATATGTAACCAAATGGCTTGAATATAACTAAAGAATTTAAAATAAATAAAATGAAGCTCACTAGCTAAATAGAATAAGAAGGAGATAGGAGAAAATGGAAGTGATCATAGACACTAATATCTTAAGAATGATAATTGTTCCTGTGGGTCTCTTATTGCCTGAGAAATAAATATATCTACTGTGAATGAGCATTAACCTCTGCAAAATATCATGAGGATGTGTAGCACACGGACCTGTAAACATTAGTGGCAGCTGCACTGATATGTAACTGTTCAATGAAATGATTCCAAAGTAGCCATAATGTCTTATCACAGCAAGCTTGGTGAACACCAATGCGTTTACATGATCAAAGAAACAAATGAATTGGCTTTAAATGTATCATTAGTTGTGAACTTCATGATTCATCATAATTGACATTGCCTTTCAGTGTCATGCAGAAAAAAGTACATTAAAGCTGTGGAGAAAGCAATGGCTTCAAGGATTCCGCAGAGATCTGAGCACTGGGTGGGAACAAATAGTGCCATTTTAGAGAATGGCAAACATGTTTTAGATTTGCACTCAATGCAAACTTTAGGGAATATGCATCATTTGACCAGATAAAATCTCCACGATGTTTCTTAAACAATCATTGGTTATAAGGCACACCTCAAAACAGAAAACAATATACTACAGAGGAGGAAATGTTTTACTTAATCTAAGCTCCACAATGTGATTTCTTAGTGGTAACCCTGATAAATAACACATTTCCCTGGAAGGAGATATAACCCAGCTGTTAGGGATAAGATAGGAAAAACAGAGTTGCAAGTGAGAATTTTTCTTGAAGGGAAAGCCTCTGTAAGTTATGTTGCAAGGTGTTAGATCTAGGGAATAACATTTTATGCCTCAATATCACTTACTATTGCAGTACAGTCAAATCCTCTGCAAGATATGAAATATTTCCCATGTAATAGTTGATGATTATTACCCAGACTACTATTAAGGCTAGATTAGCAAGACTAAAGACACAACTTCAAAGTCAAAGAGCAATCCTGGCAGTCCTAGAAACAGGTTTGATTTGTAGGCCATGCACACATAGGCCAATAAAATATTTTCTAAAACTTATAGGTATAAAATTAATTTTACCATTTATATGTAACCAAATGGCTTGAATATAACTAAAGAATTTAAAAAAATAAATAAAATGAAGCTCACTAGCTAAATAGAATAAGAAGGAGATAGGAGAAAATGGAAGTGATCATAGACACTAATATCTTAAGAATGATAATTGTTCCTGTGGGTCTCTTATTGCCTGAGAAATAAATATATCTACTGTGAATGAGCATTAACCTCTGCAAAATATCATGAGGATGTGTAGCACACGGACCTGTAAACATTAGTGGCAGCTGCACTGATATGTAACTGTTCAATGAAATGATTCCAAAGTAGCCATAATGTCTTATCACAGCAAGCTTGGTGAACACCAATGCGTTTACATGATCAAAGAAACAAATGAATTGGCTTTAAATGTATCATTAGTTGTGAACTTCATGATTCATCATAATTGACATTGCCTTTCAGTGTCATGCAGAAAAAAGTACATTAAAGCTGTGGAGAAAGCAATGGCTTCAAGGATTCCGCAGAGATCTGAGCACTGGGTGGGAACAAATAGTGCCATTTTAGAGAATGGCAAACATGTTTTAGATTTGCACTCAATGCAAACTTTAGGGAATATGCATCATTTGACCAGATAAAATCTCCACGATGTTTCTTAAACAATCATTGGTTATAAGGCACACCTCAAAAACAGAAAACAATATACTACAGAGGAGGAAATGTTTTACTTAATCTAAGCTCCACAATGTGATTTCTTAGTGGTAACCCTGATAAATAACTAAGTGATCTTAAACATCTCTTAGGTATACTTTATACTCATGTAATTCTAAGATCACATGATTCTTATATATGAATAAGACCATCTGAGTTATTTTAATGAAGAAAAATTAGAACCCATATGATACTCAATAACAGGGGAATTGATAAAAATTTAAAACATTATCAGCTCTACTATTTGAATTTTCAAAGCATACTTGAGTGTATATCTTTTTTTTAATTTTTATTTTGTATTGTGATATAGCCAATTAACAATGTTGTCATGGTTTTAGGTGAACAGAAAATGTATTCAGTCATGCATAGTCATATATCCATTCTCCCCACACTCCCCTGTCTCCTAGGCTGCCGGATCTTCATGTGTTATACAGTAGGCTATTGTTGGTTATCCATTTTAAATAGAGCAGTGTGTTGAGTGAATAATTTTTAAAAAGCAGCAACTACAGATATAAAATAGATAGCTAATTTTATAGAAAGATTTGTATCCATATTAAAAACATTAGAGGTACTAAAATAGTAACAATACCTTCACTTAAATATTTGAGATAATTTTTTTATTAACTTTTTAATATTTTCCAAATTTTATAAAAAACAAACTATTACTTTGATAACAGAAAAAGATTGATTGATCATAAGTATTTCATAAGTAAAAACTAAGAAACCATCCAATAAAATCACAATATGAACTCCTTTCAAGGTGAATAGGATCTCTTTTCTGCCTATTGTCAGATCAATTACATTGATTTTCTTTTCTTTTAAAGCATGGTTTTTATTAAGGATTCCTTTCAGAGTTTTCCATTTCTATGTAGTGATGATGAGAGTAAAGGAGAGAATTTCCCAAATAGAATTAACACTAAAATACATTTTAGAATGCAGGAATCTTCTCCTTTAATAAATCATTCTAATAAATATTCATTCAAGTTTCCATTACTCCACGTGGACTTGTCAGCTAGATAAACATATAAACATCATATTAGTCACTATTCTTGATTTTAATTTTGTTTCAGACCAACTCAGGACTATTGAGGAGACCAAGAAGAGACTTGGCCCTGTAAGACACACTTTTAGGCAAATATATGGCCAACACATGTAGACTTGACTTCTCAATGTTAATACCCAAATGCCTACTCATCGTCTCCATTTTGGAATCCAAAATTACAATCAAAATTGTTTTAAATACCTGTCAGCCACTCAGTCTCCAGTTTTTTGAAACATCTACCCATATGATACTCAATAACAGGGGAATTGATAAAAATTTAAAACATTATCAGCTCTACTATTTGAATTTTCAAAGCATACTTGAGTGTATATCTTTTTTTTAATTTTTATTTTGTATTGTGATATAGCCAATTAACAATGTTGTCATGGTTTTAGGTGAACAGAAAATGTATTCAGTCATGCATAGTCATATATCCATTCTCCCCACACTCCCCTGTCTCCTAGGCTGCCGGATCTTCATGTGTTATACAGTAGGCTATTGTTGGTTATCCATTTTAAATAGAGCAGTGTGTTGAGTGAATAATTTTTAAAAAGCAGCAACTACAGATATAAAATAGATAGCTAATTTTATAGAAAGATTTGTATCCATATTAAAAACATTAGAGGTACTAAAATAGTAACAATACCTTCACTTAAATATTTGAGATAATTTTTTTATTAACTTTTTAATATTTTCCAAATTTTATAAAAAACAAACTATTACTTTGATAACAGAAAAAGATTGATTGATCATAAGTATTTCATAAGTAAAAACTAAGAAACCATCCAATAAAATCACAATATGAACTCCTTTCAAGGTGAATAGGATCTCTTTTCTGCCTATTGTCAGATCAATTACATTGATTTTCTTTTCTTTTAAAGCATGGTTTTTATTAAGGATTCCTTTCAGAGTTTTCCATTTCTATGTAGTGATGATGAGAGTAAAGGAGAGAATTTCCCAAATAGAATTAACACTAAAATACATTTTAGAATGCAGGAATCTTCTCCTTTAATAAATCATTCTAATAAATATTCATTCAAGTTTCCATTACTCCACGTGGACTTGTCAGCTAGATAAACATATAAACATCATATTAGTCACTATTCTTGATTTTAATTTTGTTTCAGACCAACTCAGGACTATTGAGGAGACCAAGAAGAGACTTGGCCCTGTAAGACACACTTTTAGGCAAATATATGGCCAACACATGTAGACTTGACTTCTCAATGTTAATACCCAAATGCCTACTCATCGTCTCCATTTTGGAATCCACTACATGCTACAAAGTCAAAATTGACAAAATTTTCTTCAGAAGTTCCTTTATATCCTGTCAGCCACTCAGTAGCCTAATTACAAACCAGAATATTATTTGTGTTTTTTCATTATAACTTCACAAATAACAATCTCCTAATGATGGGAGATGGGCTTCCCTGGTGGCTCAGACAGTGAAGAATCTGCCTGCAATGTGGGACGCTTGGGTTCAATCCATGGGTCAGGAAGAACTGCTGCAGAAGGGTATGAAAACCCACTCCAGTATTCTTGGTTGGAGAATCACATGGTCAGAGGAGCCTGGCAAGCCACAGTCCATGGGATCACAGAGTCAGACGTGACTGAGCGATTAACACTTCACTTCAGTGTGTTTTGTCTGTTATCCTGGTTCAGGACACCATTATCTGCAACAACCAACAATTTCCCAATAGTGCTCCCAAGACTGAGGGTGAACATACTTGTTTTTGCCAATCCATTCTCACCCTGCAAACAGTTACATTTCTAAAACCCTAATCTTTTCATGTCATCTCCCTGCATGACGCCCATAGCCTTTAAGATAAACACAGAAGACTTAGCACCACCTCAAAACTTCTTCGTGCTTGGTCTGTGCTCTTCTCTCTGGTCTGGTCTTTTTCTGGTCACGTACTTCAGTCACTTTGAAGATTCCACCAAGCTTCTTCTTACCACCCAGCCTCAGCAGGTGCTTTTCCTTCTGCAAGAAATCTCTCCTTTTTCCTGTCCAGCCCTCACATACATTTCTTCAACTAGATAAAGCCCAGATAATCCCTACTTAACATTAAAGTCTTGTCTTAGAGTCAGTGATTCCTCTAGATGGAGAGGTGGTCTACTTTCTTCCTTCCATTTCACCCTTCTCTACCTTGAACAAGAGACTTATCTTTTTATGTTGTTGATTGTGGAGTAATTACCTGTTTTCTTCATTAAAGGACTTGTTTGTAAGGTCTAAAATGATATCAATCTTCATGTTGAATATTTGAGAGAGAACAACAAAATTCTGTTTAGAAGTTACCCTTCAATTAGAAAAATAAATAAATATAAAAGTATCTATCATATTTAATGTTACATATGCAGTCCATATGCTTCATAAAGAGCATCTATTTAACATTTAAATGCCTAAAAGTATGAAAGAAGTATTAGCATTTTAAAAATGCAACAGGTATAACATTAAAAGTAATCCTTAGTATTTATTTCTTCAATGTAAGACTATGCCTATAAACTATGCATTCTCCATGTTGAATCTTCATAATGATGGTGATAATAATGGTTAAGACTTCATGGTATTTACTGTGAATCATGCTTTTTTCTGAGTGCTCCTTGTGAATTACTCAATTTAATCCTTTCAACAACCCCATAAGGAGAAGCTACTATAGCCATTTTACACATAAGGATGCTGAGGCAATAGAAGCTTAATTTTTCTTAAGGTCACATAGCTACTAAGTGGTTATGCTAGGATTCTAGATCTACAGTAATATACAAACTCAACATTTTGAGATATATGTGTTTCAAATATATATGTAAACATATGTATATAATATACATATTATATATATATATATATATATATATATATATATATATATATATATACATAGTATAAAATCCCATTGAGGCCCACATCAATGAGGGTGCACTGAAATCATTCATGGAACCAAGCTGATACAATTTTGCCAAACTTAAATACCTGTTTTGCAAGATCATCTTAAAAGATGACATCCAGACCAAAAAAAAAACGGTTCAATGGGACAGATCCAGATTTTATACATCACTTCTACTCACAATTAATTGTAAAAAACTCATTTCGAATGACCAGGTTAAGGCACAGGGTTACAAGACCTGGTGAGAAATATGTTTAGAAAAGGAAAAAACCTCTAAATAGTCTTGTCTTAGGGTCAGTGATTCCTCTAGATAGAGAGGTGGTCTACTTTCTTCCTTCCATTTCACCCTTCTCTACCTTGAACAAGAGACTTATCTTTTTATGTTGTTGATTGTGGAGTAATTACCTGTTTTCTTCATTAAAGGACTTGTTTGTAAGGTCTAAAATGATATCAATCTTCATGTTGAATATTTGAGAGAGAACAACAAAATTCTGTTTAGAAGTTACCCTTCAATTAGAAAAATAAATAAATATAAAAGTATCTATCATATTTAATGTTACATATGCAGTCCATATGCTTCATAAAGAGCATCTATTTAACATTTAAATGCCTAAAAGTATGAAAGAAGTATTAGCATTTTAAAAATGCAACAGGTATAACATTAAAAGTAATCCTTAGTATTTATTTCTTCAATGTAAGACTATGCCTATAAACTATGCATTCTCCATGTTGAATCTTCATAATGATGGTGATAATAATGGTTAAGACTTCATGGTATTTACTGTGAATCATGCTTTTTTCTGAGTGCTCCTTGTGAATTACTCAATTTAATCCTTTCAACAACCCCATAAGGAGAAGCTACTATAGCCATTTTACACATAAGGATGCTGAGGCAATAGAAGCTTAATTTTTCTTAAGGTCACATAGCTACTAAGTGGTTATGCTAGGATTCTAGATCTACAGTAATATACAAACTCAACATTTTGAGATATATGTGTTTCAAATATATATGTAAACATATGTATATAATATACATATTATATATATACATATATATATATATATATATATATATATATATATAGTATAAAATCCCATTGAGGCCCACATCAATGAGGGTGCACTGAAATCATTCATGGAACCAAGCTGATACAATTTTGCCAAACTTAAATACCTGTTTTGCAAGATCATCTTAAAAGATGACATCCAGACCAAAAAAAAAACGGTTCAATGGGACAGATCCAGATTTTATACATCACTTCTACTCACAATTAATTGTAAAAAACTCATTTCGAATGACCAGGTTAAGGCACAGGGTTACAAGACCTGGTGAGAAATATGTTTAGAGAAAAAGGAAATAGGCATTTTTGATGAGTGAGTTCAGTCTCCACCATAAGGGGTGAGATTGAATTCAAAACCAGATAGCATGATTCCAGAGCCCACTTCCTAAGAATCTACTAAGTCTCTAATAGAAATTTGCCATACAGATTTAATTCATAACCTAGATAAATCTACTTAGAATGTCTTAATTCTATGCTTCCTGCTAAAAAAAATTTTAAAAAAAGATTGTATGTATTTTTCAATGTTTAGACTCAATTAAACAACCTTTTGTTTTTCACATGTTTAAATAGCAAGTAGCTGGCATAATTTGTTCTGAATATATAGTGAAAAAGATTGCTGATAGCATTACCAAAAGTTTATCTGCACCTTGGGTAACTATATATTTATGACTATATAATAATATTTATACAGTTAAGTATAGACAAAGCATTTTCCACTAGTCTAAGGATATTTGGCTAAAACCATGAAGAAAACAGGTTGGCTAAATTTAATAACATCATTATTTACTACAAATGATGGTTTAAGACAAACTCATTGGACAATTTTATTAATTACATAAATGTTAACTAATTTTTGTATGAAATGTTCCCTTGGTATCTCTAATTTTCTTGTAAAGATACTAAGGGAACATTTCATGAAAAGACAGGCAAGATAAAAATAGAAACAACAGTATGGACCTAACAGAAACAGAAGATATTAAGAAGAAACAGAAAGAATACAGAGAGAACCTATACAAAGAATATCCTGCTGGATGACCATGATGGTGTGATCACTCACCTAAAGCCAGACATCTTAGAGTATGAAGTAAAATGGACCCAAGGAGGAATTATTACAAACAAAACTGGTGGAGGTGATGGAATTCCACTTGAGTTATTTCAAATATTAAAAAGATGATGCTGTTAAAGTACTACAGTCAATATGCGAGCAAATCTGGAAAACTCAGCAGTGGCTTCAGGACTGGAAAAGGTCAGTTTTCATTCCAATACAAAAGTAAGGCAATGACAAAAAATGTTCAAACTACCTTACCATTGCACTCATTTCACATGCTAGCAAAGTAATGCACAAATTTCTCCAAGCTAGGCTTCAACAGCAGGTGAACTGAGATGTACAAGCTGGATTTAGAGAAGGAAGAGGAACCAGAGATCCAATTGCCAACATTCATTGGATCATAGAAAGAGCAAGGGAATTTCAGAAAAGCATCTTCTTCTGCTTCGTTGACTACACTAAAGCCTTTGGCTGTGTGGATCAAAACAAACTATGAAAAATCCTGCAAGAGATTGGTATACGAGACCTCTTTACCTGATTCCTGCAAAACTTGTATGCAGGAAAAGAAGCAACAGTTATGGAAACTGGAGTGGATCCAATTGCCCAACAATGTCATTACAAAATTGTTATGGTTCTAAGGAATATATAGTGAAAAAGATTGCTGATAGCATTACCAAAAGTTTATCTGCACCTTGGGTAACTATATATTTATGACTATATAATAATATTTATACAGTTAAGTATAGACAAAGCATTTTCCACTAGTCTAAGGATATTTGGCTAAAACCATGAAGAAAACAGGTTGGCTAAATTTAATAACATCATTATTTACTACAAATGATGGTTTAAGACAAACTCATTGGACAATTTTATTAATTACATAAATGTTAACTAATTTTTGTATGAAATGTTCCCTTGGTATCTCTAATTTTCTTGTAAAGATACTAAGGGAACATTTCATGAAAAGACAGGCAAGATAAAAATAGAAACAACAGTATGGACCTAACAGAAACAGAAGATATTAAGAAGAAACAGAAAGAATACAGAGAGAACCTATACAAAGAATATCCTGCTGGATGACCATGATGGTGTGATCACTCACCTAAAGCCAGACATCTTAGAGTATGAAGTAAAATGGACCCAAGGAGGAATTATTACAAACAAAACTGGTGGAGGTGATGGAATTCCACTTGAGTTATTTCAAATATTAAAAAGATGATGCTGTTAAAGTACTACAGTCAATATGCGAGCAAATCTGGAAAACTCAGCAGTGGCTTCAGGACTGGAAAAGGTCAGTTTTCATTCCAATACAAAAGTAAGGCAATGACAAAAAATGTTCAAACTACCTTACCATTGCACTCATTTCACATGCTAGCAAAGTAATGCACAAATTTCTCCAAGCTAGGCTTCAACAGCAGGTGAACTGAGATGTACAAGCTGGATTTAGAGAAGGAAGAGGAACCAGAGATCCAATTGCCAACATTCATTGGATCATAGAAAGAGCAAGGGAATTTCAGAAAAGCATCTTCTTCTGCTTCGTTGACTACACTAAAGCCTTTGGCTGTGTGGATCAAAACAAACTATGAAAAATCCTGCAAGAGATTGGTATACGAGACCTCTTTACCTGATTCCTGCAAAACTTGTATGCAGGAAAAGAAGCAACAGTTAGAACTGGACATGGAACAATGGACTGGTTCCAAACTGGGAAAGTGGTATGTCAAGGCTGTATATTGTCACCCTGCTTATTTATTTTACATGCAAAGTGCATCATGCAAAATGCCAGTCTAGATGAAGCACAGGTTGGAATAAAGATTACTAGGAGAAATATCAATAACTGCAGGTATGCAGATGACAGCACCCTTATGGCAGAAAGTGAAGAGAAACTGAAAAACCTCTTGATGAAGGTCAAAGAGGAGAATAAAAAGCTGGCCTGAAACTCAACATTCAAAAAATGAAGATCATGGCATCTTGATCTTATTACTTCATGGCAAACTGATGGGCAAACAATAGCAACAGAGACAGTCTTTATTTTCTTAGGCTCCAAAATCACTGCAGATGGTGACTGTAGCTGTAAAAAAAGTGTAAAAGAAAGACAGAGAAGACCTCAGGATGGGGGAGGAATAGGTTTATTCATATTGGACTTAGGTAGGAGCCACCACAAGGGACCTGGCTACACAGGCATAACCGGGAGAAAGAGACAAGCAGGGGAGAATGAGGGGGGCCAGGGCCAGGGCTCCAAGAGGAAAGAAGGGTTTAGGGAGAAGAGGGGAGAGAGGGGTCAGGCGGGCCCATAGGCCAAGAGGCCAGAGGGCTGAAAGGACATTGCAGCCAAGAGTGGGGGGGTAAGTATCTGGGTGTGGCCAGAGAAGTGGCCGAGGGTGGGACTGGTGCTGACGTGAGTCCACAGGTAAGAAAGCTTTGGTCCACTGGGGGGAAGAGACTGCAGGGAGCATGGGGTTGCCTCCACCTTTTGCAGATTTTCAACTCTAAAAGCAGCCATGAAATTAAGACACTTGTTTCTTGGAAGAAAAACTGTGACAAACCTGTATGGAAAACCAAAGACATTACTACCCCTACAAAAGCCCATATAGTCAAAGCTGTGGTTTTCCCAGTAGTTATGTATAGATGTGAGAGCTTGATCATAAAGAAGGTTGAGCACCAAAGAACTGATGACTTTGAACTGTGGTGTTGGCGAAGGCTCTTGGGAGTTCCTTGGACTGTAAGGGGATCAAAACTGTCAATCCTAAAGGAAATCAACCTTGAATATTTATTGGAAGGACTGCTGCTGAAGCTGAAGTTCCAATATTTTGTCCAGCTGATGCAAATTGATGACTTATTGGAAAAGAGCCTGATGTTGGAAAAAATAGAAGGCAAAAGGAGAAGGGAATGATAAAGGTTGGATCACATCACTGAGTCAATGGACATGAGTTTCAGCAGGATCCAGGAAATGGTAAAGGTCAGGGAAGCCTGACACACCACAGTCTGTGGGATAGCAAAGAATCAGACATGACTGAGTGACTGAACTGAATTGAACTAACAAATTTTAGATGAATAAAATCTGAGGGACATTTTCCCCAGGGTTCTACAAATGGCAAAGATTGCCAGAAGGAAAGAAGAGGAAAAAAAAAAAAAAAGAAAAGAAAAGGAAAAGAAACTGGACAGATGTCTGACATATAAAGTGGAATATGAAAGGAATTATCAGAAAATGACTAACATTAAGTCAGTTATAAGAAACATAAGAAAATGTCAGCTCTACATATTCCTCTGAGATTGCTTTGATGTTTGGAATACACAAATAACTTGATAAATTAATTGTCACACTTTTTTTTATCAAAGAGTTTATATAGTTATGACTGTAATTTATACTAGTTAATATGAGAGTAATGAATGATCTCCAAACTTAGCATTTAAAACAACAATTCATTTTGGATCAACACTCTGTACCACAAGGGTCAGGGATTTGAGTAGTAATTGGGCAATTCTTTCTTGGGTCAGTTATATAGTTGTAGTCAGATGTGTACTGAGAGTGTAGTCATCTGAAGGCTGAACTGGGTTGAATTCCAGGGTTGCTCAGTCTCATGAGTGGCAATTAATGATGGCTGTTTGCTGGAAGTTCAGCTGAGCTAAGTATCTTAGCATGAGTGTATTAATCAGATTTTTTATAAGGTTGGATTTCTGCAGACCAAAATCTCAACATGGGGGTTTTTAGTACAGGACTTAACATGGAATCACATTTCTTACAGAGGTTCTTTCAGGGTAAAAACTAAGATGGCTAAAGAAGGTTGAGCACCAAAGAACTGATGACTTTGAACTGTGGTGTTGGCGAAGGCTCTTGGGAGTTCCTTGGACTGAAAGGGGATCAAAACTGTCAATCCTAAAGGAAATCAACCTTGAATATTTATTGGAAGGACTGCTGCTGAAGCTGAAGTTCCAATATTTTGTCCAGCTGATGCAAATTGATGACTTATTGGAAAAGAGCCTGATGTTGGAAAAAATAGAAGGCAAAAGGAGAAGGGAATGATAAAGGTTGGATCACATCACTGAGTCAATGGACATGAGTTTCAGCAGGATCCAGGAAATGGTAAAGGTCAGGGAAGCCTGACACACCACAGTCTGTGGGATAGCAAAGAATCAGACATGACTGAGTGACTGAACTGAATTGAACTAACAAATTTTAGATGAATAAAATCTGAGGGACATTTTCCCCAGGGTTCTACAAATGGCAAAGATTGCCAGAAGGAAAGAAGAGGAAAAAAAAAAAAAAAGAAAAGAAAAGGAAAAGAAACTGGACAGATGTCTGACATATAAAGTGGAATATGAAAGGAATTATCAGAAAATGACTAACATTAAGTCAGTTATAAGAAACATAAGAAAATGTCAGCTCTACATATTCCTCTGAGATTGCTTTGATGTTTGGAATACACAAATAACTTGATAAATTAATTGTCACACTTTTTTTTATCAAAGAGTTTATATAGTTATGACTGTAATTTATACTAGTTAATATGAGAGTAATGAATGATCTCCAAACTTAGCATTTAAAACAACAATTCATTTTGGATCAACACTCTGTACCACAAGGGTCAGGGATTTGAGTAGTAATTGGGCAATTCTTTCTTGGGTCAGTTATATAGTTGTAGTCAGATGTGTACTGAGAGTGTAGTCATCTGAAGGCTGAACTGGGTTGAATTCCAGGGTTGCTCAGTCTCATGAGTGGCAATTAATGATGGCTGTTTGCTGGAAGTTCAGCTGAGCTAGTACCTGAAATACTTACACATGATATCTTAAGCATGGCAGTGTTAGTGTAATCAGATTTCTTATACAGAGGTTGGTTTTCTCCAGATCAAACATCTCAAGATGGAGGAAGCTTTATAGTCCTCTAGGACTTACACATGGAAGTCACATAGGATCCTATCGGTTCTACTTGTCACGGGTAAATAACTAAGATTGGTCCTAATTAAACGGAAGAAGGAGGCTTCCCTGGTGGTCCAGTGGGTAAGGACACTGCCTTGCAGTGCAAGGGGCACCAGTTTGATCCCTAGCCTGGGAAGATCCCATGTGCTGCGGAGTGGCTGGACCTATATGTCCAACTACCTAGTCGCAGTTCTGGAATGCATGCGCCCAAAGGTGGTACTCTGCAGCGAGAGAGGCTGCTGGGATGGGAGGTCCACACAGGCCAAAGAACAAAGATGCATGAAAATAAATAAGTGAAAGACCAATAGAAGTGGCCAAAAAACAAACAAACAAACAAACAAAGGAAGGAGGCAGGGACCTTCTCAATGGGGGGAGGATCAAATAAGTTATGAACATGATTTCATATAATCATAAAATTTCATATTAATACTAGGTGTATCATTATTATTTTAGAAGAATGTGTTAAAGGGCTGAGTAATTCAGGAAACTTTTTAAAATAGCTCTATAGTCAGGAAAATGTTCCTAAATTCTAACTATTCATGTATTTCTATGTTATGACAATGTTTTCTTTAATCAAAACTTATGATATTTTTCATTTGTATTACATAAAGTATGGTAAAGATGATACACTGAAGAAGTTATTTAATTTTTTTTTTCTAACAGCCCTATGCTTTGCCATATTAGCTTAAGTCAGGCTTCCCTGGTTGTCCAGTGGGTAAGGACACCACCTTGCAGTGCAAGGGGCACCTGTTCGATCCCTGGCCTGGGAAGATCCCATGTGCCATGGAGTGGCTGGACCAATGTGTCCAATTACCGAGCTGGAGCTGTGGAGTGCATGCATCCAGAGCCAGTGCTCTGCAGCTAGAGAGGCCGCTGCGATGGGAGGCCCACAGGCGAAAGAACAAAGATAAATAAATGAAAGATCAATAGAAATGGCCAAATAATAATAATAATGTTTAACTTAAACCATTTCCTCAGAGTAGACACCTTCTGTGTGGGTTCAAAGCATAATTATAATTTTTAGACTTTACATTCTTTCACATTTTTGCCAATAACTTCTTAGCTTTTTGACTAAAATAAAGTGTATATTGTAATTCCATATGCAGTTTAACTGCATACTTGGGTCTCTCATTTCATTATTTTACATAAAAAGCAAGCAAAGGTCAATAGTAAACTATTGAATATTATTCTATGGTGCTTGGATAATGTAAACATTTGCAGCATACCATGAAAAACAGAGCTAATTTAATATATGATGATAGTGGATAATATCATTTGAATATCAAGAAGTTGGAGTGACTAGTTTTGAGAAAATAATACTGGTAGCCAACATAAAGAAATAATTTATTATAAGTCACAGTGATATCCTGTCTTCTTCAAAGTATATTTTGTGATTGACACAATTTTAAAGAATTACTAGTTTGATGCAAATTGTTCCATCCAGTTACTTTATTGTTTAATACTCTTGAAAATTAGCTATACATGTAGCTATGAAGATTCTTATAAATGTAGCTAAGTCAAATGGAGGTTCAGGTAAGAGGCTTTTAGCAGTCTATTTTTTTTGTTTTTTGTTGTTTTTTTTTTTTTTTTTTCCCATAATCACGTTTGTTTTATTTTGCTTTTTTGACTTTAGAGAGATTTGCTGTTTACAGATATGTATAATTCTAGATTAGTCATATGTATATCCCAATCTCACCCTGCTCCATAAAACAGTCTATTAAAAGATGCTAAAGTGCTAAGCAGAAAATATTTTCTGAGGTTATTACTGTTGGTCTAATCAGTTATTAACACCTTCTCGAATAATGTGTAGGTTAAGTGTGACCAAGATCTTCTATAAAAAGACCATTCATGTGTGCTTAGATGCTGCAGTAGTGTCTGACTCTTTGCGGCCCTATGGACTGTAGCCCACCAGGCTTTTCTGTTAATGGGATTCTCCAGGCAAAAATATTGGAATGGGTTGCCATGCCTTCCTCCAGAGCAACTTCCCAACCTAGGGATCATACCCACATCTCCTAGGTCTCCTGCATTGCGCATGGATTCTTTACCTCTGAGCTACTGGGGAAGCCCATAAAGACCATGAAGCAGTCTTTATATAGAAAAATTGGTCAATTCTTAAGGTAGATATACAGTTGATTTCTTATGAGAATGCCAATCTTACTGACATTGTCAATGAGTGTGAATTGGCTGCATACAATAAACCAGAAGCTATTCTAGTAATAGCAAACTATTGAATATTATTCTATGGTGCTTGGATAATGTAAACATTTGCAGCATACCATGAAAAACAGAGCTAATTTAATATATGATGATAGTGGATAATATCATTTGAATATCAAGAAGTTGGAGTGACTAGTTTTGAGAAAATAATACTGGTAGCCAACATAAAGAAATAATTTATTATAAGTCACAGTGATATCCTGTCTTCTTCAAAGTATATTTTGTGATTGACACAATTTTAAAGAATTACTAGTTTGATGCAAATTGTTCCATCCAGTTACTTTATTGTTTAATACTCTTGAAAATTAGCTATACATGTAGCTATGAAGATTCTTATAAATGTAGCTAAGTCAAATGGAGGTTCAGGTAAGAGGCTTTTAGCAGTCTATTTTTTTTGTTTTTGTTTTTTTTTTTTTTTTTCCCATAATCACGTTTGTTTTATTTTGCTTTTTTGACTTTAGAGAGATTTGCTGTTTACAGATATGTATAATTCTAGATTAGTCATATGTATATCCCAATCTCACCCTGCTCCATAAAACAGTCTATTAAAAGATGCTAAAGTGCTAAGCAGAAAATATTTTCTGAGGTTATTACTGTTGGTCTAATCAGTTATTAACACCTTCTCGAATAATGTGTAGGTTAAGTGTGACCAAGATCTTCTATAAAAAGACCATTCATGTGTGCTTAGATGCTGCAGTAGTGTCTGACTCTTTGCGGCCCTATGGACTGTAGCCCACCAGGCTTTTCTGTTAATGGGATTCTCCAGGCAAAAATATTGGAATGGGTTGCCATGCCTTCCTCCAGAGCAACTTCCCAACCTAGGGATCATACCCACATCTCCTAGGTCTCCTGCATTGCGCATGGATTCTTTACCTCTGAGCTACTGGGGAAGCCCATAAAGACCATGAAGCAGTCTTTATATAGAAAAATTGGTCAATTCTTAAGGTAGATATACAGTTGATTTCTTATGAGAATGCCAATCTTACTGACATTGTCAATGAGTGTGAATTGGCTGCATACAATAAACCAGAAGCTATTCTAGAATAGAGTTGCATCAGTATAGTAAGTCAGTGGTCTTAGGAAGAAAAAATAAAATGGGAAAAAGTATAGAGACATTCACAGGAGGGGTGAAGTATATACTACTTTAGGTAGAATGATCAGGGTGTGTCTCAGTCTTTATTGAAAAGAACATCGGGACTAGAGCCTTGTTTCACTGAGACAGAATTTTCCAGCTTTCTTCCATGCTTGCTAGTTTCCCATCTGTGTTCCTCCTGTCTTTTCTCAATGCCCCAACTTTCACTGGAAAGATTCTTTTCTTTTGTGCTGTAAAAAAATATACTTGACCCTATAATTAGTACAGGTAGAAGAATTCTTCAAGACAGCTGCCTTCTTTGGCAAAAAAAAAAAAAAAAAATCCTCTTTTAAGGAACCTAATTATTTTGTAAAAGATCTTAAGGTTTCAGACATTTAGGTTTTGTTGGTAGATGTTGCCCTCCACCTCCAGAAAGAAAGTATCTGTTGCTACCATAATCCAACTTCTTACCACTATACAGTGTTTTTACATGAATGGGTTTTCTTGGTGCCTAATACATTATTTTTGTTCCATGATTCTCTACCTAATCAGCTTATACATTTCTGATGCCTAGATCTCACCCCTAAACCATTTAGAGTCTCAGGATGAGAAACAGGTATTATTAAAAAAAGAACAGAAAAGAAAAACTTTCCACATCATTTCAATGTTGGTCAAGGTTGAGAATCACTACTATAATCCATAAACCATTTGCAAAGAACATTATCATACCTTGACCAACTGTTGTTCAGAGGGGAAAATTAAAACCCAGAGAAGGAAAATGACTTGGCCAAGGATACAGAGTGAAAAACTACAGAAGCCTTGCCTGAACAAATATAAGAACTTAAGAATTCCCATGTCCTCTTTAGCATGGTGGTGGTATGAGAAAATGGTACAGAACAGGAGGAGAATATGTGAGGAAGTTTTAAACAACAGCATCCTTGTGAGATCTAGGCTTTGGCCTCAGATTCCAAACTTGGGAGAGATGGCTGATCCTGCTCCGGTAGATATACAGTTGATTTCTTATGAGAATGCCAATCTTACTGACATTGTCAATGAGTGTGAATTGGCTGCATACAATAAACCAGAAGCTATTCTAGAATAGAGTTGCATCAGTATAGTAAGTCAGTGGTCTTAGGAAGAAAAAATAAAATGGGAAAAAGTATAGAGACATTCACAGGAGGGGTGAAGTATATACTACTTTAGGTAGAATGATCAGGGTGTGTCTCAGTCTTTATTGAAAAGAACATCGGGACTAGAGCCTTGTTTCACTGAGACAGAATTTTCCAGCTTTCTTCCATGCTTGCTAGTTTCCCATCTGTGTTCCTCCTGTCTTTTCTCAATGCCCCAACTTTCACTGGAAAGATTCTTTTCTTTTGTGCTGTAAAAAAATATACTTGACCCTATAATTAGTACAGGTAGAAGAATTCTTCAAGACAGCTGCCTTCTTTGGCAAAAAAAAAAAAAAAATCCTCTTTTAAGGAACCTAATTATTTTGTAAAAGATCTTAAGGTTTCAGACATTTAGGTTTTGTTGGTAGATGTTGCCCTCCACCTCCAGAAAGAAAGTATCTGTTGCTACCATAATCCAACTTCTTACCACTATACAGTGTTTTTACATGAATGGGTTTTCTTGGTGCCTAATACATTATTTTTGTTCCATGATTCTCTACCTAATCAGCTTATACATTTCTGATGCCTAGATCTCACCCCTAAACCATTTAGAGTCTCAGGATGAGAAACAGGTATTATTAAAAAAAGAACAGAAAAGAAAAACTTTCCACATCATTTCAATGTTGGTCAAGGTTGAGAATCACTACTATAATCCATAAACCATTTGCAAAGAACATTATCATACCTTGACCAACTGTTGTTCAGAGGGGAAAATTAAAACCCAGAGAAGGAAAATGACTTGGCCAAGGATACAGAGTGAAAAACTACAGAAGCCTTGCCTGAACAAATATAAGAACTTAAGAATTCCCATGTCCTCTTTAGCATGGTGGTGGTATGAGAAAATGGTACAGAACAGGAGGAGAATATGTGAGGAAGTTTTAAACAACAGCATCCTTGTGAGATCTAGGCTTTGGCCTCAGATTCCAAACTTGGGAGAGATGGCTGATCCTGCTCCATGAAAGGAGAACCTGAACTTCCTTCTGAGTAGAAATATTAGTTAAGTCCTTAAACTACTTTGTTTCTCTTCATTCTCCTCTTTCACTTTCTTGGGAACTTTCTCTAAATTCTGTTTGCTTTTCGTAATATTTTCAGTGTGAAACTTTGGGAAATAATGTAAAATTTGAAAGAAGCAAATTTGCAACAACTCCATTTCAGTATAGAATACCTGCCACTTATATTCAATGTATGATTTTTGAATGATAAAATAGTGAAATTGCCTTGAAATTCATCCTAATATTTTTCTGCTCAGTCTTGGTTCAATAATTCCAAGATTTGATGATAAAATATGTTTTTGATCTAGGTGATAATTGTTAAATTATTATTGAAAATATTTAATTCACTTACTTTGACTTAATCATTGCCTATGGTTTACTTATCATTCTGATAAAAAACATACAATTGTTTTTAAAAAAAGACCATTAAGATTAAACACTCGAATGAAAATGTATTTATATAATAAAGTCTTCCATTTTCTTTTTTGTTGTTGTTGTTAGCATATATCAATCTGTAGTTCTGGATTTTTTTGCCATTCCAATAAATTTTAATCTTGAAAAAATAACTTATGTGATTATTACTTCTGATTTGTGTTCTGTAGGCTTTTGTAGGGCTTCCACAGTGGTTGAGTGGTGAAAATTTGACTGCCCAACAGGAGGTGAGAGTTAGATTCCTGGGTCAGGAAGATGCCCTGATGAAGAAAATTGCAGCCCACTCCAGTATTCTTGCCTGGGAAATCTGACAGACAGAGGAGCCTTGTGCATTGCAAATCAGTCAGATGAGAATAAATAGCATCAACAACTGAGCTTATACATTATATTTTATTTCTCTTATTCACATTTTATAAATTGATTTTTACAGTTTTCATCTGAGTATGAAAAATGGCCTAAAAAGATTCCCATGTCCTCTTTAGCATGGTGGTGGTATGAAAATGGTACAGAACAGGAGGAGAATATGTGAGGAAGTTTTAAACAACAGCATCCTTGTGAGATCTAGGCTTTGGCCTCAGATTCCAAACTTGGGAGAGATGGCTGATCCTGCTCCATGAAAGGAGAACCTGAACTTCCTTCTGAGTAGAAATATTAGTTAAGTCCTTAAACTACTTTGTTTCTCTTCATTCTCCTCTTTCACTTTCTTGGGAACTTTCTCTAAATTCTGTTTGCTTTTCGTAATATTTTCAGTGTGAAACTTTGGGAAATAATGTAAAATTTGAAAGAAGCAAATTTGCAACAACTCCATTTCAGTATAGAATACCTGCCACTTATATTCAATGTATGATTTTTGAATGATAAAATAGTGAAATTGCCTTGAAATTCATCCTAATATTTTTCTGCTCAGTCTTGGTTCAATAATTCCAAGATTTGATGATAAAATATGTTTTTGATCTAGGTGATAATTGTTAAATTATTATTGAAAATATTTAATTCACTTACTTTGACTTAATCATTGCCTATGGTTTACTTATCATTCTGATAAAAAACATACAATTGTTTTTAAAAAAAGACCATTAAGATTAAACACTCGAATGAAAATGTATTTATATAATAAAGTCTTCCATTTTCTTTTTTGTTGTTGTTGTTAGCATATATCAATCTGTAGTTCTGGATTTTTTTGCCATTCCAATAAATTTTAATCTTGAAAAAATAACTTATGTGATTATTACTTCTGATTTGTGTTCTGTAGGCTTTTGTAGGGCTTCCACAGTGGTTGAGTGGTGAAAAATTTGACTGCCCAACAGGAGGTGAGAGTTAGATTCCTGGGTCAGGAAGATGCCCTGATGAAGAAAATTGCAGCCCACTCCAGTATTCTTGCCTGGGAAATCTGACAGACAGAGGAGCCTTGTGCATTGCAAATCAGTCAGATGAGAATAAATAGCATCAACAACTGAGCTTATACATTATATTTTATTTCTCTTATTCACATTTTATAAATTGATTTTTACAGTTTTCATCTGAGTCCTGGTTGAATTACTTGCATTTGACTTCTATAAATCAGTTTTCCATTGTATCTGATTTCTTATTTTTGAAACCCATCACCGCTTCATTGAGCAATCATATGTTTCTTTCTTATGCAATGTTTTCTGATTTCTGGTTGTTCCTATTTCATATTTCCTTTCTTCTATCTAAATAGACAAAGTAGTATCTCAGATTTTAAGGAGATCATAAATCAGAAAGCTCTGAATACCTTATTGCTTTCTCTTTTTTGATTCTGTTATATGGTTTTATTTGCTTTATTTTGTTTTTATAGTATATCTACTTCATTTAATTGATTCCTCTAAGTATTCAGGAATGTCCCATTGTTTTGACATAATTTATATTTTGATAGAACTTGTAGAATTTTTTTCTGATATTCAGTTAGAAACTTTCTGTTTGTTCTGGCTGCCAGTGAAGGATGAAACCCTGCCATATTCGATGTTCATTGAGCCCACATCCTGTCCTTTCCCCTCACAGAGGCTGTGAACAGAATTCTCTCAGCATTTTATCCAATCAGAGTCTGACCACATAGCTCCTTGGGGAAATTTTGGTGGTACAAGAGGGTCAGAAATCTGATCCCAATTCCCTCTTGCATAACAATAGTAAGGAAGATGGGGCAGAGGTGAGCTGTTAAATAATAACACTTGTCCAGTGCTTACCATAGACTAAGCAACAGACTGAACACTTCAACTTTTATTTAAATTTCATAACAATTCTACCAGTAGATATAAACATGATCCCTTTCCATTCTGTATATGAGAAAACCAAGTGATAGAAGTTTTTTATATTTTCTCCAAAGATCATAGAGTTACTAAGTGAAGAGTCTGGACTAAGCCATGTTCCTCCTCCATTCACCATTTCCCCCCATTTATTATTTAATTAAAATCCTGTGAACTTGAGGCAAAAAACTAACATCCTTCCTCTTTTTGTCACAAAGGAAAATCTGCTCCCTCCCTCCATTTTATATTCTGTCAGCCATTCCCATGGAGCTCTCAGAAGAGTGAAAAAAAAAAAAAAAAGAAAGAAAAACCTGTCCTAGAATGTACAAAAAAAGAATGGTCATTCAATTATCAGTTTATCTGACTCCCGAAACATTCATCTCTGCCCTTTATAACAATGTGGGGAACTCAAATTATAGACATTCTAAAAGGAATGACCTAAACCTTGATGAGAAAATAATAGGTAAAGAATACAACTTAAAGAGTTACTCTGTAAAATCTTACAGCATCGTAGTTCTTAATTTCAGTGGTTTTAAAAATTTAGATATGAAGCATTATTCAAGAGTTTTAACTGTCATTAGGTGACACTAGTACTATTATCAAAGGATTTGGGGTACTTGCTGGCTGACCACCATGTAACTAATACGGCCTCAATCCTTCTCAGGAGAACTGGATCATTGTAAAATTTACACAGTAGCAGATCATAAAGGTGTTTGTTACTGTGAACACTAACATACAGCGACTTCATCAAGGTTTTTGAAATAATTACAAAAAAAAATTGTTAGCAAAATGAGACATACACAATGATAAAAAGTTGGAAGTTCCAATTAGATGGAATGCAGAAGGCAAGTATGGAGTAACTTGCTTGAGAAAAAAGAAAAAAGTGATCTTGGAATATTTGAGCCAGAATATTTGTTTTATATGGTCATCAACACCTACCTGAATTCTGTGCCCATAGGAAATGCTCAGTAAACACTTAGCAAGGAAGGGGGGTCTGTTAAATAATAACACTTGTCCAGTGCTTACCATAGACTAAGCAACAGACTGAACACTTCAACTTTTATTTAAATTTCATAACAATTCTACCAGTAGATATAAACATGATCCCTTTCCATTCTGTATATGAGAAAACCAAGTGATAGAAGTTTTTTATATTTTCTCCAAAGATCATAGAGTTACTAAGTGAAGAGTCTGGACTAAGCCATGTTCCTCCTCCATTCACCATTTCCCCCCATTTATTATTTAATTAAAATCCTGTGAACTTGAGGCAAAAAACTAACATCCTTCCTCTTTTTGTCACAAAGGAAAATCTGCTCCCTCCCTCCATTTTATATTCTGTCAGCCATTCCCATGGAGCTCTCAGAAGAGTGAAAAAAAAAAAAAAAAGAAAGAAAAACCTGTCCTAGAATGTACAAAAAAAGAATGGTCATTCAATTATCAGTTTATCTGACTCCCGAAACATTCATCTCTGCCCTTTATAACAATGTGGGGAACTCAAATTATAGACATTCTAAAAGGAATGACCTAAACCTTGATGAGAAAATAATAGGTAAAGAATACAACTTAAAGAGTTACTCTGTAAAATCTTACAGCATCGTAGTTCTTAATTTCAGTGGTTTTAAAAATTTAGATATGAAGCATTATTCAAGAGTTTTAACTGTCATTAGGTGACACTAGTACTATTATCAAAGGATTTGGGGTACTTGCTGGCTGACCACCATGTAACTAATACGGCCTCAATCCTTCTCAGGAGAACTGGATCATTGTAAAATTTACACAGTAGCAGATCATAAAGGTGTTTGTTACTGTGAACACTAACATACAGCGACTTCATCAAGGTTTTTGAAATAATTACAAAAAAAAATTGTTAGCAAAATGAGACATACACAATGATAAAAAGTTGGAAGTTCCAATTAGATGGAATGCAGAAGGCAAGTATGGAGTAACTTGCTTGAGAAAAAAGAAAAAAGTGATCTTGGAATATTTGAGCCAGAATATTTGTTTTATATGGTCATCAACACCTACCTGAATTCTGTGCCCATAGGAAATGCTCAGTAAACACTTCCCCAAGAGGTGATGAAGTGGTACTATAATCAGTGTCTGGAGAATGATAATTATAACAGAATGCTGCATTGATTTTTCAATTTCCATCTAGGGAGATGCAAGTAACAATGTCACCAAAATTATATGCTGGCATTTGAACTATCCATGACACGTAGGTTTTTTGGTTAAGAAAAACTTAACTAAATTTTTTCACATACATTAACATAACTTTCTTTAACAAATTAGATTTGTAAAGTGTTTTTGAAAGAAAAATGGTAAACAAGTATAACAGAATATCTGTATTCATAGACATAGTCTAATGTGGGTATCTGAGTGCAACTTTTAGGTGTTTAAACTTTCCATTTAAAAACTTTTTGTTAATTATGACATTGTACTTATATACAATGTGTGTTTATTACTTTTGTCCTACATGTACACTTATTTAAGTCAAAGATTTCTCAGCCGTCAATGTATTTGAAACACTAATTATCATGATGAAAAATCGTGGGTTTTTTTGATACTAGTCCAGTGAAATAAGGAATATTATTTGTAAGAACATTTTACCTCTTGGGTCAAGGAAAGGTATTTTGCACACATGGATTGTGGGCATAGACCTTGTGCATATAAGTAAGACAACATATTTTAAATATATTTTTATTTTAAAATTTAAATATTTTTGTATGGGAGTAGACAAACTTTAAATATTTTTGTTAAACATAAAGTACTTTCAAATTCTGCCTTAAACTCAATGGTAACCTCTCTTTAAAAGTATCTTTATTTTTGACCTTTTATCTGAGATCTTGATGTTATAATCTCTCTACTCAGCAATCTTTAAATCTCTGGTTGATCCCTACCATACAAGACACTAAGATGCATCAGTGTCACAATGGGGCCTTATTTCTTGTCATGACTGATGAGTCATTTCTTTTCAGTTTCTGTCGCTGAAGATCATGGTAAGACTTTCATTCCTACATATTTGTAGCTAATAATAACTTTCTAGGGATTTGCACCAATAAGCTTTCTCTGGCTCACAGTAATATTAAAGATGTTTTAACGAAGTAAAAGTATGTCTCAGATTCCTGGTTTATTCTGACTACCAAATAATTTTTGAATTGGTTTTCAAAAATTCAAAGAGCTTTAATAAATATGACCTTCAGTCCTACTTAATTGTAGAACCATCAGCATGCAAATATAAAGGGATATGGTTTCCTAATCTTGTTTACTCCACTATATTTAGAACACAATTCTTCTTTTTTTAAAATTTTGGCCGTTTTATTGATTTTTTGTTTATTTACTTATTTTCATCCATCTTTATTCTTTGGCCTGTGTGGGCCTTCCATTGCAGTGGCCACTTTTGTTGCAGAGCACCAACTCTGGGTGCATGCACTTCAGAGCACTGGTTTCTAACTGGACACACCATTCCAACCACTCTACCGCACGTAGGATCTTCCCGGGCCAGGGATCAAACCTGTGTCCCTTGCATTGCAAGGTAGACCTTTACCCACCGGACCACCAGGGATGTCCAATAACACAATTCTTAATCTAGTATGTTAGGTCCAACTTAGAAACAATGAATGTTTGTGGAAAATAACTAGGATTTATTTATTGAATAAGCTAATACCTATGCTGTGTTATGGGGCTTCCAAGGTGGCTCACTGGTAAAGGAATCTGCCTGCCAATGCAGGAGATGTGTGAGATGTGGGTCCAAGCCCTAGGCCAGGAAGATCTCCTGGAGTAGGAAATGGCAAGCCACTCCAGCATCCTTACCTGGAGCATCCAATGGGACACAGGAGCCTGGCAGATTACAGTCTGTGTTGTCACAAAGAATCACATAAGACTGAGTAACTGAGCACCCATGCACACGTGCTTATTGTATTATAAGTTTCTCAACACTGTATTTGAAAGCCCACTTCATAGAAAGATATGGAGACAGTATATAAAAATGAAAACATTATAGCTTTGAGTTTTAACTTATATACCTTTTTCTAAAGCTATAAAGCATAAAATGTACAAAAGAAGCAATTTGATAATTATGTTGAGGATGTCCATGAAATCTTCCATATTCTGTATTTACATATGCTCCACCAATTAAAGGATGGACATAAAATTAGTGAATATTCAAGTATCCTTCATTAAACATATATTTCTTGTCATAAAATAATTTCATTGATGCACTAATTACAAAAATCAAGGCTTTTTTCTATGGCACAGGGGCCAAACATACTATACCTCTCTCTTCTCCCCCAACTTTCAAAGACTTCCTTTACCAGTAGAGTGTCTCTATTATACTAAGAGGGTTCAATGAATACATTGTTATTATTTTTTTTTCTTTTTTGCTGTTTTTTAATAACCTTAATGTTAAGTATTAGAGGAAAGATTTTGGAGTCTAATGATCTGGTTTCAATTCTCTGGCTGAAGTCTAGCAGCTTAAAGAAGTCACTCTGGTTTTCTAAACCTGAATTTTCTCTTCTCTACTGGAGATAATAATACCCATCTCACATTCTCACTGTGAGGATAAAATAAAGTCATGTACAGAAGCGGTAAACCAGCAAGGATGTCCAGTGTTTAAGAGGTACCTGTAGGTTTATCAGTTACTTTCAGAATTTTCAGAATTTTTAAAAAGTCTAATCATACTTGATATGACAAAGTATGTAAGTTAAACTGAATGTGACTTAGGTTTCTAGATGACCTCTTGCCCCTTTTTATCTCTGTATCAAAAAGTCCTTTGCACTCCAACAATATTTTCTATTGAATGCATTTTAATGTCAAACAATGTGGTAGACACTGAAAATAAAAAATAAGCTGCATTTTCCTTGTGGGAAAAATAGTTAAGCAAAAGAAGGACACAAAAAGTTAACATAAATAAAATAAATACTGATTGTTTCATGCATAGTGTGACAGATATTTAAGGTAGGGTAGGGAGGCATTTTACCCATCTAATGATTTGACAGGTTTCTTAAAAATGAAAATTGTGCTGTCAAGTAATAATCACAGTTATAACTAATTTTATTCCAGACAGCTGATATAGTAAGTACATGAGCATAGAAGTGTGGCTAACTGTGCAATGGAAATAAATGTAGAACACTTCTTAACTATGCAAAAACAAATGAGAAACAGAGACTATTCAAAAATAAGACTGGAAAGGAAGAGGCTACTAAGTCAACCTTTTGAGTATAACTTTCATCCTCTGCAAGTACAAGCTTAGTTTACTGGGACTAGGATGGCAGGTAGATTCCTGAATTAACTAATGCAAAATACATAGAAATGGATGGAGCTATACAATTATCTCAGAACTGGGCAATTAAAAAAAAAAAAAGATCAACTTTGACTTTTATGTTCTCCACTGGACTAAATAATTGTGTTGGCATTTGGAAGATTAACCTAAGATCTAAAAAGTAGAGACAATAGAGTTTAAAAAAGCATATTTGAACTCTATATGATACTCTTAAGACATGCACTAGCGGGCTTAAAGAAAAATTCTTATAATCACTAATTCCAATCTTTTCTTCTTAGTTCTGAAAGACTAAGTAACTCACAAAATAGGAAGCTGTCATAGGAAGCATAGCTGAGGCATCACTGATATAAAGAAGAAACTCCCCAAATGCATCAGTAGAGTATTTCCCTGTATAAATTAACTGTATCTGCAGTTGTGGAGTAGATAATTTTACTTGTTAAAGCTACTTTTATATAAGTAGTCCTGATTTCTGGGTTCTTTTTGTCCTCACTTTTTCTATAAATTAAAAACTAAACAGATTGTTTATGTGTATTCTTCATATACTGAAGCAGAGTAATTCTTTAAATAAAATTTAAAAAAATTAAGTGCATGCCATTTTAATGTGCTAGTGATACATGACAGTAGATGGGTTACTGTGAATGGTGTTGGATTCATGATATTTAATGGAGAAGCATTCACATTGAGATCAAAAAAGACTTGGCTTTGGTCACTCAGAGCTTCATGAAGTAAAATTTTATTAAAGAGAAAAAAGGGATAGAGAAAGCTTCCAGCACAGGCACTGGAAGAGGGGATAGAAGAGAACCCCTCCTTCAGCCAGTTCAGGCAAAACAATTTGTATTTGGGGGCTGGTTATTAACAATATACATGGATCAAAAGAATATCTTAAGGTTGCAAAGCTTAGCCTGTTGTAAACTAATAATGTTAACTGTGCAATGGAAATAAATGTAGACTTCTTAACTAAAACAAATGAGAAACAGAGACTATTCAAAAATAAGACTGGAAAGGAAGAGGCTACTAAGTCAACCTTTTGAGTATAACTTTCATCCTCTGCAAGTACAAGCTTAGTTTACTGGGACTAGGATGGCAGGTAGATTCCTGAATTAACTAATGCAAAATACATAGAAATGGATGGAGCTATACAATTATCTCAGAACTGGGCAATTAAAAAAAAAAAAAGATCAACTTTGACTTTTATGTTCTCCACTGGACTAAATAATTGTGTTGGCATTTGGAAGATTAACCTAAGATCTAAAAAGTAGAGACAATAGAGTTTAAAAAAGCATATTTGAACTCTATATGATACTCTTAAGACATGCACTAGCGGGCTTAAAGAAAAATTCTTATAATCACTAATTCCAATCTTTTCTTCTTAGTTCTGAAAGACTAAGTAACTCACAAAATAGGAAGCTGTCATAGGAAGCATAGCTGAGGCATCACTGATATAAAGAAGAAACTCCCCAAATGCATCAGTAGAGTATTTCCTGTATAAATTAACTGTATCTGCAGTTGTGGAGTAGATAATTTTACTTGTTAAAGCTACTTTTATATAAGTAGTCCTGATTTCTGGGTTCTTTTTGTCCTCACTTTTTCTATAAATTAAAAACTAAACAGATTGTTTATGTGTATTCTTCATATACTGAAGCAGAGTAATTCTTTAAATAAAATTTAAAAAAATTAAGTGCATGCCATTTTAATGTGCTAGTGATACATGACAGTAGATGGGTTACTGTGAATGGTGTTGGATTCATGATATTTAATGGAGAAGCATTCACATTGAGATCAAAAAAGACTTGGCTTTGGTCACTCAGAGCTTCATGAAGTAAAATTTTATTAAAGAGAAAAAAGGGATAGAGAAAGCTTCCAGCACAGGCACTGGAAGAGGGGATAGAAGAGAACCCCCTTTTAGCCAGTTCAGTCAAGACAATTTGTATTTGGGGGCTGGTTATTAACAATGGATCAAAAGAATATCTTAAGGTTGCAAAGGCCTTACCAGGCCCACACCCACAAAGTTAACACAAGATTAGCTAGAAAATAGTCTCTGGACTTTAGGACTAGGTGGGACATTATAATGTAAAGGCCTTGCTAGGCCCACATCATTAACATAAGACTTAGTTTCCAGGTTGATCTTTACATTAATAAACATTTCAGGTTAGAGAATGTTTGTCTTTCTTCCTCTTATTTCTTTTTTCACCCCTTCCTCCTTTAGGACCTGCTGGCCTCCTTATCAAATCTGCCTAGTCACCCTTTTCATTCATAAAATTAGATAATCTACCTCTCAGCTGCCTATAAAATCAGATCGGGCCAATGTCTTTCATGGTGAACTTTTAAAAGGCAAATAACAGATGTAATAATCATTGCATTTGTCTCTATCAGACATTAGATACCCCATCAAGATTTGACAAATTTGAATTAATGGGGAAATTGATATCATAGAGCTAGAGGTACAAAAGGCAAAAAAATAAAGTTCCAAATGGGGAGACTGTGAAGAGTTTTTCTGAAGAAATGGCCTATTATCTAAGAGTTAACTGAGGAGTAATCCAACAGGAGAACTGCCTGGAAAGAACCCATCAGGTTACTGTCAGCAAAGTGATCCAAGTGAGATTAAACCTGTCAGAACATTCAGCATGGAGGAGAGAGACTGAAGAAAGCTATGAGAGACAAACCTCATAATGTAGTCTGGGCATTCTCAGGTGCTTCAACTGTGTCTGACTTTTTGTGAACCTATGGACTGTAGCCTGCCAGGCTCCTTAGTCCACGAGATTCTCCAGTCGAGAGCACTGGAGAGGATTACCGTGCCCTTCATCGGGGTATCTCCCCAGACCCAGGGCTCTAGTCCATATCTTCTGCCTTGCAGGCAGATTCTTTACCACTGAGTCACTGGGGCAGCCCTCACAATGCAGACAGAGTTCATACTGTGCTTGGTCTTTAAAAAAATTAAAAAAAGAGATTGGACTTTTTCCTTCTGCCAAAAGCCATGTTTTGAAGAGGACCAGGGCCTGATCTGTTCGGAGAACTTCCTTCAGAATAACTTATAGATCCTAAATAGAAACCAGGAACCAAGTGGACAGTTGTGCAAGAGAAATTATACATATACATACACATACACTCCACATACCTGCTTTATGAGATAAAATAAAATTGTTCTGAAGCAATCAACTGAATAGCATAGAATTTATGAGTCTGAAAACCCAAACAAAACTAACTAACTAACTCATTTAACTAATGACATGCTTTTGCATTAGAGCATAAAGGCAATCCTCAATTATTCCTCTTTTCTTTAAAACCAAAAGACAAAAGATTGCGGTTGATGTCCTTGGAAAGATTTTCCTGTGGGTAGGTTATGCATAGTTTCCCATGCATTTAGTATTATTATATATATATATATATTTTTTTTTTTTTTTTGGGGGGGGGGGGGGTGTGGGGTGGGGAAGGAGTGGGGTGGGCAGGCCACTTCTACTGGTCTTTCATTTATCTATTTTCATCCATCTTTGTTCTTTGGCCCACGTGGGCCTCTTCCCAGGCCAGGGATAGAACAGGCGCCCCTTGCACTGCAAGGCAGTGTCCTCACCACTGGACCACCAGAGAAGCCCCCCATGCATTTATTATAATAAAGTCACAGCTGTCATTTCCATTCTATAAGATGCAAGGTGAGTAAATCAGAGAATATTAGTCTTAAGATAGCCTTGTACTGTCTCTAGATTTTTATCTTGTTTATTTTTGATGTAGACAAAAGTTTATATAAGTATTAGTAGAAAATAATGTTCTTTGTACTTCATACCTGATTGGGAAACACCAATGTCCCTTGCTGAGACCCTGTCTTTTGGGATTAAAATAAGACAGTAGTTATTTTTGGGTAAACCCAGTTTCTCTTTTCATTTGATCATTGGAAAAATTTCTATTTCCTGAAAGTACTAAGAAACACTTTAAAAGCCATTCCTCTGAGCAGATAGAACTGGGTCTCCGCAGTCAGAGTAACAGTTAAGTCCAGTTTGTACAGTCCCTGTAAAAATTCATGGATACTTGAATCAAGTACAGTCATGTTGAACTAACTCTTTTTGTCTAAGTGGGTAGATATCAAAATTAAAATACCTAGAAAAGCATGATAATATCACTAATTTTGCCTCATGTGTGTTTCTGGTTTTCTGAAAACAGGGAAAGTGATTTTTTTTTTTCAAGGGGTGGAGAAGACAAAAAAAAAAAAGAAAAAAAAAAACATTTATTGGAGCCAAAAGCCTTATTTGCTGTGAAAATTGCAAATGTTTGCCTGAAGCAAATATGTGAAAATTTGCAATTTGTTATAGGTGTGGAATTTTGCTATTTTTCACAGTGGAAGAACTGTTGTGTGTAGTTTGCTTTTTTTCCTCCTAGATGTGTGAATTCTTGGAGAATTTCTCAGATCTATGCATCTTTATCCCAAAGATGGCAAGGTGAATGATTACTCTCAACAATAACTTAAAATTCTGCTATGTAACTCAACAAAGTACATTTTTTCAATATTGAATGGCTGCACTTGTTAGAAGAAAGTTCTCATAATGTATTGAGCTTTCATCTATCATAGAAATTCTTTGTTAATGTACCACAATAGGAGTGTATTGATATATAAAATAAAAGAGATGGAGAGTAATTAGGTTAAAAATCATATAAGCTTTTGTGACATAAATGAGAGAAGTAAAATTCAGAATTGAATCTTATGGATACAAAATTTAGGGCTGGATACCATGGAGAATTGAATCAGTCTACTAAACACAAATATTTAACAATTCCAAAATTATATGATAATAAAAATTCCAATTTATGTAAATATGTATTGTGCATTTCACTTAGAATTGAATTCTTCCAACTAGATAAGATTTCCTAATGGTCAAAAAAAGAGGGAATAAAAGAATACTACAATTCCTTCAAGTGAATGTGATACTATGATTTCCATGACTCTTCTAATTGTCTTCAGAAGCATTATCTTTGTGGTCACTCCCTACATTATGCCTTCCCAGGTGAGTCACTGAGAAGGAATGCTGATGGCTCCACACCTCTCCTCTCTCACACATGGAATTTTCTGTCCCATTTCTCCTGCCATTAGGGACGCTTTCCTTTTAAATTCTAACATCAATTGCTTCTTTCATTAAGCAACCTGTTTTTTAACAGATTTCTTTATGCTCTGTTTGTCTTTCTGGATAGCACGTGCCTTTCAGAATGCTTCCAAAGGAAATGTAAGACTGGGTTAGTGACATTTCCGTGTAGATAATCAAAATTAAAATGCATGATAATATCACTAATTTTGCCTCATGTGTGTTTCTGGTTTTCTGAAAACAGGAAAGTGATTTTTTTCAAGGTGGAGAAGAAAAAAAAAAAAGAAAAAAACATTTATTGGAGCCAAAAGCCTTATTTGCTGTGAAAATTGCAAATGTTTGCCTGAAGCAAATATGTGAAAATTTGCAATTTGTTATAGGTGTGGAATTTTGCTATTTTTCACAGTGGAAGAACTGTTGTGTGTAGTTTGCTTTTTTTCCTCCTAGATGTGTGAATTCTTGGAGAATTTCTCAGATCTATGCATCTTTATCCCAAAGATGGCAAGGTGAATGATTACTCTCAACAATAACTTAAAATTCTGCTATGTAACTCAACAAAGTACATTTTTTCAATATTGAATGGCTGCACTTGTTAGAAGAAAGTTCTCATAATGTATTGAGCTTTCATCTATCATAGAAATTCTTTGTTAATGTACCACAATAGGAGTGTATTGATATATAAAATAAAAGAGATGGAGAGTAATTAGGTTAAAAATCATATAAGCTTTTGTGACATAAATGAGAGAAGTAAAATTCAGAATTGAATCTTATGGATACAAAATTTAGGGCTGGATACCATGGAGAATTGAATCAGTCTACTAAACACAAATATTTAACAATTCCAAAATTATATGATAATAAAAATTCCAATTTATGTAAATATGTATTGTGCATTTCACTTAGAATTGAATTCTTCCAACTAGATAAGATTTCCTAATGGTCAAAAAAAGAGGGAATAAAAGAATACTACAATTCCTTCAAGTGAATGTGATACTATGATTTCCATGACTCTTCTAATTGTCTTCAGAAGCATTATCTTTGTGGTCACTCCCTACATTATGCCTTCCCAGGTGAGTCACTGAGAAGGAATGCTGATGGCTCCACACCTCTCCTCTCTCACACATGGAATTTTCTGTCCCATTTCTCCTGCCATTAGGGACGCTTTCCTTTTAAATTCTAACATCAATTGCTTCTTTCATTAAGCAACCTGTTTTTTAACAGATTTCTTTATGCTCTGTTTGTCTTTCTGGATAGCACGTGCCTTTCAGAATGCTTCCAAAGGAAATGTAAGACTGGGTTAGTGACATTTTCTAACATGTAAAAAGGAAGACTGGATAGTTTGTTTCACAGTTACCTGATTAATCTACTCAAAGTATATTTTAATTAATGATATACTATGTATGTATGATTCTAAAAGATCAGCTTACCATTTTAATTATTGCCTTTTTCAAGTATCAAAATCACTAGTAACTAAGAAACTTTGAACAGTATTGCATCTCTACAGTTTTTCTCGGAATGCTACATAAAGTTATTTTTGCTTTGTTTGTGTTGGCTTTAATAAGATTCAATACTTTCAAAGCTTTTCTTAACATCATATAACCTTAATATGGGCACCTAATTTATGAATTTCTGAAACCTGAAATATGTATCCATTTTCCCATTGAACTAAGTATATAAAACCCATCATAAAAGGATTCCCAGCATATGTTCATGGGCAAAAATCATGGAATGATAGGCAAGAGGAAACTATCTGTATCTATTTAGACATATGCTTCAGTTTTCTTCCCCTTAAAATAGTAACCAAATTGAACATAATATAAAAATTTTAGTCAAAATGAATTTTTAAAAATTATAAAACTAAACATCAATTATAACATGAGTCAACTCTAATAAAACTTGACCTAAAAATAAACATACACTAAAAATAGTCTTCCCCTTAAAAATAAACAAAAGTAAAATTGCAATTTTCCACCGTAGAGAATGCATGTTGAAGTTTAATTCGTTAGTGAATTTTGCTTTTAGATCACCCTTCCAGTAAAGTTTTCTACTTGCCAATAAACACTGAGGAATGTCTCCTTTCTGTGTCCAGACCAGATTGCTACCCCTTTTTCTTATCTGCCCAATTAACTTTAGAGGCCTTAGTTATCACCAGTCTAACTACCTTGGAGCTCTTAGATGAAAGTTTCTTATCCTAGGCTGTTCTATTCATCAGGAATCTAGCAAAACTTAGGTTTGAATAGTTTCCTATCAAACACCTCGCACTCAACTGATTTGTGGTCCCTAATGAACCATAAGCTGAAGGACAATTATTCATTTGGCTGAGGCCCATGGAACATTTAAAAGGTACTCTGGATCTCACAAGGCTGCATATGTGACTTCCATTTAAGTTTAGATACAAGGTTTTTGACAAGAGCAAGAAAGATAACAAGACTTTAACCGGAATCACCATGGAAGAGCAACTTTGACTTGAAATCTCAACTAATCTGTGATTGGTGTGCAGATAAACCAAAAAATAATAAGGGTAAAAATTTTCTACATTTAGTAAAGCAATACTGAGTTACACTGAATAAAAACTTTACAGTTTTAAATCATCACCACAGTGCAATATAAGTAAGAAGGACTGCTTTCTTTCTTGATTTTTGCAAAGGTCTAGATTCATACTTTATTTAAAATCAAAATATCTAGAAGTTAAAGATGGCAATGGAAATTTATTTCTTGAAACAAAACAAAATAGGAATAGAGTTTGCTAAAGCTTGTGATTTAGAAAACAAATGGCATTTAGGATTCCTCCACAGAGGAACACTTACTGGTAAGCACCTCTTGAATATCTCTGGCACAACAGGTAACTATCTGATCAGAAATCAGTAATTGAAAACATCACTTGAAAAATTATTGTCTAGAACTTATTCTTTTAGTTTCATTTGATTTAGCATTCCTGGTAAGACACACAGAGCTGAACACAGAACAAAACAAGAGGCAGCCTCTCTGGAATAATTTGGTGAACTCCTTCCCAAGTGTTCTCTCTGACCAGGCAGACCATGGACATGGAGAGTTTCTGGGCACAGCTATATAATAAGGTCTCAATACAGGTGCTTTGTTTTATCCACTGAGGGTAAGGGTTGTTTTGTTGTCATTTTTCTTGTCATGGTATTCTTTCCAATAGTTGTGAAGGGTGAGGGCACCACTATTTTTTACGGCTATGTGGCCAGGTCACTATTTTAAATTTAGGCTTTCTACCAGTGAAGTATTCTTTTATTACACAATAAGTTTTTGCTGTAAGGGAGGGTACCTTGGAGCTCTTAGATGAAAGTTTCTTATCCTCGGCTGTTCTATTCATCAGGAATCTAGCAAAACTTAGGTTTGAATAGTTTCCTATCAAACACCTCGCACTCAACTGATTTGTGGTCCCTAATGAACCATAAGCTGAAGGACAATTATTCATTTGGCTGAGGCCCATGGAACATTTAAAAGGTACTCTGGATCTCACAAGGCTGCATATGTGACTTCCATTTAAGTTTAGATACAAGGTTTTTGACAAGAGCAAGAAAGATAACAAGACTTTAACCGGAATCACCATGGAAGAGCAACTTTGACTTGAAATCTCAACTAATCTGTGATTGGTGTGCAGATAAACCAAAAAATAATAAGGGTAAAAATTTTCTACATTTAGTAAAGCAATACTGAGTTACACTGAATAAAAACTTTACAGTTTTAAATCATCACCACAGTGCAATATAAGTAAGAAGGGACTGCTTTCTTTCTTGATTTTTGCAAAGGTCTAGATTCATACTTTATTTAAAATCAAAATATCTAGAAGTTAAAGATGGCAATGGAAATTTATTTCTTGAAACAAAACAAAATAGGAATAGAGTTTGCTAAAGCTTGTGATTTAGAAAACAAATGGCATTTAGGATTCCTCCACAGAGGAACACTTACTGGTAAGCACCTCTTGAATATCTCTGGCACAACAGGTAACTATCTGATCAGAAATCAGTAATTGAAAACATCACTTGAAAAATTATTGTCTAGAACTTATTCTTTTAGTTTCATTTGATTTAGCATTCCTGGTAAGACACACAGAGCTGAACACAGAACAAAACAAGAGGCAGCCTCTCTGGAATAATTTGGTGAACTCCTTCCCAAGTGTTCTCTCTGACCAGGCAGACCATGGACATGGAGAGTTTCTGGGCACAGCTATATAATAAGGTCTCAATACAGGTGCTTTGTTTTATCCACTGAGGGTAAGGGTTGTTTTGTTGTCATTTTTCTTGTCATGGTATTCTTTCCAATAGTTGTGAAGGGTGAGGGCACCACTATTTTTTACGGCTATGTGGCCAGGTCACTATTTTAAATTTAGGCTTTCTACCAGTGAAGTTTACTTATTAAAATAATGTTTCTTATTGATTGATAAATAGAAGAATACAGCACTTACTTCACTAAGATATACCTCATCCCCATTATCCATCACAATAAAATGCTAGTACAAACCAATACTAAGGAGTGCTCATCATAGGGAGCATCAACTTTATAAAGTGTAAAGGAGAGAACAAAGGAAGAAGAAAGTGGGAAGTGAGACAATACAAAGGTCTGATGATTAAAAAAAGAAATCCTACTTTGACATTTATTTTGATATGCTGCAGGGCTTAATCTGGGGAATAAAATATATCTTTACTCAGAAGCATGTGATATAGATATTCTGCTTTAGGATGATTCACACAGGAAAGCAGCTTGACCGCAAGGAGAAGCTTTAAGAGGGCAGGGGGTGGGGATGAAGAGTTCTGGGTTTGTCTCTAAAATCTCAGTGATGACCCCTTCTTCCACCCTGTTTTTGAGTTATTAACAAAATGGATTGCTTTGCAAACACTTATGCATAATTTTAATACATTTTAACAACATATTGAACTTACTGTGTGCTGTTTTATTTTTTCACACTGTAACTCACTTTCATTAGAAGAGTGTGCTAGTTTTCACAAATGCTAAATACTGGTTTTAGCTTTGAAATTTCAGGTCTTGAAATATTCTCCTGGAATTAAGTTACTATCTCATATGTCAAAACGTTGATAATGATTGAGATGATCACAGAATTGTATTGATGTCACTGACTATGTAACATATCTATTTTTGGTAGCTGCTTGTATGAAGTTTAAAGTCCTTTTTATTTTCTTATTTATTTGTCAATAAAAAGAAAAACATTGGGGTTCTATAAGAGCTCCACTGCAAACATTAGAATTTATGGACAGTAATATGTGCTCAGAAGAGCCCATATCAACAAAATTGGTGCCACCCTATTTTAGTAATGAAATCAGAAGAAGCTGTTGGAGAAAATTGGAAACTGGAGGAATTTATTACAGTAAAGTTAATTTTCATTAACCTCTTATAAAACAAAAGATGATCTATAATTTCTTGAAACTAAGAATATAATTTGAGTTGCTAAAATTATTTACTTATCAATTTGAATGTTCCTTTGCCTTGAGATTGTTTTTGGGGGGGGGATATACTTTTTGTTAGACTTGATAATAAAAACTGGACTATCTGCTGTTACATATATGACTTAATGTTTAATGGAGCCATATAAATCACTATTTTTTGCATATAAAAAGTGGTTAAAAGTGAGAGTTAGTTGTTCAGTCATGTCAGACTCTGAATTGAAATCCCATGGACTATAGTCAGCCACACTCCTTTGTCTAGGAAATGTTCCAGGCAAGAATTCTGAAGTGGGTAACCTTTCCCTTCTCTAGGTGATCTTCGTGAGCCAGGGACAGAACCTAGGTCTCTTGGATTACAGGCAGATTCTTTACCATCTGACCCACCAGGGAAGCCCCCAAAATGTTTGAATACTGGTAATTTTATATAGAACAAATTACTTCTGGGTGGTGTTTTCTGTTAAAGGAAAGGACTGGATAATCAGCAAACTATAATCTGGATGATAATTTTCCTTTGGAGTTGTTATGGCACATTCTAAAAATATTTTGTCCAGGTTTTTTTTTAATGATAATTGTCCACATTGTTCAGTAAAATGTGATTCTCTAACTTTTCTTTAATACATATATATATCTATATATATATATATGTATATATAGTATAATCTATAGCAGAAATTCATAAAAAAGAGAAATTTTAAAAGTTATGAAAAGCATTCTCTTTGGTTGTTTTATAATAACAAAGTTGTTATATAAATAAGTTTGTCTAAATACAATTTAAAACTCTGCAATTGGAAAAACACAAAAAAATTAATTTTTATTTTAAAATACTACTTTGATTTAGATCCTTCCATTTTATGTAATAGCATACATTTCCTTTGATAACACTTTGATGATTTCTTACACCATTAGATGAAAAATACAGATATTGTATTATAAAAATGACAAATGCTTAATATGCAAGTAGACAAGCAACTTCTAAAACAGGCCAATGAATGTGAATCTTCATAAATTAGCCACTTAATTATATAAATAATTTGGATTTTAATGGTTGAGTTCAGTAAAAGGGACCAGAAAATCAACCAAAACGAACAAACAGAAGAAAAGAAGCCACAAAAAAATTAAGTTTCTATATTACATTATACCCACTCAAAGAATAAATTGGCCACAATTAAAAACACAAAATCTCTATAGGCATATTCAAAAATTATTTTGAATTTTCACTTTTGACAAGCTTTTAGAGTTCAAAAAATGTGTTTAGAATTTTTTTTGACATAATCATTTCCTAATTTCTTGAAATAGTTTATATGAATCCCTTTCTTTATCAGATTCATGATCTCAGGGTAGAATCCCCCAGAATCAGGTACAGTGAATAATGCAGGTCCCTTCTGGAGTCTGCTCTGGTCTGCTGTGCTGACTGAATCTTATTTTAAAGGGCACTTGCTGCCAACAGGAAATGCTCAAACAAGCTGAATCTGATCCAGAATCTGTTATGAAAAAAATTAACAAACTCCTGGAACTAAAGTATTCCTCTAGTTCTGTTCTGATGAAAAAAGACCAAAGGAAGAATAACAAATACGAAAAGGGCAAAGGAGAAATTCCAGAAGGCTATGGGCTTCCCCGATGGCTCAGCGTTAAAGAACCTGCTTGCACTGCAGGAGACACTGAAGACATGGGTTCAGTTCCTGGGTTGCGCTGGAGGAAGCCATGGCAACCCACTCCAGTATTCTCGCCTGGGTAACTCCCTGGAAAGAGGAGTCTGGTGGGCTATAGTCTGAATGATCATAACAAGGCAGACATGACTGAGTAAGCTGCACATTCCTCATAGTTTTGCCTCTTCCGTTTTGTATCCACTTGTCTTGCCCCAAGAGAAACAATGAGTGTCTAACCATTTCTATGTGCCATCATGAGGGAGTTTTCTGGTACTCTCAAGAAAGGAGCGGAAAAAGTATATAGCATGCAAACAGCTCTTTGTAATCAGTATATCTTTTATTAATAACAACATTTTGTGGAATGTGAGTATACCCACTATCAAATGAGGACATGGAAACTGCTAATGATAACTGATTTCATCCAGGGTGTTACAGATTTAGCAGTGAGGCCACTTAATTATATAATAATTTGGATTTTAATGGTTGAGTTCAGTAAAAGGGACCAGAAAATCAACCAAAACGAACAAACAGAAGAAAAGAAGCCACAAAAAAATTAAGTTTCTATATTACATTATACCCACTCAAAGAATAAATTGGCCACAATTAAAAACACAAAATCTCTATAGGCATATTCAAAAATTATTTTGAATTTTCACTTTTGACAAGCTTTTAGAGTTCAAAAAATGTGTTTAGAATTTTTTTTGACATAATCATTTCCTAATTTCTTGAAATAGTTTATATGAATCCCTTTCTTTATCAGATTCATGATCTCAGGGTAGAATCCCCCAGAATCAGGTACAGTGAATAATGCAGGTCCCTTCTGGAGTCTGCTCTGGTCTGCTGTGCTGACTGAATCTTATTTTAAAGGGCACTTGCTGCCAACAGGAAATGCTCAAACAAGCTGAATCTGATCCAGAATCTGTTATGAAAAAAATTAACAAACTCCTGGAACTAAAGTATTCCTCTAGTTCTGTTCTGATGAAAAAAGACCAAAGGAAGAATAACAAATACGAAAAGGGCAAAGGAGAAATTCCAGAAGGCTATGGGCTTCCCCGATGGCTCAGCGTTAAAGAACCTGCTTGCACTGCAGGAGACACTGAAGACATGGGTTCAGTTCCTGGGTTGCGCTGGAGGAAGCCATGGCAACCCACTCCAGTATTCTCGCCTGGGTAACTCCCTGGAAAGAGGAGTCTGGTGGGCTATAGTCTGAATGATCATAACAAGGCAGACATGACTGAGTAAGCTGCACATTCCTCATAGTTTTGCCTCTTCCGTTTTGTATCCACTTGTCTTGCCCCAAGAGAAACAATGAGTGTCTAACCATTTCTATGTGCCATCATGAGGGAGTTTTCTGGTACTCTCAAGAAAGGAGCGGAAAAAGTATATAGCATGCAAACAGCTCTTTGTAATCAGTATATCTTTTATTAATAACAACATTTTGTGGAATGTGAGTATACCCACTATCAAATGAGGACATGGAAACTGCTAATGATAACTGATTTCATCCAGGGTGTTACAGATTTAAGCAGTGAGGCTGAGATTTCAGCTCAACACCTATGATACTAAACTTTTTTCCCTATAATATCTATTTCATCTATCTGTACTAAAAATGAAAGATGTTAATAAGTATTGAAGGACTGATTGCTAAAATTACCTGGAGAACTTAAAAAAATGAATAAGGATGCTTCAACTCCAGTTTCAGATACTGTTAAGAGATCTGTAAAGTGCTTGGTTATGCCTTTTTTTTTTTTTAAGTTTTGCCTAAGTAATGCTTCTGCTTAGTCAGATCTGGGAATGCCTTTAGTATTGAGACACCTTTCGAGTATATGCAAGAATATTTACAAGGGGAAAATAAATCTTGAAGGTGAAGTGTTTGTATTCAGAATTTTTACATAATGTAAATGCTTCAAAAAAGTATTCTGTGGAGAGAAAATTTCCTGACACCTCTGAAATTATGACATGAAGGAAGGTATTTACTTGGCATTTTAAAAAATGTATTCTTGCTTTTACATTGCATGTCTGAATGCTGATTCAATCTTAGATCTGAAAAATCAGTCAGTGGGCTGCTTATCATCCCTGGTAGAACACAGCCTGCAAGAAAAACAAGACTCTTTCAAATGTTAGGTTCATCTCCTGTTCGCTGCATGAAGTTGAGAAGTGTATTTAGCCTCTCTGGATCTTAGTTTGCTTCACCATTAAGTGCAGATATTCATATGCATTTCACAGGGTCGTCCCAAGACTATAACAGGCTGTTGTCCCATGCTTAGCCTAGGTAGTACACAAAAAATGTAACTAGCATTCATTTTAAGAGGATTCAAGGTCAGAGCATCAATCTTTTGAACCAAAGCATCTTCCCCTTTGCCAGTGTTCTCTGTCTTGTTTACATTATTTTTCAAAATTGCTATGAAATATAAGGCTCTATGAACAAATCTGTCTGGCAAATACTGAAGAAGACATTCTCATTTAGAAATCTTAATCAACAGGCTGAAAGTTTTGAGAAGTTTTTCATAAAAAAATTAACTTTATTTAAAGCATTATTTCAATAAACATGTGTACCTATGGAGCCCATATCCTCATAGGACACCTATGAATAATCTGGGAATAATACCCAAAAATTCTCTTTTAGAAAAGATCTGTCTTTTATTACTAAAATGGTAACAACACATATGTTTTTCTTTTAGGAAAACTGAGATGGGTAAAGTGAAACTTCAGGCTTTTGAATTTAATTATACATATGTATCATTTATACCTATATTGTGACAGAATGGCAGGATGAATTTCCTCCATAATATGCACTATGTTTACTGTTACTGTGCAGTCATTTTTCTGTTTTCTGTAGGTGTGAGTTTGTCTTGAGACACCTTTCGAGTATATGCAAGAATATTTACAAGGGGAAAATAAATCTTGAAGGTGAAGTGTTTGTATTCAGAATTTTTACATAATGTAAATGCTTCAAAAAAGTATTCTGTGGAGAGAAAATTTCCTGACACCTCTGAAATTATGACATGAAGGAAGGTATTTACTTGGCATTTTAAAAAATGTATTCTTGCTTTTACATTGCATGTCTGAATGCTGATTCAATCTTAGATCTGAAAAATCAGTCAGTGGGCTGCTTATCATCCCTGGTAGAACACAGCCTGCAAGAAAAACAAGACTCTTTCAAATGTTAGGTTCATCTCCTGTTCGCTGCATGAAGTTGAGAAGTGTATTTAGCCTCTCTGGATCTTAGTTTGCTTCACCATTAAGTGCAGATATTCATATGCATTTCACAGGGTCGTCCCAAGACTATAACAGGCTGTTGTCCCATGCTTAGCCTAGGTAGTACACAAAAAATGTAACTAGCATTCATTTTAAGAGGATTCAAGGTCAGAGCATCAATCTTTTGAACCAAAGCATCTTCCCCTTTGCCAGTGTTCTCTGTCTTGTTTACATTATTTTTCAAAATTGCTATGAAATATAAGGCTCTATGAACAAATCTGTCTGGCAAATACTGAAGAAGACATTCTCATTTAGAAATCTTAATCAACAGGCTGAAAGTTTTGAGAAGTTTTTCATAAAAAAATTAACTTTATTTAAAGCATTATTTCAATAAACATGTGTACCTATGGAGCCCATATCCTCATAGGACACCTATGAATAATCTGGGAATAATACCCAAAAATTCTCTTTTAGAAAAGATCTGTCTTTTATTACTAAAATGGTAACAACACATATGTTTTTCTTTTAGGAAAACTGAGATGGGTAAAGTGAAACTTCAGGCTTTTGAATTTAATTATACATATGTATCATTTATACCTATATTGTGACAGAATGGCAGGATGAATTTCCTCCATAATATGCACTATGTTTACTGTTACTGTGCAGTCATTTTTCTGTTTTCTGTAGGTGTGAGTTTGTCTGTGTGTGGGACAGGGGGTTGCTATATGAATATGTGTTTCTATGTTTAATCCTATTAGGGACATTTTTATGTAACTACGCGATCTAGTTGTGAATAATGAGTTAAACAAAATTCCTTGTTTAGTATAAAATATAATTATGTTTATGCTGTTTTAATCTTTATCTCATATAATATATAGGCTAAGTCAATTTATTAATTTACAGAGATGAGAATAAACTTAAAATAAAGTTTCTTAAACTATACTCTTAAGTTCTGTTCTCTCTTCCCACATTCTCTCCTGCTCCTCAAAGTTCACCTCCACTGACTAGTATTATCTCAAATAACTAGTTTATTTACCAAACACTAACGAACTAAAAAACTATGTTGTGCACAAAAAATATTTAGGTTCCTTCAATATTTGAGGCAAAGCAACAAGAGATTTGATTTCCTCTAAGACCAACTTGGGGTCACTGCTTGTTTGTTTTCATTTACATGGGTACTCCAGCCTTCCTTAATGTCCAATTTGCTTTCAGTCAGTAGGTATTTAAACTACAGGAGGAGTCCAGCCAAAATAAGCCATCCCTTTGCCAGGTCCAAAGCTTCCTTTCCTCCTGCTCTCTCTGTGTTTCCTCTTATAAATTTACCTTTCACTTAGTTCCATGGAATGTGCCTGGGTCCTCTGAGAGAGGTTTAACTTTAGGGAGTTATTATTCATTTTAAACAAAGTGGCAGAATCACTGTTTTGAGAGAAGTTTTTCATAAAAAATTAACTTTATTTAAAGCATTATTTCAATAAACATGTGTCCCTATGGAGCCCATATCCTCATAGGACACCTATGAATAATCTGGGAATAATACCGAAAAATTCTCTGTTAGAAAAGATCTGTCTGTTATTACTAAAATGGTAACAACACATATGTTTTCTTTTAGGAAAACTGAGATGGGTAAAGTGAAACTTCAGGCTTTTGAATTTAATTATACATATGTATCATTTATACCTATATTGTGACAGAATGGCAGGATGAATTTCCTCCATAATATGCACTATGTTTACTGTTACTGTGCAGTCATTTTTCTGTTTTCTGTAGGTGTGAGTTTGTCTGTGTGTGGGACAGGGGGTTGCTATATGAATATGTGTTTCTATGTTTAATCCTATTAGGGACATTTTTATGTAACTACGCGATCTAGTTGTGAATAATGAGTTAAACAAAATTCCTTGTTTAGTATAAAATATAATTATGTTTATGCTGTTTTAATCTTTATCTCATATAATATATAGGCTAAGTCAATTTATTAATTTACAGAGATGAGAATAAACTTAAAATAAAGTTTCTTAAACTATACTCTTAAGTTCTGTTCTCTCTTCCCACATTCTCTCCTGCTCCTCAAAGTTCACCTCCACTGACTAGTATTATCTCAAATAACTAGTTTATTTACCAAACACTAACGAACTAAAAAACTATGTTGTGCACAAAAAATATTTAGGTTCCTTCAATATTTGAGGCAAAGCAACAAGAGATTTGATTTCCTCTAAGACCAACTTGGGGTCACTGCTTGTTTGTTTTCATTTACATGGGTACTCCAGCCTTCCTTAATGTCCAATTTGCTTTCAGTCAGTAGGTATTTAAACTACAGGAGGAGTCCAGCCAAAATAAGCCATCCCTTTGCCAGGTCCAAAGCTTCCTTTCCTCCTGCTCTCTCTGTGTTTCCTCTTATAAATTTACCTTTCACTTAGTTCCATGGAATGTGCCTGGGTCCTCTGAGAGAGGTTTAACTTTAGGGAGTTATTATTCATTTTAAACAAAGTGGCAGAATCACTGTTTTGAGAGAACGCAATTGTTTGCAAAAAAGGGATAAAAAAAAAAAATAAGTGAGCACATGAAGAATAAACAAGCCTTCGTCTTACTTTCTTCTTGAACGTGCTGACTTTTTACTGATTTTGAAAATGTGGATTTGCTAGGAAAGAGACAATCCTTTGTCCATCTGCCTTTTAATGTAAAAATAAATGTGTATGTGTTTAGTTTTAGAAGTATGAAAGCATATATAATACAGAGAAATAAAGACATAGTCAAAGAAAATCATTTGGTATGGAAGTGACTCTCTAAAGCTGTAGGAACTGCATATAGCTTACACAGAAGCACTGCACTGTGTTCTTGCCTTTTCCTCCCCTCTCTAAGCGATACAGCCAGATTCATCCACATTCAGTCCTGTCTTAGAGTCTCCAGCTTAGCACTCTCTCTTTCCTGAATACCAATTTTAACAAAAGAGACTGTTACAAACACAATCGATTAAATAGTACTAATGAAACATTAACTCACGTGGATTTAAACAACTAAATGAAGGTAGGTTTTCCTTTCAGACTTCTCCCCCTCTGGCACCCTTTCTTTTACCAAGCACCTATTTCACCCATGGCAATCATGAACTACAGCATTTAGGAGTGAGAAACCTTCCCTACAGACACGTCCAAAAATGATTTTTCTCTCCATCAAGAGCCCTTTAAAATTCTTTTTAAAAATAACACTTTGAAAAAAATAACATCTGTTTAAATCCTTTTATCATGATTTAAACACATTTTCAGTTATCACATTTTTCTTTTTTTTTTCTTTTTTTTTTTATAAAGTTCTTTTTATACCTGTTACCATGGACACAATGTTGCTTGCCTCAGAGTCTAATTAAAATGGTTACTTGCTCAGCCAGGGAATTAGAGAATAATCACGTGTTGGGGGGAGTGGTTTTAAAATCCGAGGAAGCTATTGTTTAAGATCTCTTGAAAGAAATATTTCTCTATTATCAGAATCCTCTCTCCATCTTGCAAGGAGTGTTTTGACCAATAGATGCCTAAAAAGATCCAATATATACTGCTTAAAAGCTATAGACAAGATTTTAATCTTATATACATACCTCTGGTCTTTGGGTAGGTATCCCTAAATTATAAAGCAAGGATCTGGTATTTGTAAATGTGAGTGAGGGGGAAAAAAGTCTCCTTCTTGCTAAACTATTGAATACATAATATTTGGTCCAATGTTCAATTTAGATAAATCATTAATGGAGAAATTTCTTAGGTTTTAATCCATCTTCCAGTGAAACCAACCATCATTTTTATTCATGTAGCTGATTACCTCATTTTAGACTATATAACCATATTGCTTATTTTGTCATTTTTGTTTAAAAAATTCAAATACTTCTAAATGGCCAAAATCTTTGTCTAAATGTTATCATAATAATGGTTTACATGCATTTAAAACTGGGTAAGTCAGAAAACATTTTCTCTTTTCAAGAACAGTGCTTCCAAGATTCATCCTTGACAATGTGCTCTCTCAGAGTTCTTAGAATAGACAGTAAAACTGCAGAACGTTACCAGGGTTTTGAGCAAGGATATAAATTTAATATTTAACACTTCCTTCCTAGGGCTGTAGAGACTCTACTATTTTTATTTACTTTCTACAGCCCATCCCTTTGATCACATAACTTCTTACTGTAATCCCTACACTGTTTAGCATCTTACTAGATAGACTTGAGAGATGGTCAGATTATTTAATATGAATTCCCATATCTAGAAATCTATCATTAGGTTTACCTAATAATATGTTTTGATAGTGTATACATAGATATATGAGATTCTACTGACTAGCAAGGCAGTAACAAGTAGAGGCAAAGCAGTATCGACTCATGGGAAGTTGAGCAGATGGTATGAAAGGAAGTCAGAATTCAAGGGCAATCTCTTTGCTAGTAGACTATATGGCAGTTTGCTGAGCTATCATTTAACCTCTCTAAGAAAAAAGAGGTGGGTTCATTTTATCTGTTTCCTTCCACCTCCAAAGTTCTGTGGCAAGAATGACCCTCAGACCAATAATATACTGTTGGGGAGTGGTTTTAAAATCCGAGGAAGCTATTGAAAAGCTATAGATCCTCTCTCCATCTTGCAAGGAGTGTTTTGACCAATAGATGCCTAAAAAGATCCAATATATACTGCTTAAAAGCTATAGACAAGATTTTAATCTTATATACATACCTCTGGTCTTTGGGTAGGTATCCCTAAATTATAAAGCAAGGATCTGGTATTTGTAAATGTGAGTGAGGGGGAAAAAAGTCTCCTTCTTGCTAAACTATTGAATACATAATATTTGGTCCAATGTTCAATTTAGATAAATCATTAATGGAGAAATTTCTTAGGTTTTAATCCATCTTCCAGTGAAACCAACCATCATTTTTATTCATGTAGCTGATTACCTCATTTTAGACTATATAACCATATTGCTTATTTTGTCATTTTTGTTTAAAAAATTCAAATACTTCTAAATGGCCAAAATCTTTGTCTAAATGTTATCATAATAATGGTTTACATGCATTTAAAACTGGGTAAGTCAGAAAACATTTTCTCTTTTCAAGAACAGTGCTTCCAAGATTCATCCTTGACAATGTGCTCTCTCAGAGTTCTTAGAATAGACAGTAAAACTGCAGAACGTTACCAGGGTTTTGAGCAAGGATATAAATTTAATATTTAACACTTCCTTCCTAGGGCTGTAGAGACTCTACTATTTTTATTTACTTTCTACAGCCCATCCCTTTGATCACATAACTTCTTACTGTAATCCCTACACTGTTTAGCATCTTACTAGATAGACTTGAGAGATGGTCAGATTATTTAATATGAATTCCCATATCTAGAAATCTATCATTAGGTTTACCTAATAATATGTTTTGATAGTGTATACATAGATATATGAGATTCTACTGACTAGCAAGGCAGTAACAAGTAGAGGCAAAGCAGTATACGACTCATGGGAAGTTGAGCAGATGGTATGAAAGGAAGTCAGAATTCAAGGGCAATCTCTTTGCTAGTAGACTATATGGCAGTTTGCTGAGCTATCATTTAACCTCTCTAAGAAAAAAGAGGTGGGTTCATTTTATCTGTTTCCTTCCACCTCCAAAGTTCTGTGGCAGAATGACAGTGGTGCCATTCCTGCAATGAGGGCTCTAGAAGAAAAATTAGTTTGATGACAAGGGTCATGGCTTGGTATTTAATAAGAAGTTCTGAGTTCTTCCTAAAAGTAAATTGGGAAATTCAAGTAGGCAATTAGATACAAGGGTATATAACTCAGAAGAGAGTTCTAGAGATACATATATGAAAGATAATTGGCTTATGGATAATGATTTAAATACACTGCCCTGAATATTTTCCAGAAAGGAAGAATATAGTGAGAAAATTGGGTACTGAACTTTGTGAAACCCTAGAAAGAACAAAATAAGCCTCCAAAGAACAGGTGAGTATGGTACCATACAGCTAAGAAGAATGAGTCATTTTGGTTATAGTTTGCAAATCTTATTCATCTATTCATACACACACACACACACACACATATATATATATATATTTATAAAGCACTTTACTACCATATAATATCTGTAGGTGCTAGAGATTCAAAGAATAGTGAAACACAGACTGTGACAACACAGCTTTAATAAAAACTTAGGTGGTTTTCTTTAAGAGAATCAAGTTTAAAAACAAGACAGTTGATATAAAACTAATCAAATGAAAATATTCGTTACATATATTATTCTCAGGTGTACTTTGTTTCATAGGATTTCTCTCTTTTTATGGACTGCATTATATGAAAGGTAAAGGGGAAGACTGTAGCTTAAGAGAACATTATACTACTTTGACCTTTTCAATATTCTGTATTTTGATTGGCTAGATTGGAATATCTCATAACGTCCATCCAAGTAAGGGCAAGACTGTAAACGCTATGAACTTGACTAGTGAGCCAATCATATTATAGAGTGTTGAAAAGGTCAAAGCAATACAATATGCTACTATAATTTACATAACATATGTGTAGCATTCCAAGTCCAATATTTCATCCTCAGACAAGGATTGAACAAGAACATAAAAAGGCATAATATGAATGCATTTTGCACACAACAAAATCAGAAAATCTTTCTTGAGATTTCAATATTGCCACTGAAGTTAAAGGAAAGAAGGAAGAAAAAAGACACTCATTCAAGGAAGAAGTAACATAGGAAGTTCATAGAGAAGTTCCAAGAAAGTGGTGATAAGGTAATAGATAAATGGGTTTGAAAGTCAAGACAACAGGATTCTGTACCCTGCCTTGCTACCAACTAGTTATAAGATGTGAAGAGACATTGGATTTCTTTGCATTTATTTTATCAAACTTTGAAAGAAGCGATGTGTGCTATGTGCTTAATCGCTTAGTCATGTCTGACTCTTTGCAACCCCATGGACTGCAGCCCACCAGGCTCCTCTGTCCATGGGGAGTCCCCAGGCAAGGATACAAGGAGTGGGTTGCCATTCCCTCCTCCAGGTGATCTTTTCAACCAAAGGACTGAATCCAGGTCTCCTGCATTGCAGGAGGATTCTTTACCATCTGAGTCAATTAATAATTATTGCTTTTTAAATTATCTTAGTTGGTGTTTCTTTTTAAAGTATACAGCAATGAATATAAAGCTATCCTTACTTTCAAAATACAATTTTGTGGTGCATAACACAAGTAAATCAGTAACAACTCAGATGAGTTTAAGTAATAACAAAGTAATATCTTAGCATAGACCTGCTTATAGTCTGTCATTGTTCTTTGCTCCTTCCCATATAGAAAGATTTACATTTATTTATGTAGTGTACAGCATGAGTACAATCTCCATAAATCTTAAGATTGGGACACTTACATTCTAGTGCAGAAAAATAGTCTAAGATTCAACAATAAGGCAATAGGAGGATCTACATTGATGATAAAAATGGCATGATTCACAGTAAAAATCTTTAAAATCACCCCATAAAACTTGCCTAACATAATAGGAAAACAATAATTGCTATTATTCCATTCCATGTTAGTTAACATTTTTGAGGCAGAATGTGATCCATTGTGATATTTCCTCTTTAAATGCTACTACTAAAGTTGAAATAAACTTTCATTAAAATGTGGAGAAGGTAAGAAATTACAGTGGGTCCAGTAAGATTTTTTAAAAGTCTGCATTTTCTGGGTTAATCATAGAAATACAAGGACTAAAATATAGAAAATAAGTTGTAACTGAGTAAGTTATGAGAGTGCCAAGTGAATGTTCAGAGGACTGGTATATTTTCTTTGAAAAGTAACGCAGTGAACTCATAAATTCACAAACAAAATCAAGAGCTAAAATACTAGGCAATAAATGAGAGAACCCAATTAGTTATCTTTGATTGGTCAAAATTATGGAAAAAGGACATTTTAAATTAAATGGGCATTTCCAATTGCTGAAAATGACTATCTGGCAGATAATAAATACTTTATACATGTTTAGTACATATAATAGGTTGGCAAGAGTATACCCACAATTTTTTTTGGTCTTCTCATCTTGTATTAATCACTTTAAATATGCGTGATCCTTTTAAGGTTTGTGCTTATTTATTGTTCATCTTGTATTAAACCTGTACATCCTGTGAAGAACACTGTGACTTTAATTTGTCCTCCAGTACTGTTTCAGCATTAGAAATTCCCAGTCTGAGTTCTAAACAAACATGAAAGTTTTTCCACTTTGCATGGAGTATGGAGATAGAAGTTGAAAGAATAAGATCCTGAAACCTTTGGGTGACCAAGTGGAAAGGAAGCACCTGCCTGCTAGGGCAGTAGCCTGGCACAGCAGGTGTCTGCCTACCTTCTAGGCTCTGCACAACCCACTGGTTCTCATTTGCTCTCTCTCATTTATATTTTGTTCTCTCATTTAATTTCATCTGTCTTCTTCTTGCACTTTTTTTCTTTCTCTTTTTTCCCCTTTCTTCTTTCTCTCTCTCTTTCTGAGAAAAGTTTCAGTTGCAGTTATCATTCATAATGAATCTTAGTGACTCAAGTATGGCTTACTGGTCTTGGCTTGTGAGGTCCATACAACAGTAGTAAAACTCCTTAAAAATATTGCAGGATAGTGAGAGAATCAAGTGACGAAAAGTTTCCCAAAGTGATAACCTAACTTAAGTTTAACATTTTAAAAAGTTTAAAAACAAAAATTGCTATTATTCCATTCCATGTTAGTTAACATTTTTGAGGCAGAATGTGATCCATTGTGATATTTCCTCTTTAAATGCTACTACTAAAGTTGAAATAAACTTTCATTAAAATGTGGAGAAGGTAAGAAATTACAGTGGGTCCAGTAAGATTTTTTAAAAGTCTGCATTTTCTGGGTTAATCATAGAAATACAAGGACTAAAATATAGAAAATAAGTTGTAACTGAGTAAGTTATGAGAGTGCCAAGTGAATGTTCAGAGGACTGGTATATTTTCTTTGAAAAGTAACGCAGTGAACTCATAAATTCACAAACAAAATCAAGAGCTAAAATACTAGGCAATAAATGAGAGAACCCAATTAGTTATCTTTGATTGGTCAAAATTATGGAAAAAGGACATTTTAAATTAAATGGGCATTTCCAATTGCTGAAAATGACTATCTGGCAGATAATAAATACTTTATACATGTTTAGTACATATAATAGGTTGGCAAGAGTATACCCACAATTTTTTTTGGTCTTCTCATCTTGTATTAATCACTTTAAATATGCGTGATCCTTTTAAGGTTTGTGCTTATTTATTGTTCATCTTGTATTAAACCTGTACATCCTGTGAAGAACACTGTGACTTTAATTTGTCCTCCAGTACTGTTTCAGCATTAGAAATTCCCAGTCTGAGTTCTAAACAAACATGAAAGTTTTTCCACTTTGCATGGAGTATGGAGATAGAAGTTGAAAGAATAAGATCCTGAAACCTTTGGGTGACCAAGTGGAAAGGAAGCACCTGCCTGCTAGGGCAGTAGCCTGGCACAGCAGGTGTCTGCCTACCTTCTAGGCTCTGCACAACCCACTGGTTCTCATTTGCTCTCTCTCATTTATATTTTGTTCTCTCATTTAATTTCATCTGTCTTCTTCTTGCACTTTTTTTCTTTCTCTTTTTTCCCCTTTCTTCTTTCTCTCTCTCTTTCTGAGAAAAGTTTCAGTTGCAGTTATCATTCATAATGAATCTTAGTGACTCAAGTATGGCTTACTGGTCTTGGCTTGTGAGGTCCATACAACAGTAGTAAAACTCCTTAAAAATATTGCAGGATAGTGAGAGAATCAAGTGATCCTGAAAACTGTATTGTCAGGGGATGATGATCCAAGGTGATAACCTAACTTAAGTTTAACATTTTAAAAAAGATGTGCTCCTCATCTGAAAAATATATCTAGTTAGGAGTTTTAATATTAGGTACATGTTGGAAGATTTAATGTTTCTTACAAGTAAAAATCATAAAAACATCTACATTGAACTGTTGAAATGCATGTCTATGCCTATGATCTTTCAAAAGAAGCATTTGAAAAAACTATTTCCAGTTACTTTGTGGTTCTTTTTTTTATTTTTTTTTTTTGACTGTGGCCATTATAATTAAGGCAATCATTTGCCAAAGCAGTAGCCCCCTATTTTTATCATATTGTAAAATACTTCTTGGCATTTTTCACTCTCAGAAAACATCTTAGGATGCTTTATTGACTTTATCAGTGTCTACCTCCCCTGCCTTCAAAGGAAACTCTAGGAAAGCAGAAATGCTGCCATATGTCCTCCTGTATCCCTAGCTCCTAGCACAGAACCTGGCCTGTGTTAGAGAAAAATATGTTAAGGTACTTCTCTGATATTCAATATGAAAGTTTCTGTCAGAAAGCTGAATTGGATGGATGTTTGATATCATCCTACTGAGATCTTCAGGCGTGAATAAAGTAAGTGGAAATGAGTGAATAAGAATGACTTACTGACAGTTCTGAGAGTCATTTTTCATTCAACAAAGCCAAGACCCAAGGTGCTAATTATATATTTCCTGATAGACAAGATTTCAGGATTTAAGAAACTTTATACATGGGAAATATTTCTTTCATATTCCTGAAAGCCACCAGATATGACTGAGATAAAAGTAAAAAAAAAATTCTTAACTTGTATATTTTATGCAAATCTTTATAAGAAAAACTTTCTTTATTCTTGGGTAAGCAAAATAGTTCTCATTATGTGAAAGGTACCATTCTAGCCTGAGAGATGACACATAATCTCACCCTTCAAAAGGTGTGATCTTTTGGAAACACTCAGCTATGTTTACATCCTTTATACACATGAATGGGTGACTTCTTCTATTTTTAGAAGCCCAAGTATTAGTATGGTCTTAAAGACCTTCCTTAGGCTCCATCCACCTCTTTCACTCCATTTCACTTTTGTTAGTTTCTTAAACTCCAAATGCTTCGAATCATGATAAAGCTAGTCCCCTAGAAAGAACATTCTTTCCTCTAATCTCTGTTAGATTCTTTCTGTTTCTTCAGACCCTAAATACTCATAAATTCTTGAGGATAACTTTACATGTACTCCCTTTCAGGCTAAAAATGTTATAAAATGCTCTCACTTTTCCACACAAATTCTTATCATCAGTACTGAAGCTCTTGTACATTTATTTCTATGATAATTTGATTAATGTCTGTTTTCACCACTAGTCTGCAAGATCCAGGTGGGCATCGAGAACACTGAAAAATATGCTAAAATAACGGGTAAACACAGAACCAACAGCCCATATCTCCTGACTATCAATCTTTTGAATGCTACTGTCATTTAAATACTAGATTTAGTTCATTTGATAGCAGCAATTCCAAGAAAACAAAACAAAATGAAAACAAATATTTATGATAAATACGTTAAATTACATGAATGCTTGGCAGTATACAAATATGGCAACTCTAGGAAAGCAGAAATGCTGCCATATGTCCTCCTGTATCCCTAGCTCCTAGCACAGAACCTGGCCTGTGTTAGAGAAAAATATGTTAAGGTACTTCTCTGATATTCAATATGAAAGTTTCTGTCAGAAAGCTGAATTGGATGGATGTTTGATATCATCCTACTGAGATCTTCAGGCGTGAATAAAGTAAGTGGAAATGAGTGAATAAGAATGACTTACTGACAGTTCTGAGAGTCATTTTTCATTCAACAAAGCCAAGACCCAAGGTGCTAATTATATATTTCCTGATAGACAAGATTTCAGGATTTAAGAAACTTTATACATGGGAAATATTTCTTTCATATTCCTGAAAGCCACCAGATATGACTGAGATAAAAGTAAAAAAAAAATTCTTAACTTGTATATTTTATGCAAATCTTTATAAGAAAAACTTTCTTTATTCTTGGGTAAGCAAAATAGTTCTCATTATGTGAAAGGTACCATTCTAGCCTGAGAGATGACACATAATCTCACCCTTCAAAAGGTGTGATCTTTTGGAAACACTCAGCTATGTTTACATCCTTTATACACATGAATGGGTGACTTCTTCTATTTTTAGAAGCCCAAGTATTAGTATGGTCTTAAAGACCTTCCTTAGGCTCCATCCACCTCTTTCACTCCATTTCACTTTTGTTAGTTTCTTAAACTCCAAATGCTTCGAATCATGATAAAGCTAGTCCCCTAGAAAGAACATTCTTTCCTCTAATCTCTGTTAGATTCTTTCTGTTTCTTCAGACCCTAAATACTCATAAATTCTTGAGGATAACTTTACATGTACTCCCTTTCAGGCTAAAAATGTTATAAAATGCTCTCACTTTTCCACACAAATTCTTATCATCAGTACTGAAGCTCTTGTACATTTATTTCTATGATAATTTGATTAATGTCTGTTTTCACCACTAGTCTGCAAGATCCAGGTGGGCATCGAGAACACTGAAAAATATGCTAAAATAACGGGTAAACACAGAACCAACAGCCCATATCTCCTGACTATCAATCTTTTGAATGCTACTGTCATTTAAATACTAGATTTAGTTCATTTGATAGCAGCAATTCCAAGAAAACAAAACAAAAACTGAAAACAAATATTTATGATAAATACGTTAAATTACATGAATGCTTGGCAGTATACAAATATGGCAATTATCTACCTCATATGTCCATTACTCAAGTTACCTTTGGGGAAAAAAAAAGGTGTTTTTCTTTTTTTTTTCTAATTTTGGCCCATTTTTTTCTTCAGTTCTATTCTAATATACAAGATTGAAAATAGAAATTAATAATGAGGTATAATTCACTTCTAATACTCAACTGAAGGTCCAAATTCAATCATTTATTCATCCACAAAACATTCAAAAATCAAATATTTAACACCTAGAATGCAAGATACCATATGAGTAACAAGAATGTCTTGATATGCCAAATGCATAAAATGTTCCTTTTCTCCAGCTGTCCTTGATTTAATTTAGAAGTTAAGATAATTGCATAAATAGCTGCAACAAAGGCCAATATGATAAGTCATCCTAGTTGCTTAAACTACACATAGGGGGATTTCAGAAGAAGGGATCATCTTTATGAGGACTGTGGGGAAAGAACAGTTGTCAAGAGGCAGCACTGTGGCTTAAAAGAAACTGGAAGCATTTTCTTTGATGAAAAGAAAAAATTCTGGCACAGAGAATGGCATTAATGAAAGTCAGGACACCAGAGGTCTCAGTAGGAAACACAAAGAATCCAGTTTAGCCAATGTGAAGAGCAGTAAAAGGTAAAACTAGAGAGGAGGAAGGAGCTTGTTTGTCAAAAGTTTTGAATGAAAGTCATCATAGATTTCATCTTGCCATGAGATGTCTTTTGTACCATCATCCTATCTCCTTTGCTATCTGAAAACAGTATTTCCTAAATAGCTATAAATACAATCACTTTATATGCCTACCAAATATTAGAACAAATTTATTAGTCTATAAATTAATACTTTAAAGTATAAAATGTATATAATTTTATAGCTTTGATATTCTGTTTTGCTCACAAACATCTCTTGGAAGATAAATAAATTATATAAAACCCCCAGTAGCAAAGATGTTCCTATAGTTGCTTATTAGAAGTGAAACAATGAGAATATTACCTCTTTAATCCTCATTTCCCTCATGAATAATATTTTAAAACATATTCTACAACATTTGAAATTAAATGCAAAATGTACAGAACATAACTGTATCCAACATAGGGTAGTTTTCTCCCTTCTTTTGGTAACTGAATTTACCAAAATATTATCAAATATTTCTTTCAAATTCAGAAATATAATCATTTAATATATACCCTATTTTTCTAAATAACTTACAATTGTATTAATAAAGATAGAATTCCATGGTCAAATGCATTTGGATAACAACTCATTTTATAATCCTCTTTCTTACAGGCCAAATGTTGTGTTTCTACCAAATTCATATGCTGTAACTCAGCCCCAGTGCAATGCTACCTGGAAGTGGGGCCTTTGAGAGGTAATTAGGATTATATGGGGTTCTTGAGGTTGGGATTTTCATGATGGACTCTGTCCTCATATATACAGAGGGCAGGCATGTGAGCCTATATGAGAAGGTAGTTGGCTGTCTGTAAATCTGGAATCTACTGTCACTTTGGTCTTGAACTTCCAAGTCATCACAGCTGTGGGAAATAAAATGTCTGCTGCTTAAATCTATGGTATTCTGTTATGGCAGCCAGAGCTGACTAACACACTTTTGGATTAAATCTTAGATAAACTTATTAGAATGAAAAAGGCTTTCAGATATTGTGAAATACATTCAAACTTCTATCCCTTTATTTACCAAATATATTAGAGCATGAACCCATTCCTTTTTTCCATGTATCTAGGAAGATAATCATGTAAGATATATATATATATATATATATATATATATATATATATATATATATCCAACTATATATATATATATATACAATATATATATATCCAACTCTGTGTGACCCTATGGACTGTAGCTCTCTGTCCATGGAATTCTCCAAACAAGAATACTGCAGTGGTTGCCATGCTCTCCTCCAGGAGATCTTCCCTAACCAAGGATTGAACCCATGTCTCCTGCATTACAGGCAGATTCTTTAACACTGAGCCACTAGGGACCCATAATATGCCAAATTATTATGGAAACTATTGTGGAACTTATTTCAATGTTGATTTCTATTAGTGTAAATAACCATTCAATTGGATATATTAGTAAGTAGTCAGTATTAATCCTCATTTCCTCATGAATAATATTTTAAAACATATTCTACAACATTTGAAATTAAATGCAAAATGTACAGAACATAACTGTATCCAACATAGGGTAGTTTTCTCCCTTCTTTTGGTAACTGAATTTACCAAAATATTATCAAATATTTCTTTCAAATTCAGAAATATAATCATTTAATATATACCCTATTTTTCTAAATAACTTACAATTGTATTAATAAAGATAGAATTCCATGGTCAAATGCATTTGGATAACAACTCATTTTATAATCCTCTTTCTTACAGGCCAAATGTTGTGTTTCTACCAAATTCATATGCTGTAACTCAGCCCCAGTGCAATGCTACCTGGAAGTGGGGCCTTTGAGAGGTAATTAGGATTATATGGGGTTCTTGAGGTTGGGATTTTCATGATGGACTCTGTCCTCATATATACAGAGGGCAGGCATGTGAGCCTATATGAGAAGGTAGTTGGCTGTCTGTAAATCTGGAATCTACTGTCACTTTGGTCTTGAACTTCCAAGTCATCACAGCTGTGGGAAATAAAATGTCTGCTGCTTAAATCTATGGTATTCTGTTATGGCAGCCAGAGCTGACTAACACACTTTTGGATTAAATCTTAGATAAACTTATTAGAATGAAAAAAGGCTTTCAGATATTGTGAAATACATTCAAACTTCTATCCCTTTATTTACCAAATATATTAGAGCATGAACCCATTCCTTTTTTCCATGTATCTAGGAAGATAATCATGTAAGATATATATATATATATATATATATATATCCAACTATATATATATATATATACAATATATATATATCCAACTCTGTGTGACCCTATGGACTGTAGCTCTCTGTCCATGGAATTCTCCAAACAAGAATACTGCAGTGGTTGCCATGCTCTCCTCCAGGAGATCTTCCCTAACCAAGGATTGAACCCATGTCTCCTGCATTACAGGCAGATTCTTTAACACTGAGCCACTAGGGACCCATAATATGCCAAATTATTATGGAAACTATTGTGGAACTTATTTCAATGTTGATTTCTATTAGTGTAAATAACCATTCAATTGGATATATTAGTAAGTAGTCAGGAATGTAAGTGATTAGAATTTTATTTGTCTATATACTAAGCAGTCAGTGTTGGAGACAGGGATAGGATAGATGGGCTAATTCACCTCTAGACTTTAGCGATCACAAAACAATGAAGCCAACATGTATCCAAAGTATGTTTTATAACACTGTTGCTGTCAAAGAGTAAATATCTAAAAATTATCCAGAACTGATAGTTTTTTCATTCCTTCCAGCTATTTAAAGAGAAGAAATTTCCAGCTGCCCATTTCAGCCTGTTCTGGTGAATTCAGGGCAGCCCTAAACTGAGATGTTTTTGCTAATGGTCCAGCTAAACTCTACTGCTTCTCTTCAAGCATATTCCTTTGTGTTTGGTCTGTCACAGACACTCAGAACAACTGCTGAGCATCCTTCTCATAAATGTTTCATATACTTGACGACAGTATTTATCCCTTAGTTTCCGCATGTTTGGATTTTATTCAATATCTTTTTGGTTTATGTGGAGGAAGGAGATGGCACTTATGTTTCATACTCCACATTGCTGCCAGCTCTATCTAAAACACAAATTGATAATGTCAGTTCCTGCTGAAAATCTTCTAGTGATTCCCCATTGCCTCCAAAGTTAAATACAACTCCCATAACCCAGGTCACAAGACTCTTTATCTCCTTGCTTCTGTGTGGTATTCTTAATACTAATCTACTTCTACTTCAGTCCGACCAGAATAATATGTGCAATATGCCATATTGTTTACAAGCCTATCCTTTTGTTTAGGCTGTTTTATCTGCCTACAATGTCCTTTCCTGCCTTTTTCAGGTTAATGACTACTTGTGCTTTAAGAATCGGCTTAAATAACAGTTAAATTAGATTTTTTTCTCTTTTTTTGGTCACATCTATTGATCTTTCATTTATTTATCTTTGTTCTTTGGCCCGTGTGGGTCTCCCATCACAGTAGCCTCTCTCATCCCAGAGCACCGGCTTAGGGCGCATGCGCTCCAGAGCTCAGGCTGGGTAGTTGGAAACATCGGTCCATGCTCTCCTCCAGGAGATCTTCCCTAACCAAGGATTGAACCCATGTCTCCTGCATTACAGGCAGATTCTTTAACACTGAGCCACTAGGGACCCATAATATGCCAAATTATTATGGAAACTATTGTGGAACTTATTTCAATGTTGATTTCTATTAGTGTAAATAACCATTCAATTGGATATATTAGTAAGTAGTCAGGAATGTAAGTGATTAGAATTTTATTTGTCTATATACTAAGCAGTCAGTGTTGGAGACAGGGATAGGATAGATGGGCTAATTCACCTCTAGACTTTAGCGATCACAAAACAATGAAGCCAACATGTATCCAAAGTATGTTTTATAACACTGTTGCTGTCAAAGAGTAAATATCTAAAAATTATCCAGAACTGATAGTTTTTTCATTCCTTCCAGCTATTTAAAGAGAAGAAATTTCCAGCTGCCCATTTCAGCCTGTTCTGGTGAATTCAGGGCAGCCCTAAACTGAGATGTTTTTGCTAATGGTCCAGCTAAACTCTACTGCTTCTCTTCAAGCATATTCCTTTGTGTTTGGTCTGTCACAGACACTCAGAACAACTGCTGAGCATCCTTCTCATAAATGTTTCATATACTTGACGACAGTATTTATCCCTTAGTTTCCGCATGTTTGGATTTTATTCAATATCTTTTTGGTTGATGTGGAGGAAGGGAGATGGCACTTATGTTTCATACTCCACATTGCTGCCAGCTCTATCTAAAACACAAATTGATAATGTCAGTTCCTGCTGAAAATCTTCTAGTGATTCCCCATTGCCTCCAAAGTTAAATACAACTCCCATAACCCAGGTCACAAGACTCTTTATCTCCTTGCTTCTGTGTGGTATTCTTAATACTAATCTACTTCTACTTCAGTCCGACCAGAATAATATGTGCAATATGCCATATTGTTTACAAGCCTATCCTTTTGTTTAGGCTGTTTTATCTGCCTACAATGTCCTTTCCTGCCTTTTTCAGGTTAATGACTACTTGTGCTTTAAGAATCGGCTTAAATAACAGTTAAATTAGATTTTTTTCTCTTTTTTTGGTCACATCTATTGATCTTTCATTTATTTATCTTTGTTCTTTGGCCCGTGTGGGTCTCCCATCACAGTAGCCTCTCTCATCCCAGAGCACCGGCTTAGGGCGCATGCGCTCCAGAGCTCAGGCTGGGTAGTTGGAAACATCGGTCCAGCCACTCTGCGGCACGTGGGATCTTCCCAGATAAGGGATCGGACCAACGCCCCTTGCACTGCAAGGTCGTGTCCTTACCCACTGGACCACCAGGGAAGCCCTAAACTAGATGCTTTTTGTGTCCATCAGACATAGTCGATGACTCTTCCTGTGCTGTCCCATGTTTGTGATGACTTCTTTTGTTGATCTTATAACCTTGAATTATAAGTGTATTTTCACCCACAGTTCCTTTATTGCCCTGTGATGGCATTGGGAATATGGTATGCTAAGTCATAAATTCAGTAAGTGATAACTAGCATAGGTAAAAGGGTTTGGTGTACTCATGGAAAAAAGAAAAAATCCAAGGGTAAGTAGTTCAGTGCGGGGAGCTGCCCTGTTTCAAGGGGTTTCCTTTAAGGAAACATAGCCCTGGGAGCTGCCCTGGCAACAGGGGCTGATAACAGCATAGCTCTCTGTCCTGCCACCCCAGGTGTTGTGAAGATGTTCCTTAGCTATCATAAAGAACACCTGGAGCCTCTTTATAGGGCTTGAGGGGCATTATGACCCAGAACCATTGTAATAACACACCAGGAGGTAACACCTAGTTTATGATCGACACCTGGCCTAAAGCACGTGTTATGATCGACACCTGGCCTAAGGCACGTGTTATGATCGACACCTGGCCTAAGGCACGTGTTATGATCGACACCTGGCCTAAAGCACGTGTACACAATTACTTGTTGAAGTATAAAAGGGATGAGCGAATTCAATAAACTTGTCAGCAACTTGTCAGCAACCTGTAGAGTTGTCTGCCTTCTTGCTGTCCCTCTCAACCCCATCTTTTCTGTCCTTCTTTCTTTTCTTAGCCTATCTGCCACTCTCTTCAGGACCTGTTCGACTGCCGGCTGGCCCGGCAGTTCAGAGCACATAGTGTAGTGCAATGACACCAACTGGGAATGTACTAATCCCCACAGCCTGCAGGCCTGCATCCTCATCACCTCATAATCACAATATGGCTTGTTCACCTCTGGGTGCCACATTCATAGATGCAGTAAGAAGAAGGGGACTGAAACAAAATAAGGAGTTGGGATTGGCAGCAAACTGTCCTAAAATATATAGGACACTTCCAATTACGTCTCATCACCGTGATTGCATCACATAGCTGCTCAGTTTTTAAAAGAGAATTTGGTATTTGGGACTGGACCTATTTCCCCCTTAAAAAGATAGAGGTTTTGGTAGCAAAGAAAAAAGGCTGATGATGTAGGCATTGTATCAGGGTTTGTTACAGAGCCCATCTTCAATGTCCTGAATCAAACTAGGTGCTCAGGAATTCCTAGGTAAAAAAAGAATGTTGAAATGATCAACATATAGTTTTTATAAATAAGTACTTTCTAATTTAATATTCTCTGACGCATATGTCCGCTTCCTATAAGAGTACTGAAATAATAGTTTCTAGCTTTTACTTTTTCTTAGAATTTGAGTAAAATGAAAAGCATTTTCCTTGCTGTAGCCTTCTCTTTAATCTTTGCAGAGTGAAGAGTATTAAATATATTAAATGTAAACTTTTCATTGACAGGATTCATTTTTACTGCTTAATAAAACAGCACTGACACTGTCATATGCCTTAAAAATACTGAAGAGTTTTGAGTAATAATATTAATTTCTAGAGCTCTAAGACATTTTATAAAACATACTTTCTTTTTTTAAATATCACTTCTTTTTATCAAAATAAAATGGGAGAGTATAGATACACTTTGACACACATTCATTTTGTTAAAGCCAGTATGTGATCAGGTCATAAAACACATGCAAACTTCATTTACTCTGTTCCCTAGCTCCATTTTCTTCTAGAGGCTCTTTAAAATGTCAGTACAAAAATATTTTTCTTGGCTTCCTTCGTGGACCAGCAGGTAAAGAGTCTGCCTTGCAGTGCAAGGCATGTAGGTTCGATCCCTGGCTCAGGGAGATCCCATATGTCATGGGAGTGGTTGAACCAGTGTGTCCAATTATGAGCCACTGATCTGCTACAGGAGAGGCCACTGCAATGGGAGGCCCACACAGGCCAAAGAGCAAAGATGGATGAAAATAAATAAATGAAAGAGCAATAAAAGTGTCTCCCCGCCAATTTTTCCAAAAGTGTTTACTGAACCCACAATATTGGCTTGTTCACCTCTGGGTGCCACATTCATAGATGCAGTAAGAAGAAGGGGACTGAAACAAAATAAGGAGTTGGGATTGGCAGCAAACTGTCCTAAAATATATAGGACACTTCCAATTACGTCTCATCACCGTGATTGCATCACATAGCTGCTCAGTTTTTAAAAGAGAATTTGGTATTTGGGACTGGACCTATTTCCTTAAAAGATAGAGGTTTTGGTAGCAAAGAAAAAAGGCTGATGATGTAGGCATTGTATCAGGGTTTGTTACAGAGCCCATCTTCAATGTCCTGAATCAAACTAGGTGCTCAGGAATTCCTAGGTAAAAAAAGAATGTTGAAATGATCAACATATAGTTTTTATAAATAAGTACTTTCTAATTTAATATTCTCTGACGCATATGTCCGCTTCCTATAAGAGTACTGAAATAATAGTTTCTAGCTTTTACTTTTTCTTAGAATTTGAGTAAAATGAAAAGCATTTTCCTTGCTGTAGCCTTCTCTTTAATCTTTGCAGAGTGAAGAGTATTAAATATATTAAATGTAAACTTTTCATTGACAGGATTCATTTTTACTGCTTAATAAAACAGCACTGACACTGTCATATGCCTTAAAAATACTGAAGAGTTTTGAGTAATAATATTAATTTCTAGAGCTCTAAGACATTTTATAAAACATACTTTCTTTTTTTAAATATCACTTCTTTTTATCAAAATAAAATGGGAGAGTATAGATACACTTTGACACACATTCATTTTGTTAAAGCCAGTATGTGATCAGGTCATAAAACACATGCAAACTTCATTTACTCTGTTCCCTAGCTCCATTTTCTTCTAGAGGCTCTTTAAAATGTCATTACAAAAATATTTTTCTTGGCTTCCTTCGTGGACCAGCAGGTAAAGAGTCTGCCTTGCAGTGCAAGGCATGTAGGTTCGATCCCTGGCTCAGGGAGATCCCATATGCCATGGGAGTGGTTGAACCAGTGTGTCCAATTATGAGCCACTGATCTGCTACAGGAGAGGCCACTGCAATGGGAGGCCCACACAGGCCAAAGAGCAAAGATGGATGAAAATAAATAAATGAAAGGGCAATAAAAGTGTCTCCCCGCCAATTTTTTTTCCAAAAAGTGTTTACTGAGTGGCTATTATGTTTTACTGTTGTAATTGCTTGGAATTCATTAGGATATTTATGAATTAAATGTATAAGGCCAAATTGTATTGGATAAACTTATGAAGTTGGATAAACTTCATTTAAACAAATTCTGTTTAGGTCACTGTGATATTCCCTGTTACTTAATTCAATGATTCTGTCCTCATCTTATTTGAACTGTCAGGAATGTCTTGACACAATGGTTGAGCGCTCTTTACATCTTAAAACACCTTGCCTGTGGCTTCCAGGACATTTCCTCTTAAAGTCATCAACCTCACTGTTTACCTCTTCTCTATCCTTTGCTAGCTCTTTCTCAATTCCCCAATGCCCTTCACTCTGCCCAAGGTGCATATTTGAGGCCTGCGAGTCTCAAGAATAAGGTATTTTATTTTTTATTTTTATTTTTTTTTTCTTTTGCTTCACTTATTCATTTTTTCAAAGGATTCCGTCATCTTTAAAGTGATTAGATTCAATTTAATTTTATGGCTTGAACTACTCTCTGTATGCTAACAATTCAACAAGCTTCAGTCTTATATATTAAACTTGCTATCTGGCATGTTTTTAGAGGTTGGTAAGACATCTCAAACTTAGTGTATACTCTAACAGACTCTGATCCCTGTCCACCTATCCCAAACCTGCTTTTTCCATAGTGGTTCTCACCTCAGTAAATGACAATTAAATTATTCCAACTGTTCAAACAAATGCCTGTAGTTTTCCTTAATCTTTTTATTTTTAATTTTCACACTATTGACAAATTTCATCCACCAGCACATCCTATTGACTTAAAATTTAAACATTTCAAAGTCCAACCATTTTTTAGTATGCCTATCCTGGTCTAAGTCATCAACATCATTCACTCACCTATTAGTAGAGGTTTTCAACTGGTCTCTCTCATGCAAACTATGCTCATGACAGCCTTATCTCAAAAACATAGTTACAGGGCTTTCCTGGTGGTCCACTGGGTAAAGAGCCCACCTTGAAGTGCAAGGGATGCCTGCTTGATCCCTGGCCCCAGAAAATCCCATGTGCCGTGGAGCATCTGGGTTGGCATGTCCAATTATGAGCCAACACTCTGGAGCACATGTGCCCAAAACCAGTGCTCTACAACAAGAGAGGCCATTGCAATGGGAGGCCTACACATGCCAAAGAATAAAGATGGATAAATACAAATGATAGATGAATCCAAAAAAAAAAAAAAAAGTAGTAACAATATACCTATTACTCAATGTTTTAAAACATTTCAATAATTCTAACTTCACTTGGTAGAATGACTCCAGGGATACTGGCCCTTTTCTTATTTCCTGGCCCAGGGAAGTCCAGGAGTCCTCACTTCAAGGCCCTTTCACATTTTGGTCCTTCTCCTGGAAGAGATAAATATCCCTCCTTCACTTCTTTTTTTTTAATTTTGACCTCTTTTATTGGTTTTGTTTTCATCCGTCTTTATTCTTTGGCCTGTGTAGGCCTCCCATTGCTGTGGCATCTCTCGTTGCAGAGCGCCAGCTCTGGGTGCATGTGCTCTAGAGTTCTGGCTCATAATTGGACACATCAGCCTAGCCATTCCTGGGCATGTGGGATCTTCCAGGGTCAGGAATCGAACAGGTGCCCCTTGCACTGCAAGGTGGGCTCTTTATGCACTGGATTACCAGGGAAGCCCCCTTTAAAAATATATATATATATATTTTAATTCAAGGAGAATTGCTTTGCAGAGTTTTGTTATTATCTGCCCAACATCAACATGAATCTGTCAGAGATGTGTCCTGTCCCTCTTGAACTTCCCTCCTATCTCCCTCCCCAACCCACCCTCCAAGCTGTTACAGAGCCCCTGTTTGAATTCTCTGAGCCTTTTTTCACACTGCTCTGCTCAAATGTCACCTTTAAAGTGAAGTCCTCTCTGATAATTCTCATAAAATGCTCAATGACCATACCGCCCTGAAGCTGACTTTCTTATTCTAGTTTCTTTTTCTTCATTGAATTTATTAAAACCCAATCAACCAACAAAGCATATATTTATGGCTACTGTTGTTTATTATGTCAGTCTATCTCAATGTAAATTTCACAATGACAGTAACTGTGTCTGTTCTGCTCATTGCTATCCCCAGCAGTTAGAATAGCACTTGCCATATAGTAGAAACTCAGTAAATACTTTCTGTTTAGTATGACTAGATTGAATAAACCAAAAAAAAAATATATAGAGAGAACATAATATTTCCTTAACAAAAATAACAGAGCACTCTTGGAAAATTTTTGCCCATAAATAATTAAAACCAAAAGAACATCAGAAGTATTTGAATTAAAACGCTTCCTAAAGCAGACTGTTTTAAAACATTTCAATAATTCTAACTTCACTTGGTAGAATGACTCCAGGATACTGGCCCTTTTCTTATTTCCTGGCCCAGGGAAGTCCAGGAGTCCTCACTTCAAGGCCCTTTCACATTTTGGTCCTTCTCCTGGAAGAGATAAATATCCCTCCTTCACTTCTTTTTTTTTAATTTTGACCTCTTTTATTGGTTTTGTTTTCATCCGTCTTTATTCTTTGGCCTGTGTAGGCCTCCCATTGCTGTGGCATCTCTCGTTGCAGAGCGCCAGCTCTGGGTGCATGTGCTCTAGAGTTCTGGCTCATAATTGGACACATCAGCCTAGCCATTCCTGGGCATGTGGGATCTTCCAGGGTCAGGAATCGAACAGGTGCCCCTTGCACTGCAAGGTGGGCTCTTTATGCACTGGATTACCAGGGAAGCCCCCTTTAAAAATATATATATATATATTTTAATTCAAGGAGAATTGCTTTGCAGAGTTTTGTTATTATCTGCCCAACATCAACATGAATCTGTCAGAGATGTGTCCTGTCCCTCTTGAACTTCCCTCCTATCTCCCTCCCCAACCCACCCCTCCAAGCTGTTACAGAGCCCCTGTTTGAATTCTCTGAGCCTTTTTTCACACTGCTCTGCTCAAATGTCACCTTTAAAGTGAAGTCCTCTCTGATAATTCTCATAAAATGCTCAATGACCATACCGCCCTGAAGCTGACTTTCTTATTCTAGTTTCTTTTTCTTCATTGAATTTATTAAAACCCAATCAACCAACAAAGCATATATTTATGGCTACTGTTGTTTATTATGTCAGTCTATCTCAATGTAAATTTCACAATGACAGTAACTGTGTCTGTTCTGCTCATTGCTATCCCCAGCAGTTAGAATAGCACTTGCCATATAGTAGAAACTCAGTAAATACTTTCTGTTTAGTATGACTAGATTGAATAAACCAAAAAAAAATATATAGAGAGAACATAATATTTCCTTAACAAAAATAACAGAGCACTCTTGGAAAATTTTTGCCCATAAATAATTAAAACCAAAAGAACATCAGAAGTATTTGAATTAAAACGCTTCCTAAAGCAGACTACCTTTCTCTTTTATTAGATGACTGGGACTCAGGTTCACCACAATTTACAGAAATAGAATCTGTATCTATTAATAATTGAAAGAGGACAAAGAAACATGTGCTAACTAAATATGTCTTTCCTCTTCAGAGTGTCTATCACAGCTTAAATACTACTTTAGTTTTGCTGGTCTCATAAGTTATAATTTTCTTTTATCACAAAAAGAATGTTTTAAATGGCTCCTTTTAAATGATGAGAAGGTATTTGCTGATCATTTAGAACTGCTTACAAAGATAAATATATGTTAAATACTTTTCTATTTAAAACTTTCATAGAAGTAATCCACAAAGATGATAAAATAACTACTCTTAATAACCAATTAAACTATTACCTGCTTATTTTCCATGTCTTAGTTTAAAAAAATGAAAAACTTACATAAAGCAATATCTTCAAAACTGCTAATCTGTAGTTTTGGTAAGGAGATTTCTCTTTTAACATTTGAAGAACAAAACTACATTGAAAAAAATGGAGTAAAAGCCATTTATGTTTCTAGTTATTCTGTTCAAAATATGGACAGATATTGGTGGTTTCATCTTTCAGAGACGAAATTTAAGCAAAGAGACAGAAGAACTGTATATGAGGACCTATATAGATGACCTCTTGTTTTTAATCTCGAGTGTGCTCCTCCTCAAACAATTCAACCTACACAGAACTGTGAAAATACAATTTCAAATCTTTGTTCATTTTTATAAATTGTTCACATTTTTATAAATTTCATTGGTTTCTTGTTTTACTTTAAATTTCTTCCACATTTTTCTCATTCTTTTTATTAATTAACTTGGCAACACTCTCAACTAGTGGAACAAATGTGAAAAGGAAAAAAAGTTGTTAATGTAATTCATCCCACAACTTCCATTTATGACTGAAGCCCAGTGTGCCGGTGCTGTGTGATTACAACATGCTCTCTGAAATGTTCTGAATTATTTTCTCTAATGCAACTAGCAATTACACTGATAACCAGATAGATAGATAAAGAGGAGATGCCAACAGTTTATTTACTCTAGACACAAAGTTCAGATATTTTAATAAGTGTTTTCTCTCTACAATTTTCAACTCTAATCAAAAAAAATATATACATATATAGGTTAAATAAAAAAAGAATGATCAACTTAAATGTATCATGAACACATTGTAGACGATCTTACATCTGGCTAAAAGATTATTTTACATGAAAATATGGAGGCTCTCAACATAATCATATATGACAGGATCCCTGTGGGATACATGATGAAAGTTGAGAAAAGGAGTAGAGATTTACTGGTACAGTGAGACCAATAAAGCAAAAGATTTAGACCACTGAGAGTCCAAAGACCATGACCAACTTGCCTTTATGTGATTTTATAGCTGAATTATCAAAAGACACAGACTAGTCCAGGTAAAAATGACCTCTCCATAGGGACATCATGGCGAAGAAATAGGGAGGGAAGCATGGAGGAAGTAACAAGGAAACCTAAAGTGTTATGTGTGGAAAAGATAGCTAGTGTAACAAGGGGAAAATGGCATTTTCTTCAAAACTGCTAATCTGTAGTTTTGGTAAGGAGATTCTCTTTAACATTTGAAGAACAAAACTACATTGAAAAAATGGAGTAAAAGCCATTTATGTTTCTAGTTATTCTGTTCAAAATATGGACAGATATTGGTGGTTTCATCTTTCAGAGACGAAATTTAAGCAAAGAGACAGAAGAACTGTATATGAGGACCTATATAGATGACCTCTTGTTTTTAATCTCGAGTGTGCTCCTCCTCAAACAATTCAACCTACACAGAACTGTGAAAATACACTTTCAAATCTTTGTTCATTTTTATAACTTGTTCACATTTTATAAATTTCATTGGTTTCTTGTTTTACTTTAAATTTCTTCCACATTTTTCTCATTCTTTTTATTAATTAACTTGGCAACACTCTCAACTAGTGGAACAAATGTGAAAAGGAAAAAAAGTTGTTAATGTAATTCATCCCACAACTTCCATTTATGACTGAAGCCCAGTGTGCCGGTGCTGTGTGATTACAACATGCTCTCTGAAATGTTCTGAATTATTTTCTCTAATGCAACTAGCAATTACACTGATAACCAGATAGATAGATAAAGAGGAGATGCCAACAGTTTATTTACTCTAGACACAAAGTTCAGATATTTTAATAAGTGTTTTCTCTCTACAATTTTCAACTCTAATCAAAAAAAATATATACATATATAGGTTAAATAAAAAAAGAATGATCAACTTAAATGTATCATGAACACATTGTAGACGATCTTACATCTGGCTAAAAGATTATTTTACATGAAAATATGGAGGCTCTCAACATAATCATATACTTGACAGGATCCCTGTGGGATACATGATGAAAGTTGAGAAAAGGAGTAGAGATTTACTGGTACAGTGAGACCAATAAAGCAAAAGATTTAGACCACTGAGAGTCCAAAGACCATGACCAACTTGCCTTTATGTGATTTTATAGCTGAATTATCAAAAGACACAGACTAGTCCAGGTAAAAATGACCTCTCCATAGGGACATCATGGCGAAGAAATAGGGAGGGGGAAGCATGGAGGAAGTAACAAGGAAACCTAAAGTGTTATGTGTGGAAAAGATAGCTAGTGTCATAGAGCTAAGGGAATGGGAGTGCTTACAATGGCTTGGGCGAAGGTTTGGAGGGGTGGGATGGGGGGATCTGGGCGGGTGGGGACCATGGATATGCATATGACTGATCTGGGAACATACATGTCTGTGAGCAACAAAACTCTGTAAAACCTTTAAAATAAAGAATAATAATAAAAAAAGAACATTGATTACCATAATGAATTTAGGAAAAAGTAATAAATATGAGTATAGTTAACTGAAAACTCCATCAGAGTTTTATAAAGGACAGTGGATTCAAATCAGGATAGGTTTACCAGGATCATCTCTTATTTTCCAAGGGACTATGATTCCCCCCAAAATTCTTCTAGTACTTGGAAAATGATGAGATGCTACATGATTTATGTTAACTTGATAATAAACCTTGATGAAGATGGTGCATAGAAAGAAAAGTGCCCATCAGTCTCCTGGAATATACATAAATACGTACAGAAGTTCAAAATAAAATACAGGTAAATTGAAAAATAAATAAATAAAAATAAAAATGACCTCTCTACATCATTTCTCCACGTCAGAAATGAATAAAGCCCCTCAATCTTTGAGAGTTGTAACAGTATCAAGCAACAGAAAGGCAAATATCTATTGTATAAGGAATATGGAAGAGATGAGAAGATGTTAATAATTTGACCCATTTCTCAATACCTATACATCAGACCTGAAAAAAATAAGAAGGTATTAGTTAAAATTATTTATTTTGAACGTGCTGCTCATCATCAAACTGATCTACAGTGTCAGAGGCTTGATGAGTCTCTCAGCTCCTTCTGAAAGGTATTAAATATAAAGCCAGTTTTCTACTGTAAGTACAGATTTACAGGTTTTCTAGCAGTTGTACCTCCCTCACAGACAATATCTCTTACAACAGAGTGTGAATTCAGTTTTAAAAATGTACTCATTGAGGCACCTGAAGTCCTGGGAAGTCTGACCTTTCCCCAGGTCAAAACGAGGCCTAAGTAACAAATTATCAGCTTTCTGAACGCAAAATCTAAATTTTCTACTTTATAACCTGTTCACAATTTATACAATGCACCACACACATTCTTGAAAATTGTGATTGAGACTTAATAGACTCCAGGATATCCACATAAAACAAACTTCTAGAACATCAAGATTTACCAGGATCTGATTTAGAACATATTGAAACCTCTGACACATTGGCACAGATGGAATAAAGCAGACTTCTTTTTCTTCAAGTAATATCTATACTTGCAGAACTGGAATCAAAGACTGCAGGAAGTTAGATGTTAGAAAACTTTTTTTCTGGCTCAAATCTCTTGAATTTGGATTTACAGGCTACCTAGAAGACTGATCTTGAACTTGATATGATATCAAGAAGCTAGAAAGACTTCTCACATATTCGTTTCCCTTTGGCTCTTTGGCCATCCTATCATATCTGGAGCTGCCTAATAAGGTGGCATACAGAGATTAGAGTTGGAGCTTAAAATACGAATGTAACTGGGAGAAATTCATGGCCTACCACCATTTTATTCTACACAAGATATATTAAAAATCTCCTGGGAAGATATCCCTATGGGGGAGAGGGAAAGTGACCATGCGGATTCTTCATAATGGACAAGGCATGGTATGTATGGTGTTTTACAATTTTTCTGGACAAAGCTGTTCTTATAATCGTGAACCCCACTGGATCTTGTTGAAAACAGATTGAATAATTTGCCACAAGAAGAGAGAAAACCCTATCATCAATTCACTCCTTTAAATTAAAATTCTCTTTTCAAGATTGAGAATAATTTAAAATAATCCAACTCAATTAATCTCAACAAGCATTTATTGAGGGCTTCTTATTATGATTGTTTTGAAGATACAACAAAATTGAAGACAGTCCCATTCTGTAAGGAGTCTTATCTTTTGGAATGAGAATAAGTATTGCAAAAAAGAACAATTTTGATGACATATTAAGCATGGACTTAACTATATTTAATTCCATTTTATTTATTTATAGATTCAGAAACTGACACTTAGAAAGATAAATGACTTCTTCAAGAAGCCACATAGTTAAAGACAAACCTATGTATAATACTCAGGTAGACCAGAAAGAAAAACATATAATGATGAAGAATAAATTATTTTATTTATTGTCAGCTTTTAAAATACCTTAACACAGACAGTATATTTATGTCTTTATGATAATGCTTTGGTATAATTACTAAAGAATAATCAATATTTAAAGAAATATTTTCCACTTTCTATGAGCTCTAGAAATATCTATGCTGAATAAGTGAGTGAATAAGTAAAATGAATAAACTTGGGAAAGTAAAACTATTTGTCCAAATAGCAGATCAAATACTTGCTATTTTAAACTTTTAGCTGTATGCAATGTATTCTAAAGGCTAAAAATATTGGGCAACACAACTTGCATTCTTATTGTATACAGTTTGTTTTGCATATGCAATATGTTTTGTGGTCTAAATTATGAAATGAGTGTGAGCCTCACTTTCCTTAATGTGTCTTATACTAAAATAGGGATAAAAGAGACAGATAATGTCCACTGGTAAATGACAGAATGCGGCAAAATAAAAAGGTTGAGCTAGTTTTCAGCTTTCTAAAATATGCATGTATGTGTGCTGCATCACCTCAGTCATGTCCTGCTCCTTGCAACCCTAGGGACTATAGCCCACCAGGGTCCTCTGTCACAGGATTTTCTAGTCAAAAGTACTAGAGTGGGCTGCCATTTCCTTTTCTATCCCTGAAAAAGCATGTCAGGCTAATTTGTACTTTCTCCCCTTTAGTTTTACTCTGTTACCCATAAGTTTGTTTGGGGGTAAAAAAGGAAAAGCTATCTTCCTGATTTTGAGAGGAAAATCGATGGGAAATAACAGAAGGGCATTTTTCTTCAGTGACTAGACATTCAGTGAACAAGCAGGTTGTTTTGACAGATGAACTAAAGGTCTGTCCATCACAGACGTGGGAGGTCCTCATTCCTCTGACTGCTGAAGGGAAAAAAAAACTGAAAAGCAGCCAATGTGTAGATTGATCAAGAAATAAAAAAGACAACACTGCTCAAGAAAATAAAATCTAGGCTAGAGGCTGACGTTGATCAAATAAATGATATTATGTGGGGATAAATGCATGCTTACCTAATTCTATTCTCATGATCCTTCTTCGGAGAATATTTAACTAAGTTGCAGTCTGCTTGTTGTCACACAAAGCATGTATCTGTAACTTTGCCCAAGGGTTATGATGATAGCTCATACCCATGAGACTGTTCTGCCCTTTCTCCTCTCTGTGACTTTGGCTACGGCCACCTCTTATACATTTCTGCAGCTTTCCCAATTCCCCTATCTTTCCGTTCCAGATTCTGCTCCCTCAGTTCATTACTGAGACTGAATCATATTTCAATTTGTGTGTGTGTGTTTATATATGCATACATATATATATGCCACTTTTTCTTGATCTATTCATCTGTTCATAGAAACTTAGAGTGGTTACCTATCTTGGCTAATGTGAAGAACGGTGGTATAAACATGGGAGGACAGCTATCTATTTGAGATAATACTTCCATTTCCTCTGTGTATAGATATCCAGAAGTGGGATTTATGGGTCACATGGTAGTTTTTTTTCTAATTCCGTCAGAACCTCAGTATTATTTTCTTTCTTTTTTTCTTTTTTCTTTCTTTTTTTTTTTAAAGATTTATTTATTTATTTTGGGCGGGGGTCGGGTTAGGGAGGGAGGGGAGCAGGCAGGCCACTTCTATTGGTCTTTCATTTCTCTATTTTCATCGTCTTTGTTCCTTGGCTCCTGTGGCCCTCCCATCGCAGTGGCGTCTGTCGTTGCAAAGCGCTGGCTCTGGGCGCATGCGCTCCAGAGCTCCGGCTCAGTAGTTGGACACATCGGTCCAGCTGCTCCGCGGCACGTGGGATCTTCCCAGGCCAGGGATCGAATCGGCGCTCCTTGCACTGCAAGGCGGTGTTCTTACCCACTGGACCACCAGGGGAAGCCCCAGTATTATTTTCTATGGCAGTTGTACCAGTCTGTATTCTCTTTCTTCCATATGCTTGCTGGCATTTGCTGTATCTTGTCTCTTTAATAATAGATATCTTAACACTTGCATTTTTATGAACCAATGAAGTATCAGAAAGATAAATCAATATAATAATCTCATTTGTAATTTCATCAAAATAATAAAATATGTTGGAGCAAATTTAATAACAGAGATACAGAATTTGTACACTGAAATTGATTAAGGAAACTGAAGAAGACATAACTAAGAGCAAAGTAACCTATGCTCAAGGATTGGAAGAACAACATGAAAATGTCCTGATATTGGGGAAACAGGACAGCCACATGAAAAGGAGTGAAACTGAACCACTATCTTTTATCTACACAAAAATTAACTCAAACGATCAAAAACTTGAACATAAAACCTGAAATCATAGAACTACTAGAGGAAAACATAGGCCACAAACTCCTTGACACTAATCTTAGTAATGAGTTTTTGGGTTTGATACCAAAAGCAAAGGGAACAAAGATAAACAAGCAGAATTACAACAAACTGAAATCTTTTCCATAGCAAAGAAAATCATCAACAAAATGAAAAGAAAACCTATAGAATGGGCAAAATATTTGCAAGATACATGTCTGATAAAGTGTTAATATATAGGAACTCATAAAACTCAAAGCACAAAGAAAAATTAAAACTAAAAATTAAAGCAAAGATTGAACAAAGAGATATTTTTTTCCCATATAAAATATCCAAATTGTCGACAGTTGTATGAAAAGACATCACTGATCATTAGTGCTTCCCTGGTGGCTCAGATGGTAAAGAATCTGCTTGCAGTGCAGAACACCTGGGTTCCATTCCCGGGTGAGGAAGATTCCCTGAAGAAGGGTAAGGCTACCCACTCTATTATTCTTGATTGGAGAATTCTACGGACAGAGGAGCCCAGTGGGCTACAGTCCATGGGGTTGCAAAGAGTTGGACATGACTGAGCAACAAACACTTTCACTTTAAATCATCAGGGAAATGCAAATCAAAACCATGAGCTATTTCATACTTGTAAGAACATCTATTATCAAAAAGATAAGAAACTGTCTTAAAAAACCAAATATGAAATATTTTGGGGGCTTGGAGATTTCTGTAAAAGAGTGAAATATTGAATTATAAAAAATATTTGTTAACTTAGGTGATTATGTAGTAATAGGAAAAGATTGTAATGAGGAATGATTGTGGATATTTTCAGGCTTATTAAAGAGAATTCTTGCCCTGTGTGAAATCACGGCAAGAATCAGTATTAAGACTGCAGGAAGTTGCTGGAGGAGAGGGAAGGTTTTATTGTTGCATTATGAGTCTAGAGTTAGTACTTACTGACTGAAAGCTCTAGTTAAAGCTGTAAGTTAGAAATACAATATAAGCATCCTCAACATCTTTATTTTATATATAATGTACCAAAAGTAGAGGGGTATGGTGACTTGCTTCAAATTACAGAATTATTTTACACAAAATTAACTCAAACGATCAAAAACTTGAACATAAAACCTGAAATCATAGAACTACTAGAGGAAAACATAGGCCACAAACTCCTTGACACTAATCTTAGTAATGAGTTTTTGGGTTTGATACCAAAAGCAAAGGGAACAAAGATAAACAAGCAGAATTACAACAAACTGAAATCTTTTCCATAGCAAAGAAAATCATCAACAAAATGAAAAGAAAACCTATAGAATGGGCAAAATATTTGCAAGATACATGTCTGATAAAGTGTTAATATATAGGAACTCATAAAACTCAAAGCACAAAGAAAAATTAAAACTAAAAATTAAAGCAAAGATTGAACAAAGAGATATTTTTTTCCCATATAAAATATCCAAATTGTCGACAGTTGTATGAAAAGACATCACTGATCATTAGTGTTTCCCCTGGTGGCTAAGATGGTAAAGAATCTGCTTGCAGTGCAGAACACCTGGGTTCCATTCCCGGGTGAGGAAGATTCCCTGAAGAAGGGTAAGGCTACCCACTCTATTATTCTTGATTGGAGAATTCTACGGACAGAGGAGCCCAGTGGGCTACAGTCCATGGGGTTGCAAAGAGTTGGACATGACTGAGCAACAAACACTTTCACTTTAAATCATCAGGGAAATGCAAATCAAAACCATGAGCTATTTCATACTTGTAAGAACATCTATTATCAAAAAGATAAGAAACTGTCTTAAAAAACCAAATATGAAATATTTTGGGGGCTTGGAGATTTCTGTAAAAGAGTGAAATATTGAATTATAAAAAATATTTGTTAACTTAGGTGATTATGTAGTAATAGGAAAAGATTGTAATGAGGAATGATTGTGGATATTTTCAGGCTTATTAAAGAGAATTCTTGCCCTGTGTGAAATCACGGCAAGAATCAGTATTAAGACTGCAGGAAGTTGCTGGAGGAGAGGGAAGGTTTTATTGTTGCATTATGAGTCTAGAGTTAGTACTTACTGACTGAAAGCTCTAGTTAAAGCTGTAAGTTAGAAATACAATATAAGCATCCTCAACATCTTTATTTTATATATAATGTACCAAAAGTAGAGGGGTATGGTGACTTGCTTCAAATTACAGAATTATTTAGGAGAGAGCCATTATTGCTAAAGGAATACTCAAGGGAGCGAAATGACTAGAACCATCCATAATGTTTGAAAGTAGGTAAGTGTTAGGCCTTTTTCATCATTGCTCTTATTGGAAGTCCAATTAAAACTGACTTAATTTTTTGAGGTGGAGGAGTCTGAGTCTTCTAACTGGGTGGTCCTCAAAGTAATTTCTCAGTAAATCACAATTAGATCCAGGAATTACGTATCTGGATTTCTTCTTAGGTAGATTTTTATCTAGGACACTTTTGGTGTAAGTTTTATGCTGTCTTTCAGATAACAACACCCACCAGAAAGTTTAAAAAGTTTGGCTTTCCTACATAGTTTAGGCTGGATTCCCAGTAATGACTCCAGCTGGCTGGATCAGGACATTGCTCAGTCTTGAACTAATTATGGTGGCCTGGTAGTTGGTGTATCCAGATTGGCTGAGCCAGATTCTAATGCCTATTTTTGAGGCCAGGTAACAAATGTATCCCATGTTCAATACAGAAATTGAGAGAGAGAGACTGGTCTTTCTCAGCAATCTGCTTATCCCTTGTTAACTGCAAAATCGATGACACCCCAGCCTTTACTACCACCATCATCTTTAAGTTTGGAGGACACTTACATGAAATTTTCATCCTTAAAAAGAAGAAAATAATATTTAACTTGACCTCAGCATGTTTCTACCTTGCTCAACAGTACCTTTTTTATATTTCCTAATGTGATCTACTCTAGATGAATAATGAACCCAGAAAAAGCTGTGCAATTGATTATAATTCTTTAAATACAAGTTAAAATAATTTAGATGTAATGGATGTTATTAGATACAGATTCTGAGGCGGTCCTTAGGAACCCTGCTAAAATTCATCCTTGCATCATATACGTCAAACCATGTTAAATCTGATGAAATTATTTTCTTGAGCCATATATCTGCTGGGGATTGTTAAGGCAATAGCTATACATCTGTATGTAGAAACTAACTCAAGAAAAGAAAGCTATTTCCCCACAAATCCTATTAAGAAATGAAAGTATTTTCCAAAGAATGAGAAAGTTTACATCATCCTTAGCAGTATATTTAAAACCACTGTCATGACTCGGTAATAGATTACAATCTAGTTACCTGGTTATAACAGCAGTTTTTAAAATATTTTTAAATCCATTGGACAATAACAGAATAAAATGCAAAGAATAAAGCTCAGCACATCATTCATACTTAAAAATCAGTTACTTTTAGGTTTGGGAGAGTCTGAGTCTTCTAAGTGGGTGGTCCTCAAAGTAATTTCTCAGTAAATCACAATTAGATCCAGGAATTACGTATCTGGATTTCTTCTTAGGTAGATTTTTATCTAGGACACTTTTGGTGTAAGTTTTATGCTGTCTTTCAGATAACAACACCCACCAGAAAGTTTAAAAAGTTTGGCTTTCCTACATAGTTTAGGCTGGATTCCCAGTAATGACTCCAGCTGGCTGGATCAGGACATTGCTCAGTCTTGAACTAATTATGGTGGCCTGGTAGTTGGTGTATCCAGATTGGCTGAGCCAGATTCTAATGCCTATTTTTGAGGCCAGGTAACAAATGTATCCCATGTTCAATACAGAAATTGAGAGAGAGAGACTGGTCTTTCTCAGCAATCTGCTTATCCCTTGTTAACTGCAAAATCGATGACACCCCAGCCTTTACTACCACCATCATCTTTAAGTTTGGAGGACACTTACATGAAATTTTCATCCTTAAAAAGAAGAAAATAATATTTAACTTGACCTCAGCATGTTTCTACCTTGCTCAACAGTACCTTTTTTATATTTCCTAATGTGATCTACTCTAGATGAATAATGAACCCAGAAAAAGCTGTGCAATTGATTATAATTCTTTAAATACAAGTTAAAATAATTTAGATGTAATGGATGTTATTAGATACAGATTCTGAGGCGGTCCTTAGGAACCCTGCTAAAATTCATCCTTGCATCATATACGTCAAACCATGTTAAATCTGATGAAATTATTTTCTTGAGCCATATATCTGCTGGGGATTGTTAAGGCAATAGCTATACATCTGTATGTAGAAACTAACTCAAGAAAAGAAAGCTATTTCCCCACAAATCCTATTAAGAAATGAAAGTATTTTCCAAAGAATGAGAAAGTTTACATCATCCTTAGCAGTATATTTAAAACCACTGTCATGACTCGGTAATAGATTACAATCTAGTTACCTGGTTATAACAGCAGTTTTTAAAATATTTTTTTTAAATCCATTGGACAATAACAGAATAAAATGCAAAGAATAAAGCTCAGCACATCATTCATACTAGGGATATATGTTATTCCTTGAGATTTTATTTCATTTTGTTGCTTGTGTGCCCATGCATGTGCATGTGTATTGTAAAAACATACTCTTCCGCTGCATTACAGTGAAATGAGTTTGAAAAACACTATTCCCAGAGTGACGGTATGTGTTTACTTTGTCACTGTTCATGGTCTATGTTGTCAGCTGGTAGCAAAATCAGAGAGCGACATTGACACCTAACATAGAACCACATTTGGCAGATGAAGACCTTGGAGAGCTTGTGCCGTATCTGAATTCAGCTTAGGCAGGCTTTCAACTGGTCCATAATGCGCTCATTGGTTTGGAACTCTGTGGATGTACATGTCCTTCAGTATGGATGAATTTGTGTGACTTTTTGTCAAATCAATGTTTATTGACAAAAATCGATTTTGTTGTTTTGTCCCAGAAATCTATACTGGCACCATTCCCTGTGGATATTTGGCTAGCCAGTGGCAACCAGTGATGCCAGCTAGAGTTTTTACTGTTTTTATGGTGCCAGCTGCTTTCTTGGCTTGAGTTTATTTTGTTCAGATTGTAAATGAGGGCAAGACACCCAAATCCACCCAAGTGTGCTCAGTGGCAAATGACAGGAGCCCAATGGCTTAAGGCTAAGCAGCAGGAGTTTTCATGAATGGCCGGTCTGATATAGTGGTGGCTGTAAATGTGGAACTGTGCTGATAGAGGTGATCCATAGAGATACCAAGGAAGTGTGTATATGAATGTGCATGTGTACATAACAGTGCATGTGTGTGGCTTGTATGTTTGTATGTGTTTTAAAAAGATTTATTTTTGTTTGGAATTTTGCTATTTTTAAATACATAACTTTGTTTAAATGCATAAGGAAGTAGTCAAAATATAGGGGAAAATCTCATGGTAAGGCAGTAGATATGTGAATAAACAAAAAAACCTAACAAGCAGGTTACTGTCTTGGTACGTTATTCAGGATTGCATTCTTTTCCTTCTATTCCCAGCATATGGATTTTGGGCCATTCCAACATTCTCTAGGACTTGTGCCAAAGGTACAAGGAAAAGAAGAAAACATGAAATTTAAATCTCTTGAATGATTTGTTTGCAACCCCTTATAAAATTTAGGGGTAGGATACTGAAGAGTGTATCTACTATCAAAATTGAATTATCTATGTGCTTACTGATCTGAGATTTTAGACTCTGATTATTATGAGTAATTGAGAGACAGAGACAAATCACAAAGGGTGCCCCTTGAACTTGCAGTAGTACTACCGGTAAGGTTTCAGGCCAGGCCTAAAGGGAGGCACCAGAGAAAGGGAAGGTTTGTGGTGTGTCAGAGTGGACAGCCAAGGAGTGACTGCTTCCTTCTGAATGAATGGCCAGTTTTCACGAGCTGAAGGTGTACCTACTACTATGCATGGAAAAGGAAGTAGGTTCAGATTGATGGACCATTACAGAAGCTTTTTAAAGGTCAGACCTTGTAATAGGATAGACTGCTATCATGCTACTTTTTAAGAAGTAAAGAGACCATAATGGCAATAATTAAATAAGGTCTGTATCTCCTTTTGAACTTAAAAAGACATCACTTCCAAATCAAGTTTTGATTTCTGGCATATAAAAACATTTAATTTCACAACTTTTGATAATGTGTCAATCTTGCTTTATGCACATGTGAATGGCACTAAATTAGTCTAAATGTATTCCTCTGTAATAATGAATTGCAGAACTATGAGAGATGATTCATCATTTCTATAGGGTATATTGCTGGTTAAGAAGGATAAAAAGCAAAATGTACTGGCTTCTGTCTTGATTTTTAAGCCACATTTCCTCTGTCAATGATTTGACCCCAATAGCAACACTACCACATTGTTTTGTTTTACAAACCCCAATTATTTTGATTCTTGCTTATTCTGGTCACCCAGGTAGCCCATGCAAGAAATAGGCAGAAAGGTTAATGGACTAGCATGGGGGTAACATGAAACTGTAGTTCTAAGTGCAGACACAGTGTCAGTGCAGAGACAGTCAGACTGGTTCTACCTTATCATCCCCTCCCTTCAAACTGCTCAAAAAACGCTCCCATCTAACACCTTCAGTGTCAATTTTGCAAAATGTTCTCACAATCTAGTTTGCCTCCTGACTCTGACTCTCAAAAAGATTAAAAATGAATGCATTCTTGCCCAGGAAAAAAAGTTCACAATATGCAAACAATCTCCTGGGTACGGTTTTTCCTTGTCTATGTCTAATAAACAAACTTCCTTTGAATAAAATCAACTCCACCAAAAACCAGAAGAGACAGAAGAGACACACCCTGAGCTTCACCCAACCCTCACATCAGATGGGAACTTTCCATTTTTTAAAAGAAATACCACAATAATTGCTTTTCTGCTGCCTTGCATGAAATCATGAGACACAGAATGTTTGCCAAATAGTTCTAAGCCTCTTAATGTGATCCACTACATGTGAGTAATGAAAAGGGATTCAGTAAGATTCTTTCAGTATTGAGATCACAAATTTAAAGAAAACTAAGAAATCAGCCTGATACCTTTTAAGAAAACATTTCTAAGAAAATTGGCAAAGAGTAACAGCATGGATTCCTCTAACTTAAATATTTAGGGAAATGTACTTTCATGTCCACAGAAACTTATGCAAAAGCAAAAGCAATGTAATATTTAGCCAGTAACTAGGACAGGGACACTTGAGTCTCTCTTTTCTTTTTTTTCCTCAGCAAATGTCCTATTTAGCTCATACATGAATTAAGTGAACCATTCAGAAAAATCTCAAAATGCATGGCTAGAATAGGAACCTATATGCAAAGTTGCAGCAAAGGAAAAGGAAACCCATCAGTCACATTACTCAACTTGGGTGCAGGCCTTGATGTTTTAAAAGCAGATCATCGGCATTACTTAAGGGTACACTACCCTTTCTATTTATTTACAAGCCACTGGTAAAGCAACACTTGGATATACATAAACATGCTCACTCTCTATCTGAGGGTCTAAGGACACAGAGAGAGTAGGAACAACTAATCTTCCCTCAATACTCTCCACATTTAATAAGAAATGGAGAAAGGGCTCATGTCACCATAAGGCCCATATCTTGCAATCCAGGTTTCCAGAATCTTGGTTATTGGCCATGTAAGATGTGAGGCACCAATGTATTATCAACTAGAGGGCAAAACTGGCTATATTGCTCTATACGGCAGACAAGTCTGTAGTTCTCCAGAGGACTTCTCAGGCTCATGTAAGACAAGAAGTCTGGATAGCATTTTGGGCTCATTCCAATGCATCAGATGATCATGGGAGTCCCAGTTCTCTGGAGCACTTCACTGTGCTGCCTGTTTATTTGGAGTTTATGTTTCTTTTAGGTAGGGCTAAGGATCTCTGATTTATTCTTGTTCTGGATCATTACTAGAGAGAAAATCCACGCCAACATGGAAGGAAACATTTGTCCGGCAATCATCAAACCAATTCATTATGATGCTGTTTTTCAGGAAGTTTAGGGAATCTTCAGTAAACCCCCAAATCAGAGCAAATCTTGTTAGCTATAAACATCCTTAAGAAAAGGCCTGTGAGATTTGAGTGCATTTTGTCTTTTCTGAGTGGGAATTTAGTATTAATGGAGACAACAGAGGAAATAGTGCCACTGAGTTTGTCTAAGAAGAAACAGAACCATCAGGGTTATATAAATATACATACATTCCAGTGATACAGCATTTGTAAGGGAATTTCCTTCAGCAAGGGATGTGAGTAATGTAATATAAGAAAATGACTGAACAAGGGAGTTCAAATCTGAAAAAAAAATACTTCCCTGGAAACAGTGTTTAAAGTGACCACAATTTTCTGAAAGAAAAAAAAAAAAATGAATGCAGAGGTGATTAGTATGTTTAAATTGCTTCTAATTATAAAACATTCAGGACAGGTGTCTGATTTCCTTTTTATTCTTGACAAAAAGAAGTTTAAAAAATTACTTTTTTTCTGAATATTAGCAGAGACACACAAGTAAAGGGAAACCCCAACCCTTGGATATACATAAACATGCTCACTCTCTATCTGAGGGTCTAAGGACACAGAGAGAGTAGGAACAACTAATCTTCCCTCAATACTCTCCACATTTAATAAGAAATGGAGAAAGGGCTCATGTCACCATAAGGCCCATATCTTGCAATCCAGGTTTCCAGAATCTTGGTTATTGGCCATGTAAGATGTGAGGCACCAATGTATTATCAACTAGAGGGCAAAACTGGCTATATTGCTCTATACGGCAGACAAGTCTGTAGTTCTCCAGAGGACTTCTCAGGCTCATGTAAGACAAGAAGTCTGGATAGCATTTTGGGCTCATTCCAATGCATCAGATGATCATGGGAGTCCCAGTTCTCTGGAGCACTTCACTGTGCTGCCTGTTTATTTGGAGTTTATGTTTCTTTTAGGTAGGGCTAAGGATCTCTGATTTATTCTTGTTCTGGATCATTACTAGAGAGAAAATCCACGCCAACATGGAAGGAAACATTTGTCCGGCAATCATCAAACCAATTCATTATGATGCTGTTTTTCAGGAAGTTTAGGGAATCTTCAGTAAACCCCCAAATCAGAGCAAATCTTGTTAGCTATAAACATCCTTAAGAAAAGGCCTGTGAGATTTGAGTGCATTTTGTCTTTTCTGAGTGGGAATTTAGTATTAATGGAGACAACAGAGGAAATAGTGCCACTGAGTTTGTCTAAGAAGAAACAGAACCATCAGGGTTATATAAATATACATACATTCCAGTGATACAGCATTTGTAAGGGAATTTCCTTCAGCAAGGGATGTGAGTAATGTAATATAAGAAAATGACTGAACAAGGGAGTTCAAATCTGAAAAAAAAATACTTCCCTGGAAACAGTGTTTAAAGTGACCACAATTTTCTGAAAGAAAAAAAAAAAAATGAATGCAGAGGTGATTAGTATGTTTAAATTGCTTCTAATTATAAAACATTCAGGACAGGTGTCTGATTTCCTTTTTATTCTTGACAAAAAGAAGTTTAAAAAATTACTTTTTTTCTGAATATTAGCAGAGACACACAAGTAAATTGGCCTGGATTTGAAACCTAACCAATCTCTAATTCATACAATAAATTTATATCATAGTCCTTTAGAATTGCATTTAGAAATTACTACTTTAATGTTCAATATTAACATTTCACTTTTTTTCTTCTTTCAGAAAGTTGGCACTGTGTTAAATACAAGTGCTTTTGTATTCTTTCAGTTGAGGAGGATTGCATAATTAAACCTGGCCTGAAATCAACCATATACAAGTTGAATAAATACCAAGCCCGACTGGGGAGATTTACCATATGAATGTTACTTTCCTAAGACTAAAACACAGGTTAGATTTCCAAGTTTAAAAATGTTGTTCAATGAAAGAAATATGTTGCCCGTGAGAAAAAAAATAAATCAAATGGTGGTGTAATACGTAATCAAAGGCACTGATGGTCACAAAGCATTCAGAACAAAGGTTTGCTGAGCAAGCAAAGACATGCAAAAATTTGATATATAATACCTTCTAAGAAAAAGTCTTTATTACCTAAAAGAATAAGAATGTTTGTTGGTAGATTGAATGTTTTTTGATATTTTTATTATTATTTTTTTTTGTATTCTAAATACCTCTAAGATCTGCATGAATAGATTAACTCTTTCTGTAGAAGGAACACATTTTTAGAATATGAACCCTCTTGAGAGATAGAATAGCATCCATTATACTATTTTTTCATTCTAATTTCTCAACCTAGAATACACTTTAAAAGGACTTTAAATAATCTTTTTCTTAATTCACCTTTATTTAGGATGATTGAAAATGTTTGCCTCCTAAGGTGCTCTCATTAAAAGAAACACAAGTTCAGCTCTGTTTCTTTGGTATTTAGAATCGCTCCTATGTGAAACATTGTCAGACAGCACTGAGCATTGTGAAGGAACACAATATCAATATATGCTCATCCCAAACTCTCTACAGAAGGAAATAACAGTCTCTGTGAGGGAAGAAAAATAAATGTTTTATATATTCTTTCATTCACAGGTAGAAGGAGACAAATGACATTTATATAAAAGCAGATATCCTTGTTTTCTTTCCATGGCAAAAACTTTATTTGTTACTTAGCTCTGATACTTTAAGAAATGAAAAAAAAAAAAAAAAAAAGTTAAGTAAAAGTACTGTGTATGTACATGTGGCCTGTGGCCTGCATACTGACATTTGAGTGGGTGGTGAACAGTAAATCTGTGATGTTAGTTGACAGAAGAGAATGACTAGCATGCAGACTTAAGGAGGCATCTAAGAAAAGGACAAATAAATTACTGATTATTGTTGACCATGATAAGATAATGCATGTCATTTGTAAAAAACCCATTCTCTAAGCAATTGAAACAATTAGGAAAGCAACATTTTAATTTTATAAGTGTTTTAATACTACAACTCTCAAAACACATCTCACTTAAAGAAGATGCCTCAACAATAATATCAAATTTATTTATTCTGGTCTCCAATTTTATCCCTCTCACATGTTCTACAATGACAAATAGGGGTTAGAAATTCCTCAGGTCAAAGGACACTTTTACACCTATTTATATGTAAAAGTTTTCACTATCTAAATGAAAATTATCCTTAAATAATGATTAATTGAAATACTGAAAAAATAAGGGGAATTTGGGCTATTTAAGCTTCTTATGTTAGTCCTCAAACATAAAAATTACCCAAGTATCTTTCATTTTCCAGTTAGGCAGGGGTCTGAGTTCTAGTCTATGCCTGTTTTTATCTAGCATAGTAATATGAATAAACTAAAACTGCTTCTTCTGTAAAATGAAGGGTGTTGACTACTAGAGCTTTAACAGTTGGATCAGCTTTGAGAACAATTGATAAGTGTACTCTATTATGGGAAATCTTAAGAAGAAAAGGGACTCCTTGGCCAGCAAGTTTGCACCTTGACCATTGTATATGCCTTTTTTTTTTCTTTTTTTTTAGGTTTGGCCTCTTTTATTATTTTTTTTAATTTATTTATTTTCATTCATCTTTATTCTTTGGCCTGTGTGGGCCTCCCATTGCAGTGGCCCCTCTTTTTGCAGAGCAACGTCTCTGGGTGCCTGTGCTCCAGAGCATTGGCAGTCCATGGGATCTTCCTGGGCCAGGAATCGAACCAGTACTCCTTGCCAGGACAGATGTGGTGAAAAAGTTTATATAAAAGCAGATATCCTTGTTTTCTTTCCATGGCAAAAACTTTATTTGTTACTTAGCTCTGATACTTTAAGAAATGAAAAAAAAAAAAAAAAAAGTTAAGTAAAAGTACTGTGTATGTACATGTGGCCTGTGGCCTGCATACTGACATTTGAGTGGGTGGTGAACAGTAAATCTGTGATGTTAGTTGACAGAAGAGAATGACTAGCATGCAGACTTAAGGAGGCATCTAAGAAAAGGACAAATAAATTACTGATTATTGTTGACCATGATAAGATAATGCATGTCATTTGTAAAAAACCCATTCTCTAAGCAATTGAAACAATTAGGAAAGCAACATTTTAATTTTATAAGTGTTTTAATACTACAACTCTCAAAACACATCTCACTTAAAGAAGATGCCTCAACAATAATATCAAATTTATTTATTCTGGTCTCCAATTTTTATCCCCTCTCACATGTTCTACAATGACAAATAGGGGTTAGAAATTCCTCAGGTCAAAGGACACTTTTACACCTATTTATATGTAAAAGTTTTCACTATCTAAATGAAAATTATCCTTAAATAATGATTAATTGAAATACTGAAAAAATAAGGGGAATTTGGGCTATTTAAGCTTCTTATGTTAGTCCTCAAACATAAAAATTACCCAAGTATCTTTCATTTTCCAGTTAGGCAGGGGTCTGAGTTCTAGTCTATGCCTGTTTTTATCTAGCATAGTAATATGAATAAACTAAAACTGCTTCTTCTGTAAAATGAAGGGTGTTGACTACTAGAGCTTTAACAGTTGGATCAGCTTTGAGAACAATTGATAAGTGTACTCTATTATGGGAAATCTTAAGAAGAAAAGGGACTCCTTGGCCAGCAAGTTTGCACCTTGACCATTGTATATGCCTTTTTTTTTTCTTTTTTTTTAGGTTTGGCCTCTTTTATTATTTTTTTTAATTTATTTATTTTCATTCATCTTTATTCTTTGGCCTGTGTGGGCCTCCCATTGCAGTGGCCCCTCTTTTTGCAGAGCAACGTCTCTGGGTGCCTGTGCTCCAGAGCATTGGCAGTCCATGGGATCTTCCTGGGCCAGGAATCGAACCAGTACTCCTTGCACTGCAAGGCAAACTCTTTACCCACTGGACCACCAGGGAAGCCCTGTATGTGCCTTTATCATGATCATTACTTTGCTTGTGAAATGAATTGGTGTGATGGTAGAGAGCAGGAGGAATTAAGAGGAATGTGTATTAATCCCAGTGAGTTTTCAAATACAGATACATGTATAGTAAATGAAAGGATACTTTGCTTCTAGAGATATAATTACCCAAAACAAAACTAATATAGGTATGGAAACACCAACCAGACATTTTGGAAAACTGAAATCATGGCATGAAAGGTTTTTCTTTTTTTTTTAACAATGTAACATGAAAATATCAAATATGATAAATATGTGAGCAGAAGTGGACAGGAGTAAGAAAATCTTAATTTTGCTGGGTTTGGTTCTGTTTATATAAGTAAAAATCTCAAGTATGTATCCAGAGGTGCATTTACAGTTGTTTAGTAAGGCAGCCATAGGTCTGCTAAGAATGGTGCCAAGGAGCTAGAAGCTTACATGAAAACAAATTCAAAAAAAATTAAAAATAAAAATCCCTATTGAATAATATTTTTAAAAAATTGTTAAAAAAAAGTACTGTCAAAAATAAGCAGGGAAGGTAGTATGATATAAAGAGTAATATTGTAAGAATCAAGAGATGAAAGTCTAATACTAATTCAGCATGCAAGTTACTTTATCGCCATGGACAATTTAATTTCACCTTTTAGAGTTTCAGTAACATTGACTAGAAAGAATTTATAATATCTAAGATCCTATTTCAATAGCCAATATTTATATATATATAAATTCATCAACTGTCATTAATATTAGCTTATCCTTTTTTCATCTGTCTTTTCCACTAAGCAAATTGGAGTATGGTAGGAGAATGCTTTGATTGATGGTTACAGGTATCAGCACAATGATTTCCAGGTATTGGGGATTAGATGTTCTCTGCTTTCTTGGTTTCGCACTGGATGCTCACATGATATTAGGTCATTTTTGATGGTAAGAAGAAGCAAACTGTGAATGAAGGAAAAAGATATAAAGCAGAGAAAGCAGAGATCGGGCCCTACAGTTCTTATAATGACAAAACTCAAAGCAATAAAACCAGGCATTAGAGTGGGGACAGATAACAGTCAGGGTGGCCACAGCCCAGTGGATTAAAGGTATTGACTTGAGGCAGACATAAGCCAGCAGTCTGAGTCACAACAAAGAGATTGAAAAAAAGATAAGATGAACCTCTAGTAATTTAGTTTAGACTAGATATTAAGTTGAACTTGTCTCAGATCCAAGATTTTTTTGTGTTTTCTTTTGACATTCAACATTTGAACTAGGTGTTCAACTATTACACCAGTAACTTAAATAAGTATGGAAACACCAACCAGACATTGTGGAAAACTGAAATCATGGCATGAAAGGTTTTTCTTTTTTTTTTAACAATGTAACATGAAAATATCAAATATGATAAATATGTGAGCAGAAGTGGACAGGAGTAAGAAAATCTTAATTTTGCTGGGTTTGGTTCTGTTTATATAAGTAAAAATCTCAAGTATGTATCCAGAGGTGCATTTACAGTTGTTTAGTAAGGCAGCCATAGGTCTGCTAAGAATGGTGCCAAGGAGCTAGAAGCTTACATGAAAACAAATTCAAAAAAAATTAAAAATAAAAATCCCTATTGAATAATATTTTTAAAAAATTGTTAAAAAAAAGTACTGTCAAAAATAAGCAGGGAAGGTAGTATGATATAAAGAGTAATATTGTAAGAATCAAGAGATGAAAGTCTAATACTAATTCAGCATGCAAGTTACTTTATCGCCATGGACAATTTAATTTCACCTTTTAGAGTTTCAGTAACATTGACTAGAAAGAATTTATAATATCTAAGATCCTATTTCAATAGCCAATATTTATATATATATAAATTCATCAACTGTCATTAATATTAGCTTATCCTTTTTTCATCTGTCTTTTCCACTAAGCAAATTGGAGTATGGTAGGAGAATGCTTTGATTGATGGTTACAGGTATCAGCACAATGATTTCCAGGTATTGGGGATTAGATGTTCTCTGCTTTCTTGGTTTCGCACTGGATGCTCACATGATATTAGGTCATTTTTGATGGTAAGAAGAAGCAAACTGTGAATGAAGGAAAAAGATATAAAGCAGAGAAAGCAGAGATCGGGCCCTACAGTTCTTATAATGACAAAACTCAAAGCAATAAAACCAGGCATTAGAGTGGGGACAGATAACAGTCAGGGTGGCCACAGCCCAGTGGATTAAAGGTATTGACTTGAGGCAGACATAAGCCAGCAGTCTGAGTCACAACAAAGAGATTGAAAAAAAGATAAGATGAACCTCTAGTAATTTAGTTTAGACTAGATATTAAGTTGAACTTGTCTCAGATCCAAGATTTTTTTGTGTTTTCTTTTGACATTCAACATTTGAACTAGGTGTTCAACTATTACACCAGTAACTTAAATAAGTAGGCAGTGCTGAAGATAGTGTGTACAGAGAGAATCAGCAGCTTTACCTGACTAACCCTGACAAGTTGTTGAGCTTTACTAGGTGGTCTCAGTCTAGTTTTGAGTAAAGCCAACCTTAAAACTTAGGGCTTCCCTGATGGCTCAGTGGGTTAAAGAATTGAGACAAAGGGGTTGCAGGTTCAATCCCTGGGTCAGGATGATCCCCTGGAGAAGAAAACGACAACCCACTCCAGTATTCTTGCCTGGGAAATTCTATGGACAGAGGAGCCTGGTATGCTACAGTCCATGGTATTGTAAAAAGTTGAATAGGATTGACAACACACACACACATATACACACAGACATAAATTGAGGTAGGGAAAGTGGTAGACTATATACATGCAGACAGTTGAGAAGAACTGCAGAAACCAATAATTTATCCTAAATATATATATCAAATTTCTTCATTTGGAATAATTTATTTGGATGTGCAATCATTCTCTAGGGCAGTCTTTTTAAGAAACATGGCTACACATGGGTTGAACAGCGTAGTGTAACACCGTAGTATAAGTGATTTGATTAGATTGTTCTAGGAGAAAGACAGCATGAGAAAACAGAGCACTTGGTATTTGGGGAAAGATTGCAACAAATGGGAAAAAATGAGCAGAAATGGGGTGCCAGGGAATAGATATCTAAAGGCAAAACTTTTCTCACTTCATAAGTTCCCTCTAAGTATAAAAATAATCAGGAGTGATTTGGACTTTCTATAATGTAATAATGAACACCTAGAGACTTAAGATGTAACTTAATTGCTTGCTGCATACAAAGCCTGCCAGTGTGGCTTTAAACTCTAGAGGGCCTAGAAGTTCCTTTTACTAGTCTAGAGGAAAACCCAAGCACACTCTTTCCAAAGTCTAATTCCTCTTTGCTGGAGCAGCTCTCTGGGATCCTTGGAAGAAAGGTGCTATGAAAATCAGGAGAGTGTGGACTTGGAGCACTGAGGTAGGGAGCTTGTGCGGTCTTGGATGGAGACTTGGTTTCCCCATGTGCATTCAATTATGATTTTTTTCACTTCTGGAAGCCACTCAGGGGCGGATGGTGTACGTTATGAGTCTGGAAGAGCACATGCATGAAATAAATAAATATGTAGCTGCTCTCTGTCATAGAAGTGTGCTGCTTCCTCAGAAATGAGTCAGTGCAAGGCAGACTAATGCAGACCATGGGCATGCCCCAGCTTTCTAGCCTGATTCACCATCTCCCTCAAAGTTGCTGGCAAAGGGGCTTGCAGGAATGTGTAAGGGAAGGAAGGAAACATTTCACTCTTCTGATAAGGCTTGTGATGTCCTGAAAGTTCCTCCAGCTGAAGAGGGGCAGGCAGGACCTTCTTCACTTTACCCAGGCTCAGTGGCACTAAGAGCAAACAGTTTGAGGTTGCTCTTTCATTTACAAAGGATTTAGATCAACCAAATATCCCTAATATCCTGGTTAAAGATTCTTATCTAGACCTGAAACTATTTACTCAGTTGCCTGTGCAAGTGCCTGTGTGACTTGGGTGAAAAATAAATAAATAAAAAGACTTTGGATGTGTGTCTTTATTGTAATGGCTATTAAGAGCTCACTCAATGATGAAAACAGAAAACTCAGAATGCCGTCTAAAATTATCAATCTTCAGAAAGAGAGGGAAAATTTCTAAGATTGATGTATTTTCAACAATTAAATATTGCACAATCAGATCTATTTACAGGTATTTAATAGCAGACTTTCTACCAAAAGATATCTTGAAAAGTTTGAGTCATATTACTAATGCATGCAGAAAGATAAATAGAAAAATAGAGAAGTGAGAAAAGATAAGTATTTTAATGCCTATACTTCTTTTTTTAGGTCCATATTTCTTTAATTTGCAATTTTCACTCTTCATATGAAAGACCTCAGGCAGAAAGTACACAAAAAGTCCCTGTTCAACCAAATTTAGAGAAATGAGATACAAAATATAAAGAAGGGAGTTAATAGAGAAGAGACTGATGCATGGTCCACTGAATAGACTCTTGGTCAAACTGTAGGTGAGGCTACAAATTAAGATGACTAACTTTTCTTTTATAGAGTGACCTTATAAACACTAAGAAGTTGATTACCATCGTTGGATTACAAATAATTCTTAGATAATTAAGTAGAATAAAAAGATACATACTAGGCACCGCCCTGATTTCAGGAAGACACCCTCAATTAGAGTAGCTTCAAGTTCTTAGCCTTGTTTGGATCACCTTGTAATCCAATTAAGTTTGTAGATAATCATACTTTTAGAAGTTTTCTGCCTTTTACTTTTTAATCCCAAACCCCTTGCCTCAGCTGGAAAGCCAGTTTACCTCTATCTACTGGCAATGGAGAACTCTTACAGAATCCAGTTATGTTCAGTGCTTCTCCAAAGTATGTCTTTCAGACCATCAGAATCAGAGTCACTTGGGGTACCTATGAAAATGCAGATTCTGAGAGACTAATGCAGAGTTTTTGATTCACACCCTGTGGAATTTGCCTCAAGAATCTTTGATTTTGCCAAACTCCATAAGGCCATTTTATGCACAGCAAAGTCTGAGAACCTGTTAAGCCAGCAATAAGTCTTCAACTGTGTTTCCTTTCTTAGCCAAGTGATTGTAATGCTTACATCTAAGGTAGAAATCCCTTTGTTAGGACATTTTTCTTGCTGTGAAGCAACCCTGATGCGCCTGATTTTTTGGGAGCCATGGAAATAACTGATCTTCAGAAAGAGGGAAAATTTCTAAGATTGATGTATTTTCAACAATTAAATATTGCACAATCAGATCTATTTACAGGTATTTAATAGCAGACTTTCTACCAAAAGATATCTTGAAAAGTTTGAGTCATATTACTAATGCATGCAGAAAGATAAATAGAAAAATAGAGAAGTGAGAAAAGATAAGTATTTTAATGCCTATACTTCTTTTTTTAGGTCCATATTTCTTTAATTTGCAATTTTCACTCTTCATATGAAAGACCTCAGGCAGAAAGTACACAAAAAGTCCCTGTTCAACCAAATTTAGAGAAATGAGATACAAAATATAAAGAAGGGAGTTAATAGAGAAGAGACTGATGCATGGTCCACTGAATAGACTCTTGGTCAAACTGTAGGTGAGGCTACAAATTAAGATGACTAACTTTTCTTTTATAGAGTGACCTTATAAACACTAAGAAGTTGATTACCATCGTTGGATTACAAATAATTCTTAGATAATTAAGTAGAATAAAAAGATACATACTAGGCACCGCCCTGATTTCAGGAAGACACCCTCAATTAGAGTAGCTTCAAGTTCTTAGCCTTGTTTGGATCACCTTGTAATCCAATTAAGTTTGTAGATAATCATACTTTTAGAAGTTTTCTGCCTTTTACTTTTTAATCCCAAACCCCTTGCCTCAGCTGGAAAGCCAGTTTACCTCTATCTACTGGCAATGGAGAACTCTTACAGAATCCAGTTATGTTCAGTGCTTCTCCAAAGTATGTCTTTCAGACCATCAGAATCAGAGTCACTTGGGGTACCTATGAAAATGCAGATTCTGAGAGACTAATGCAGAGTTTTTGATTCACACCCTGTGGAATTTGCCTCAAGAATCTTTGATTTTGCCAAACTCCATAAGGCCATTTTATGCACAGCAAAGTCTGAGAACCTGTTAAGCCAGCAATAAGTCTTCAACTGTGTTTCCTTTCTTAGCCAAGTGATTGTAATGCTTACATCTAAGGTAGAGAAATCCCTTTGTTAGGACATTTTTCTTGCTGTGAAGCAACCCTGATGCGCCTGATTTTGGGGAATAAAAGGAGTCTGGGAGAGGAAATGCCATTGGATTTCCAGAGCCATGGAATAAACCCTCTGAGGGAGCTGAGACCACGAGGAAAAGTAAACTTTTAGTGCTTATCACCAACACACATAGTTGATCCTACGAGCTTATGCCCTAGAACCGGGGACAAACTTTTTCTGTAAAGGACTAGACTGTAATATTTTAGGCTTTGTGGGTCATTCAGTCCTGGCCACAGTGATTCAGCTCTACAAAAGAAGCCATGGACAATATGTGCACATGTAGGTTTAGCTGTATTCTAATAAAACTTCATTTACTGACACTGGAATTCAAATTTCATAAAACATGCATGTGTTGTGAAATATTTTTTCCTTTGAGCTAAAAAAATCATTTGAAAAGGTAGAAACTATTGCTAGTTTCTTGAGCTGCACCAAAATAAATAAGGGACAGACTTTAGCTTGCCAATCTCTGCCCTAAAACATTTCTCAGAATTTAAGATCACCAGAAATATTTAAACACAGATTTCTGGGCTAAGCTACAGAACTTCTGATCCTGAAAGCCTGAGATGATCATCTGCAACTCAAAGAAACTCCGAGGTGTATTTAATCCATTCTAAGTGGTAGTTTCATACAACCCCCTCATTTCGCTAGTATGAGAATATTTCATTTTATAAGTTAAGTCCCATATTTGTAAAAAAAAACACATGGATAATCCAAAGAATGGAGTTTAAAGTGAACACTATTGCTCAGAAGTTATTAAGAGACTGGTTATTGAGAGCAGCAGCAGAGGTGGAGATGTGGACCATTTCCTGGCAAAAGAGATCTGGGAGGAGAAGAAAATAGAAAAATAAAAGGGTGGAGAGTTCTTGTTAGCATTATATTAAGAGCAGGTTCGGCTGATTCATGCTGACCTTAAAGCAATCTGATGAGAGGCTGTAAGTGTTCAATGTGAATCATTTTTTCTGAATCTCAAGCCATTATTGTTATTTTTATTATGTAGGAAACAGAAATTATTTTGTGGTTGAGCAATTGGTTGACAGTTCAAAGGAACTACAAAAAGTTAAAAGGCCAGGTCTTTGTATTCAGCCCTTTTGCTTTCCTGTGAAAAGGGAAAGTGTTAGTCACTTAGTTGTGTCCGACTCTTTGTGATCCCATGGACTGCAGCCCGCCAGGCTCCTCTGCCCATGGAATTCTCCAGGGAGGAATACTAGAGTGGGTTGCCATTCCTTTCTCCAGGGGATCTTCCCCAGCCAGGGATAGAACCTGAGTCTCCCATATTGAGAGCAGATTCTTTACCATGTGAGCCACTAGAGGAGCCCTGTGCTGGATGCAGTGTGAGGAGATTTGCTTCAGAAGTTCTAGTCTCTGTCTGGAGGTCAACACATGAAGGAGAAGAAGTCAAAAGAGGTTTCTCCATTTCCTTAGTGTTCTCAGTTTTATCCCCACTTCTTGGTTCTTCTTTCTTTTGGAACCTAGACCTCTCAAATATCTCTGTCTCTATCTAGTATTCTCAATTTCCCTCTTTCCCTGCTCCTGTCTCCCTGTTTGTAGTATCTATAATCTATTCTTTTCATTGACTCCAAAAAACCCTCTGGTTTTTCCTTTCAGAGTCCTGAAATTTAACCCTTTACTCAAACATGTACTTTCCTTGTGTATATACCCTCACTGATGCATCTCTTTCAATAAAAGTCAACATTTACAAAATGGAAAGGAATAGTAGTGACCCGCCAAATGATAAATTCAAAGGCAGTGCTCACTCTACAAAGGAGTCAGGCATCATTACCTGTGCTCTGTCAGAGGCTCAGAGGCAGGAAGAGAAGTGGGAAAACTTACTACGCAGTGAAAAGGGAGAAAGGCTTCACATATGCCCTGATAAGAGGTTACTGTCAAGGGAAAGCTGGAGACAGGATAACCAGAAACAGGGCATCCTACATGATTGTTTAGAGTTATATGCTGATTTTCTCTGGTTGGTCCTAAGTAGGAAATAGGGACAAAAATTAGGACAGCTGTCAGCTATTGATCAAGTCCTGATCATTTTAGGCCAATTGCTATGGAATTTATTGTATAGCTTCCTGGATTGTCATTAAAGATAGCAATTAGACTTGCTGCCAGCCAGATTTTTAGCAGGCTGGCTTCCTAGGTTGCTGGCTTCCTAGGTAAAGGGGCAATTTCCTGGACAAGTTGGCCATAGTCTGTATGTTCAGTCTCTCGCAAATAAATACTTTACACAATGACCTCTCCTTCTTCACCTCTTTTTTTAAAATTTCCCCCATTTAACTTTCCATAATCTGAACTTCTGCATTAAATACACTAGGTAAACATTTGCTAAAGTGTGTTCCTTAACATTCTGGTCCCACGAGACACTCAATATAGAAAAGATTTGAGTGGAAAATAAGTTAGAGACAAAATTCTGCATTCACTCTGCATTATGGACAGTGAACTCCACAATCTATATTACTATAGATATATTATTTGAGCTATAAGTCACTACTGTGGCATAGTAAAAAATCTGAGAAAGAGCTCAGAGAGGAAATTTTAGTTTCTCTAAAGCATTCGACCAATGAGTCCCACTTTGTTTACTACATTTAAAGTAACATCAATTATACAGTTATATTTAGTACAGATAATACTTGATTCACTTAATATGTATTATCTAGCTATAATACTTTGAGCTAGTCCTTTCAAAGAAATGCTACTCCAGGGAAACTGGCAGTTAAAAGTTGCAGTCACATCTGAACTGTTGTATTTAAAAGTCCAAGTGTTACTTCTTAGACCTCTTTCTCCTTCACCTCTATATTGCTCATTCCTGTGACATAAACCTCTTAAAGTGCATACATCTTCCCCCTGCCTTCTGGGAACCACACTGCACTTGGTCCAATCACTGATTCCTGTGTTTAATTACCTCTGATTTGTACTTTCAAGTTGGAAGAACTAATGAAGGTTAAGCTCTCTTGGACTTTCTCTGTACAAGTGGTCTATAGGGGAACTCTTGTCTCTCTCCTGATCCCTCACCTTCTAAGGCTTCACATATGCCCTGATAAGAGGTTACTGTCAAGGGAAAGCTGGAGACAGGATAACCAGAAACAGGGCATCCTACATGATTGTTTAGAGTTATATGCTGATTTTCTCTGGTTGGTCCTAAGTAGGAAATAGGGACAAAAATTAGGACAGCTGTCAGCTATTGATCAAGTCCTGATCATTTTAGGCCAATTGCTATGGAATTTATTGTATAGCTTCCTGGATTGTCATTAAAGATAGCAATTAGACTTGCTGCCAGCCAGATTTTTAGCAGGCTGGCTTCCTAGGTTGCTGGCTTCCTAGGTAAAGGGGCAATTTCCTGGACAAGTTGGCCATAGTCTGTATGTTCAGTCTCTCGCAAATAAATACTTTACACAATGACCTCTCCTTCTTCACCTCTTTTTTTAAAATTTCCCACATTTAACTTTCCATAATCTGAACTTCTGCATTAAATACACTAGGTAAACATTTGCTAAAGTGTGTTCCTTAACATTCTGGTCCCACGAGACACTCAATATAGAAAAGATTTGAGTGGAAAATAAGTTAGAGACAAAATTCTGCATTCACTCTGCATTATGGACAGTGAACTCCACAATCTATATTACTATAGATATATTATTTGATCTATATGTCACTACTGTGGCATAGTAAAAACTCTGAGAAAGAGCTCAGAGAGGAAATTTTAGTTTCTCTAAAGCATTCGACCAATGAGTCCCACTTTGTTTACTACATTTAAAGTAACATCAATTATACAGTTATATTTAGTACAGATAATACTTGATTCACTTAATATGTATTATCTAGCTATAATACTTTGAGCTAGTCCTTTCAAAGAAATGCTACTCCAGGGAAACTGGCAGTTAAAAGTTGCAGTCACATCTGAACTGTTGTATTTAAAAGTCCAAGTGTTACTTCTTAGACCTCTTTCTCCTTCACCTCTATATTGCTCATTCCTGTGACATAAACCTCTTAAAGTGCATACATCTTCCCCCTGCCTTCTGGGAACCACACTGCACTTGGTCCAATCACTGATTCCTGTGTTTAATTACCTCTGATTTGTACTTTCAAGTTGGAAGAACTAATGAAGGTTAAGCTCTCTTGGACTTTCTCTGTACAAGTGGTCTATAGGGGAACTCTTGTCTCTCCTCCCTGTCCCTCACCTTCTAGTCATCAATGAAGGGGACTGAGACTAAAGTTGAAAGTATTCTACTACCTATTCTAGGTAAAATTTCCAAAAGGTCAGAATAATAAGTAATTACTTTTCAATTCATTAGAAATGGCAAAATCTTAAGGCGTGATCTCTACCCTATCCTTAACGTGGATGCTCAGGTCAGCCTTTGGCAATGTGGCCCAATGCTCGTATTCTGTGTCTCTGCCTCCTTTTCCTGTAGTACTAAGACAGTTTCCTTGATAGAACATAAAAACAAGAAATTCCAGTTAGTAAGCCTAAGAAATGGACCACTTAAGATTCTCTGAACTAACTCTGTTAACTAATGAATGTGTGTAATTGGTGAGTGAAGCGGAGCAGAAAGGAACAGATAAAAGGCTAAGCAAGGGTTAATTTAGGTAAAATAAAGGTCAGATAAAGGTTTTTTTAAAAATAAAGTCATTTATTATGAATTTCATTTTAGCTTCAGGATTTGGATTGCAAGTTCCTTTACTTTCTTTACCAGTAATCCCTATATATGTCTTCTCTTATAGGGAAGATGGTAAAGTTAGGATAGGCACATTACTGAGTCTCTGGCTTGATTATATTTGCACCCTATTCCCACCAACAAACTCAGCAATATTTACATCCTCTACTTGACTGGCTAGAGGATATAACTCTCTACCAATACACTCTTCAAGTTCATCTCATCAGACTTTTTTTATAATAAATGCATTATCTTTTTTTCTCAAATTGGCTTCCATTCTTAACATACTTCCCTACATATTTCTATCAATCATAGTATATTTCCTGGTCAAAGGGCTTCAGGATCTCCATGTTACCTTGGTTCCTTTGGCCTGTTCCTCTTTCATCCCTTACATTCACCATCTGCCTGCATTTAGATCACTAATACAGTGCAATGATTATTTTTCAATAACATCATTAACATCCATTCTCCCCTTCCCATGTTAAAAAGTCTTCAACCCCAAAGTCACATTCAAACCCAGAACTCACTTCAGCCCAGAACACACATTCAAACCTGCGTCATAATCACAACTTCACAGCAGGCTCCTTGCCTCAAGCTGGCTTATGTGGAGACATACAACATTTTATTGGAACATCTTCCTCTTGCATGCATGTATGACATCACAAATTAAACATGACTTTCTTTGCTACAAATGCAAAACACAACTTAAGAATATTTTTCTCAATGAAGGGACTGAAAATTAAAGTACTACTACCTATTCTAGGTAAAATTTCCAAAAGGTCAGAATAATAAGTAATTACTTTTCAATTCATTAGAAATGGCAAAATCTTAAGGCGTGATCTCTACCCTATCCTTAACGTGGATGCTCAGGTCAGCCTTTGGCAATGTGGCCCAATGCTCGTATTCTGTGTCTCTGCCTCCTTTTCCTGTAGTACTAAGACAGTTTCCTTGATAGAACATAAAAACAAGAAATTCCAGTTAGTAAGCCTAAGAAATGGACCACTTAAGATTCTCTGAACTAACTCTGTTAACTAATGAATGTGTGTAATTGGTGAGTGAAGCGGAGCAGAAAGGAACAGATAAAAGGCTAAGCAAGGGTTAATTTAGGTAAAATAAAGGTCAGATAAAGGTTTTTTTAAAAATAAAGTCATTTATTATGAATTTCATTTTAGCTTCAGGATTTGGATTGCAAGTTCCTTTACTTTCTTTACCAGTAATCCCTATATATGTCTTCTCTTATAGGGAAGATGGTAAAGTTAGGATAGGCACATTACTGAGTCTCTGGCTTGATTATATTTGCACCCTATTCCCACCAACAAACTCAGCAATATTTACATCCTCTACTTGACTGGCTAGAGGATATAACTCTCTACCAATACACTCTTCAAGTTCATCTCATCAGACTTTTTTTATAATAAATGCATTATCTTTTTTTCTCAAATTGGCTTCCATTCTTAACATACTTCCCTACATATTTCTATCAATCATAGTATATTTCCTGGTCAAAGGGCTTCAGGATCTCCATGTTACCTTGGTTCCTTTGGCCTGTTCCTCTTTCATCCCTTACATTCACCATCTGCCTGCATTTAGATCACTAATACAGTGCAATGATTATTTTTCAATAACATCATTAACATCCATTCTCCCCTTCCCATGTTAAAAAGTCTTCAACCCCAAAGTCACATTCAAACCCAGAACTCACTTCAGCCCAGAACACACATTCAAACCTGCGTCATAATCACAACTTCACAGCAGGCTCCTTGCCTCAAGCTGGCTTATGTGGAGACATACAACATTTTATTGGAACATCTTCCTCTTGCATGCATGTATGACATCACAAATTAAACATGACTTTCTTTGCTACAAATGCAAAACACAACTTAAGAATATTTTTCAGTACAATGCTATCATTAGATAACCAGGACAGATATAACAGTCTTTGAAACTTAAAAAAAACCTGACAGCTTTTCAAAGCAAAGTATGCAAAACCTGGGGGAAAGTCTCATAGAGTTCATAAAAGAAAGCCAAAAAGATTTGGGTGGGACAAAGTGTTCACTAAAAAAAATACTATTTCACCCCAGTAGTAAGGATGTGGCAACTGAGACTTAGAAAGAGTAAATAACTATTTAAAGGCCAGCCATTGAGTGTTGCTTCCCCCTGAGGGCAAGGACTTGTCTATTTTGTTTGTTGCTCGAAGGCCAGCTTCTAAAATATTCTTAGTATTCAAAACTATTCGTTGAATGACTTGAATGAATCTGCCTTCTTCTCCATTGTGAAACTGACTTAGCCTCTGAATTTATCTGTATCCAATCTGTAATTTTCAGTCAAAGCTCATCTTGTTAACTCCATTAAGTCTCTCTTGACCGCTCCAGACATGTGCGATTTCCTATTTTGTTAAATTTTCACTGTGATAAATTACAGAATTTTTTTTTTTCTTTTTTAGAAAAAGGAAATGATTTCAAACAACATCTTTAAAAAAGTTCAAGAAAAGTATTTAAACTTTTGGATTCTCTTCAACCAAGAATAGTTTCAAGCTTCATTTTTAAAAAAATATTTTATGTCAAAGACCTAGCCAAATTTTTGCTGAATACCTTCCTGATTATTTTAGGGGAAGTGATAGGCTTACACAAGACTGGCTTTCAAAATTTTAAATATCTGGGCATTCATGAGATTTCCTCGAGTAGATGGTTGAATAAAAACAAAAGACATCTTCATTTAAATACAGCCAATTGGTATCAGCTAATTGCACTAAAAAATCATCATGATCTATGGGTAAGAAATACATTACATATTGAAATTTCTAATTCAATGTATCAGTTCCATGGATCACTGTGTCACCTCCATGTATAATAATTCACACACACAGTTCTGTTACTACATGGGTAAGGAAATACAAATTTCAATTTTTTCGAAGATACCTTACTAAAAAGTGGAACATCTTCCTCTTGCATGCATGTATGACATCACAAATTAAACATGACTTTCTTTGCTACAAATGCAAAACACAACTTAAGAATATTTTTCAGTACAATGCTATCATTAGATAACCAGGACAGATATAACAGTCTTTGAAACTTAAAAAAAACCTGACAGCTTTTCAAAGCAAAGTATGCAAAACCTGGGGGAAAGTCTCATAGAGTTCATAAAAGAAAGCCAAAAAGATTTGGGTGGGACAAAGTGTTCACTAAAAAAAATACTATTTCACCCCAGTAGTAAGGATGTGGCAACTGAGACTTAGAAAGAGTAAATAACTATTTAAAGGCCAGCCATTGAGTGTTGCTTCCCCCTGAGGGCAAGGACTTGTCTATTTTGTTTGTTGCTCGAAGGCCAGCTTCTAAAATATTCTTAGTATTCAAAACTATTCGTTGAATGACTTGAATGAATCTGCCTTCTTCTCCATTGTGAAACTGACTTAGCCTCTGAATTTATCTGTATCCAATCTGTAATTTTCAGTCAAAGCTCATCTTGTTAACTCCATTAAGTCTCTCTTGACCGCTCCAGACATGTGCGATTTCCTATTTTGTTAAATTTTCACTGTGATAAATTACAGAATTTTTTTTTTCTTTTTTAGAAAAAGGAAATGATTTCAAACAACATCTTTAAAAAAGTTCAAGAAAAGTATTTAAACTTTTGGATTCTCTTCAACCAAGAATAGTTTCAAGCTTCATTTTTAAAAAAATATTTTATGTCAAAGACCTAGCCAAATTTTTGCTGAATACCTTCCTGATTATTTTAGGGAAGTGATAGGCACACAAGACTGGCTTTCAAAATTTTAAATATCTGGGCATTCATGAGATTTCCTCGAGTAGATGGTTGAATAAAAACAAAAGACATCTTCATTTAAATACAGCCAATTGGTATCAGCTAATTGCACTAAAAAATCATCATGATCTATGGGTAAGAAATACATTACATATTGAAATTTCTAATTCAATGTATCAGTTCCATGGATCACTGTGTCACCTCCATGTATAATAATTCACACACACAGTTCTGTTACTACAGTAGGATTTACATACAAATTCCTGTTAGTAGCAAAAGGATAACCTAACTCAACAAGATTATTTCAAACTTTCTAACTGAAATCAAAGATCAGACTACCTTGAGCTACAAAATGTCAATATTTCACTTGTTGAGAGACAATGGTTATAGAATGTGTTTGTAGCCAGATTTCTTATGTTTAATTCATAGGAGAAAAAAGGAAAGAAAGTCATGAAATTAAATAGCTTTATTGAATATACTTTCTGAAGGCTCTGATGACCTTCAGCTTATCTTAGATAGAGTTTTCCTCTTGGTTCATGTGGGACATACTCAGCCAAAACTTTAGCCAATGTCATTATTGTTATAGTTTCTATTCAAACACATTTTTAGTCTTTTTACTTAGGGAAAAAGACAGAAAGGATTTCTTAGAGGGAAACAACTTGGAAAATAAAGAGAGATCTATAATTTTAGTTTACACAGCTTACAGTAAAGCTTAAGGTTAAAGCAACAAAACATAGCAAAACCCAACTTGTATCAACAGAGGCAATTGCTTTAAGGTTTCATAAATGAAGAAGAAGAAATAATAGACCTAGGTTTTAAAGTGATCCCAGTACATGCCTGAATCTATTTGTTGGTAGACTATAAAAGAGAAAACTATGTAACAGAAAGATTAATTAAAACCTTTCATTTTCTCAAAACGTTTGCAAGTCCTCTGTGCACCAGAAACATCACAGTTCACCCTTAAATTGGCATTTGTACAGATTCGTAAGTGGGCTCCAGTTAGACAGACAGACTCATTAATTCTCTCTTTATCACAAACCCAGAACATCTGGGTATTGCCCTTTAAAACAACATCAGGTTAAGAAAACAAACCATTTCTCAGTCCTGACAAAAGGTTTTGAGTTACAGGATAGACAGTCTTAGGGTGAATAAACTAATATGTTTGGGTATCATAGGCAGGCTATTTAGAAGTTGATTTATAACTTTATGAAATTTTTAATCCCATACTCTGTATTTCCATTTCCATCCTTGTTTCTGGTTTTTAGCCAAAACTGAAAACAATTGTTGTCTCTCATAGTGCAAACAAATGTGAATAAATTAAACTTGATCTCAGAATATCTGGGATAAAATTTAATGATCTCAAATACCTCATGCTGACTCATTCTTGGGGCAAAACTGACCTCTTATTAGCATGAGGGCTTCATTTGTTTTACTGACATTGAACATCATAGGAAATTTTAAAATTCTGAACTATTTTATCTAAAAGATGCACTCAGAAGTTGTTTCGTTCCTTTTTATTTTTGAAAAAGTAAAATACGCCTCCTCCGAAAATATAACTGTTACAGAGCCAATGAGATGATTTGGCTGTCATACATGCAAACAAATTTCCTCGGAGCACTGAGTCTAGAAAATAAGTGTTTTTCATTTAATGTGCATAGTAAAACAAACTTGAGAAACAACCAGTAGATGCACAGTCTTTTTTTTAAATAATTATTATTTTTTCCTTTATTTTAAAGATTTTACAGAGTTTCATTGTTCACAGACATGTATGTTCCCAGATCATTCATATGCATATCCCTGGGCCCTCCCCCCACGCAAGAATCTATTTGTTGGAAAGACAAAAATTACAACAGAGGCAATCGCTTTAAGGTTTCATAAATGAAGAAGAAGAAATAATAGACCTAGGTTTTAAAGTGATCCCAGTACATGCCTGAATCTATTTGTTGGTAGACTATAAAAAAAACTATGTAACAGAAAGATTAATTAAAACCTTTCATTTTCTCAAAACGTTTGCAAGTCCTCTGTGCACCAGAAACATCACAGTTCACCCTTAAATTGGCATTTGTACAGATTCGTAAGTGGGCTCCAGTTAGACAGACAGACTCATTAATTCTCTCTTTATCACAAACCCAGAACATCTGGGTATTGCCCTTTAAAACAACATCAGGTTAAGAAAACAAACCATTTCTCAGTCCTGACAAAAGGTTTTGAGTTACAGGATAGACAGTCTTAGGGTGAATAAACTAATATGTTTGGGTATCATAGGCAGGCTATTTAGAAGTTGATTTATAACTTTATGAAATTTTTAATCCCATACTCTGTATTTCCATTTCCATCCTTGTTTCTGGTTTTTAGCCAAAACTGAAAACAATTGTTGTCTCTCATAGTGCAAACAAATGTGAATAAATTAAACTTGATCTCAGAATATCTGGGATAAAATTTAATGATCTCAAATACCTCATGCTGACTCATTCTTGGGGCAAAACTGACCTCTTATTAGCATGAGGGCTTCATTTGTTTTACTGACATTGAACATCATAGGAAATTTTAAAATTCTGAACTATTTTATCTAAAAGATGCACTCAGAAGTTGTTTCGTTCCTTTTTATTTTTGAAAAAGTAAAATACGCCTCCTCCGAAAATATAACTGTTACAGAGCCAATGAGATGATTTGGCTGTCATACATGCAAACAAATTTCCTCGGAGCACTGAGTCTAGAAAATAAGTGTTTTTCATTTAATGTGCATAGTAAAACAAACTTGAGAAACAACCAGTAGATGCACAGTCTTTTTTTTAAATAATTATTATTTTTTCCTTTATTTTAAAGATTTTACAGAGTTTCATTGTTCACAGACATGTATGTTCCCAGATCATTCATATGCATATCCCTGGGCCCTCCCCCCACGCAGTTTCCCCCGCTCCCACCCCTCCAGACCATCGCCCCAAGTGTTTGTAGGTACTCCTATTCCCTTAGCACAATGACAATAGCTATCTTTTCCACACATGACAGTATAGGTTTCCATGTTACTCCCTCCATGCCTGCCTCCCACTGTTCGGTCTCCACAATGTCTTTATGTCTATTCTCTGTTTTTTCATGAGTTCACTGCATGTGTTATCATGACCATCTTACTAGATCCCATATATATGAGTTAGTATACTGTACTTGTCTTTCTCTTTTTGACTGACTTCACTTTTTATGATAGGTTCTAGAGCCAGCCACCTCATTAGGACTGAGTCTTCTGCATTTCTTTTAACAGCTGAGTAGTATTCCATTGTATATATGTCTCTGCTTTTTGAATCACTGTCTAGGTTTACCATAGCTATTATTCCAAGGAGCAATCACCTTTTAATTTTATGGCTACAGTCACAGTCTGCATTGATTTTGGCGCCCAAAAAATGAAATCTGACACTGTTTCCACATTTTCCCATCTATTTGCCATGAAGTGATAGGACTGGATGCCATGACCTTAGCTTTTAATATGTCTTTGGATAATTTTATCGCAAAGTTTTAAATAATAATTCATACAAGTCATATTTAAATTTATTTGCTACACTTTTTAAATTATATTTATTTTAAAAATAAAATTTATTTTAGTGAACTTGTATCCTTGGACTTGTTAAAATTCTGAACTATTTTATCTAAAAGATGCACTCAGAAGTTGTTTCGTTCCTTTTATTTTTGAAAAGTAAAATACGCCTCCTCCGAAAATATAACTGTTACAGAGCCAATGAGATGATTTGGCTGTCATACATGCAAACAAATTTCCTCGGAGCACTGAGTCTAGAAAATAAGTGTTTTTCATTTAATGTGCATAGTAAAACAAACTTGAGAAACAACCAGTAGATGCACAGTCTTTTTTTTAAATAATTATTATTTTTTCCTTTATTTTAAAGATTTTACAGAGTTTCATTGTTCACAGACATGTATGTTCCCAGATCATTCATATGCATATCCCTGGGCCCTCCCCCCACGCAGTTTCCCCCGCTCCCACCCCTCCAGACCATCGCCCCAAGTGTTTGTAGGTACTCCTATTCCCTTAGCACAATGACAATAGCTATCTTTTCCACACATGACAGTATAGGTTTCCATGTTACTCCCTCCATGCCTGCCTCCCACTGTTCGGTCTCCACAATGTCTTTATGTCTATTCTCTGTTTTTTCATGAGTTCACTGCATGTGTTATCATGACCATCTTACTAGATCCCATATATATGAGTTAGTATACTGTACTTGTCTTTCTCTTTTTGACTGACTTCACTTTTTATGATAGGTTCTAGAGCCAGCCACCTCATTAGGACTGAGTCTTCTGCATTTCTTTTAACAGCTGAGTAGTATTCCATTGTATATATGTCTCTGCTTTTTGAATCACTGTCTAGGTTTACCATAGCTATTATTCCAAGGAGCAATCACCTTTTAATTTTATGGCTACAGTCACAGTCTGCATTGATTTTGGCGCCCAAAAAATGAAATCTGACACTGTTTCCACATTTTCCCATCTATTTGCCATGAAGTGATAGGACTGGATGCCATGACCTTAGCTTTTAATATGTCTTTGGATAATTTTATCGCAAAGTTTTAAATAATAATTCATACAAGTCATATTTAAATTTATTTGCTACACTTTTTAAATTATATTTATTTTAAAAATAAAATTTATTTTAGTGAACTTGTATCCTTGAACTTGTTAAAATCACATTATTTTTAGAAGAATTTCATAGAATCTTAAGAATTTTCTACAATACAATCATATAACCTGCAAAGCAATAGTTTTACTCTTCCTTTCTAACCATCACATTTTCTATTATTTTCTTGAATTACTGCACTTCATAAGCTCTTTATTTATTAATTTATTTATTTATTTATTTATTCTTTATTTTAAAAGTTTTACAGAGTTTTGTTGTTCACAGACATGTATGTTCCCAGATCAGTCATATGCAAATCCATGGTCCCCACCCTCCCAGTTCCTCCCATCCCACCCCTCCAGACCATCGACCCAAGCCATTGTAGGCACTCCTATTCCCTTAGCACAATGACACTAGCTATCTTTTCCACACATAACAGTATAGGTTTCCATGTTACTCCCTCCATGCCTCCCCCTCCTTATTTCTTCGCCACAATGTCCCTATGTCTATGCTCTGTCTGTTTTTCCATGAGTTCACTGCGTGTGTTATCAAGACCATCCTACTAGATTCCATATATGTGTGTTAGTATACTGTATTTGTCTTTCTCTTTTTGACTTACTTCACTTTTTATGACAGGTTCTAGAGCCAGCCACTTCATTAGGACTGAGTCTTCTGCATTTCTTTTAACAGCTGAGTAGTATTCCATTGCATATATGTACCAGGGCTTCTGGACCATTCATTTGTCGATGGACATCTAGGTGGCTTCCATGTTCTCTGGCTATTGTATAGAGAGTTGCAATGAACACTGGGGTAGAGGTGCCTCTTTCAGTTTTGATTTCATCAGGATATAGGCCTAATAGTGGGATTGCTGGGTCAAAGGGTGCTTCTATTTTTAGTTTTTTAAGGAATCTCATACTGTCTTCCATAGAGGCTGTATCAGTTTACATTCCCACCTGCAATGCAAGAGGGTTCCCTTTTCTCCACACCCTCTCCAGCATTTATTGTCTGTCGATTTTTTGATGATGGCCATTCTGACAGGTGTGAGGTGATATCTCATTGTAGTTTTAATTTGCATTTCTCTAATATGTCTTTGGATAATTTTATCGCAAAGTTTTAAATAATAATTCATACAAGTCATATTTAAATTTATTTGCTACACTTTTTAAATTATATTTATTTTAAAAATAAAATTTATTTTAGTGAACTTGTATCCTTGAACTTGTTAAAATCACATTATTTTTAGAAGAATTTCATAGAATCTTAAGAATTTTCTACAATACAATCATATAACCTGCAAAGCAATAGTTTTACTCTTCCTTTCTAACCATCACATTTTCTATTATTTTCTTGAATTACTGCACTTCATAAGCTCTTTATTTATTAATTTATTTATTTATTTATTTATTCTTTATTTTAAAAGTTTTACAGAGTTTTGTTGTTCACAGACATGTATGTTCCCAGATCAGTCATATGCAAATCCATGGTCCCCACCCTCCCAGTTCCTCCCATCCCACCCCTCCAGACCATCGACCCAAGCCATTGTAGGCACTCCTATTCCCTTAGCACAATGACACTAGCTATCTTTTCCACACATAACAGTATAGGTTTCCATGTTACTCCCTCCATGCCTCCCCCTCCTTATTTCTTCGCCACAATGTCCCTATGTCTATGCTCTGTCTGTTTTTCCATGAGTTCACTGCGTGTGTTATCAAGACCATCCTACTAGATTCCATATATGTGTGTTAGTATACTGTATTTGTCTTTCTCTTTTTGACTTACTTCACTTTTTATGACAGGTTCTAGAGCCAGCCACTTCATTAGGACTGAGTCTTCTGCATTTCTTTTAACAGCTGAGTAGTATTCCATTGCATATATGTACCAGGGCTTCTGGACCATTCATTTGTCGATGGACATCTAGGTGGCTTCCATGTTCTCTGGCTATTGTATAGAGAGCTGCAATGAACACTGGGGTAGAGGTGCCTCTTTCAGTTTTGATTTCATCAGGATATAGGCCTAATAGTGGGATTGCTGGGTCAAAGGGTGCTTCTATTTTTAGTTTTTTAAGGAATCTCATACTGTCTTCCATAGAGGCTGTATCAGTTTACATTCCCACCTGCAATGCAAGAGGGTTCCCTTTTCTCCACACCCTCTCCAGCATTTATTGTCTGTCGATTTTTTGATGATGGCCATTCTGACAGGTGTGAGGTGATATCTCATTGTAGTTTTAATTTGCATTTCTCTAATAGTAAGCGGGGTTGAGCCTCGTTTCATGTGCATCTGTATGTCCTCTTTGGAGAGGTGTCTCTTTAGATCTTTTTCCCATTTTTTGATTGGGCTGCTCGTTTTCCCTGTGCTGAGTTGTCTGAGTTGCTTGTAGATTTTGGAGATTAATTCTTTGTCTGTTGTTTCATTTGCTATGATTTTCTCCCACTCTGTGGGCTGTCTGTTCAGCTTTTTTGTAATTTCTTTTGCTGTACAGAAGTTTTTAAGTTTCATGAGGTCCGACATGTTCATTTGTCTTTTCAGTTCCACTATTTTAGTAGGTAGGTCAGAGAAGATCTTGCTTTCATTGATGTCCTTGAGGGTTTTGTCTATATTCTCCTCTAAGAGTTTGATGGTTTCTGGTCTTCCATTTAGGTCTTTAATCCATTTTGAGTTGATCTTTGTGTATGGTGTCAGGGAATGTTCCAACTTCATTTTTTTGCTTGTAGCTGTCCAATTTTCCCAGTACCATTTGTTGAAGAGGCTGTCTTTGTCCCATTTTATAGTTTCGCCTCCTTTGTCAAAAATAAGGTACCCATAGGTGTGTGGGTTTATCTCTGGGGTCTCGATCTTGTTCCATTGATCTATAGTTCTGTTTTGATGCCAGTGTCATACTGTCTTGATGACTGTTGCTTTGTAGTAGAGTCTGAAGTTAGGGAGGCTGATCCCTCCAGCTCTGTTTTTCTCATTGCTTTGGACTTTTGTGTTTCCATATGAACTATGTTATTATTTGGTCTAGTTTATGGGCTATTGTATAGAGAGTTGCAATGAACACTGGGGTAGAGGTGCCTCTTTCAGTTTTGATTTCATCAGGATATAGGCCTAATAGTGGGATTGCTGGGTCAAAGGGTGCTTCTATTTTTAGTTTTTTAAGGAATCTCATACTGTCTTCCATAGAGGCTGTATCAGTTTACATTCCCACCTGCAATGCAAGAGGGTTCCCTTTTCTCCACACCCTCTCCAGCATTTATTGTCTGTCGATTTTTTGATGATGGCCATTCTGACAGGTGTGAGGTGATATCTCATTGTAGTTTTAATTTGCATTTCTCTAATAGTAAGCGGGGTTGAGCCTCGTTTCATGTGCATCTGTATGTCCTCTTTGGAGAGGTGTCTCTTTAGATCTTTTTCCCATTTTTTGATTGGGCTGCTCGTTTTCCCTGTGCTGAGTTGTCTGAGTTGCTTGTAGATTTTGGAGATTAATTCTTTGTCTGTTGTTTCATTTGCTATGATTTTCTCCCACTCTGTGGGCTGTCTGTTCAGCTTTTTTGTAATTTCTTTTGCTGTACAGAAGTTTTTAAGTTTCATGAGGTCCGACATGTTCATTTGTCTTTTCAGTTCCACTATTTTAGTAGGTAGGTCAGAGAAGATCTTGCTTTCATTGATGTCCTTGAGGGTTTTGTCTATATTCTCCTCTAAGAGTTTGATGGTTTCTGGTCTTCCATTTAGGTCTTTAATCCATTTTGAGTTGATCTTTGTGTATGGTGTCAGGGAATGTTCCAACTTCATTTTTTTGCTTGTAGCTGTCCAATTTTCCCAGTACCATTTGTTGAAGAGGCTGTCTTTGTCCCATTTTATAGTTTCGCCTCCTTTGTCAAAAATAAGGTACCCATAGGTGTGTGGGTTTATCTCTGGGGTCTCGATCTTGTTCCATTGATCTATAGTTCTGTTTTGATGCCAGTGTCATACTGTCTTGATGACTGTTGCTTTGTAGTAGAGTCTGAAGTTAGGGAGGCTGATCCCTCCAGCTCTGTTTTTCTTTCTCAGGATTGCTTTGGCTATTCAGGGTCTTTTGTGTTTCCATATGAACTATGTTATTATTTGGTCTAGTTTTGTGAAAAATGTCAATGGAAGTTGAATAGGTATTGCATTGAATCTGTAGATGATATTTGGTAGTCTGGTCATTTTCACAATATTGATTCTTCCGACCCAGGAACATGGAATATCTCTCCATCTGTTTAAGCCTTCTTTAATTTCTTTCATGAGTGTCTTGTAATTTTCTGTGTACAGTTCTTTTGTTTCTTTGGGTAGGTTTATTCCTAGATATTTGATTCTTTTGGTTGCAATGGTGAAAAGGGACTGCCTCTTTGATTTCATTTTCTGATTTTTCATTGTTTGTGTATAGGAATGCCAGTGACTTCTGTGTGTTGACTTTGTATCCTGCGACTTTGCTGAATTCATTGATTAGCTCTAGTAGCTTTGTAATAGAGTCTTTTGGATTTTCTATGTATAATATCATGTTGTCTGCAAAAAGAGAGAGCTTGACTTCTTCTTTTCCAATCTGGATTCCTTTGATTTCTTTCTCTTCTCTTATTGCTGTTGCTAGGACTTCCAGGACTATGTTGAATAGTAGTGGTGAAAGTGGGCACCCCTGTCTTGTTCCTGATCTTAGAGGGAATGCTTTCAGTTTTTCACCGTTGAGGATAATGTTTGCTGTGGGCTTCTCATAGATGGCTTTTACTATGTTGAGATAGGTTCCTTCTATGCCCATTTTCTGAAGAGTTTTTATCATAAATGGATGTTGTACTTTGTCGAAGGCTTTTTCTGCATGTATTGAGATGATCATGTGGCTTTTGTCTTTCAACTTGTTGATATGGTGTATCACGGTGATTGATTTGCGATGTCCTTTGCTTAGCTGTCCATTTCCCAGTACCATTTGTTTCGCTTTTTTCCTTTGTCAAAAATAAGGTACCCATAGGTGTGTGGGTTTATCTCTGGGGTCTCGATCTTGTTCCATTGATCTATAGTTCTGTTTTGATGCCAGTGTCATACTGTCTTGATGACTGTTGCTTTGTAGTAGAGTCTGAAGTTAGGGAGGCTGATCCCTCCAGCTCTGTTTTTCTTTCTCAGGATTGCTTTGGCTATTCAGGGTCTTTTGTGTTTCCATATGAACTATGTTATTATTTGGTCTAGTTTTGTGAAAAATGTCAATGGAAGTTGAATAGGTATTGCATTGAATCTGTAGATGATATTTGGTAGTCTGGTCATTTTCACAATATTGATTCTTCCGACCCAGGAACATGGAATATCTCTCCATCTGTTTAAGCCTTCTTTAATTTCTTTCATGAGTGTCTTGTAATTTTCTGTGTACAGTTCTTTTGTTTCTTTGGGTAGGTTTATTCCTAGATATTTGATTCTTTTGGTTGCAATGGTGAAAAGGGACTGCCTCTTTGATTTCATTTTCTGATTTTTCATTGTTTGTGTATAGGAATGCCAGTGACTTCTGTGTGTTGACTTTGTATCCTGCGACTTTGCTGAATTCATTGATTAGCTCTAGTAGCTTTGTAATAGAGTCTTTTGGATTTTCTATGTATAATATCATGTTGTCTGCAAAAAGAGAGAGCTTGACTTCTTCTTTTCCAATCTGGATTCCTTTGATTTCTTTCTCTTCTCTTATTGCTGTTGCTAGGACTTCCAGGACTATGTTGAATAGTAGTGGTGAAAGTGGGCACCCCTGTCTTGTTCCTGATCTTAGAGGGAATGCTTTCAGTTTTTCACCGTTGAGGATAATGTTTGCTGTGGGCTTCTCATAGATGGCTTTTACTATGTTGAGATAGGTTCCTTCTATGCCCATTTTCTGAAGAGTTTTTATCATAAATGGATGTTGTACTTTGTCGAAGGCTTTTTCTGCATGTATTGAGATGATCATGTGGCTTTTGTCTTTCAACTTGTTGATATGGTGTATCACGTTGATTGATTTGCGGATGTTGAAGAAGCCTTGCATGCCTGGGATGAACCCGACTTGATCGTCATGTATGAGTTTATTGACGTATCGTGAATTCTGTTTGCTAGGATTTTGTTGAGGATCTTGACATCTAAGTTCATCAGTGAAATTGGCCTATAGTTTTCCTTTTTTGTGATGTCTTTGCCTGGTTTGGGTATCAGGGTGATGGTGGCCTCGTAGAATGTGTTTGGAAACTTTCTTTCCTGTGCAATTTTTTGGAAGATTTTTAGAAGGACAGGCATTAGCTCTTCTTTGAATGTTTGGTAGAATTCACTTATGAAGCCATCTGGCCCTGGGCTTTTATTTTTGGGTAGATTTTTCATCACAAATTCGATTTCTGTGCTTGTGATTGGGTTGTTCAAAATTTCTATTTCTTCCTGGCTCAGTCTTGGGAGATTGATCCCCAAGAAACTGTCCATTTCTTCCAGGTTGTCCAGTTTGTTGCCATAGAGTCATTCATAATAGTGTCTTAGAATCTTTTGGATTTCTGCATTATCTGTTGTAATCTCCCTTTTTTTTGTTGATCTGGTTCTTCTCTCTCTTTTTCTTAATGAGTCTGGCCAGTGGCTTGTCAATTTTGTTTATCTTTTCAAAGAATCAACTTTTTGTTTTATTTATCTTTACTATTGTTTCTTTTGTTTCTTTCTCATTTATTTCTGCTCTGATCCTGATGATTTCTCTTCTTCTGCTGGCTTTGGGGTGTTTTTGTTCTTCTTTCTCCAATTGTTTTAAGCAGAGGGACAAGTCATCTGCTTCTTATTTTCCTAATTTCTTGAGGTGGGATTGTATTTTTATAAATTTCCCTTTTAGAACTGCTTTTGCTGTATCCCATAGGTTTTGCACTGTCGTGTGTTCATTGTCATTTTCTTCTAGGAATTGTTTAATTTCTCCTTTGATTTCCTCAATGATCAGCTGGTTTTTTAGGTATGTATTGTTTAATCTCCATGTGTTTGTGTTTTTAGGGTTTTTTTCTGGGTAGTTGATCTCTAGTCTCATTGCATTGTGGTCCAAGAAGTTGGTTGATATAATTTCAGTTTTCTTGAACTGACTGAGGTTTGAATTGTGGCCCAAGATGTGGTCTATCCTGGAGAATGTTCCGTGAGCACTTGAGAAGAAAGTGTATTCTTCTGCTTTTGGATGGAACGTCCTAAAGATATCGATGACGTCCATCTTTTCCAGTGTGGCATTTAAGGCTTGTGTTTCTTTATTAATTTTCTGTTTTGATGATCTGTCCATTGGTGTGAGAGGAGTGTTAAAGTCTCCTACTATTATTGTGTTATTGTTGATGTCTTCTTTTATGTCTGAAAGTACCTGTCTTATGTATTGAGGTGCCCCTGTGTTGGGTGCGTAGATATTCATGACTGTTATGTCTTCCTCTTGGATAGATCCTTTAATCATGATCCATCGGCCCTGGGCTTTTATTTTTGGGTAGATTTTTCATCACAAATTCGATTTCTGTGCTTGTGATTGGGTTGTTCAAAATTTCTATTTCTTCCTGGCTCAGTCTTGGGAGATTGATCCCCAAGAAACTGTCCATTTCTTCCAGGTTGTCCAGTTTGTTGCCATAGAGTCATTCATAATAGTGTCTTAGAATCTTTTGGATTTCTGCATTATCTGTTGTAATCTCCCTTTTTTTTGTTGATCTGGTTCTTCTCTCTCTTTTTCTTAATGAGTCTGGCCAGTGGCTTGTCAATTTTGTTTATCTTTTCAAAGAATCAACTTTTTGTTTTATTTATCTTTACTATTGTTTCTTTTGTTTCTTTCTCATTTATTTCTGCTCTGATCCTGATGATTTCTCTTCTTCTGCTGGCTTTGGGGTGTTTTTGTTCTTCTTTCTCCAATTGTTTTAAGCAGAGGGACAAGTCATCTGCTTCTTATTTTCCTAATTTCTTGAGGTGGGATTGTATTTTTATAAATTTCCCTTTTAGAACTGCTTTTGCTGTATCCCATAGGTTTTGCACTGTCGTGTGTTCATTGTCATTTTCTTCTAGGAATTGTTTAATTTCTCCTTTGATTTCCTCAATGATCAGCTGGTTTTTTAGGTATGTATTGTTTAATCTCCATGTGTTTGTGTTTTTAGGGTTTTTTTCTGGGTAGTTGATCTCTAGTCTCATTGCATTGTGGTCCAAGAAGTTGGTTGATATAATTTCAGTTTTCTTGAACTGACTGAGGTTTGAATTGTGGCCCAAGATGTGGTCTATCCTGGAGAATGTTCCGTGAGCACTTGAGAAGAAAGTGTATTCTTCTGCTTTTGGATGGAACGTCCTAAAGATATCGATGACGTCCATCTTTTCCAGTGTGGCATTTAAGGCTTGTGTTTCTTTATTAATTTTCTGTTTTGATGATCTGTCCATTGGTGTGAGAGGAGTGTTAAAGTCTCCTACTATTATTGTGTTATTGTTGATGTCTTCTTTTATGTCTGAAAGTACCTGTCTTATGTATTGAGGTGCCCCTGTGTTGGGTGCGTAGATATTCATGACTGTTATGTCTTCCTCTTGGATAGATCCTTTAATCATGATGTAGTGACCTGCCTTGTCTCTTAGAATCTTCTTTGCTTTAAAGTCTATTTTGTCTGATATGAGGATTGCTAGTCCAGCTTTCTTTTGATTTCCATTTGCATGGAATATCTTTTTCCAGCCTGTCACTTTCAGTCTATGAGTGTCTCTAGGTCTGAAGTGGATTTCTTGTAAACAGTATATATATTGGTCTTGCTTCTAGATCCATTCAGCCAGCCTGTGTCATTTGGTTGAAGCATTTAGTCCATTTATGTTCAAAGTAATTACTGATATGAATGTTCTTATTGTCATCTTCTTAGAAATTTTGGGTTTAATTTGTAAGGATTCTCCTACTCTATTTATTGGCTATATCAGGCCCTTTAACACTAGTTGTAGGGCTGGCTTTGTGGTATAGAATTCTTTTAGTTTTTGCTTGTCTGTGAAGCTTTTGACTTCACCATCGATTCTGAATGAGATTCTTGCTGGGTAGAGAATTCTTGTTTGGAGGTTATTTTCTTTTAGCCGTTTAAATGTGTCTTGTCATTCTCTTCTGGCATGCAGGGTTTCTGTTGAAAGATCCATAGTTAAACATATGAGTTTTCCCTTATATGTTATTTGTTGTTTGCTCCTAGCTGCTTTTAGTAATCTGTCTTTATATTTAGTCTGCGTTAATTTGATTAGAATGTGCCTTGGTGTGTTTCTTCTGGGGTTTCTCCTGTATGGGACTCTTTGTGCTTCTTGGACTTGGTCGACTATTTCCTTTCCCATGCTGGGGAAGTTTTCAACTATAACCTCTTCAAGAGTTTTTTCATAGTCTTTCTTCCCCTCTTCTTCTTCTGGAACTCCTATAATTCTAATGTTGGTGTGTTTGATATTGTCCCATAGGTCTCTGAGGCTATCCTCAGTTCTTTTAATTCTTTTGGCTTTGTTCTGTTCCTCAGCACTTATTTCCACCATTCTGTCTTCCAGCTCACTTATCCGTTCTTAAGCTTCTGATACTCTACTGTTGAGACCTTCTGTAGTATTTTTGAGTTCAGCAAATGAGTTAGTTGTCTCCATTTGCTTATTTTTCATTTCTTGCATGTCTCTTCTCAATGCACTAATTTCCTCTAATATTCTGTTTTCAGTGTTTTGCATCCTCATTAGTATAGCTTTTCTGAATTCTCTTTCAGATAGTTTGTCTATCTCCTCCTCTGTCATTTGAAGCGGTGTTTCTCTAGCTTGGTCCTTCATTTGTGCAGTGTTTCTCTGACGTTTCATTATTAGGTTAATTTTGTTTCTTTGTGTGTGTCTGTGTGTATGGAGTTCTTTTTCCCACCAGGCTTCTTGGTTGAATTCTCCCTTCCTTTGGGTTTCTGTCCTTGTAGAAGGGTTCAGTGGTTTGTGTCTTGGGTGGTATTAGGCCTTGTTTACAGGTGAATAATTTCTAGTGTTGTATGTTCTTTGATAGTGTGGGGTCTTGGAATCAGGGCTTCCGCTTCAAGGATCCTTGGTTTGATGACTGGTCAAGGGGTGTAGGCTCTATGTCTGGTTTGCTATGGTGTTCCGTGATATTAGTTCACATACTAGCATCTGAGGAACAAGAGGTGCATCCCTGATGGGTGACAGTCATAAAAGCATGCAGATGTTTTCTAACATAATCGTAAGATATACATACATACACAGCAATCCCTACAACTGACCAATTTTACAGAGATAAAGCACAGGAAATCTTTCTGGCAATTCATGCAATCATAGATGATACTTGCCCGTTAAGCTTTGAATGAATTAAAATAGTGCCTGAATAAATGGACCCAGCACAAGGTCCTGGCTTGTATAATTACAATGAGAGCAATTTTTAATTAGGACATGTGTTGCAGGTGACGAGGAGGAGAGTCTATAGGTAATAAAAAGGAAAAGATTCGTCTTGGAAGGATTTTGTAGGATTAGGTAGCAAAGATTAGTGTGTGTATTGTTTAGTGTATTTGGAAGAGAATAGTGGAGACAGGAAGATAGGAAATAATTTATCTATAGGATATTGGTAGATAGGAAAATGTTTTACATTTAGAACATAGAGGAAGAAAGCAGTGGGAAAGAGGAAAGAGAATTAGAGGTTTTCAAGAATTAAAATTAAAATAAAAAATACAATAAAATAAAAGTCAAAAAAAGAGATTAAAAATTAAAAAGGGCACAAAAAATTAATGAGACCAAAAAACAAACAAAAAACACAAAAAGAAAACAAACAAATGAAAACAACAACAACAACAAAAAAAACATAATAAACAAACCAACTAATAAACCCCAAACCAGACCAATCAATAAGCAAAATAGTCCACCACAAATAAACAGGCAGAAGAAAAAATAAGTTAAATACTGTCCCAGGTTTTTATCTTCTCATCTGCCTGTTGGAAACCAATCTGCTCTTGATGGTGGTGTCTTGATGGCGTAGTCTTTCCCTTATAGTGCCAGTTGCTATGGTTTTTGTTTTTGTGTTCAGCAAAACGAGGGCTTTGCTGCCATACTGGGTGCTGGCCGGGACGGTGGGCTGATCCCAGTCAGTTGGGCGGAGACCGCGGTGCGCGCAGTCCCGTGTTGGAGGGGGGCGCCCCAGCTCTACCGCGCACCAGTCAGTAGTCTCCAATTCCTGCTCTTTCCCCGGCTTCCGCCGCTGCTGCTGCAGCTCTAGCGGTGCGCGGGCTCCTCCGCTGCTGGCACACGTGCACTGCCAGTTACGTGTCTAAGTCCCAAAGGCGGGCGCAATCTTTCCCGTCCAGCTCATGCCCAGTCCCTGGTCAGCAACCCGTGAGCGACTTCCCCTCTCCGTTCAGCAAGCCCTCCATTTGGAGTGGCTGAACTTGCCCGCGTCGCGGTGCCGCGGCTCCTCGTGGCAGCGGGTTCTGGATGACGCGCAGTCTCAATGGAGGTGCCAGACACACTTTAGATCTCCCATGGAAGTGATATTATTACTCAAAGGAGGACAAAAATGGTGTTATCAGATCTGAATTGACCCAACCTTAGGAGGGTGTGTGTGTTGTTCATTCCACTTATGTAACTTTGAATCACCTTTCCAAAAGTATAATACAGTTTAAAAAAAAAAAAATTAATTTTTTGGCCACTTCAATTGGTCTTTCATCTATTTATTTTCTTTGTTCTTTGGTCTGTGTGGGTCTCCCATTGCAGTGGCCTCTCGTTGCAGACCACCAGCTCTGGGCACCTGCGCTCCAGAGCTCCGGCTTGGCAGTTGGACTCATCGGTCCAGCCGCTCCGAGGCACATGGGATCTTCCCAGGCCAGGGATCGAACTGGCGCACCTTGCACTGCAAGGCTGTATCTTTACGCATTGGACCATCAGGGAAGCCCCAGTTTTTAAAATTTTATTATAAACAGACCTCTACTCATTACATTGACAGGATTCAAATAACAGCTTCCCTTCAGATTGTTAATGACAAGAAGAATCGTTTCATTGGGCACTTTTAGATTAAACTGGCACCCGAAGTCAATCCAAATTCAAAGTTTCTTCATTTTCCAAATGTAAATGCTATGTAACGGGACTTCCTTAAAGCGTCTGTGATCTAAAGCTTTATAAAGACCATATGCAAAAAGCAAATATATCTATATCTATATCTATATACAAATTTATAAAATAAAACCCCAGAGTTCCCTTACTGTAAATGTGCTGGTGTTAGCACTTTTAATTAAAAAGACATTAAAATACACATGTATCTCCACAGTTTAGTGTTTTCACTTCACCTCTTCCATTTTATTCTTTTAATAGCAATGCTACAAAGAGGAACTTTAGATAAGTCTTACCATCAAAGTCCAGTGTTGCAACATAGTTAGCCAACCCTCAGCTTCTATTTAAGGTTACCTGGCAGAGTTAGCTCTCTCAGATATAGTTTTGCTATTGGATAATTTGATTTGCTGACAATGTGCACTGCCTTAAAATAGGAAGTGCCTAGGTGACTGGTGTCCAAATCACACATATTCTTTTGGTTAAAATGAAATGTGAGTCTGAATTTAGCCTTTAATTACATTTCCTTCCTTACCTCCAACAAACAAATTTTTATAACCTTCCAATGAAAAAAGCCATATTTTGTGGATTACTACTTTGGAAGCAGCCCAGGACCAAATTTCATTTAGAAAATTTTCTGTTATTTGTATTAATCAGAGATGTACATCTTCTTTGTTTTCAATGGCTTTATCAACTGGCTAAAGCCTTCCTTGGGTGCCTGATTGGCCACAGAAATTCAGGCTTTTATTTGAACTACTAACTGGTAAGCTGAAATTATTCTTGTTAGATTCTAATGCATAAAAAAGCAAGCCAGCACACAAGCAAAGTAATATCAGAGGACATCTGCAATATCTCACGTACTAGGACTGACTCAAAAACATCTTAGTTTTAGGCTTAAGAATTTACTCAGAAAAAGCAAACAAACAAACAAATAAACAAAAATAGAATTTACTCAGATCATGAAAAGTTAAATTCACCATGGGTAAGTAAAGGGGGCTTCATGTAAGAACAGAAATAAATTAGTATTGTTTAAAAGAAACATTAAAACTAAGCATCCCTTCAATTATCTCTCTTAATAAAATGCATCTGTCATTTTTCCCTTTTGGCTTTAGCCCTATGGAAGCTGCATTGTTCCATCAGGATTGTTCTGGCAAATGAAAAATCAGTCTACATTTTACCATGTGCTTAAACAAGCAAGGCTAAGTATTAAATCTGAGGACTCTCTACTTTAAGAAGCGTTTTTACAAGTGGAAAGTTATTCAACTTAGATAGTTCATCCATTTTCCAGAGCCTTTTAAACCTGCCTAATATATTGCATGTGAAAAAGCTATAAAAATCTCTTTAACTATTGATATCTATTTGTAGATAGCAATATAAATCCTCCATAAATTGGACCAAGTCAATGACTTTATCTTAACAAAGATTTGGGATGTCACTCTACCTACCTTTATTTATTGCTGATACACCTAGCTTTAGTTATTATACCTACCTTTTTATTTACTGCTGGTCTACAATATACATGTTTCATGATAGTCCTTAAAATAGGAAGTGCCTAGGTGACTGGTGTCCAAATCACACATATTCTTTTGGTTAAAATGAAATGTGAGTCTGAATTTAGCCTTTAATTACATTTCCTTCCTTACCTCCAACAAATAAATTTTTATAACCTTCCAATGAAAAAAGCCATATTTTGTGGATTACTACTTTGGAAGCAGCCCAGGACCAAATTTCATTTAGAAAATTTTCTGTTATTTGTATTAATCAGAGATGTACATCTTCTTTGTTTTCAATGGCTTTATCAACTGGCTAAAGCCTTCCTTGGGTGCCTGATTGGCCACAGAAATTCAGGCTTTTATTTGAACTACTAACTGGTAAGCTGAAATTATTCTTGTTAGATTCTAATGCATAAAAAAGCAAGCCAGCACACAAGCAAAGTAATATCAGAGGACATCTGCAATATCTCACGTACTAGGACTGACTCAAAAACATCTTAGTTTTAGGCTTAAGAATTTACTCAGAAAAAGCAAACAAACAAACAAATAAACAAAAATAGAATTTACTCAGATCATGAAAAGTTAAATTCACCATGGGTAAGTAAAGGGGGCTTCATGTAAGAACAGAAATAAATTAGTATTGTTTAAAAGAAACATTAAAACTAAGCATCCCTTCAATTATCTCTCTTAATAAAATGCATCTGTCATTTTTCCCTTTTGGCTTTAGCCCTATGGAAGCTGCATTGTTCCATCAGGATTGTTCTGGCAAATGAAAAATCAGTCTACATTTTACCATGTGCTTAAACAAGCAAGGCTAAGTATTAAATCTGAGGACTCTCTACTTTAAGAAGCGTTTTTACAAGTGGAAAGTTATTCAACTTAGATAGTTCATCCATTTTCCAGAGCCTTTTAAACCTGCCTAATATATTGCATGTGAAAAAGCTATAAAAATCTCTTTAACTATTGATATCTATTTGTAGATAGCAATATAAATCCTGCCATAAATTGGACCAAGTCAATGACTTTATCTTAACAAAGATTTGGGATGTCACTCTACCTACCTTTATTTATTGCTGATACACCTAGCTTTAGTTATTATACCTACCTTTTTTTATTTACTGCTGGTCTACAATATACATGTTTCATGATATATTGTATATCAGAAACCCTGAAAAAAATCTTTGATTACTGTTTTTAAATGATTACCATAGAAAGTCAATATCAGATGCCTTTTAACAAAAACTGGGTTAACTATAATAAAAAGGTGTCTGCTATACACAATGTTTATGTACTTTATGTATAAGTACCTATAACTATAGCAATAATACAAGAATAAAAGAAAAAACACAATATTATATCATGGTGGACCATCTTCGGATAAGACCTTATATTAGTTAAGGTATGGTTAGCTGCCTAAACTAACAAACCCAAAGTTTACATTTCACTAATGCAAAGTAAAAATCAGCGTTCCAGATCTGCGGCAGTTCTTTTTCAACTGCTACTTTCAGTGGCACAGACCAACTCTCTGTCCATCCTGTACTCATGTGCCACTCCAGTAGATGGTTTCCACTTTCAACAAGATAGTGTCTGTTGTCTCTATAGAAGTGAAACCAACATGGAAGATCACAAGGGTCCAGCCTGGAAGGGACTAAAGTCATCGTTCCTCATAGCCCATTGTCTAGAACTCAGTACGTGATTACCAAGAATTGGAAGGGAAGCTGCAAGATTTAGATTAGGTCTCAAAGGGCCTATGATTGGGAAGGGAAGAAATAGATTTTGTGACCAGATACAAAGTCTCTGCTCCAGTCCTTTTTAGCATGCCCTTGTATTTGCATAGCATGTCCATCTTCTTCATAGTCCTTTCTAGATGATCATTTTATCCATCAAATCCATTCATGATGATGCTTCTATTCTTTTGTCATTTTCGTCAGTACTCTTAGCTAAGCAAGCTGAAAGTTATTCAACTTAGATAGTTCATCCATTTTCCAGAGCCTTTTAAACCTGCCTAATATATTGCATGTGAAAAAGCTATAAAAATCTCTTTAACTATTGATATCTATTTGTAGATAGCAATATAAATCCTGCCATAAATTGGACCAAGTCAATGACTTTATCTTAACAAAGATTTGGGATGTCACTCTACCTACCTTTATTTATTGCTGATACACCTAGCTTTAGTTATTATACCTACCTTTTTTTATTTACTGCTGGTCTACAATATACATGTTTCATGATATATTGTATATCAGAAACCCTGAAAAAAATCTTTGATTACTGTTTTTAAATGATTACCATAGAAAGTCAATATCAGATGCCTTTTAACAAAAACTGGGTTAACTATAATAAAAAGGTGTCTGCTATACACAATGTTTATGTACTTTATGTATAAGTACCTATAACTATAGCAATAATACAAGAATAAAAGAAAAAACACAATATTATATCATGGTGGACCATCTTCGGATAAGACCTTATATTAGTTAAGGTATGGTTAGCTGCCTAAACTAACAAACCCAAAGTTTACATTTCACTAATGCAAAGTAACAATCAGCGTTCCAGATCTGCGGCAGTTCTTTTTCAACTGCTACTTTCAGTGGCACAGACCAACTCTCTGTCCATCCTGTACTCATGTGCCACTCCAGTAGATGGTTTCCACTTTCAACAAGATAGTGTCTGTTGTCTCTATAGAAGTGAAACCAACATGGAAGATCACAAGGGTCCAGCCTGGAAGGGACTAAAGTCATCGTTCCTCATAGCCCATTGTCTAGAACTCAGTACGTGATTACCAAGAATTGGAAGGGAAGCTGCAAGATTTAGATTAGGTCTCAAAGGGCCTATGATTGGGAAGGGAAGAAATAGATTTTGTGACCAGATACAAAGTCTCTGCTCCAGTCCTTTTTAGCATGCCCTTGTATTTGCATAGCATGTCCATCTTCTTCATAGTCCTTTCTAGATGATCATTTTATCCATCAAATCCATTCATGATGATGCTTCTATTCTTTTGTCATTGCTGTTGTTCTCGCTTTCTTCACAGTAGCCTCTTAGCTAAGCAAGCTGAATCTGGTCTTACTCTATTTTTAATTTATGCTCCACATAAAAGCTAGCATTTGAAAACACCAATAACATGAATTCCTTCCAAGCTTCAACAGCTCTCAATTGCACACAGGGTAAAGCCTTGACTTTTTACCTTGGCATCTGATGCTCATAATTGTACAATACTTTTAAACCTTCCATATTCATCTTCTGCCAGCCCCTGCATTTGACTTCAGTGACATCAACCTACCTGAACTTCTCAAACCATGCTGCACACTTACTTGTCTCCATATGTATGCATATTCAGTTATTACATCTAAAGCCTTTTCTGTCTTGTTCTATAAGGGGAAATTCTATTCACTGTTTAATATTCAACTTTTAATTATTTTTTTTTCTGGAAGACTTGGTGTTTTCCACCTATTATATATCCTAACCACTCCACTATGCATAGCATTTCCATAAATCTGTGACTATTTTGTTTATTCTTTATCTCTTCCCCAAGATCGAGATTCTCAATTGTATGGACTATGTGATATTCTTCTTTGATTTAAAGCATCAGGCACAGAATCTGCAACAGGCCAGGCTAAAAACTGAACAGAATCCAATCTTTACCTTGAGCTGGCTAAATTACTTTTAATGAATGAAAGATAGTTAAAACTACAAGGAGATAGGCTTTCATGTGAATCTAAGTATATTCTCATGGAGAAGGACAACCTACTCAAGTATTCTGAAACAAACCGGTCACAAGGGTCCAGCCTGGAAGGGACTAAAGTCATCGTTCCTCATAGCCCATTGTCTAGAACTCAGTACGTGATTACCAAGAATTGGAAGGGAAGCTGCAAGATTTAGATTAGGTCTCAAAGGGCCTATGATTGGGAAGGGAAGAAATAGATTTTGTGACCAGATACAAAGTCTCTGCTCCAGTCCTTTTTAGCATGCCCTTGTATTTGCATAGCATGTCCATCTTCTTCATAGTCCTTTCTAGATGATCATTTTATCCATCAAATCCATTCATGATGATGCTTCTATTCTTTTGTCATTGCTGTTGTTCTCGCTTTCTTCACAGTAGCCTCTTAGCTAAGCAAGCTGAATCTGGTCTTACTCTATTTTTAATTTATGCTCCACATAAAAGCTAGCATTTGAAAACACCAATAACATGAATTCCTTCCAAGCTTCAACAGCTCTCAATTGCACACAGGGTAAAGCCTTGACTTTTTACCTTGGCATCTGATGCTCATAATTGTACAATACTTTTAAACCTTCCATATTCATCTTCTGCCAGCCCCTGCATTTGACTTCAGTGACATCAACCTACCTGAACTTCTCAAACCATGCTGCACACTTACTTGTCTCCATATGTATGCATATTCAGTTATTACATCTAAAGCCTTTTCTGTCTTGTTCTATAAGGGGAAATTCTATTCACTGTTTAATATTCAACTTTTAATTATTTTTTTTTCTGGAAGACTTGGTGTTTTCCACCTATTATATATCCTAACCACTCCACTATGCATAGCATTTCCATAAATCTGTGACTATTTTGTTTATTCTTTATCTCTTCCCCAAGATCGAGATTCTCAATTGTATGGACTATGTGATATTCTTCTTTGATTTAAAGCATCAGGCACAGAATCTGCAACAGGCCAGGCTAAAAACTGAACAGAATCCAATCTTTACCTTGAGCTGGCTAAATTACTTTTAATGAATGAAAGATAGTTAAAACTACAAGGAGATAGGCTTTCATGTGAATCTAAGTATATTCTCATGGAGAAGGAAATGACAACCTACTCAAGTATTCTTGCCTGGAAAATTACAAGGACAGAGAAGTCTGGTGAGCTATAGTCCATGGGGTCTCAAATAAAACACACACACACACACACACACACATATGGTTTCCCTAATGACTCAGTAGGGGGGAATCTGCCTATAATGAAGGACACCCGGGTACTATCCCTGGGCTGGGAAGATCACCCTAGAGGATGGCATGGCAACCCACTCCAGTATTTTTGCCTGGAGGATTCCATGGACAGAGGAGCCTGACAGCCTGTAATGCATGGAGTCACACAGAATCAAACATGACTGAAGTGACTAAGCAGCAGCAAATATATTATCATGTGGGAATTCAGATAAAAACTCTAGAGCTCAGAATTTGAGCTATTTAATCAAAACAGTTATGTCTGCCTTGTCAAGCTAATCTCAAGTTATTTTAAAGATAATTCCTATTTTATTTTCAATAATATACTGTCACTTATCAGGGCCTTTTGTCACAAACTTTTCTCTAATCGATAGCCATGACACTATTTCAGACTCAGCATTTCTAAGGAATGTTCTTTTCATCTGCCTTTGCTTTATGTTCTCATTTTGATACCTCTAAAATTATGTTGTGGTGTTTTCTCTACATTATTCCAATTTCAGTGGAGTCATATAGACATGGTTATAAATGGAGGAAGACTTTAACTTTCCCCACTATGGATACTATCAACTTTACCTCACAAACCTCCACAAATAAATATATAATCTAACTCAGAAATAAACACAGTATGTTGATTGTTTTCCACCTATTATATATCCTAACCACTCCACTATGCATAGCATTTCCATAAATCTGTGACTATTTTGTTTATTCTTTATCTCTTCCCCAAGATCGAGATTCTCAATTGTATGGACTATGTGATATTCTTCTTTGATTTAAAGCATCAGGCACAGAATCTGCAACAGGCCAGGCTAAAAACTGAACAGAATCCAATCTTTACCTTGAGCTGGCTAAATTACTTTTAATGAATGAAAGATAGTTAAAACTACAAGGAGATAGGCTTTCATGTGAATCTAAGTATATTCTCATGGAGAAGGAAATGACAACCTACTCAAGTATTCTTGCCTGGAAAATTACAAGGACAGAGAAGTCTGGTGAGCTATAGTCCATGGGGTCTCAAATACACACACACACACACACACACACACACATATGGTTTCCCTAATGACTCAGTAGGGGGGAATCTGCCTATAATGAAGGACACCCGGGTACTATCCCTGGGCTGGGAAGATCACCCTAGAGGATGGCATGGCAACCCACTCCAGTATTTTTGCCTGGAGGATTCCATGGACAGAGGAGCCTGACAGCCTGTAATGCATGGAGTCACACAGAATCAAACATGACTGAAGTGACTAAGCAGCAGCAAATATATTATCATGTGGGAATTCAGATAAAAACTCTAGAGCTCAGAATTTGAGCTATTTAATCAAAACAGTTATGTCTGCCTTGTCAAGCTAATCTCAAGTTATTTTAAAGATAATTCCTATTTTATTTTCAATAATATACTGTCACTTATCAGGGCCTTTCGTCACAAACTTTTCTCTAATCGATAGCCATGACACTATTTCAGACTCAGCATTTCTAAGGAATGTTCTTTTCATCTGCCTTTGCTTTATGTTCTCATTTTGATACCTCTAAAATTATGTTGTGGTGTTTTCTCTACATTATTCCAATTTCAGTGGAGTCATATAGACATGGTTATAAATGGAGGAAGACTTTAACTTTCCCCACTATGGATACTATCAACTTTACCTCACAAACCTCCACAAATAAATATATAATCTAACTCAGAAATAAACACAGTATGTTGATTGTTCTATGAGTAGCTTTAAAATAAATTTTATTCTCCCTTACCACCAAATTACCATCTGAATAATGCCTATAAAGACATTTGAGAGCCATCAGTGCCAAGATTAAAGACATTATTAACACTGATAACTGTTTAAACTGGGGAAACTTATTTTGTACCCTTCAAATAACTTCATACAAATGTAAACACAGAACAATCAATAATAATAATAATAATCATAACTTATTAAATGATTTTTCAAATACTATAGCATGCATCTGTATACTAGATATTGTCACATTTTGTACTCTCTAATGTTACAATAACAATTTGTTAATCTGAAGAGTTCAATCAGATGGAACATAACCAGAAAAAACTTTGCAAATTAACTGATTGATATTATATAACCTAAAGAGAAAATTTTGCTTAAGGACCACTTCACTTTTCAGTTATTTTGGTTTGTTTAAGGATTCTCAACTCAGGATGACTTCTCTCCCATCCCCACCATGGGAAAATTAGCAATATCTAAGACATTTTTTTGAATATCACAAGTGAGGCGGCTTCCAGTCGGTAGAGGCCAGAAATACTTCTAAACATCCTACCATGCACAGCAGGCACACCCCTTACAACAAAGAATTATCTGTTCCAAAATGGTAATACTGTGAAGCTGAGAAACTCTGGTAAAATCATAAACTTACATTTAATATGACCAACATCACTTTTAAAAAATAATTCTTCAATGTTTCTCTGAGCTTTAATCTTTATCTTAATCATTACCTTTCTCCATTCATATAAACAATCAACTTCAAAATCTTATTTAAAGTTATAATTCCTATTTTATTTTCAATAATATACTGTCACTTATCAGGGCCTTCGTCACAAACTTTTCTCTAATCGATAGCCATGACACTATTTCAGACTCAGCATTTCTAAGGAATGTTCTTTTCATCTGCCTTTGCTTTATGTTCTCATTTTGATACCTCTAAAATTATGTTGTGGTGTTTTCTCTACATTATTCCAATTTCAGTGGAGTCATATAGACATGGTTATAAATGGAGGAAGACTTTAACTTTCCCCACTATGGATACTATCAACTTTACCTCACAAACCTCCACAAATAAATATATAATCTAACTCAGAAATAAACACAGTATGTTGATTGTTCTATGAGTAGCTTTAAAATAAATTTTATTCTCCCTTACCACCAAATTACCATCTGAATAATGCCTATAAAGACATTTGAGAGCCATCAGTGCCAAGATTAAAGACATTATTAACACTGATAACTGTTTAAACTGGGAAACTTATTTTGTACCCTTCAAATAACTTCATACAAATGTAAACACAGAACAATCAATAATAATAATAATAATCATAACTTATTAAATGATTTTTCAAATACTATAGCATGCATCTGTATACTAGATATTGTCACATTTTGTACTCTCTAATGTTACAATAACAATTTGTTAATCTGAAGAGTTCAATCAGATGGAACATAACCAGAAAAAACTTTGCAAATTAACTGATTGATATTATATAACCTAAAGAGAAAATTTTGCTTAAGGACCACTTCACTTTTCAGTTATTTTGGTTTGTTTAAGGATTCTCAACTCAGGATGACTTCTCTCCCATCCCCACCATGGGAAAATTAGCAATATCTAAGACATTTTTTTGAATATCACAAGTGAGGCGGCTTCCAGTCGGTAGAGGCCAGAAATACTTCTAAACATCCTACCATGCACAGCAGGCACACCCCTTACAACAAAGAATTATCTGTTCCAAAATGGTAATACTGTGAAGCTGAGAAACTCTGGTAAAATCATAAACTTACATTTAATATGACCAACATCACTTTTAAAAAATAATTCTTCAATGTTTCTCTGAGCTTTAATCTTTATCTTAATCATTACCTTTCTCCATTCATATAAACAATCAACTTCAAAATCTTAAGTTTTTTGATGAGCACAGAATGATACAAAAAATGACTATATTTAGCATTGTATTTACATGCTCATGCTGGAAACATCTCACTTGTACTTTGTCAAATGGAAGTAATGTAAGTATTAACCAATTCAAGTTGTCCCTATAGCATTTGTGGTGATTAGCTCGAGAGATCTTTGATATCTGTTGTCTGCTCAAATAACAAATCCAACCAGGAAACAAGTACTAAAGAATTCTATTTTTCATAATCTCTACAATAAGCTTATTCCATGTAATTCCTGCTAGCACTGCCCTTGTGTTCAAGTTCTCAGCAGGTTTTGCCTGACCAACCTAATCTCTTTTTTGTTCCAGAGGCAATCTCATGCCTATCACTTCCTGTAATTTATCAGCTGTATGATTGTCATAGTGACTTTCCTAATCTTTCCTAATCTCTCTGTACTGGTTGCCATTTGATTACCACTAAAGGTCATCAATGAATAACTTTTATATCTAAACTTAGAAATCTAAATAAATCTAGATACCTATGTTCTTACATACCCTATCTACTTTTATTGGGTTGACTCAAGGACTAAATAGATCTGAACCGGCAAGTTTGAATTTCCATGGTGAAAGCTCTTCATGAGGGTATATTCCAAGTCCCTTAGTCCATAATGTCCTTTGCGATCAGCTTCCTTTGTTATTCTTTTTTTTTTTTTTTCTTTTTTCTTCTCTTTTTTTCTTTCTTTTTTTTAAATTTTTTTTTCTTTTTTTTTCTTTTTCCTTTGTTATTCTTGAGTATTTTCTCCCACCTCCCTTATATATGGGGCTTCTCTGGTGGTTCAAAAGGTAAAGAATCTGCCTGCAGCATTGGAGACCTGGGTTCAATCTCTGGCTCAAGAAGATCCCCTAAAGAAGAGAATGGGACTTCCAATATTCTTGCATGAAAAATTCCATGGACAGAAAAGCCTGGTGGGCTACAGCCCATGGGGTCACAAAGAGTTGAACATGACTGACTGACTAACACTTTCACTTCCCCCCGTATACATGTCCTTTGTGGCCACTACATCAGACAGTCCTCAAGAAGAGCATTTTCTGATGCCTTCTTCTATTCATTTATGATCTTTATATATCTTCTTTATCTTATAAACACCTACATCAAGAATTCATATAGAGGGCTTCCCTCGTGGTCCAGTGGGTAAAGAGTGCACCTTGCAGTGCAAAGGGCACCAGTTCAATCCCTGGCCTGGGAAGATACCACGTGCCAAGGAGCAGCTGGACCAGTGTATCCAATTAAGAGGCAGCGCTCTGGAGCACATACACCCAGAGATGGTGCTCTGCAACAGGAGAGGCCACTGCGATGGAAGGCCCACACATGCCAAAGAATAAAGATTGATGGAAAATAACTGATGACTTAGAGGCATAAAAAAAAAAAAAAAAAAAGAATTCATATAGAATGTCGAATTACTATATGACTCAGAAATGCCACTCTTAGGTATCTAAACCAAAGAATTGAAATCAGCATTGAAACACATGCTGGTACAGGAAGTGAAAGTTTGAAGCAGTGTTATTTACTATAGCCAAAATATGGGAAAACGCAAATGCCCAGCAGTAGATGAACCGATTAAAAAATGTGATATATCTACAAAATAGAACACTATTGTAGTATAAAAAGTAAATGACGTACTGACACATGCTACACCATGGATGAATCTCAAAAATATGGTAACATATTGTATTATTCCATTTATATAATATATATCCAAAATAGTTAAAACTTTAGAGACAGAGAGTAGATTCGTGATGACCAGGACTTATGGGGAGAGAGAATAGATGAAAGGAGGGAAGAGTTCTGCTTAACAACTACCACACTTCCTTTGGAAGTGATAAAATATTTTGAAATTTGGTAGTTACAACTTCTGCACCACATCATGAACACTCTAAATGCCACTGGATTATGCACTTTAAATGATTAATTTTATGTTATATGAATTTTACATCAATTAGTGCTCACCTTGGCAGCATATATACTAAAATGAACTTTATCTCAACTTGAAAAAGAAATTAATCTTGTCAACTCAGCTTTGATATTTGAGGGCAATCCACTGCCAAGCTTAATTCTATATGAATTGCCCTCCTTAGCTTCAGGAGAAGCGTGTGTCTCTCTGGTCAAGTATCAACTTCATAGAGACCTTTCCTAAAAATCTCATCTCAAAGGGCCTCAACTCTATCATGTAACATTCTATATCTGGGCCACTTTTCCTATTTCAGTATGTGTTGGTAAAGAACACACCCAACCAGTAGAGAAGACAGAGATATGGGTTCAGTCCCTGGGCTGGGAAGATCGCCTGGAGTAGGAAATGGCAATGCACTCCAGTATTCTTGCCTGAAATCCCATGGACAGGAGCCTGGTGGGCTACAGTACATAGGGTCACAAAGAGTTGGACACAACTGAGCACATACACACACAATCTAAATAGTAGTTTACTTTTCACAGTCAAGATTAATAAACACACTCTTTCTTAAGAATAATGAATTTGCATTTAATTTCTGGACATTATGTTATGTTAACAAACTTCCAAATCTGAATTAACACAGACGCCAAGGAAGTACTAATGACATGTAATTTTAGGGATGTGAGACACTAGATATCCTATTCTTCAGTTCCATAAGCAAAGAACAGTCTAGATCAACATGAAAATAGCAGCCCATTTCTCATGAGAAATACCTCTCTGAAAAAGTGTGCTATTTGTTAATGACATTAAATTAACCAAGATGGCTAACTAATTCAAAAGTTGAGGTCAACCTTTAACTACTGTAGCCATGGAGGCACAATCATTTGTCTCGCCTTGGCCAGTTTTTGAATGTATGTGACTTTGCCTTCTTACTTGCATTAGAGTGTCCTTTCTGGGAAATGAATTTTATCATAAACTCAAGCTATGGTCAGTGATATCAACATCTGTGATCTCTATTTCTGTGGTACAAATAATGTCAACATTTAGTAAGTTAAAACAACATCTATTTACTTAGTTTATGAGTCCAAAAGCCTATAGTTGAGACTTGACTTCACTGCTCAGTTGTTCTGGTCTCTGTTGACTCCTTCAGTTATGTTTAGCTAGTGGCTGAGCTATATACTAAAATAAATTATCTCAACTTGAAAAAGAAATTAATCTTGTCAACTCAGCTTTGATATTTGAGGGCAATCCACTGCCAAGCTTAATTCTATATGAATTGCCCTCCTTAGCTTCAGGAGAAGCGTGTGTCTCTCTGGTCAAGTATCAACTTCATAGAGACCTTTCCTAAAAATCTCATCTCAAAGGGCCTCAACTCTATCATGTAACATTCTATATCTGGGCCACTTTTCCTATTTCAGTATGTGTTGGTAAAGAACACACCCAACCAGTAGAGAAGACGCAGAGATATGGGTTCAGTCCCTGGGCTGGGAAGATCGCCTGGAGTAGGAAATGGCAATGCACTCCAGTATTCTTGCCTGGAAATCCCATGGACAGGAGCCTGGTGGGCTACAGTACATAGGGTCACAAAGAGTTGGACACAACTGAGCACATACACACACAATCTAAATAGTAGTTTACTTTTCACAGTCAAGATTAATAAACACACTCTTTCTTAAGAATAATGAATTTGCATTTAATTTCTGGACATTATGTTATGTTAACAAACTTCCAAATCTGAATTAACACAGACGCCAAGGAAGTACTAATGACATGTAATTTTAGGGATGTGAGACACTAGATATCCTATTCTTCAGTTCCATAAGCAAAGAACAGTCTAGATCAACATGAAAATAGCAGCCCATTTCTCATGAGAAATACCTCTCTGAAAATGTGTGCTATTTGTTAATGACATTAAATTAACCAAGATGGCTAACTAATTCAAAAGTTGAGGTCAACCTTTAACTACTGTAGCCATGGAGGCACAATCATTTGTCTCGCCTTGGCCAGTTTTTGAATGTATGTGACTTTGCCTTCTTACTTGCATTAGAGTGTCCTTTCTGGGAAATGAATTTTATCATAAACTCAAGCTATGGTCAGTGATATCAACATCTGTGATCTCTATTTCTGTGGTACAAATAATGTCAACATTTAGTAAGTTAAAACAACATCTATTTACTTAGTTTATGAGTCCAAAAGCCTATAGTTGAGACTTGACTTCACTGCTCAGTTGTTCTGGTCTCTGTTGACTCCTTCAGTTATGTTTAGCTAGTGGCTGAGCTTATGGGGTTGATTGAGTACCATTTTTTTTCTATTTATTTCTCACCCTCAAGTAGAGTAGCACAGGCTGCAACACATCATATTGGCAGAGATCTGGGAGAGAGCATGGAAATGCCTCATATCAGCCAAAGCAAGTCACCAGGCTAATGAAGATAGAAGCAATGGAACTACTGACTCTACTGTTCAAGGAGAAAAGCCACAAAGTTACATTTTAAAAAGTGTGGATACATGGTAAGGTAAAGAATATTTGTAAGTGACCTACCACAATTTTGTGTAGCTCTTCTGAATCTAATAATCACACACACATACACACACACACACCTGTCCTTTATTTATACTTCTATTCACTAATGCAGTCTGAGAAGGCTCAATATTCAGTTTAACTGCTTGGAAATTTCAATCACCATACCCTAGCTCAAGATTTTATTGCCTTGAGTTCAGGCATTGACCAGGCCAGGATTTATCCTCCTTTTTAAGATACCTGGGTTGTGTGATCTTCATCAGAGGATAGTCAAACCACAGGCAAATTCTCATATCCCTGGGTTCTTCTACTTCTGTCATCTTTCCCTTTTCCCTTTCAACCTCTTGCTTGGAAAGCTTGATAGCTGAATTCACTCAAGTTATTATAAGTAAAATTATATCCAAGTCATTAAGAAAATAATAATAATGATAAAATAAGATTAATGAAAATACCTTGAAAATTCTCAGCTAATGATACTAAATTGCAGTAGTAAGATTTCAATAAGACACTTGGAAATACTTCTTGATTGTTATAATTTGAGACATTGCCACATGATTTAAAGGAAAGCAAAGTACTCTCTAGAGATAAAGTAGGCCACTTTATTGGTGAAATGCCTTTATTGAAATATTGCAAGGTATATTAGCCAACATCAGGTGAATGTTTGATAACATGTAGTTCAAAGAAAAAAATGAATAATAGAATACCAAGATCTTGTGACCCTTCTATTTCTTTGTGTGCTTTACGAATTAGAGTGTCCTTTCTGGGAAATGAATTTTATCATAAACTCAAGCTATGGTCAGTGATATCAACATCTGTGATCTCTATTTCTGTGGTACAAATAATGTCAACATTTAGTAAGTTAAAACAACATCTATTTACTTAGTTTATGAGTCCAAAAGCCTATAGTTGAGACTTGACTTCACTGCTCAGTTGTTCTGGTCTCTGTTGACTCCTTCAGTTATGTTTAGCTAGTGGCTGAGCTTATGGGGTTGATTGAGTACCATTTTTTTTCTATTTATTTCTCACCCTCAAGTAGAGTAGCACAGGCTGCAACACATCATATTGGCAGAGATCTGGGAGAGAGCATGGAAATGCCTCATATCAGCCAAAGCAAGTCACCAGGCTAATGAAGATAGAAGCAATGGAACTACTGACTCTACTGTTCAAGGAGAAAAGCCACAAAGTTACATTTTAAAAAGTGTGGATACATGGTAAGGTAAAGAATATTTGTAAGTGACCTACCACAATTTTGTGTAGCTCTTCTGAATCTAATAATCACACACACATACACACACACACACCTGTCCTTTATTTATACTTCTATTCACTAATGCAGTCTGAGAAGGCTCAATATTCAGTTTAACTGCTTGGAAATTTCAATCACCATACCCTAGCTCAAGATTTTATTGCCTTGAGTTCAGGCATTGACCAGGCCAGGATTTATCCTCCTTTTTAAGATACCTGGGTTGTGTGATCTTCATCAGAGGATAGTCAAACCACAGGCAAATTCTCATATCCCTGGGTTCTTCTACTTCTGTCATCTTTCCCTTTTCCCTTTCAACCTCTTGCTTGGAAAGCTTGATAGCTGAATTCACTCAAGTTATTATAAGTAAAATTATATCCAAGTCATTAAGAAAATAATAATAATGATAAAATAAGATTAATGAAAATACCTTGAAAATTCTCAGCTAATGATACTAAATTGCAGTAGTAAGATTTCAATAAGACACTTGGAAATACTTCTTGATTGTTATAATTTGAGACATTGCCACATGATTTAAAGGAAAGCAAAGTACTCTCTAGAGATAAAGTAGGCCACTTTATTGGTGAAATGCCTTTATTGAAATATTGCAAGGTATATTAGCCAACATCAGGTGAATGTTTGATAACATGTAGTTCAAAGATAAAAAAAAATAATGTTGCCACTTATACTATTCTAGCTTGATTAGAAGACTACATTTAAGAATAAATTATACTATAAGGCAAAAAGTACCTGCCATATGGAGTATCTTTAAGTTTACTTTCTGGAAGAACATTTGTTACTGTGGTCTCCTGACACATCTGTGGAAATACCTCAAATAATCACTCTTGGTTTATCCAGGTGGGGGGAATTTCAGCTAAAATGTACATTAAATTTTTCCAACTTAAAATATGTAAGCTGTTTGGTGAGGCTATATCTAAATCCCTAAACTTTTTTTTTCTAACCTTAATGTATTTACTTGGGAACCCAAGTTTCCTTCTGTCCCTCATCTCATATCCTTCCCTCTTTCCCTGCTGAGAATTGAAATGAACTGACTTATAAAAATAAATGCAAAACTAAAGGAATGTCATACCACAATCCACTGGTTCAAACTGAACTACCAAGAAAAAATGAATTCGTTATTTTAAATAACCAAGAGGAGAATTACCTGTGGAATTTATGTATTTCCTTCCTATGAGAACATAAAGGTTTATGAAGGGTTAAAATAACATAAACTCTGCTTTTATTTTTATTCTTCTAATGTAAAACTAAACATAAAGTAGACACAATATACCTATCATCCAGCCTTAAAAGTTATCAACTCAAGACCACTTTCCTTCTCTTGTAATGGTTTGAAGCAAATCACAGTCAACATATCATTTCTTTTTATTTTTATTAGTAGTGGCAAATGCTATTTAAAATAAGGGGAAAATTGGTATGACTATGCCAGACCCAATGGACTTCCCTTTGCCAGTTGAAATTCCAGGCTGAATTACTGCATTTTGGTACCTGCAAAAAGCCCTTCTGAACATAACTTTCTATCATTCTTTGAAAGAGCAAATGGAAGTCATTTAAACCAGATGAGCAACAGGATGGGGTGCTGGCATACCTACAGCACAGGATACACAACACCACGCACCTATTTCAAGGGAATGAAGAGTGGGTGGCCGGAAGAAAGAAACTCTTTTCCCCATTTAACTGGCTGTAATTTTGACTATCTAAAATTTTCCCCAGGTTGCGTCGTAATTGTTGCCACTTATACTATTCTAGCTTGATTAGAAGACTAAAAGAATAAATTATACTATAAGGCAAAAAGTACCTGCCATATGGAGTATCTTTAAGTTTACTTTCTGGAAGAACATTTGTTACTGTGGTCTCCTGACACATCTGTGGAAATACCTCAAATAATCACTCTTGGTTTATCCAGGTGGGGGGAATTTCAGCTAAAATGTACATTAAATTTTTCCAACTTAAAATATGTAAGCTGTTTGGTGAGGCTATATCTAAATCCCTAAACTTTTTTTTTCTAACCTTAATGTATTTACTTGGGAACCCAAGTTTCCTTCTGTCCCTCATCTCATATCCTTCCCTCTTTCCCTGCTGAGAATTGAAATGAACTGACTTATAAAAATAAATGCAAAACTAAAGGAATGTCATACCACAATCCACTGGTTCAAACTGAACTACCAAGAAAAAATGAATTCGTTATTTTAAATAACCAAGAGGAGAATTACCTGTGGAATTTATGTATTTCCTTCCTATGAGAACATAAAGGTTTATGAAGGGTTAAAATAACATAAACTCTGCTTTTATTTTTATTCTTCTAATGTAAAACTAAACATAAAGTAGACACAATATACCTATCATCCAGCCTTAAAAGTTATCAACTCAAGACCACTTTCCTTCTCTTGTAATGGTTTGAAGCAAATCACAGTCAACATATCATTTCTTTTTATTTTTATTAGTAGTGGCAAATGCTATTTAAAATAAGGGGAAAATTGGTATGACTATGCCAGACCCAATGGACTTCCCTTTGCCAGTTGAAATTCCAGGCTGAATTACTGCATTTTGGTACCTGCAAAAAGCCCTTCTGAACATAACTTTCTATCATTCTTTGAAAGAGCAAATGGAAGTCATTTAAACCAGATGAGCAACAGGATGGGGTGCTGGCATACCTACAGCACAGGATACACAACACCACGCACCTATTTCAAGGGAATGAAGAGTGGGTGGCCGGAAGAAAGAAACTCTTTTCCCCATTTAACCTGTAATTTGACAACATCTGTGAAGAATTATCCCCAGTGTTGGCGTCGTAATTGTTGTATCTACCATCAATCACCAGGGAGGGGAAATTACTTGAAATAGATGTTAACAGCATTATAGTTCAACAACACAAAAGTCAAAATGAGAGGAATGAGATCTGTAAGACAGTGCCCAAATTAATCAAGGGACTAGAGCAAAAATAAACTGCTTAATTCAAAATGAGGTACTATATACGCTTATATAAGAAGAGCTTAGATTCCAAAGATCATTAGGCATTGCACATCTGTGTTAAAAAGTAAGCATTTTATATCTTTTTACACTATTGCTTCATTATTTAGAACAATATCAATATGAACATTTTACACATAATTTTTAAAAAGGCAATGCAAGCAATGATTATTTTTCAAAAGAATATTATTGATAGAATGATATAGTCACAGTCCTCCAAGAGCTTGAAATTTCAACAAGCCTGAGTACATGTGCTATGTTAGTTGTTCAGTCATAACCCCATAGACTGTAGCCCATGGGGCTCCTCTCTCCACTGGATTTTTCCAGGCAAGAACACTGGACTGGGTTGCCATTTCCTTCTCCAGGGGATCTCCAAGACCAGAGTCTGAACCTGGGTCTCCCACATTGCAGCCAGATTTTTAACCATCTGAGTCATCAGGGGAGGCCTATTGTGTTATACCTTAATTCTCAAAGAAAACAGGACCAAAGATTTCCAGAAAATCTCAGTCTACTAACAAAGATAACAGCTACAGAAATTAGTCACAAGCTTGAAAACTACGTAGCTTGTCTCAGATTTGGAACTAACAATTGGGCAAACTCTAATTATCAGAAATGTAATGTATTGAGAAAATATTTATTGGTTTCTTGGATTACTTGGATTCTTGAATTACTGCTTTATAATTAAGTATCTCTTTAAAATTGGTTGCCCATATTTACATTTTTAAGACTATTCTGTAGGATACATTTTGAAAAAACCCTCATCTCTTCAACATTTTTTTCACTGTCTTTTAAGCCATATGTCTTTCCTGTTTTTTTTTTTTTTTTTTTTTTCCTATCTCTTACCCTGCTTTTTTAAAATTCTATTTCTTATCTGCATCTTTAGAACTCTTCAATGCAGTATGTCCCAAATGTGCATTTCTCACTTTAGACCTATGCCTTTAATTTCACACGTATATACTCAGTTGCTGATGTGTTATCTCCACTTGTATATCCAATGTCAAGTTCAAAATGTTAGTCAGTTGTGTTTGACTCTGCAGTCCCATAGACTGTAGCCCCCTCCAAGCCCCTCTGTCCATGGGATTTCCTAGCCAAGAATATTGGTCTGGGTTGCCAGCAATCTCAAATTTATCATACCAAGACTGAGTTCTTGCTCAGTTTTCCTCAACACCAAACTTTTTCGTTTTACAGTAATTCCCATTTTCAAAAGCGGCATGACATCACCTTTCCAATTATTCAATTCTCAAACTTTGATGCAATTTCTGACAGTATTTCACCGCCATTTCATACAATATTCTGCTGACCATATCTTCAGAATATATTCAAAATCTACTTTTCAAAAATTCCACAGCTGTCATCATGTCCTCCCCTATGACCTCCTAATTGAATTATTACACTAGCTTCCACATTGATCTTCCCCCTTTTGCCCCTGCCTTCTTAAGTCTATTCCCAGCACAGGAATGTGTGATCCTTTCAAAACAAAATCAGATCTTGTTACTCCTCTGCTCCAAATGGCTTTTCATTTCACTGAGTAAAAGCTGAAGTCCCAATGACTTAAAATTCTTCACCACACTCACACCATTTCTCCTCCCTCCATTCTTTACTATTTCTTGGATGCAGGCATACACATTCACTTCATGTTCTTTTGTACTCGCTATTCTGTCTCCCCAAGACTCTCTTCCTCTTGACACCTGCAAAGACTGCTCTCTCACCTCCTTCAGGGCTGTATCAAAATAGTACACTCTTAAGGTAGCCATCTTCACTATCTAAAATTCCCACCATGCAAAAATCACTACTTTCTTTGCTTAAATTTTCTTATTGTAGGACTCATCACCAGCAATCATTACATGCAATCATGTTTTATATTTATTTAGTTACTCTCTGTTTCTCTTCATTTGGCTATAACTTGGCAAAGCTACATGGTTGGCAAAGATCTAGAAACTTTGGTTAGAAAAGATTCAAGGTGGTTTCTCATGTTCTTTTTTAAACAATTAAAACAGTTGATACTTTTCCTTTGTTGCTACTACTAAAAATGATTAAGACAAAGGCCCTCAAGCACATGCATCATATAATCTTGAACTTAGATATAGTCCCTTGGATATGGATGCGAATTTGTAGAGATGGACAGGGATAATTACTTCTTTCTATATCATATTTATCTCATCTTCTGGACTAATGCTTTTAAGTGGGACAAACAATACAAATTATTTTCATAATTCAGTCTAATAACCAATATTTCTTAAAGAACAATTATTCAAACCATTTCATAGTGGTTTAATGCAAACTGATTTGTATAAGTTATTTTTAGTAAATACATTATTTTAGGCTACTGAATTTTGTACCTCACAATCAACAACTTTCTCCTCAGTTTAAGACTCAGCATTCATTTCATTCATTTCCCAAAATGCCTGGAGTGTGCTGGATGAAGGCTGAGTCCCACACCAGAAATTGCTCACCCAAGTACATGCTTTATCTACAAGAATTCCTCACATTTAATGAGGTGTACAGTAGGGCTGGGGGACTACAGATGATTGCAACTTTTTCCTCTACCTCGGATAACTCTGTCAGAATACCCTAATTCCAGGACTCTTCTGAAAATTGATGAAGGTTTTTATTACACATGGAAGTGAAAATGTGTTAGTCGCTCAGTTGTGTCAGACCCTTTGCAACCTCATGAACTGCAGCCTGTACATGGAATTCTCCAGGCAAGAATTCTGGAGTGGGTAGCCATTTCCTTCTAAAGGGAATCTTCCTGACCCAGTGATTGAACCCATGTCTCCCATACTACAGAGAGTTTCTTACCATCTGAACCACCAGGGAAACCCTATTACAAGTGGATCACAGTTCAACTTCTCACTCTTCTCAAAGCTTCTTTATTTACTCCCTGTATCTGTTGCTTCTGGAGACACTTGCACACAAATCTCCTACTGAATACAAATTTCTACCTCACAGTCTGCTCCTGGGAACATGACCTAAAACAGCTGGTGGCAGAGGTGGTCCAAGAAACCGGACTCTATAAAGAAATGTGAATCTGGAATACCAGCCACCAGACTGGCATTGAGAGGTTGGAATCAGACAGGCATTAATGGAAGGAGAAGCACTACTGATAGTCCCTGACTTGTGGTATGGTACAAATGTTAAAACCTTTACCAAAGCTACTTTGATAGAAAATATCAGTGGAAGCGATGGCAGGTTCAGTATTTTAGGTGACTGTAAAGTATAGAGGATGTAGTAACTATAAAAATTATACCCAGAAAATTATTGCGGGATGAGGGGGCTATCAATGCATTGGAAAAAGACAAAGATAAGGTTACTAATCACAGATTTAACAGTACTTGTAGAAACAAAAAGGCCTTTAGTTGCCTATAAAGAGGTTCTGGTCTCACACAGCCAGGACGAAGAAAATGCTGAAGAAAACATGCAGGATTTGAAGATGAGAGTAGTTGAGATCTAGAAAAAATGAATTCTCCATGATGACAAGACTTTCACATCAAAGTCAGAGCTCTGATTGGGTTGGTAAGGGACCTGAAAGTTGGTATCTGAACATCTGAATGGATGCAGTCAATAACCTTGAAACCTTAGATTCCCTGAAACCTCTGGAGTGAGTAGAAGTGGATCCCTCATTAAACACTAGTGAAAACTCCTTTATTTGAGGATGATATAGTCACTTCTGTCTCACAAGACAATATATAATCACTTAAGATGTATCCTTACTTGTCTTTCTAATAATAGTACCAATGGCTAGAGTTAAGTCATGAAATAAACCAGCCAAAAATATGGTAAGCTAGTAAAGACTGAATGGGACTCATCCAGGGGTAACTGAGGACTTATTCAGCACATATGTGTAAGAACTAGAAAGTATGCATGGAACTGGATCCTGAAGATACTGAATCAAGGAGAGTAGACCGTAGATGGATAAGGAAGTGTTTGTCAGTATGAGGGCACTTTCATGATCACAATACAGAATTTACTCCTTAATGGGTTTCTCATACTGCTAAAATGAGTCCTAGAAACTTGAAGTCACAGCCCACTCTAAGTGAAGAAAAATGGCGGAACGGCTATAAAGAAATGTGAATCTGGAATACCAGCCACCAGACTGGCATTGAGAGGTTGGAATCAGACAGGCATTAATGGAAGGAGAAGCACTACTGATAGTCCCTGACTTGTGGTATGGTACAAATGTTAAAACCTTTACCAAAGCTACTTTGATAGAAAATATCAGTGGAAGCGATGGCAGGTTCAGTATTTTAGGTGACTGTAAAGTATAGAGGATGTAGTAACTATAAAAATTATACCCAGAAAATTATTGCGGGATGAGGGGGCTATCAATGCATTGGAAAAAGACAAAGATAAGGTTACTAATCACAGATTTAACAGTACTTGTAGAAACAAAAAGGCCTTTAGTTGCCTATAAAGAGGTTCTGGTCTCACACAGCCAGGACGAAGAAAATGCTGAAGAAAACATGCAGGATTTGAAGATGAGAGTAGTTGAGATCTAGAAAAAATGAATTCTCCATGATGACAAGACTTTCACATCAAAGTCAGAGCTCTGATTGGGTTGGTAAGGGACCTGAAAGTTGGTATCTGAACATCTGAATGGATGCAGTCAATAACCTTGAAACCTTAGATTCCCTGAAACCTCTGGAGTGAGTAGAAGTGGATCCCTCATTAAACACTAGTGAAAACTCCTTTATTTGAGGATGATATAGTCACTTCTGTCTCACAAGACAATATATAATCACTTAAGATGTATCCTTACTTGTCTTTCTAATAATAGTACCAATGGCTAGAGTTAAGTCATGAAATAAACCAGCCAAAAATATGGTAAGCTAGTAAAGACTGAATGGGACTCATCCAGGGGTAACTGAGGACTTATTCAGCACATATGTGTAAGAACTAGAAAGTATGCATGGAACTGGATCCTGAAGATACTGAATCAAGGAGAGTAGACCGTAGATGGATAAGGAAGTGTTTGTCAGTATGAGGGCACTTTCATGATCACAATACAGAATTTACTCCTTAATGGGTTTCTCATACTGCTAAAATGAGTCCTAGAAACTTGAAGTCACAGCCCACTCTAAGTGAAGAAAAATGGCGGAACGGCTATAAAAGAATGTAAGAAAAGGTCAATAAACTTAGAAAAGCAAGTATAATATGCAATAAATACATTGTATGAGACTGGAAAAACATGCCACTAAACTATACTGTATGGGAGGGACTGGGACTACAGGACACTCCATTTACAAACACAATAAGGAACACACAGGTGAAAAGGGTACAGAATTTCTATGGACCTGAGTAGTGGATGTCGTCTCTAAGTCAGGGATGATAATAGAAGACGCATTTACGGTAATAGGCTTCCTTTTAGAATTATGGCATCCTGAAATAATTGAGGCTATTATAATAATTGAGTAATATTAATAACAATAGTAATAATTGGAGACTGTCAGAAGTAAATTGTGGAATTTCATAATGAGCAATAATGTCAGAATGATGACTAGGGCATCCTGACACACAAGGAACGGTGGACATGTTTAATATCACACAGTACCCCTAGACAAAACACAAATGATCAGTTAACATGAAGTTTGCTTAATTTATTGAATAACCTGTCATCCCAGATGGAAGATGAGATTAAGGGTAACCTCCCCAATAAAACGTCATGATTTTGCACCTTGTTTCCAGACATGAATCAGTTTTCAGACATGGAAACCTCTAAGACCTATATCTAAGATACAGGTCCCCATAATCCTATAATAGCACAAGTATGTATGGCAGTCATTTATTCAATCTTTTCTGAAATAAATATGGATTATTTATTTGGAAAACTATACATTGGTGAAAATGAATTATCCAAACTTACCAAGAATTACATGACAAAGGGTCTGAGTTGATATTGAAACCCAGAGATCTGCTTAAGTAATGATATGTGAAAAGTTGGTAAATGGAATACTAGTCCAGTTCCAGAAAACTGTGAAGCAAACAGACATACCTGGTAGTCATATCTCCATACTCTAGAATCACAGCTGAAATGTACCCATTTGATAGTCGGCAGAACCTCCCATTGTTTTCTTGGCAGGAGCAATAATTCATTTTGATTAACATCCATGCTTATTCTGTGTATGATTTGCCTTTAATGCATGTGAGGTTTTAACCAGCACTCTGTTGAGGGTCTTCAGACTGAGGGGTTCACAGACAAAGGATTCCACATAAAACTACATCACACCAAGGAAACCACTTTGCAGCAAAGAAGATATAGAAGTGGACTCATGGTCATGGGATTAGCCAATTCAGTAACATACTTTATAACCCAGAAACTACCAGTCTGTAAGCAAAATGAAATAGTCCTCAGAAAGTACAACCAAACACCGGATCAGATAATAATCTGATGAGATGAGGCACCATACTTCAGGATGCATTATAAGTCCCAAATCATTTACCGTTATACAGTGTTCTGTTCCCAATACATAAATGCATGGGTTCACAAACCAGACAGAAGCAGAACTGACTCCATTTGTCCTAACTTCTAGTAACCTATTTGGAGAATCTTTGGTTTCTTTCTCTGTAATTCTGGAACTTATGGGTTTACAGATATTATTGCTCATAAGAGAAATGTTTTCACTAAGGAACATAGCAAGAGTATATTACACTTCATCTATGACTGCCACAGAGTTACTTTGAGCTTCTCTTGCCAACAGACGAGGAGTTAAGGGAAATACTCACCAAGCTGGCAGGGATAATTAATGGACTGTGATCATCAGGAAAAAGTAGATCTGCTGCTTCTCACTGGAGTCAGGAGAGTGTGTGTTTTGTGTTTAGTGACCCACTAGGTAATTTATTTTGACTGAAAACCTACTGTAGCTGTCTTGGTCTAATAAGTTTGTGATGATCAGCAGTCTGGACTTCTCAAGATGAGTGTCTAGATCACCCCACTAGGTGAGCCTTCTAGATCAGCAGATCTACCAATGAGTGTGAGGAGCATGTAGAATAGCAAGGCAATGTTGACTATTACTCCAGATCTGAGAGAGAGTTGAATTAAGTAGGAGTGTACTGTACTTACAAAAAAAGGAGTAACCTTTTTTTGTAAATATCCACAAGAAAAATGACCAAACAAAATCTTAACAGACCTGGTTCCAGTTGAGATGAACCTATAAGAAGAAAATGGGTCTGACGACTGATACAAAGATTAAACTGTGGTGGGTAGTGTGGTACATTGGCCAGATAAATACTTGAAAATCAAAGTACTTATTCCCTCGGATCTGGAAGCATTGGCTTCTGGTGTCCCACAGTCAAGTCTTTCCCTCAGGTTTCCAGTTGATTTAAAGGAACCATTCACATTAGGTCAATGCTACTCCTTGGGAACAAGGTCACATTAATGGGATACAAAGATCTGGTCTTTTTGCTTCAATTTGGGATAAACTGCAAGTGCATTCAAGACTCCAAGCTTCTGCTGGGATCAGTGAAGGTGTTTGATATAACACCATAATAATTTAAAGTCTCCTTCCACCCTGACCTAAGGAAGATGGTATTGATCTATTATCAATTGTTGTTATAAATACTAATATTAATGTGTATTAGAAAATTAACTGTATATGTATGTTAGTCATTCGGTTATGTCTGACTCTTTGTGATCCCATGGACTGTAGCCCCTACAGACTACTCTTTCCATGGAATTCTCTAGGCAAGAATCCAGGAGTAGGTAGTCATTTCCTCCCCCAGCGATATAAGTGTAGGTATGTGGGTGTGTGTACACACATATATATACAATATGTTTATATTATATCACATAGAATATAAATTTATATATAAACATATGCATTTACTATAATATACATATATGTGTGTATATATATTCACACACATATACCTGTATTTACATAAATGTTAACATAAACTTTGCTAATATTGGCACTGGGTTTTTATACTGCTAGACCTTCTCTGATGGCTCAGATGGTAAAGAATCTACCTGCAATTCAGGAGGCCTGGATTCAATCCTTGGGTTGGAAAGATCCCCTGGAGAAGAGAGTGACTACTCAGTCTAATATCTTTACCTGTAGAATCCCATGAACAGAGGAGCCTGATGCACTACAGTTCATGGGAGTCATGAAGAGTCAGATATGACTGAGAAAAATTTTCAGAAAGAGGGGATGATTTTCTTCTAGAGGTACCTTTTTGTAAATATCCACAAGAAAAATGACCAAACAAAATCTTAACAGACCTGGTTCCAGTTGAGATGAACCTATAAGAAGAAAATGGGTCTGACGACTGATACAAAGATTAAACTGTGGTGGGTAGTGTGGTACATTGGCCAGATAAATACTTGAAAATCAAAGTACTTATTCCCTCGGATCTGGAAGCATTGGCTTCTGGTGTCCCACAGTCAAGTCTTTCCCTCAGGTTTCCAGTTGATTTAAAGGAACCATTCACATTAGGTCAATGCTACTCCTTGGGAACAAGGTCACATTAATGGGATACAAAGATCTGGTCTTTTTGCTTCAATTTGGGATAAACTGCAAGTGCATTCAAGACTCCAAGCTTCTGCTGGGATCAGTGAAGGTGTTTGATATAACACCATAATAATTTAAAGTCTCCTTCCACCCTGACCTAAGGAAGATGGTATTGATCTATTATCAATTGTTGTTATAAATACTAATATTAATGTGTATTAGAAAATTAACTGTATATGTATGTTAGTCATTCGGTTATGTCTGACTCTTTGTGATCCCATGGACTGTAGCCCCTACAGACTACTCTTTCCATGGAATTCTCTAGGCAAGAATCCAGGAGTAGGTAGTCATTTCCTCCCCCAGCGATATAAGTGTAGGTATGTGGGTGTGTGTACACACATATATATACAATATGTTTATATTATATCACATAGAATATAAATTTATATATAAACATATGCATTTACTATAATATACATATATGTGTGTATATATATTCACACACATATACCTGTATTTACATAAATGTTAACATAAACTTTGCTAATATTGGCACTGGGTTTTTATACTGCTAGACCTTCTCTGATGGCTCAGATGGTAAAGAATCTACCTGCAATTCAGGAGGCCTGGATTCAATCCTTGGGTTGGAAAGATCCCCTGGAGAAGAGAGTGACTACTCAGTCTAATATCTTTACCTGTAGAATCCCATGAACAGAGGAGCCTGATGCACTACAGTTCATGGGAGTCATGAAGAGTCAGATATGACTGAGTAACTAACACTTTCATATTTTTTCACTTTCAGAAAAGAGAGGGTGGTCAACTTGATTTTCTCAAAAAATTATCCCCATCCAAACCCTCTTGTTACACAGTCAGGATGAGTCTTTTTTTAAATATGATATTTTATTATATTGAATACTATTAGCTAACCTTACTGTTACATATCATGCAGAATATTGATGAATGGTAATGGCAATAAAAAAGGACAGAACTCAAACAAATCCGTACTTCTAAGAGAACATTTTAAGAGAAAACATGTTACTGAGGAGCAAAATATAACTATGTGTAGCTCAGAAAATATACACATACCCTAGGGTCCTATTGCAATAGAACAGCTTTAGAGCAAAACAAAGTCAAATTTTATATTATTGATTTAATATGTAAAGTGTACTTATGCTTGAAAAATATGGCAAAAATAAAATTCAAGCTCTATATAAAACCATTTACTTGTAAGCTAATCAATTACACAAAGAAACTCCAAGTCTCAGATGCATGAAATCTAAAAGCCAAAATATGAATTGACTATATAAAAAAAAATCTGATGTAAAGACACAACATTCTCAAGAAGACAGATACTCTGTTCCACCAGTCTAGAAAGGAGAGTGAAGAAAATGCTAAAGATTCCTAAAATAAAGATCTGAGGGACCCTTCTTTGCTAGAATTGTGGAAGTGAAAGTGGTAGAGTTGTATAGGTGGTCTCCTGCAAGTTTTAATTAAATTGAGTAATAAAAAAACATTGCCCTTTATGGTGAGAAAGAACTCGTAAAAATTTTGTACAAATGCCAGGTAATGTTTGCATTAGTGTCCATGAGGGGTTTCGTTTTTGCTGTTTTCAGCTCTATAAAAGTTCCACCTAAAATAATAATGAAGATCCTGGTCTTCCTTAAATGTTTTCTGAATCAAATCTACTTCACAAGTCTGTCCATGGTAATTTTGGTAATCTAACTCTATTATACTGAGAGATGACTACTAAAGGGTTCTTTAAATAAATCTTTAACCTGTAGAATCCCATGAACAGAGGAGCCTGATGCACTACAGTTCATGGGAGTCATGAAGAGTCAGATATGACTGAGTAACTAACACTTTCATATTTTTTCACTTTCAGAAAAGAGAGGGTGGTCAACTTGATTTTCTCAAAAAATTATCCCCATCCAAACCCTCTTGTTACACAGTCAGGATGAGTCTTTTTTTAAATATGATATTTTATTATATTGAATACTATTAGCTAACCTTACTGTTACATATCATGCAGAATATTGATGAATGGTAATGGCAATAAAAAAGGACAGAACTCAAACAAATCCGTACTTCTAAGAGAACATTTTAAGAGAAAACATGTTACTGAGGAGCAAAATATAACTATGTGTAGCTCAGAAAATATACACATACCCTAGGGTCCTATTGCAATAGAACAGCTTTAGAGCAAAACAAAGTCAAATTTTATATTATTGATTTAATATGTAAAGTGTACTTATGCTTGAAAAATATGGCAAAAATAAAATTCAAGCTCTATATAAAACCATTTACTTGTAAGCTAATCAATTACACAAAGAAACTCCAAGTCTCAGATGCATGAAATCTAAAAGCCAAAATATGAATTGACTATATAAAAAAAAATCTGATGTAAAGACACAACATTCTCAAGAAGACAGATACTCTGTTCCACCAGTCTAGAAAGGAGAGTGAAGAAAAATGCTAAAGATTCCTAAAATAAAGATCTGAGGGACCCTTCTTTGCTAGAATTGTGGAAGTGAAAGTGGTAGAGTTGTATAGGTGGTCTCCTGCAAGTTTTAATTAAATTGAGTAATAAAAAAACATTGCCCTTTATGGTGAGAAAGAACTCGTAAAAATTTTGTACAAATGCCAGGTAATGTTTGCATTAGTGTCCATGAGGGGTTTCGTTTTTGCTGTTTTCAGCTCTATAAAAGTTCCACCTAAAATAATAATGAAGATCCTGGTCTTCCTTAAATGTTTTCTGAATCAAATCTACTTCACAAGTCTGTCCATGGTAATTTTGGTAATCTAACTCTATTATATAGCAAAAAAAAAAGAAAGACAAAGAGAACAGACTTGTGGACATTGGGAGGGAAGAATGAGAGAGATGTATGGAAAGAGTAACATGGAAACTTACATTACCATATGTAAAATAGATAGCTAATGGGAATCTGCTGTAAGACTAAGGGAACTCAAACAGGAACTCTGTAACAACCTGGGGGAGTGGGATGGAGAGGGAGATGGGAGGGAAGTTCAAGAGGGAGGGGACATAGGTATACCTATGGCTGATTCAGGCTGATATGTGGCAATAAACAACAAAACCATAAAAAATAATTAACTTTCAAAAACTCATATCATCTTGTTATTTTTGTCCTTGATATTAGCAATTTAGTTAGAGATATTCTAACCAACATTCTGTTTCTTGAATGAAATATTCTCAGAAATGTGTTTGTTTTCTCTGTCCTTTCAAATATTCCATGACCTCTCTAGTCAAATATGTCCTTAACTAGATATCCAAGTTATTTCTCTGAAACATGAATTGGTCATGTTTCTCTTCTACATAAAAACATTTGCTGGATTCTCATAACTCTAACCCAAAGTACAGCCTGTCTTTTTAACCTTATCATCTAGCGCTTCTCAATGTTACCTGTCACCTAGAATTGTTTACAGTTCTCCACATATTCTGTTTTACTCAGTTCCATTATTTGTATATAAATTACTCTCTACAAGGAGTAACATGCTCCCATAGACCACTTCTGTTTGAACAGCGTGAAAAAGTGAAAGGCACAAATTTTGGACTTCATTTTTTTAGAATTTTTTATCCACCAGTCTAGAAAGGAGAGTGAAGAAAATGCTAAAGATTCCTAAAATAAAGATTGAGGACCCTTCTTTGCTAGAATTGTGGAAGTGAAAGTGGTAGAGTTGTATAGGTGGTCTCCTGCAAGTTTTAATTAAATTGAGTAATAAAAAAACATTGCCCTTTATGGTGAGAAAGAACTCGTAAAAATTTTGTACAAATGCCAGGTAATGTTTGCATTAGTGTCCATGAGGGGTTTCGTTTTTGCTGTTTTCAGCTCTATAAAAGTTCCACCTAAAATAATAATGAAGATCCTGGTCTTCCTTAAATGTTTTCTGAATCAAATCTACTTCACAAGTCTGTCCATGGTAATTTTGGTAATCTAACTCTATTATATAGCAAAAAAAAAAGAAAGACAAAGAGAACAGACTTGTGGACATTGGGAGGGAAGAATGAGAGAGATGTATGGAAAGAGTAACATGGAAACTTACATTACCATATGTAAAATAGATAGCTAATGGGAATCTGCTGTAAGACTAAGGGAACTCAAACAGGAACTCTGTAACAACCTGGGGGAGTGGGATGGAGAGGGAGATGGGAGGGAAGTTCAAGAGGGAGGGGACATAGGTATACCTATGGCTGATTCAGGCTGATATGTGGCAATAAACAACAAAACCATAAAAAATAATTAACTTTCAAAAACTCATATCATCTTGTTATTTTTGTCCTTGATATTAGCAATTTAGTTAGAGATATTCTAACCAACATTCTGTTTCTTGAATGAAATATTCTCAGAAATGTGTTTGTTTTCTCTGTCCTTTCAAATATTCCATGACCTCTCTAGTCAAATATGTCCTTAACTAGATATCCAAGTTATTTCTCTGAAACATGAATTGGTCATGTTTCTCTTCTACATAAAAACATTTGCTGGATTCTCATAACTCTAACCCAAAGTACAGCCTGTCTTTTTAACCTTATCATCTAGCGCTTCTCAATGTTACCTGTCACCTAGAATTGTTTACAGTTCTCCACATATTCTGTTTTACTCAGTTCCATTATTTGTATATAAATTACTCTCTACAAGGAGTAACATGCTCCCATAGACCATGGGTATACTTCTGTTTGAACAGCGTGAAAAAAGTGAAAGGCACAAATTTTGGATTCAGGAATTAAGATCCTGATTTTATAGAAATGTGACCTTGAGGGAAAATTTTTTTCCATCTTAGTCTTACTATTTTCACTGATAAAAGGGTAATAGAAATCACCTTGTAAGATTGTGAAGATGGATTAATAATGTATTTATCAGTGTATCCTATTGTGCCTTAAACATAATATGTGCTCAATAAATATTAGCTATTATTATTTTAATCATAAAAAATGACAGTCCTTCTGTAAATACTTCCGTGATTCACCCATGCAAAGTTAGATACTTCCAATAGCATCTCAGAATTCCATTAGCAAGTTATAGAAATTGCTACTATGGAACTTATTGTGACTTTTGCACGTTTTCCGATTTTTCCTTTGTAGCAAGTTTCTAACTTTACCATTTGTAGAAACCTTTAAGTGATTTCTCCCTCCTTCCATTCTACTTTTGATATAACCACACTAGTTAAATTATTATAGAATAATCATAATTACCTCGTACATTGGCTTGCTTCACACTGTTAACAAATTTGAGGGAAAAGTTTATGGTTGGTGATTGGCTGCCAAATCCTCTTTGTCTTATTCTTTGTCATAAAGATAGGCTGTTTTATATACTAGTACTTAAATATGGAATCTAGAAATATAGTGCTGATAAATGAATATGTGAGGGCTTCCCCTGGTGGTCCAGTGGGTAAGGACACCGCCTTGCAGTGCAAGAGGCGCCGGTTCGATCCCTGGCCTGGGAAGATTCCACGTGCCGTGGAGCAGCTGGACCGAAGTGTCCAATCACCGAGCCGGAGATCTGAAGAGCATGCGCCCAGAGCCAGCACTCAGCAACGACAGACGCCACCGTGATGGGAGGCCTACAGGAGCCAAAGAACAAAGACGGATGAAAATGGAGAAATGAAGGACCAATAGAGGTGGCCCGCCTGCCTCCCTCCCTCCCCAACCCGACCCCCCACCCAAAATAAATAAATAAATCTTTAAAAAAAAAATGAATATGTGAGCAGCAATGGAGAGGTGGACATGGAGAACAGTTTTAAGGACTTTGGGGTGAGGGAGGGAAATATGCTGTGGGACTTGGGGATCTCAAACAAGGGCTCTGTGGTGACCTAGAGGGGTGGGATGGGAGGGAGATAGGGTAGAGGTTCAGGAGGTGGGGGTACGTATGTATACCTATGGCGGATTCAGGTCGATGTGTGGCAGGAAACAACAGTCTAAAAATAAAAATAAAATAAAATAATAAAAATAGATAAATAAATAGATTCAAACAAACAAACGAAAAAAAGCTAGACTGTTATTTCCCAGTCTCACCTACAGTTAAGTGTGGCTACAGGACTTCATTCTAGCTAACCCATTTTGAGCTGGATCAAGGCATCCATGACTAGCTCAAAGAAATGCTCAAATATTACACACATGGTCTTGTCATTCCAGCATGTTGCAAATAAGCACAACTGTGGAACATCATGTTAAATGTGGCTCCCAGAGACTGGAAATGGAGGGACTCAGGGCTTCTGCATAACTACTTATAGGAGAGACACTTACAAATCAGGGACAATCTGTCAAGAATCCCAGGTAGTAAATATTTACAGTTTCGTGTGCCTTAAGGTCTTTGTTGCAGCTACTTAACTTTGTCACTGTATAGTAAAAACAGCTAAAGACAATTCATAAATGAATGGCTGTTTGCCATTAAGCCTTTATTTATGGAACTGAAATTTGAGTCTTATATGATTTCTACTCATTAGGAAATAGTATTCTTGTTTTAATATTTTCAATTATTTATGAAAGAAATAAGCATCCTTAGCTCAAGGGGTTTAAAACCTAGGTAGGGATCCTTGAGCTGTAATGAGCCCACTCCTATTAGGTCTTTGAAACTTTAGAGCTTACTAGTTACAAAAATAGCTAACTTACAAATATAAAAGTGATTAACTTATTCAGGACCACATATGACACATAGTAGGCAGTCAGTAAATTGTGCAATGAATGAATTAATAAATGAATGGGTGAATTTAACCTGACTCTACTTTTGTCTTAGGAAATTATTCAGAGCAAAACATACAGCTAAATAAATTGCATAAATCCCATAGTTCCTTAACACTGTGCTGAGTCAAATATTCTGAATGTTTTACTTAAGTATTTGAGGATAATAAAAATGTACTTAAACTTCAACATATTTATGAAAAATGAGATTCAGAAACCTATAAAGGCCAAATTACTGCATGAGTCAAAATGAAAACTCTAATGATAAAACTAGAGTTTCTCATGATAACTAACATGCTAAGATAATATTACAATAAAAATTCATTGTCATTGTTGATTTTAACATTATCTTAAAATCAAAAGCTTGAGAGGATGTAAGATAGATTCAGTTAAGGATTATTTGCTCTCATTTCATCTTGGCTCTTGCTTTTCAACACTTATCTTTACTGTAAAATGCTTATTATTTGTTTTGTTACTTATTTAATGCATTCTTTCCCAATTAGATTTTATCACCATGACTAGCTCAAGAAATGCTCAAATATTACACACATGGTCTTGTCATTCCAGCATGTTGCAAATAAGCACAACTGTGGAACATCATGTTAAATGTGGCTCCCAGAGACTGGAAATGGAGGGACTCAGGGCTTCTGCATAACTACTTATAGGAGAGACACTTACAAATCAGGGACAATCTGTCAAGAATCCCAGGTAGTAAATATTTACAGTTTCGTGTGCCTTAAGGTCTTTGTTGCAGCTACTTAACTTTGTCACTGTATAGTAAAAACAGCTAAAGACAATTCATAAATGAATGGCTGTTTGCCATTAAGCCTTTATTTATGGAACTGAAATTTGAGTCTTATATGATTTCTACTCATTAGGAAATAGTATTCTTGTTTTAATATTTTCAATTATTTATGAAAGAAATAAGCATCCTTAGCTCAAGGGGTTTAAAACCTAGGTAGGGATCCTTGAGCTGTAATGAGCCCACTCCTATTAGGTCTTTGAAACTTTAGAGCTTACTAGTTACAAAAATAGCTAACTTACAAATATAAAAGTGATTAACTTATTCAGGACCACATATGACACATAGTAGGCAGTCAGTAAATTGTGCAATGAATGAATTAATAAATGAATGGGTGAATTTAACCTGACTCTACTTTTGTCTTAGGAAATTATTCAGAGCAAAACATACAGCTAAATAAATTGCATAAATCCCATAGTTCCTTAACACTGTGCTGAGTCAAATATTCTGAATGTTTTACTTAAGTATTTGAGGATAATAAAAATGTACTTAAACTTCAACATATTTATGAAAAATGAGATTCAGAAACCTATAAAGGCCAAATTACTGCATGAGTCAAAATGAAAACTCTAATGATAAAAACTAGACTTTCTCATGATAACTAACATGCTAAGATAATATTACAATAAAAATTCATTGTCATTGTTGATTTTAACATTATCTTAAAATCAAAAGCTTGAGAGGATGTAAGATAGATTCAGTTAAGGATTATTTGCTCTCATTTCATCTTGGCTCTTGCTTTTCAACACTTATCTTTACTGTAAAATGCTTATTATTTGTTTTGTTACTTATTTAATGCATTCTTTCCCAATTAGATTTTAAGGTATTTGGTGACAGGACCTTGTTTATTTTACTTGTATGTTCTCAGCAATTAACCCAGCTCTTGGAACCTATGGGATGTTATTTGTGAGGTGAATGGATAAATCACATGTATGATTGAATGAAAGAGAATAATTAGAAGATTATTATGAATCACATGAAAATTTTATAAAAGAAGTGTACTTTACTTGGCTTTGTGCAAAGTAACTCCAAAAGAAAACAGATAATATTCTAATTCAGAAATAAAATCCCTAAATTAAAAAAAAAAAATTGTTCTGAAAAAAATGAGTCTTTCTAATAAAGAAATGGAATTTTTGCAAGAAGCAACTGTGTGTGTGTGTGTGTGTGTGTGTTTGTGTATTCAATCATGTATGACTCTTTGTAACTCCATGGACTTTTGCCCTCTGGACTTCTCTCTCCATGGAATTTTACAGGCAAGAATAGTAGGTTGCCATTTCTTTCTCAAGGGGATCTTCTCAACCCAGGGATCAAACTAGTGTCTCTTGCATCTCCTGCACTGACAGGCCAGTTCTTTACCAGCTGAGCCATCAGGGAAACCCAAGAAGTAACTATGTCCTTTTCATTATATATAAGAGAAAGAAAAACAGTCCTTTCTGAACACGGCTAAAGGAAGTGTGAAGCCTTATAGAAAACGTAGTGGTCACAGTTAAGTTTGCTTCCAGTTAATCATGCCAGGCCAATAGAAGACATCAGAGGAACTTCAAAAGCCTGAATCACCTAAGCAAACTGGCAAAGAATGTCATTTTTAATCACCTTAAGTCGATTTATGAGCCTGGAATGTGCTCAATTCCTAGTTAATTCAGGTACGCAAAATGAGATTCAGAAACCTATAAAGGCAAAAGTACTGCATGAGTCAAAATGAAAACTCTAATGATAAAAACTAGACTTTCTCATGATAACTAACATGCTAAGATAATATTACAATAAAAATTCATTGTCATTGTTGATTTTAACATTATCTTAAAATCAAAAGCTTGAGAGGATGTAAGATAGATTCAGTTAAGGATTATTTGCTCTCATTTCATCTTGGCTCTTGCTTTTCAACACTTATCTTTACTGTAAAATGCTTATTATTTGTTTTGTTACTTATTTAATGCATTCTTTCCCAATTAGATTTTAAGGTATTTGGTGACAGGACCTTGTTTATTTTACTTGTATGTTCTCAGCAATTAACCCAGCTCTTGGAACCTATGGGATGTTATTTGTGAGGTGAATGGATAAATCACATGTATGATTGAATGAAAGAGAATAATTAGAAGATTATTATGAATCACATGAAAATTTTATAAAAGAAGTGTACTTTACTTGGCTTTGTGCAAAGTAACTCCAAAAAGAAAACAGATAATATTCTAATTCAGAAATAAAATCCCTAAATTAAAAAAAAAAAATTGTTCTGAAAAAAATGAGTCTTTCTAATAAAGAAATGGAATTTTTGCAAGAAGCAACTGTGTGTGTGTGTGTGTGTGTGTGTTTGTGTATTCAATCATGTATGACTCTTTGTAACTCCATGGACTTTTGCCCTCTGGACTTCTCTCTCCATGGAATTTTACAGGCAAGAATAGTAGGTTGCCATTTCTTTCTCAAGGGGATCTTCTCAACCCAGGGATCAAACTAGTGTCTCTTGCATCTCCTGCACTGACAGGCCAGTTCTTTACCAGCTGAGCCATCAGGGAAACCCAAGAAGTAACTATGTCCTTTTCATTATATATAAGAGAAAGAAAAACAGTCCTTTCTGAACACGGCTAAAGGAAGTGTGAAGCCTTATAGAAAACGTAGTGGTCACAGTTAAGTTTGCTTCCAGTTAATCATGCCAGGCCAATAGAAGACATCAGAGGAACTTCAAAAGCCTGAATCACCTAAGCAAACTGGCAAAGAATGTCATTTTTAATCACCTTAAGTCGATTTATGAGCCTGGAATGTGCTCAAACATCTAGCAATTCCTTAAGCTTAATTCAGGTACATATAGTTCCAAGCTCACAAGGCTTCACCCTTGGTGTCACAGAATCAGAACAGAAAATGAAAATACTGCCATATAAATGAGCTAGTGTTTCAGCCACACATCTCATTTTTAAGAGAGTATATAGGGACGTAGAGAGGAGAACAATTCTCAGATATATAGCCCACCTAAGTAAAGCACTTTCAAATGTACTTCATTTATTTATTTTAGGCCATTTTTGGCTCAAAATTATGCAAAATTACTGTCTCTAGTTTCATTCTGCTCTTTTGAAATAGTCCAGATTTTGTGCTAAGAGTTTAAAGCCACAGCAAAGAGCTAGGCCAAGAGGGAAAGCTTTTGAAGAGGTCCCACAGCTGTGAAAACACAGGCCTCAGGCTGTGTGTAGAGTTACTTCAAACAGCTGCTTCAGGTGACTAAACACCTTGAGTCTCATTCATCAAGTGTTGTTTATACTGGCTGACAGACCAGACTTGGAGAATTAACTCAGAGAAAAAAGATGTACTACATACCAAGTATGGGAAAGGAACCTCAGTTCTTTATATTTGAGGAAAAGAAAAATAATAATAGCTTGAGTAATTTAAAATTAAGTAGAACAGGAATAATTTTATTGCATTTTAATACTTCTTGCAATACCCTCTGCCTCTTTACAATCAAATAGGAAGCAAAACTAAGTTGCCACTTTTGTGAATAAAATTTGTCCCCAAAAGGAAAAATAGAAATTCTCTCTCCATGGAATTTTACAGGCAAGAATAGTAGGTTGCCATTTCTTTCTCAAGGGGATCTTCTCAACCCAGGGATCAAACTAGTGTCTCTTGCATCTCCTGCACTGACAGGCCAGTTCTTTACCAGCTGAGCCATCAGGGAAACCCAAGAAGTAACTATGTCCTTTTCATTATATATAAGAGAAAGAAAAACAGTCCTTTCTGAACACGGCTAAAGGAAGTGTGAAGCCTTATAGAAAACGTAGTGGTCACAGTTAAGTTTGCTTCCAGTTAATCATGCCAGGCCAATAGAAGACATCAGAGGAACTTCAAAAGCCTGAATCACCTAAGCAAACTGGCAAAGAATGTCATTTTTAATCACCTTAAGTCGATTTATGAGCCTGGAATGTGCTCAAACATCTAGCAATTCCTTAAGCTTAATTCAGGTACATATAGTTCCAAGCTCACAAGGCTTCACCCTTGGTGTCACAGAATCAGAACAGAAAATGAAAATATTGCCATATAAATGAGCTAGTGTTTCAGCCACACATCTCATTTTTAAGAGAGTATATAGGGACGTAGAGAGGAGAACAATTCTCAGATATATAGCCCACCTAAGTAAAGCACTTTCAAATGTACTTCATTTATTTATTTTAGGCCATTTTTGGCTCAAAATTATGCAAAATTACTGTCTCTAGTTTCATTCTGCTCTTTTGAAATAGTCCAGATTTTGTGCTAAGAGTTTAAAGCCACAGCAAAGAGCTAGGCCAAGAGGGAAAGCTTTTGAAGAGGTCCCACAGCTGTGAAAACACAGGCCTCAGGCTGTGTGTAGAGTTACTTCAAACAGCTGCTTCAGGTGACTAAACACCTTGAGTCTCATTCATCAAGTGTTGTTTATACTGGCTGACAGACCAGACTTGGAGAATTAACTCAGAGAAAAAAGATGTACTACATACCAAGTATGGGAAAGGAACCTCAGTTCTTTATATTTGAGGAAAAGAAAAATAATAATAGCTTGAGTAATTTAAAATTAAGTAGAACAGGAATAATTTTATTGCATTTTAATACTTCTTGCAATACCCTCTGCATCTTTACAATCAAAGAGGAAGCAAAACTAATGGCTTGCCACTTTTTGATCCTGTGAATAAAATTGAGATAGATAACTCCTACACACAGGGAAACACCTTAAATATATGGCTAAAAAACTTCTCATTAATTATCTGTGAGCACAATATTGAAAGAGTAGGTATAAATAATGCATTTTCATTATTCTTAAAAAGGAAAATATGGCTTTCTTCTTGCCTGGATTCACTGCTTTATTGCATACATTGTCTCATCAAGGCTTGGCCATAGGGTTCATCACCCAGTATTAAAAGTTTCTTTCATCTAATCTAGTCAAAAAGGTGACATGATAATATATTTTAAGCCATGTAACTATTTGCATGGATCAAAAGAAGAATGAAATAAAATGACGAGTCAGTGTCAGGAGAAGTGTTACTAGTCAAGTTAGCTTTAAATATTGAAAGCCAGTTTTAATATTTCCTTTTAATCTAGAAATAAGTCATTTGGTAATTTTTTTCTTTATAACATCAGGGTGGTGATGAACAACATTTACCATGGCTACATTTGGCACTAAGCAGGAAATTCTAGCCTGCCCTCTCCTTCATTATGGCCAAAGTTGCTAGTTGTCTCTTCTACTGGCAATTAGTCTGTCATTTATATTGTAGCAGCCTGCAAAAGTCAGACCCCTTCACAGCCCTCCACCCATTCACTAGTTTATAAGTGATATTTAAATATTGCTTCTACTTATCTGATCTTTTTTTCAAGTTCAAAAATGCCTTTCAGCTTTTTAAATTAGTGTCCTCTAAAACATTTCTTGAATTTTATTATACCTAGAGACTTGTGGAAATGCAGATTTTGATTCACCAGATCTAGAGAGGGCCTGAAATTCTTCTGTGAATGTTCATGCAAAGACCACACCCTGAATACTAAAGAAATACCAACAGCCTCAGACCACACCCTGAATACTAAAGAAACACCAACAGCCTCAGATATGTAGATGCTACCACTCTAATGGCAGAAACTGAAGAGGAATTGAAGAGCTTCTCTAGGGTGAAAGAGGAGAGTGAAGAACCCGGCTTGAAACTCATTCAAAAAAACTAAGATTGTGGCATATGGTCCCATCATTTCATGGCAAACAGAGAAGAAAAAGTGAAAGCAGAGACAGACTTTATTTTCTTGGACTTCAAAATCACTGTGGATGTTGACTGCAGCCATGAAATTAGAAGATGCTTGCTTCTTGGAAGAAAAGGTATGAAAAACCTAGAGAGCATATTAAAAAGCAGAGATATAATTTTGCCTACAAAAGTCAGTATAGTTAAACCTATGGTTTTGCCAGTACCCATGCATAGTTTGAGAGTTTGGCCATTAAGTAGGCAAGTAGGCTGAGCACCAAAGAACTGATACTTCTGAATTGTGATGGTGGAGAAGACATTTTTTTTTATATAATCACTTATTTTCATCCATGTTTATTCTTTTGGCATGTCTGGGCCTCCCACTGAGTGGCCTTTCTCCTTGCAGAGCCCTGACTCTGGGCACATGCACTCCAGAGCACTGGCTGGTAATTCAACACACCCACCCAGCAGCTCCGCGGCTCGTGGGATCTTCCAGGTCTAGGAATCGAAACAGTGCCCCTTGCACTGCAAGGTGAATTCTTTACCCACTGGACCACCAGGGAAGTCCCTTGAGAAGACTTTTTAGAGTCCCTTGGATAGCAAGGAGATCAAGCCAGTCAATCCTAAGAAAAAAAGCAACCCTGACTATTCAATGGAAAGACTGATGCTGAAGCTAAGGCTTCAATACTTTGGCTACCATATGCAAAGAAATGGCTCACTGGAAAAGATCCTGATGCTGGGAAAGATTGAGGGCAGAAGGAGAAAAGAACAGCAGGTGACAAGATGATTAGATAGCATCACAGACTCAACAGTCATGAGTTTGAGCAAACTCCAGGAGATAGTGGAGGACAGAGGAGCCTGGCATGCTGTGGTCCATGGGGTTGCAAAGTGAGACACAACTTAGGGACTGAACTCCAAGAACTACAAAGGATACCAGTCTGGAAGCACCAAAGGAAGAGACAATCTTTTCATTTTAAAAGGCTAATTAGTCTCTTTTCTTGCTATACAAGATAGAAACAAATTTTTCTCATCCAACCATTAGGCAAAATAACGTTGGAAAGTAAGGTTATGGAATAAGTATATTCCACTTTTAAAGTATAGAAAGTAAAAACTAAAAAGGTATATTATTGTGTATTCAATGCCAAGGCATGTCAAAGAGATCAGGAATATTAATATACATAGAACACAAATGTGAAAAAATCTTTTCATCTTTCAATATTATTGTCTATAAGATAAGGATAGGTGAGGCATGTTGGGGAAGAAATGTACCTGGGAGAACAGTGATGACCACATCCAGGCAATAACACTGGGTTCAATGGAAGGAAACATAATTTTCATTAGAAAAATGACACAAACAAAGTCAAGAGTCATAGAGGCAAAAGAAATTAGGGAAGGCATAAAAAGGGAATATTTATTTAAAACTTTATCAATCTACAAATAAGAATCCTTTGAGGCAGTCATTGCATCAATTTTCTAGGTAAAGACAAGTTTCCCACAGGGTTATTGGGTTATTTATATGAATATAGTTAACAGTTATCAGACATTTAAATCTATATCATCTAACTTTAAAGTCTGTCTATCTACCATTGTCCTGTCTCTCGAAAATATGACAAGAATGATGAAGATATTAAAGTAGTTGATATGAACAGTGCACTAAGAATCGAAACAGTGCCCCTTGCACTGCAAGGTGAATTCTTTACCCACTGGACCACCAGGGAAGTCCCTTGAGAAGACTTTTTAGAGTCCCTTGGATAGCAAGGAGATCAAGCCAGTCAATCCTAAGAAAAAAAGCAACCCTGACTATTCAATGGAAAGACTGATGCTGAAGCTAAGGCTTCAATACTTTGGCTACCATATGCAAAGAAATGGCTCACTGGAAAAGATCCTGATGCTGGGAAAGATTGAGGGCAGAAGGAGAAAAGAACAGCAGGTGACAAGATGATTAGATAGCATCACAGACTCAACAGTCATGAGTTTGAGCAAACTCCAGGAGATAGTGGAGGACAGAGGAGCCTGGCATGCTGTGGTCCATGGGGTTGCAAAGTGAGACACAACTTAGGGACTGAACTCCAAGAACTACAAAGGATACCAGTCTGGAAGCACCAAAGGAAGAGACAATCTTTTCATTTTAAAAGGCTAATTAGTCTCTTTTCTTGCTATACAAGATAGAAACAAATTTTTCTCATCCAACCATTAGGCAAAATAACGTTGGAAAGTAAGGTTATGGAATAAGTATATTCCACTTTTAAAGTATAGAAAGTAAAAACTAAAAAGGTATATTATTGTGTATTCAATGCCAAGGCATGTCAAAGAGATCAGGAATATTAATATACATAGAACACAAATGTGAAAAAAAATCTTTTCATCTTTCAATATTATTGTCTATAAGATAAGGATAGGTGAGGCATGTTGGGGAAGAAATGTACCTGGGAGAACAGTGATGACCACATCCAGGCAATAACACTGGGTTCAATGGAAGGAAACATAATTTTCATTAGAAAAATGACACAAACAAAGTCAAGAGTCATAGAGGCAAAAGAAATTAGGGAAGGCATAAAAAGGGAATATTTATTTAAAACTTTATCAATCTACAAATAAGAATCCTTTGAGGCAGTCATTGCATCAATTTTCTAGGTAAAGACAAGTTTCCCACAGGGTTATTGGGTTATTTATATGAATATAGTTAACAGTTATCAGACATTTAAATCTATATCATCTAACTTTAAAGTCTGTCTATCTACCATTGTCCTGTCTCTCGAAAATATGACAAGAATGATGAAGATATTAAAGTAGTTGATATGAACAGTGCACTAAGAAAAACTGAAAAATTAAGTAATATTTGCATTTTGAGAAAGGGTTACATAAAGTTGACTTGAGAAGTGTGGTAAGAAAGAAAGGTGAACAGGGAGTAAGTGATGAGAAGTGGGAAATGGGTGCTGAATGGTAAATGTTCTGCAAAAGGGATAACATACACTGGTTACTGAGAATTAATTATGTAAGGTATGGTACTGACTTTTCAGATCTGGGCCATTAGGCACGTTCCCATTTAATCTCAGCTGCTTTTTATAAAATATCAGACCAGTCCATTCAAATTATTGAGTAATTATTATCTGCCAGTTATTGTACCAGGGATTGAGTTAATGAAACTTTTATATGGTCCATCAAAATATATTTGCAAGAAAAAAAAATGGTTGGCAAAGAGATTCTTTTCTTTAATATCGACCAACCAGCTGATATTAAAATAGCTTCACAATGAATGTTAAAATAACTGAATCATTCTTCCAGATTAGTTTAAAGATAAGTGTATTTCTAAATCACAAAAATACCAGTATTTCTCTTGCCAATGTCTTATGAGACAAAGACATAAGTGCTGTGTACGATACAGAAATATGATTTGCAAAATTAAAATGTAAAGAGAAAGCAATGTCAATTTAAGTATGACCTAGACACCTAACATGAAATTTGGCACCAGGGACAAATCTCGTTCTACTACAGATATGAATAAGGCAGTAAAGCACCAAAATAATTAATCAGCTTTGATGATTCAACCATATAAAGGTGGGGCTAGCACATGACATCAAAACTGAAAAGCCAATCAAACTGCTCATTACTGCAGAGTAAATGGTAGCATTGCTGAAGAGAGAATGCTAGTGGAGGGTTTGGTTGCTGCTGCTATCTTCTAGGGTCCCTGGGGCTGACTTCCTGAGATCGTCTCTGCATTCCCATATTGTAGCATTCATAACAACCCATTCACGACAGCCCATATATTTGAGTCTCTTTGCCAGATAAGAGAAAAAGAAAACAAACATCTTAACTGTACTATATCTAACTTATTTCTCTAAGGTTTGGGTTGAAATTTTTCTTCTCTACATAAATGAGACTTTTTTTACAAAGTTCAAAAATAACCTGGAAGAGGAGGATATTCACAAAAAACCCTCCTTGGGAGAGTCCCCACAGATCAGAGGGTGCTCAGCTGTCATCCACTTTCATGTATATTTTGTAAAAAAAAATATTTTTGAAGTATAGCTGATTTACAATGTTGTGTTAACTTCATGTGTATCATAATATTATTTTGTTAGATATGAATATTTTTTCCAGATTATTTTCCCTTATAGGCTACTATAAAATACTGACTCTCATTTCCTGTGCTACACAGAGGTCAAATTTGGTTATCTATATTATATATAGGAGTATGTATATATTAACCCCATTCTCCAAATTTATTCCCCTCCTTTCTCCTTTGGTAACCAAAAATTTGTTTTCTGGCTGTGAGTTTATTTTTGCATTGTATATAGGTTCCTTTCTATCATTTTTTAGATTCCACATATAAGCAATGCCATATGGCATTTATCTTTCTCTTAGTGTGAAAAACTCTAGGTCCATCCAAGTTGCTGCAGATTGCATACTTTCATTCTTTTTTATGGCTGAGTAATATTTCATTGTGTATATACACTTACCAGATTTATCCATTCATTTGTCAAAGGACATTTAGGTGGCTATTGTAAATACTGCTGCAGTAAACACTGGAGTGCATCTATCTTTTTGAATTACGGTTTTCTCTGCATGTATCCCCAGGAGTGAGGTTGCAGGATTATTTGTTAGCTCAATTTTTTACTCTTGGTTCAGTTCAACAGAGAATTTTCTTTCTGTTCTCCTAATCTTTATATGTGTGCAAGTGGCAAATGTGAAGTCATATATTCTTCTCCTCTTCTACTTAAATTCTTACCAAAAGATAATTTGCTTGGAGAATTTATATCCCAAAAGATAGTCAATCTCAAGAACTGCTGTTAGGAATCACCTAACATTGAAATTTTTAGGAATTAGAGAATAAATAAAACCAGAGAGGGATATTCCTGAGTGTAGGGAGTGTGCATTGAATGACCCCTCCACATAAAAACAATTGCTTAAACCTTATGAAAATTTGGACTGAAATCTGCACGCAAGCTCTTATTTTATCGCATTTTATTTTCTTTGCTCTTTTTCTCTGTGTATATTTTCCTCTGCCTGTGTACCCACAAGTGTCCTGAGAGTACCACTGAGTAAATCTTCCAAGACTGCTGTGTGTATCCTGCAGACAGACTGGCAGCCAGTAGCTTACATGTGCTTCTGATTATGTTAATGAATTAGAGGTCAGGCCCTTTGACTCTTCAGTTAAAGCAATCTGAATCCAGTTAAAGGTAAAATTAAACTAAAAAGAGTTTTGGTTACCTCATAATCTCACCAAAAATAGCTTGTTTAATATGTAGAGAAATCTGGCATAAATGAGAGTTTCTTCTTTGATCTATGTACAACAAAGCTAGAAAATATAATTTCCTCAACTCTAAGAATGATAATAAAATATATACTTTACTCACTGAAGCAAATGCAATAACTCAAATTTTCCACCTAATCCATGGTGGTAAATTCCATCAAAACTTCACAAGGTGAAAATGGTCAAATATGGACAAACTTGGCTCCAAGTTTCAATCTGCTCCTTTGAAAGTCTGGAAAGACAGATGCCTAGTATTCTAGCCACCTCACATTAACAGAGAGAAATAAAGCATGGGGTAAAATAAACATGGGTCAGTTGTATGGCTGATTTACTCTTTTTGACAAAGGCCATTTAGGTGGCTATTGTAAATACTGCTGCAGTAAACACTGGAGTGCATCTATCTTTTTGAATTACGGTTTTCTCTGCATGTATCCCCAGGAGTGAGGTTGCAGGATTATTTGTTAGCTCAATTTTTTACTCTTGGTTCAGTTCAACAGAGAATTTTCTTTCTGTTCTCCTAATCTTTATATGTGTGCAAGTGGCAAATGTGAAGTCATATATTCTTCTCCTCTTCTACTTAAATTCTTACCAAAAGATAATTTGCTTGGAGAATTTATATCCCAAAAGATAGTCAATCTCAAGAACTGCTGTTAGGAATCACCTAACATTGAAATTTTTAGGAATTAGAGAATAAATAAAACCAGAGAGGGATATTCCTGAGTGTAGGGAGTGTGCATTGAATGACCCCTCCACATAAAAACAATTGCTTAAACCTTATGAAAATTTGGACTGAAATCTGCACGCAAGCTCTTATTTTATCGCATTTTATTTTCTTTGCTCTTTTTCTCTGTGTATATTTTCCTCTGCCTGTGTACCCACAAGTGTCCTGAGAGTACCACTGAGTAAATCTTCCAAGACTGCTGTGTGTATCCTGCAGACAGACTGGCAGCCAGTAGCTTACATGTGCTTCTGATTATGTTAATGAATTAGAGGTCAGGCCCTTTGACTCTTCAGTTAAAGCAATCTGAATCCAGTTAAAGGTAAAATTAAACTAAAAAGAGTTTTGGTTACCTCATAATCTCACCAAAAATAGCTTGTTTAATATGTAGAGAAATCTGGCATAAATGAGAGTTTCTTCTTTGATCTATGTACAACAAAGCTAGAAAATATAATTTCCTCAACTCTAAGAATGATAATAAAATATATACTTTACTCACTGAAGCAAATGCAATAACTCAAATTTTCCACCTAATCCATGGTGGTAAATTCCATCAAAACTTCACAAGGTGAAAATGGTCAAATATGGACAAACTTGGCTCCAAGTTTCAATCTGCTCCTTTGAAAGTCTGGAAAGACAGATGCCTAGTATTCTAGCCACCTCACATTAACAGAGAGAAATAAAGCATGGGGTAAAATAGTACTTCCCAGAATGAGTTTTCTGGAACAAATGGGCTCTACTCACATATCAGGAAGTCAGCACTTTAGGATTATTCGTGGCTCCCAGACTAAGTGGAAATATTTTATTTGTGAATATGTTTGCTTTCAACATAAGTGAGAATAAAGAAGTAGAAAAGGAAATACAGTCTTTAAAAGCTATATGTACCTAGTGATTTAAACATGGGCTCCTCTCACATTTCTCAGGGCCAAACCCATTTATCCAAATCTGTGAGCTATGAAAAGAGAAGACAATCGTGAGAATCTTAATTTTGGTCATGGATATGCAGGTTAAAGCAAATGGACACACCAGGTTCCTAAATAGAATTCATTCCAGAAAGACTTCTATGAGAAAAGAAATGATAAGGTATGGTATGGAAACAGAGATCTACGTCCAACATAATATTTTCCTTTGATGATCAGACGATCTTTAAAAAGATAAGGCAGATTAATTTTACTAATCATAAGTACTTGATGAAATATTGTATAACTGATTATTAATTCAAGTAGATTTGTAATAAAATGTTATTAGTCAAGATTTATTAAGCATGGCAATGGTCTAAGCACTTTATATATTTGAAATATTAATGTCCATACCTGATGAAGCAGTCCTATCATTATCTGCACTTCACAGATGAGAAACCTGGAGCGGACCTACAGCATATAATTGGTAGGAAGAGGAGTCATGGATACACCTAGGCTAATCAGAGTCAGCCTTCTTAACTACTGACCACACTCAAGCCTAATAATTTCTTAAAATGTTTTTATTTTTATATTACTACTATCATAGAAGAGAAGAGAACTGGATCTTTAAATACAATTAGATCTTAAAACTAGGTGGTAGTCTTTTCCCACACTACTAAATTTTAGTATCATGTATGTTTCTATAAGCAGCTCCCAATTTACCACAAAAACCAGTATAGCAGAGCATCTGAAGTCAAGGGAATGAAACAGTTATGGCAAATGAGCCTACTTAAGCACTGCATGGGCTTCCCTAGTAGTTCAGCTGGCAAAGAATCCACCTGCAATGCAGGAGACCCTGGTTAGATTCCTGGGGCAGGAAGATCCTGGAGAAGTGATTGGCTACCCACTCTAGTACTCCAGGGCTTCCTTGGTGGCTCAGATGCTAAAGAATCTACCTGCAAGGTGGGTAGACCTGGGTTCAATCCCTAGGTTGGGAAAATCCCCTTAAGAAGGTAAAGGCTACTCACTCCAGTATTCTTGCCTGGAGAATTCCATGGCTCAAAATTGGACAGGACTGAGAGACTTTCACTTTCTTTCTTCAAGCATTTTGCAATTTGTACCTAGTGATTTAAACATGGGCTCTCTCACATTTCTCAGGGCCAAACCCATTTATCCAAATCTGTGAGCTATGAAAAGAGAAGACAATCGTGAGAATCTTAATTTTGGTCATGGATATGCAGGTTAAAGCAAATGGACACACCAGGTTCCTAAATAGAATTCATTCCAGAAAGACTTCTATGAGAAAAGAAATGATAAGGTATGGTATGGAAACAGAGATCTACGTCCAACATAATATTTTCCTTTGATGATCAGACGATCTTTAAAAAGATAAGGCAGATTAATTTTACTAATCATAAGTACTTGATGAAATATTGTATAACTGATTATTAATTCAAGTAGATTTGTAATAAAATGTTATTAGTCAAGATTTATTAAGCATGGCAATGGTCTAAGCACTTTATATATTTGAAATATTAATGTCCATACCTGATGAAGCAGTCCTATCATTATCTGCACTTCACAGATGAGAAACCTGGAGCGGACCTACAGCATATAATTGGTAGGAAGAGGAGTCATGGATACACCTAGGCTAATCAGAGTCAGCCTTCTTAACTACTGACCACACTCAAGCCTAATAATTTCTTAAAATGTTTTTATTTTTATATTACTACTATCATAGAAGAGAAGAGAACTGGATCTTTAAATACAATTAGATCTTAAAACTAGGTGGTAGTCTTTTCCCACACTACTAAATTTTAGTATCATGTATGTTTCTATAAGCAGCTCCCAATTTACCACAAAAACCAGTATAGCAGAGCATCTGAAGTCAAGGGAATGAAACAGTTATGGCAAATGAGCCTACTTAAGCACTGCATGGGCTTCCCTAGTAGTTCAGCTGGCAAAGAATCCACCTGCAATGCAGGAGACCCTGGTTAGATTCCTGGGGCAGGAAGATCCTGGAGAAGTGATTGGCTACCCACTCTAGTACTCCAGGGCTTCCTTGGTGGCTCAGATGCTAAAGAATCTACCTGCAAGGTGGGTAGACCTGGGTTCAATCCCTAGGTTGGGAAAATCCCCTTAAGAAGGTAAAGGCTACTCACTCCAGTATTCTTGCCTGGAGAATTCCATGGCTCAGTCATGGGTCTCAAAGAGTTGGACAGGACTGAGAGACTTTCACTTTCTTTCTTCAAGCATTTTGCAATTTGTTTTTAGCCACACTAAGCTTATTGAAACTATTTGTAGTTGCCTTTATCCTGTGTCAGTTTAGCTCAAACTACATTCTCCAGAATTCCTTTTCCTTTGGGTGACTGAGTCAGAGTTGGCCACAAGAGAAATTTGTGTGAGATTTGCAAGGCAGAAGCAAAGAAACAGGTGTTTATATGATCAAAGTCATGAACAGGGAAGGCTCTGTTGGCATTCACTTATGTAATTGTTTTTGCTCTCACCCATCTTGTTGGTATAGACATCAGTCAAGCTTACTGGACCTCTTTCTCCAGTGTCCCAGAACCATGGGTAAGATAAATGTACAGAAACGATGTCAGCATACCCTACAGATCACCTGGGTCATTGGTGTTGGAAGCAGTGACAGACAGATATGGTTCTGAGGTGCCCTCACAGGTTCCTATTAACCCTTGGTGTCTCCTACTTGATGTCTTTCTGCCCTTCCCAGCTGATGCCTATGCTGACATTAGGCCCATCAGCAGACGAAGTTGTGGCAAGCTGCTATAGACTGCTCATCCAGGATTGTGTAACACTTAATTGCTCTACAAAATTTGTGTCACCCCTTGTGGATTTGCTCCTCTTACTGAACCCTGAACAGTAAGTATACCAGTCATTCCTCATGGATTGCTGTCAGCCAGCTTTTAGAATTTGGAATTACAGATGCCATCATCATCAACAACAACAATGCATGCTCAGGTGTGTCCAACTTTTTGCAACCCCATGGACTGTACACCATCAGGTTCCTCTGTCCATGGGGTTTTCCTGGAAAGAATACTGGAATGAATTGCCATTTCCTCCTCCAGGACACCTTTCCAACCCAGGGACTGAACCTATGACTCCTGTCTTTTCTGAATTGGCAGGTGTGTTCTATATCTGGCTGAGCCACTGGAGAACACACAGATGCCATCAGTGATAGCCTGTTATGGCAAAAAAAAAAAAAAAAAAACAACCTCAAGAATCAGAAAAATGTTTCCTGAGGGAGTTCAATTAAAACAAATATATGAACGATTAAATAAAATACAGTATATTATATTTATCAAGTGAATTTTACTCCTCCCATACTGTGTCTATTCCACATCATATAATTTTAGTACCCCATCATGCTTCATGGAAACATGGCAACATGGAATATCAACACAGAAGAAGAAATTGTCTTGCTCATAGAATGGAGATAACTCTGAATAGCATTTATTCAATGACTTGAACCTGGTTGCAGATATGGCCTCCATGTCAGAACACCTACACACTAAATAATAGCAGCAATAAATTGAATTTAATGTCATAAAACTAGCTAAAGTTCATCTTCAGGGGTCCTCAGGAAGAAGTAAATTTTCTCTAACACCACGTACCCACAAGAAATGAATAGAGACAGCCTAAGGTGGTTGCGTCCGTACTAGCTGCCAGAATCAAGCTATAATGTCATGACTAACACTAGTTATGAAGGAAAAAAAAATACTTTTACAGGAGTTAACTTGTGTTGAGTTCTAGTATATGACAGGCACTGTCTTATGAAATTTGATGTATTACTTTATTTAGTCCTAGCAAACTTCTGCACCATTAAGGAAGTATTAGTACCGTCTCTGATAAGAGGCCTGAGTCACATGGAAATTGTTGTTTTCAGTCTTGTTCGACTCTTTGCGACCCCATGAATTTCAGCAGGCCAGGATTCTCTGCCCTTCACTATCTCCCAGAGCTTGCTCAAACTCATGTTCATTGAGTCAGTGATGCCAGCCTACCATCTCATCCTCTGTTGCCCCCTTCTCCTCCTGCCCTCCATATTTCCCAGCATCAGGGTCTTTTCCAATGAGCCATCTCTTCCCATCAGGTGGTCAAAGTATTGGAGCTTCAGCAATAGTAATTCCAGTGAATATTCAGAGTCAGAGATCCGAGTCATGTGGAAATTAGCAACTCACCAAAGTCCATGTGGTTTTAAGTGGTAGAGCAGAGCAGAGGCCATAACCATTATGACAAACTACAATAAGAAAGACAGTGAATGGAGACTCCCTGGGCTGAATAAGGATGATCTCTCCAGTTTCTTCCCCTCTGAAATGCTTCAGTTTCCCCATACATTTGCTACTGTTCTACATCAAAGCATGTGATAGTTGATTTTATGTGTCAACCTTGCATGGCAATGACGCCCAGTTGTTGGGTTACACACTACATGTTTCTGTGAAGGTATTTTGTAGATGTGATTAACATTTAAAATCAGCTGACTTTCAATAAAGGAGATTATGCTCCATAATATGGGTGGGCTGTATTCAACCCTTTGAAGACTTTAAGACAAAAACAGACTTCCCTGATAAGAAGGAATTTGACCTCAGGACCATATCATAGACATCCTGACTGAGTTTCCATTTTCCTACACTGTCCTACAGACTTGGGGTGAAGACTGTAACTTCAGTTCTTGGTCTGAGTTTCTACCTAGTGCAACTACCCTACAGATTTTGGATTTGTTGGACTCCACAACTGTGTAACTTTCTCATTTACATCGGGAGCATACACTACCTTTTTCCCCACTTTACAGCTGAGGAAACTGAGATGTCAAATATATTGAGGAACCTACCCAGTCGATGTAACATAGCTACACAGTGATAAAGTGTAATAATTACCTAAATCTGTCTGATCTCTGAGACTCCATGCTTAGTCACTAAGTTACCTGAAACCCAGAAGCACACAAGCCCAGAAGTCAACAAAATAGGATGAGAAAAGTCAGATACTTGAAGTCAAGCTTCCTAAACTCTAAGTCAGGTTTAAAAATCTACCATCCAAATGCTCTTGAGCAACTCAGTTCCCTCTTTAAACTCCAGATCTCCTATCTGTAAATAAAATAAAACAGCTGCTAATAACCTAATGATATAAAGATATGTCAACATATAGAAACTTAAGCATCATTTAAATTTTACTTTCCAGATGAACATTCATATCCTGGTCTCTTTCTCCCACTGACAGCAAATGTCCTAAGATACTAAACATGAAAATAACTCTTGCATCAAAAGGCCAAGGATACAGCAGCAGTGTCCACACAATCCCTTTTAATTCACTGAAACTAACGAGGGAACACCAGAACACTTTATCAGCATAGATGCTTTGAGTACCAATTCTAGAGCAAAAATTTATGACAAATAAAAAGAAAGACAGTGAATGGAGACTCCCTGGGCTGAATAAGGATGATCTCTCCAGTTTCTTCCCCTCTGAAATGCTTCAGTTTCCCCATACATTTGCTACTGTTCTACATCAAAGCATGTGATAGTTGATTTTATGTGTCAACCTTGCATGGCAATGACGCCCAGTTGTTGGGTTACACACTACATGTTTCTGTGAAGGTATTTTGTAGATGTGATTAACATTTAAAATCAGCTGACTTTCAATAAAGGAGATTATGCTCCATAATATGGGTGGGCTGTATTCAACCCTTTGAAGACTTTAAGACAAAAACAGACTTCCCTGATAAGAAGGAATTTGACCTCAGGACCATATCATAGACATCCTGACTGAGTTTCCATTTTCCTACACTGTCCTACAGACTTGGGGTGAAGACTGTAACTTCAGTTCTTGGTCTGAGTTTCTACCTAGTGCAACTACCCTACAGATTTTGGATTTGTTGGACTCCACAACTGTGTAACTTTCTCATTTACATCGGGAGCATACACTACCTTTTTCCCCACTTTACAGCTGAGGAAACTGAGATGTCAAATATATTGAGGAACCTACCCAGTCGATGTAACATAGCTACACAGTGATAAAGTGTAATAATTACCTAAATCTGTCTGATCTCTGAGACTCCATGCTTAGTCACTAAGTTACCTGAAACCCAGAAGCACACAAGCCCAGAAGTCAACAAAATAGGATGAGAAAAGTCAGATACTTGAAGTCAAGCTTCCTAAACTCTAAGTCAGGTTTAAAAATCTACCATCCAAATGCTCTTGAGCAACTCAGTTCCCTCTTTAAACTCCAGATCTCCTATCTGTAAATAAAATAAAACAGCTGCTAATAACCTAATGATATAAAGATATGTCAACATATAGAAACTTAAGCATCATTTAAATTTTACTTTCCAGATGAACATTCATATCCTGGTCTCTTTCTCCCACTGACAGCAAATGTCCTAAGATACTAAACATGAAAATAACTCTTGCATCAAAAGGCCAAGGATACAGCAGCAGTGTCCACACAATCCCTTTTAATTCACTGAAACTAACGCAGGGAACACCAGAACACTTTATCAGCATAGATGCTTTGAGTACCAATTCTTTTCTTAATCCTTTAAATTAGTATGTGTGTATGCATGGACATGTCCATTTAACATTTTAAAATGTCAAACATTGAGGATTTGAACAACTGTTAAAAGGAAATAAGAAAAAGTAGGACCAAATGAGAAAAGAAATTAAAGTGAAAAACTCATCTTGAAAAAGCAACAATAATAAAATGCTGATAATATGTTAGTGTTTGGTGAAACAAAAAGCCAATTAAAATACAAAGACAACAGTATTTCAGACACTGTGACACAATAGAGACATGAGAAATCTTATCAAATTGGGAAAAAAATAGCCTCCATTAAAAGAATATTTGCCAAATGTTTAAAAAATCTTTCACAATATACTTTGTTCAGAATATTTCAAGCACATGTGAAATTCAATGTACATATGTTTATGATATTGCATTTTCATTATTCTTGTAAAGATGTAATAGTTTATTTACTTAAATAGCTGAGTGTTTTTTTTTTTTTTTAATTTTTTTTTTAATTGAGCAGCAGTAACAGACTTAAGGTGTGTTTACACTCAGCAGGAGGAAAAGCAAGTACCCAGAAGCAAGAATGAGCACAGGAGACATAAATAAAAACATCAAAGAAAAAAAAAAATAGGGAAAGCCAAAACAAAGAGGATAAGGCCATTTATTTTAGCAATATGGTGAACTGAGGAGAAAAAATAGATAATCTAATATGGCAACTTGCAGGGACAAAATCAAGTGAGTTTATTGGGTCATTTTATGTGTAAGTCAAATCATAACTAATAAATTTAAAGCACAGAAGCCCAATTGGCATATTGTGTATGTAAATAAAGTTGTCTGTTTTGCTCCCATTGGGTCAAGATAACTTGGGAGATTAGGTAAAAGGCAACATGTATGAAAGGGGATGCTAATTTTTTTATTAGTACATTGACTCAACATAGTTAACTTTACAGATTCAGACTCTAGCCCTTCCTATGTACCCTCATGTCTTTGATGGTAAAGGGTCTGTAAGAGAGATGAGAGTTAAGCTGGGAAAGAAAATTCAGCTTTCTTTGTTCTCAGGACAGGATAGAATGATATACTAACTAGTCAGCTCATTCTGTAGTAATATTTTTTAGACCTTAGCTCTTTCCTCCCTTTTCTACTACAAAGGGAACATATGGCACCACAGCCTTGCACAAAGAAAAGAAAACATGGTAATAAATTGTCTGAAATATACCTGAACTTATGATATTCAGAGTAAAGCTTTCCCTAAAAGGTTTTTCTTTTTCACATAATTCTAGATTTATTTTGCCATTTAATAGTTTATTTTGGCTGGAGTCAAAATTTAATTTGTTCTTCAAAGAAACATAACAATGGAAATATGAAGAGGAAGCTTTTGTTCGCTCCCTGGGAGTTCTGAAAAGTAATAATGACAAAATGATAAAATTCTAAATGAAAATGTCACTGGGAAAGGTTGAGGTTGATAGCAGTACAGACCTATGTGAAAGGAAAAAAGTCACATTACATTTATGAACATAAATATAACCAGATGATGTAATTTCACATCTTTTGATGATTTATTACATAAATGTTTCATGCATTTGAAATAAGATCCTTTCTAAAAATAAATGCTCATCAGAAGTCACAGAAAATTCTTATTTTGAAGAATAGCACTTATGAACTAGTATTATAATTAAAAGATAATTAATAGTAGATTGATAAAATAATATAAACTAAGAAAACTCATAGACCCACACATACACATATTGAATCAGAGAATAAGGTATTTGACAGACACTTTTATGGACTTCGAGTCATGTCATTCAGTCTGTATTGAACAACTGATCAGATAGCCACTACATTATGGTTTCACTTGTCCCCTGGAAATACACACTACATTCATACACATATACAATCACCACCATAATGACAGCACATTTGTAATTTGAAAAAAACAAATGTCATCTTATAACTGTAGACAGTGATTAGAGACTAGGAGCTAACTTCTCAAAGGATATGGCTTGAGTGTCTTTATTAACATAGTTAACTTTCAGACTCTAGCCCTTCCTATGTACCCTCATGTCTTTGATGGTAAAGGGTCTGTAAGAGAGATGAGAGTTAAGCTGGGAAAGAAAATTCAGCTTTCTTTGTTCTCAGGACAGGATAGAATGATATACTAACTAGTCAGCTCATTCTGTAGTAATATTTTTTAGACCTTAGCTCTTTCCTCCCTTTTCTACTACAAAGGGAACATATGGCACCACAGCCTTGCACAAAGAAAAGAAAACATGGTAATAAATTGTCTGAAATATACCTGAACTTATGATATTCAGAGTAAAGCTTTCCCTAAAAGGTTTTTCTTTTTCACATAATTCTAGATTTATTTTGCCATTTAATAGTTTATTTTGGCTGGAGTCAAAATTTAATTTGTTCTTCAAAGAAACATAACAATGGAAATATGAAGAGGAAGCTTTTGTTCGCTCCCTGGGAGTTCTGAAAAGTAATAATGACAAAATGATAAAATTCTAAATGAAAATGTCACTGGGAAAGGTTGAGGTTGATAGCAGTACAGACCTATGTAAAAGGAAAAAAGTCACATTACATTTATGAACATAAATATAACCAGATGATGTAATTTCACATCTTTTGATGATTTATTACATAAATGTTTCATGCATTTGAAATAAGATCCTTTCTAAAAATAAATGCTCATCAGAAGTCACAGAAAATTCTTATTTTGAAGAATAGCACTTATGAACTAGTATTATAATTAAAAGATAATTAATAGTAGATTGATAAAATAATATAAACTAAGAAAACTCATAGACCCACACATACACATATTGAATCAGAGAATAAGGTATTTGACAGACACTTTTATGGACTTCGAGTCATGTCATTCAGTCTGTATTGAACAACTGATCAGATAGCCACTACATTATGGTTTCACTTGTCCCCTGGAAATACACACTACATTCATACACATATACAATCACCACCATAATGACAGCACATTTGTAATTTGAAAAAAACAAATGTCATCTTATAACTGTAGACAGTGATTAGAGACTAGGAGCTAACTTCTCAAAGGATATGGCTTGAGTGTCTTTATTCCCAAGGAGTTTCTATGATATTTTCTGTGTGTAGTGAAGTTATGCACAGTTCAGGAGAATTACATGTTTCAGCTTTACCTTACTAGCTTTCTAAAATGTGTGTTGCTTGTGTAATTTGTTAGAAAACTGGATAGTATATTTGCCTACAGACATGCATAGATGTACACATGTGGGTGCATACAGCATACACACGAGTATTTTAGGAAACAAATGTGTCACTTTCCTGAGCATATGAACCTCTTCCAAAACTCAACTAAAGGATCTCTGTAAATTTCATAGTGCTAATTTGATGTGGAAGAAGCAGGAGGGTTGATTTCCTAATCCTGTCACTGTTTTTAGAGTTGTCACTTGATATTTCTGCATGAAATGACTGACACAGGGATGTTTCTTCCAATCTGATTAGCTGATGGATTTCCTTACACCATAGAGAGGCTCACGTCTTTTTATATTTCTATTGTTTCCCTCATCTGTATATGCATCCTTTGACAAATCAAAACAAGTGCAATGTCACATGCTCCATTTTTTTCTGTGGCCCTCAGCTTTAATCTGCTGCCCTCTAACATGAGAATTCTAGTCAACATTCATTGAAATTAGCTGTGCAGTAAGAGAAACACTGAAAGGAAATGTTGTGACTGTTCTGATGGCAAACTTCATGTTCTTTAAAAGAATAGATGAGTTGAGATAATATAAAGTGGGGATCATCTGTAGTTGCACAGAATTCCGATATTTAGGGAAGTAAACTACAGAATTTTCCATTCTGAGTAATGTTTACAGAAGTGGCATGTCATTATTTTGAGAAAGAACATTGTTCTCCAATTTAATCCTGTGGACAATTAACTGATTTTTTCATGTTATATGTATTTCAGATTTAAACAAATCTCTTTTCCAATGAGTCATCTCTTCGCATCAGGTAGGCAAAGTACTGGAGTATCAGACTCGGCATCTGTCCTTACAGTGAGTATTCTGGGTTGATTTCCTTTAGGATTACCTGGTTTGATCTACTTACAGTCCCAGTGACTCAAGAGTCTTCTCCAGCATGACAGTTTGAAGACATTAATTCTTCAGGGCTCAGGCTTCTTTATGGTCCAACTCTCATATCCATACATGACTACTGGAAAAAATGTAGCTTTGACTATATGGATCTTTCTCAGCAAGGTGATGTCTCTTCTTTTTAATGTAGTGTCCAGGTTTGTTATAGCTTTTCTTCCAAGGAGCATCTTTTAGTTGCATGGCTGCAGTCACGATCTGTAGTGATTTTGGTGTCCAAGAAAGCAGAAGTAGATGATTTTCTGGCATTCCATTGCTTTTTCTATTATCCAATGGCAATCAGCAATTTGATCTCTGGTTCTTCAGCCTTTTTCCTAAATCTATTTTGCACATCTGGAAGTCCTCAGCTTATGTACTATTGTACTTGGCTTGAAGGAATTTAAGCATTACCTTGCTATCATTTGAAATGAGAGCAACTGTGTAGAGTTTAAACATTATTTGACATTGTCTTTCTTTGGGATAGAAATGAACTTAACCTTTTCCAGTCCTGTGTCTATTACTGAGTCTTACAAATTTGCTGGCATATTAGTGCAGCACAATTGACAGTACCTTTTTTTTTTTTTTAAATTTGCAATAGCTCAGGTAGGTTCCACTGCCTCTACTAGTTTTGTTTGTACTAATGCTTCCTAAGGCCCACTTAACTTTGCACTCCAGGATATCTGACTCTAGGCGAGTGACCATACCATTGTGGTTATCCAGGTCATTAAACTCTTTTTGGTATAGTTCTCCTGTGTATTCATGCCACTTCTTCTTAATACTTCTGTTTGGTCCTTGTCATTTCTGTCTTTTAGTGTGCCAATCTTTCCATGAAATGTTTCTTGGTATATCTAATTTTCTTGAAGAGATCTCTAGTCTTTCCTAATCTATTGTTTTCCTTTACTTCTGTGCATTGTTCACTTAACAAAGCTTTCTTATCTTTCCTTTCTATTCTCTGGAACTCTGCATTCAATTGGGTGTATCTTTCCCTTTCTCTTAGCCTTCATTTATCTTATTTGCTCAGGTATTTGTAAGGTCTTCATCTTGCATTTCTTCTTCTTTGGGATGGCTTTTGGTCACTACCTCCTATACAGTGTTATAAGCATCTGTTCATAGTTCTTCTGGCACTCTGCTAGATCTAAACCCTTGAATCCATTTGCTACCTCCTCTGTACAATCATAAGGAATTTGATTCATACCTGAATGGTCTAACGGTTTTCCCTACAATCTTCCCTTTAAGCCCTTATTGAATTTTGCAATAAGGAGCATCTTTTAGTTGCATGGCTGCAGTCACGATCTGTAGTGATTTTGGTGTCCAAGAAAGCAGAAGTAGATGATTTTCTGGCATTCCATTGCTTTTTCTATTATCCAATGGCAATCAGCAATTTGATCTCTGGTTCTTCAGCCTTTTTCCTAAATCTATTTTGCACATCTGGAAGTCCTCAGCTTATGTACTATTGTACTTGGCTTGAAGGAATTTAAGCATTACCTTGCTATCATTTGAAATGAGAGCAACTGTGTAGAGTTTAAACATTATTTGACATTGTCTTTCTTTGGGATAGAAATGAACTTAACCTTTTCCAGTCCTGTGTCTATTACTGAGTCTTACAAATTTGCTGGCATATTAGTGCAGCACAATTGACAGTACCTTTTTTTTTTTTTTTAAATTTGCAATAGCTCAGGTAGGTTCCACTGCCTCTACTAGTTTTGTTTGTACTAATGCTTCCTAAGGCCCACTTAACTTTGCACTCCAGGATATCTGACTCTAGGCGAGTGACCATACCATTGTGGTTATCCAGGTCATTAAACTCTTTTTGGTATAGTTCTCCTGTGTATTCATGCCACTTCTTCTTAATACTTCTGTTTGGTCCTTGTCATTTCTGTCTTTTAGTGTGCCAATCTTTCCATGAAATGTTTCTTGGTATATCTAATTTTCTTGAAGAGATCTCTAGTCTTTCCTAATCTATTGTTTTCCTTTACTTCTGTGCATTGTTCACTTAACAAAGCTTTCTTATCTTTCCTTTCTATTCTCTGGAACTCTGCATTCAATTGGGTGTATCTTTCCCTTTCTCTTAGCCTTCATTTATCTTATTTGCTCAGGTATTTGTAAGGTCTTCATCTTGCATTTCTTCTTCTTTGGGATGGCTTTTGGTCACTACCTCCTATACAGTGTTATAAGCATCTGTTCATAGTTCTTCTGGCACTCTGCTAGATCTAAACCCTTGAATCCATTTGCTACCTCCTCTGTACAATCATAAGGAATTTGATTCATACCTGAATGGTCTAACGGTTTTCCCTACAATCTTCCCTTTAAGCCCTTATTGAATTTTGCAATAAGGAGCTCATGATCTGAGCCACAGTCAGCTCTAGGTCTTGTTTTTGCTGACTTTATAGAGGGTTTCCATTCTCATCTGTAAAGAAAATAATCAAACTGTACAATGATTGGGTTAAGTTAATTGGTGAGGAGCATTCACTAAGCCAGGGGCATTGATTCAAATACATGGAAATTTCCATTCAGAGGTGTTAAAATAAGGTGTTTTAGTTTTCTGAGATGCCTAGGAGGGAAACAAGTATGCTCCTCCCTGAAAGAATATAGGGTATAGAATTGCTGCCATCTTCTTCTCATATAATGTGAATGGTGGGGGCAGTGACTGCTACCCTGGGGCCAGGCAGTAGCGCATGAATTGTACAGAGACTTTGTATACAAACTAGAACCTATCAAATGAATTCCTTCCATTACCATAATTCACTGTAATTCTGAAAAATATCATTGATAAGATATTCTGTCCACTGAGTGTGTAACAACTCCATAGAGGACCCTACCACTACCTTCTTGGTAATCAATATCTCCACAAGAGAATAAGACTTTCAGACAAAGGCTGAGAATAAAAGAAATCTGATCTAGGTGATATCACAGAATTCTGATTTTTGTCATACCAAAGACCAACCTTGCCTCTGAGCATTCTGTTGCAAGAGAACCAAAACTTCTTTTCTTCAAACACTTGAATCTTAAAGGCTTTTTCTTTCTTATTTTAAATCAAAACGTTTGGGTGTCAAATTCACCAGTATTTTTATATTTAAATGACTGTTAACCACATATAAGGCTTCCCAGGTGGTTCATTGCTAATGAAACCACCTGCCATGCAGAAGACATGGGTCAGGAAGAGTTCCTGGAGAAGGAAACGGCAAACCACCCCAGTATTCCTGCCTGGAGAATCCAATGGACAGAGGAGACTAGCAGGTTACAGTCTATTTGGTGGCAAAGAGTTGGACACAACTAAGCCACTGAGCGCACGCACACACACATTCATGGCTGTTACTAGAAACATGAAATTTCAATGATAGAACTTACAGCCATAACTTTCATTATAAATGTTAGAATCAGTTGCACCTAAAATTTCTGAATGGTCTAACGGTTTTCCTACAATCTTCCCTTTAAGCCCTTATTGAATTTTGCAATAAGGAGCTCATGATCTGAGCCACAGTCAGCTCTAGGTCTTGTTTTGCTGACTTTATAGAGGGTTTCCATTCTCATCTGTAAAGAAAATAATCAAACTGTACAATGATTGGGTTAAGTTAATTGGTGAGGAGCATTCACTAAGCCAGGGGCATTGATTCAAATACATGGAAATTTCCATTCAGAGGTGTTAAAATAAGGTGTTTTAGTTTTCTGAGATGCCTAGGAGGGAAACAAGTATGCTCCTCCCTGAAAGAATATAGGGTATAGAATTGCTGCCATCTTCTTCTCATATAATGTGAATGGTGGGGGCAGTGACTGCTACCCTGGGGCCAGGCAGTAGCGCATGAATTGTACAGAGACTTTGTATACAAACTAGAACCTATCAAATGAATTCCTTCCATTACCATAATTCACTGTAATTCTGAAAAATATCATTGATAAGATATTCTGTCCACTGAGTGTGTAACAACTCCATAGAGGACCCTACCACTACCTTCTTGGTAATCAATATCTCCACAAGAGAATAAGACTTTCAGACAAAGGCTGAGAATAAAAGAAATCTGATCTAGGTGATATCACAGAATTCTGATTTTTGTCATACCAAAGACCAACCTTGCCTCTGAGCATTCTGTTGCAAGAGAACCAAAACTTCTTTTCTTCAAACACTTGAATCTTAAAGGCTTTTTCTTTCTTATTTTAAATCAAAACGTTTGGGTGTCAAATTCACCAGTATTTTTATATTTAAATGACTGTTAACCACATATAAGGCTTCCCAGGTGGTTCATTGCTAATGAAACCACCTGCCATGCAGAAGACATGGGTCAGGAAGAGTTCCTGGAGAAGGAAACGGCAAACCACCCCAGTATTCCTGCCTGGAGAATCCAATGGACAGAGGAGCCTAGCAGGCTATAGTCTATTTGGTGGCAAAGAGTTGGACACAACTAAGCCACTGAGCGCACGCACACACACATTCATGGCTGTTACTAGAAACATGAAATTTCAATGATAGAACTTACAGCCATAACTTTCATTATAAATGTTAGAATCAGTTGCTACCTAGAAGATTGTCTTTATATATAATGGGTTTTATTTAGTCTTAAAAAGTATATGAATGGGGCTTCCCTGGTGGTCCAGTGGGTAAGGATACTGCCTTGCAGTGCAAGGGGCGCCGGTTTGATCCCTGGCCTGGGAAGATCCTGCATGCCCTGGAGCAGCTAGACCAATGTGTACAACTACCGAGCCAGAGTTCTGTAGTGCATGTTCCCAGAGCCAGTGCTCTGCAGCAACAGAGGCCACTGCGATGGGAGGCCCACACAGGCCAAAGAACAAAGATAAATAAATGAAAGATCAATATAAGTGGCCAAAAAAAAAAAAAAGTAGATGAATGAAATAGTTATTTTAATCTTGTTTATCTCACTGAATAACAAATAATTTTATACACACAGGTACAGTATGAATATATACACATGTATATGTATATGCTTATGCTTATTGAGACACACAAACACACACACAATAAGTTAGTTCAGACTTTTGTCAGGCTCTATAAGTATTTTTAAGACCAATATACATACATATATATACATACATATATATATATATATATGTATGTATATATACTTGCTTTCAGGTTCACTGCCACTAATAACAGCCTTCAAACAGAATTATATGTTTATGTCTCATTTGTGCAGAAATTAGAAATATGTACTCCATATTGATTTTCATCTTAAATTTGTGAAGATACTGGGGAAAAATTATAGTAATTACCCTCAGCCTCTAAAGCGTACTTTGAATGACCTACCCTAGGTAGAGAAGAAAGAGTAAAAAATGGTCTGTTTTCCCCTCACCACCACCACATTATAGCATCTGTCTTTTGATACTTTTCTATATCTTGAGGAACCTTGTTTTTTAGTTTCCCTTTGAATCCTGGCTGATGCATGACTATTAGCAATATTTTCCTTTGTCCAATATTTGACTTTCTCTGAAATATATACAATGACAATTAACAACCTTTTCAAAGTACAATGAAATTATCTTTCTGATTATGTGGTTTAATTTCTACAGGAGTAAGACCAGGTCACTTGCACTGCATCATCACAGGACAATCTGATCTAATGTGCTGAAGGACACAGGATGAGAGGGAAAGTGGTAACTTAAACTAGAAAGAGATAATCTGAATTTTTACAGCCTGAAATGAAATCTGTGATTCCACACATATTCTAATATTTTTAATATTGATTAGTAGGTATTCATCTGATTGTACAATGCAGATGGTAAATTAGAAAACATTTTTATTCAAAACAATAATAAAGGTGAAATATACACTGTACTCCCTATTTGTCAAGAACTATACTAAGCACTTACTTATAATAACTAAGCAAATTACTATATGGAAGGTACTATATTATCATTGTTCCCTGTAAAAATATGAGAAAACAGGCAGAAAGAATTTAAATAATCCTGACATTGTCTACACCTAATTAGTAGTAGAGTTAGCATTTAGTAGTAGACAGAGGCAGTTTGGGTCAGAAACTAATGTCCATAAATACCACTCTGTTGTTTCTCAGTAAGTATGTTTTTTTTTAAATTTTATTTATTTGTTTATCTTTGGGGTGGGGGAGGGACGGGATGGGCGGGCTACTTCTATGGGTCTTTCATTTCTCTCTGTTCATCCGTCTTTGTACTTTGGCTCCTGTGGGCCTCCCATCGCGGTGGCCTCTGTTGTCCCAGAGCATTGGCTCTGGGTGCACGCACCCAGAGCTCTGGCTCGGTGATTGGACACGTCAGTCCAGCCGCTCCGCGGCACGTGGGATCTTCCCAGGCCAGGGATCGAACCGGCGCCCCTTGCACTGCAAGGCGGTGTCCTTACCCACTGGACCACCAGGGGAAGCCCTCTCAGTAAGTATTTAAGGATGATCAACTGCACTAAGGAAGAATCTATTTGGGTTTCCATTCCAGGTAAGGTTGTGTAAGCATGCTGTGTATGCCACAGAACAGAGCTATAAAACCTGCACAGAAGGTATGGTAACTCCAAACAGAGTATCAGTCAGGTTAGTGGAGGGAAAACTGAAATATCAATGAGCTGGCAGTGAGTCTGACATTTTATTTTTCTTCTGGGTCTCTCAACCGGTTGAACCCCTGGAAGTGGCCCCAATTCTGAAAAAGTTTGTACAAGTTATCTTTCTGATTATGTGGTTTAATTTCTACAGGAGTAAGACCAGGTCACTTGCACTGCATCATCACAGGACAATCTGATCTAATGTGCTGAAGGACACAGGATGAGAGGGAAAGTGGTAACTTAAACTAGAAAGAGATAATCTGAATTTTTACAGCCTGAAATGAAATCTGTGATTCCACACATATTCTAATATTTTTAATATTGATTAGTAGGTATTCATCTGATTGTACAATGCAGATGGTAAATTAGAAAACATTTTTATTCAAAACAATAATAAAGGTGAAATATACACTGTACTCCCTATTTGTCAAGAACTATACTAAGCACTTACTTATAATAACTAAGCAAATTACTATATGGAAGGTACTATATTATCATTGTTCCCTGTAAAAATATGAGAAAACAGGCAGAAAGAATTTAAATAATCCTGACATTGTCTACACCTAATTAGTAGTAGAGTTAGCATTTAGTAGTAGACAGAGGCAGTTTGGGTCAGAAACTAATGTCCATAAATACCACTCTGTTGTTTCTCAGTAAGTATGTTTTTTTTTAAATTTTATTTATTTGTTTATCTTTGGGGGGTGGGGGGGGAGGGACGGGGATGGGCGGGCTACTTCTATGGGTCTTTCATTTCTCTCTGTTCATCCGTCTTTGTACTTTGGCTCCTGTGGGCCTCCCATCGCGGTGGCCTCTGTTGTCCCAGAGCATTGGCTCTGGGTGCACGCACACCAGAGCTCTGGCTCGGTGATTGGACACGTCAGTCCAGCCGCTCCGCGGCACGTGGGATCTTCCCAGGCCAGGGATCGAACCGGCGCCCCTTGCACTGCAAGGCGGTGTCCTTACCCACTGGACCACCAGGGGAAGCCCTCTCAGTAAGTATTTAAGGATGATCAACTGCACTAAGGAAGAATCTATTTGGGTTTCCATTCCAGGTAAGGTTGTGTAAGCATGCTGTGTATGCCACAGAACAGAGCTATAAAACCTGCACAGAAGGTATGGTAACTCCAAACAGAGTATCAGTCAGGTTAGTGGAGGGAAAACTGAAATATCAATGAGCTGGCAGTGAGTCTGACATTTTATTTTTCTTCTGGGTCTCTCAACCGGTTAATGCACCCCAAACTGGAAGTGGGCACTTCACTATGGTCAGAGAGAACACCAAGAAAGTCTCTGGTGCTGTGTTGGAAGGTAGGAAAGGGAATGCTAACATTAAGAATAGTGTAGATACTCCTCACGTTCATTTTGATGTGTCTTTTCTCTATTAAAAATTGCATCATTTTATTGCATATCAGCACCCAAGCAATCCAATTATCATAGTAACAATATTAGCAAAGGAGGTCCTGTGGAGCCATGGCTCAGAAAAAGGGGATCTTCCTCTCTACTTAAGAGAGCTGAGGTCCCAAGGAGGCAGTAAGCATCTACGCTTTCAACATCCTTTCTCCTCGCTCTGTCCTCTCCTATCTCTCTCTGTCTTTCTGCCTCTTTGGTCTAGATGTCAGCACAGTCTTAAAAGGACACAACAGAGCAGGGCAACTAAATCCCCCAAAATTCACACACTATTAAATAGGCAATCTTAATATTTTGAGAACTATTAAAAAATTGTATTTATAACTTAAAGGTTTCCATAAATCTATCACTAAGCCTAAATAATTTTTTCTGGTCAATTCTACCAGATTTTTAAAGGAAAAATAACAAATTCTATACAATCTCTTCCAGAATATAGAGATAGAACATTTTCCAAATTATTTTACAAAGATCCATTACCCACATGCCACATCTTTCCAGACCAGGGATCAAACTGGTGTCCTCTGCATTGCAAAGGTAGACTCTTTTTTTTTTTTTTGAAATCTCTTAAAATCTTTACTTTTGAGACAGTACAGAAGTCTTACAGGTACACATGGAAAAGCAACACACGATCACAGTTGAAATCAAAGACAACTTAGTCAAAGGTTTTACATCTGCGTCTGTCAGCTAATGCTGAAGCTCTGAGTATGACATGTTACGGGGCTCAGAGGATGGTAATTAGTATTCCTCTCCTTCTTCCTCTCCCTCTCCTTCAACAGAATCCACACCAACCTCCTCGTAATCCTTCTCAAGGGCAGCCATGTCCTCACGGGCCTCAGAAAACTCTCCTTCCTCCATGCCCTCACCCACGTACCAGTGAACAAAGGCACGCTTGGCATACATCAAACTTTGTCCCCCCCAGCGATGGCTTGCTCAAGGTTAAAGAAGGGGACTTCCTATTAAGAGAACACCAAGAAAGTCTCTGGTGCTGTGTTGGAAGGTAGGAAAGGGAATGCTAACATTAAGAATAGTGTAGATACTCCTCACGTTCATTTTGATGTGTCTTTCCTCGATTAAAAATTGCATCAGTTTATTGCATATCAGCACCCAAGCAATCCAATTATCATAGTAACAATATTAGCAAAGGAGGTCCTGTGGAGCCATGGCTCAGAAAAAGGGGATCTTCCTCTCTACTTAAGAGAGCTGAGGTCCCAAGGAGGCAGTAAGCATCTACGCTTTCAACATCCTTTCTCCTCGCTCTGTCCTCTCCTATCTCTCTCTGTCTTTCTGCCTCTTTGGTCTAGATGTCAGCACAGTCTTAAAAGGACACAACAGAGCAGGGCAACTAAATCCCCCAAAATTCACACACTATTAAATAGGCAATCTTAATATTTTGAGAACTATTAAAAAATTGTATTTATAACTTAAAGGTTTCCATAAATCTATCACTAAGCCTAAATAATTTTTTCTGGTCAATTCTACCAGATTTTTAAAGGAAAAATAACAAATTCTATACAATCTCTTCCAGAATATAGAGATAGAACATTTTCCAAATTATTTTACAAAGATCCATTACCCACATGCCACATCTTTCCAGACCAGGGATCAAACTGGTGTCCTCTGCATTGCAAAGGTAGACTCTTTTTTTTTTTTTTGAAATCTCTTAAAATCTTTACTTTTGAGACAGTACAGAAGTCTTACAGGTACACATGGAAAAGCAACACACGATCACAGTTGAAATCAAAGACAACTTAGTCAAAGGTTTTACATCTGCGTCTGTCAGCTAATGCTGAAGCTCTGAGTATGACATGTTACGGGGCTCAGAGGATGGTAATTAGTATTCCTCTCCTTCTTCCTCTCCCTCTCCTTCAACAGAATCCACACCAACCTCCTCGTAATCCTTCTCAAGGGCAGCCATGTCCTCACGGGCCTCAGAAAACTCTCCTTCCTCCATGCCCTCACCCACGTACCAGTGAACAAAGGCACGCTTGGCATACATCAGGTCAAACTTGTGGTCCAGCCGAGCCCAGGCCTCAGCGATGGCTGTGGCGTTGCTCAGCATGCACACAGCTCACTGGACTTTGGCCAGGTCCCCACCGGGCACCACAATGGGAGGCTGGTAATTAATGCCAACCTTGAAGCCAGTGGGGCACCAGTCCACAAACTGGATGCTGCGCTTGGTCTTGATGGTGGCAATAGCAGCATTGACATCTTTGGGAACCACGTCGCCACAGTACAACAGGCAGCAGGCCATGTATTTACCATGGCGAGGGTCGCATTTCACCATCTGGTTGGCGGGCTCAAAGCAAGCATTGGTGATCTCTGCTACAGAAAGCTGTTCATGGTAGGCTTTCTCAGCAGAGATGACAGGGGCATATGTGGCCAGAGGGAAGTGGATACGGGGGTAGGGCATCAGGTTGGTCTGGAACTCTGTCAGATCCACATTCAGGGCTCCATCAAACCTCAGGGAAGCAGTGATGGAGGACACAATCTGGCTAATAAGGCGGTTGAGATCGGTGTAGGTTGGGCACTCAATGTCGAGGTTTCTACGACAGATGTCATAGATGGCCTCATTATCTACCATGAAGGCACAATCAGAGTGCTCCAGGGTGGTGTGGGTGGTGAGGATGGAGTTGTAGGGCTCAGCTACAACGGTAGAAACCTGTGGGGCTGGATAAATGGAGAACTCCAGCTTGGACTTCTTGCCATAATCGACAGAGAGATGTTCCATCAGCAGGGAGGTGAACCCAGAACCAGTTCCCCCGCCAAAGCTGTGGAAAACCAAGAAGCCCTGAAGACCTGTGCACTGGTCAGCCAGTTTCGAATTCGGTCCAAGACGAGGTCAATGATCTCCTTGCCGATGGTGTAGTGACCTCGGGCATAGTTATTGGCAGCATCTTCTTTGCCTGTGATGAGCTGCTCAGGGTGGAAGAGCTGGCGGTAGGTGCCAGTGCGAACCTCATCAATGACGGTGGCCTTCTTCAAAGAATCCACACCAACCTCCTCGTAATCCTTCTCAAGGGCAGCCATGTCCTCACGGGCCTCAGAAAACTCTCCTTCCTCCATGCCCTCACCCACGTACCAGTGAACAAAGGCACGCTTGGCATACATCAGGTCAAACTTGTGGTCCAGCCGAGCCCAGGCCTCAGCGATGGCTGTGGCGTTGCTCAGCATGCACACAGCTCACTGGACTTTGGCCAGGTCCCCACCGGGCACCACAATGGGAGGCTGGTAATTAATGCCAACCTTGAAGCCAGTGGGGCACCAGTCCACAAACTGGATGCTGCGCTTGGTCTTGATGGTGGCAATAGCAGCATTGACATCTTTGGGAACCACGTCGCCACAGTACAACAGGCAGCAGGCCATGTATTTACCATGGCGAGGGTCGATTTCACCATCTGGTTGGCGGGCTCAAAGCAAGCATTGGTGATCTCTGCTACAGAAAGCTGTTCATGGTAGGCTTTCTCAGCAGAGATGACAGGGGCATATGTGGCCAGAGGGAAGTGGATACGGGGGTAGGGCATCAGGTTGGTCTGGAACTCTGTCAGATCCACATTCAGGGCTCCATCAAACCTCAGGGAAGCAGTGATGGAGGACACAATCTGGCTAATAAGGCGGTTGAGATCGGTGTAGGTTGGGCACTCAATGTCGAGGTTTCTACGACAGATGTCATAGATGGCCTCATTATCTACCATGAAGGCACAATCAGAGTGCTCCAGGGTGGTGTGGGTGGTGAGGATGGAGTTGTAGGGCTCAGCTACAACGGTAGAAACCTGTGGGGCTGGATAAATGGAGAACTCCAGCTTGGACTTCTTGCCATAATCGACAGAGAGATGTTCCATCAGCAGGGAGGTGAACCCAGAACCAGTTCCCCCGCCAAAGCTGTGGAAAACCAAGAAGCCCTGAAGACCTGTGCACTGGTCAGCCAGTTTCCGAATTCGGTCCAAGACGAGGTCAATGATCTCCTTGCCGATGGTGTAGTGACCTCGGGCATAGTTATTGGCAGCATCTTCTTTGCCTGTGATGAGCTGCTCAGGGCGGAAGAGCTGGCGGTAGGTGCCAGTGCGAACCTCATCAATGACGGTGGGTTCCAGGCCCACAAACACGGCCCTAGGCACATGCTTGCCAGCGCCTGTCTCGCTGAAGAAGGTGTTGAAGGAGTCATCGCCTCCCCCGATCGTCTTGTCACTTGGCATTTGGCCATCGGGCTGGATGCCGTGTTCCAGGCAGTAGAGCTCCCAGCAGGCATTGCCAATCTGGACACCAGCCTGGCCAACGTGGATGGAGATGCATTCACGCATGATGGCTACGGGTCAGCAGGCGCAGGCAACAGGAATATACACCGGGTCCTGGTTACCGTCCCAGACTCAGCTAAGAGTCGAGGTAAGTAACTCACTGGGGCGGGGGCGGTGTGGGAGGCCCTTAAGTAGCCGTCTGGGGAGGGGCAGGCGGGAAAGGGTGGTGCCATGGCCGCAGGCCCCTCCTCCGGGCCGGCATACCCACTGGGCGCCGGGCTCAGCGGCCGCAGTGGCGGGCTGCTGGCCCCGAGCCACCTCCCCTCGCCGGGAGTGCGGGGCGGGGTCCGCCGCGCCTGCGGGCCGCGAGCTCGGGTGCTGCCAAAGGTAGACTCTTAACCACTGCAGCACCAAGGATATCTGATTATTATTTTTTAAACCCACAACCTAGTTGCAGAACAACTAAGGCCATGGCAACTACTGGCCACAGGTACCACAACTACTGAAGCCCTTTCCCTAGAGCCTGTGCTCCACAACTAGAAAAGTCACTGCAATGAGCAGCTCATGTAACTACATTAAAGAGTAGCCCTGAGTCCCTGCAACTAGAGAATGCCACGTGCAGCAATAGATATACCATAGCCCAAAACAATAAACTAAATCAATCTTCAAAAATATTAAAATATTAACCAATCCTTCATGAACATCAGGATGTGGCCAAGTCATGTTTATCCTGGAAATGCAAGGTGGTGGAAATTTGAATATTCAGATATTAATCAATCTGATACCCCCATATTAATACTCTAAATAAGAATGTCCACATGATCAGATCAATGGATGGAAAATTATTTTTAAATTTATGATTCTTTTATGTTAAAAACTCTCAGTAAATTAAGAGTAGAAAAAGATTCTCAATTTGGTACAAAAAAAAAATATACACAAAACATAGTGCTTAAAGATGCATGCTTTCTTGCAAAGATGTTCTCTAATATCACTGCTCCTATTCAACATGATACTGGAAACCCAGTGAGCTCTGAAAGAAAGTAAGTTTTATGATCAAAAGAAAAGAAATCCATTTTTATTCAGAGACAATATCATGGTCTACATGTAAAGTTCTAAGAAACCTATAAAAACACTAAGAAAACTGCATTCCTAGGACTAGTTAAATGATCTTGTAACTTTGCAGAATGCAAGACCAACATAGAAATATTCAGTTTTTATATATGAACTAATGTACAATTGAAAACCCAAATTAAATGATCAATACCCCAAAATATTAATATCCATTTATCAATGTAACAAAATATATGTATATCTCTGGCCATATAAAGAATACATCTGTAAAACAACGAGCTTTTTCCCTCAAAGAGTTAAGGGGCCACCTCAATGATATCAAAGGACTGACACAACCATTTATGTATGTTGTAATGTTTTACTTTCTTTAGCTTAGGGGAGGAGACTACCCCATCCCAAATTCCTGTCATGTGAATATCAGCTACCATGGGTTTAGCTAGACCAGTCGCCACCCATTTTGGTAATTCATTTACAAACACTTTTAAGGATTATGCCTGGGTTTAAGAAATTCTCTACTTAGGACTATCAGAAAAATGATCTGAAGAGGTTTGCCACAGGGTGTCATTTCTGAAGGTAACTATGTAATAGTGTCTTCAGAGTGGAAAAACAACTCAGATTACTAGGCTGAATACTCAAATAGAGAGGGAACCAGTAATTAAAATTTTACGTATCCCCCACATCATGAATCTTCCAATAGCCTTCTACAGCAAACCTTTCAATGGGGCAATTTTGGATTTTGAAGCCATTTGGGGCTTTTGTATACCAATTAAAATAAGTAGATTGTTTAAGATGAAAGCTCTCAAAAATTATAACAATTCAGATGCTTCTGTAATTTAAATGATCCATGGAGCTAGCTCTGTAAATATTTTTCCCAGCTAATCTAATTTTAGGAAAGAGAAAAATACTTACCCTTGTTGTTTCCAGTAGACTCCGCAGGCACACATCCAGAAGACTGGAAATTGTTGACATTGCTTGGAGTGTCAAAAGAACCCCACACTTGAAATTGTTTTGGAGTGTCAAAAGAACCCCAACTTGGCCATTTCAGGGCCAGATTTCCTTTCCTTCCCTATTAAATACTTGCAAGAGGTACATACACCCAGCTGGTATTCCCACAGGTATCTCTGTGCACCAGAGCTGTTGGGCCTTTGAGGCAAAATTTCCCTGTATTAATTCCTTAGTCTAATTCAGACAGAACATACAACCTGAACAATTTTCTGAGTACAGTGTGGTGGATCACACGTGTGCTGCTTCTGACTCTAATACCCCCAAGGAGTTATCCTTCGTTCAATTCCATCCAACTCTGATGTTGCTGGAGTTCCCCTGCGAAAGCCTAAAGCCATGGTGGGCGCTCGGAGCACGAGCTATTTGCCTGTCTCCCCGCTGATGAGACGACCTGCGGGACTACATCTTGCCAGGATTGATTATCAGACACAGCAAGCTCCTCAGATGCTCTGTAATGTCCTTCTTAGTCTGAGGATGCTTTTATTCTTCCCTTTATCCTTGGAAGCTGAATGCGTCAATCATTTATTTCAAAAACAATGGTTTAGTTTGGATCATATACCAACTGTTTTTTTGTTGTTCTTCTTCCTTGTTTTGTTTTGAGTGAAATTTAGCAATAAGTCCATCACCTGTGCTTCCCTGGACCTCTTGTCCTGACCCATTAGGAGCACCTAAGATATGCACAGGTGTGCCTTAAAACTCCAAGTCTTAAGTGAAAACAAATTCAAATAAAAATTTCAGTATCATTACCCAAATAATGAGATCCTGAGATTTGAATACCAGGAAAACAAGAATGCCTGAGGAGCCCTAAGAAGTTAGTGGAGCTCAGTGGGCCCATACCAGGTCTAAGCAGCATCCCAGATGGACTGCTGGTGAGCTCTGACAGTATTGTTTAAGATGAAAGCTCTCAAAAATTATAACAATTCAGATGCTTCTGTAATTTAAATGATCCATGGAGCTAGCTCTGTAAATATTTTTCCCAGCTAATCTAATTTTAGGAAAGAGAAAATACTTACCCTTGTTGTTTCAGTAGACTCCATGAGGCACACATCCAGAAGACTGGAAATTGTTGACATTGCTTGGAGTGTCAAAAGAACCCCACACTTGAAATTGTTTTGGAGTGTCAAAAGAACCCCAACTTGGCCATTTCAGGGCCAGATTTCCTTTCCTTCCCTATTAAATACTTGCAAGAGGTACATACACCCAGCTGGTATTCCCACAGGTATCTCTGTGCACCAGAGCTGTTGGGCCTTTGAGGCAAAATTTCCCTGTATTAATTCCTTAGTCTAATTCAGACAGAACATACAACCTGAACAATTTTCTGAGTACAGTGTGGTGGATCACACGTGTGCTGCTTCTGACTCTAATACCCCCAAGGAGTTATCCTTCGTTCAATTCCATCCAACTCTGATGTTGCTGGAGTTCCCCTCAAAGCCTAAAGCCATGGTGGGCGCTCGAGCACGAGCTATTTGCCTGTCTCCCCGCTGATGAGACGACCTGCGGGACTACATCTTGCCAGGATTGATTATCAGACACAGCAAGCTCCTCAGATGCTCTGTAATGTCCTTCTTAGTCTGAGGATGCTTTTATTCTTCCCTTTATCCTTGGAAGCTGAATGCGTCAATCATTTATTTCAAAAACAATGGTTTAGTTTGGATCATATACCAACTGTTTTTTTGTTGTTCTTCTTCCTTGTTTTGTTTTGAGTGAAATTTAGCAATAAGTCCATCACCTGTGCTTCCCTGGACCTCTTGTCCTGACCCATTAGGAGCACCTAAGATATGCACAGGTGTGCCTTAAAACTCCAAGTCTTAAGTGAAAACAAATTCAAATAAAAATTTCAGTATCATTACCCAAATAATGAGATCCTGAGATTTGAATACCAGGAAAACAAGAATGCCTGAGGAGCCCTAAGAAGTTAGTGGAGCTCAGTGGGCCCATACCAGGTCTAAGCAGCATCCCAGATGGACTGCTGGTGACCTCTGACAGGCATCTCTGATACCCTGCAGGCTGCGCCAAGTACAGATCAACAAAAAATTAATCAGTCCATCTCAGAGAAAAATGGAAAATCTTATTTGACCCAAATTCAAGGATTATAATCTGGGAAGAACACCTCAGAAAGCCTCTAGAGAAAAAAAGAAAGAAAAGAATGCCTTTAGAGCTATTCTGCCCATTAGAAGTTAAGGTAGAGTGGTTTAAGCTTTTTGAGACAGAGAGCTGTACATTAAGTAACGGATTATTGATTCTTTGCGCATGTGAGGGCTAAATCACTTCAGTCTTTTTTGACTCTCTGCTACCCTATGACCTATAACCTGCCAGGCTTTTCCATCCAGGGGATTTCCCAGACAAGAATACTGGAGTGGGTTGCCTTTTCTCCTCTAGGAGCTCTTCCCTATCCAGGGATCAATCTTCTCCTGCTGTTCCTGCGTTGCAGGCAGTTTCTTTATCATTGAGTCACAGGGAAAGTCCATTGACAGTTTACACACAATCCAGATCTATACATCATTGTGACCCCTTGAAAGATGCCTTATTGATGATAGGAGAGTGTTGTGTTGCTCTTTCTGGCTGAGCAGGTGTTCCCATTGATGGAGAAATTTGGTCAGGTTATAATGCAGATACATGCCACATAGTAGGGGTAGAGAAAAGACAAAAGGTCAGAGAAAAATTCCGCTAAAATTTTTCTTGTCTTGCCATGAAATATGAATTTATTTCATAATAATAAATCTATCTATCAATATATACTTAGTATATAATACTATATAATGTATATTAGTATATAATTTTATATATAGCAAAATTAGTGCTGTATGCTAATACTTCACATATATATTCATATATTTTGTTACAAATATTGTAGTTACATTTAAAATCATTTTTGAAAAGTACATTTATTTCATTAGGCTATTTTAAAGTGTCCTATGCCTAAGAAATATAACAATTACATTTGGATATCAATAGTCAATTTTTATACTAGTAGCCATTTGAGTACTTTCAATAGCTCCCTATAAGCCACTTTAAGCCATTGAAATTTCAGTATTGGAAAATGTGTAAAAAGTCTCATCGAACTGTTTCACTTATATATGAGGAAAATAGCATCTGGAAGTGTTAAGAAACTTCCAAATTAGGCCATAAATCCAGATCATTTTGCAAACATAAATACTCTCTCCCCAAATTAAATATTTTCAATGACCTTTCTTTTCGCCTTTCCTCTATTCTATAATGTATAGCAACAAATTTTCTGTTAAAACTCAGTATTCTTTTCCCTGAAATATGTCACAGGCCTGATTCCTGAGTCTAATAAATACAGTTTTATTTTTATTTCTCTCTTGAATTTAAAAACCTGTTACTGAAATATTTAATACAAATATATCTCAGTTTTTTTTCTTGAGCACATAATATTTTCAAAAGAAATGATAAGCTTCTTGAAGACAGGACTTAAATTGTATTTGGTTTGGTTACCTTCTGCATATAACATATGGCCTTGCAGATACTGTATATCAAAAACACTCAATAATTCTTGTCAATTTTAATGACAAGCATTTAATGTGATTTAACATGGTGATGAGAAGTTTTTTGTTTTTAAAAAACATGTTCCAGATAAAGACATTTGTGAAAAATATATATGTGAAAACATGTAGGTAATATACTGTTACATTTGTTTTAAAATAAGCCTTAGGCATTTTCCCACTCTGTTTTCACCATTATCTCCATCTGTAATAATAAAACATATCTTCTGATTACAACTATTTCTGTTATCTTAAACCTGAATCTAATTTATTTGCTATTCAACCTCACTTTTCCTGTGACAAGATTTGTTTTTCCTGTAATACAACCCAAGGTTTTGATTTAAAAGGTAGAAAACATGTCTTATCCCAAAACGTAGGATAAACTAAAAGGGAAAAATAAATTTAAAATAGTTTGATAGTATTTCACAACCAAAACATCAAACAAATCTTAATTTAAATCCAGTATTTTTTTTTCTAATTTAAATGGATTTTAGAATAGATGAGCCCTTTGGGAAAGCAAAGCAATATATATTCTGCCAACCAGTAGAAATCTCAGAAAGCCCTTGCTTTACAGAGAGCATTAGGCTATTTAAAGTTCCTATGCGAAATATTTTGGATATCAATAGTCAATTTTATACTAGTAGCCATTTGAGTACTTTCAATAGCTCCCTATAAGCCACTTTAAGCCATTGAAATTTCAGTATTGGAAAATGTGTAAAAAGTCTCATCGAACTGTTTCACTTATATATGAGGAAAATAGCATCTGGAAGTGTTAAGAAACTTCCAAATTAGGCCATAAATCCAGATCATTTTGCAAACATAAATACTCTCTCCCCAAATTAAATATTTTCAATGACCTTTCTTTTCGCCTTTCCTCTATTCTATAATGTATAGCAACAAATTTTCTGTTAAAACTCAGTATTCTTTTCCCTGAAATATGTCACAGGCCTGATTCCTGAGTCTAATAAATACAGTTTTATTTTTATTTCTCTCTTAAATTTTAAAAAACCTGTTACTGAAATATTTAATACAAATATATCTCAGTTTTTTTTCTTGAGCACATAATATTTTCAAAAGAAATGATAAGCTTCTTGAAGACAGGACTTAAATTGTATTTGGTTTGGTTACCTTCTGCATATAACATATGGCCTTGCAGATACTGTATATCAAAAACACTCAATAATTCTTGTCAATTTTAATGACAAGCATTTAATGTGATTTAACATGGTGATGAGAAGTTTTTTGTTTTTAAAAAACATGTTCCAGATAAAGACATTTGTGAAAAATATATATGTGAAAACATGTAGGTAATATACTGTTACATTTGTTTTAAAATAAGCCTTAGGCATTTTCCCACTCTGTTTTCACCATTATCTCCATCTGTAATAATAAAACATATCTTCTGATTACAACTATTTCTGTTATCTTAAACCTGAATCTAATTTATTTGCTATTCAACCTCACTTTTCCTGTGACAAGATTTGTTTTTCCTGTAATACAACCCAAGGTTTTGATTTAAAAGGTAGAAAACATGTCTTATCCCAAAACGTAGGATAAACTAAAAGGGAAAAATAAATTTAAAATAGTTTGATAGTATTTCACAACCAAAACATCAAACAAATCTTAATTTAAATCCAGTATTTTTTTTTCTAATTTAAATGGATTTTAGAATAGATGAGCCCTTTGGGAAAGCAAAGCAATATATATTCTGCCAACCAGTAGAAATCTCAGAAATGCGTTCCTAACAGAACTTTTGAAATACTTATTTACAGAGAGCAAAGGACTTCTTAGAAAGCCTGTAGTATTTCTAAAGTTGCACTGTGTTTCCAAAGCTATGAAATATGATGTTCTTCTATGACACCATCATTAAAATTTAAAAGGCTAATTTAGAAACCACAAAACTATCAGGCAGATTTTCTTAGAGACTTGTTCTCTGGATACTGTCATTTGCTGATTTACTTATTAGCACAAACATGAGTTTAATTTGTTATACCCATATACATACTAATACCACATACATGGCAATAAATCATGTCATTTCCTCACTTACATTTTACCCAGAGGGTGATTTCTCAACTCTACCTTTCCCCTAGTAGTAGGAATATTGCTTTTCCTTCTCTACATATGATACAAGTTGGATTTCTGACTTAAATCCCTTAGTGAAATAATCATACTGTGGAACAGATACATTTTATTCTGGATTTTGAACACTGATAACTTTTTTTTTTAGAAGATCTAGATTAAGTCAACCTCTGAAAACTTAGATGACGTATCATTAAAAGCACTTAAAAACACAAGTCAATGTCCTAAGTCAGAAATTTGGAACTAAATCCTTAGCAGAGAGTTGTTTTTTCTTTTTTGTGTGTGTTAATTCTAATGAGAATGGAAAACGTAATTTTTAGCTATGCACTGGGCATCCCAAGTAGGGAATATACTCATTTTGAGAAAAATTTGACCCTTTTCTAAATACTTAAGTGCACAAATCCCAAACAAAATAGTATTTAAGAGACTTGTAGAAAAATACATTTTGAACATGAATGCTTCTACTTGCTAAAATCTTTTAATTTCTTTTTTTCAGTTTTAGCATGTTAAAAGTTCTTTTTGAGAGCAATATTGAACTGCATATGTTCAATAAATTGTTAAACCTGAATAGGAAATCAAATCTGAAAAATTAGCAAGAAAAATGTTCTCTTTCCCCTGAATTACCAAGTTGATCTATCTAAAACTTTTACCCTGGAGAGAGCTGATTTGAACTTTTACCTTAAATAGCTGTTCTAAAACCTCAGTTCGCTTACTTAAAATAACTCTGAATTAGGAAAATAGCCAAAGGCACAAGAAAGTAAGTACTTTACAAACTTAGAAAATGAATCTCAATCAGCAAAAAGAAAACAAATTAAACAACAGAAAAGAACTGAAGTGTACACATATGAGTTGCACTTTCACCAGAATTATCTTTTTTCTGTGTCTCATAAATTTGGAAAACAATCAACAGCTCTTTCTCACTATTTTCTTTCTTCTCTTTCCCCATTTTCTTCTGATTTATTTGGTTCAAAATGATTCTCTCTTTTTTTTTATCACTATTCACTTCTCTCCATTTTGAATTTAAATATTTCCCCGTGCTATTCTTATTTCACACCCTCTGAGAAAAGATAGCCCCTTTTTACCCTTAAACTTACCATAAATTCTTTCTGTAGAGAGTTTTCTGTTCAAATGGAATTGAGATATAACTACTAGAAAATCCCTTTAGAATGTAGAAGTCTATTTACTACCTTTTTACAAACATGCATTTTTGTGTCTAGGCAGTTTTACTAGGGATGGGCATTTAATATTCATGTATTAAGCTGTTCAATCTCAAAGAAACAATTTAAAATCCTTGAATCATACACTTCAACATCAACTTTTCAAGTGTCAAAAGTATAAAAGCCTTCTCTGCGAGGTCAGCTCCCCAGCTACCTCATCTGTTGATACTGAAGTAAGGGCTTTTCTGGGGCAAGATGCTGACTGCAGAAAATATAAAAACAGATACTTTTTAAATTTTAAGTCAGTAGAAGAATTCTAAGGGTAAAAGAGTTCGAAAAACTACACAAGTACAATTTCCTCTCTATAAGGAAGCTAATTTTCAGTAGAGTACATGGGTGTGTTAGTTGCTCAGTTGAGTCTGACTCTGCAACCCCACAAGGCTTCTCTGTCCATGGAATTCTCCAGGCAAGAATACTGGAGTGGGTAGCCATTTTCTTCTTCAGAGGAACTTCCTAAACCAGGGGTTGATCAAGGATCAAATTCAGATCCCTTGCATTGCAGGCAGACTCTTTAAGACTAAGTCACCAGGAAATGTGAACTAATTCAACTAGAAAATACATGTAAATGCCCATGTAAACCTCTATATCTCTCTTTATTGCTATCTCTAGATATAAATACAGATATCAATAATCTGTCAGTCTAGTGGAGAGACAAGAATCACATCCCTAATTATAATAGAGGTTTTTATAGAAAAATCATTATTAAATAATTATAAAATTGTTAACCAGATAGCTGAAAAGCTACAAGAAGTTAGCAATGTGGTAACAACTATAGGAAGCAGCTAAAACTCTGCTATAGTTTGAATATTTGTGTCTCCCTAAAATTCATATGTTGAAACCTCATCCCCAGTGTGATGGCATCTGTAATGAGGCCTTTGAGAGGTGACTAGATTCTGAGGATAAAATCCTATGAATTAAATTAGTGCCTTTATCAAAGAAGTTCCAGATAGATCCCTTACCACTTAAGCCATTTGAGGACACAGTGGGAGGGAGCTGTGAACTACAAAGCAGGATTCACCAGATGTCAAATCTTGCAGCATCTTGATCCTGGACTTCCCAGGCTCTGGAACTATGAGAAAAAAGCATTTATTTTGTTTATAAGCCAACCTATCTATTGTACTTGTTACAGCAGCTAACAAACTGAGGTTTGCCCTTCTATGCACGAATCATGATGACAAAGAAATAAAAAAGCCTTTCAAGGGGTAAAATGACACAAAGGAAAATATGTGCGTTTTTCTATAAGCTTTTTTTTTCAATAACTTTTATTTTCTATTTTCTGTTTCTTTTTCTTTTTTAATTTTTATATTTTTACAGAGTTTTGTTGTTTACTGCCATACATCTACCTGAATCAACCATAGGTATACAGATGTCCATCTGTGTGTTTTGTTTCTGAAATATGTACCATTTCAAAAGCAGTGGAAAAAATGAGTTGATTCTTTTGTTTCTGTTTTCATGACCCTTATAACAAACATGATACAGTCATTTTTGTTTCCCATATCAACATTTGAAAATTTTCCAGGCAAGAATACTAGGGGCCCAGGTGAAATCAAATTCAGATCCCTTGCATTGCAGGCAGACTCTTTAAGACTAAGTCACCAGGAAATGTGAACTAATTCAACTAGAAAATACATGTAAATGCCCATGTAAACCTCTATATCTCTCTTTATTGCTATCTCTAGATATAAATACAGATATCAATAATCTGTCAGTCTAGTGGAGAGACAAGAATCACATCCCTAATTATAATAGAGGTTTTTATAGAAAAATCATTATTAAATAATTATAAAATTGTTAACCAGATAGCTGAAAAGCTACAAGAAGTTAGCAATGTGGTAACAACTATAGGAAGCAGCTAAAACTCTGCTATAGTTTGAATATTTGTGTCTCCCTAAAATTCATATGTTGAAACCTCATCCCCAGTGTGATGGCATCTGTAATGAGGCCTTTGAGAGGTGACTAGATTCTGAGGATAAAATCCTATGAATTAAATTAGTGCCTTTATCAAAGAAGTTCCAGATAGATCCCTTACCACTTAAGCCATTTGAGGACACAGTGGGGGGGAGCTGTGAACTACAAAGCAGGATTCACCAGATGTCAAATCTTGCAGCATCTTGATCCTGGACTTCCCAGGCTCTGGAACTATGAAAAAAAAGCATTTATTTTGTTTATAAGCCAACCTATCTATTGTACTTGTTACAGCAGCTAACAAACTGAGGTTTGCCCTTCTATGCACGAATCATGATGACAAAGAAATAAAAAAGCCTTTCAAGGGGTAAAATGACACAAAGGAAAATATGTGCGTTTTTCTATAAGCTTTTTTTTTCAATAACTTTTATTTTCTATTTTCTGTTTCTTTTTCTTTTTTAATTTTTATATTTTTACAGAGTTTTGTTGTTTACTGCCATACATCTACCTGAATCAACCATAGGTATACAGATGTCCATCTGTGTGTTTTGTTTCTGAAATATGTACCATTTCAAAAGCAGTGGAAAAAATGAGTTGATTCTTTTGTTTCTGTTTTCATGACCCTTATAACAAACGTGATACAGTCATTTTTGTTTCCCATATCAACATTTGAATCCAGTTTTTCCAAAAATAATTTTCCTCACTAGATTTTAGTGAAGGGATACAAGCAACTGAAAGGCAAAACAGCCAACAAAGGTAATGTCAGAGATAAATGGAATGAAACAAAGAAAATGTTAATAGTATAAAACTAATCACAGAGAGAATGTTATATACATTGATTTTGAGAAACCTCCTCAAAGAGACAAAATTTGATGTAAATGAGGAGAAAAGTCAGCTATGCAAAACATTTTTCAGAAAGATGAATAGTCAGTGTAAAAGCTGAGACCTGACGTAGAAATTGGAAAGCATGTTTAAAGATGAATGTGAAGAAGACCAGTCTGGCTTTTGTAGACAGAGTAAGGGGAGCATACATGTAAAAGCTGAAGTTGTACAGGTGGGCAAGAACAGGCTATGGATGAACATGGGGGCTTCTGAAGTACACCATCATGATTCATGCAGTTTGCTTTTATTTTGGTGGGAGGAAAGCGATGGTTGAGGGGGTGGATCATGGAAAGTTTAAGCAAGGGAGTGATATAGTCACATTTACATTTTAACATTTAAAACCAGGCAGTCCTTCAGTACATTTTCTGTGCTTTCCACATTCCTATGTTGTGTGCACGCTATAACAGGAATATACTTCTGGGTTTATAATAACCCAGAGTTACTGGGTTGGAATCCAAATTTAATGTTGTTAAACCAGAACTTTAATAGTGCTACTCAAATGGAAGATCTATTTTCAAGACTCACTCTAAGAAAGAAGTAAATCTTGTTTCTAAGTGTGATCTCTCCCAAGGTACAGAAGAATTATGAATCTGATGATGATACAAATATTGCTATATAGGATTCTTATTGCAAAAATTAAAATTATAGCATCACATGATCAATTTAGATATCATATTAGAAGGAAGCAAGGCTTTTCCTGAAGGCCATAATAAAGTACGTTTGGAATAAATAAAATCTAATTCTAGTAATGAGAGACTCTCAGATAAAGAGCACATGTCACAGAAGATCACAAATAGCAAAAGAACAAACAGGACCACAAGAAAAGAATTCAGAACATAGTGTTTTCTTATGGCCATATAGATTAAAGGTTATCACAACCATTTCTTCAATTTTCCAGATAGAATTGGCAGGTTAATATATGAATTATCTCTTTATGTACAAAACTAAATGAAAGAACAGACTCTTTTAATAAGTTTTATTCTTTTGTACCTTCAAAAATATTTATAAAACTTCTTTTATATGCCAGAACTGTTGTAGGTACTGGGAACATACAAGTGAAAAGCATAATAAAAATGCTACATTCATGAAGCTTATACTTATGTGTTACTTATTGCAAAATAAATTTAGCCATCAAAACAAATTGTTAGTATATGTCATTCTCAATAAACTATGCATATATAGTTTATTGAGAATGGAGAGGGACTCATGGAGGTATTATGAGTTTGAACTAGAGGGAAGCAAGTAGTGAGAGAGATGAGACTCAAAGATGGAATCATGTTTGTAAGAAAAAATGATTCTTTTAAAATTTAATGGCTATCCAAAATTTCTTGTCAAAGAAGAGATTAAAAAGTTGTGCAGACTCAAACAAAATATGTGATGGCAATGGGCTTACCATAAATGGACTGAGAATTCACCAGGTTCTAAGGCCTGTTTTCATATCTTGTTAGTTTAATAATAAAATAAGGCAAATTGGAAAAGGAGAACCTAAAGGCTGTATATTGTCACCCTGCTTATTTGACTTATATTCAGAGTACATCATGTAAAAGGCCAGTCTGGATGAAGCACAAGCTGAAATCAAGATTGTCAGGAGAAATGTCAATAACCTCAGAAATGCAGATGACATTACTCTTATGGCAGAAAGTGAAGAGGAGCTAAAGAGCATCTTGATGAAGGTGAAATAGGATAGTGAAAAAGCTGGCCTATAACTCAACATTCAAAAAACAAAGATCATGGCATCTGGTCCCATTACTTCATGGCAAATAGATGGGCAAACAAGACAAACAGTAACAGATTATTTTCTTGGGCTCCAAAATCTCTGAGAATGGTGACCATAGCCATGAAGTTAAAAGACACTTGCTCTGAGAAAAGCAAAAGAAAAAGGACCACAAGAAAAGAATTCAGAACATAGTGTTTTCTTATGGCCATATAGATTAAAGGTTATCACAACCATTTCTTCAATTTTCCAGATAGAATTGGCAGGTTAATATATGAATTATCTCTTTATGTACAAAACTAAATGAAAGAACAGACTCTTTTAATAAGTTTTATTCTTTTGTACCTTCAAAAATATTTATAAAACTTCTTTTATATGCCAGAACTGTTGTAGGTACTGGGAACATACAAGTGAAAAGCATAATAAAAATGCTACATTCATGAAGCTTATACTTATGTGTTACTTATTGCAAAATAAATTTAGCCATCAAAACAAATTGTTAGTATATGTCATTCTCAATAAACTATGCATATATAGTTTATTGAGAATGGAGAGGGACTCATGGAGGTATTATGAGTTTGAACTAGAGGGAAGCAAGTAGTGAGAGAGATGAGACTCAAAGATGGAATCATGTTTGTAAGAAAAAATGATTCTTTTAAAATTTAATGGCTATCCAAAATTTCTTGTCAAAGAAGAGATTAAAAAGTTGTGCAGACTCAAACAAAATATGTGATGGCAATGGGCTTACCATAAATGGACTGAGAATTCACCAGGTTCTAAGGCCTGTTTTCATATCTTGTTAGTTTAATAATAAAATAAGGCAAATTGGAAAAGGAGAACCTAAAGGCTGTATATTGTCACCCTGCTTATTTGACTTATATTCAGAGTACATCATGTAAAAGGCCAGTCTGGATGAAGCACAAGCTGAAATCAAGATTGTCAGGAGAAATGTCAATAACCTCAGAAATGCAGATGACATTACTCTTATGGCAGAAAGTGAAGAGGAGCTAAAGAGCATCTTGATGAAGGTGAAATAGGATAGTGAAAAAGCTGGCCTATAACTCAACATTCAAAAAACAAAGATCATGGCATCTGGTCCCATTACTTCATGGCAAATAGATGGGCAAACAAGACAAACAGTAACAGATTATTTTCTTGGGCTCCAAAATCTCTGAGAATGGTGACCATAGCCATGAAGTTAAAAGACACTTGCTCCTTGGAAGAAAAGCTATGACAAACCTAGACAGAGTTTTCAAAAGCAGAGACATCACTTTGCTGAGAGAAGTCCATATAGTCAAAGTTATTGTTTTCCCAGTTAGTCATGTATGGATGTGAGAGTGGCACCATAAAGAAGGCTGAGCACCCAAGGACTGATGCTTTTGAACTCTGATGTTGAAGAAGACTCTTGTGAGTCTCTTGGACTCTAAGATCATAACAGTCAATCCTAAAGGAAATCAACTCTCAATATTCATTGGAAGGATTGATGCTGAAGTTTCAATACATTGGCCACCTGATGCAAAGAGATGACTCAAAGTCCCTGATGATGGGGAAAAATAGAGGGCAGAGGAGAAGGGCGGTGACAAAGGGTGAGATGTTTCAATGGCACAACTAAGTCAATCGACATGAATTTGAGGAAGCCCCAGGAAATGGTGATGGACAGGGAGGCCTAGCATTCTGTTGTCCATGGGGTTGCAGAGTCGGACACAACTGAGTGACTAAACAGAAATAGAAAAGGGCAGCAAATGATTAAAAGAAAACGAAAGAAGGAAAAATTGAAAGGAGAGATAGAGAATGGGAGGAAGGGATCAAGGAACAGATGGAGGAAAGGAGAGAAACCCATTCCCCATTGACTCTCTATTCCTAGGCACTAGACTTGGTCGAAGTTGATGAGTCTCCTCCTATCCACTTTTCCCAATCTTCCCAAATACTTTGTTACTTATCACCAAATTAGATTACAGATCTTATTTTTCTTTATAAAACAATTAATATGCTTTAAAAGACAAACATGCTCCAGATATACAATCACAGTCATTCACAGACAAGCTGGTATTTTAAGAATATACTGCTTACTGCCTGAAGACTATATCATTCTTTGTAGGAAGAAAGATTAGTAGGGCTATGCATCATTGTTCTCTTGACTAAAATAGTCCCTTGGTATGGGTTCTTTAACCATGTCAAGTTTATGACTTTTATTTCACATCTAAGTTACAATTTTCTTGGGCTCCAAAATCTCTGAGAATGGTGACCATAGCCATGAAGTTAAAAGACACTTGCTCCTTGGAAGAAAAGCTATGACAAACCTAGACAGAGTTTTCAAAAGCAGAGACATCACTTTGCTGAGAGAAGTCCATATAGTCAAAGTTATTGTTTTCCCAGTTAGTCATGTATGGATGTGAGAGTGGCACCATAAAGAAGGCTGAGCACCCAAGGACTGATGCTTTTGAACTCTGATGTTGAAGAAGACTCTTGTGAGTCTCTTGGACTCTAAGATCATAACAGTCAATCCTAAAGGAAATCAACTCTCAATATTCATTGGAAGGATTGATGCTGAAGTTTCAATACATTGGCCACCTGATGCAAAGAGATGACTCAAAGTCCCTGATGATGGGGAAAAATAGAGGGCAGAGGAGAAGGGCGGTGACAAAGGGTGAGATGTTTCAATGGCACAACTAAGTCAATCGACATGAATTTGAGGAAGCCCCAGGAAATGGTGATGGACAGGGAGGCCTAGCATTCTGTTGTCCATGGGGTTGCAGAGTCGGACACAACTGAGTGACTAAACAGAAATAGAAAAGGGCAGCAAATGATTAAAAGAAAACGAAAGAAGGAAAAATTGAAAGGAGAGATAGAGAATGGGAGGAAGGGATCAAGGAACAGATGGAGGAAAGGAGAGAAACCCATTCCCCATTGACTCTCTATTCCTAGGCACTAGACTTGGTCGAAGTTGATGAGTCTCCTCCTATCCACTTTTCCCAATCTTCCCAAATACTTTGTTACTTATCACCAAATTAGATTACAGATCTTATTTTTCTTTATAAAACAATTAATATGCTTTAAAAGACAAACATGCTCCAGATATACAATCACAGTCATTCACAGACAAGCTGGTATTTTAAGAATATACTGCTTACTGCCTGAAGACTATATCATTCTTTGTAGGAAGAAAGATTAGTAGGGCTATGCATCATTGTTCTCTTGACTAAAATAGTCCCTTGGTATGGGTTCTTTAACCATGTCAAGTTTATGACTTTTTATTTCACATCTAAGTTACAATTTTCTTAATTGAAAATCTGGGAAATTTCTGGATTAATATATTAGATTCACAATGTTTTCATATTAAGTGTACCCACATATCATATACATTGGATGAGAACAGGAAATGAAGAATAATTTACATACTGTGGAAATGGTGTTTCACTGATTATTTAAAGATTAATGCAAATTATTATGTATAATCATGACAATAGCCTCACTTTAGAACTGTAGAGTCCTATATTTTTAACCTTGTTTCCCACAGAGAACAAGTATAGTGCCCTTTTTGGTGAAAATGAAGAAATAAGATATCACTGAAACCCAATACTGATTTGATTGCATTTGTGGAAAGGTTCACTAACCAACCCATGTATAAAAGATAAACTCATAGTGAAATTGTAGCTTCTTCATAATGTATGCTGAGTCAAAAGTCAAGAATCAAATCCTTAAATCAGTTATCTTAATCTAAGACAGGATTAAATATTACTAGTGATTTGTAAAATTCAACTACTTAGGAAGCACAAAGTAAGGGGAGATCTGGAACAGCTCTTGTAGTTCCTCAAAAATACTTCTCTCAAAACTTCCTTGAAGGGCTTCCCCTGGTGGTCCAGTGGGTAAGGACACCACCTTGCAGTGCAAGGGGCGCCGGTTCGATCCCTGGCCTGGGAATATCCCACGTGCCGCGGAGCGGCTGGACTGATGTGTCCAATTACTGAGCCAGAGCTCTGGAGCGACAGACGCCACCACGATGGGAGGCCCACAGGAGCCAGAGAACAAAGACGGGTGAAAAATGGAGAAATGAAAGACCAACAGAAGTGGCCCGCCCGCTCCCCTTCCTCCACAACCCGACCCCCGCCCAAAATAAATAAATAAACAAATCTTAAAAAAAAAAAAAAACTTCCTTGAAGAAGTATATATACCACTGGTAAACCATCTTTCTGAAAATTTAAAATAAAATCAGATCAAGCCTGTAGCACCAATTACTGATTTAAACAGTATAGATAAAAATGTTGAAGTCTAAGAACAGATCCAAGCAAAAAGGAACAACATTCAGATAAATAATGAAAATACTCTACAAAAAGACTGGTTAAGAAAATAGAGAATTCTCATCTCGTTTCCAGTCTGACCTGTTAGAAACTAGAAGTTGCCACACCTTCCTAACAAAACGTAAAAAGCATGACAAATTGAAAAAAACAGTTTTTCTTGCCTCCACAAGAGAATGTTGGTAACGGGTCAAACCGCTGTCTCCAAAATTGTAAGATACCAACACAGGAATACAGAGAATCACAACTTACCAAGAGCAGAAGCTTCCGCAGGGATCAAACAGGGAAATCAGAACTGTGACTGACAAAATGCTGGAGGCTCAACATGGACACCTCTGAGAGATAAAAGCAAGACAGGGAACCAGTCATTCATTCGAGAGATGCTATATTTCTGTGAAATTTACCTCCCAAGAGTCCCACCAGGTTCTCACAGTGAAAACAGGAGAAAAATCACCTTGCATTTCGGATAGAGGAGAGGGAAAAGGGACCATTTTGAATTCCGCCCAGCACAGCACTTGGTTCTTAACAAGATCTGCTCAGGGGAGAAACTATTTAACTGAAAGCTACGTTGCTAAAGTTTAGGTACTTGATCTGGGGCGAGGGAGGGAATTTTTAAGTCCTGCTGCCTCTAGGCATCCAATCTCACTGAAAGGGATAGGGTTTGAAAAAGAGAAGCCTCACTTAAAGACTGAAACCTACTTCGAGTACTATATAGAATACTCCTCCTGCACCTATATCTCACCACTGCATTACCCTTTAAAGACCCTTTAAATATATATGTGTATTAAATTATCACTTTATACACATTAAAAAAGTACTTCTCTCAACATTATACAGGTGCTCTGTATATAAAACATACAACAGATATATTGTATAATAGATAAAGTCTCTGTAAATTGTGCTTATAATCTCACACAAAGAGAGCACTGAAGTTATAAAACATCTCCACTTTAACTCCTTTGATGTCTAAGTACTGTACAGCTTTACCACATTCTCCAGAAAGTCATGTCTCATAAGTACATAGATTTGTAGGGTTCTTGTCATTATTGTTGCTGCCATAAGCAATTGTCAACAGGGGATATCCTCCTCAAAGCATTCCATATGTAAGGATTCTGTTCCTAAGAAGTACCCAGAGTCCAGGTCACCTGGCTTTATTTTTCTCTTCCCCTGGAAGCACCTCCTCTCCATCTGTTATTGTTGTTGTTTAGTCATTGAGTCACATCTGACTCTTTGTGACACCAATGGACTGTAGCCTGCCAGGCTCCTCTGTCCATGGGATTTCCCAGGCAAGAATACTGGGATAGGTTACTATTTCCTTCTTCAGGGAATATTCCTGACCCAGGGGTTTCCTGCGTGACCTGTACTGGCAGGCAGATTTTTATGAGCCACCAGAGTGTCCCCCTCCCACAATAACTAGGATGAATGAATCACACAGAGATTAGTTGCTTTGATTTCTCCCTTCACATATTTAGACAACAGTGCTTACAAAAGAGAGAAAGAATAACAATCTATGCTTACTGAAAGTAAGTTTGTAATCCTATTAAAAATAGAGTTACACATTGAATTCTCATCATAAGTTGCCTGCTGACCAAACAAATTTCCTGGACATCAGGCAGGTTTTGCCTCCTTAATGGAAACAGTGTTGCTTTTATTTACATTCATTGGGTAAAATAGGCTTTACTGAAAGGGATTTAGGTACTTGATCTGGGGCGAGGAGGAATTTTAAGTCCTGCTGCCTCTAGGCATCCAATCTCACTGAAAGGGATAGGGTTTGAAAAAGAGAAGCCTCACTTAAAGACTGAAACCTACTTCGAGTACTATATAGAATACTCCTCCTGCACCTATATCTCACCACTGCATTACCCTTTAAAGACCCTTTAAATATATATGTGTATTAAATTATCACTTTATACACATTAAAAAAGTACTTCTCTCAACATTATACAGGTGCTCTGTATATAAAACATACAACAGATATATTGTATAATAGATAAAGTCTCTGTAAATTGTGCTTATAATCTCACACAAAAGAGAGCACTGAAGTTATAAAACATCTCCACTTTAACTCCTTTGATGTCTAAGTACTGTACAGCTTTACCACATTCTCCAGAAAGTCATGTCTCATAAGTACATAGATTTGTAGGGTTCTTGTCATTATTGTTGCTGCCATAAGCAATTGTCAACAGGGGATATCCTCCTCAAAGCATTCCATATGTAAGGATTCTGTTCCTAAGAAGTACCCAGAGTCCAGGTCACCTGGCTTTATTTTTCTCTTCCCCTGGAAGCACCTCCTCTCCATCTGTTATTGTTGTTGTTTAGTCATTGAGTCACATCTGACTCTTTGTGACACCAATGGACTGTAGCCTGCCAGGCTCCTCTGTCCATGGGATTTCCCAGGCAAGAATACTGGGATAGGTTACTATTTCCTTCTTCAGGGAATATTCCTGACCCAGGGGTTTCCTGCGTGACCTGTACTGGCAGGCAGATTTTTATGAGCCACCAGAGTGTCCCCCTCCCACAATAACTAGGATGAATGAATCACACAGAGATTAGTTGCTTTGATTTCTCCCTTCACATATTTAGACAACAGTGCTTACAAAAGAGAGAAAGAATAACAATCTATGCTTACTGAAAGTAAGTTTGTAATCCTATTAAAAATAGAGTTACACATTGAATTCTCATCATAAGTTGCCTGCTGACCAAACAAATTTCCTGGACATCAGGCAGGTTTTGCCCTCCTTAATGGAAACAGTGTTGCTGTAGAAGTATGATTTACATTCATTGGGTAAAATAGCTTTATTTTTAGAAAGGACAAAAGCAGCTTCTCAAAGACATCCATTAAAACAGCAACAACAAAAAACCTTTTAAAATTAAGGAGCAGGTATTTTGATTTTAATAAAAATTAGTTGAAGATGAAACATATTGGTCATCATTTTGATGATGTCAAATATATCAATCTAACTCAGTACATCATTTTTAAAATATATTTAGCTTGAAATTCTTTTATCTTAAATCCTAAGGAAAAACTGAGGATTCCTGGCAAATAAATTTTTTGTGTTTTTGATATTTTAAATATCTCAGTATTTAGTCATTAATATTTGAACTCAGAAAAACAGTTTTGACTTGTAATATTTTCATTTGTATATGTAATATTTGAATATCTAAACTCATACAAACAATTTACACATGTAGCTGTGTTCAAAACAGTTGTAATGTTATTATATCCAAGTCACATCCCAATTAAATGTAACTGAAAGAAACTAACAGATACGGCTGCTGATATAAATCTAGTTGTTAGAGGCAAGATAGGCAGAGTTCATTTCTTTCTTTCCTAGTGTTGGAAGTAAAGTAAATTTGCCTAGCACTTTCTGTGATCCAGGAACTGTACTAAGTACATTTTCTATAACTTTAAGCCATCAATATTATTATTCTTTATTTACAGATGAAAAATCTCTGAACTTCAGAGAAGTTAAATAAAAAGGTGCATGATCACATAGCTATTAGTTATATAATTTAACTCAGATTCAGATTAAACACCACAATGATTCTCTTCTCACTCAAGCCATAAAATATATATATATATTTATTTATATATATAAATATATATATTTATATATAATAAATATATTATATTTATAAATATATATGTGTTTATTATATATAAATATATATATTTATATGTAAATTTATATATAAATTTATTTATATATATATATATATCACTGGTACTTATTGCATTGGTCAAACTAAAGCCCAGCCAAATAAAGTTCTAATACAATTATACAATAGAAATATGATCAAAATGCAAATACTGGCTAATATGTAACTTTATATTTCTAGTGGTCATATTTATAAAGTTGCAATTTATTTCATTTAAACAAAATTACTATTTTGCATGTATCAATGTGAAATTGTTAAAGAGCTATTTTGCATTCTTCATTTTTTGTATGTCATCTTCTAAATGAAGTGTGCATTTTTACCCCCTTAGATTAAGCTTGAAATTCTTTTATCTTAAATCCTAAGGAAAAACTGAGGATTCCTGGCAAATAAATTTTTGTGTTTTGATATTTTAAATATCTCAGTATTTAGTCATTAATATTTGAACTCAAAAAAACAGTTTTGACTTGTAATATTTTCATTTGTATATGTAATATTTGAATATCTAAACTCATACAAACAATTTACACATGTAGCTGTGTTCAAAACAGTTGTAATGTTATTATATCCAAGTCACATCCCAATTAAATGTAACTGAAAGAAACTAACAGATACGGCTGCTGATATAAATCTAGTTGTTAGAGGCAAGATAGGCAGAGTTCATTTCTTTCTTTCCTAGTGTTGGAAGTAAAGTAAATTTGCCTAGCACTTTCTGTGATCCAGGAACTGTACTAAGTACATTTTCTATAACTTTAAGCCATCAATATTATTATTCTTTATTTACAGATGAAAAATCTCTGAACTTCAGAGAAGTTAAATAAAAAGGTGCATGATCACATAGCTATTAGTTATATAATTTAACTCAGATTCAGATTAAACACCACAATGATTCTCTTCTCACTCAAGCCATAAAATATATATATATATTTATTTATATATATAAATATATATATTTATATATAATAAATATATTATATTTATAAATATATATGTGTTTATTATATATAAATATATATATTTATATGTAAATTTATATATAAATTTATTTATATATATATATATATCACTGGTACTTATTGCATTGGTCAAACTAAAGCCCAGCCAAATAAAGTTCTAATACAATTATACAATAGAAATATGATCAAAATGCAAATACTGGCTAATATGTAACTTTATATTTCTAGTGGTCATATTTATAAAGTTGCAATTTATTTCATTTAAACAAAATTACTATTTTGCATGTATCAATGTGAAATTGTTAAAGAGCTATTTTGCATTCTTCATTTTTTGTATGTCATCTTCTAAATGAAGTGTGCATTTTACACTTAGATAACCCTTCTATTCAGATTAGCCACATTTCAAGTGTTGCAGTAGTCATGGCTAGAATAAATAAACCTGTGACTAGTGGATACAATTTAGCACAGTGCAGTTTTGATGAATATGGGACTCTTTACTTTCAATTTAGAATTATGATTTTTCTTTTTCTATAGGGTTTCTGCCTTTATGCATACATTTAATAATTCTTACTGGACAAGGGCCAGAGAATCAGAGTAGGAAGGTGCTTAGCCAGTTTCATTTTGCAGTTTTATCAAAGTGACTAGAGTTTAGCGACCCACCAGCCTTAATCCCATTCTTCATCCTCACTCAAGTATTCTCTCGAAACCAAATATGGTTATCACCACATCGACATCCAATGGTCCAATAAAGATACTTCAGAAGCAGCAGACATTCTCTGGTAGGTGAGAGAACCAGTATTTAAACTGGAGTTTTCAAAAATTCTCTCCATCATATGTATAGTTCTAATGTACCTAAAGTGGGTATTTCTATGTCATTTCATGATGAAATAACAAAGTTTATTTTTCTTGGATTTTTTTCACACAAATATGTAGCTATATCTATATTTTAAAATATTTCTTGAACCTTTCTACTCATCTTGCTTCCATATGTGCATAGTCTTCTGCCTAGCTGTCATCATATATATTTGTCATATATTTCCATGCCATGCTTATTAAATAAGCAAGTGCTTGTTCCTTCACCTTCATTGGCATTTGCTAAGTATTTGCTTAGATCTATTTCAATAAACTTCCGTCTTGGCTAGGAGTGTCTCCAAACTGAGTGAGGTGTGCTCAGTCGTGTCTGTGCAACCCCATGGATTGTAGCCCACCAGCTCCTCTGTTCATGGAATTTTCCAAGCAAGAATACTGAAGTGAGTTGCCATGTTCTACTACAGGGATCTTCCAGACCAAGGGATCAAACCTGCACCATCTGCATGGGCAGGTGGATTCTTTGCCACTTCACCACCTGGGAACTGCACACTAATATAAAACAGAGATTTATCAGTTTCCCAAGTGAAAATAAATCAGAATTCCTCCACTAATTTCATATAGTAAAAGTTTTTTTTTTCCCCAGATAGACCATGTTCTTCTCCATCTGTATGTTGCAAAGATAAAAATGACAAAGTTGACCTCTGAATGTTTCTTCTTTAATGAAGAGCATGTGTGACTACCGGTGTATGTAGCCACACATGATTATTGGAGAAAAAGGCAAATGGAACTTCTAGAAACAGTGCAGATTCTGTGTGAAATCAATTGATAAATCTACTCTTATACCTAATGAAATAGTCCTCTCTAAAAGATCAGATCCTGAAAATATAGACAGTGTCCACATATGGCAAGGTCAGGGCTTGAACAGTTCCATTCCTTTTCAATACTTGCTACTCAGAGATTTCCAGGAGTCTCATGCTGCAGCGAGACACCATAGCTTTCCCCACCAGCCATTTTTTTAATCCCATCTTCTGCCCAATAAGAAGATACTTGCCTTGACCTTATAACTCCATCCACAAATTAAATATACCTGCCCTAACTTCATGGGTCAAAGACAAATTACCTCACATGAGTACGTGAACAAAATCTTCCAGGAATCTACTATTTTTCATAGAATAGCATCTAAAGTCCTCATGGACTCAAAACCCAATGCTTTCTGGCTTGTAAGTGTGTCCTGATTTCATTTCCTTCCATTTTTCATCTCTGTTACCCCTTTTAGCTGTATTTTTTCTTCTTGCTTCTAAGTCAATCAAGTATACTCTGTCCCTAGTGATTTTTTACTTTATCTGCAGTACTCTTCAACCAGCTATTAGTATGTTCACCTCTTCATGCATTTGGGTCTCTGTTCAGAGGTCCTCTGTTCACCATAGCAGAAGAGAGATTTCCAATCTCCACCCCTTCTGCTTTCTCTTCAGTAAAAAATATTATCAGGTGTATTATATACTACATATGCATTTGTCTATATTTTACTGTCTATCATTCCCAAAACTCACTATGATGGATGCCACAGGCATAGGAGCTATTTGAAAATGCACTTTCTATTAATGTATGACTCATTTTCCATAATGAAGATAATCACTGCCATGTATTGAGTGTTTATTTGAACAAAATACTTTGTGTCATATATTGGAATTTAAAAATGTATATCCTTTTGATAATTCTATGAGCAGATAGAATAATTTCTATTTTATAGATGAGGATATTGAGGCCAGATGGAAACCTTATATTTTTTTAAAAATTTCTGTATAGTATAAAACTCCATAAAAATGTTTTAGCTTTATTCACAGTCATGGAGATCAAGGGAGACCTGAATGAAGTTCTGTGGTAGTGATTTAGGTCCCATGATAGGCACATAGGAAACATATTTTCAGACTGAATTGTCTTTAACCATTCAGCAAATAGTATCACTTACATGACTACTTCTTTAATCTGCTACCTGTAACGGTGCCTCCTGAGAAGAGGGTCATTTTTTTTTTTCTGGAATTGTACCCTTTGGGTTTTAAGTGACTTGTGTTGTGAATCTATGACCTTTTACTCCTGCCTCTGAATCATTATTCTAAAATTAATTCCCTTTGTCTTACTGTTGCTGTCACTCTTACCTCATGGGTTTAAATCAGTGCAGTTGTTCAGGCTAATACCTGTGCTAATCCTGACACCTATATTCACCATGTTAAGACATGTTCTCAGCTCACCTATTATATCACTGGTGCTCACCCCTGAAACACAGCCCATTGACAAGCTTCATCTACATTTAGAAAATGGTGAGGATGTCAAATATTTATTCCTTTTAAAAAATTTAATCTGTTCACCTTGGGGCCTGATTACAGAATATCTTAATGCTTACAAATTTCTTTAGTGACATAGCACTAGTTTTTTTCCTAGGAAACAAATGTGTTTATACTGCACTACACACTCCTTAATCACTAAATTCTATCACTTCTTTGTGAATGTATAGTTTCTAAATATTGTTTGTTTTTATAGGAGTTACCAGCTACAGTATCACTGAGGATAAATTTACAAACACATTAGCAGTTAAAGATTATTTCAATTTATCCTAAAATATGAGAGAGAAGCTTAATGAAGCAAGCTTAAAACAAAAATGCATATTCATTTATGACTGAGTTGCCACAGGCATAGGAGCTATTTGAAAATGCACTTTCTATTAATGTATGACTCATTTTCCATAATGAAGATAATCACTGCCATGTATTGAGTGTTTATTTGAACAAAATACTTTGTGTCATATATTGGAATTTAAAAATGTATATCCTTTTGATAATTCTATGAGCAGATAGAATAATTTCTATTTTATAGATGAGGATATTGAGGCCAGATGGAAACCTTATATTTTTTTAAAAATTTCTGTATAGTATAAAACTCCATAAAAATGTTTTAGCTTTATTCACAGTCATGGAGATCAAGGGAGACCTGAATGAAGTTCTGTGGTAGTGATTTAGGTCCCATGATAGGCACATAGGAAACATATTTTCAGACTGAATTGTCTTTAACCATTCAGCAAATAGTATCACTTACATGACTACTTCTTTAATCTGCTACCTGTAACGGTGCCTCCTGAGAAGAGGGTCATTTTTTTTTTTCTGGAATTGTACCCTTTGGGTTTTAAGTGACTTGTGTTGTGAATCTATGACCTTTTACTCCTGCCTCTGAATCATTATTCTAAAATTAATTCCCTTTGTCTTACTGTTGCTGTCACTCTTACCTCATGGGTTTAAATCAGTGCAGTTGTTCAGGCTAATACCTGTGCTAATCCTGACACCTATATTCACCATGTTAAGACATGTTCTCAGCTCACCTATTATATCACTGGTGCTCACCCCTGAAACACAGCCCATTGACAAGCTTCATCTACATTTAGAAAATGGTGAGGATGTCAAATATTTATTCCTTTTAAAAAATTTAATCTGTTCACCTTGGGGCCTGATTACAGAATATCTTAATGCTTACAAATTTCTTTAGTGACATAGCACTAGTTTTTTTCCTAGGAAACAAATGTGTTTATACTGCACTACACACTCCTTAATCACTAAATTCTATCACTTCTTTGTGAATGTATAGTTTCTAAATATTGTTTGTTTTTATAGGAGTTACCAGCTACAGTATCACTGAGGATAAATTTACAAACACATTAGCAGTTAAAGATTATTTCAATTTATCCTAAAATATGAGAGAGAAGCTTAATGAAGCAAGCTTAAAACAAAAATGCATATTCATTTATGACTGAGTTGCATGTATTACTCTGAGAGACATGTGTACTTACCTCCGTTGTCATCCCAATTTCATCCTTTTATCACAGAAGAGATAGGTTAGTCATTTCTACAGTCAAAACACTCATTTGGATTTGGAGGTCTTTCTCTTCTAACCAAATATTAACTGAAAGCTATTAGGAGCCCACAGAAGGGACAATGCATTTTTAAAGTGACATTTTAGCATTCAAACCATTCATATTCCTCGATTTGAATATAATTTTTATCTAAATGATTTCAGAGGAAAATGGATTCATTTGACTACAGTGCTTCTAAGATCAGTGGGAAGCTCATCATCTTAATATTGAATCTGTAAATCCTTTCCACTAGGGATGATTAACAGCTTTGTCAAGTGTTTATTTTACTTTAAGAAGAATATGTAATTTCCTGGTATAACCCAGACAGATCTGTCTATTTCTTCCTTCACATGTCACATTCATGCCATAGACTGAAATGATACAGTAAGATGATAGCCTAACAAGTTTTTATAATTTAATGAGCACACATCAGTCTGTTCTATGATTCATTTCTACTTGATAAAAAAGAAATCTTCAACAATACTGATAAGAAGCAATAATAGTGAATAACTTCCAGATGGCACTTTTGCTATACTGCACGTGTGGTCCAAGCTACCCACGGACAAAAACTTCTATTACAAAGTAAATGGTACTCAATACCTGTGCTAATCCTGATTATAGACATGTTCTCAGCTCACCTATTATATCACTGGTGCTCACCCCTGAAACACAGCCCATTGACAAGCTTCATCTACATTTAGAAAATGGTGAGGATGTCAAATATTTATTCCTTTTAAAAAATTTAATCTGTTCACCTTGGGGCCTGATTACAGAATATCTTAATGCTTACAAATTTCTTTAGTGACATAGCACTAGTTTTTTTCCTAGGAAACAAATGTGTTTATACTGCACTACACACTCCTTAATCACTAAATTCTATCACTTCTTTGTGAATGTATAGTTTCTAAATATTGTTTGTTTTTATAGGAGTTACCAGCTACAGTATCACTGAGGATAAATTTACAAACACATTAGCAGTTAAAGATTATTTCAATTTATCCTAAAATATGAGAGAGAAGCTTAATGAAGCAAGCTTAAAACAAAAATGCATATTCATTTATGACTGAGTTGCATGTATTACTCTGAGAGACATGTGTACTTACCTCCGTTGTCATCCCAATTTCATCCTTTTATCACAGAAGAGATAGGTTAGTCATTTCTACAGTCAAAACACTCATTTGGATTTGGAGGTCTTTCTCTTCTAACCAAATATTAACTGAAAGCTATTAGGAGCCCACAGAAGGGACAATGCATTTTTAAAGTGACATTTTAGCATTCAAACCATTCATATTCCTCGATTTGAATATAATTTTTATCTAAATGATTTCAGAGGAAAATGGATTCATTTGACTACAGTGCTTCTAAGATCAGTGGGAAGCTCATCATCTTAATATTGAATCTGTAAATCCTTTCCACTAGGGATGATTAACAGCTTTGTCAAGTGTTTATTTTACTTTAAGAAGAATATGTAATTTCCTGGTATAACCCAGACAGATCTGTCTATTTCTTCCTTCACATGTCACATTCATGCCATAGACTGAAATGATACAGTAAGATGATAGCCTAACAAGTTTTTATAATTTAATGAGCACACATCAGTCTGTTCTATGATTCATTTCTACTTGATAAAAAAGAAATCTTCAACAATACTGATAAGAAGCAATAATAGTGAATAACTTCCAGATGGCACTTTTGCTATACTGCACGTGTGGTCCAAGCTACCCACGGGACAAAAACTTCTATTAGTGCAAAGATGGATCAGTCCACATTTATTTTTACATTCAAAGCCTTGGTGAACCTACTCAATATGGTTCCAGTTGTTAAGCATATAGGAAGTAGGTAACTGTATAAAGAAATTTGTTTTCTTGGTTTGTTCACATATTCCAAAATCAACCAACAAGCAAAAGCAAAAATGGGAAAAATGAAAAATCATAGTGTTCAAATTTTATTTTTTGAAGTAACCATGAAATTACTCACATGTCTTGTCTTTGTGAAAAACTGAGAATTTGAAACATTATTGTATTTAACCATAATGTGTCTATTGTTTTCATTGAGGATTGAATAAAGGAATTTCAAGCAATCAAAACCCACAGATAGTAAGATTAAATTTTCTTTCTATAGTTTCTGTGAGGAGGAAATCGATAATTAGGGAAAGCAAGCTGGTTGAGGAGTTCGGTCCAGAAGTAGCTTCTCAGTGTTTACAAGATAAGTTTTTCACCTAGTTCTTAGAAATTATAATTCATGTTCAGGGTGGTGATGATTTTGAGGTATAATAAACTACAGAAATAGGATTGAATTAAGTTCACTATATTAGGATAGATAAGAAAACATATTTTATAAAGTTTCACAACTAAAATTCAATCTATTCTCACCCTAATTTAATCAGAAGTTCAGCTAACCAGAACACAACCCAGAAACTGAGAATTCTGTTTATTGGAACTTTGCATGTCTTAAATTTTGTACTGAAACAAGGAAATATATGTATATTTAAATTTGATCATTCTCTTTATGCAAAATGAGAGAAAAAGAAGCCAAAAACATAGTCAAAGATTCATGCCCATGGGACAGCTTTGTCAAGTGTTTTTTACAGGTATACCGATCCCAGACAGATCTGTCTATTTCTTCCTTCACATGTCACATTCATGCCATAGACTGAAATGATACAGTAAGATGATAGCCTAACAAGTTTTTATAATTTAATGAGCACACATCAGTCTGTTCTATGATTCATTTCTACTTGATAAAAAAGAAATCTTCAACAATACTGATAAGAAGCAATAATAGTGAATAACTTCCAGATGGCACTTTTGCTATACTGCACGTGTGGTCCAAGCTACCCACGGGACAAAAACTTCTATTAGTGCAAAGATGGATCAGTCCACATTTATTTTTACATTCAAAGCCTTGGTGAACCTACTCAATATGGTTCCAGTTGTTAAGCATATAGGAAGTAGGTAACTGTATAAAGAAATTTGTTTTCTTGGTTTGTTCACATATTCCAAAATCAACCAACAAGCAAAAGCAAAAATGGGAAAAATGAAAAATCATAGTGTTCAAATTTTATTTTTTGAAGTAACCATGAAATTACTCACATGTCTTGTCTTTGTGAAAAACTGAGAATTTGAAACATTATTGTATTTAACCATAATGTGTCTATTGTTTTCATTGAGGATTGAATAAAGGAATTTCAAGCAATCAAAACCCACAGATAGTAAGATTAAATTTTCTTTCTATAGTTTCTGTGAGGAGGAAATCGATAATTAGGGAAAGCAAGCTGGTTGAGGAGTTCGGTCCAGAAGTAGCTTCTCAGTGTTTACAAGATAAGTTTTTTCACCTAGTTCTTAGAAATTATAATTCATGTTCAGGGTGGTGATGATTTTGAGGTATAATAAACTACAGAAATAGGATTGAATTAAGTTCACTATATTAGGATAGATAAGAAAACATATTTTATAAAGTTTCACAACTAAAATTCAATCTATTCTCACCCTAATTTAATCAGAAGTTCAGCTAACCAGAACACAACCCAGAAACTGAGAATTCTGTTTATTGGAACTTTGCATGTCTTAAATTTTGTACTGAAACAAGGAAATATATGTATATTTAAATTTGATCATTCTCTTTATGCAAAATGAGAGAAAAAAGAAGCCAAAAAACATAGTCAAAGAGGTTATTTTGGGGCTTCCCTGGTGGTCCAGTGGGTAAGGACACCACCTTGCAGTGCAAGGGGCCCCGGTTCGATTCCTGGCCTGGGAAGATCCCACGTGCCGCAGAGCGGCTGGACCGATGTGTCCAATCACCGAGCCGGAGCTCTGGAGCGCATGCGCGCGGAGCCGGTGCTCTGCGACAATAGACGCCACCGCTATGGGAGGCCCGCAGGAGCCAAAGAACAAAGACGGATGAACATAGAGAAACGAAAGACCAATAGAAGTAGCCCACCTGCTCTCCTCCCTCCCCACCCCACCCCCCAAAAATAAATAAATAAATCTTTAAAAAAAAAAAAAAGGTTATTTTGCTCATATCAAAATGATCATTTTTTTTTAAATAATTGCACTTACTCTTTTTTTGACTATGCTGGGTTTTTTATTGCTGTACCAGTTTTTCTCTAGATGTGGCAAGTAGAACCTCTTCTCTAGTGGTGAACAGGCTTCTTATTACTGTGGCTTCTCTTGTTGCACCATACAGGTTCTAGGGCACCTAGGCTCTAAGGCACTTAAGGCTTCTGGGGTCTCATGCACAGGCTCATTAACTGCTGCACATGGGTTTAGTTGCTCAGTGGTATGTGGGGTCTTCCGGGATTAGGGATGGAACCTGTGTCTCCTACACTGGCAGGCAGATTTTTTACCACTGAGCCACCAGGGAAGCCCCAAATGATCATATTTTCTGATTGAAATTTGTAAAATTTTATTAATATGTCCACCATCACCAAAATCTAAACCTACTAATACAAATTTATATGGAACGATTGCCTCAGTATTGGAAAATAACATTTTCTAAATCACAGTTTTCAAAATGCCATTTAGTTAGTGACAAATCATGTTAATTATCTTTCTTTATAAATATATGGTGAGGACACAAATGTTTTAATAATCCAAGATCCATAGCTTTATTCCACTTTTAAATAGTATCAAGTATTTTCAGAGAGTAATGTATGTTATTTCTTTTTAATTTCCTGGTCAAAGTCTAAAATATAAATTGCAAATTAGAGAATCCTTTGAGGATAGAGTTCAGAAAAGGAACTGTTTCAAGGTAAGTTTTATATTAGTTTCACTCATTTTAATGAGCCTTTGTTAGAAACCAAGCAAGCAAATACTCTAAAACCAAAGGGTTACATGCAAGCTATCTTTTAAAGAAACCATCATAAATCAGAACCTCTAACTGTATGCTTGTATTATCAGGTTGACACAACAAAAGCATAAACTGATAGCTAAATGAGATAGCTTTTATTAAGAAAGTGAAGCTTCAAATTCGAATATCAACTTATATATCAGGTTTGAAATAGGCTAGAGACACCCCAGTTGACAATGCATTTCTATTTAAATTAAAAGTTGGCACTGCTCTTCAGTATATGATGTAGAAAACAGATTCAGGAAAGTTTGTTTTTTAAAAATGAACACACGTTAATAAGAAAGCACGCACATGAATGCACGTACACACACTCACACACACACAGGGCAATAGTACAAAAATATATCATTGATCAGTGAGAATTAGATGAGTCGCTTTAATCCCTAGGAAGCTTGAAGGTTAAAAAAAAAAGAAAAAGAAAAAAAAGAAAACGTTGGATTCAAGGGACTGATTTTTCTCAGTACTTGATAACCTTGGGCTATCTGCTTATAACTACAAATTGTCCTTAGCTTGAAAAGAGCCTTTTAATATTTAAAATTATTGGTCTATAGTATCCCTGTAATTTCTTCAGCCATAGGGCTTCATTTCCTTTGATGTGTATCAAGGTTCCAACTGATATTACTACTATTCCTGCTGTCTCCTAGCCCTGAGAAAGGTTTCTATCTCTCTAAAACTGATAGTGATGATTGGTCTCCACTCCAAGAGGGAATTTTATCCATTTATATAATAGTGAGGCTCAGATGGACATGGTACTCTTATGAATAAGTTTTTTTTTTAAATATGGTGAGGACACAAATGTTTTAATAATCCAAGATCCATAGCTTTATTCCACTTTTAAATAGTATCAAGTATTTTCAGAGAGTAATGTATGTTATTTCTTTTTAATTTCCTGGTCAAAGTCTAAAATATAAATTGCAAATTAGAGAATCCTTTGAGGATAGAGTTCAGAAAAGGAACTGTTTCAAGGTAAGTTTTATATTAGTTTCACTCATTTTAATGAGCCTTTGTTAGAAACCAAGCAAGCAAATACTCTAAAACCAAAGGGTTACATGCAAGCTATCTTTTAAAGAAACCATCATAAATCAGAACCTCTAACTGTATGCTTGTATTATCAGGTTGACACAACAAAAGCATAAACTGATAGCTAAATGAGATAGCTTTTATTAAGAAAGTGAAGCTTCAAATTCGAATATCAACTTATATATCAGGTTTGAAATAGGCTAGAGACACCCCAGTTGACAATGCATTTCTATTTAAATTAAAAGTTGGCACTGCTCTTCAGTATATGATGTAGAAAACAGATTCAGGAAAGTTTGTTTTTTAAAAATGAACACACGTTAATAAGAAAGCACGCACATGAATGCACGTACACACACTCACACACACACAGGGCAATAGTACAAAAATATATCATTGATCAGTGAGAATTAGATGAGTCGCTTTAATCCCTAGGAAGCTTGAAGGTTAAAAAAAAAAGAAAAAGAAAAAAAAGAAAACGTTGGATTCAAGGGACTGATTTTTCTCAGTACTTGATAACCTTGGGCTATCTGCTTATAACTACAAATTGTCCTTAGCTTGAAAAGAGCCTTTTAATATTTAAAATTATTGGTCTATAGTATCCCTGTAATTTCTTCAGCCATAGGGCTTCATTTCCTTTGATGTGTATCAAGGTTCCAACTGATATTACTACTATTCCTGCTGTCTCCTAGCCCTGAGAAAGGTTTCTATCTCTCTAAAACTGATAGTGATGATTGGTCTCCACTCCAAGAGGGAATTTTATCCATTTATATAATAGTGAGGCTCAGATGGACATGGTACTCTTATGAATAAGATATTCCATATTTAAATTTAATCAGTATTTTATCACTTTTGGATTTGTTCCTCCAAGATTAAAGGTATCCACAATAAGTATCCCTAAAAAATAAAATCACATTAAGTCCAGAAAGACTAGCCTAGGCAGTTTCAGGATCTCTTTTAAAAATAGTTAATATATACACACAGAAGATAAAGTGGCAGAAACATTTTATTCTCTGTTGCTCTAATATTACTCAAATATTTTACAAGGAAAACAAACAGACAAGAAAACCTCCAACTCAACTAGAAGCAGAGCACTATATACAAAAATGTAGAAATTTGCTAATGTCACAGGAACTCACCTTCAACTGGGTTTTAAATATAGTAATAAAAATATCAATTGGATATTAATATATACCAAATCATTCTGACATATAAGACTAAAACAGCTGCTCTGTTACCTTTGTTTTTTCCAAACATGAAATATTTTAAAGTTTAGACTCCTTGAACCTGCATTACTATGAAAACACTAATTTTTTCCATCATTGATATATAAAATTAACTTTTAAAATAATCTGTTCCTGACTAGTGACTAGAAATTATTAGAGCATAACAAAGGCATTTGTCTTACAAAGCACTTTTATGTAGACATTTTCCTATATCTTTAACATTCATCTTGATTTTAGAAAATGAAATATACCACACACCTAAAAAATTAATATACTACAAAGTGAGATTAAAATAATTTTAAAACAGATTTTGAATAAAATATCAAAAAAAAAAAAAAACAGATTGATCAATGGATTCCTGAGATTACAGCCGTAAAGAAAAAGCACTTTTATTCCACACAATCATCAGGTGAGCTTTGACAACTTTAATAATACGCTGTCCCAAGAATGAAGAATTGGTGGTAATTACTTTCATCAAATACAAAGAAACAAAGCCTTCAATCTCATAATCCAAATAAGACCCTGAAGAACTCGAAGATGCCTTGAAGTCAATCCTTTAACTGACGAGAAATCAATGGGTGAATAAGATCACTGTGATAACTCTGGTGTCAATTCATTTTGAGTTAGAAAAGGACTGGAAACATTTTGCACCATGTAGCAAATGAAATGATTGTTACCAGGGTCAGCAGTCAAGATTTAAATAATCAGTGTTTGGAGGTACAAAATGAATTAGTCATTCTTCACAGAAGTCAAGTAATAATATACATGATTAACACTAAGATTTCTGCACTACAACTTTCCGAATAATTGAGAGAGAGGATTAAGAGGAAGGTATAAATAAAATACACAGATAAAATAAATTTTTCCTTTACACCTGTTATTTTTTGCAAACACATACAATGCAAAAATATTAATACTTCATATACACACACACACATATGTATATACATGTGTGTGAGTGCTCAGTTACTTCAATCATGTCTGACTCTTTGAGACTTTGTGGACTGTAGCTATCCAGACTCCTCTGTCTCTGAGATTCTCCAGTCAAGAATATTCGAGTGGGTTGCCATTTCCTAATCTTGGGGATCTTCCCAATCCAGGGATAGAATGTGCATCTCCTGTGTTTCCTGAAATGCAGGGGGATTCCTTGCCCACTGAGCTACCCGGGAATTCCATATATTTATATAATGAAAATACTCTTCATTCAACAATTGTTTTAAGTTATCTTTATCCTTTGACCTCAATCTTGTCATCAATCTTAATCTATAAATAGACCAGTAAATTTTCACTTTGTCAGCCACACTTTGAAGAAAACAGATCTTAAATATTGTTTCATTACTCCTCATTCTGAAAACAAATATCTACAGTGCTGTATATATAATCTTGATTTAGAAAATGAATATACCACAAAAAAAAGTGAGATTAAAATAATTTTAAAACAGATTTTGAATAAAATATCAACAAAAAAAACAGATTGATCAATGGATTCCTGAGATTACAGCCGTAAAGAAAAAGCACTTTTATTCCACACAATCATCAGGTGAGCTTTGACAACTTTAATAATACGCTGTCCCAAGAATGAAGAATTGGTGGTAATTACTTTCATCAAATACAAAGAAACAAAGCCTTCAATCTCATAATCCAAATAAGACCCTGAAGAACTCGAAGATGCCTTGAAGTCAATCCTTTAACTGACGAGAAATCAATGGGTGAATAAGATCACTGTGATAACTCTGGTGTCAATTCATTTTGAGTTAGAAAAGGACTGGAAACATTTTGCACCATGTAGCAAATGAAATGATTGTTACCAGGGTCAGCAGTCAAGATTTAAATAATCAGTGTTTGGAGGTACAAAATGAATTAGTCATTCTTCACAGAAGTCAAGTAATAATATACATGATTAACACTAAGATTTCTGCACTACAACTTTCCGAATAATTGAGAGAGAGGATTAAGAGGAAGGTATAAATAAAATACACAGATAAAATAAATTTTTCCTTTACACCTGTTATTTTTTGCAAACACATACAATGCAAAAATATTAATACTTCATATACACACACACACATATGTATATACATGTGTGTGAGTGCTCAGTTACTTCAATCATGTCTGACTCTTTGAGACTTTGTGGACTGTAGCTATCCAGACTCCTCTGTCTCTGAGATTCTCCAGTCAAGAATATTCGAGTGGGTTGCCATTTCCTAATCTTGGGGATCTTCCCAATCCAGGGATAGAATGTGCATCTCCTGTGTTTCCTGAAATGCAGGGGGATTCCTTGCCCACTGAGCTACCCGGGAATTCCATATATTTATATAATGAAAATACTCTTCATTCAACAATTGTTTTAAGTTATCTTTATCCTTTGACCTCAATCTTGTCATCAATCTTAATCTATAAATAGACCAGTAAATTTTCACTTTGTCAGCCACACTTTGAAGAAAACAGATCTTAAATATTGTTTCATTACTCCTCATTCTGAAAACAAATATCTACAGTGTGCTAGTAAATATTTATCAACCAACTTTGGAGGAAAAGAAAGAGCTTTGATGTGCAGCATTTGCTAATTACCATGGTGTAAATACTAGCAACTTTGCTGAATTCAAACTACCAATAGATTGACAGATGTCTTGAAAACTACTTGAAAATATAGCAATCAGTCCTTGAGCTAGTATCAACCTGTTCTGTGCAACACTAAATGAGCCTTCACATATCCCCCAAAATAAACACACACACACACACACACACACACATAAATATATATATATATAAATATACATACATACATATATGTACACATGCACATAATATATCCTTATCTTATATATTCTTATATATATAATATCCTTATACATAATATTAATATGTTAAAGCTTTAAACAAAATAGAATTTATATGTTTTTATCTTTTTTTTTTTAATTCTTTATTTTAAAAGTTTTACAGAGTTTTGTTGTTCACAGACATGTATGTTCCCAGATTAGTCATATGCATATCCCTGGTCCCCACCCCCCGAGTTCTCCCCATCCTGCCCCTCTGGACCATCGCCCCATGCCATTGTGAGCACTCCTATTCCCTTAGCACAATGACACTAGCTATCTTTTCCACACATAACAGTATAGGTTTCCATGTTACTCCCTCCATGCCTCCCCCTCCTTATTTCTTCGCCACAATGTCCCTATGTCTATCTATGCTCTGTCTGTTTTTTCATGAATTCACTGCGTGTGTTATCAAGACCGTCCTACTAGATTCCATATATGTGTGTTAGTATACTGTATTTGTCTTTCTCTTTTGGACTTACTTCACTTTTGATGATAGGTTCTAGAGCCAGCCACTTCATTAGGACTGAGTCTTCTGCATTTCTTTTAATAGCTGAGTAGTATTCCATTGTATATATGTACCAGAGCTTCTGGATCCATTCATTTGTCGATGGGCATCTAGGTTGCTTCCATGTTCTGGCTATTGTATAGAGAGCTGCAATGAACATTGGGGTACAGGTGCTTCTTTCAGTTTTGATTTCATCAGGATATAGGCCTAATAGTGGGATTGCTGGGTCAAAGGGTGCTTCTATTTTTAGTTTTTTAAGAAATCTCCATGCTGTCTTCCACAGAGGTTGTATCAATTTACATTCCCACCAACAATGCAAGAGGGTTCCCTTTTCTCCACACCCCCTCCAGCATTTGTTGTCTGTCGATTTGTTGATGATGGCCATTCTGACAGGTGTGAGGTGGTATCTCATTGTGGTTTTAATTTGCATTTCTCTGATAATAAGCGAGGTTGAGCATCATTTCATGTGCTCTTGGGCCATCTGTATGTCCTCTTTGGTGAGATGACTCTTTAGATCTTTTACCCATTTTTTGATTGGGTTGTTCGTTTTCCCTGTGCTGAGTTGTCTGAGTTGCTTGCAGATTTTGGAGATTAATTCTTTGTCTGTTGTTTCATTTGCTATGATTTTCTCCCACTCTGTGGGCTGTCTGTTCAGGTTTTTTGTAATTTCTTTTGCTGTACAAAAGCTTTTAAGTTTCATGAGGTCCCACAGGTTCATTTTTCTTTTCAGTTCCGCTATTTTAGTAGGCGGGTCAGAGAAGATCTTGCTTTGATTGATGTCCTTGAGGGTTTTGCCTATATTCTCCTCTAAGAGTTTGATGGTTTCACATATCCTCCAAAATAAACACACACACACACACACACACACACACACACACATATACATACATATATGTACACATGCACGTAATATATCCTTATCTTATATTCTTATATATATATATAATATCCTTACATATAATATTAAACATGTTAAAGTTTTAAACAAAATAGAATTTTCAAATAATTTTAAAAATATATATATTGCGCTTCCCTGGTGGTCCAGTGGGCAAAGACACCGTCTTGCAGTGCAAGGGGCACCGATTCGATCCCTGGCCTGGGAAGATCCCACGTGCTGCGGAGCAGATGGACAGATGTGTCCAATTATCGAGCCAGAGCTTCTGAGTCTTCTGCATTTCTTTTAACAGCTGAGTAGTATTCCATTGTATATATGTACCAGAGCTTCTGGATCCATTCATTTGTCGATGGGCATCTAGGTTGCTTCCATGTTCTGGCTATTGTATAGAGAGCTGCAATGAACATTGGGGTACAGGTGCTTCTTTCAGTTTTGATTTCATCAGGATATAGGCCTAATAGTGGGATTGCTGGGTCAAAGGGTGCTTCTATTTTTAGTTTTTTAAGAAATCTCCATGCTGTCTTCCACAGAGGTTGTATCAATTTACATTCCCACCAACAATGCAAGAGGGTTCCCTTTTCTCCACACCCCCTCCAGCATTTGTTGTCTGTCGATTTGTTGATGATGGCCATTCTGACAGGTGTGAGGTGGTATCTCATTGTGGTTTTAATTTGCATTTCTCTGATAATAAGCGAGGTTGAGCATCATTTCATGTGCTCTTGGGCCATCTGTATGTCCTCTTTGGTGAGATGACTCTTTAGATCTTTTACCCATTTTTTGATTGGGTTGTTCGTTTTTCCTGTGCTGAGTTGTCTGAGTTGCTTGCAGATTTTGGAGATTAATTCTTTGTCTGTTGTTTCATTTGCTATGATTTTCTCCCACTCTGTGGGCTGTCTGTTCAGGTTTTTTGTAATTTCTTTTGCTGTACAAAAGCTTTTAAGTTTCATGAGGTCCCACAGGTTCATTTTTCTTTTCAGTTCCGCTATTTTAGTAGGCGGGTCAGAGAAGATCTTGCTTTGATTGATGTCCTTGAGGGTTTTGCCTATATTCTCCTCTAAGAGTTTGATGGTTTCACATATCCTCCAAAATAAACACACACACACACACACACACACACACACACACATATACATACATATATGTACACATGCACGTAATATATCCTTATCTTATATTCTTATATATATATATAATATCCTTACATATAATATTAAACATGTTAAAGTTTTAAACAAAATAGAATTTTCAAATAATTTTAAAAATATATATATTGCGCTTCCCTGGTGGTCCAGTGGGCAAAGACACCGTCTTGCAGTGCAAGGGGCACCGATTCGATCCCTGGCCTGGGAAGATCCCACGTGCTGCGGAGCAGATGGACAGATGTGTCCAATTATCGAGCCAGAGCTCTAGAACGCGTGTGCTCAGAGTCTGTGCTCTGCGACAACAGAGGCCACAGCGATGGAAGGCCCACATGGCCAAAGAACATAGACGGATGAAAATAAATAAATAAAGGACCAATAGAAGTGGCCTGCCCGCCCCCACCCTCCCTAACGGCGCCCCCCCCCCAAAGCTCTAAATTTTATGCCTTATTTCCATCTAATTTTTCCAAATCCCTCACCACAATTGATGAACTATGTCTCCTCCATGGTGAGGGTAAACTTCATTTGTGATTATCTGTGAATTCCAGAAAAGCTACTGCAGATGACTATTCCATTATTGTCATTTGCATGTTTCTTTGACTCGTTTTCTTTCTTTCTTAATTTTGTTTATACAACCCAAGTAACATCACTATGATAATCCTTACCCATATTTCTGCTTTCCAGAAATCCTAAGTTAGATACATCTGACTGTAAAATGCATTCAACTGGTAAATGTTGTAATGGAAGTATAATCATTTATTATAAAAGAATGTTATTAATATTTCTAAATCTATGATATACTATTATATTCTTAAAATTAAAGAAATTTGGGATAAATAAGATGGAGTTGTTTGTAAACTAGTTTATTTACATGTTAACATTTTTGCTTTCAATAAACAATTTTCTTGGAGCTTTATTATTAATAATATATGATTTATGTATCAAATATTAACACTTTTAAAGTATATAATTCCATGGTATTTACTACACACACAGAGTTCTGTAATCATCACTGCTATCTGATTTTAGAGTATTTTCACTAACCCAAAAGAAAAGTTAGGTCCTGAAAACCACCAATCTCTTCAGCCTATGGAAATGCTTATTCTGGACATGATTATTCTGGCTATCATTTACTAAATTGAATTTTGGATTGACTTATGTCACTTAATACACTGTTTCTGACTTTCACCCATGTTGTAGAAGGTGTTACTACTTCATTCCTTTTCATTTCCAAATAATATTTCATATGAATATATAACATTTTTGTTTATCCATTCATTAGTTGATAAATATTAGGCTTTGCCTACATTTTGGCTGTTATGAATGAATACTTCTATAAATAATATTTGCATGCAATTTAACTAGTTTCTTTTAATTGTAATTATTGTGTCCTATTTCCTACATTTAACATTTTGAGATGTTGCCACCCTATTTTCTAAGTGTTGTACCATTTCACAATATCGACAATGAATGAGAATTCCACTTTCTCTTCATCCTCATCAGTATTTGTTGTTGTATATTTTTTTCTATTATACTCATTCTAGTGGTATAAATCTGCATCTCATTGTGGTTTTGATTCATATTTTCCCAATGATTCAGGATTATGAGTATTTTTTCCTATGCTTGTTCATCATATACATATCTATTATGGAGAAATATCTTTTTTGAAAGAACAATATGCATTTTTATTGGTTGTTTGATATTTTATTATTGAGCCTTTAGAATACTTTGTATATTCTGAATGAAATATCTTTAGTGGGTATATCATTTACAAATATTTTCCCTCTATTGTGTATTCTCTTTATATTTTTTGTTTGAAGCACAGAAGCTTTAAAACTGGATTAAATCATGGTATTTCTTTTCTTTCTTTTTTTTTTTTTTTAAGTTTTTTTGGGTGCGGGTAGGGAGGGAGGAGGCCAGGCGGGCCACTTCTATTGGTCTTTCATTTATCTATTTTTCATTCATCTTTGTTCTTTGGCCCGTGTGGGCCTCCAATCACAGTGGCCTTCATTGTCGCAGAACACAGGCTCTGGGTGCATGCGTTCCAGAGCTCCAGTTCGGTAATTGGACACATTGATCGAGTCGCTCCGCAGCACGTGGGATCTTCCCAGGCCAGGGATCGAACCAGCGCCCCTTGCACTGCAAGGAGGTGTCCTTACCCACTGGACCACAAGGGAAGCCTGGTACTTATTTTCTTAACCTTTATTTTGTATTGGAGCATAATTAATCAACAGTGTTTTTTTTAATTTCAAGTATTCAAAAAAGTGACTCGGTTATAGAATTACATATTTTTTTTTCTTCTGGAGTATATTTATTTTGCAATTTTCTGTTAGTATCTGATGAACAATGAAATGAATTAGCTTTGTGTGTGTGTGTGTGTGTGTGTGTGTGTGTGTGCATATATACATATATGCCCACTCCTTCTTGGACCTCCTTCCCATCCCACCATCATCCCACTCAATAAGGTTACTACAGAGCACTTAGGTGAGCTCCTTGTACTATACAGCAGGATCTCACTGGCTATATACTTTGCATATGTTAGTGTATATTAATAACAATCTCCCAATTAATTGGGTCCTCAGTTGCTCCAACCCTGTGTCCACATATCTGTTCTCTGCATCTGTGTCTCTACACCTGCTTTGTGAAAATATTAATTGTACCCATTTTTCTAGGTTCCAGTTCAGTTCAATTTAGTTGCTCAGTCAAGTCCAATTCTATGCGACTCCATGGATTGAGCTCCCTAGACTTCGCTGTTCTTCACGATATCCTAGAGCTTGCTCAAACTCATGTCCATTGATTCAGTGATGCCGTCCAACCATCTTACCGACTGTCTTCCCCTTCTCAATTGCCTTCTGCTTTTCTAAACATCAGGGTCTTTTCCAATGGGTTATCTCTTTAAATCAGGTGATTAAAGTATTAGAGCACGAACTTCAACATCAGTCCTTCCAATGAATATTCAGGGTTGATTTCCTTTAGGATTGACTGGTTTGATTTCCTTGCAGTCAAAGGAACTCTCAAGAGCCTTCTCCAGCATCACAATTTAAAGGCATCAATTCTTTTGTGCTCAGCCTTCTTTATGGTCCAGCTCTCACATCCACACATGAATACTGGAAAAACCATAGCTTTGAATATATGGAGCTTTGTAGGCAAAGTAATATCTCTGCTTTTCAATACATCATCTAGGTTTATCATAACTTTTCTTCCAAAGAGCAAGCATCTTTTAATTTCATGGCTGCAGACACCATTCACAGTGATTTTAGAGCCCAGGAAAATAGTCAGGCACTATTTGCATTGTCTGGCCATTTTTTGCCATGAAGTGATGGGACTGGATGCCATGATCTTTATAGTTTGAATGTTGAGTTTTAGACCAGCTTTTCCACTCTCCTCTTTCACCTCACCAAGATGCTGTTTAGTTCTTCTTCACTTTCTGCCATAAGAGTGATGTCATCTGCATTTCTGAGGTTATTGATATTTCTCCCAGCAATCTTGATTCCAGCTTCTGCTTCATCCACCCCAGCATTTCATATGATGTACTCTCCATATAATTTAAATAAGCAGGATGACATTATACAATCTTGATATACTCCTTTCCTAAGTTGGAACCAGACTGCTGTTCCATCTCCTGTTCTAACTTTTGCTTCTTGACCCACATACAGGTTTCACAGGAAGCAGTGATTGTCTGGTATTATCAATTCTTTAAGAACTTTACATAGTTTATTTTGATCTACACAATCAAAAGTTTTTCATTCCAATCCCAAAAAGGGGAATGCCAATGAATGTTCAAACTACCACACAATTGCACTCATTTCACAAGGAGCAAAGTAATGCTCAATATCCTTCAAGCTAAGCTTCCACAGTATGTGAACCAAGAACTTCCAGATGTACAAGCTGAATTTAGAAAAGACAGAGAAAGCAGAGATCATATTGTTGACATCAGTTGCATCATGAAAAAAGTTAGATAGTTCCCGAGAAACATCTACTTCTTCTAGATTCTATGCACATTCATTAATATGCAATATTTTTGTTTCTCTTTCTGAATTATTTCACAATGTATAACAATCTCTAGGTCCTTTTATATCTCTACTAATGACCGAATTTCATTCGTTACAATGACTGAGTGGGTGTGTACCACATCATTTTATCCATTTTTAGCCAGTAGACATCGAGGTAGCTTCCATGTCCTGGCTATTATAAATATACATAGAGTGAGCACTCGGTTGTATGTTTGTTTCACATGAATACTGGAAAACCATAGCTTTGAATATATGGAGCTTTGTAGGCAAAGTAATATCTCTGCTTTTCAATACATCATCTAGGTTTATCATAACTTTTCTTCCAAAGAGCAAGCATCTTTTAATTTCATGGCTGCAGACACCATTCACAGTGATTTTAGAGCCCAGGAAAATAGTCAGGCACTATTTGCATTGTCTGGCCATTTTTTGCCATGAAGTGATGGGACTGGATGCCATGATCTTTATAGTTTGAATGTTGAGTTTTAGACCAGCTTTTCCACTCTCCTCTTTCACCTCACCAAGATGCTGTTTAGTTCTTCTTCACTTTCTGCCATAAGAGTGATGTCATCTGCATTTCTGAGGTTATTGATATTTCTCCCAGCAATCTTGATTCCAGCTTCTGCTTCATCCACCCCAGCATTTCATATGATGTACTCTCCATATAATTTAAATAAGCAGGATGACATTATACAATCTTGATATACTCCTTTCCTAAGTTGGAACCAGACTGCTGTTCCATCTCCTGTTCTAACTTTTGCTTCTTGACCCACATACAGGTTTCACAGGAAGCAGTGATTGTCTGGTATTATCAATTCTTTAAGAACTTTACATAGTTTATTTTGATCTACACAATCAAAAGTTTTTCATTCCAATCCCAAAAAGGGGAATGCCAATGAATGTTCAAACTACCACACAATTGCACTCATTTCACAAGGAGCAAAGTAATGCTCAATATCCTTCAAGCTAAGCTTCCACAGTATGTGAACCAAGAACTTCCAGATGTACAAGCTGAATTTAGAAAAGACAGAGAAAGCAGAGATCATATTGTTGACATCAGTTGCATCATGAAAAAAGTTAGATAGTTCCCGAGAAACATCTACTTCTTCTAGATTCTATGCACATTCATTAATATGCAATATTTTTGTTTCTCTTTCTGAATTATTTCACAATGTATAACAATCTCTAGGTCCTTTTATATCTCTACTAATGACCGAATTTCATTCGTTACAATGACTGAGTGGGTGTGTACCACATCATTTTATCCATTTTTAGCCAGTAGACATCGAGGTAGCTTCCATGTCCTGGCTATTATAAATATACATAGAGTGAGCACTGGGTTGTATGTGTCTTTTTGAGTTATAGTTTTCTAAGGGTATATGATCAGAAATGGAATGCTGAATGTTATGATAGTTTTCTTTTTGTTTTTTTAAGAACCTTCATGCTGTTCTCCAGTGGATATATCAGCATGCATTCCCACCAACAGTGAAAAAAGGTTCCCTTTTCTCCATACCCTCTCCAGCATTTACTGTTTACTGTTCAGTTTTTGATGATAGTCACTCTGATTAGTGTGACCTGATACCTCATTGTAATTTTCAATTGCATTTCTCTAATAATTAATGATGTTTAGCAGGTTTTCATGTAACTCTTAGTCATCTATATATCTTTGCTTGAGAAATTTATGTTTAGGTCTTCAACACATATTTTTTATTTATTTAATTGTATATTTTTAAATTTTTTACAGAGTTTTATTGTTCACAGATATGTATATTCCCAGATCAGACATATGCATATCCCTGGCACCCTCCCCTCTCCAGAACCCCACATCCCACCCCTCCAGGCCATTACACTCTGCCCTTGAAGGATCTCCTATTCCTGCAGTGCAATGACAATAGCTATCTTTTCCACATATGATAGTATAGGTTTCCATGTTACACCTTCCACGCCTCCCATCAACTGTTCATTCCCCACAATGACTATATGCCTGTTCTCTATCTCTGTTTTTCCATTGCTTCACTGTGTGTGTTACCATTACCCTCTTACTACCTTCCATATATATGTGTTAGTATACTGTACTTGTCTTTCACTTTTGACTTACTTCACTTTTTATAATAGGTTCTAGATCTGTTCCCATCATTAGGTCTGATTTTTTAACATTTCTTTTGATAGCTGAGAAATATTCCACTGTATATATGTAGCAGGGCTTTTGTGTCCATTCATTCGTTGATGGACATCTAGGTTGCTTCCATATTCTAGCTATTGTAAATATACATAGAGTGAGCACTGGGTTGTATGTGTCTTTTTGAGTTATAGTTTTCTAAGGGTATATGATCAGAAATGGAATGCTGAATGTTATGATAGTTTTCTTTTTGTTTTTTTAAGAACCTTCATGCTGTTCTCCAGTGGATATATCAGCATGCATTCCCACCAACAGTGAAAAAAGGTTCCCTTTTCTCCATACCCTCTCCAGCATTTACTGTTTACTGTTCAGTTTTTGATGATAGTCACTCTGATTAGTGTGACCTGATACCTCATTGTAATTTTCAATTGCATTTCTCTAATAATTAATGATGTTTAGCAGGTTTTCATGTAACTCTTAGTCATCTATATATCTTTGCTTGAGAAATTTATGTTTAGGTCTTCAACACATATTTTTTATTTATTTAATTGTATATTTTTAAATTTTTTACAGAGTTTTATTGTTCACAGATATGTATATTCCCAGATCAGACATATGCATATTTCTGGCATCTTCCCCTCTCCAGAACCCCACATCCCACCCCTCCAGGCCATTACACTCTGCCCTTGAAGGATCTCCTATTCCTGCAGTGCAATGACAATAGCTATCTTTTCCACATATGATAGTATAGGTTTCCATGTTACACCTTCCACGCCTCCCATCAACTGTTCATTCCCCACAATGACTATATGCCTGTTCTCTATCTCTGTTTTTCCATTGCTTCACTGTGTGTGTTACCATTACCCTCTTACTACCTTCCATATATATGTGTTAGTATACTGTACTTGTCTTTCACTTTTGACTTACTTCACTTTTTATAATAGGTTCTAGATCTGTTCCCATCATTAGGTCTGATTTTTTAACATTTCTTTTGATAGCTGAGAAATATTCCACTGTATATATGTAGCAGGGCTTTTGTGTCCATTCATTCGTTGATGGACATCTAGGTTGCTTCCATATTCTAGCTATTGTAGACAGAGATGCAATGAACATTGGTGTACAGGTGCTTCTTTCAGTTTTGATTTCATCAGGGTATAAGCCTAAGAGTGGGATTGCTGGGTCATATGGTGCTTCTCTTCTTAGTTTTGTAAGGAATATCCATACTGTCTTCCACAGCGGCTGTATCAATTTACATTCCCATCAGCAATGCAAGTGTTTCCTTTTCTCTGCACCCTCTCTGCATTTATCGTCTGTCAATTTCTTGATGATGGCCATTTTGACAGGTGTGAGGTGAGATTTCATTGTAGTTTTGATTTGGATTTTTCTAATAATAAGCGACATTGAGTATCATTTCATGTGTTTTTTGGCCATCTGTACGTCCTCTTTGGTAAGATGTCTCTTTATGTGTTTTTCACATTTTTTGATTGGGTTTTTCATTTTTCTGGTGCTGAGTCATCTTGGTTGCTTGTAGATTTTGGAGATAGATTCTTTATTATTTCATTTGCTATGATTTTATACCATTCTGTGAGGTATCTGTTCAGTTTTTCTGATTTATTTTGTTGTACAAAAGCTTTTCAGTTTTATTAGGTCCCACATGTTAATTTTTGTTCTTAGTTCCGCTATTTTAGTAAGTGGGTCAGAGAAGTTCTTGCTTTGATTTATGATCTTGAGTGTTCCCCTATGTTCTCCTCTAAGAGCTTGATGGTTTCTGGTCTTCCATTTATGTCTTTAATCCATTTTGAGTTGATCTTTGTGTATGGTGTCAGGGAATGTTCCATCTTCATTTTTTTTTTGCATGTAGCTGTCCAATTTTCCCAGCACCATTTGTTGAAGAGGCTGTCTTTGTCTCATTTTAGATTTTTGCCTCCTTTGTCAAAGAAGAGGTATCTGTAGGTGTGTGGGTTTATCTCTGGGTTCTCGATCTTGTTCCATTGGTCTATAGTTCTGTTTTGGTGCCAGTACCATACTGTCTTGAAGACTATTGCTTTGTAGCATAGTCTGAAGTTAGGGAGACTGATTCCTCCAGCTCCGTTTTTCTTTCTAAGGATTCCTTTGGCTATTCAGGGTCTTTTGTGTTTCCATATAAGCTGTGCTATTTTTTGTCTAGCTCTGTGAAAAATGTCAATGGTAGCTGGATAGGTATTGCATTGAATCTGTAGATGATATTTGGTAGTCTGGTCATTTTCACAATATTGATTCTTTCGACCCAGGAACATGGAATATCTCTCCATCTGTTTAAGTCTTCTTTAATTTTTTCTCATGAGTGTCTTGTAATTTTCTGTGTACACTTCTTTTGTTTTTTTTGGGGGTGGATAGGCTTACTCCTAGAAATTTATTCTTTTGGTTACACTGGTGAGGGGGATAGCTTCTTTGATTTCATTTTCTGATTTTTCACTGTTTGTGTATAGGAATGCCAGTGATTTCTGTATATTGATTTTGTATTCTGTAACTGCTAAATTCGTTGATTAGTTCTAGTAGCTTTGTAATAGTGTTTTGGGGATTTTCTATGTATAATATCATGTCGTCTGCAAAAAGAGAGAGTTTTATTTCTTCTTTTCTTATCTGGAATCCTCTTATTTATTTTTCTTCTCTTATTGCTGTTGCTAGGACTTCCAGGACTATGTTGAATAATAGTGGTAAAAGTGGACACCCCTGTCTTGTTCCTGACCTTAGAGGGAATGCTTTCAGTTTTTCACCATTGAGGATAATGTTCACTGTGGGCTTCTCATATATGGCTATCACTATGTTGAGAGAGGTTCCTTCTATGCCCATTTTCTGAAGAGTTTTTACCATAAATGGATGTTGTACTTTGTCGAAGGCTTTTTCTGCATCTATTGAGATGATCATTTTTCAGGGAATGTCCCATCTCCTTTTTTTTTTGCATGTAGCTGTCCAATTTTCCCAGCACCATTTGTTGAAGAGGCTGTCTTTGTCTCATTTTAGATTTTTGCCTCCTTTGTCAAAGAAGAGGTATCTGTAGGTGTGTGGGTTTATCTCTGGGTTCTCGATCTTGTTCCATTGGTCTATAGTTCTGTTTTGGTGCCAGTACCATACTGTCTTGAAGACTATTGCTTTGTAGCATAGTCTGAAGTTAGGGAGACTGATTCCTCCAGCTCCGTTTTTCTTTCTAAGGATTCCTTTGGCTATTCAGGGTCTTTTGTGTTTCCATATAAGCTGTGCTATTTTTTGTCTAGCTCTGTGAAAAATGTCAATGGTAGCTGGATAGGTATTGCATTGAATCTGTAGATGATATTTGGTAGTCTGGTCATTTTCACAATATTGATTCTTTCGACCCAGGAACATGGAATATCTCTCCATCTGTTTAAGTCTTCTTTAATTTTTTCTCATGAGTGTCTTGTAATTTTCTGTGTACACTTCTTTTGTTTTTTTTGGGGGTGGATAGGCTTACTCCTAGAAATTTATTCTTTTGGTTACACTGGTGAGGGGGATAGCTTCTTTGATTTCATTTTCTGATTTTTCACTGTTTGTGTATAGGAATGCCAGTGATTTCTGTATATTGATTTTGTATTCTGTAACTGCTAAATTCGTTGATTAGTTCTAGTAGCTTTGTAATAGTGTTTTGGGGATTTTCTATGTATAATATCATGTCGTCTGCAAAAAGAGAGAGTTTTATTTCTTCTTTTCTTATCTGGAATCCTCTTATTTATTTTTCTTCTCTTATTGCTGTTGCTAGGACTTCCAGGACTATGTTGAATAATAGTGGTAAAAGTGGACACCCCTGTCTTGTTCCTGACCTTAGAGGGAATGCTTTCAGTTTTTCACCATTGAGGATAATGTTCACTGTGGGCTTCTCATATATGGCTATCACTATGTTGAGAGAGGTTCCTTCTATGCCCATTTTCTGAAGAGTTTTTACCATAAATGGATGTTGTACTTTGTCGAAGGCTTTTTCTGCATCTATTGAGATGATCATGTGGTTTCTGTCTTTCAATTTGTTGATATGGTGCATCACATTGACTGTTCTGTGGATATTGAAGAATCCTTGCATGCTTGGGATGAGCCTGACTTCATCGTGATGTATGAGTTTTTGATGTGCTGTTGAATTCTGTTTGCTAGGATTTTGTTGAGGATCTTGGCATCTAAGTTCATCAGTGAAATTGGCCTATAATTTTCTTGTTTTGTGTTGTCTTTGCCTGACTTTGGTATCAGGGTGATGGTAGCCTTGCAGAATGTGTTTGGAAGTGTTCCTTCCTGTGCAATTTTTTGAAAGAGTTTTAGATGGACAGGCACTAACTCTTCTTTGAATGTTTGGTAGAATTCACTTATGAAGCCATCTGGCCCTGGGCTTTTATTTTTGGGTAGATTTTTGATCACAAAGTCAATTTCTGAGCTTGTGATTGGCTTGTTCATAGTTTCTATTTCTTCCTGGTTCAGTCTTGGGAGATTAATCTTCTCTAAGAAACTGTCCATTTCTTCCAGGTTGTCCAGTTTGTTGCCATAGAGTTGTTCATAATAGTCTCTTAGAATCCTTTGGATTTCTGCATTATCTGTTGTAATCTCTCCTTGTTCATTTTTTATTTTGGTGATCTGCTTCTTCTCTTTTTTTCTTGATGAATCTGACCAGTGGTTTGCCAATTTTGTTTATCATTTCAAAGAACTGACTTTTTGTTTTATTTATCTTTACTATTGTTTCTTTTGTTTCTTTTTCGTTTATTTCTGCTCTGATCTTCATGATTTCTCTTCTTCTGCTGGCTTTGGGGTGTTTTTGTTCTTCTTTCTCCAGTTGTTTTAAGCGTTAGGTTAGGTCGTCTGTTTGATATTTTTCTTGTTTCTTGAGGTAAGATTGTATTGCTATAAATTTCCGTCTCAAAACTGATTCTGTGGTATCCCATAGGTTTTGCACTGTCGTGTGTTCATTGTTATTTTCATTGTTTGTTAGCTTCATTAGGATGTGCCTTGGTGTGCTTCCTCTGGGTTTTATCCTGTATGGAACTCTTTGTGCTTCTTGGACTTGTTTGACAATTTCTTTTCCCATGCTGGGGAAGTTTTCAACTAAAATCTCTTCAAGAATTTTTTCATAGCCTTTCTTTCTCTCTTCTTCTTCTGGGACCCCTATAAATGTACGGTTGGTGCATTTGAGATTGTCCCATAGGTCTCTGAACCTATCCTGAGTTCTCTTGATTCTTTGCTCTTTGTTCTGTTCATTAGCAGTTATTTCCACCATTTTGTCTTCCAGCTCACTTATCTTTTCTTCTGCCTCTGATACTCTACTGTTGAGACCTTCTATAGTATTTTTCAGTTCAGCAATTGAGTTGTTTGTCTCTATTTGTTTATTTTTCATTTCTTGCATGTCTCTACTCAGTGCACTAATTTCCTCTAATATTTGATTTTCAGAATTTTGCATCCTTGCTAGCATCTCTCTTCTGAATTCTCTCTCAGATAATTTCTCTCATCTTCTGTCATGTGTAACTGTGTTTCTCTGACTTGTTCCTTCATTTGCGCTGTGTTTCTGTCTTTTCATTATTATGTTAATTTTTCTTTTTTGTGTGTGTCTATGTTATGGAGGTTTTTATCCTACTGGCGAAGTGGTTGAATTCTCCCTTCCTTTTGGTTGCTGTTCTCGTTCAGTGATTTGTGTCTTAGGTGACGTTGAGTCTTGTTTGCAGGTGAATAATCACTAGTGTTTTATGTTTTTTTATACTGTAGAATCTTAGAGTCAGGGCTTCCACTCTAAGCGTCCTTGTTTTATATTTGGCCGAGGAGTGTAGGCTCTATGTCTGATTTGCTATAGTGTTCAGTGGTATTAGTTCAAACATAGGCATATGAGGGACAAAAGGTGCATCCCTGATAGTTGATAGTCAATATTTTCTAACATAGTGGAAAAATATACATAGATACACATCAATAACCACAACTGAACAGTCTTAATGGGATAAAGCACAGGAAATTTTTCCGGCAGATGGCACAATCAAAGTCAGTACCTGACAGTTACACTGGCTGGAAAAACAGATCCAGATCAAGGTCTTAGCTGGGAATATTATAGTGGGAGCAGTTTTTAACTAAGACATAGTGGTATCCCATAGGTTTTGCACTGTCGTGTGTTCATTGTTATTTTCATTGTTTGTTAGCTTCATTAGGATGTGCCTTGGTGTGCTTCCTCTGGGTTTTATCCTGTATGGAACTCTTTGTGCTTCTTGGACTTGTTTGACAATTTCTTTTCCCATGCTGGGGAAGTTTTCAACTAAAATCTCTTCAAGAATTTTTTCATAGCCTTTCTTTCTCTTCTTCTTCTGGGACCCCTATAAATGTACGGTTGGTGCATTTGAGATTGTCCCATAGGTCTCTGAACCTATCCTGAGTTCTCTTGATTCTTTGCTCTTTGTTCTGTTCATTAGCAGTTATTTCCACCATTTTGTCTTCCAGCTCACTTATCTTTTCTTCTGCCTCTGATACTCTACTGTTGAGACCTTCTATAGTATTTTTCAGTTCAGCAATTGAGTTGTTTGTCTCTATTTGTTTATTTTTCATTTCTTGCATGTCTCTACTCAGTGCACTAATTTCCTCTAATATTTGATTTTCAGAATTTTGCATCCTTGCTAGCATCTCTCTTCTGAATTCTCTCTCAGATAATTTCTCTCATCTTCTGTCATGTGTAACTGTGTTTCTCTGACTTGTTCCTTCATTTGCGCTGTGTTTCTGTCTTTTCATTATTATGTTAATTTTTCTTTTTTGTGTGTGTCTATGTTATGGAGGTTTTTATCCTACTGGCGAAGTGGTTGAATTCTCCCTTCCTTTTGGTTGCTGTTCTCGTTCAGTGATTTGTGTCTTAGGTGACGTTGAGTCTTGTTTGCAGGTGAATAATCACTAGTGTTTTATGTTTTTTTATACTGTAGAATCTTAGAGTCAGGGCTTCCACTCTAAGCGTCCTTGTTTTATATTTGGCCGAGGAGTGTAGGCTCTATGTCTGATTTGCTATAGTGTTCAGTGGTATTAGTTCAAACATAGGCATATGAGGGACAAAAGGTGCATCCCTGATAGTTGATAGTCAATATTTTCTAACATAGTGGAAAAATATACATAGATACACATCAATAACCACAACTGAACAGTCTTAATGGGATAAAGCACAGGAAATTTTTCCGGCAGATGGCACAATCAAAGTCAGTACCTGACAGTTACACTGGCTGGAAAAACAGATCCAGATCAAGGTCTTAGCTGGGAATATTATAGTGGGAGCAGTTTTTTAACTAAGACATATGTTGGGAGAAGGAGGAGAGTGTATATGTAATGAGAAGGAATACACTCGTGTTTCAAGGATTTTGTAGGATTAGGTAACAGAGATTAGTATGTAGTAGAGTTTAGTACAGCTGGAAGAGAACATTAGAGACAGCAAGATAGGAAATATTTATAGAGAGAATAGTAGTATATAGAAAAATTTTTTGCAGTTTGAGCATATAGAGAGGAAGCTGTGGTATGAGAAAAAGAAAAAGAAAAAAATAATTTTAAAAAAATTTAAAAAATATATTAAAAAAATTAAAAACTAAAACAAAAAAATACTGTCCCTGGTTTTTCTTCCACGTCTGGCTGGAGCCAGGTTTCTGGACTGCAACCTGTGGGAGATTTCCCTCTCTGTTTCCCACACCCTGCTAGCATTCACCTGGCATGTCCCTGTCACAGTACTGACCCTCGTGGGATTCTCACACTGAGCATTGCTTTCTGTCCTTCTAGTGCCCTTACCAGCACTCTCTCCACCTGGTCTAGTGTGGGAGCTGGGGTACGGGAGCTCCAAGAAATTCGGGCTGCTCACTCTCCATCACTTGTAGAACTGAGAACTTCTTTTGTCGTTTAGAGGCTGGTTTCTTGCTGTTGTTTCATTTCTTGATTAGTTCTAGTGATTTTGTTGGGGAATTGGTGAAATCCTCCTCTCCTTCCTCCGCCAACTTGCCCTCCTCTCTCAACACATTTTTGATTGAGTTGTTTGTTTTTTAGATATCGAGCTGAACAATGCAGGGAAATAAGAGGAAAACAACAGAATGAGAAAAACTACAGATTTCTTCAAGAGAACTGGAGATATCAAGGGAGTTCTTCATACAAGGATGGGCAGAATAAAGAACAGAAATGGTAAAGATCTAATAGAAGCAAAAAATAATAATAATAATAATAATAAAGAGAAGGCAAGAATATACAGAAGAGCTATACAAAAAAGATTCTTAATGACCTAGATAACCATGGTGATGTTATCACTCACCTAGGGTTAGACATCCTGGAGTGTGAGACAAATGGCTCTTAGGAGGCATACCTAAATTAAAGTTAGTAGAGGTGATGGAATTCCAGTTGAACTATCTTAAATCCTAAAAGATCATGATGTTAAAGTGCTGCACTCAATACGCCAGCAATTTTGGAAAACTAAGCAATATCCACAGTATTGGAAAATGTTAGTTTTCATTCCAGTCCCAAAGAAGAACAATGCCAAAGAATGTTCAAAGTACTGAGCAATTGTGCTCATTTCACTTGCTAATAAGGTAATGATCATAATCCTTCAAACTAGGCTTCAGCAGAACATGAACCAAGATTTCCAAGTGTAGAAGCTGGATTTAGAAAACAGAGAAGAATCAGTGATCAAATTGCCAACATTTGTTGGCTCATAGGAAAAACAAGACGACTCCAGAAAGGCATCTACTTCTGCTTCATTGACTATTCTAAAGCCTTTGAGTGGGTCACAGTAAACTATGGAAAATTCTTAAAGAGGTAAAAATACCAGGCTACCTTACCTGTCTCCTGAGAAACTTGTATGTGAATCAAGAAGCAACAGTTAGAATTGAACATGGAACAACTGACTGGTTGAAATTTGAGAAAAGATTATGTCAAATTTGTATATTGCCACCTGGTTTATGTAACTTCTATGCAGAGTACATCATACAAAATGCCAGGGTGGATGAAGCACAACTGGAATCAAGAAAATTGCTGGGAGAAATATCAACAGCCTCAGATATGCAGATGATAAACTCTAATGCAAGAAAGTAAAGAGGAAGTAAAGAATCTCTTGATGAGGATGAAGGAAAAGAATGAAAAAGCTGTCTTAGAACTCAGCATTCAAAAAACTTAAGATCATGACATCTAGCCCCATCTATTCATGGCAAATAAAAGAGGAAAAAGTGGAATCATTGACAGATTTTATTTTCTTGGTCTCCAAAATGACTGCAGATATTGACTGCAGCCATGAAATTAAGACACTTGCTCCTTGCAAGGAAAGATGTGACAACACTAGACACCATATTGAAAATCAGAGACATCACTTTGCTGATAGAGTCAATATAGTCTAAGATATGGATTTTTCTGTGTCTTGTAGGATATGAGAGTTTTATCATAAAGTAGCTGATTACCAAAGAATGGATGCTTCAAAACTGTAGTGATGGAGAAGACTCTTGTGAGTTCCTTGGACTGCAAGGATATCAAACCAATCAATTATAAAGAAATATTAACTGGATGAACTGATGCTGAAGCTTGGATACTATGACATTTGATGCAAAGAGCTAACTCATTGACTCTGATGCTGGGAAAGCCTGAAGGCAAAAGGAGATGGATGTGGCATAGGATTAGGTTATTAGATAACATCCCTGACTCAAGGTATATGAATATGAGCAAACTAGATGAGATAGTGAAGGACAGGGAGGCTAATGTGGAGCAATCCATGGAGTCACAGAGTCAGACACAAATCTATGACTGAATAACAACAAATATATGTGCTGTCTATAATAAAAAAAGACCTGCTTGAGATCGAGAGACACATACATACTGAGAGGTAAGTGATGGAAAAAGATATTTCATGCAAATGGATATCAAAAGAAATCTGGAGTACTAATGTTCACATCAGATAAAATGATTCTCAAATAAGCCTTGAAACTATGGAAAATTCTTAAAGAGGTAAAAATACCAGGCTACCTTACCTGTCTCCTGAGAAACTTGTATGTGAATCAAGAAGCAACAGTTAGAATTGAACATGGAACAACTGACTGGTTGAAATTTGAGAAAAGATTATGTCAAATTTGTATATTGCCACCTGGTTTATGTAACTTCTATGCAGAGTACATCATACAAAATGCCAGGGTGGATGAAGCACAACTGGAATCAAGAAAATTGCTGGGAGAAATATCAACAGCCTCAGATATGCAGATGATAAACTCTAATGCAAGAAAGTAAAGAGGAAGTAAAGAATCTCTTGATGAGGATGAAGGAAAAGAATGAAAAAGCTGTCTTAGAACTCAGCATTCAAAAAACTTAAGATCATGACATCTAGCCCCATCTATTCATGGCAAATAAAAGAGGAAAAAGTGGAATCATTGACAGATTTTATTTTCTTGGTCTCCAAAATGACTGCAGATATTGACTGCAGCCATGAAATTAAGACACTTGCTCCTTGCAAGGAAAGATGTGACAACACTAGACACCATATTGAAAATCAGAGACATCACTTTGCTGATAGAGTCAATATAGTCTAAGATATGGATTTTCTGTGTCTTGTAGGATATGAGAGTTTTATCATAAAGTAGCTGATTACCAAAGAATGGATGCTTCAAAACTGTAGTGATGGAGAAGACTCTTGTGAGTTCCTTGGACTGCAAGGATATCAAACCAATCAATTATAAAGAAATATTAACTGGATGAACTGATGCTGAAGCTTGGATACTATGACATTTGATGCAAAGAGCTAACTCATTGACTCTGATGCTGGGAAAGCCTGAAGGCAAAAGGAGATGGATGTGGCATAGGATTAGGTTATTAGATAACATCCCTGACTCAAGGTATATGAATATGAGCAAACTAGATGAGATAGTGAAGGACAGGGAGGCTAATGTGGAGCAATCCATGGAGTCACAGAGTCAGACACAAATCTATGACTGAATAACAACAAATATATGTGCTGTCTATAATAAAAAAAGACCTGCTTGAGATCGAGAGACACATACATACTGAGAGGTAAGTGATGGAAAAAGATATTTCATGCAAATGGATATCAAAAGAAATCTGGAGTACTAATGTTCACATCAGATAAAATGATTCTCAAATAAGGGCTGTTACAAAAGACAAGGGAGTACTCTCAATAATCATCAAATGATTAGTACAAAAATATATAACAATTTTAAATATTTATACACCCAACGTAGGAATACCTCAATACATAAAATCAATAAAAGTAGAAAATGATAGTAACACAATAGTAGTGAAGGACTCTAACAATGCACTTACACCAATGGACAGATTGTCCAGACAGAAAGTTAATAAAAAAATACAAGCTTTAAATGGCTCATTGGAGCAGATGAACTTAATATATATTGATAGTACATTCTATCCAAAAATAGCAGAATAAATTTTCTCTAAAGATCACATAAAATATTTTCAAAAATTGATCACTATTAGTTCATTTAAGAAAAGTCAAACCATATCAACCAAGATTTCTCTACCCAGCAAGAATCTCATTCAGAATTGATGGCGAAGTCAAAAGCTTAACAGACAAGCAAAAACTAAAAGAATTCTGTACCACAAAACCAGCCCTACAACACGTGTTAAAGGGCTTGATATAGCCAATAAATAGAGTAGGAGAAGCCTTACAAATTAAACCCAAAATTTCTAAGAAGATGACAATAGGAACATTCGTATCAATAATTACTTTGAACGTAAATGGACTAAATGCTCCAACCAAACGACACAGGCTGGCTGAATGGATCTAGAAGCAAGACCCAAATATATGCTGTTTACAAGAAATCCACTTCAGACCTAGAGACACTCATAGACTGAAAGTGACAGGCTGGAAAAAGATATTCCATGCAAATGGAAATCAAAAGAAAGCTGGACTAGCAATCTTCATATCAGACAAAAGACTTTAAAGTACAGAAGATTCTAAGAGACAAGGCAGGTCACTACATCATGATTAAGGGATCTATCCAAGAGCAAGACATAACAGTCATGAATATCTATGCACCCAAAACAAATGTGCCTCAATACATGAAAACAAATACTTTCAGACACAAAAGAAGAAGACAACGATACAAAATAGGAGACTTTAACACTCCTCACACCAATTGACAGATCATCCAAACAGAAAATTAATAAAAAAATACAAGCTTTAAATGGCTCATTGGAGCAGATGAACTTAATATATATTGATAGTACATTCTATCCAAAAATAGCAGAATAAATTTTCTCTAAAGATCACATAAAATATTTTCAAAAATTGATCACTATTAGTTCATTTAAGAAAAGTCAAACCATATCAACCAAGATTTCTCTACCCAGCAAGAATCTCATTCAGAATTGATGGCGAAGTCAAAAGCTTAACAGACAAGCAAAAACTAAAAGAATTCTGTACCACAAAACCAGCCCTACAACACGTGTTAAAGGGCTTGATATAGCCAATAAATAGAGTAGGAGAAGCCTTACAAATTAAACCCAAAATTTCTAAGAAGATGACAATAGGAACATTCGTATCAATAATTACTTTGAACGTAAATGGACTAAATGCTCCAACCAAACGACACAGGCTGGCTGAATGGATCTAGAAGCAAGACCCAAATATATGCTGTTTACAAGAAATCCACTTCAGACCTAGAGACACTCATAGACTGAAAGTGACAGGCTGGAAAAAGATATTCCATGCAAATGGAAATCAAAAGAAAGCTGGACTAGCAATCTTCATATCAGACAAAAGACTTTAAAGTACAGAAGATTCTAAGAGACAAGGCAGGTCACTACATCATGATTAAGGGATCTATCCAAGAGCAAGACATAACAGTCATGAATATCTATGCACCCAAAACAAATGTGCCTCAATACATGAAAACAAATACTTTCAGACACAAAAGAAGAAGACAACGATAATACAGAAATAGTAGGAGACTTTAACACTCCTCTCACACCAATTGACAGATCATCCAAACAGAAAATTAATAAAGAAACACAAGACTTAAATGCCACACTGGAAAAGATGGACCTCATCGATATCTTTAGGATGTTCCATCCAAAAGCAGGAGAATACACTTTCTTCTCAAGTGCTCATGGAACATTCTCCAGGATAGACCACATCTTGGGCCACAAATCTAACCTCAGTCAGTTCAAGAAAACCGAAATTATATCAACCATCTTCTCGGACCACAATGCAATGAGACTAGAGATCAACTACCAGAAAAAAAAACCCTAAAAACACAAACACATGGAGATTAAACAATGCATACCTAAAAAACCAACTGATCATTGAGGAAATCAAAGGAGAAATTAAACAATTCCTAGAAGAAAATGACAATGAACACACAACAGTGCAAAACCTATGGGATACTGCAAAACCAGTTCTAAGAGGGATAGCAATACAATCCCACCTCAAGAAACTAGGAAAATATGAAGCAGATGACTTATCCCTCCACTTAAAACAATTGGAGAAAGAAGAACAAAAACACCCCAAAGCCAGCAGAAGAAGAGAAATCATAAGGATCAGAGCAGAAATAAATGAGAAAGAAACAAAAGAAACAATAGTAAAGATAAATAAAACAAAAAGCTCGTTCTTCAAAAAGGTAAATAAAATCGACACACCACTGGCCAGAATCATCAAAAAAAAGAAGCAGAAAACCAAAATAAAAAATGAACAAGGAGAGATTACAACAGATAATGCAGAAATCCAAAGGATTCTAAGAGACTATTATGAACAACTCTATGGCAACAAACTGGACAACCTGGAAGAAATGGACAGTTTCTTAGAGAAGATTAATCTCCCAAGACTGAACCAGGAAGAAATAGAAACTATGAACAAGCCAATCACAAGCTCAGAAATTGACTTTGTGATCAAAAATCTACCCAAAAATAAAAGCCCAGGGCCAGATGGCTTCATAAGTGAATTCTACCAAACATTCAAAGAAGAGTTAGTGCCTGTCCATCTAAAACTCTTTCAAAAAATTGCACAGGAAGGAACACTTCCAAACACATTCTGCAAGGCTACCATCACCCTGATACCAAAGTCAGGCAAAGACAACACAAAACAAGAAAATTATAGGCCAATTTCACTGATGAACTTAGATGCCAAGATCCTCAACAAAATCCTAGCAAACAGAATTCAACAGCACATCAAAAACTCATACATCACGATGAAGTCAGGCTCATCCCAAGCATGCAAGGATTCTTCAATATCCACAGAACAGTCAATGTGATGCACCATATCAACAAATTGAAAGACAGAAACCACATGATCATCTCAATAGATGCAGAAAAAGCCTTCGACAAAGTACAACATCCATTTATGGTAAAAACTTTTCAGAAAATGGGCATAGAAGGAACCTATCTCAACATAATAAAAGCCGTATATGAGAAGCCCACAGCGAACATCCTTAATGGTGAAGGATGGTGAAAAACTGAAAGCATTCCCTCTAAGATCAGGAATAAAACAGGGGTGCCCACTTTCACTCTTACTATTCAACATAGTCCTGGAAGTGCTAGCAACAGCAATAAGAGAAGAGAAAGAAATCAAAGGAATCCAGATTGGAAAGGAAGAAGTCAAGCTCTCTCTTTTTGCAGACGACATGATATTATACATAGAAAATCCCAAAGACTCTATTACAAAGCTACTAGCGCTAATCAACAAATTCAGCAAAGTCACAGGATACAAAGTCAACACATAGAAATCACTGGCATTCCTATACACAAACAGTGAAAAATCAGAAAATGAAATCAAAGAGGCAATCTCCTTCACCATTACAACCAAAAGAATCAAATATCTAGGAACAAACCTACCCAAAGAAACAAAAGAAGTGTACACAGAAAATTACAAGACACTCATGAGAGACATTAAAGAAGACTTAAACAGATGGAGAGATATTCCATGTTCCTGGGTTGAAAGAATCAATATTGTGAAAATGACCAGACTACCAAATATCATCTACAGATTCAATGCAATACCTATCCAGCTACCATTGACATTTTTCACAGAGCTAGACAAAAAATAGCACAGCTCATATGGAAACACAAAAGACCTAGAATAGCCAAAGCAATCCTGAGAAAGAAAAACGGAGTTGGAGGGATCAGCCTCCCTAACTTCAGACTCTACTACAAAGCAACAGTCATCAAGAAAGTATGGTACTGGCACAAAAACAGAACTATAGATCAATGGAACAAGATCGAGAACCCAGAGATCAACCCACGCACCTATGGGTACCTTATTTTTGACAAAGGAGGCGAAACTATAAAATGAGACAAAGACAGCCTCTTCAACAAATGGTGCTGGGAGAATTGGACAGCTACATGCAAAAAAATGAAGTTGGAACATTCCCTGACACCATACATAAAGATCAACTCAAAATGGATTAAAGATGTAAATGTAAGACCAGGAATCATCAAACTCTTAGAGGAGAATATAGGCAAAATCCTCAAGGACATCAATCAAAGCAAGATCTTCTCTGACCCACCTACTAAAATAGTGGAACTGAAAAGAAAAGTGAACATTTGGCACCTCATGAAACTTAAACGCTTTTGTACAGCAAAAGAAATTACAAAAAAGCTGAACAGATACCCCACAGAGTGGGAGAAAATCATAGCAAATGAAACAACAGACAAAGAATTAATCTCCAAAATCTACAAGCAACTCAGACAACTCAGCACAGGAAAAACAAACAACCCAATCAAAAAATGGGAAAAAGATCTAAAGAGACGCCTCTCCAAAGAGGACATACAGATGGCCCAAAAGCACATGAAATGATGCTCAACCTCGCTTATCATTAGATTAATGCAAATTAAAACCACAATGAGATACCACCTCACATCCGTCAGAATGGCCATCATCAACAAATCGACAGACAATAAATGCTGGAGAGGGTGTGGAGAAAAGGGAACCCTCTTGCATTGCTGGTGGGAATGTAAATTGATACAACCTCTATGGAAGACAGTATGGATATTCCTTAAAAAACTAAAAATAGAAGCACCCTCTGACCCAGCAATCCCACTATTAGGCCTATATCCTGATGAAATCAATACTGAAAGAATCACCTGTACCCCAATGTTCATTGCAGCTCTCTATCAATAGCCAGAACATGGAAGCAACCTAGATGCCCATCGACAAATGAATGGATCCAGAAGCTCTGGTACATATATACAAAATTTGAAAAACGGAGAATCAGCCTCCCTAACTTCAGACTCTACTACAAAGAAACAGTCATCAAGAAAGTATGGTACTGGCAAAAATTCAAAAAGAAACCCAGAGATCAACCCACGCACCTATGGGTACCTTATTTTTGACAAAGGAGGCGAAACTATAAAATGAGACAAAGACAGCCTCTTCAACAAATGGTGCTGGGAGAATTGGACAGCTACATGCAAAAAAATGAAGTTGGAACATTCCCTGACACCATACATAAAGATCAACTCAAAATGGATTAAAGATGTAAATGTAAGACCAGGAATCATCAAACTCTTAGAGGAGAATATAGGCAAAATCCTCAAGGACATCAATCAAAGCAAGATCTTCTCTGACCCACCTACTAAAATAGTGGAACTGAAAAGAAAAGTGAACATTTGGCACCTCATGAAACTTAAACGCTTTTGTACAGCAAAAGAAATTACAAAAAAGCTGAACAGATACCCCACAGAGTGGGAGAAAATCATAGCAAATGAAACAACAGACAAAGAATTAATCTCCAAAATCTACAAGCAACTCAGACAACTCAGCACAGGAAAAACAAACAACCCAATCAAAAAATGGGGAAAAGATCTAAAGAGACGCCTCTCCAAAGAGGACATACAGATGGCCCAAAAGCACATGAAATGATGCTCAACATCGCTTATCATTAGATTAATGCAAATTAAAACCACAATGAGATACCACCTCACATCCGTCAGAATGGCCATCATCAACAAATCGACAGACAATAAATGCTGGAGAGGGTGTGGAGAAAAGGGAACCCTCTTGCATTGCTGGTGGGAATGTAAATTGATACAACCTCTATGGAAGACAGTATGGATATTCCTTAAAAAACTAAAAATAGAAGCACCCTCTGACCCAGCAATCCCACTATTAGGCCTATATCCTGATGAAATCAATACTGAAAGAATCACCTGTACCCCAATGTTCATTGCAGCTCTCTATCAATAGCCAGAACATGGAAGCAACCTAGATGCCCATCGACAAATGAATGGATCCAGAAGCTCTGGTACATATATACAATGGAATACTACTCAGCTGTAAAAAGAAATGCAGAAGACTCAGTCCTAATGAGGTGGCTAGCTCTAGAACCTATCATAAAAAGTGAAGTAAGTCCAAAACAGAAAGACAAGTTCAGTATACTAACTCATATATATGGGATCTAGTAAGATGGTCATGATAACACATACAGTGAACTCATGGAAAAACAGAGAATAGACATAAGGGCATTGTGGAGACTGAACTGTGAGAAGGAGGCATAGAGGAAGTATTATTGAAACCTATACTGGCACTTGTGGAAAAGATAGCTATGGTCATTGTGCTAAGGGAATTGGAGTACCTACCATCACTTGGGGTGATGGTCTGGAGGGGTGGGAGGGGGGTGAACTTTGTGAGGGGAGGATCCAGGGATATGCATATGAATGATCTGGTAACATACATGTTGGTGAACAACAAAGCTCTGTAAAATCTTTAAAATAAAGATTAAAAAAAAAGAGAAGTCAAATCATATCAAATATATTTTCTTACAATACTATGAGACTAGAAATTTTAAAAAAAATTTTAAGGAAACTACACAAACACATGAAGACTAAGCATTAAACTGCTAAATAAACAAAAATTCACTGAAGAAATCAAAGAGGCAACAAAAATACATAGAAGCGAATGACAATAATTACACAATGACTTAAAACCTATGGGATGCAGTTCTAAGAAGGAAGCTTATAGCAATACAATCGTACCTCAAGAAATTAGGGAAATCTCAAATAAACAACCTAGCTTTATACCTAAAGCAATTGGAGAAAGAAGAACAAACAAAAACCAAAGCTATGAGAAAAGAAAAAACATTATAAAATTCAGAGCAGAGGGCTTCCCTAGTGGTCCAGTGGGTGGGAATCCTCCTTGAGTGTGGGAGGGGGCTGGTTTGGTTCCTGGCCCAGGAGGATCCCATGTGCTGCAGAGTGGAGGACCGGTGTGTCCAATTATAAGCAAGCACTCGGCAGAGCATGATCCCAGAACCAGAGGCTGGAGGGGCCACTGTGGTAGGAGGCCCACACAGGTCAGGGAACAAATATGGATGAAGGTAAAAATGGATAAAAGAATCAATGAAAGAGGCCAAAAAAAAAAAAAAAAATCAGAGCAGAAATAAATGAAATAAAAATGAAGAGTACGAAAGTAAAAATCAATGAAACTAAAACCTGATTCTTTGAGAAAATAAACAAAATTCATAAACTTTTTGCCAAAATCATCAAGAAAAATAGGGTGAGAATTCAAATCAATGAAATTAGAAATGAATAAGGAGAAATTACCACAGATACCACAGAAATACAAAGGATCAAAGATACTACTACCAGCAAGTATTACATATGCCAGTAAAATGGACAATCTAGAAAAAATGGACAAATTATTGAGAGGTATAGTCTTCCAAGTCTGAATCAGGAAGAAACAGAAAATATAAACCAACCAATCACAAGTAATGAAATTGAAACTGTGATTAAAAATTTTCCAACAAATGGTCTGGAGGTGGGAGGGGTGAACTTTGTGAGGAGGATCCAGGGATATGCATATGAATGATCTGGTAACATACATGTTGGTGAACAACAAAGCTCTGTAAAATCTTTAAAATAAAGATTAAAAAAAAAGAGAAGTCAAATCATATCAAGTATATTTTCTTACAATACTATGAGACTAGAAATTTTAAAAAAAATTTTAAGGAAACTACACAAACACATGAAGACTAAGCATTAAACTGCTAAATAAACAAAAATTCACTGAAGAAATCAAAGAGGCAACAAAAATACATAGAAGCGAATGACAATAATTACACAATGACTTAAAACCTATGGGATGCAGTTCTAAGAAGGAAGCTTATAGCAATACAATCGTACCTCAAGAAATTAGGGAAATCTCAAATAAACAACCTAGCTTTATACCTAAAGCAATTGGAGAAAGAAGAACAAACAAAAACCAAAGCTATGAGAAAAAAAAAAAAAAACATTATAAAATTCAGAGCAGAGGGCTTCCCTAGTGGTCCAGTGGGTGGGGAATCCTCCTTGAGTGTGGGAGGGGGCTGGTTTGGTTCCTGGCCCAGGAGGATCCCATGTGCTGCAGAGTGGAGGACCGGTGTGTCCAATTATAAGCAAGCACTCGGCAGAGCATGATCCCAGAACCAGAGGCTGGAGGGGCCACTGTGGTAGGAGGCCCACACAGGTCAGGGAACAAATATGGATGAAGGTAAAAATGGATAAAAGAATCAATGAAAGAGGCCAAAAAAAAAAAAAAAAATCAGAGCAGAAATAAATGAAATAAAAATGAAGAGTACGAAAGTAAAAATCAATGAAACTAAAACCTGATTCTTTGAGAAAATAAACAAAATTCATAAACTTTTTGCCAAAATCATCAAGAAAAATAGGGTGAGAATTCAAATCAATGAAATTAGAAATGAATAAGGAGAAATTACCACAGATACCACAGAAATACAAAGGATCAAAGATACTACTACCAGCAAGTATTACATATGCCAGTAAAATGGACAATCTAGAAAAAATGGACAAATTATTGGAGAGGTATAGTCTTCCAAGTCTGAATCAGGAAGAAACAGAAAATATAAACCAACCAATCACAAGTAATGAAATTGAAACTGTGATTAAAAATTTTCCAACAAATAAAAGTCCAGGACCATATGACTTCACAGGCAAATTCTATCAAGCATTTAAAGAGTTAACACCTTCCAAAACTCTAACTCCTTCAAACACAAACCTTCTCTAACTCCTCCAAAAAACTGCAGAGGAATGGAAATTTCCAAGCTCATTCTATGAGGATACCATTACCCTGATTCCAAAACTAGACAAAGATAATACACGAATATATTGTTTCTTTTCAAACTCTTTCACTAATTAGGTGGCTACAGAATATAGAGTTCCCCGTTCCTATTTTTTCTTTTTGTTGCTTATGCTTTTGGTATCATCACTAAGAAATCATTAAATAATATAAGGTCATGAAAATTTACTCATATGATTTATTCTAAGAGCTTTAGCGTATAGACTATTATATTTAGCTCTACAATGCATTTCAAGTTACATTTTTGAACGTGATGTAAGGTAGTAGTTAATTTTTTTCTTTTGAATGTAGATATTCATTTGGATCCCATCACCATTTATTGAAGAAAGTATTCTTTACCCATTGAAAATTCATCAAAATCGACTGACATCTCATCAAAATAAATTGACTAGGTTTATTTCCAGACTTCTAGTGAAGGTATTCCTGGACTTACAGTTTTATTACATTGACCAGTATGTATAATGTTTTCCTCATAAGTCTGTCTAAAATATAGTTGACATATTAAAAAGTTACACAGTTTTTAATTGACATATTAAAACTATCACATATGCATACAGCCATGAAATGTGCACACAATATAGCACTGTTAATTACTGACACTATGTTGTATACCTTTTAAATATTGACACTATGTTATACTGCAGGTCAGTAGAACTTAATTTGCTTAACTGAAACATTATGTCCATTGAATGACAATTCCTGTTTCTCCTCCTAGTTTTAAAAAAAAAGAATAAGGAGAATCAATCATAAGTTCCACAGATACCACAGAAATACAAAGGATCAAAGATACTACTACCAGCAAGTATTACATATGCCAGTAAAATGGACAATCTAGAAAAATGGACAAATTATTGAGAGGTATAGTCTTCCAAGTCTGAATCAGGAAGAAACAGAAAATATAAACCAACCAATCACAAGTAATGAAATTGAAACTGTGATTAAAAATTTTCCAACAAATAAAAGTCCAGGACCATATGACTTCACAGGCAAATTCTATCAAGCATTTAAAGAGTTAACACCTTCCAAAACTCTAACTCCTTCAAACACAAACCTTCTCTAACTCCTCCAAAAAACTGCAGAGGAATGGAAATTTCCAAGCTCATTCTATGAGGATACCATTACCCTGATTCCAAAACTAGACAAAGATAATACACGAATATATTGTTTCTTTTCAAACTCTTTCACTAATTAGGTGGCTACAGAATATAGAGTTCCCCGTTCCTATTTTTTTTTTGTTGCTTATGCTTTTGGTATCATCACTAAGAAATCATTAAATAATATAAGGTCATGAAAATTTACTCATATGATTTATTCTAAGAGCTTTAGCGTATAGACTATTATATTTAGCTCTACAATGCATTTCAAGTTACATTTTTGAACGTGATGTAAGGTAGTAGTTAATTTTTTTCTTTTGAATGTAGATATTCATTTGGATCCCATCACCATTTATTGAAGAAAGTATTCTTTACCCATTGAAAATTCATCAAAATCGACTGACATCTCATCAAAATAAATTGACTAGGTTTATTTCCAGACTTCTAGTGAAGGTATTCCTGGACTTACAGTTTTATTACATTGACCAGTATGTATAATGTTTTCCTCATAAGTCTGTCTAAAATATAGTTGACATATTAAAAAGTTACACAGTTTTTAATTGACATATTAAAACTATCACATATGCATACAGCCATGAAATGTGCACACAATATAGCACTGTTAATTACTGACACTATGTTGTATACCTTTTAAATATTGACACTATGTTATACTGCAGGTCAGTAGAACTTAATTTGCTTAACTGAAACATTATGTCCATTGAATGACAATTCCTGTTTCTCCCTCCTAGCAACCTAAGAAACTACCATTCTAATCTTTACTTCTGAGCATGAATACCAATTTTGTTTTTGTTCTTACTTCTGTAAGATCAGGATATTGACCTTATAAAAATCTCCAAACTTTATTTTAAAATCTCCAAATTTTATTTTGAATTGTCTACTTCTTTCTAATTTTGATGTTTTTACTTGATGCCTTCCTAATGCGTTAGTGCTTTGATCATTTTATTACTGTGAAATGTTCTTAAGATTATTTTCTTTTACAGCCTTGCTATGCAGCAAGCAAGATCTTAGTTCCTTAACCAGATCTAATTTAGGCAACCTGAATTGGGACCATGAAGTTTTAACCACTGGATTTTCAGTGCATAATAACTATACTAATGTTATTGTCTATAAATAATTATGCCTCTATATCTCATTGAGGTTATGAGAATTTTTAAATTTATTTTTCATTATTTCATATTTAAGTTTATGTTGTGCTGTTCTCAGATGTGTGCAACTCTTTGTGACTCCATGAGCTATGGCCTACCAGATTTTGCTGTCCATGGGATTTCCCAGGCAAGAGTGCTGGAGTGAGTTGCCATTTCCTCCTCCAGTGGATCTTTCTGACCCACGGATGGAACCTGCATATCCTGTATTGCCTGCACTGGCAGCCAGATTCTTTGTCACTGAGCCACCTGAGAAGGTTCACTCTGCTATTTTCACAGCTCCAGAGTGTGCTTTATAAACTGTATTCTGTGGAGATGATAGATGACCAGTAGTTAGGTTACTGTGGACCATGTCAGATTCTTGTTCTCTAAATGAGAAGATATCAAATTGGGATCAAAAAGACTCAGCTTTGGTCATTCAGAGCTTCATGCAAGAAAAGTTTTATTAAAGAAAAAAGATATAGAGAAAGTTTCCAGCTAAAGGAACTGGAAGGAGGGTAGAAGAGTACCACCAGAAACTAGTTTAGGCGAGGCATTTTGTATTTCCACAGTTGGTTTTTAACAATAGACCAAAAGAATATTTTAAGATGAAATGGTCTTACAAGACCCACACCCACTGCACACATCTTTAGATAGCATAGGTACAAGCTAAGAAGGAGCGACATGTCCTTTAACAAGATTCATTGTTGTTATAAATATTAGCTCTGGGCTTAAAGAAAGTCTTAGGCAAAATAGATTATTGTTATAGGCATGGCAATCAAAGTGACGACACCTTGGCTAAAAATGTTTCTTCCCCCTCCTCCTCCTTGGAAACCTCTGGCCTCCTTACCAGGTCTGCCTATTCACCTCTTCTAGAGAGGTTACGCCATGGAATCAAGCAATATTCTATGTACATGCCTCATATGTTGGTCTTGTCAACTACATCAACTTACTTGAGGAAGTAACATATTTTCTTTGAGCATTAACTTTCTCACAAATAATATTGGTTGTTTCTCTCTCTCTCTCTTTCTCTCTCTTTTTTTTTTTTTTTTTTCCTATAGCAAGTTAGTTTCAATGCTGTTTAGAAGTGCCAAACCTGTGGAGGATAGTCACATATAAACACACTGCATTACCATCTGTTAAAGTAACCTCTGTTAACAAAATCTTGCCTAATATCAATGAGGTAAAACTGTCCATTTTAAATAATAATTTTTAAAGATGTATTTACATCACCACAGGGGATGTTAAGATACTTTTCAATTTCCATGGACACCCTAAACTGCTTATTAATGGCCACAACCCAGGTTTATTGATGACATCTATGTCCCTGTGTGCTCAGACTATAGGTATTTTGTTTGGTATTATGGTTTCCCTTTACATATCAAAGGCAACTCATAGTTTTCCATTAACACATGCAGGTGACACTATCATTTTTTAGTACCTGTTGGATTATCTTGTTGAACAATTTACATGGAAACCCTGTATGCCAGTTCTGGCTGTGTCATATTAATAAATGTTTACAAGGGGTCATTTAGTTGCCCTATGCTGAAAAGAAAGTTGATTCCTTGTGATATTTCATGGGTTTTTCTCATGTTAAAAATGACTTACACAGATGTTTAGGAGTCTTTCTTTCTTCTATTGAAAAGTGGCAAATGATACACGCACACCCCCACACACACTCCCCTTCTGTAAATTTTATGATTTTGAGCTTCCCTGATGGCTCAGTGGGTAAGGACACCACCTTGCATTGCAAGGGGCGCCAGTTTGATCCCTGGCCTGGGAAGATCCCACGTGTTGCAGAGCAGCTGGACCCGATGGCGTCCAATTACCGAGCTGGAGCTCTGGAGCATATGTGCCCACAGCTGGAGCTCTGCAGCAATAGAGGCCACTACTATGGGAGGCCCACACAGGCCAAAGAACAAAGATGGATATGAAAGACCAATAGAAGTGGCCAAAAAAAATTTAAGATTTCTCATCTTCTGACTTGAAGATAGAAACTCTGTTATTTGATTCTTTTTCATTTGTCTATACAAGTTGGTATTAGAGATTCATGCATACTTAGGTGCTAAATAAATACTTAATGCCCTATTTTAAAAATTAAAAGAATGACCCAGCCATTGTATTATGGCAGAGTCTCTCCTCATTGTTGGGATTACAAGTAGAAGTTGAATATTAAATGGCAAAAGAGTATTAGGTGTATCTTCTCTAAATGGCATTTTCAAGTCTTCAAAGTAGTCTAAATGAAGATTGTAAAATATATTTTCAAAGACTGAAAAATGTTCACTTCCATGAAAAATACTTTTCAATTTCCATGGACACCCTAAACTGCTTATTAATGGCCACAACCCAGGTTTATTGATGACATCTATGTCCCTGTGTGCTCAGACTATAGGTATTTTGTTTGGTATTATGGTTTCCCTTTACATATCAAAGGCAACTCATAGTTTTCCATTAACACATGCAGGTGACACTATCATTTTTTAGTACCTGTTGGATTATCTTGTTGAACAATTTACATGGAAACCCTGTATGCCAGTTCTGGCTGTGTCATATTAATAAATGTTTACAAGGGGTCATTTAGTTGCCCTATGCTGAAAAGAAAGTTGATTCCTTGTGATATTTCATGGGTTTTTCTCATGTTAAAAATGACTTACACAGATGTTTAGGAGTCTTTCTTTCTTCTATTGAAAAGTGGCAAATGATACACGCACACCCCCACACACACTCCCCTTCTGTAAATTTTATGATTTTGAGCTTCCCTGATGGCTCAGTGGGTAAGGACACCACCTTGCATTGCAAGGGGCGCCAGTTTGATCCCTGGCCTGGGAAGATCCCACGTGTTGCAGAGCAGCTGGACCCGATGGCGTCCAATTACCGAGCTGGAGCTCTGGAGCATATGTGCCCACAGCTGGAGCTCTGCAGCAATAGAGGCCACTACTATGGGAGGCCCACACAGGCCAAAGAACAAAGATGAATAAATGAAAGACCGATAGAAGTGCTCAAAAAAAATTTAAGATTTCTCATCTTCTGACTTGAAGATAGAAACTCTGTTATTTGATTCTTTTTCATTTGTCTATACAAGTTGGTATTAGAGATTCATGCATACTTAGGTGCTAAATAAATACTTAATGCCCTATTTTAAAAATTAAAAGAATGACCCAGCCATTGTATTATGGCAGAGTCTCTCCTCATTGTTGGGATTACAAGTAGAAGTTGAATATTAAATGGCAAAAGAGTATTAGGTGTATCTTCTCTAAATGGCATTTTCAAGTCTTCAAAGTAGTCTAAATGAAGATTGTAAAATATATTTTCAAAGACTGAAAAATATTCACTTCCATGAAAAATACTCTTTTTAGGCAGATCCAATGTGTCTACCTGGTTCTTAATCTCTTTATTCTTTATATATTTAAAAGATGACTTTACTCATTTTTCCACTACAAAGGTTTTGTTTACTTATCAACATGGTTTCTGTTCAGTTCACTTCAGTTCGGTTGCTCAGTCGTGTCCAGCTCTTTATACAGTTGACAACAGCACAGCAGGCTTATCTGTCTTTCACTATTTCCTGAAGCTTACTTAAACTCATGTCCATTGAGTTGGTGGTGCCATCCAACCATCTCATCCTCTGATGTCCCCTTCTCCTTATACCTTCTATTTATCCCAGCATCAGGGTCCTTTCCAAAGAATTCTGTATGTGACAGACACTCCTGACAGTTTGAATAACGATATTGAGTTCACGTTTGCAAGCTTTGTCACTGGTAATTTTATATTGAATATGTACAACTTGTGTATATATATATATATATATATATATATAAATAATCAACAGATGAAAGTATATCTAATTGATTTATATTCACACAGCCACAGAGTTCTTTTTGCCTTTATACAGCCAATCCTGGGACCTCACAATCTGAAAGTAACAAAAACAAATTGATGAAGGAAGAAATAGGAGAATCCCACCCTGTCAGAAGATGAATGAGCTGAACTTGCCTGATGTGGACCCTGGCTGACACAAGCAAGGTGGAATCAAAGAGTGAGCAACTTTTGACAACCCATGCTTCAAGCCCTGACCACTGTGGATGGCCGTGATTATCTCCAGACAAAATGAATTGGAGTAAAAGGCTTGCATACACTTAAATTAAGCACAGCAGGGTTTTAGTAATCTCTGTTTGCATTTTACTTTGTGTTAAAAAGGAAATTGCTTGGACTTGGAACATTTCATTTAATGGCATTTTTAGTTACCTTTTGTACTTCTAATACCATAGTCTAAATTCACATCAAATTACCCAGTAAGACATGGGAAATTTTTTGTCCTTTTTATTTTTATTTTTTTAAATTGCTGTAGCTTCCTTACCAATTTTACTAAATTAAATGTGTTTTAAAGCATTTCAGTTCTTGAAACTTAATTATCCCAATCTCTGGGTGAAATATAGCAAACAATACAGACCCCGTTTATGTAATTTATTTTGCAAAAGACAATAATGGAATGCAGTTGTATAATGATATATGCATTTCTGTATTTTTTCCTTTTCAAAAACTTATCAAAACCATGTCATTTTGCAACAAAAGCTTTAAGGGGGTCAGAGGGTTTTAGGTTGTCCATACAGTGCTTTTTAGAGGAGAAAAACTACATAATATGTGCCATTGGAATATTTTGAAATACTGTGTTCTGTTTCTTTCATTTTATTTTTACATCAATGAGTATTATTGGCAGTGGCTCCTAATAAAATATGAATAAATATCATGACTTATAATTGCAATGTGTAAATAAGAAGAAAAATATGTAGGTACTTCAGTGGCTGAAGCACCATTTATTATATCCCAGCAGAAAAAAATTTAATTGTTAGACCATATATGGTCTAAAAAACTTTGGTTTAAACTCAAGCATAACAAGAAAATCTACCATTCTCCTTCTTGTTTAAAATGAGTGTTTTGAAATCCTTAAGTCTATGATTATATATTGTTTAACACAGATATTCTTAAGGCAATTAGTTAATTGTTCTAATCTGTTAAATTTCACCTTCTTCATTATTTAAATTAAAGCCTAGTTAATCGGTTTATGTTGTACTCTTAGGAAATGGGTAACTAGACTCTAGTGCCAAGGTTGTATTGCTGAATGAGTTTGTGAGTGGTTGAAGGATGCAGCCCCTTGGAGATCTGAGGTGCTGAATCCCAGTTAATTCAAGTCGAAACAGAATAAATATAAAAACTTCTTTCTCTGTGAAACAAATATGCAAACAAACAAAAGTAAAAATAAAAGAAATAATAAAAACACTCAAACAAGCTAACTAAGTGTAGGTAAATATGCAGATGTGTATGCTTTAGATATATACATCTTTCAGCCTGTATATAAACATATTTGTATAAGAGTAAATGTTATACACACAAATATGTGTATATAGATAAATAAGTCAAGTGGGAGAATTCTGACTTACTCAAAGGAAGAGATCTTATTGGCTTATAGATGAGTATAAACTGTGGCAAGAGCAATCCAAGTGTCCCCTTTCTGCAAGTTATTGGATAAACTTCTTAGGTCACCACTGTTGTCCCAGGTCTCAAACCACTTAATCATTTTGTGGGAATGTGAGTAGGAGCTCTCTTCCTCCTTTCTCCATACCCCTACTGTCAGCCTCCACCTGTACTTAGTGATCCATTCTCATGGCTTGACTGCATATATTCCAAGCTAAGGGAATGCAATCATGATTTGACTGTTAACTACCCGTTGGATAGTCTCATCTTAGAAGTATGAGATATGTCAAGTTCCTAATTGCTCCTAACTACAATTAACTTATTTGACAGTTGAAGATTGATAGGAGATTTTTCTTAATATCGGTTTGAATATACTCTTTATTCCCTGGCCTGCCCTCTAATTTTTAAACTTAATTAGTTGAGAATTAATTATATATGTTATTACCCCATTGTATAATAATTGTTACCAAGGCAATGTAGATGTTCCCATACTACACTTAGGGAGCAGGTTTTTTATTATTATTGATTTCATAAGGATGAAACACTTGTTGGTAAAAGAAGGTGGTACACCTTGTATCCCAAGTTTTCTGCTTCCTTAGAGATACACTTGTCTACAGTATCAATAGAGAAAAAAGAATTCATTTACTGTAAAATTTCATTATAGTTTTATCTGTGATTATAAACAATGTGACATTCATCATATTGTATATGTATTTTTTCTAAATGCTCATCTTTCCTGAGGTAGTCAAAGAAGGAGATCTAGGTAACGAGGACTTGAGACCTCTCCAGTGTATCACGCTGAGTAGTGGACACCGAGGGTCCTCTAGACTATTTATACCTTAGTGGTATCTTCCTAATAATGATACTTTTTTGGACACACTTACATATTGTGTCATCTTGTGAGATTTCCCCCAAATTTTCATTACTCAAACAAGCTAACTAAGTGTAGGTAAATATGCAGATGTGTATGCTTTAGATATATACATCTTTCAGCCTGTATATAAACATATTTGTATAAGAGTAAATGTTATACACACAAATATGTGTATATAGATAAATAAGTCAAGTGGGAGAATTCTGACTTACTCAAAGGAAGAGATCTTATTGGCTTATAGATGAGTATAAACTGTGGCAAGAGCAATCCAAGTGTCCCCTTTCTGCAAGTTATTGGATAAACTTCTTAGGTCACCACTGTTGTCCCAGGTCTCAAACCACTTAATCATTTTGTGGGAATGTGAGTAGGAGCTCTCTTCCTCCTTTCTCCATACCCCTACTGTCAGCCTCCACCTGTACTTAGTGATCCATTCTCATGGCTTGACTGCATATATTCCAAGCTAAGGGAATGCAATCATGATTTGACTGTTAACTACCCGTTGGATAGTCTCATCTTAGAAGTATGAGATATGTCAAGTTCCTAATTGCTCCTAACTACAATTAACTTATTTGACAGTTGAAGATTGATAGGAGATTTTTCTTAATATCGGTTTGAATATACTCTTTATTCCCTGGCCTGCCCTCTAATTTTTAAACTTAATTAGTTGAGAATTAATTATATATGTTATTACCCCATTGTATAATAATTGTTACCAAGGCAATGTAGATGTTCCCATACTACACTTAGGGAGCAGGTTTTTTATTATTATTGATTTCATAAGGATGAAACACTTGTTGGTAAAAGAAGGTGGTACACCTTGTATCCCAAGTTTTCTGCTTCCTTAGAGATACACTTGTCTACAGTATCAATAGAGAAAAAAGAATTCATTTACTGTAAAATTTCATTATAGTTTTATCTGTGATTATAAACAATGTGACATTCATCATATTGGATATGTATTTTTTCCAAATGCTCATCTTTCCTGAGGTAGTCAAAGAAGGAGATCTAGGTAACGAGGACTTGAGACCTCTCCAGTGTATCACGCTGAGTAGTGGACACCGAGGGTCCTCTAGACTATTTATACCTTAGTGGTATCTTCCTAATAATGATACTTTTTTGGACACACTTACATATTGTGTCATCTTGTGAGATTTCCCCCAAATTTTCATTCTTACTTAGTTTCATGAGTGAAATCACAATTAAACCATGACACTTAAAGTATAAAATTCTATGAGTTGGCTAAACAAATTACAAATTGTTCAAATGTGAAGATCAACATGTGATCAGGCACCCATAAGCATATGAAGATGCTATATATATAAATATGTATATATATATATATATATATATATATATATATATATATTATGCCTTCCATGTAGCTCAGTGGTAAAGAATCTGCCTGCCAAGCAGGAAATTCGAGTTTGATCCCTGGGCCAAGAAGATCCCTTGGAGAACGAAATGATAACCCATTCCACTATTCTTTTCTGGGAAGTTCCATGGACAGAGGAGCCTGGTGGACTACAGTTCATAGTGTCACAAAGAGTCAGACATGACTGAGTGACTAATATTTTATATCAGTATATATATGCACACACATATGCAAAACAGTTAAAATTTTATGTAACACACTAAATTAAAAATAGTCTTCCCATTAGCTAACACACGTTTATTTATGCAGAACTCAGAAGATCTGAATTTCAAGTTATCTTCTCAGGTTTACAGACATTTAAGCACATTATTAGGAACTGTGATTATTCTGCACACCAACACTCAGGTATCACCCAACTTCATTACTACCTGATTAATTAACCTGTTTAAAGTGTGAACGTTGGCACCTTGTATCCCAAGTTTTCTGCTTCCTTAGAGATACACTTGTCTACAGTATCAATAGAGAAAAAAGAATTCATTTACTGTAAAATTTCATTATAGTTTTATCTGTGATTATAAACAATGTGACATTCATCATATTGGATATGTATTTTTTCCAAATGCTCATCTTTCCTGAGGTAGTCAAAGAAGGAGATCTAGGTAACGAGGACTTGAGACCTCTCCAGTGTATCACGCTGAGTAGTGGACACCGAGGGTCCTCTAGACTATTTATACCTTAGTGGTATCTTCCTAATAATGATACTTTTTTGGACACACTTACATATTGTGTCATCTTGTGAGATTTCCCCCAAATTTTCATTCTTACTTAGTTTCATGAGTGAAATCACAATTAAACCATGACACTTAAAGTATAAAATTCTATGAGTTGGCTAAACAAATTACAAATTGTTCAAATGTGAAGATCAACATGTGATCAGGCACCCATAAGCATATGAAGATGCTATATATATAAATATGTATATATATATATATATATATATATATATATATATATATATATATATATTATGCCTTCCATGTGGCTCAGTGGTAAAGAATCTGCCTGCCAAGCAGGAAATTCGAGTTTGATCCCTGGGCCAAGAAGATCCCTTGGAGAACGAAATGATAACCCATTCCACTATTCTTTTCTGGGAAGTTCCATGGACAGAGGAGCCTGGTGGACTACAGTTCATAGTGTCACAAAGAGTCAGACATGACTGAGTGACTAATATTTTATATCAGTATATATATGCACACACATATGCAAAACAGTTAAAATTTTATGTAACACACTAAATTAAAAATAGTCTTCCCATTAGCTAACACACGTTTATTTATGCAGAACTCAGAAGATCTGAATTTCAAGTTATCTTCTCAGGTTTACAGACATTTAAGCACATTATTAGGAACTGTGATTATTCTGCACACCAACACTCAGGTATCACCCAACTTCATTACTACCTGATTAATTAACCTGTTTAAAGTGTGAACGTTGGCACCTTGTCATTAGAATCCATGGGAATAACTAATGAGAAACTATGAAATATTTTGTTCCTCAATTAAAAAAACCTGAAAGAAGAGGTTTTATCTCATTATTCTTGCTTCCTGTTATCACCTATACAAAGCCAAGACGATTTTGCAAAACTTACTGTCTAAAGAGAACAGGCTATGCAACATCTCAGGGAACATTTTACAGATCTTTAATAAAATGTGATGTGATTCAACAGCAAAAGGTAAACCAAGGGGTTCTTGGGATAACATATTCATTATAGAGCATCAATGTGAAAATGAGGTCTGTTCAACTCATACCTGGTGTTCAGGTTCAAATGAGGTTTCTAGATAAAAAAAAGAGAGAAAGAAAGATAATCTAGCTCAACTTACGTCTGTCCAGAGACACTTCACATACAAAAAAACATAAACAAAAATATCAGGAGAGGTAATTAAAGAACTATGAAATTACAACTTTCCATGTAGTAAAAACACCTCCACAAACCCCAGTTTCCCTCAAAATCACTGATTTTATTCAGTAGACACATTGCACTATCACTCAGATTGGACAGAAAGTGAATATATTCTTTTCAATTGCTTTCCCTTGTCCACTTTCATAAAATTATGCATATCATATAACAATATTGAAGTATCAACAATATTTTCCTAGCTCAGAACTTTTAAAATATTTATAGATGTCTACTTTTCCCCACAAGTTATTTATAGAGTTCACAAATGCCAATGAAATAAGTGTCTATTGTTTAACATTAAAGTAAAAGAAGTCAAAAGTTTTTCTTGGAGGCAAAGTGAACAATCTATCTTTCACTGATTATTTTACATACATTTTTCCAGTTAGAAAGAGTTCCATGCTCTGAACCATGGCAGGATATAGACTATAGAATCTACCCAATGTAAAGCTAGGCATAAATGAATACAGATGTTAATTAATTGGATATTCCTTGAAACATATTCTGGATCATGTTCCTGCTTCCTCATATAAATCTTTAAACTGAGGCCACCCACATTTAGTGAAGGAAATAGCAAAAAATTTTAAAACCACATGCATAATTTACCAAAATCAAGATTTTGTGAACATAATCACAAAGTTTAAAATAGCAAAATTTAATTAATCCACTTTAGAAAAAAGATTCATATCTGTTTAAGCTTTATAATTTTATTCACTTGCAAAATGTCCTAGAAGAAAAAAAAAAAAAAAGGAACATGCTGTGGATTGGTAATTCACTTGAAATCTCTGCTTCTTTTCCTGAAAGCATTTCTATTAGCATACAATGAAAAATTTAGAGCCAAGGTCAGAATATATTTAATAATACATACTATTTTGTATTCTGGCACCAGATTCCATAATCTCTCTGAAAAATTTAGCTAATCGTCCATCAATGTGAAAATGAGGTCTGTTCAATCTAGGTGTTCAGGTTCAAATGAGGTTTCTAGATAAAAAAAGAGAAAGAAAGATAATCTAGCTCAACTTACGTCTGTCCAGAGACACTTCACATACAAAAAAACATAAACAAAAATATCAGGAGAGGTAATTAAAGAACTATGAAATTACAACTTTCCATGTAGTAAAAACACCTCCACAAACCCCAGTTTCCCTCAAAATCACTGATTTTATTCAGTAGACACATTGCACTATCACTCAGATTGGACAGAAAGTGAATATATTCTTTTCAATTGCTTTCCCTTGTCCACTTTCATAAAATTATGCATATCATATAACAATATTGAAGTATCAACAATATTTTCCTAGCTCAGAACTTTTAAAATATTTATAGATGTCTACTTTTCCCCACAAGTTATTTATAGAGTTCACAAATGCCAATGAAATAAGTGTCTATTGTTTAACATTAAAGTAAAAGAAGTCAAAAGTTTTTCTTGGAGGCAAAGTGAACAATCTATCTTTCACTGATTATTTTACATACATTTTTCCAGTTAGAAAGAGTTCCATGCTCTGAACCATGGCAGGATATAGACTATAGAATCTACCCAATGTAAAGCTAGGCATAAATGAATACAGATGTTAATTAATTGGATATTCCTTGAAACATATTCTGGATCATGTTCCTGCTTCCTCATATAAATCTTTAAACTGAGGCCACCCACATTTAGTGAAGGAAATAGCAAAAAATTTTAAAACCACATGCATAATTTACCAAAATCAAGATTTTGTGAACATAATCACAAAGTTTAAAATAGCAAAATTTAATTAATCCACTTTAGAAAAAAGATTCATATCTGTTTAAGCTTTATAATTTTATTCACTTGCAAAATGTCCTAGAAGAAAAAAAAAAAAAAAAGGAACATGCTGTGGATTGGTAATTCACTTGAAATCTCTGCTTCTTTTCCTGAAAGCATTTCTATTAGCATACAATGAAAAATTTAGAGCCAAGGTCAGAATATATTTAATAATAATACATACTATTTTGTATTCTGGCACCAGATTCCATAATCTCTCTGGCTATACTCTGTTGCTTCTAATCAACAAAGTATTCTTAAATAATATAATCTATTAATAAATACCTTTTTTGTGTAGTTCTCCAGTGTATTTTTGCCACCTCTTCTTAATATCTTCCACTTATGCTATTTCCATACTGTTTCTGTCCCTTATTGTGCCTCATCTTTGCATGAAATGTTCCCTTGCTATCTCTAATCTTCTTGAATGGATCTCTAGTCTTTCCCATTCTATTGTTTTCCTCTATTTCTTCTCATTGTTCACCTAAGAAGACTTTCTTATCTCTCCTTACTAATATTTGGAACTCTGCATTCAGATGGGTACATCTTTCCTTTCCCTTGTTGTTTGCTTCTCTTCTTTTCTCAGCTATTTGAGAGGCCTCCTTGGACACTATTTTGGCTTTTAGTATTTCTTTTTCTTGGTGGTGGTTTTGATCACTGTTTTCTGTATAATGTTATGAACCTTTGTCCATGGTTCTTCAAGCACTCTATCATATCTAATCCCTTGAATCCATTTGTCATTTTTACTGTATAATCATACGGGGTATGATTTAGGTCACACCTGAATGGGTTAGTGGTTTTCCCTACTTTCTTAAATTTATGTCTGAATTTTGTAATAAGGAGTTCATGATCTGAGCAATGGTCAGCTCCTGGTCTTGTCTTTGCTGAGTGTATAGAGCTTCTCTATCTTCAGTCTGCTTTCAGTATTGACCATCTGGTTTCCATGTGTAGAGTCTTCTCTTGTTGGAAGCGGGTGTTTGCTATGAACAGTGCATTCTCTTGGCAAAATTGTTAGCTTTTTCTCTGCTTTATTTGGTACCCCAATGCCAAACTTGCCTATTATTTCAGGTATCTATTGGCTTTCTACATAGTTCCCTATGGTGAAAATGACTTTTTTTTTTTTTTTTTTTTGCTGCTGGTTCTAGAAGATCTTATAGGTATTCATAGTACCATTCAGCTTTAGAAGTCATGTAAGGATGTGAGAGTTGTACCATAAAAAAGTTTGAGAACTGAAGAACTGATGCTTTCAGATTGTGGTCTTGGAAAAGACCCTTGAGAGTCTCTTGGACAGTACGGAGATCAAACCAGTCAATTTTAAAGGAGACAAACCCTGACTATTCATTGGAAAGACTCATGCTAAAGCTGAAGCTTTGCTACTTTGGCCACTTGAGTCGATTCATTGGGAAAGACCTTGATGCTGCGAAAGACTCAGGGCAGGAGGAGAAGTTTTGACAGAGGATTAGATGATTGGATGGCATCACAGACTCAATGGACATGAGTTTGAACAAACTGGGAGATAGTGAAGGATAGCATGCTTCAGGCACAAAGATCACATAAAGTTGGACACGACTAAGCAGCTTAACAACAGCTAATAAGTGCCAAAGTACACTAAAATACAAGATTATTTACCTATTTTTAAAGATATGAAACAAAATCTATCAAATTGATATAATCAATTATAAAACAAAAAATTTATATTCAAAATAAATCACATGTTCTTCAGAAATATATGTTTTTATAACTAATATATATTATATTTGTATAGTTTAGCAGTATTGACATAATACATGAAAATTAAATTGAATAATTAAAAGTTGTTAAAAAGGGATAGTCAAGAAAATAATTTGCTAAACATAGACGTGTCAGAGAAAACTGCATAATAGTTTTAATAACGTGTATCCTGCTAATTTAAAAAAAAAAAAAGAAAAAAGGAGGAAACGGAATAAAGGAGGTACCTGTCAGGGCAGGTTTTTTTTTTTTTTTTTTTTTTTTTTTACCTTATTTGTATTAGATTAGCTATTTAAACATTTATGCTTGTCCAAAGTGAAAAGCAAGATAATGGTCTAAACTTTGAAAGCATCATATCATTTCAAAGTAAACAGATTTGCAATTAAAATGATGGGAAAATTCTTTGCGCTTTCATTTTTAGATCAAAGTTTAAACTTTACAGATAAAGTGATATGTAAAAGACTGTGTTTTGGAAACAAATATTTAGAGCAATAGAAGATTGGAAAAGTAGGTTTGAAATTATATGGTGACCAATAATGTGTCATGGTAAAATAAATAACAAATGTAAATTGAACTGAATAGACTGAAAAATGAACCACAGATAAAGATATTATTGGAAAGAGTACTCTGTAAAAGTGCCACAATAACAAGATATTCCCAGTCTTTATATATTTGTTTTTTTACTAGAGTTGTACCATAAAAGTTTGAGAACTGAAGAACTGATGCTTTCAGATTGTGGTCTTGGAAAAGACCCTTGAGAGTCTCTTGGACAGTACGGAGATCAAACCAGTCAATTTTAAAGGAGACAAACCCTGACTATTCATTGGAAAGACTCATGCTAAAGCTGAAGCTTTGCTACTTTGGCCACTTGAGTCGATTCATTGGGAAAGACCTTGATGCTGCGAAAGACTCAGGGCAGGAGGAGAAGTTTTGACAGAGGATTAGATGATTGGATGGCATCACAGACTCAATGGACATGAGTTTGAACAAACTGGGAGATAGTGAAGGATAGCATGCTTCAGGCACAAAGATCACATAAAGTTGGACACGACTAAGCAGCTTAACAACAGCTAATAAGTGCCAAAGTACACTAAAATACAAGATTATTTACCTATTTTTAAAGATATGAAACAAAATCTATCAAATTGATATAATCAATTATAAAACAAAAAATTTATATTCAAAATAAATCACATGTTCTTCAGAAATATATGTTTTTATAACTAATATATATTATATTTGTATAGTTTAGCAGTATTGACATAATACATGAAAATTAAATTGAATAATTAAAAGTTGTTAAAAAGGGATAGTCAAGAAAATAATTTGCTAAACATAGACGTGTCAGAGAAAACTGCATAATAGTTTTAATAACGTGTATCCTGCTAATTTAAAAAAAAAAAAAGAAAAAAGGAGGAAACGGAATAAAGGAGGTACCTGTCAGGGCATGTTTTTTTTTTTTTTTTTTTATTTTTTTACCTTATTTGTATTAGATTAGCTATTTAAACATTTATGCTTGTCCAAAGTGAAAAGCAAGATAATGGTCTAAACTTTGAAAGCATCATATCATTTCAAAGTAAACAGATTTGCAATTAAAATGATGGGAAAATTCTTTGCGCTTTCATTTTTAGATCAAAGTTTAAACTTTACAGATAAAGTGATATGTAAAAGACTGTGTTTTGGAAACAAATATTTAGAGCAATAGAAGATTGGAAAAGTAGGTTTGAAATTATATGGTGACCAATAATGTGTCATGGTAAAATAAATAACAAATGTAAATTGAACTGAATAGACTGAAAAATGAACCACAGATAAAGATATTATTTGAAAGAGTAGTTAACTCTGTAAAAGTGCCACAATAACAAGATATTCCCAGTCTTTATATATTTGATACTAATACTTACATCTTTTATTCACTATTATGCAATATATTTTGTGTACAATCCCATCAAAGACACATGACTTTCTCCCATTGTACTCAGTAATGTATTACTACTCAAATACATGAGTTTTTTGTGAGTATATATGTTAAGCAGTAAGATCTAAAGGTTTGTTTCCATTATTAACTAATATAAAACATTAAATTTAAATGGTTCATAGCTTCAAATTGCCTGCTGTCATTACCAGCTTTCACATGTAAATTGATGTTCTGCTGACTTTTACTCCACCAACAACTCATTCTATAGGGATAATAGTTCTATCATTGCATTTTGATCCTTTTATTCTCAAGTCTCCAGAGTACCAGGAAATGGGTGTCTCCACTGGGAGTGTAATTGGGAAGCTCTGAATTAGTGGCATTCCTGGTAATGGTTTCCATTTATTTTTGCATCCATAGTGAGAAGTACTACTATTGTTTAACCTTATCTCCACTGCAGAACTTTAAGGGAGTGGGTTGTGTGACTTCCTTCCTTTGTTGTTCCCAATAGCAAGGGTCAAGTTCTGCCTTATTCAGCCTACACTGGAAAGGAACACCAACAAGAGTAAATCCAGCTAAAAACAGACATTGCCTTTTCACATCACTGCTTTGAGTCCAGTCAGACTTCTCTCATGTCCCTCACTCATGTACAAAGACTGAGGTCTGGAAAAGGGCACATCACCATCCTAAGAGTGTTTTTCAATTGGTCTAAACTTTGAAAGCATCATATCATTTCAAAGTAAACAGATTTGCAATTAAAATGATGGGAAAATTCTTTGCGCTTTCATTTTTAGATCAAAGTTTAAACTTTACAGATAAAGTGATATGTAAAAGACTGTGTTTTGGAAACAAATATTTAGAGCAATAGAAGATTGGAAAAGTAGGTTTGAAATTATATGGTGACCAATAATGTGTCATGGTAAAATAAATAACAAATGTAAATTGAACTGAATAGACTGAAAAATGAACCACAGATAAAGATATTATTTGAAAGAGTAGTTAACTCTGTAAAAGTGCCACAATAACAAGATATTCCCAGTCTTTATATATTTGATACTAATACTTACATCTTTTATTCACTATTATGCAATATATTTTGTGTACAATCCCATCAAAGACACATGACTTTCTCCCATTGTACTCAGTAATGTATTACTACTCAAATACATGAGTTTTTTGTGAGTATATATGTTAAGCAGTAAGATCTAAAGGTTTGTTTCCATTATTAACTAATATAAAACATTAAATTTAAATGGTTCATAGCTTCAAATTGCCTGCTGTCATTACCAGCTTTCACATGTAAATTGATGTTCTGCTGACTTTTACTCCACCAACAACTCATTCTATAGGGATAATAGTTCTATCATTGCATTTTGATCCTTTTATTCTCAAGTCTCCAGAGTACCAGGAAATGGGTGTCTCCACTGGGAGTGTAATTGGGAAGCTCTGAATTAGTGGCATTCCTGGTAATGGTTTCCATTTATTTTTGCATCCATAGTGAGAAGTACTACTATTGTTTAACCTTATCTCCACTGCAGAACTTTAAGGGAGTGGGTTGTGTGACTTCCTTCCTTTGTTGTTCCCAATAGCAAGGGTCAAGTTCTGCCTTATTCAGCCTACACTGGAAAGGAACACCAACAAGAGTAAATCCAGCTAAAAACAGACATTGCCTTTTCACATCACTGCTTTGAGTCCAGTCAGACTTCTCTCATGTCCCCTCACTCATGTACAAAGACTGAGGTCTGAGGTCACATCACCATCCTAGAGTTCTTGACATGGTCACTTTCATCAACAGTAAATGCTAGTGCTTAAATTTCAACTTAATTCATATCTAAAAATGAACAATGGAACAACAAGGGAAACTTTTTCAAACACGTCACTCAGTCTCCACTATCAATTCATGTAGGAAACATGAAGTTGTTCAGTTTCTAAAGACAATATCTGAGATTTTCTGGCAGTCCAGTAGTTAAGTTTTTGCCTTCTAATACAGGGGGTACAGGTTTGAGCCCTGGTCAAGGAACTAAGATCCCACATGCTACAGGATTTTGCACACCCAAATTAAACAAATATATAAGTAAACAAAACTTACTTAAACTTGTTAAAAATTATTAAAAAAAAAAATCAAAGACAGTCACACCGTTCCTTTATGATATGATTGAAGAGACACACTGAACACAATTAGGAACACAACTTAGGAAATTGGATCATGATTCTGGATTTTTAAATTAACCACACAGGAAATCCTTATGAATGGAAACCTTTAAAAGAGGATTGCACTCTATTAGACAAGCTATAATCATACTTCAGTGGAGCAGGGAATATACTTTAGAAGCGATTCAAAATTTAAATGTTTAGTAAGTTTTTGATTATGAAAGATGTACATTTATAAAACCCTTCTTTGCATTCAGCTAGCCCAGGTCAATTTCCCTTTTTTTTGTTGTTGTTGTTGTTGTTTTTAAATAGACATGTCATCTATTCACCCACTGAAGGATTATTCTTTTAAGGAAATAGTGTGATGCTAAAGAGTTGGTAGCTTCCAAGACTGTATTAATGATGGCAGGTAAAATATGACACATGTCTAAATCACTATCAGTACATAAGCATTATGTCTAGTTACAGAAGATAGGATCAAAGTTGGACCATGTTCAAATGACTTAATCTGTGTTAGATATTTTATGTACTTCATATATTTTTCACAACACTCTAAGTGGTGGAAAGTATAATCCTATTAGATAAGTAAGGATACAAAGTAGACAGAAAGCAAATATCTGATTCAGAAATATAGATAATAGCTATTGAGCTAATATTTGTACTTCCCAGAGTTGTTGATTCTAGATATCATGTTTGTTTATTTAGCTGGTTGCTTTTCTCTCTAAGCCATGCAATTTCCTATCAGTGCCATGTGAATAGCAGGCTACCTTAAGGAGAGAAACTCTCCATCAGGATTAGAGTGGAACATGATAGAGTCAATGTGCTTTGCAGCCATCAACTCTCTTCCACGTGCTGCACAGGGATCTGAAAATGCAATTAACTACTCCAGAAGCTTCCTGCCCATTGCTACTCTAACATTTAAGATTTTGAAAACTTGTTACATTTCGTATCCCCCTTGAAATTCTGTTACCGAAGGAACAGAATCCTTGTGTCTACTTCATATTCTACTTAATAAGCAAACATGGATTCGTCACTAGGATATTAATTTGAGTTTAGAAACAAGTTAAATTATTTAACTTGAATGTGTTAATGATATCTTCACTCACGGAGAATTCAACATTTTTATTGATAAGGAATTATATTTGAAGAGACACACTGAACACAATTAGGAACACAACTTAGGAAATTGGATCATGATTCTGGATTTTTAAATTAACCACACAGGAAATCCTTATGAATGGAAACCTTTAAAAGAGGATTGCACTCTATTAGACAAGCTATAATCATACTTCAGTGGAGCAGGGAATATACTTTAGAAGCGATTCAAAATTTAAATGTTTAGTAAGTTTTTGATTATGAAAGATGTACATTTATAAAACCCTTCTTTGCATTCAGCTAGCCCAGGTCAATTTCCCTTTTTTTTGTTGTTGTTGTTGTTGTTTTTAAATAGACATGTCATCTATTCACCCACTGAAGGATTATTCTTTTTAAGGAAATAGTGTGATGCTTAAGAGTTGGTAGCTTCCAAGACTGTATTAATGATGGCAGGTAAAATATGACACATGTCTAAATCACTATCAGTACATAAGCATTATGTCTAGTTACAGAAGATAGGATCAAAGTTGGACCATGTTCAAATGACTTAATCTGTGTTAGATATTTTATGTACTTCATATATTTTTCACAACACTCTAAGTGGTGGAAAGTATAATCCTATTAGATAAGTAAGGATACAAAGTAGACAGAAAGCAAATATCTGATTCAGAAATATAGATAATAGCTATTGAGCTAATATTTGTACTTCCCAGAGTTGTTGATTCTAGATATCATGTTTGTTTATTTAGCTGGTTGCTTTTTCTCTCTAAGCCATGCAATTTCCTATCAGTGCCATGTGAATAGCAGGCTACCTTAAGGAGAGAAACTCTCCATCAGGATTAGAGTGGAACATGATAGAGTCAATGTGCTTTGCAGCCATCAACTCTCTTCCAGGTGCTGCACAGGGATCTGAAAATGCAATTAACTACTCCAGAAGCTTCCTGCCCATTGCTACTCTAACATTTAAGATTTTTGAAAACTTGTTACATTTCGTATCCCCCTTGAAATTCTGTTACCGAAGGAACAGAATCCTTGTGTCTACTTCATATTCTACTTAATAAGCAAACATGGATTCGTCACTAGGATATTAATTTGAGTTTAGAAACAAGTTAAATTATTTAACTTGAATGTGTTAATGATATCTTCACTCACGGAGAATTCAACATTTTTATTGATAAGGAATTATATTTGAAACCTCAAAAGTATTTCCACTTTTTTGAAAAATAATTTTTAAAAAGTATGATTATCTCTTCAACAATATTTATCTTGTGTTTGTATCAAATCATGGAGATTATCATGTTAGTTACAAAACCCTATTTGTACATTTACTTTAGTATAATGCTATAACTTTGATTTTAAGTAATGGAATCTTAAAATGAATTGCAAAACAAATCAATCTCCAATAGATAAATGAAAAATGTGCGATGAAACTAAAAATATCCTCCACCAAGGTGCTAGTTGGCTGTGTTGCTTAGCTACCCATGACCAAACAGGCTGACAGCACCACAAACTCTCTGGCTGAGCTGGGTATAATTATGAACCAGGTTTCCATTTCATTAAGTTTCACTTACAAATCATGAGAATTTTGAAATGTGAACAATTGGAATATTTCACCATCATAAATGAATACAAAATTTGTTTCTTGAAAAAATAATATTCTAATATGTGTGTCTGAATAACTGGAAATTTTAAAGGTTTGAATAAGGTAAAATACTATTTTTAAAGAAAATATAGTAAAAGATTTAGGGGACGGAAATTTTTTTTTCTTTTTATAATCATAAAAACTGTTTTATATTTTTCCTTTAAATACAACTGTAATCATGAGTGCGAAACTTACAATTGCTTTGTCTTCCTGAAAATCTACAAAACATCGATGTTACTTTTCCATAAGAAGTAATCTTGTCATGCTTTTGTCTCAAGTTCTAATGTATAAAGGAAGATAATTTCTGAAATATCATAGATGATTTAGCAGAGTCCTGTGCAGGGAACACAGTAATTTAGTTCATCAGACAACAAAGCCCATTAGCAGATATTACCAAGTCTGTACTAAAAGGCAAGAATAAAGGAAATGGAAAGATTCATATCCCTTCATAATTAACACACAAAGTTTTGAGTGCAGACTGCAGTAGGATATTAATTTGAGTTTAGAAACAAGTTAAATTATTTAACTTGAATGTGTTAATGATATCTTCACTCACGGAGAATTCAACATTTTTATTGATAAGGAATTATATTTGAAACCTCAAAAGTATTTCCACTTTTTTGAAAAATAATTTTTAAAAAGTATGATTATCTCTTCAACAATATTTATCTTGTGTTTGTATCAAATCATGGAGATTATCATGTTAGTTACAAAACCCTATTTGTACATTTACTTTAGTATAATGCTATAACTTTGATTTTAAGTAATGGAATCTTAAAATGAATTGCAAAACAAATCAATCTCCAATAGATAAATGAAAAATGTGCGATGAAACTAAAAATATCCTCCACCAAGGTGCTAGTTGGCTGTGTTGCTTAGCTACCCATGACCAAACAGGCTGACAGCACCACAAACTCTCTGGCTGAGCTGGGTATAATTATGAACCAGGTTTCCATTTCATTAAGTTTCACTTACAAATCATGAGAATTTTGAAATGTGAACAATTGGAATATTTCACCATCATAAATGAATACAAAATTTGTTTCTTGAAAAAATAATATTCTAATATGTGTGTCTGAATAACTGGAAATTTTAAAGGTTTGAATAAGGTAAAATACTATTTTTAAAGAAAATATAGTAAAAGATTTAGGGGACGGAAATTTTTTTTTCTTTTTATAATCATAAAAACTGTTTTATATTTTTCCTTTAAATACAACTGTAATCATGAGTGCGAAACTTACAATTGCTTTGTCTTCCTGAAAATCTACAAAACATCGATGTTACTTTTCCATAAGAAGTAATCTTGTCATGCTTTTGTCTCAAGTTCTAATGTATAAAGGAAGATAATTTCTGAAATATCATAGATGATTTAGCAGAGTCCTGTGCAGGGAACACAGTAATTTAGTTCATCAGACAACAAAGCCCATTAGCAGATATTACCAAGTCTGTACTAAAAGGCAAGAATAAAGGAAATGGAAAGATTCATATCCCTTCATAATTAACACACAAAGTTTTGAGTGCAGACTGCAGTAGGATTATGGCAAATTAAAGAAGTATATCTGATGCTCCTTTTATAGATTTCTTACTACTTGTCATCCTATTCCAAAATATATACATGCATTCATTTAATTCCATAAGTGCATAGTTGAAAAAAGAGCTAGAATCCATTTATACCGTCTGAAAGTAAACAAAACAAAACAAAAAAAGATTATGTTTCAAGCAAATTTGATCCATTTGCAATCTAATAAACTGGATAACATTTTACTGTTCCATTTTCTCTACTCTCTACAGAGAGACAGAATTTTTTTTCCCTTTGATATTGGCTAAATTTTTATTATTTAAAATAATTCTGAAATATACTTTTCAAAATAATACATGCTTAATGTAATATAGCCTGTAGTACACACAAGTTTATGATGAAAATCTAACAGTCTCCGACTTATCTCCTTACTATCTCAGTTCTACGGGTATGGTTAAGAAGTTGACATCTTTATTAGATGAAATTCACATAACATAAAATTAATCAATTTAAGGTAAACAATTCAGTGACATTTAGCTCATTTACAATGTTGTGCCTTCACTATCCCTATTTAGTTTCAAAACATTTTCGTCACTCTAAATAGAAGCCTCTTATCCTCTAAACAGTTGCTCCTCACTGGTCCTACCCTCTAAAGTTGGCAACAGACAGTCAGTTCTTTATCTCTGTAGATTATTTTCAATTATTTCATATACATGGAAACACATAATATTTGTCAATTTGTGTTGACTTTCTTTCTTGATCATAGCGTGGTAACTTTGATTTTAATTCTTCTGGAAAGTATCGTCACAATATTTGAAAGTATATTTCTATCTCTCTGTCAGACAATATCTATTAAGTACTCGATATTAAATAAGAACATTCAACTAACATTCACAGTTCTCCTTATTCCAGTGTTTGAATTACATTACTATTTTCAGTTTTTCTGTTGTTGCTAATGTAATTTATGTGATATATTTAGACTCAAATTTTTTTCCTTTTTCAATAGTATTTTATGATTTTACATTTTGCAAATTAGGGTACTTACATTGCTACATTTTATTCTTTCTTTCCTTTTGCTGCATTTTATTTTCTCTCAGATTTACTGTAATTTTACATTGCTAAAATACATGCATTTCTTAATTTTTCAAATATTTATGGAAGACTCAACACCTATTATTAACATAAATTTAATCACTTTTATTTGGTTCATGATTTTCTTATTTTTTTTTTTTTCACATGTTTGTCTTGCTAGGAATTTGTCATATTATTTTTATCTGACCTCAGATTTCCATTTTTTTTTAAACTTTCAATCAGAATTTTCATGCTTTAAGAATCTCTTTCTTTTTTTTTTTTTAATAGTTTTTTCCCTGAAAGCTATAATCTTCCTTCTTCCATCTGGAACATTTACCTTTTAACTTGTTATAGAACCTTCACTGTGATACTTCCTTTCTTCACAGATATGCAGAATTTCAGTCATTATTTCCTGGAATATAAGCCCTTTTTTTAAGGGTTTATTCCTTTATTTTGTCATTAATTTTTAAATACATCCCTATGAAAAAAATAAATTGGACCTAAATTTTCCGTTGGACTTGCATGTCTGAAAATCTTACTACTTTCATTTTATTGAATGACAGTTGTCTGGGTAAAAATTTTTGAAAGCATCATACCTTTTCTTTCTATTATTATGTGGCACTGACAATTACTATTCCAGTATATTTTGCAAATAGTATTTTTCTCATCTATAAGTTTTTAAGATTTGTTGGTTATGTTTAGTGTCCTTAGATATTACAGTAAAATCTAAAATCATTAATTCTTTCATTTTCATTGAATGAAGTAATCAAAGAGATTTTATTTAATGTGTTAATTTTCTGTTTGTGAAAGAATTTGGATATCAGATCACCTACTCTTGTGAATTTATGTTTAATATTTCCAATTATTTTCTATTAGAATTATGTTCCTTTCCTCTTTTTCTGGTCTTATTGGTTTTTTGATCTACAAGAGCTTTCTCTTTTTTTGCTTGATGTCATATGGAAAGTATCACAATATTTGAAAGTATATTTCTATCTCTCTGTCAGACAATATCTATTAAGTACTCGATATTAAATAAGAACATTCAACTAACATTCACAGTTCTCCTTATTCCAGTGTTTGAATTACATTACTATTTTCAGTTTTTCTGTTGTTGCTAATGTAATTTATGTGATATATTTAGACTCAAATTTTTTTCCTTTTTCAATAGTATTTTATGATTTTACATTTTGCAAATTAGGGTACTTACATTGCTACATTTTATTCTTTCTTTCCTTTTGCTGCATTTTATTTTCTCTCAGATTTACTGTAATTTTACATTGCTAAAATACATGCATTTCTTAATTTTTCAAATATTTATGGAAGACTCAACACCTATTATTAACATAAATTTAATCACTTTTATTTGGTTCATGATTTTCTTATTTTTTTTTTTTTCACATGTTTGTCTTGCTAGGAATTTGTCATATTATTTTTATCTGACCTCAGATTTCCATTTTTTTTTAAACTTTCAATCAGAATTTTCATGCTTTAAGAATCTCTTTCTTTTTTTTTTTTTAATAGTTTTTTCCCTGAAAGCTATAATCTTCCTTCTTCCATCTGGAACATTTACCTTTTAACTTGTTATAGAACCTTCACTGTGATACTTCCTTTCTTCACAGATATGCAGAATTTCAGTCATTATTTCCTGGAATATAAGCCCTTTTTTTAAGGGTTTATTCCTTTATTTTGTCATTAATTTTAAATACATCCCTATGAAAAAATAAATTGGACCTAAATTTTCCGTTGGACTTGCATGTCTGAAAATCTTACTACTTTCATTTTATTGAATGACAGTTGTCTGGGTAAAAATTTTTGAAAGCATCATACCTTTTCTTTCTATTATTATGTGGCACTGACAATTACTATTCCAGTATATTTTGCAAATAGTATTTTTCTCATCTATAAGTTTTTAAGATTTGTTGGTTATGTTTAGTGTCCTTAGATATTACAGTAAAATCTAAAATCATTAATTCTTTCATTTTCATTGAATGAAGTAATCAAAGAGATTTTATTTAATGTGTTAATTTTCTGTTTGTGAAAGAATTTGGATATCAGATCACCTACTCTTGTGAATTTATGTTTAATATTTCCAATTATTTTCTATTAGAATTATGTTCCTTTCCTCTTTTTCTGGTCTTATTGGTTTTTTGATCTACAAGAGCTTTCTCTTTTTTTGCTTGATGTCATATTTTCTAATATTTATTTGTGTTTTCTAGATGTAATATAGTTTCAGTTATCTGTTGGTTCTTTAGATTATTGCTTAATTTCTTCTGATGGTGGTGAAAATTCTATATGAGACTTACTCCCTCACTTTACTTTACATTGAACTATAATTATTTGTGTGGATTTTGGGGCTGCAAAAACCATATATGTCAGAATGAAAAGTATCTTATTTTAGGTACAATAGAGAAATATTAGTGAACCTCAGGCTTCTTCTCTAATTTGTTTAAAACATAGATTTGGATATTTGCTTGGGTATTCATTATAGTAGTGTGTGATCTTACCCCATCGATCTCTCTTTGAATGTGTGTGTGCTCAGACACTGAAGAGAGACAATTGTTGTGAACATATTGCCAAGAACAATTTATAAATTGCTTATAATTAGTTGCAGTCCCAATAACTCGAAAGCTAGAACTCCATAGGACTTCCCCTAATATTATCATGAGTCAATTGCTTACCTCGTTCAACTTATTGTTCAAATGCTAGCTTCTCAATAAAGACTAAATTCTAATGACTCTAAAATTTAAATTTACACCTTCTGTCTGAACTCCAAATTACTCCAGTTCTCATTTTTTTTTAAATTCCATTCACCATATTTTAACACAATATTGCATACTTATATAACTTGATGTAATTTGCCTATTTTTATGATTTATGCTTCATATTTTGCTAAATGAATAGGCTCTTATTTATATATTTGAATTAGTATTATTTTAAAAGATCAATGGACTTCCCAGTAGTCCAGTGCCTCCATGCTTAAGACTCCATGCTTCCAGTGCCTCCACTGCAGGGGACCTGGGTTTGATCTCTGGCCAAGGAATTTAAAAGTCCCAAGTTACACAACAAAAGCTGCAAATGCAAATAAATAGGACTGCTTAAAAAAATTATATATTTGAAATTAGTTTTTTATGTTTGTGAAAGAATTTGGATATCAGATCACCTACTCTTGTGAATTTATGTTTAATATTTCCAATTATTTTCTATTAGAATTATGTTCCTTTCCTCTTTTTCTGGTCTTATTGGTTTTTTGATCTACAAGAGCTTTCTCTTTTTTTGCTTGATGTCATATTTTCTAATATTTATTTGTGTTTTCTAGATGTAATATAGTTTCAGTTATCTGTTGGTTCTTTAGATTATTGCTTAATTTCTTCTGATGGTGGTGAAAATTCTATATGAGACTTACTCCCTCACTTTACTTTACATTGAACTATAATTATTTGTGTGGATTTTGGGGCTGCAAAACCATATATGTCAGAATGAAAAGTATCTTATTTTAGGTACAATAGAGAAATATTAGTGAACCTCAGGCTTCTTCTCTAATTTGTTTAAAACATAGATTTGGATATTTGCTTGGGTATTCATTATAGTAGTGTGTGATCTTACCCCATCGATCTCTCTTTGAATGTGTGTGTGCTCAGACACTGAAGAGAGACAATTGTTGTGAACATATTGCCAAGAACAATTTATAAATTGCTTATAATTAGTTGCAGTCCCAATAACTCGAAAGCTAGAACTCCATAGGACTTCCCCTAATATTATCATGAGTCAATTGCTTACCTCGTTCAACTTATTGTTCAAATGCTAGCTTCTCAATAAAGACTAAATTCTAATGACTCTAAAATTTAAATTTACACCTTCTGTCTGAACTCCAAATTACTCCAGTTCTCATTTTTTTTTAAATTCCATTCACCATATTTTAACACAATATTGCATACTTATATAACTTGCGATGTAATTTGCCTATTTTTATGATTTATGCTTCATATTTTGCTAAATGAATAGGCTCTTATTTATATATTTGAATTAGTATTATTTTAAAAGATCAATGGACTTCCCAGTAGTCCAGTGCCTCCATGCTTAAGACTCCATGCTTCCAGTGCCTCCACTGCAGGGGACCTGGGTTTGATCTCTGGCCAAGGAATTTAAAAGTCCCAAGTTACACACCAAAAGCAAAAATAAGCAAATTAGTTAAATCAATCTAAAAAATAAAAGGTTGATGTTTGACTGCAATTAAAAAAAAAATAACTGCACTACATAGCATGTGGGATCTTAGAAAAGGCTAATGAAGTAATATCTTATTTATCAATTTGACTTCTAGGAAAAGAAAGTCAATGGGAAACCATTAGTTTGTCAATCTACAATTTAGACTGTAAAATAAGGAAAAATGTTAGGACTTTTTCACAGTAACATATTCTAACTAATGGGAAGGTGGATCATTTTGGACTTTAGCTACTAAAAGAGGACAATTCTGGTTCATATTTATTGAACATCCTTTAGTTTACTGTTGCTTTATGACATTGTCATAATGACTTGTCATGTGATGCAAAGTGATGACTTACTGGAAAAGGTCCTAATGCTGGGAAAGTCTGAGGGCAGAAGGAGAAGGAAACAACAGAGGATGAAATTGGATGGCATCACTGACTCAATGGATTTGAGTTTGAGCAAGTTCCAGGAGATGGTGAAGGATAGGAAAGCCTGGAGGGTTTCAGTCCATGGGGTCACAAAGAGTTGGACACAACTGAGCAACTGAACAACAACAATTATTTTTTTTTAAGTGAACTTTGCTGGTTAATAGTTCCTTGAAGTTCTTGTTTATGTTTAAAAATTATTCAAACATTCAAAGAAGAGCTAATGCCTGTCCTTCTAAAACTCTTCCAAAATTGCCCAGGAAGGAATACTTCCAAACACATTCTACGAGGCCACCATCACCCTGATACCAAAGCCAGGCAAAGACATCACAAAAAAAGAAAATTATAGGCCAATTTCACTGATGAATCTAGATGCCAAAATCCTCAACAAAATCCTAGCAAACAGAATTCAGCAACACATCAAAAAGCTCATTCATCACAATCAAGTTGGGTTCATCCCAGGCATGCAAGGATTCTTCAACATCCGCAAATCAATCAATGTGATACACCATATCAACAAATTGAAAGACAAAAATCACATGATCATTTCAATAGATGCAGAAAAAGCCTTTGACAAAGTACAGCATCCATTTATGATCAAAACTCTTCAAAAAATGGGCATAGAAGGAACTTATCTTAACATAGTGAAAGCCATATATGAGAAGCCCACAGCGAACATTATCCTCAATGGTGAAAAACTCAAAGCATTCCCTCTAAGATCAGGAACAAGACAAGGGTGTCCACTTTCACCACTCTTATTCAACATAGTCCTGGAAGTTCTAGCAATAGCAAAAAAAAATAAAATTGTTGTTGATGTTTGACTGCAATTAAAAAAAAATAACTGCACTACATAGCATGTGGGATCTTAGAAAAGGCTAATGAAGTAATATCTTATTTATCAATTTGACTTCTAGGAAAAGAAAGTCAATGGGAAACCATTAGTTTGTCAATCTACAATTTAGACTGTAAAATAAGGAAAAATGTTAGGACTTTTTCACAGTAACATATTCTAACTAATGGGAAGGTGGATCATTTTGGACTTTAGCTACTAAAAGAGGACAATTCTGGTTCATATTTATTGAACATCCTTTAGTTTACTGTTGCTTTATGACATTGTCATAATGACTTGTCATGTGATGCAAAGTGATGACTTACTGGAAAAGGTCCTAATGCTGGGAAAGTCTGAGGGCAGAAGGAGAAGGAAACAACAGAGGATGAAATTGGATGGCATCACTGACTCAATGGATTTGAGTTTGAGCAAGTTCCAGGAGATGGTGAAGGATAGGAAAGCCTGGAGGGTTTCAGTCCATGGGGTCACAAAGAGTTGGACACAACTGAGCAACTGAACAACAACAATTATTTTTTTTTAAGTGAACTTTGCTGGTTAATAGTTCCTTGAAGTTCTTTTTTTTTATGTTTAAAAATTATTCAAACATTCAAAGAAGAGCTAATGCCTGTCCTTCTAAAACTCTTCCAAAAAATTGCCCAGGAAGGAATACTTCCAAACACATTCTACGAGGCCACCATCACCCTGATACCAAAGCCAGGCAAAGACATCACAAAAAAAGAAAATTATAGGCCAATTTCACTGATGAATCTAGATGCCAAAATCCTCAACAAAATCCTAGCAAACAGAATTCAGCAACACATCAAAAAGCTCATTCATCACAATCAAGTTGGGTTCATCCCAGGCATGCAAGGATTCTTCAACATCCGCAAATCAATCAATGTGATACACCATATCAACAAATTGAAAGACAAAAATCACATGATCATTTCAATAGATGCAGAAAAAGCCTTTGACAAAGTACAGCATCCATTTATGATCAAAACTCTTCAAAAAATGGGCATAGAAGGAACTTATCTTAACATAGTGAAAGCCATATATGAGAAGCCCACAGCGAACATTATCCTCAATGGTGAAAAACTCAAAGCATTCCCTCTAAGATCAGGAACAAGACAAGGGTGTCCACTTTCACCACTCTTATTCAACATAGTCCTGGAAGTTCTAGCAATAGCAATAAGAGAAGAGAAAGAAATCAAAGGAATCCAGATGGAAAAGAAGAAGTCAAACTATCTCTATTTGCAGATGACATGATATTATACATAGAAAATCCCAAAGACACGGTTACAAAACTACTAGAGTTAATCAGCGAATTCAGCAAAGTCGCAGGATACAAAATCAATATACAGAAATCACTGGCATTCCTATACACAAACAATGAAAAATCAGAAAATGAAATCAAAGAGGTAGTCCCCTTCACCATCGCAACCAAAAGAATCAAATATCTAGGAATAAACCTACCCAAAGAAACAAAAGAACCGTACACAGAAAATTACAAGACACTCATGAGAGACATTAAAGAAGAGTTAAACAGATGGAGAAATATTCCATGTTCCTGGGTCGGGAGAATCAATATTGTGAAAATGACCATACTACCAAATGTCATCTATAGATTCAATGCGATCCCTATCAAACTTCCAATAACATTCTTCACAGAACTAGACCAACGAATAACACAGTTCATATGGAAACACAAAAGACCTCGAATAGCCAAAGCAATCCTCAGGAAGAAGAATGGAGCTGGGGGGATCAGCCTCCCCAACTTCAGACTCTACTACAAAGCAACAGTCATTAAGAAAGTATGGTACTGGCACAAAAACAGAAATATCGACCAATGGAACAAGATCGAGAACCCAGAGATCAACCCACGCACCTATGGGTACCTTATTTTTGACAAAGGAGGAGAAACTATAAAATGGGACAAAGACAGCCTCTTCAACAAATGGTGCTGGGAAAATTGGACAGCTAAATGCAAGAAAATGAAGTTGGAACATACCTTGACACCATACACTAAGAATCAAAAAAAATCCCCTCAAACTCTTAGAGGAGAATATAGGCAAAACCCTCAAGGACATCAATCAAAGCAAGATCTCTGCCCTGAAGGCAAACAAGAAGACCATCAAATGGGCATAAAAATGGAACCAGATGGAAAAGCGAACATTATCCTCAATGGTGAAAACTCGCTCTAAGATCAGGAACAAGACAAGGGTGTCCACTTTCACCACTCTTATTCAACATAGTCCTGGAAGTTCTAGCAATAGCAATAAGAGAAGAGAAAGAAATCAAAGGAATCCAGATGGAAAAGAAGAAGTCAAACTATCTCTATTTGCAGATGACATGATATTATACATAGAAAATCCCAAAGACACGGTTACAAAACTACTAGAGTTAATCAGCGAATTCAGCAAAGTCGCAGGATACAAAATCAATATACAGAAATCACTGGCATTCCTATACACAAACAATGAAAAATCAGAAAATGAAATCAAAGAGGTAGTCCCCTTCACCATCGCAACCAAAAGAATCAAATATCTTGGAATAAACCTACCCAAAGAAACAAAAGAACCGTACACAGAAAATTACAAGACACTCATGAGAGACATTAAAGAAGAGTTAAACAGATGGAGAAATATTCCATGTTCCTGGGTCGGGAGAATCAATATTGTGAAAATGACCATACTACCAAATGTCATCTATAGATTCAATGCGATCCCTATCAAACTTCCAATAACATTCTTCACAGAACTAGACCAACGAATAACACAGTTCATATGGAAACACAAAAGACCTCGAATAGCCAAAGCAATCCTCAGGAAGAAGAATGGAGCTGGGGGGATCAGCCTCCCCAACTTCAGACTCTACTACAAAGCAACAGTCATTAAGAAAGTATGGTACTGGCACAAAAACAGAAATATCGACCAATGGAACAAGATCGAGAACCCAGAGATCAACCCACGCACCTATGGGTACCTTATTTTTGACAAAGGAGGAGAAACTATAAAATGGGACAAAGACAGCCTCTTCAACAAATGGTGCTGGGAAAATTGGACAGCTAAATGCAAGAAAATGAAGTTGGAACATACCTTGACACCATACACTAAGATCAACTCAAAATGGATTAAAGACTTACATGTAAGGCCAGAAACCATCAAACTCTTAGAGGAGAATATAGGCAAAACCCTCAAGGACATCAATCAAAGCAAGATCTTCTCTGACCCACCTACTAGAATAGTGGAACTAAAAAGACAAATGAACATGTGGGACCTAATGAAACTTAAAAGCTTTTGTACAGCTAAAGAAATTACAAAAAAGCTGAACAGACAGCCCACAGAGTGGGAGAAAATCATAGCAAATGAAACAACAGACAAAGAATTAATCTCCAAAATCTACAAGCAACTGAGACAACTCAGCACTGGAAAAACGAACAACCCAATCAAAAAATGGGAAAAGGACCTAAACAGACACCTCTCCAACGATGACATACAGATGGCCCAAAAACACATGAAACGATGCTCAACTTCACTAATAATTAGAGAAATGCAAATCAAAACTACAATGAGATATCACCTCACACCCGTCAGAATAGCCATCATCCACAAATCGACAGACAATAAATGCTGGAGAGGCTGCGGAGAAAAGGGAACACTTCTGCATTGCTGGTGGGAGTGTAAATTGATACAGCCTCCATGGAAGACAGTCTGGAGATTTCTTAAAAAACTAAAAATAGAAGCACCATATGACCCAGCAATCCCACTCTTAGGCTTATACCCTGACGAAATCAAAACTGAAAGAAGCACTTGTACCCCAATGTTCATTGCAGCTCTCTATACAATAGCTAGAACATGGAAGGAACCTAGATGCCCATCGACGAACGAATGGATCCAAAAGCTCTGGTACATGTATACAATGGAATACTACACAGCTGTAAAGAGAAATGCAGAAGAATCAACCCTAATGAGGTGGCTGGATCTAGAACGTATCCTAAAAAGTGAAGTCAGTCAGAAAGAGAAGGACAAATACAGTATATTAACACATATATGTGGAATCTAGTAGGATGGTGATGATGGCACATGCAGTGAAGCGACGGAAAGACAGACATGGACAGTGGACATATGGACATTGTGGGGAAGGAACAGTGGGTGAGAGGCGTAAAGGAAGTAGCATGAAGTCCTATACTATCATAAGTGAAGAAAATAGCTGTAGTCATTGCTCTGTGAGAAAAGGGGATCCTTCAGGGGTGCTGTGTGATGGTCGGGAGGGGAGGGAAGGGGGGGATATACATGTGACTAATCTGAGAACATGCATGTCTGTGAACAACAAAACTCTGTAAAAGTTAAAAGTAAAATAAAGGTTTAAAAAAAAAAAGAAATTACAAAAAAGCTGAACAGACAGCCCACAGAGTGGGAGAAAATCATAGCAAATGAAACAACAGACAAAGAATTAATCTCCAAAATCTACAAGCAACTGAGACAACTCAGCACTGGAAAAACGAACAACCCAATCAAAAAATGGGAAAAGGACCTAAACAGACACCTCTCCAACGATGACATACAGATGGCCCAAAAACACATGAAACGATGCTCAACTTCACTAATAATTAGAGAAATGCAAATCAAAACTACAATGAGATATCACCTCACACCCGTCAGAATAGCCATCATCCACAAATCGACAGACAATAAATGCTGGAGAGGCTGCGGAGAAAAGGGAACACTTCTGCATTGCTGGTGGGAGTGTAAATTGATACAGCCTCCATGGAAGACAGTCTGGAGATTTCTTAAAAAACTAAAAATAGAAGCACCATATGACCCAGCAATCCCACTCTTAGGCTTATACCCTGACGAAATCAAAACTGAAAGAAGCACTTGTACCCCAATGTTCATTGCAGCTCTCTATACAATAGCTAGAACATGGAAGGAACCTAGATGCCCATCGACGAACGAATGGATCCAAAAGCTCTGGTACATGTATACAATGGAATACTACACAGCTGTAAAGAGAAATGCAGAAGAATCAACCCTAATGAGGTGGCTGGATCTAGAACGTATCCTAAAAAGTGAAGTCAGTCAGAAAGAGAAGGACAAATACAGTATATTAACACATATATGTGGAATCTAGTAGGATGGTGATGATGGCACATGCAGTGAAGCGACGGAAAGACAGACATGGACAGTGGACATATGGACATTGTGGGGAAGGAACAGTGGGTGAGAGGCGTAAAGGAAGTAGCATGAAGTCCTATACTATCATAAGTGAAGAAAATAGCTGTAGTCATTGCTCTGTGAGAAAAGGGGATCCTTCAGGGGTGCTGTGTGATGGTCGGGAGGGGAGGGAAGGGGGGGATATACATGTGACTAATCTGAGAACATGCATGTCTGTGAACAACAAAACTCTGTAAAAGTTAAAAGTAAAATAAAGGTTTAAAAAAAAAAAATTATGGAATATATCTCAGAAAGAAATATTGAGATTGCATCAATTAATAGTTGTAAAAATATTGGTAAGAGGAATTGGATAATAGCCTAGTAATAGCCTAGGGGATTATGTAGAAACCCCCCAAGTATTCATATTTTTAAAGACTGAAGTAAAGAAATCTTTATCAGTTAAAATCACCTAGTTGGGATTGTAAGGCCAGGTTTTATACATTTTTACACCCTTATGGGAAGAATTCACTAATTACAATCTCTCACTTAAAGTCAAAGAAATTGAATTTCTGTTAAAATATTGGAAGATGTTAACAAAATGTACAAGGGTATAAGTTATTTCCAATGGTTAATTTCTCTTTAAGAAGTTGATTCTCTGTTTTTAATGTAGAAGAATTTTATAAAAATGAATATGTGTTGATAATCTTTAATTGGGATCATTTGTGTCTATGGGTGCATGTTAGATAGAATTTGCATATTTGAAAAGTTTTATTATGAGAAATTAAATATCTTGATACTTTTGTGTGTGTGTGTGAGTGTGTTTATCAATATTTACAGAAAAAGTCAATATTTTTGGTTGAAAACCAGCCTTATTGACTTAGGAAAATATATACCTTCTTCCATATGTATTTTCCTACCTTTTTAAGTGAAATTTCATCTATAGAAACAGTCAAATTCTTCACTGTACTTCTTTTCAAAACTCATTATAAAAAAATTCCAGTGTTGCTCTTCTTTTCTGTTATTAGAAACAAGTCAAATGTGTTAGTAGTAAAAGAAAGAAGTATAATTATAGGAGTCTCCTAATGGACAGACATAGAAATAGATTACTTCCTTTCCTTACCAGTTGACATTATTAATTGAGTATCCAGTATATGCAGAACATTGCACTTACTCCTTGAAAATTTTTCAAGAATTTGGAGACTAAAACAATAAATATTTTTAAACAAATGATTTTAATTATTAAAGTATATATTATTTTATTTATTTTAAAAAAAAGTAATATGATATTCTTAGATTAAGTTCTGTCATCTTTCCATTTTCCTACTTGCCTTGCACTCTTGCTCAAGGAAAAGTAAAATAAAGGTTTAAAAAAAAAAATTATGGAATATATCTCAGAAAGAAATATTGAGATTGCATCAATTAATAGTTGTAAAAATATTGGTAAGAGGAATTGGATAATAGCCTAGTAATAGCCTAGGGGATTATGTAGAAACCCCCCAAGTATTCATATTTTTAAAGACTGAAGTAAAGAAATCTTTATCAGTTAAAATCACCTAGTTGGGATTGTAAGGCCAGGTTTTATACATTTTTACACCCTTATGGGAAGAATTCACTAATTACAATCTCTCACTTAAAGTCAAAGAAATTGAATTTCTGTTAAAATATTGGAAGATGTTAACAAAATGTACAAGGGTATAAGTTATTTCCAATGGTTAATTTCTCTTTAAGAAGTTGATTCTCTGTTTTTAATGTAGAAGAATTTTATAAAAATGAATATGTGTTGATAATCTTTAATTGGGATCATTTGTGTCTATGGGTGCATGTTAGATAGAATTTGCATATTTGAAAAGTTTTATTATGAGAAATTAAATATCTTGATACTTTTGTGTGTGTGTGTGAGTGTGTTTATCAATATTTACAGAAAAAGTCAATATTTTTGGTTGAAAACCAGCCTTATTGACTTAGGAAAATATATACCTTCTTCCATATGTATTTTCCTACCTTTTTAAGTGAAATTTCATCTATAGAAACAGTCAAATTCTTCACTGTACTTCTTTTCAAAACTCATTATAAAAAAATTCCAGTGTTGCTCTTCTTTTCTGTTATTAGAAACAAGTCAAATGTGTTAGTAGTAAAAGAAAGAAGTATAATTATAGGAGTCTCCTAATGGACAGACATAGAAATAGATTACTTCCTTTCCTTACCAGTTGACATTATTAATTGAGTATCCAGTATATGCAGAACATTGCACTTACTCCTTGAAAATTTTTCAAGAATTTGGAGACTAAAACAATAAATATTTTTAAACAAATGATTTTAATTATTAAAGTATATATTATTTTATTTATTTTTAAAAATAAAAACAAGTAATGTGATATTCTTAGATTAAGTTCTGTCATCTTTCCATTTTTCCTACTTGCCTTGCACTCTTGCTCAAGGTAACACAAATGTGAGCGAATTTGTGACTTGAATGAATTGAATGTGCCTTCAGGAAACAGTAGTAGTTTTTACCATTCCCCTCCTATGATGACTCTTTAGTGTTCCTCTCCTACAGCATTGCAGAATGAAAGAGGATCATTGAATAGGATAGTTGTAGAAAACTCTTGTCATGATACTTCAAGCTATCAAATCTAGAGTGAAAGAAGATTGCCAAACTGGTAAGGTCTTCACATAACATAAAAGAAGCTGGTATACTCAAAATAAAACAGTAAATCTAGCTATTACAGTATTGATAAGAAACAATGAGGAAACATTTCTCCATATCCAAGGCAGGCCTGACTTCTCCAAAAAAAAAGAAGAAAGATTGACAGCACAAGTCTTCAATGAATTAAATGATTTTAAAAGTAAACAATAAGGGAAAGATGACAGAATATTTTTTTTTTGAGATTAAATAAGATTCATTTTTGAGATATCTTTGATACAGATAGCCCAGTACAATTTGATAGTAAATCTTTTAATGATTTTCAGAAAATACACCTCTATACAGTAATTTTGTGATTTGTTCCAAAAACTGTTTATTAGCTAACATGTAAGTATGTATGACTCAAGTCATTTCCATACCATTTATTTCTTTTGTAAAAAAAGGAAAATGTATTATGTATATAATGTGAGCTTTAAACAACATGAACAACAATTTAGTAGCTATTTCATTAGATTTTCTTTAAATGTATATATGTATACTGTGGTAAGACGAGGGAGAAGAGAAGAGTGTCAGAGAGGAAGATTGTTAGGATAAAATAAGCTTATTCTGGGATGCTTTCCCAAATGAGAAATTAAGTGAAGGAATAATAATGATAACAATTAAAGAAAAATGCATAAAAATTTACTTAAGTTCAACAAAAACTCTTAGGAATACAATAGGATAAAATTACTCATTTCACATGAGAACAATTGTAATGAATATGAGAAAGTTGTAGAAAATGAAGCAATTTTTTATGTGACTATCAAATATGATATTCTTAGATTAAGTTCTGTCATCTTTCCATTTTCCTACTTGCCTTGCACTCTTGCTCAAGGTAACACAAATGTGAGCGAATTTGTGACTTGAATGAATTGAATGTGCCTTCAGGAAACAGTAGTAGTTTTTACCATTCCCCTCCTATGATGACTCTTTAGTGTTCCTCTCCTACAGCATTGCAGAATGAAAGAGGATCATTGAATAGGATAGTTGTAGAAAACTCTTGTCATGATACTTCAAGCTATCAAATCTAGAGTGAAAGAAGATTGCCAAACTGGTAAGGTCTTCACATAACATAAAAGAAGCTGGTATACTCAAAATAAAACAGTAAATCTAGCTATTACAGTATTGATAAGAAACAATGAGGAAACATTTCTCCATATCCAAGGCAGGCCTGACTTCTCCAAAAAAAAAGAAGAAAGATTGACAGCACAAGTCTTCAATGAATTAAATGATTTTAAAAGTAAACAATAAGGGAAAGATGACAGAATATTTTTTTTTTGAGATTAAATAAGATTCATTTTTGAGATATCTTTGATACAGATAGCCCAGTACAATTTGATAGTAAATCTTTTAATGATTTTCAGAAAATACACCTCTATACAGTAATTTTGTGATTTGTTCCAAAAACTGTTTATTAGCTAACATGTAAGTATGTATGACTCAAGTCATTTCCATACCATTTATTTCTTTTGTAAAAAAAGGAAAATGTATTATGTATATAATGTGAGCTTTAAACAACATGAACAACAATTTAGTAGCTATTTCATTAGATTTTCTTTAAATGTATATATGTATACTGTGGTAAGACGAGGGAGAAGAGAAGAGTGTCAGAGAGGAAGATTGTTAGGATAAAATAAGCTTATTCTGGGATGCTTTCCCAAATGAGAAATTAAGTGAAGGAATAATAATGATAACAATTAAAGAAAAATGCATAAAAATTTACTTAAGTTCAACAAAAACTCTTAGGAATACAATAGGATAAAATTACTCATTTCACATGAGAACAATTGTAATGAATATGAGAAAGTTGTAGAAAATGAAGCAATTTTCTTAGAATATCCATATCTTAAGCATGTGACTATCAAATTATGTCAAATCAATTCTTCTTAAATCTTGTATAGGGCTTCCTTGGTAGCTCAGTGGTAAAGAGTTCACCTGCCAATGCAAGAGACATGAGTTCAGTCCCTGACCCAGGAAGATTCCACATGCTATGGAGCAACTAAGTCCATGAACCACAACTATGTAGCCTGTGCTCTACAGCTTTGGAGCTGCAACTATTGAGTCCATGTGCTACAACTGTGGAAGCTCGTGAGCCCTAGAACCTGAGTTCCATAACAAGAAAACTCACTGCAACAAGAAGCCGGCTCACCTCAACTAGAGAGTAGCCCCTAATCCCTGCAACTAGAGAAGAGCCTGTGGTAGCAGTGAAAAGTCAGAATGGACAAAAATATAAATAAAAATAAACAAACTTTTAAAAAGTTGCAAAAAAAAAATCTTGAATAACACTTTTGTGGGAAAATGTAAGCTGTAGTCTTCAGATTTACTTTTTCTTTGGAACTATGTAAATGACGGGGAGCTAAAAAATGGTAAATAGGAGTCCGTCTGCAAGATGGCAGAGGAATGAGAGGAGGATTTCACCAGCTCCCCAGTAGAATCACCAGAAGTAATCAAGAAATGAAACTCCACCAACAAAGGAGCTGCTAGACGACAAAAGAACTCCTCAGGTCTATGAGGGTTTGAGAGCGAGCAGCCAGAACTTTCCTGGAGCTCCTGTTCTGAGAGCTCTGTACCCCAACCCCTCACACCTGACCGGGCAGAGAGAACGCTGAGAAGTGCGCTGGGAGAGAGTGCTGGGAAGTGCACTGGGAGGACAGAAGGCAGCGCTCAGCGTGAAAACCCCCCCGGAACAATACGGGGTTGCCAGGCTCCAGGTAAGCTGTAACATTGCTAGCAGGGGCGTTCAGAATGGAACGGAGAAATCCACTTTGAGTTGCAGCCTGACACGGAACCTCACGCCGCGTTTGGGGCTTAGTCCCGGATCCGGCAGTGTGCGTGTGTCAGCAGCCTGAAAAGTCCATGCAGTCCCAGAGCTGCAGCAGGGTAGCCACCATCCCACAGGCAGCGAGGAGCTGCGGCAGAGGAAACCAGGAGAAGAGCAGGGATTGGAAGCTACCAGTGGGTGTGCAGTGGAACCAGGGAGCCCTCCCCAGCACTGAAACTCGCACGTGGCCCCCGCCCAACAGACTGTGAACAGCGCACCGTACTGACCAGCACCTGAGCTGGCTCAGAGCCTTTGTTTTGCTGAAAGCAAAAACAGAAACCAGAGCAACCTGCTCTGCAAGGGAAAGACTAGGGAACCCTGGGGCAACATCAGCAAATGGAAGGTCCACAGGTAGATGAGAAGATAAAAAGCAGGGACAGTATTTACCCTGTTTTGTTTTGTTTATTTGTTTGCTTATTTGTTTTGTCTTGTTTTTGTCTTTTCTTTTTAATTTTTTTCTCTTTTTAATTTTTAATTTTTTTTAAACTTTTCTTTCCTTTTTGCCACTGCTTCCTCCTTCTAGGTTCTAAATGTAAAATCTTTTTCTATCTACTAATATCCTCTATATAAATATTTCCTATTTTCCTGTCTCTACTATGCTCTTCCAGCTGTACCAAACTCTACAACACATTAATCTTTGTTGCCTAACCCTACAAAATCCTTGCAACACAAATATATTCCTTCTCATTACCCATAAACTCTCCTCCTCCTCCTCAACCTCAACACATGTCTTAGTTAAAAACTGCTTTCATTGTAATATTCCCAGCCAGGACCTCACCCTGGATCTCTTTTTTTTATCAGGCAGTATTAAATTTTTGCTTGGAGCTCCTGTTCTGAGAGTTACCCCAACCCCTCACACCTGACCGGGCAGAGAGAACGCTGAGAAGTGCGCTGGGAGAGTGCTGGGAAGTGCACTGGGAGGACAGAAGGCAGCGCTCAGCGTGAAAACCCCCCCGGAACAATACGGGGTTGCCAGGCTCCAGGTAAGCTGTAACATTGCTAGCAGGGGCGTTCAGAATGGAACGGAGAAATCCACTTTGAGTTGCAGCCTGACACGGAACCTCACGCCGCGTTTGGGGCTTAGTCCCGGATCCGGCAGTGTGCGTGTGTCAGCAGCCTGAAAAGTCCATGCAGTCCCAGAGCTGCAGCAGGGAAGCCTCTGTCCTGCAGGCAGTGGAGAGCTGAGGCAGAGGAAACCAGAAGAGCAGCGATTGGAGGCTACCAGAGGGAGCACAGTGGAACCAGGAGCCCTCCCCAGCACTGAAACTCGCACGTGGCCCCCGCCCAACAGACTGTGAACAGCGCACCGTACTGACCAGCACCTGAGCTGGCTCAGAGCCTTTGTTTTGCTGAAAGCAAAAACAGAAACCAGAGCAACCTGCTCTGCAAGGGAAAGACTAGGGAACCCTGGGGCAACATCAGCAAATGGAAGGTCCACAGGTAGATGAGAAGATAAAAAGCAGGGACAGTATTTACCCTGTTTTGTTTTGTTTATTTGTTTGCTTATTTGTTTTGTCTTGTTTTTGTCTTTTCTTTTTAATTTTTTTCTCTTTTTAATTTTTAATTTTTTTTAAACTTTTCTTTCCTTTTTGCCACTGCTTCCTCCTTCTAGGTTCTAAATGTAAAATCTTTTTCTATCTACTAATATCCTCTATATAAATATTTCCTATTTTCCTGTCTCTACTATGCTCTTCCAGCTGTACCAAACTCTACAACACATTAATCTTTGTTGCCTAACCCTACAAAATCCTTGCAACACAAATATATTCCTTCTCATTACCCATAAACTCTCCTCCTCCTCCTCAACCTCAACACATGTCTTAGTTAAAAACTGCTTTCATTGTAATATTCCCAGCCAGGACCTCACCCTGGATCTCTTTTTACAGGCAGTATTTTAATTATTTCAGAGCTTAATGCTCAGGTACCATCTTTGATTGCACCACTTGCCAGAAAAATGTCCTATGCTTTATCCCTGTAAGACTGTTCAGTTGTGGTTATTGATATGCATGTATGAATATTTTTCCAATATGTTAGAAAATACTTGCATGCTTTTATGCTGTCACCCATCAGGGATGCACCTCTTGTTCATCATATGCTTGTATTTGAACTAATACCACTGAACACCATAGCAAACTAGACATAGAGCCTACACGTTTTGGCCAGAAATCAAACCAAGGATCTTCAGAGTGGAGGCCCTGATTCCAAGACCCCACACTATCAAAGAACATACAACACTAGAGATTATTCACCTGCAAACAAGAACTAACACCAGCAAAGACACAAACCACTGAATCCTTCTACAAGGACAGAAACCCAAAGGAAGGGAGAATTCAACCACAAAGCCGTGGTGTGGGGGGGAAAGACTTCCATCACAAAGACACACACAAAGAAACAAAAATTAACATGATAATGAATAGACAGAGAAACACTGCACAGATGAAGGAATAAACTGGAGAAATACAGCTATAAATGACAGACAAATTACCTGAAAGAGGATTCAGAAGAAAGATACTAGTGAGGATTCAAAACAAAGAAAACACAATATTAGAAGAAATTACTGCACTGAGAACAGAAATGCAAGAAATGAAAAATAAGCAGATAGAGACAAACAATTCAATTGCTGGACTCAAAAACACTATAGAAGGTCTCCACAGTAGAGTATCAGAGGAAGATGAATGGATAAGTGAGCTGGAAGACGATGAAATAAGTGCTGAAGAACAGAATAAAGCAAAATGAAACAACCTCAGAGACCTATGGGACAATATCAAAACACCAACATTAAAACTATAGGAGTCCCAGAAGAAGAAGAGGAAAGAAAGGCTATGTAAAATCTTTTTCTATCTACTAATATCCTCTATATAAATATTTCCTATTTTCCTGTCTCTACTATGCTCTTCCAGCTGTACCAAACTCTACAACACATTAATCTTTGTTGCCTAACCCTACAAAATCCTTGCAACACAAATATATTCCTTCTCATTACCCATAAACTCTCCTCCTCCTCCTCAACCTCAACACATGTCTTAGTTAAAAACTGCTTTCATTGTAATATTCCCAGCCAGGACCTCACCCTGGATCTCTTTTTACAGGCAGTATTTTAATTATTTCAGAGCTTAATGCTCAGGTACCATCTTTGATTGCACCACTTGCCAGAAAAATGTCCTATGCTTTATCCCTGTAAGACTGTTCAGTTGTGGTTATTGATATGCATGTATGAATATTTTTCCAATATGTTAGAAAATACTTGCATGCTTTTATGCTGTCACCCATCAGGGATGCACCTCTTGTTCATCATATGCTTGTATTTGAACTAATACCACTGAACACCATAGCAAACTAGACATAGAGCCTACACGTTTTGGCCAGAAATCAAACCAAGGATCTTCAGAGTGGAGGCCCTGATTCCAAGACCCCACACTATCAAAGAACATACAACACTAGAGATTATTCACCTGCAAACAAGAACTAACACCAGCAAAGACACAAACCACTGAATCCTTCTACAAGGACAGAAACCCAAAGGAAGGGAGAATTCAACCACAAAGCCGTGGTGTGGGGGGGAAAGACTTCCATCACAAAGACACACACAAAGAAACAAAAATTAACATGATAATGAATAGACAGAGAAACACTGCACAGATGAAGGAATAAACTGGAGAAATACAGCTATAAATGACAGACAAATTACCTGAAAGAGGATTCAGAAGAAAGATACTAGTGAGGATTCAAAACAAAGAAAACACAATATTAGAAGAAATTACTGCACTGAGAACAGAAATGCAAGAAATGAAAAATAAGCAGATAGAGACAAACAATTCAATTGCTGGACTCAAAAACACTATAGAAGGTCTCCACAGTAGAGTATCAGAGGAAGATGAATGGATAAGTGAGCTGGAAGACAGAAAAGTGGAAATAAGTGCTGAAGAACAGAATAAAGCACAAAGAATCGAAAGAACTGAGGACAACCTCAGAGACCTATGGGACAATATCAAAAACACCAACATTAAAACTATAGGAGTCCCAGAAGAAGAAGAGGGAAAGAAAGGCTATGAAAAAATTCTTGAAGAGGTTATAGTTGAAAACTACCCCAGAATGGGACAGGAAATAGTCAACAAGTCCAAGAAGCACAAAGAGTTCCATACAGAATAAACCCCAGAAGTAACATACCAAGGCACATTCTAATCAAACTAACACAGACTAAATATAAAGACAGAATACTTAAAGCAGCTAGGAACAAACAACAAATAACATATAAAGGAAGCCCCATACATTTAACTGCTGATCTTTCAACAGAAACCCTGCAGGCCAGAAGAGAATAGCAGGATGCATTTAAACGGTTAAAAGAGAATAACCTACAGTCAAGAATTCTTTGCCAGTCAAGGATCTCATTCAGAATTAACAGCGAAGTCAAAAGCTTCACAGAGAAGCAAAAGGCAAAAGAATTTTGTACCACAAAACCAGTCCCACAACAAGTGTTAAAGGGACTGATATAGCCAATAAATACAAGAGTAGGAGAAGTCCTACAAATCAAACCTAAAATATCTAAGATGACAATAGGAACATTCATATCAATAATTACTTTGAATTTAAACAGACTAAATGCTCAAACCAAAAGACACAGGCTGGCTGAAGATGACAATAGGAACATTCATATCAATAATTACTTTGAATTTAAAGACTAAAGAAACACTGCACAGATGAAGGAATAAACTGGAGAAATACAGCTATAAATGACAGACAAATTACCTGAAAGAGGATTCAGAAGAAAGATACTAGTGAGGATTCAAAACAAAGAAAACACAATATTAGAAGAAATTACTGCACTGAGAACAGAAATGCAAGAAATGAAAAATAAGCAGATAGAGACAAACAATTCAATTGCTGGACTCAAAAACACTATAGAAGGTCTCCACAGTAGAGTATCAGAGGAAGATGAATGGATAAGTGAGCTGGAAGACAGAAAAGTGGAAATAAGTGCTGAAGAACAGAATAAAGCACAAAGAATCGAAAGAACTGAGGACAACCTCAGAGACCTATGGGACAATATCAAAAACACCAACATTAAAACTATAGGAGTCCCAGAAGAAGAAGAGGGAAAGAAAGGCTATGAAAAAATTCTTGAAGAGGTTATAGTTGAAAACTACCCCAGAATGGGACAGGAAATAGTCAACAAGTCCAAGAAGCACAAAGAGTTCCATACAGAATAAACCCCAGAAGTAACATACCAAGGCACATTCTAATCAAACTAACACAGACTAAATATAAAGACAGAATACTTAAAGCAGCTAGGAACAAACAACAAATAACATATAAAGGAAGCCCCATACATTTAACTGCTGATCTTTCAACAGAAACCCTGCAGGCCAGAAGAGAATAGCAGGATGCATTTAAACGGTTAAAAGAGAATAACCTACAGTCAAGAATTCTTTGCCAGTCAAGGATCTCATTCAGAATTAACAGCGAAGTCAAAAGCTTCACAGAGAAGCAAAAGGCAAAAGAATTTTGTACCACAAAACCAGTCCCACAACAAGTGTTAAAGGGACTGATATAGCCAATAAATACAAGAGTAGGAGAAGTCCTACAAATCAAACCTAAAATATCTAAGATGACAATAGGAACATTCATATCAATAATTACTTTGAATTTAAACAGACTAAATGCTCAAACCAAAAGACACAGGCTGGCTGAATGGATTCAGAAGCAAGACACATATATATGCTGTTTACAAGAGACCCATTTCAGACCTAGAGACACTCATAGACTGAAAGTGAGAGGATGGAAAAAGATATTCCATGCAAATGGAAATCAATAGAAAGATGGAGTAGCAATCCTCATATCAGACAAAACAGACTTTAAAATAAAGAAGATTATAAGAGGCAAGGCAGGTCACTACATCATGATCAAGGGATCTCTCCAAGAGGAAGACATAACAGTCATGAATATCTACGCACCCAACACAGATGTGCCTCAATACATGAAAACAAATACTTTCAGACATAAAAGATGAAATTGGCAATAACACCGTAATAGTAGGAGACTTTAACACTCCTCTCACACCAATGGACAGGTCATCTAAACAGAAAATTAATAAAGAAACACAAGCCTTACATGACACACTAGAAGAGAAGAACCCGATGAATATCTTTAGGACGTTCTATCCAAAAGCAGAAGAATACACTTTCTTCTCAAGTGCTCATGGAACATTCTCCAGGATAGACCACATCTTGGGTCACAAATCAAACCTTAGTCAGTTCAAGAAAACCAAAATTATATCAACCATCTTCTTGGACCACAATGCAATGAGACTAGAGATCAAATACAGGGAAAAAACTGCTAAAAATACAAGCACATGGAGATTAAACAACACATACCTAAAAAACAAACTGATTACAGAGCAAATCAAAGGAGAAATAAAACAATGCCTAGCAGAAAATGACAATGAACACGCAACAGTGCAAAACCTATGGGATAACGTAAAATCAGTTCTAAGAGGGAAATTTATAGCAATACAACCCTACCTCAAGAAACAAGAAAAATGTCAAACAGATGACCTAAGCTTATGCTTAAAACAACTGGAGAAAGAAGAACAAAAACACCCCAAAGCCAGCAAAAGAAGAGAAATCATAAGGATCAGAGCAAAAATAAACAAAAAAGAAATGAAATAAACAATAGTAAAGATAAATAAAACCAAAACCTGGTTCTTCAAAAATATATATAAAATTGACAAACCACTGGCCAGACTCATCAAGCAAAAAAGAGAGAAGAACCAGATCAACAAAATCAAAAATGAACAAGGAGAGATTACAACAGATAATGCAGAAATCCAAAGGATTCTAAGAGACTATTATGAATAACTCTATGGGAACAAACGGGACAACTTGGAAGAAATGGACAGTTTCTTAGAGAAGATTAATCTCCCAAGACTGAACCAGGAAGAAATAGAAACTATGAACAACCCAATCACAAGCTCAGAAATAGACTTGATTGTGATCAACAATCTACCCAAAAATGAAAGCCCAGGGCCAGATGGCTTCATAAGTGAATTCTACCAAACATTCAAAGAAGAGTTAGCGCCTGTCCTTCTAAAACTCTTTCAAAAAATTGCACAGGAAGGAACACTTCCAAACACATTCTACAAGGCTACCATCACCCTGATAACAAAACCAGGCAAAGACAACAACAACAAAAAAAACATAGGCTAATTTCACTGATGCACTTAGAGGCCAAAATCCTCAACAAAATCCAAGCAAACAGAATTCTACGACACATCAAAAAACTCATACTTAATGATCAAGTCCATTTCATCCCAGGCATGCAAGGATTCTTCAATATCTGCGAATCACTCAATGTGATACACCATATCAACAAATTGAGAGACAAAACCCACATGATAACCTCAATAGATGCAGAAAAAGTCTTCGACAAAGTACAACATCCACTTATGATAAAAACTCTTCAAAAAATGGGCAGAGAAGGAACCTATCTCAACATAGTGATCGCCATACATGAGAAGCCCACAGCAAACATTATCCTCAATGGTGAAAAAATGAAAGTATTCCCTCTAAGGTCAGGAACAAGACAGGGGTGTCCACTTTCACCACTATTATTCAACATAGTCCTGGAATTTCTAGCAACAGCAATAAGAGAAGAAAAACAAATAAGAGGATTCCAGACAAGAAAAGAAGAAATAAAACTCTCTTTCTTTGCAGACGACATGATATTATACATAGAAAACCCCGAAGACACTATTACAAAGCTACTAGAGCTAATCAATGAATTCAGCAAAGTTGCAGGATACAAAATCAACACACAGAAATCACTGGCATTCCTATACACAAACAATGAAAAAACAGTAAATGAAATCAAGGATGCAATCCCATTCACCATCACAACCAAAAGAATAAAATATCTAGGAATAAACCTACCCCAAAACACAAAGGAAATGTACACTGAAAATTATAAGACACCCATGAGAGAAATTAAAGAAGATTAAACAGATGGAGAGATATTCCATGTTCCTGAGTCAGAAGAATCAATATTGTGAAAATGACCATACTACCAAATGTCATCTAAAGATTCAATGCAATCCCTATCAAACTACCAATGACATTCTTCACAGAACTAGACCAAAGAATAAAACAGGTCTTATGGAAGCACAACAGACCTCGAATAGCCAAAGCAATCCTGAGGAAGAAGAATGGAGCTGGAGGGATCAGCCTCCCCAACTTCAGACTCTACTACAAAGCAAGTTATCAAGACAGTATGGTACTGGCACGAAAACAGAAATATTGACCAATGGAACAAGATTGAGAACTCAGAGATAAACCCACACACCTATGGGCAACTTATTTTGAAAATCCTCAACAAATCCAAAAGATCAAAAAAAACTTAATGATCAAGTCCATTTCATCCCAGGCATGCAAGGATTCTTCAATATCTGTAAATCACTCAATGTGATACACCATATAAACAAATTGAGAGACAAAACCCACATGATAACCTCAATAGATGCAGAAAAGTCTTGACAAAGTACAACATCCACTTATGATAAAACTCTTCAAAAAATGGGCAGAGAAGGAACCTATCTCAACATAGTGATCGCCATACATGAGAAGCCCACAGCAAACATTATCCTCAATGGTGAAAAAATGAAAGTATTCCCTCTAAGGTCAGGAACAAGACAGGGGTGTCCACTTTCACCACTATTATTCAACATAGTCCTGGAATTTCTAGCAACAGCAATAAGAGAAGAAAAACAAATAAGAGGATTCCAGACAAGAAAAGAAGAAATAAAACTCTCTTTCTTTGCAGACGACATGATATTATACATAGAAAACCCCGAAGACACTATTACAAAGCTACTAGAGCTAATCAATGAATTCAGCAAAGTTGCAGGATACAAAATCAACACACAGAAATCACTGGCATTCCTATACACAAACAATGAAAAAACAGTAAATGAAATCAAGGATGCAATCCCATTCACCATCACAACCAAAAGAATAAAATATCTAGGAATAAACCTACCCCAAAACACAAAGGAAATGTACACTGAAAATTATAAGACACCCATGAGAGAAATTAAAGAAGATTAAACAGATGGAGAGATATTCCATGTTCCTGAGTCAGAAGAATCAATATTGTGAAAATGACCATACTACCAAATGTCATCTAAAGATTCAATGCAATCCCTATCAAACTACCAATGACATTCTTCACAGAACTAGACCAAAGAATAAAACAGGTCTTATGGAAGCACAACAGACCTCGAATAGCCAAAGCAATCCTGAGGAAGAAGAATGGAGCTGGAGGGATCAGCCTCCCCAACTTCAGACTCTACTACAAAGCAAGTTATCAAGACAGTATGGTACTGGCACGAAAACAGAAATATTGACCAATGGAACAAGATTGAGAACTCAGAGATAAACCCACACACCTATGGGCAACTTATTTTTGACAAAGGAGGTGAACATATAAAATGGGGCAAAGACAGCCTCTTCAACAAATGGTGCTGGGAGAATTGGACAGCTACATGCAAAAAAATGAAGTTGGAACATTCCCTGACACCATACACTAAGATCAACTCAAAATGGATTCAAGACCTGAATGGAAGACCAGAAACCCTAAAACTCTTAGAGGAGAATATAGGCAAAACCCTCAAGGACATAAATCAAAGCAAGATTTTCTCTGACCCACTTACTAGAATAGCGGAACTCAAAAGAAAAATGAACATGTCGGACCTAATGAAACTTAAAAGCTTTTGTACAGCAAAAGAAATTACAATAAAGCTGAACAGACAGCCCACAGAATGGGAGAAAATCATAGCAAATGAAACAACAGACAAAGAATTAATCTCCAAAATCTACAAGCAACTCAGACAACTCAACATCGGAAAAATGAACAACACAATCAAAAAATGGGAAAAGGACCTAAACAGACACCTCTCCAATGAGGACAGACAGATGGCCCAAAAACACATGAAACGATGCTCAACTTCACTAATAATTAGAGAAATGCAAATCAAAACTACAATGAAATCTCACCTCACAACCGTCAGAATGGCCATCATCCACAAATCAACATACAATAAATGCTGGAGAAGATTCGGAGAAAAGGGAACACTCTTGCATTCCTGGTGGTAATGTCAATTGATACAGCCTCTATTGAAGACAGTATGGAGATTTCTTAAAAAACTAAGAATAGAAGCACCATACGACCCAGCAATCCCACTCTTAGGCTTATACCCTGATGAAATTAAATCCGAAAGAAGTACCTGTACCCCAATGTTCATTGCAGCTCTCTATACAATAGCTCGAACATGGAAGCAACCTCAATGCCCATCGATGAACGAATGGATACAAAAGCCCTGGTACATATATACAATGGAATACTACACAGCTGTAAAGAGAAATGCAGAAGAATCAGCCCTAATGAGTTGGCTGCAAAAAAGCAAGTTATCAAGACAGTATGGTACTGGCACGAAAACAGAAATATTGACCAATGGAACAAGATTGAGAACTCAGAGATAAACCCACACACCTATGGGCAACTTATTTTTGACAAAGGAGGTGAACATATAAAATGGGGCAAAGACAGCCTCTTCAACAAATGGTGCTGGGAGAATTGGACAGCTACATGCAAAAAAATGAAGTTGGAACATTCCCTGACACCATACACTAAGATCAACTCAAAATGGATTCAAGACCTGAATGGAAGACCAGAAACCCTAAAACTCTTAGAGGAGAATATAGGCAAAACCCTCAAGGACATAAATCAAAGCAAGATTTTCTCTGACCCACTTACTAGAATAGCGGAACTCAAAAGAAAAATGAACATGTCGGACCTAATGAAACTTAAAAGCTTTTGTACAGCAAAAGAAATTACAATAAAGCTGAACAGACAGCCCACAGAATGGGAGAAAATCATAGCAAATGAAACAACAGACAAAGAATTAATCTCCAAAATCTACAAGCAACTCAGACAACTCAACATCGGAAAAATGAACAACACAATCAAAAAATGGGAAAAGGACCTAAACAGACACCTCTCCAATGAGGACAGACAGATGGCCCAAAAACACATGAAACGATGCTCAACTTCACTAATAATTAGAGAAATCCAAATCAAAACTACAATGAAATCTCACCTCACAACCGTCAGAATGGCCATCATCCACAAATCAACATACAATAAATGCTGGAGAAGATTCGGAGAAAAGGGAACACTCTTGCATTCCTGGTGGTAATGTCAATTGATACAGCCTCTATTGAAGACAGTATGGAGATTTCTTAAAAAACTAAGAATAGAAGCACCATACGACCCAGCAATCCCACTCTTAGGCTTATACCCTGATGAAATTAAATCCGAAAGAAGTACCTGTACCCCAATGTTCATTGCAGCTCTCTATACAATAGCTCGAACATGGAAGCAACCTCAATGCCCATCGATGAACGAATGGATACAAAAGCCCTGGTACATATATACAATGGAATACTACACAGCTGTAAAGAGAAATGCAGAAGAATCAGCCCTAATGAGTTGGCTGGCTCTAGAGCCTATCATAAAAAGTGAAGCCAGTCAGAGAAGGACAAATGAAATATATTAACACATACATATGGAATCTAGTTTGATAGTGATGGTGGCACATGCAGTGAAGTGACGGATAGACAGACATGGACAGTGGACATATAGACATTGTGAGGAAGGAACAGAGGGTGGGATGCGTAAAGGAAGTAGCATGAAGGCCTGTACTATCATAAGTGAAGAAAATAGCTATAGTCATTACTCTGTGAGAAAAGGAGATCCCTCAGGGGTGCAGTGTGATGGTTGGGAGGGGTGGGAAGGGGGGGATATACATATGACTAATCTGGGAACATGCGTATCTCTAAGCAACAAAACTTTGTAATAGTTAAAAGTAAAATAAATGTTAAAAAAGAAAATTGGGGAAAAGATGTAAAGAGGCATCTCACCAAAGAGGACTTAGAGATGGCTGAAAAGCACATGAAATGATGCTCGACCTCACTTATTATTAGAGAAATGCAAATCAAAACTACAATGAGATCTCACCTCACACCTGTCAGAATGGCCGTCATCAACAAACCGACAGACAATAAATGCTGGAGAGGGTGCGACAAAAAGGGAACATTCTTGCATTGCTGGTGGGAATGTAAATTGATACAGCCACTGTGGAAGACAGTATGGAGATTTCTTTTTTTTTTTTTTTCTTTTTTATTTATTTATTTATTTATTTATTTATTTTTGTACATGTATGTTCCCAGATCAATCAGATGCATATCCCTTGGCCCTCCCCCCACCCAGGTTCCCCCCCCCCATCCCTCCAGACCATTGCTCCAAGTGGTTGTAGGTACTCCTATTCCCCTAGCACAATGACAATAGCTATCCTTTCTACACATGACAGTAAAGGTTCCCATGTTACTCCCTCCCATTGTTCGGTCTCCACAATGTCTTTATGTCTATTCTTTTTTCATGAGTTCACTGTGTATGTTATCATGACCATCTTACTAGATTCCATATATATGAGTTAGTATACTATACTTGTCTTTCTCTTTTTGACTTACTTCACTTTTTATGATAGGTTCTAAAGCCAGCCACCTCATTAGGACTGAGTCTTCTGCATTTCTTTTAACAGCTGAGTAGTATTCCATTGTATATATGTACCAGAGCTTCTGGATCCATTCATTTGTCGATGGACATCTAGGTTGCTTCCATGTTCTGGCTATTGTATAGAGAGCTGCAATGAATCAGCCCTAATGAGTTGGCTGGCTCTAGAGCCTATCATAAAAAGTGAAGCCAGTCAGAGAAGGACAAATGAAATATATTAACACATACATATGGAATCTAGTTTGATAGTGATGGTGGCACATGCAGTGAAGTGACGGATAGACAGACATGGACAGTGGACATATAGACATTGTGAGGAAGGAACAGAGGGTGGGATGCGTAAAGGAAGTAGCATGAAGGCCTGTACTATCATAAGTGAAGAAAATAGCTATAGTCATTACTCTGTGAGAAAAGGAGATCCCTCAGGGGTGCAGTGTGATGGTTGGGAGGGGTGGGAAGGGGGGGATATACATATGACTAATCTGGGAACATGCGTATCTCTAAGCAACAAAACTTTGTAATAGTTAAAAGTAAAATAAATGTTAAAAAAGAAAATTGGGGAAAAGATGTAAAGAGGCATCTCACCAAAGAGGACTTAGAGATGGCTGAAAAGCACATGAAATGATGCTCGACCTCACTTATTATTAGAGAAATGCAAATCAAAACTACAATGAGATCTCACCTCACACCTGTCAGAATGGCCGTCATCAACAAACCGACAGACAATAAATGCTGGAGAGGGTGCGACAAAAAGGGAACATTCTTGCATTGCTGGTGGGAATGTAAATTGATACAGCCACTGTGGAAGACAGTATGGAGATTTCTTTTTTTTTTTTTTTCTTTTTTTTTAATTTATTTATTTATTTATTTATTTATTTTTGTACATGTATGTTCCCAGATCAATCAGATGCATATCCCTTGGCCCTCCCCCCACCCAGGTTCTCCCCCCCATCCCTCCAGACCATTGCTCCAAGTGGTTGTAGGTACTCCTATTCCCCTAGCACAATGACAATAGCTATCCTTTCTACACATGACAGTAAAGGTTCCCATGTTACTCCCTCCCATTGTTCGGTCTCCACAATGTCTTTATGTCTATTCTCTGTTTTTTCATGAGTTCACTGTGTATGTTATCATGACCATCTTACTAGATTCCATATATATGAGTTAGTATACTATACTTGTCTTTCTCTTTTTGACTTACTTCACTTTTTATGATAGGTTCTAAAGCCAGCCACCTCATTAGGACTGAGTCTTCTGCATTTCTTTTAACAGCTGAGTAGTATTCCATTGTATATATGTACCAGAGCTTCTGGATCCATTCATTTGTCGATGGACATCTAGGTTGCTTCCATGTTCTGGCTATTGTATAGAGAGCTGCAATGAACATTGGGGTACAGGTGCCTCTTTCAGTTTTGATTTCATCAGGATATAGGCCTAATAGTGGGATTGCTGGGTCATAGGGTGCTTCTATTTTTAGTTTTTGAAGGAATCTCCATATTGTCTTCCATAGAGGTTGTATTAATTTACATTCCCACCAGCAATGCAAGAGGGTTCCCTTTTCTCCACACCCTCTCCAGCATTTGTTGTCTGTCGATTTGTTGATGATGGCCATTCTGACAGGTGTGAGGTGGTATCTCATTGTGGTTTTAATTTGCATTTCTCTAATAATAAGCGAGGTTGAGCATCGTTTCATGTGCTTTTGGACCATTTGTATGTCCCCTTTGGAGAGGCGTCTCTTTAGATCTTTTTCGCATTTTTTGATTGGGCTGCTCATTTTCCCTGTGCTGAGTTGTCTGAGTTGCTTGTAGATTTTGGAGATTAATTCTTTGTCTGTTGTTTCATTTGCTATGATTTTCTCCCACTCTGTGGGCTGTCTGTTCAGCTTTTTTGTAGTTTCTTTAGCTGTACAAAAGCTTTTAAGTTTCATGAGGTCCCATATGTTCATTTTTCTTTTCAGTTCTGCTATTTTAGTTGGTGGGTCAGAGAAGATCTTGCTTTGATTGATGTCCTTGAGGGTTTTGCCTATATTCTCCTCTAAGAGTTTGATGGTTTCTGGTCTTACATTGAGGTCTTTAATCCATTTTGAGTTGATCTTAGTGTATGGCGTCAGGGAATGTTCCAATTTCATTTTTTTGCATGTAGCTGTCCAATTCTCCCAGCACCACTTGTTAAAGAGACTGTCTTTGTCCCATTTTATAGTTTCTCCTCCTTTATCAAAAATAAGGTACCCATAGGTGCGTGGGTTGATCTCTGGGTTCTCAATCTTGTTCCATTGATCTATAGTTCTGTTTTTGTGCCAGTACCATACTGTCTTGAGGACTGTTGCTTTGTAGTAGAGTCTGAAGTTAGGGAGGCTGATCCCTCCAACTCCATTTTTCTTAAAGCCAGCCACCTCATTAGGACTGAGTCTTCTGCATTTCTTTTAACAGCTGAGTAGTATTCCATTGTATATATGTACCAGAGCTTCTGGATCCATTCATTTGTCGATGGACATCTAGGTTGCTTCCATGTTCTGGCTATTGTATAGAGAGCTGCAATGAACATTGGGGTACAGGTGCCTCTTTCAGTTTTGATTTCATCAGGATATAGGCCTAATAGTGGGATTGCTGGGTCATAGGGTGCTTCTATTTTTAGTTTTTTAAGGAATCTCCATATTGTCTTCCATAGAGGTTGTATTAATTTACATTCCCACCAGCAATGCAAGAGGGTTCCCTTTTCTCCAGCATTTGTTGTCTGTCGATTTGTTGATGATGGCCATTCTGACAGGTGTGAGGTGGTATCTCATTGTGGTTTTAATTTGCATTTCTCTAATAATAAGCGAGGTTGAGCATCGTTTCATGTGCTTTTGGACCATTTGTATGTCCCCTTTGGAGAGGCGTCTCTTTAGATCTTTTTCCCATTTTTTGATTGGGCTGCTCATTTTCCCTGTGCTGAGTTGTCTGAGTTGCTTGTAGATTTTGGAGATTAATTCTTTGTCTGTTGTTTCATTTGCTATGATTTTCTCCCACTCTGTGGGCTGTCTGTTCAGCTTTTTTGTAGTTTCTTTAGCTGTACAAAAGCTTTTAAGTTTCATGAGGTCCCATATGTTCATTTTTCTTTTCAGTTCTGCTATTTTAGTTGGTGGGTCAGAGAAGATCTTGCTTTGATTGATGTCCTTGAGGGTTTTGCCTATATTCTCCTCTAAGAGTTTGATGGTTTCTGGTCTTACATTGAGGTCTTTAATCCATTTTGAGTTGATCTTAGTGTATGGCGTCAGGGAATGTTCCAATTTCATTTTTGCATGTAGCTGTCCAATTCTCCCAGCACCACTTGTTAAAGAGACTGTCTTTGTCCCATTTTATAGTTTCTCCTCCTTTATCAAAAATAAGGTACCCATAGGTGCGTGGGTTGATCTCTGGGTTCTCAATCTTGTTCCATTGATCTATAGTTCTGTTTTTGTGCCAGTACCATACTGTCTTGAGGACTGTTGCTTTGTAGTAGAGTCTGAAGTTAGGGAGGCTGATCTCTCCAACTCCATTTTTCTTCCTCAGTGTTGCTTTGGCTATTCGAGGTCTTCTGTGTTTCCATATGAACTGTGTTATTATTTGGTCTAGTTCTGTGAAAAATGTCAGTGGTAGTTGAATAGGTATTGCATTGAATCTGTAGATGATATTTGGAAGTATGGTCATTTTCACAATATTGATTCTTCCAATCCAGGAACATGGAATATCTCTCCATCTGTTTAAGTCTTCTTTAATGTCTCTCATGAGTGTCTTGTAATTTTCTGTGTACAATTCTTTTGTTTCTTTGGGTAGGTTTATTCCTAGATATTTGATTCTTTTGGTTGCAATGGTGAAGGGCTTTGCCTCTTTGATTTCATTTTCTGATTTTTCATTGTTTGTGTATAGGAATGCCAGTGACTTCTGTGTGTTGACTTTATATCCTGCAACTTTGCTGAATTCATTGATTAGTTCTAGTAGCTTTGTAACCGTGTCTTTGGGATTTTCTATGTATAATATCATGTCGTCTGCAAAAAGAGAGAGCTTGACTTCTTCCTTTCCAATCTGGATTCCTTTGATTTCTTTCTCTTGTCTTATTGCTGTTGCTAGGACTTCCAGGACTATGTTGAATAGCAGTGGTGAAAGTGGGCACCCCTGTCTTGTTCCTGATCTTAGAGGGAATGCTTTCAGTTTTCACCATTAACAATAATGTTCGCTGTAGGTTTCTCATAGATGGCTTTTATTATGTTGAGATAGGTTCCTTCTATGCCCATTTTCTGAAGAGTTTTGATCATAAATGGATGTTGTACTTTGTCGAAGGCTTTTTCTGCATCTATTGAGATGATCATGTGATTTTTGTCTTTCAACTTGTTGATATGGTGTATCACGTTGATTGATTTGCGGATGTTGAAGAAGCCTTGCATGCCTCGGATGAACCCAACTTGATCGTGATGTATGAGTTTTTTGACATGTCGTTGAATTCTGTTTGCTAGGATTTTGTTGAGGATCTTGGCATCTAAGTTCATCAGTGAAATTGGCCTATAGTTTTCCTTTTTTGTGTTGTCTTTGCCTGGTTTGGGTATCAGGGTGATGGTGGCCTCGTAGAATGTGTTTGGGAGTTTTCCTTCCTGTGCAATTTTTTGAAAGAGTTTTAGAAGGACAGGCATTAGCTCCTCTTTAAATGTTTGGTAGAATTCGGCTGTGAAGCCATCTGGTCCTGGGCTTTTATTTTTGGGTAGATTTTTAATCACAAAGTTGATTTCTGAGCTTGTGATTGGGTTGTTCAAAGTTTCTGTTTCTTCCTGGCTCAGTCTTGGGAGATTAATCCTGTCCAAGAAACTGTCCATTTCTTCCAGGTTGTCCAGTTTGTAATTTTCTGTGTACAATTCTTTTGTTTCTTTGGGTAGGTTTATTCCTAGATATTTGATTCTTTTGGTTGCAATGGTGAAGGGGATTGCCTCTTTGATTTCATTTTCTGATTTTTCATTGTTTGTGTATAGGAATGCCAGTGACTTCTGTGTGTTGACTTTATATCCTGCAACTTTGCTGAATTCATTGATTAGTTCTAGTAGCTTTGTAACCGTGTCTTTGGGATTTTTATGTATAATATCATGTCGCCTGCAAAAGAGAGAGCTTGACTTCTTCCTTTCCAATCTGGATTCCTTTGATTTCTTTCTCTTGTCTTATTGCTGTTGCTAGGACTTCCAGGACTATGTTGAATAGCAGTGGTGAAAGTGGGCACCCCTGTCTTGTTCCTGATCTTAGAGGGAATGCTTTCATTTTTTCACCATTAACAATAATGTTCGCTGTAGGTTTCTCATAGATGGCTTTTATTATGTTGAGATAGGTTCCTTCTATGCCCATTTTCTGAAGAGTTTTGATCATAAATGGATGTTGTACTTTGTCGAAGGCTTTTTCTGCATCTATTGAGATGATCATGTGATTTTTGTCTTTCAACTTGTTGATATGGTGTATCACGTTGATTGATTTGCGGATGTTGAAGAAGCCTTGCATGCCTCGGATGAACCCAACTTGATCGTGATGTATGAGTTTTTTGACATGTCGTTGAATTCTGTTTGCTAGGATTTTGTTGAGGATCTTGGCATCTAAGTTCATCAGTGAAATTGGCCTATAGTTTTCCTTTTTTGTGTTGTCTTTGCCTGGTTTGGGTATCAGGGTGATGGTGGCCTCGTAGAATGTGTTTGGGAGTTTTCCTTCCTGTGCAATTTTTTGAAAGAGTTTTAGAAGGACAGGCATTAGCTCCTCTTTAAATGTTTGGTAGAATTCGGCTGTGAAGCCATCTGGTCCTGGGCTTTTATTTTTGGGTAGATTTTTAATCACAAAGTTGATTTCTGAGCTTGTGATTGGGTTGTTCAAAGTTTCTGTTTCTTCCTGGCTCAGTCTTGGGAGATTAATCCTGTCCAAGAAACTGTCCATTTCTTCCAGGTTGTCCAGTTTGTTGCCATAGAGTTGCTCATAATAGTCTCTTAGAATCCTTTGGATTTCTGCATTATCTGTTGTAATCTCTCCTTTTTCATTTTTGATTTTGTTGATCTGGTTCTTCTCTTTTTCTTAATGAGTCTGGCCAGTGGCTTGTCAATTTTGTTGACCTTTTCAAAGAACCAGCTTTTTGTTTTATTTATCTTTACTATTGTTTCTTTTGTTTCTTTCTCATTTATTTCTGCTCTGATCTTTATGATTTCTCTTCTTCTGCTGGCTCTGGGATGTTTTTGTTCTTCTTTCTCCAACTGTTTTAAGCGGAGGGTTAGGTCATCTGCTTCATATTTTCCTAGTTTCTTGAGGTGGGATTGTATTGCTATAAATTTCCATCTTAGAACTGCTTTTGCTGTATCCCATAGGTTTTGCAATGTCGTGTGTTCATTGTCATTTTCTTCTAGGAATTGTTTAATTTCTCCTTTGATTTCCTCAACGATCAGTTGGTTTTTTAGGTATGTATTGTTTAATCTCCATGTGTTTCTGTTTTTAGGGTTTTTTTCTGGTAGTTGATCTCCAGTCTCATTGCATTGTGGTCCGAGAAGATGGTTGATATAATTTCGGTTTTCTTGAACTGACTGAGGTTAGATTTGTGGCCCAAGATGTGGTCTATCCTGGAGAATGTTCCGTGAGCGCTTGAGAAGAAAGTGTATTCTTCTGCTTTTGGATGGAACGTCCTAAAGATATCGATGAGGTCCATCTTTTCCAGTGTGGCATTTAAGGCTTGTGTTTCTTTATTAATTTTCTGTTTTGTTGATCTGTCCATTGGTGTGAGAGGAGTGTTAAAGTCTCCTACTATTATTGTGTTATTGTTGATTTCTTCTTTTATGTCTGAAAGTACCTGTCTTATGTATTGAGGTGCCCCTGTGTTGGGTGCGTAGATATTCATGACTGTTATGTCTTCCTCTTGGATAGATCCCTTAATCATGATGTAGTGACCTGCCTTGTCTCTTAGAATCTTCTTTACTTTAAAGTCTATTTTGTCTGATATAAGGATTGCTACTCCAGCTTTCTTTTGATTTCCATTTGCATGAAATATCTTTTTCCAGCCTTTCACTTTCAGTCTATGAGTGTCTCTAGGTCTGAAGTGGGTCTCTTGTAAACAGCATATATATGGGTCTTGCTTCTGGATCCATTCAGCCAGCCTGTGTCGTTTGGTTGGAGCATTTAGTCCATTTACATTCAAAGTAATTATTGATACGAATGTTCCTATTGTCATCTTCTTAGAAATTTGGGGTTTGTTTTGTAAGGCTTCTCCTACTCTTGTATTTATTGGCTATATCAGGTCCTTTAACACTTGTTGTAGGGCTGGTTTTGTGGTACAGAATTCTTTTAGTTTTTGCTTGTCTGTGAAGCTTTTGACTTCACCATCGATTTTGAATGAGATTCTTGCTGGGTAGAGAATTCGTGGTTGCAGGTTATTCTCTTTTAGCCGTTTAAATGTATCTTGCCATTCTCTTCTGGCCTGTAGGGTTTCTGTTGAGAGATCCGCAGTTAAACGTATGGGGTTTCCTTTATATGTTATTTGTTGTTTGCTCCTAGCTGCTTTTAGTAATCTGTCTTTATATTTAGTCTGCGTTAGTTTGATTAGTATGTGCCTTGGTGTGTTTCTTCTGGGGTTTTCCTTTCCTTTTTTTCCGAGAAGATGGTTGATATAATTTCGGTTTTCTTGAACTGACTGAGGTTAGATTTGTGGCCCAAGATGTGGTCTATCCTGGAGAATGTTCCGTGAGCGCTTGAGAAGAAAGTGTATTCTTCTGCTTTTGGATGGAACGTCCTAAAGATATCGATGAGGTCCATCTTTTCCAGTGTGGCATTTAAGGCTTGTGTTTCTTTATTAATTTTCTGTTTTGTTGATCTGTCCATTGGTGTGAGAGGAGTGTTAAAGTCTCCTACTATTATTGTGTTATTGTTGATTTCTTCTTTTATGTCTGAAAGTACCTGTCTTATGTATTGAGGTGCCCCTGTGTTGGGTGCGTAGATATTCATGACTGTTATGTCTTCCTCTTGGATAGATCCCTTAATCATGATGTAGTGACCTGCCTTGTCTCTTAGAATCTTCTTTACTTTAAAGTCTATTTTGTCTGATATAAGGATTGCTACTCCAGCTTTCTTTTGATTTCCATTTGCATGAAATATCTTTTTCCAGCCTTTCACTTTCAGTCTATGAGTGTCTCTAGGTCTGAAGTGGGTCTCTTGTAAACAGCATATATATGGGTCTTGCTTCTGGATCCATTCAGCCAGCCTGTGTCGTTTGGTTGGAGCATTTAGTCCATTTACATTCAAAGTAATTATTGATACGAATGTTCCTATTGTCATCTTCTTAGAAATTTGGGGTTTGTTTTGTAAGGCTTCTCCTACTCTTGTATTTATTGGCTATATCAGGTCCTTTAACACTTGTTGTAGGGCTGGTTTTGTGGTACAGAATTCTTTTAGTTTTTGCTTGTCTGTGAAGCTTTTGACTTCACCATCGATTTTGAATGAGATTCTTGCTGGGTAGAGAATTCGTGGTTGCAGGTTATTCTCTTTTAGCCGTTTAAATGTATCTTGCCATTCTCTTCTGGCCTGTAGGGTTTCTGTTGAGAGATCCGCAGTTAAACGTATGGGGTTTCCTTTATATGTTATTTGTTGTTTGCTCCTAGCTGCTTTTAGTAATCTGTCTTTATATTTAGTCTGCGTTAGTTTGATTAGTATGTGCCTTGGTGTGTTTCTTCTGGGGTTTCTCCTGTATGGAACTCTTTGTGCTTCCTGGACTTGGCTGACTATCTCCTTTCCCATGCTGGGGAAGTTTTCAACTATAACCTCTTCAAGAATTTTTTCATAGTCTTTCTTCTCTTTTCTTCTTCTGGAACTCCTATAATTCTAATGTTGGTGCGTTTAATATTGTCCCATAGGTCTCTGAGGCTATCCTCAGTTCTTTTAATTCTTTGGGCTTTGTTCTGTTCTTCAGTACTTATTTCCACCATTCTGTCTTCCAGCTCACTTATCCGTTCTTCAGCCTCTGATACTCTACTGTTGAGACCTTCTATAGTATTTTTGAGTTCAGCAATTGAGTTGGTGGTCTCTATTTGCTTATTTTTCATTTCCTGCATGTCTTTTCTCAATGCACTAATTTCCTCTAATATTCTGTTTTGGTGTTTTGCATTCTCATTAGTATAGTTTTTCTGAATTCTCTTTCAGATAGTTTGTCTATCTCCTCCTCTGTCATTTGAAGTGGTGTTTCTCTAGCTTGGTCCTTCATTTGTACAGTGTTTCTCTGACGTTTCATTATTAGGTTAATTTTTGTTTCTTTGTGTGGGTCTGTGTGTATGGAGTTCTTATTCCCACCAGGCTTCTTGGTTGAATTCTCCCTTCCTTTGGGTTTTTGTCCTTGTAGAAGGGTTCAGTGGCTTGTGTCTTGGGTGGTGATAGACCTTGTTTACAGGTGAATAATCTGTAGTGTTGTATGTTCTTCGATAATCAGTGTGGGGCCTTGGAATCCGGGCTTCCGCTTCGAGGATCCTTGGTTTGATGATTGGTCAGGGAGTGTAGGCTCTATGTCTGGTTTGCTATGGTGTTCTGTGATACTAGTTCACACACTAGCATCTGAGGAACAAGAGGTGCATCCCCGCTCCTCGCGGCGTCCGCGCGGCGCCTCGCGGCGCCGCTGGCTCGGAAAGTGATTTAAGAATTTTTGAGAAGAAAATTTATCCACTTTCTTATATCCAGACTAAACAGTTGGCAAGTTTTGGTTCTGGACTCCTCTGCCATGTGAAGTATCACTAGACCTTGTCTTTATATTTAGTCTGCGTTAGTTTGATTAGTATGTGCCTTGGTGTGTTTCTTCTGGGGTTTCTCCTGTATGGAACTCTTTGTGCTTCCTGGACTTGGCTGACTATCTCCTTTCCCATGCTGGGGAAGTTTTCAACTATAACCTCTTCAAGAATTTTTCATAGTCTTTCTTCTTTTTTCTTCTTCTGGAACTCCTATAATTCTAATGTTGGTGCGTTTAATATTGTCCCATAGGTCTCTGAGGCTATCCTCAGTTCTTTTAATTCTTTGGGCTTTGTTCTGTTCTTCAGTACTTATTTCCACCATTCTGTCTTCCAGCTCACTTATCCGTTCTTCAGCCTCTGATACTCTACTGTTGAGACCTTCTATAGTATTTTTGAGTTCAGCAATTGAGTTGGTGGTCTCTATTTGCTTATTTTTCATTTCCTGCATGTCTTTTCTCAATGCACTAATTTCCTCTAATATTCTGTTTCCGTGTTTTGCATTCTCATTAGTATAGTTTTTCTGAATTCTCTTTCAGATAGTTTGTCTATCTCCTCCTCTGTCATTTGAAGTGGTGTTTCTCTAGCTTGGTCCTTCATTTGTACAGTGTTTCTCTGACGTTTCATTATTAGGTTAATTTTTGTTTCTTTGTGTGTGTCTGTGTGTATGGAGTTCTTATTCCCACCAGGCTTCTTGGTTGAATTCTCCCTTCCTTTGGGTTTTTGTCCTTGTAGAAGGGTTCAGTGGCTTGTGTCTTGGGTGGTGATAGACCTTGTTTACAGGTGAATAATCTGTAGTGTTGTATGTTCTTCGATAATCAGTGTGGGGCCTTGGAATCCGGGCTTCCCCCGAGGATCCTTGGTTTGATGATTGGTCAGGGAGTGTAGGCTCTATGTCTGGTTTGCTATGGTGTTCTGTGATACTAGTTCACACACTAGCATCTGAGGAACAAGAGGTGCATCCCCGCTCCTCGCGGCGTCCGCGCGGCTCCTCGCGGCGTCCGCGCGGCTCGGAAAGTGATTTAAGAATTTTTGAGAAGAAAATTTATCCACTTTCTTATATCCAGACTAAACAGTTGGCAATGAGGGGTTTTGGTTCTGGACTCCTCTGCCATGTGAAGTATCACTAGACCTTGTCTGAAGGGACCTTCCAACTCCATCAGCAGCAGGATTGCCACATCCCAACAATTTATCAAAAGTAGCCAAACACTGCCAGCACACAGCACATTGTGGGGGAGTGGATGGGGTTCATTTGAGATGAAGCAAGAGTCTGAATATCCTGCTGGTGATGCTATGAAGAGTCATTTCATGGTAGTGGTGAGACCAAAACCCCAACTAAGGCTGACGAGAAACAGATCGATGCTGGTGCCTGCGCCGAACCCCTGGAGATTTCTTTAAAAACTATACATAGAAGCAACCTACGACCCAGCAATCCCACTCTTAGGCTTATACCCTGATGAAATCAAAGCTGAAAGAAGCACCTGTACACCAATGTTCATTGCAGCTCTCTATACAATAGCCAGAATATGGAAGCAACCTAGAGATCCACCGATGAATGAATGGATAGAAAAGCTCTGGTACATATACACAATGGAATCTTACTCATTTGTTAAAAGAAATGCAGAAGAGGCCTCTTTTCAGATTAGCTGTGGAAGCCAGGACACCTTTCAAGACAAAAGACAAAGTGGATGGTGAAAGTAATACCTGGAATGCAAAACCTACTGTTTCCGAACTGCTTTATGCTGTGGGCAAAAGGCCAAAATAAAAATACTGTTCAGGGGCTTCCCTGGTGGTAAAAAAAAAAACAAAACAAAAAGAACAGAAATGCAGAAGAATCAGTCCTAATGAGGTGGTTGGATCTAGAACCATAGCTATAGTCATTGCACTGTGGGAATAGGAGTTCCTACAAGGGCTTGGTGCGACTGCCTAGAGGGGTGGGAGGGGAGTGTCTGGGAGCGGGCAAGGGACCAGGGATATGCATATGACTGATCTGGGAACATATATGTCTGTGAACAATAAAACTGTAGGGTTTCCCTGGGGGTCCAGTGGGTAAGGACACTGCCTTGAAGTGCAATGGGCGCTGGTTTGATCCCTGGCCTGGGAAGATCCCACGTGCCACGGAGCCGCTGGATCGATGTGTCCAATTACTGGAGCGCTGGGTTTGATGGGCCCATGGCCTTGGGAAAGAAATGGCCCCCCCCTTGGCAATGAGGGGTTTTGGTTCTGGACTCCTCTGCCATGTGAAGTATCACTAGACCTTGTCTGAAGGGACCTTCCAACTCCATCAGCAGCAGGATTGCCACATCCCAACAATTTATCAAAAGTAGCCAAACACTGCCAGCACACAGCACATTGTGGGGGAGTGGATGGGGTTCATTTGAGATGAAGCAAGAGTCTGAATATCCTGCTGGTGATGCTATGAAGAGTCATTTCATGGTAGTGGTGAGACCAAAACCCCAACTAAGGCTGACGAGAAACAGATCGATGCTGGTGCCTGCGCCGAACCCCTGGAGATTTCTTTAAAAACTATACATAGAAGCAACCTACGACCCAGCAATCCCACTCTTAGGCTTATACCCTGATGAAATCAAAGCTGAAAGAAGCACCTGTACACCAATGTTCATTGCAGCTCTCTATACAATAGCCAGAATATGGAAGCAACCTAGAGATCCACCGATGAATGAATGGATAGAAAAGCTCTGGTACATATACACAATGGAATCTTACTCATTTGTTAAAAGAAATGCAGAAGAGGCCTCTTTTCAGATTAGCTGTGGAAGCCAGGACACCTTTCAAGACAAAAGACAAAGTGGATGGTGAAAGTAATACCTGGAATGCAAAACCTACTGTTTCCGAACTGCTTTATGCTGTGGGCAAAAGGCCAAAATAAAAATACTGTTCAGGGGCTTCCCTGGTGGTAAAAAAAAAAACAAAACAAAAAGAACAGAAATGCAGAAGAATCAGTCCTAATGAGGTGGTTGGATCTAGAACCATAGCTATAGTCATTGCACTGTGGGAATAGGAGTTCCTACAAGGGCTTGGTGCGACTGCCTAGAGGGGTGGGAGGGGAGTGTCTGGGAGCGGGCAAGGGACCAGGGATATGCATATGACTGATCTGGGAACATATATGTCTGTGAACAATAAAACTGTAGGGTTTCCCTGGGGGTCCAGTGGGTAAGGACACTGCCTTGAAGTGCAATGGGCGCTGGTTTGATCCCTGGCCTGGGAAGATCCCACGTGCCACGGAGCCGCTGGATCGATGTGTCCAATTACTGAGCCGGAGCTCTGGAGCTCATGCACCCAGAGCCAGTGCTCTGTGACAACAGAGGCCACTGCGATGGGAAGCCCACATGGGCCAAAGAACAAAGATGGATGAAAATAGATAAATGAAAGACCAATAGAAATGGCTGGCCTTCCCCCCTCCCTCCACCCCCCCACCCCAAAAAAAGTGAAATATCTGTAAAAACTTTAATAAATAAATAAATAAATAAATAAATCCAAAAAAAAGTAAATAAGTAAATGATAACAATATTCTATATCTTGAAAGCTATTTGGGATGCACAGTTGTGTGCATTTGACAGAACTCATTGGTTTACATATCTGTGGTTCAATATTTCATTATGCATAGATTTTACATAAAAGAAATGCAAACTGGAGCTAAGATGGCGGCGTAGAAGGACGTGCACTCATCTCTCCTGCAAAATCGCCTGAATTGCGACGAGTTCCTGGGAAACCATCGATGAAAGGAGGCTGGATCTGATCACAGAAAGGACACCCCACATCGAAGAACAAAGGAGAAGCCGCATCAAGACGGTAGGAGGGGCGCAATCGCACTTTTAAAAGTCAAACCTCATACCCGCCGGAGAGGCTGGGCAGGCCAAAGCCGCAAAGCCTGTTGCAGATCAAAACCCGAGAGAGGAGCACTAACACCCACAAGGGACTGAGCCAGACCTGCTTTGGAGGGTCCAAGTGCCCCCTTGAGCTAGAAGTGCCCTTGAGCAGGCCTCGGAAGGGCGGCGCTCAGTTCCCTTTGGAGGAGGTTACCATTAACCCGATCACAGAGCCGCCGAGGAGGACTGGAAAGTCTCTGCGCACTGCGATCAGGGAGAGAGGAATAGCGATCCTGCATGTGACTGAGCCAGACTCACCTCTGAGTAACCTGACGTCTTCCGCAGTGGCGAGGGTCGACGGTGGCCTGCAGCAGGGTCGGGGGCACTGTGGAAGTACTTCCCATAGAGCGTGTGGGAATAAATCCTCTGTGAGACAGACGCCATTTTCGCTACTGTAGTTTGGCTGCTGGTCAGACTGCAGGGCTGCTGGTCAAGCTACAGGGAGGGAACTTAGCTCCACCCAGCAAGAAAAGGGATTTGGATTAAGAAACTCCCAGGGCCAGCCTGGGCGGAATAGGCCGAAACAAACAAGCAGTCAAAGAGGTCTTCAGATCCAACCACTGCCAGAGGCAAGAAAAAGACTGATAATTCCTGAATAGTCAGCAAGAGACAGAAGAACATAAACACTATTTTCACGTTTTGTCTGAAGCTGGAGTTACTGCTGGACTTTAAAATTTCATTTTTTGTATTGTATTACTTTGTTTCAATTTTTTTTCTCTCTCTTTTTTCCAAACCCACTCAGCGCACCCACCGTTTTTTTTTTTTTTTTTTTCTTTTCTTGGGGGTGTGTGTGAGAGAGAGAGTGGGTGTGTTCATTTCCTTCACTGAATTCTATTGAAGCTACTAATCTTATCAGTAAGACTGAATATATTCAAATTTACATAATTTTTTTTTTCTTTTTCCTTTTAAACCACACATTTTATTTTCGTATAAACTTCTGGTTCCCCATTGGCCTTTTAAGGTTCTGTGGGGGTTTTGTTTGTTTTTATTATTTTTGCTTTGTTTTTCTATATTTTTCTATAAAATTTAGATCTTTTAATTTTTAATAATTTTTTCATTTGTACTGCTACCTCCTCTATAATTCTTTGCTTTCTCTGAAGCTCCTTTCCTATAGCACTAAATTCTAATACATACAAATCTTTATCTCCCTATATTTAACTTTGCAATATTATTCTATATTTCTCTTCTATCCTCCCTTTCTCTTTTTCCCTTTCCCCACTATATTTCTTAGTCTGTTCTGTCCTCATTGCCTTATCCCCAACGGGGATCCTGCTCTAGCATTATTCTCCAACTGGTACTCTACTTAGTTTGCTTATTAACTTGTGGATATCATTCTTGGATTTCTCTATTCGCCGTGCTAACGTATTGTACTGTATTTTTGATTGGAATGCTTGGGTTATGTTATAGCTCTATATGTTTATGTGTATAATTCAATACGCTAGATAGTACTTGCATAATTTTTAAATTGCCATTTGTCAAAGGTATACCTTCTGTTTCTCATTTGCATATATATGTTTTAATATCATTTAATGCCATAACAAACCAGCTGTGAAATCTTCATTCCCTGGTCAGGCAACAAGCCCCGGGGTTTTAAGGAGGGTGCACTGACTCCAAAACTACAATACTAGAGAATGCATAACACTAAAGAGCAGTATACAAGTGAGATCGCCAGCAAAGGTAATCATTTGTATACAAGTCCTGACATCACCCAATCACCAGCATCACCCAGAATAGAAGCCCCATCCAAACAACAAACACCAACAGACGTAACTCAAAGTCTGGGAAAAGGAAATCCCAAACAGAATCAGTTTTAAAAAATTAATAATAACAATGAAACGGCAGAGAAATACCACACAAGCGAAGGAACGATCCACAAACACACAAGATCAAATTAATGAAGAGAATTTGGACAAACTTTCTGAAAGTGATTTCAGAAGAATGATAGTAAAGATGATCAAAGACACTGAAAACAGAATTTCAGAGAAATTGCAAGATACAACTAACACACTGAATAAAGAAATACAAGAACTTACCAAAAAAGTAACAGAGACAAACAACTCAATTGCTGAACTGAAAAACACGGTAGACGGAATCAAGAGCAGAGTATCTGAGACAGAAGACCGGATAAGTGAGCTGGAAGATAAAATGGTGGAAGTAACTGCTGAAAAACAGACTCTAGCTCAAAGAATGAAAAGAGCAGAGGACAGCCTCAGAGACCTCTGGGATAATATCAAACGCACCAATATTCGAATTATAGGGGTTCCAGAAGAAGAAGAAAAAAAGAAAGGCTATGAGAAAATTTTTGAAGAGATTATAGTTGAAAATTTCCCCAACATGGGAAAAGAAATAGTCAATCAAGTCCAAGAAGCACAAAGAGTACCTAACAGAATCAATCCGAGAAGAAACACACCAAGACACATATTAATGAAGTTAACACAAATTAAACACAAAGATAGAATTCTCAAAGCAGCAAGGGAAAAGCAACTAGTGACATACAAGGGAAAGCCCATCCGTTTAACAGCTGATCTCTCAACAGAAACTCTGCAGGCCAGAAGGGAATGGCTGGACACATTTTAACGGCTGAAAGAGAATAATCTGCAACCAAGAATCCTCTACCCTGCAAGGATCTCCTTCAAAATTGATGGAGAAATCAAAAGCTTTACAGACAAGCAAAAATTAAAAGAATTTAGTCACACCAAACCAGCCTTACAACAAGTGTTAAAGGGACTTATACAGACAACAAGTATAAAAGGAGAAGATCCACGAAACAAATCCATCATAACATCTAAGAAGATGACAATAGGATCATTTGTATCAGTAATTACTTTGAATGTCAATGGACTAAACGCCCCAACCAAAAGACACAGAGTGGCTGAATGGATCCAAAAACACGACCCATACATATGCTGCCTCCAGGAAACTCATTTCAGACCTAGAGACACTCATAGACTGAAAGTGAGAGGCTGGAAAAAGATATTCCATGCAAATGGAAATCAAAAGAAAGCTGGAGTAGCAATCCTCATATCAGATAAAATAGATTTTAAAGTAAAGAAGATTCTAAGAGACAAGGCAGGTCACTACATCATGATTAAGGGATCCATCCAAGAAGAAGACATAACAATCATAAATATCTACGCTCCCAACGCAGGAGCACCCCAATACATAAGACAAACACTTTCAGACATAAAAGAAGACATTGACAGCAACACAATCATAGTAGGAGACTTTAACACTCCTCTCACACCAATGGACAGATCATCCAAACAGAAAATTAATAAAGAAACACAAGACTTAAATGCCACACTAGAAGAAATGGACCTCATTGATATCTTTAGGACTTTCCATCCAAAAGCAGAAGAATACACTTTCTTCTCAAGTGCTCACGGAACATTCTCCAGGATAGACCACATCTTGGGCCACAAATCACTCCTCAGTCAATTCAAGAAAACTGAAATTCTATCAACCATCTTCTCGGACCACAATGCAGTGAGACTAGAGATCAACTACAGGAAAAAAACCGCTAAAAACACAAAGATAGAATTCTCAAAGCAGCAAGGGAAAAGCAACTAGTGACATACAAGGGAAAGCCCATCCGTTTAACAGCTGATCTCTCAACAGAAACTCTGCAGGCCAGAAGGGAATGGCTGGACACATTTTAACGGCTGAAAGAGAATAATCTGCAACCAAGAATCCTCTACCCTGCAAGGATCTCCTTCAAAATTGATGGAGAAATCAAAAGCTTTACAGACAAGCAAAAATTAAAAGAATTTAGTCACACCAAACCAGCCTTACAACAAGTGTTAAAGGGACTTATACAGACAACAAGTATAAAAGGAGAAGATCCACGAAACAAATCCATCATAACATCTAAGAAGATGACAATAGGATCATTTGTATCAGTAATTACTTTGAATGTCAATGGACTAAACGCCCCAACCAAAAGACACAGAGTGGCTGAATGGATCCAAAAACACGACCCATACATATGCTGCCTCCAGGAAACTCATTTCAGACCTAGAGACACTCATAGACTGAAAGTGAGAGGCTGGAAAAAGATATTCCATGCAAATGGAAATCAAAAGAAAGCTGGAGTAGCAATCCTCATATCAGATAAAATAGATTTTAAAGTAAAGAAGATTCTAAGAGACAAGGCAGGTCACTACATCATGATTAAGGGATCCATCCAAGAAGAAGACATAACAATCATAAATATCTACGCTCCCAACGCAGGAGCACCCCAATACATAAGACAAACACTTTCAGACATAAAAGAAGACATTGACAGCAACACAATCATAGTAGGAGACTTTAACACTCCTCTCACACCAATGGACAGATCATCCAAACAGAAAATTAATAAAGAAACACAAGACTTAAATGCCACACTAGAAGAAATGGACCTCATTGATATCTTTAGGACTTTCCATCCAAAAGCAGAAGAATACACTTTCTTCTCAAGTGCTCACGGAACATTCTCCAGGATAGACCACATCTTGGGCCACAAATCACTCCTCAGTCAATTCAAGAAAACTGAAATTCTATCAACCATCTTCTCGGACCACAATGCAGTGAGACTAGAGATCAACTACAGGAAAAAAACCGCTAAAAACACAAACACATGGAGATTAAACAACACATATCTAAAAAACCAACTGATCATTGAGGAAATCAAAGGAGAAATAAAAAAATTCCTAGAAGAAAATGACAATGAACACACGACAGTGCAAAACCTATGGGATACTGCAAAAGCAGTTCTGAGAGGGAAGTTTATAGCAATACAATCCCACCTCAAGAAACTAGGAAAATCTCAAACAGACGACCTTACTTTACGCTTAAAACAACTGGAGAAAGAAGAAACAAAACACCCCAAAGCCAGCAGAAGAAGGGAAATCATAAAGATCAGAGCAGAAATAAATGAAAAAGAAACAAAAGAAACAATAGTAAAGATAAATAAAACAAAAAGCTGGTTCTTCGAAAAAGTCAATAAAATCGACACACCACTGGCCAGACTCATCAAGAAAAAGAGAGAAGAACCAGATCACCAAAATCAAAAATGAAAAAGGAGAGATTACAACGGATAATGCAGAAATCCAAAGGATTCTAAGAGACTATTATGAACAACTCTATGGCAACAAACTGGACAACCTGAAAGAAATGGACAGTTTCTTGGAGAGGATTAATCTCCCAAGACTCAACCAGGAAGAAATAGAAACTATGAACAAACCAATCACAAGCTCAGAAATCGACCTTGTGATCAAAAATCTACCCAAAAATAAAAGCCCAGGGCCAGATGGTTTCACAAGTGAATTCTACCAAACATTTAAAGAAGACATTGACAGCAACACAATCATAGTAGGAGACTTTAACACTCCTCTCACACCAATGGACAGATCATCCAAACAGAAAATTAATAAAGAAACACAAGACTTAAATGCCACACTAGAAGAAATGGACCTCATTGATATCTTTAGGACTTTCCATCCAAAAGCAGAAGAATACACTTTCTTCTCAAGTGCTCACGGAACATTCTCCAGGATAGACCACATCTTGGGCCACAAATCACTCCTCAGTCAATTCAAGAAAACTGAAATTCTATCAACCATCTTCTCGGACCACAATGCAGTGAGACTAGAGATCAACTACAGGAAAAAAACCGCTAAAAACACAAACACATGGAGATTAAACAACACATATCTAAAAAACCAACTGATCATTGAGGAAATCAAAGGAGAAATAAAAAAATTCCTAGAAGAAAATGACAATGAACACACGACAGTGCAAAACCTATGGGATACTGCAAAAGCAGTTCTGAGAGGGAAGTTTATAGCAATACAATCCCACCTCAAGAAACTAGGAAAATCTCAAACAGACGACCTTACTTTACGCTTAAAACAACTGGAGAAAGAAGAAACAAAACACCCCAAAGCCAGCAGAAGAAGGGAAATCATAAAGATCAGAGCAGAAATAAATGAAAAAGAAACAAAAGAAACAATAGTAAAGATAAATAAAACAAAAAGCTGGTTCTTCGAAAAAGTCAATAAAATCGACACACCACTGGCCAGACTCATCAAGAAAAAGAGAGAAGAACCAGATCACCAAAATCAAAAATGAAAAAGGAGAGATTACAACGGATAATGCAGAAATCCAAAGGATTCTAAGAGACTATTATGAACAACTCTATGGCAACAAACTGGACAACCTGAAAGAAATGGACAGTTTCTTGGAGAGGATTAATCTCCCAAGACTCAACCAGGAAGAAATAGAAACTATGAACAAACCAATCACAAGCTCAGAAATCGACCTTGTGATCAAAAATCTACCCAAAAATAAAAGCCCAGGGCCAGATGGTTTCACAAGTGAATTCTACCAAACATTTAAAGAAGAGCTAATGCCTGTCCTTCTAAAACTCTTCCAAAAAATTGCCCAGGAAGGAACACTTCCAAACACATTCTACGAGGCCACCATCACCCTGATACCAAAGCCAGGCAAAGACATCACAAAAAAAGAAAATTATAGGCCAATTTCACTGATGAATCTAGATGCCAAAATCCTCAACAAAATCCTAGCAAACAGAATTCAGCAACAAATCAAAAAGCTCATTCATCACGATCAAGTTGGGTTCATCCCAGGCATGCAAGGATTCTTCAACATCCGCAAATCAATCAATGTGATACACCATATCAACAAATTGAAAGACAAAAATCACATGATCATCTCAATAGATGCAAAAAAAGCCTTTGACAAAGTACAGCATCCATTTATGATAAAAACTCTTCAAAAAATGGGCATAGAAGGAACTTATCTTAACATAGTGAAAGCCATATATGAGAAGCCCACAGCGAACATTATCCTCAATGGTGAAAAACTCAAAGCATTCCCTCTAAGATCAGGAACAAGACAAGGGTGTCCACTTTCACCACTCTTATTCAACATAGTCCTGGAAGTTCTAGCAATAGCAATAAGAGAAGAGAAAGAAATCAAAGGAATCCAGATTGGAAAAGAAGAAGTCAAACTCTCTCTATTTGCAGATGACATGATATTATACATAGAAAATCCCAAAGACACGGTTACAAAACTACTAGAGTTAATCAGCGAATTCAGCAAAGTCGCAGGATACAAAATCAATATACAGAAATCACTGGCATTCCTATACACAAACAATGAAAAATCAGAAAATGAAATCAAAGAGGCAATCCCCTTTACCATCGCAACCAAAAGAATCAAATATCTTGGAATAAACCTACCCAAAGAAACAAAAGAACCGTACACAGAAAATTACAAGACACTCATGAGAGACATTAAAGAAGAGTTAAACAGATGGAGAAATATTCCGTGTTCCTGGGTCGGGAGAATCAATATTGTGAAAATGACCATACTACCAAATGTCATCTATAGATTCAATGCGATCCCTATCAAACTTCCAATAACATTCTTCACAGAACTAGACCAACGAATAACACAGTTCATATGGAAACACAAAAGACCTCGAATAGCCAAAGCAATCCTCAGGAAGAAGAATGGAGCTGGGGGGATCAGCCTCCCCAACTTCAGACTCTACTACAAAGCAACAGTCATTAAGAAAGTATGGTACTGGCACAAAAACAGAAATATCGACCAATGGAACAAGATCGAGAACCCAGAGATCAACCCACGCACCTATGGGTACCTTATTTTTGACAAAGGAGGAGAAACTATAAAATGGGACAAAGACAGCCTCTTCAACAAATGGTGCTGGGAAAATTGGACAGCTACATGCAAGAAAATGAAGTTGGAACATACCCTGACACCATACACAAAGATCAACTCAAAATGGATTAAAGACTTACATGTAAGGCCAGAAACCATCAAACTCTTAGAGGAGAATATAGGCAAAACCCTCAAGGACATCAATCAAAGCAAGATCTTCTCTGACCCACCTACTAGAATAGTGGAACTAAAAAGACAAATGAACATGTGGGACCTAATGAAACTTAAAAGCTTTTGTACAGCTAAAGAAATTCCCTCTAAGATCAGGAACAAGACAAGGGTGTCCACTTTCACCACTCTTATTCAACATAGTCCTGGAAGTTCTAGCAATAGCAATAAGAGAAGAGAAAGAAATCAAAGGAATCCAGATTGGAAAAGAAGAAGTCAAACTCTCTCTATTTGCAGATGACATGATATTATACATAGAAAATCCCAAAGACACGGTTACAAAACTACTAGAGTTAATCAGCGAATTCAGCAAAGTCGCAGGATACAAAATCAATATACAGAAATCACTGGCATTCCTATACACAAACAATGAAAAATCAGAAAATGAAATCAAAGAGGCAATCCCCTTTACCATCGCAACCAAAAGAATCAAATATCTTGGAATAAACCTACCCAAAGAAACAAAAGAACCGTACACAGAAAATTACAAGACACTCATGAGAGACATTAAAGAAGAGTTAAACAGATGGAGAAATATTCCGTGTTCCTGGGTGGGGAGAATCAATATTGTGAAAATGACCATACTACCAAATGTCATCTATAGATTCAATGCGATCCCTATCAAACTTCCAATAACATTCTTCACAGAACTAGACCAACGAATAACACAGTTCATATGGAAACACAAAAGACCTCGAATAGCCAAAGCAATCCTCAGGAAGAAGAATGGAGCTGGGGGGATCAGCCTCCCCAACTTCAGACTCTACTACAAAGCAACAGTCATCAAGACAGTATGGTACTGGCACAAAAACAGAACTATAGATCAATGGAACAAGATCGAGAACCCAGAGATCAACCCACGCACCTATGGGTACCTTATTTTTGACAAAGGAGGAGAAACTATAAAATGGGACAAAGACAGCCTCTTCAACAAATGGTGCTGGGAAAATTGGACAGCTACATGCAAGAAAATGAAGTTGGAACATACCCTGACACCATACACAAAGATCAACTCAAAATGGATTAAAGACTTACATGTAAGGCCAGAAACCATCAAACTCTTAGAGGAGAATATAGGCAAAACCCTCAAGGACATCAATCAAAGCAAGATCTTCTCTGACCCACCTACTAGAATAGTGGAACTAAAAAGACAAATGAACATGTGGGACCTAATGAAACTTAAAAGCTTTTGTACAGCTAAAGAAATTACAAAAAAGCTGAACAGACAGCCCACAGAGTGGGAGAAAATCATAGCAAATGAAACAACAGACAAAGAATTAATCTCCAAAATCTACAAGCAACTGAGACAACTCAGCACTGGAAAAACGAACAACCCAATCAAAAAATGGGAAAAGGACCTAAACAGACACCTCTCCAACGATGACATACAGATGGCCCAAAAACACATGAAACGATGCTCAACTTCACTAATAATTAGAGAAATGCAAATCAAAACTATAATGAGATATCACCTCACACCCGTCAGAATGGCCATCATCCACAAATCGACAGACAATAAATGCTGGAGAGGCTGCGGAGAAAAGGGAACACTTCTGCATTGCTGGTGGGAGTGTAAATTGATAAAGCCTCTATGTAAGACAGTCTGGAGATTTCTTAAAAAACTAAAAATAGAAGCACCATATGACCCAGCAATCCCACTCTTAGGCTTATACCCTGACGAAATCAAAACTGAAAGAAGCACCTGTACCCCAATGTTCATTGCAGCTCTCTATACAATAGCTAGAATATGGAAGCAACCTAGATGCCCATCGACGAACGAATGGATCCAAAAGCTCTGGTACATATATACAATGGAATACTACACAGCTGTAAAGAGAAATGCAGAAGAATCAACCCTAATGAGGTGGCTGGATCTAGAACGTATCCTAAAAAGTGAAGTCAGTCAGAAAGAGAAGGACAAATACAGTATATTAACACATATATGTGGAATCTAGTAGGATGGTGATGATGGCACATGCAGTGAAGCGACAGAAAGACAGACATGGACAGTGGACATATGGACATTGTGGGGAAGGAACAGTGGGTGAGAGGCGTAAAGAAAGTAGCATGAAGGCCTGTACTATCATAAGTGAAGAAAATAGCTCTAGTCATTGCTCTGTGAGAAAAGGGGATCCTTCAGGGGTGCTGTGTGATGGTCGGGAGGGGAGGGAAGGGGGGGATATACATGTGACTAATCTGAGAACATGCATGTCTGTGAACAACAAAACTCTGTAAAAGTTAAAAGTAAAATAAAGGTTAAAAAAAAAAATAAAGAAAGAAATGCAAACTAATATTGAAATGGTGCTAATGATATGAGTGCTAAGGTATTTAGGAGGAAGCATAGCAAATCTTGGCTTCCCAAGTGGTGTAATGGTAATGAATCTACCTGCCAATGCAGGAGACACAGCAGACCTGGGTATAATCCCTTGGTCGAGAAGATCCATTGAAGTAGGAAATAGAAACTCACTCCAGTATCCTTGCCTGGAGAATTCCCAGGACATAGGAGCCTGGTAGGCTATAGTCCATGTGGTCTCAGAGACTGAAGTGGCTTAGCACATGCATATAGCAATATCTACTACTTTCTTTGAAATATAAAAATATAGTGAAGACAATCAGGAAGAGAAAAATAAGCTTCATTCATTCACACATGGAATCTAGAAAATGGTACTGACGTACCTATTTGCAGGGCAGAAAGAGAGATGCAGATGTAGAGAATAGACATATGGTCACATGAAGGGAAGGCCTGGTGAGATGAACTGTGAGATTGGGAATAGCTTCTATAAACTAACCTGTGCAAAAGAGATAGCTAGTGGGGAGCTCAGCTCAGTGTTCTGTGGTGACCGACATGGGTAGGAATGGTGTGTAGGGGGAGAGATGTCCAAAAGAGGGGAGATATATATATATATATATATATATATATATATATATATATATACACACACACACACACATATATATATGTATATATATATATATATACATATACATGAAGCTGATTCACTTCATTCTACAACAGAAACAAGCACAATGCTTTAAAGCAACTATATCTCAATTTAGATATGTGTATTTCACACACATGCATATATATAAAAGATGGATTGAAATATGAATGGGAAAGGAATGATTAGATATAATGAAGCAAGTATTTTAACAACCCAAGTGTTAAATACATAAAATATATCGAAATATATACAGAAAATTCTTTCCACATATCAGCATGTTTGACATTTTTATAATGAAATTAAGGGGAGAAAGGAAATGATTCTAAATATTCTTTAGTAAACAAATTAAACATATTTCACATTCACATATATTTATGTGTGACAAGGCTTCTCAGTTATTAAAGTAAAAAACTTTAGATATATACATGAAAGTCCCAGTGCTATAACTTAATTTTCATTCAGAATAGTGGGCTTAATAATCTAATATCCTCTATAATCTATTGTATACATTTACAAGTCACTGCAGGCTGGGTATGGTATTGGGAGATATGAAATGGGTAATGGGATTTAAGTACAGTGGAAGGTACAAAATGTGGAGCACTCTCTGGACAGGCATTTCCAAGACCTGAACCTCAAACACCCAGGGCAAAGCAGTCAAACAGTGACATGCTCACAGACAAGTCATAATTTCCAAAGGAATTGAGCTGGTTTCTATTTACAACCATTGAGAAATAATAATTAAAATATAAATGCAATTTTTCAGAAATTAAAACTTGCTTTGGAAACATGAGCAACCTTGTTCTTCTGAATTAGTATGTCTTTGCATGTCTGTTCACTTGTTTGTTTCGTGGGGAGTCTGAAATCAGAATTGGAATTTACATATCAAAATAAATATATCGATAATGAATACCACATTCTAAAATAGATTTTAAATTACACATAACATTTTAAGAAATATACTTGCTCACCTTTCTTTAAAATAGGTGTCTAAGTTATTGTTTATTTAGGTAAATACGAAGTCTTAACTTTGTATTTGCTAAATGCATAAATGCACTAATATCTCAGGGGTATTACTTTATGTTGCATAAATGTCAGTAATAAACCTGATCCTAGTGGGGAAATTTGTGAATTTGATCAATGAACTCAATTATGGCCCCATTCCAAGGATTTCTGCCCTTCTTTTACAATGATACATAGTTGCCTATGCAACTGACACTGTTCCCCAAATCTCTTTAATAAATAAGAAGAATACGTCAGAGCCTGTGTGTATATTCACTCAGCCTTTTTGTCTCTCTCTCCTCTCTCTACCTCTCTCTTTCATTTTACAGCTCTTCTGGGTCCCCAGCTGATTTTCCTCGCAAGGTTAGTTGCTAATACATTCCTAACACCCATGCATTATTAATGCTCACCGCTCTCCAAGGTGGCAGTGACAAATAGGAAGCAAAATCTACTGACTAGTGGGGAATGTACTTTTTAGTCATGCTTGTATTTTTCAATCCATTCTGCTTGTTGAGGATTTTTCAGTAAAGGGTCTGTGACAGAATGTGTTTTGTACCTCTCTTCTCCTTCACTCTCTCCAAACCTTTTTGTTTTTCAAATCTAAGAGGCATTTAAGTAGCAAGAGAGAGGATTATGCATCAGAATTTAAGGGTGAGTAGAGCAAAAAGTACTTTTGATGGTTTCCAAAGCAGGAAGGCCATTGCTCCCTCTTTAAGTGGTGAAAGTGGCAGTTCTGACTCCAAAAAGACTGTACGTAGTCAGGTAAATTATACTGTTTTAACTAGGTTATGCCAGCTGTAGCATTTCCAAAAATAATACCAAGTGTGTATCATGAGGAACATTGATTTTTTAATGTGCAAATTTGTTTCTTCAGATATAAAATCCTATTCATTTTGCAATATAAAGGAGCAATCTGTAAAGTATATTCTAAGATAGTTACTGGATACTATAAATCCCAGTAGCAGTTCTATTACATTTGTTTAATTCAGAATTTCTGCATTTAAAGTATTATACCTTTGTGCATATAATGATGAGCTTTTAGAAAATATATTTTCAGTGAATAAAAACTTAATTCACAGAGAACATAAGAATTGGAATTCCCCTAGTGACTGGAGTTGGGAGTAAATCCTTCTATTACCACATTTCTCCAGCTTGAAGATGAAAATAACCATTCTTAACAGCAAATAGTCAATCACCACAATATTCATCTTTCTGAATTCTTAATAAATATTTCATTTAAATTACAGTGATCCCTAATTCTTGACTGAGAAGAAGTAACACTTTAGACAAATTAAAAGATAGTTAGAACCAGAGGATTAATGGTGGAACCATGACCATTTATATGCAAATTAAATTTCTCCCGAAAGAAGGTGCCAATTATTGACTGAATATTTTCTACTGACTATTTTGCTAGTTGCTTTCAATATATTACCTCATTTAAATATGACACATTTTCTATGAGGTAGGTGTTATTATATCTGTTTTACAATTTAAAAAATACTGAGACAATATAATTTAGAGAGAAGCTCAAAAGGGCTAAAATTAATCTGAAAAAATCAATTTGACACCAAACACTATATTCTCTTGCACTACATAATTGTTGTCTCCTTAGACTTTAAGTAACTGCATTACAATATCATTGCATTTGATTCATTTAATTGCTTAGCAATGATGATGGCACATGATCAAGTTATGTAGTTATTTATAGGTGGGTATCATTGACTTAAACCAAGTTGAGGAGTTTTCAAACATGGATATTTGACTCAAAAGCCTGAGTTTAATAGAGCATACTATCTACTTGGAACTAATACATATATTGAGTCATGAAGAATTAGTTGAAAAGCTTAGTAGTCTCTCAAAAGTGCATGTTAAATTAATACCTGTATTTATAAAACTAGTGAAGGTGATGGAATTCCAGCAGAATTATTTGATAATCTGAAAGATGATGCTGTTAAAGTGTTGCACTCAATATGCCAGCTAATTTGGAAAACTTAGCTATGCTTACAAGACTGGAAAAGATCAATTTTCATTTGAATCTCAATGAAGGGCAATGCCAAAAATATTCAAACTACTGCAAAATTGCACTCATTTCACATTCCTCCAAGCTAGCTTTCAATAAAATGTGAACATAAGAATTGGAATTCCCCTAGTGACTGGAGTTGGGAGTAAATCCTTCTATTACCACATTTCTCCAGCTTGAAGATGAAAATAACCATTCTTAACAGCAAATAGTCAATCACCACAATATTCATCTTTCTGAATTCTTAATAAATATTTCATTTAAATTACAGTGATCCCTAATTCTTGACTGAGAAGAAGTAACACTTTAGACAAATTAAAAGATAGTTAGAACCAGAGGATTAATGGTGGAACCATGACCATTTATATGCAAATTAAATTTCTCCCGAAAGAAGGTGCCAATTATTGACTGAATATTTTCTACTGACTATTTTGCTAGTTGCTTTCAATATATTACCTCATTTAAATATGACACATTTTCTATGAGGTAGGTGTTATTATATCTGTTTTACAATTTAAAAAATACTGAGACAATATAATTTAGAGAGAAGCTCAAAAGGGCTAAAATTAATCTGAAAAAATCAATTTGACACCAAACACTATATTCTTGCACTACATAATTGTTGTCTCCTTAGACTTTAAGTAACTGCATTACAATATCATTGCATTTGATTCATTTAATTGCTTAGCAATGATGATGGCACATGATCAAGTTATGTAGTTATTTATAGGTGGGTATCATTGACTTAAACCAAGTTGAGGAGTTTTCAAACATGGATATTTGACTCAAAAGCCTGAGTTTAATAGAGCATACTATCTACTTGGAACTAATACATATATTGAGTCATGAAGAATTAGTTGAAAAGCTTAGTAGTCTCTCAAAAGTGCATGTTAAATTAATACCTGTATTTATAAAACTAGTGAAGGTGATGGAATTCCAGCAGAATTATTTGATAATCTGAAAGATGATGCTGTTAAAGTGTTGCACTCAATATGCCAGCTAATTTGGAAAACTTAGCTATGCTTACAAGACTGGAAAAGATCAATTTTCATTTGAATCTCAATGAAGGGCAATGCCAAAAATATTCAAACTACTGCAAAATTGCACTCATTTCACATGCTAGTAAAGTAATTCTCAAATTCCTCCAAGCTAGCTTTCAATAAAATGTGAACTAAGAGGACTTCCCCTGGTGGTCCAGTGGGTAAGGACACCGCCTTGCAGTGCAGAGGGCGCCGGTTCAAGCCCTGGCCTGGGAAGATCCCATGTGCTGCGGAGCAGCTGGACCAATTTGTCCAATTACCGAGCCGGAGCTCTGGAGCGCATGCTCCCAGAGCTGGTGCTTTGCAACGACAGACGCCACTGCGATAGGGGGTCCACAGGAGCCAAAGAACAAAGACGGATGAAAATAGAGAAATGAAAGACCAATAGAAGTGGCCCGCCTCTCTCCTCCCTCCCCAACCCGACCCCCGCCCAAAATAAATAAATAAATCTTTAAAAAAAAAAAAAAAAAACTGAACTGAGAACTTCCAGACACACAAGCTGAACTTAGAAAAGGCAGAGGAACCAGAGATCAAATTGCCATCATCCATTGGATCATAGGAAAAAGCAAGAGAAATCTAGAAAAAAACATCTGCCTCTGCTTCATTGATCATGCTAAAGTGTTTGACTGTGTGGATCACAACAAACTGTGCAAAATTTTTTAAAGAGATGGGGATACCAGACCACCTTATCTGTCCCGTGAGAAACCTGCCTGCAAGACAAGAAGCAATAATTAGAACCGAACATAAAACAATGGCCTGGTTCTAAAATGGAAAAAGAGTATGTCATGGCTGTATGTTGTCACCATATTAATTTATATGCAGAGTACATCATGAAAAATTTTGTGCTGGATGAAGCACAGGTTAGAATCAAGATTGCTAGGAGAAGTATCAATAACTTCAGGTATGCAGATGACACCACCCTCATGGCAGAAAGTGAAGAGGAATTAGATAGCTTCTCCATGAAGGTGAAAGAGAGTGAAATATCTGGCCTAAAACTCAACATTCAAAAAATGAAGATCATGGCATCCAGTCCCATTCTTTCATGGTAAATAGAAGGGCAGAGTGGAAACAGTGACACATTTTATTTTCTTGAGCTCAAAAATCACTTGAAGGTTTAAAAGAGAGTGGCAGTATGGCAAACTACAAATTGCAAGGGCGGTCATTTCACATGCTAGTAAAGTAATTCTCAAATTCCTCCAAGCTAGCTTTCAATAAAATGTGAACTAAGAGGACTTCCCCTGGTGGTCCAGTGGGTAAGGACACCGCCTTGCAGTGCAGAGGGCGTCGGTTCAAGCCCTGGCCTGGGAAGATCCCATGTGCTGCGGAGCAGCTGGACCAATTTGTCCAATTACCGAGCCGGAGCTCTGGAGCGCATGCTCCCAGAGCTGGTGCTTTGCAACGACAGACGCCACTGCGATAGGGGGTCCACAGGAGCCAAAGAACAAAGACGGATGAAAATAGAGAAATGAAAGACCAATAGAAGTGGCCCGCCTCTCTCCTCCCTCCCCAACCTGACCCCCGCCCAAAATAAATAAATAAATCTTTAAAAAAAAAAAAAAAAAAAACTGAACTGAGAACTTCCAGACACACAAGCTGAACTTAGAAAAGGCAGAGGAACCAGAGATCAAATTGCCATCATCCATTGGATCATAGGAAAAAGCAAGAGAAATCTAGAAAAAAACATCTGCCTCTGCTTCATTGATCATGCTAAAGTGTTTGACTGTGTGGATCACAACAAACTGTGCAAAATTTTTTAAAGAGATGGGGATACCAGACCACCTTATCTGTCCCGTGAGAAACCTGCCTGCAAGACAAGAAGCAATAATTAGAACCGAACATAAAACAATGGCCTGGTTCTAAAATGGAAAAAGAGTATGTCATGGCTGTATGTTGTCACCATATTAATTTATATGCAGAGTACATCATGAAAAATTTTGTGCTGGATGAAGCACAGGTTAGAATCAAGATTGCTAGGAGAAGTATCAATAACTTCAGGTATGCAGATGACACCACCCTCATGGCAGAAAGTGAAGAGGAATTAGATAGCTTCTCCATGAAGGTGAAAGAGAGTGAAATATCTGGCCTAAAACTCAACATTCAAAAAATGAAGATCATGGCATCCAGTCCCATTCTTTCATGGTAAATAGAAGGGCAGAGTGGAAACAGTGACACATTTTATTTTCTTGAGCTCAAAAATCACTGTGGATGGTGACTGCAGTCATGAGATCAAGAGATGCTTGCTACTTGGAAGAAAAAAAAAAAGCCTAGTATACTACAAAGCAGAAACATCATTTTGCTAACAAAGGCCTGAATAGTCCAAGCTATGGCTTTTTCAATAGTCATGTACTAATGTGAGAGCTGGACAGTAAAGAAGGGTGAAGACCAAAGAATTGAACTATGGTGCTAAAGAGGGTTCTTGAGAGTCCCTTGGACTGCAAGGAGATCAAATCAGTCTATCCTAAAGGAAATCAGTCCTGAATATTCATTGGAAAGACTGATGCTGAATCTCCAAAGAGAAAATTTCATCAGGAAAAGACCTTGATTCTGTGAAAAATAGAAGGCAGGTGGAGAAGAGAATGACAGAGGACAATAAGGTTGGATGACATCACTGAGTCAATGGACATGAGTTTGAGCAAGCTCTGGGAGATGGTGAAGGACAGGGAATCCTGGTGTACTGCAGCCACAGGGTTGCAAAGAGTTGGGCATGACTGTATAACTGAACAATAACAATCACAGTGTCAGATATTTTACAAATGATAAGAGCAAAGAAAATCACTTGGATTTCTATGCTTGTGACATAGGTATTAGGAATCCTAAACTGAATATACAGTAATAAAAGAGAAATATTAATATCACTCTAAAAATTATTGCACTGCTGATGCATAACTGATATAATCCAGATATATCACTGTATATCCATAAAACTTTCACTAATCATATAATTTTTAGAAGGAGAGTAAGTAAAGCCACCCAATGATCCACAAATACAGCATTGGCAGAGAAAGAATGCAAAACTTCTATTTATATGCAAATACAATAATATACACTGAAAACCAACAATAATTTTTAACACCATGGCAGTGTTCCGTTAGGTTTGCATTGTACCAAAAAGAGATTACTAGTGACCAGTTCAGTTCATTTCCATCACTCAGTCATGTTCAACTCTTTGCAGCTCACCAGACTTTCCTGTCCTTCACCATCTCCCAGGGCTTGCTCAGACTTATGTCCATTGAGGCAGCGATGACATCCAACCATCTTGCCCTATGCTGTCCCCTTCTTCTTCTGTGGATGGTGACTGCAGTCATGAGATCAAGAGATGCTTGCTACTTGGAAGAAAAAAAAAAAGCCTAGTATACTACAAAGCAGAAACATCATTTTGCTAACAAAGGCCTGAATAGTCCAAGCTATGGCTTTTTCAATAGTCATGTACTAATGTGAGAGCTGGACAGTAAAGAAGGGTGAAGACCAAAGAATTGAACTATGGTGCTAAAGAGGGTTCTTGAGAGTCCCTTGGACTGCAAGGAGATCAAATCAGTCTATCCTAAAGGAAATCAGTCCTGAATATTCATTGGAAAGACTGATGCTGAATCTCCAAAGAGAAAATTTCATCAGGAAAAGACCTTGATTCTGTGAAAAATAGAAGGCAGGTGGAGAAGAGAATGACAGAGGACAATAAGGTTGGATGACATCACTGAGTCAATGGACATGAGTTTGAGCAAGCTCTGGGAGATGGTGAAGGACAGGGAATCCTGGTGTACTGCAGCCACAGGGTTGCAAAGAGTTGGGCATGACTGTATAACTGAACAATAACAATCACAGTGTCAGATATTTTACAAATGATAAGAGCAAAGAAAATCACTTGGATTTCTATGCTTGTGACATAGGTATTAGGAATCCTAAACTGAATATACAGTAATAAAAGAGAAATATTAATATCACTCTAAAAATTATTGCACTGCTGATGCATAACTGATATAATCCAGATATATCACTGTATATCCATAAAACTTTCACTAATCATATAATTTTTAGAAGGAGAGTAAGTAAAGCCACCCAATGATCCACAAATACAGCATTGGCAGAGAAAGAATGCAAAACTTCTATTTATATGCAAATACAATAATATACACTGAAAACCAACAATAATTTTTAACACCATGGCAGTGTTCCGTTAGGTTTGCATTGTACCAAAAAGAGATTACTAGTGACCAGTTCAGTTCATTTCCATCACTCAGTCATGTTCAACTCTTTGCAGCTCACCAGACTTTCCTGTCCTTCACCATCTCCCAGGGCTTGCTCAGACTTATGTCCATTGAGGCAGCGATGACATCCAACCATCTTGCCCTATGCTGTCCCCTTCTCCTTCTGCCTTATATTTTTCCCATCATCAGGATCTTTTCCAATGAGTCATCTGTTTGTATCATATGGCCAAGGCAGTGGAGCTTCAGTTTCAGCATCAGTCCTTCCAATAAATGGTCAGGGCTGATTTCCTTTAGGATTGTCTGGTTTGATCTCCTTGCAGTCCAAGGGACTTGCAAGAGCCTTATCCAGCACCACAGTTTGAAGGCATCAATTCTTTGGCACTGGAGGATTTTGTGCATTACTTTTCTTGCATGTGAAATGAGTGCAACAGTGTGGTAGTTTGAGCATTCTTTGACATTGTCCTTTTTTGGGATTTGAATGGAAACTGACCTATTCCAGTCCTGAGGCCACTGCTGAGTTTTCCAAATTTGCAGGCATATGGAGTGTAGCAATTTAACAGCATCATCTTTTACTGTTTGAAATAGCTCAGCTGGTATTCCATAACCTCTACTAGCTTTGTTCATAGTGATATTTCCTAAGGTTCATTTGACTTCAGACTCTTGGATGTCAGGCTCTAGGTGAATGATCATACCATCGTGGTCATCCAAGTCATTAAAATCTTCTGTGCACATTTCTTCTGTGTTTTCTTGCCACCTCTTCGTAATATTTATTGCCTGTGTTAGGTCCGTACAGTTTCTGTACTTTATTGTAACCATCTTTGCATGAAATGCGCCCCTGGTATCTCTAATTTTCTTGAAGAGACATTTAGTCTTTCCCATTCTATTGTTTTCCTCTATTTTGTCGTATTCTATTGTTTCCTCTGTATCTTCTTGTGTTGCTGTTCTCTGGAACTCTGCATTCAGATGGTCATAAATTTTCTTTTCTCTTTTACTACTGATAGTGGTCACACAACTCAGATAATTTAAACTCAAGAATAATAAATTGATCCTATTCTTAGTGAGGGGGCTTTCCAGATTGTTGAGAGGAAAATAATCTGCCTGCCAATACAGAAGTTGCAGATTCTATCCCTGGGAAGTGAAGAGACCTAGAGTAGGAAACTCAGTCCATTGACACCATCTCCCAGGGCTTGCTCAGACTTATGTCCATTGAGGCAGCGATGACATCCAACCATCTTGCCCTATGCTGTCCCCTTCTCCTTCTGCCTTATATTTTTCCCATCATCAGGATCTTTTCCAATGAGTCATCTGTTTGTATCATATGGCCAAGGCAGTGGAGCTTCAGTTTCAGCATCAGTCCTTCCAATAAATGGTCAGGGCTGATTTCCTTTAGGATTGTCTGGTTTGATCTCCTTGCAGTCCAAGGGACTTGCAAGAGCCTTATCCAGCACCACAGTTTGAAGGCATCAATTCTTTGGCACTGGAGGATTTTGTGCATTACTTTTCTTGCATGTGAAATGAGTGCAACAGTGTGGTAGTTTGAGCATTCTTTGACATTGTCCTTTTTTGGGATTTGAATGGAAACTGACCTATTCCAGTCCTGAGGCCACTGCTGAGTTTTCCAAATTTGCAGGCATATGGAGTGTAGCAATTTAACAGCATCATCTTTTACTGTTTGAAATAGCTCAGCTGGTATTCCATAACCTCTACTAGCTTTGTTCATAGTGATATTTCCTAAGGTTCATTTGACTTCAGACTCTTGGATGTCAGGCTCTAGGTGAATGATCATACCATCGTGGTCATCCAAGTCATTAAAATCTTCTGTGCACATTTCTTCTGTGTTTTCTTGCCACCTCTTCGTAATATTTATTGCCTGTGTTAGGTCCGTACAGTTTCTGTACTTTATTGTAACCATCTTTGCATGAAATGCGCCCCTGGTATCTCTAATTTTCTTGAAGAGACATTTAGTCTTTCCCATTCTATTGTTTTCCTCTATTTTGTCGTATTCTATTGTTTCCTCTGTATCTTCTTGTGTTGCTGTTCTCTGGAACTCTGCATTCAGATGGTCATAAATTTTCTTTTCTCTTTTACTACTGATAGTGGTCACACAACTCAGATAATTTAAACTCAAGAATAATAAATTGATCCTATTCTTAGTGAGGGGGCTTTCCAGATTGTTGAGAGGAAAATAATCTGCCTGCCAATACAGAAGTTGCAGATTCTATCCCTGGGAAGTGAAGAGACCTAGAGTAGGAAATGGTAACCTACTCCAGTATGCTTTCCTGGAAAATTTCCATGGATAGAGGAGCCTGGTGATTTATAGTCCATGGGGTCACAAGGAATCAGACACATCTGAGTGACTGAGCATGCACACATCCTTAGTGAAAAATACTAAAAACAGGAACAGGTCCTATGTTTTATGTATTAGGACTCTGCTTCAAAAGGAAGGGATTTGAAAGTATGTGGTCTCAGAAATGGTAACTTTCAGAAGCTAAGTTTCTAGATCAAATGGAAGCAATTAAGAGGAGGATGTCATATATCAGAGATTTGGTGGGGAAAGAAAAAAAGAAAGCAAGGGATAGTTGCTGAGTGTCTAGTGTAAACAAAGACTAGATTGTAAAATCAGAAACTACATCAATCCATTCCCAAGTAAATGGAAATTATTTAAAAAAATTGAAGTTTTCTATATCAATAAAAGAATCTAGCTAAAGTAAGTAGTCTAACAAACTTCTCCTGACCTTCCCTCCATATTTCACCTATTGTTGCTGATCCAGGGAACTTTATGAAACTTAAACATATATAATTGCAACAAAATAGCATTCATACAAATTGATAAAAGAAAAAAATGATAATAAAAATTATTCTGATCAAAGGTTAATGAAAACTTCCATTATGATATAGAATAAAGCTGCAATTCAATATATTAAATTAAATAGACATGCTTTGGAACATATGAAGTACACACCAAATTAATAATTTAAAACAAGGATTAGAACAGAACAAAAATGATTATAAAGCTAAAGATATAAGACTGCATGCATGCTAAGTTGCTACAGTTGTGTCTGGTATTTTGCAACCCAGTGGACTGTCATCCACGAGGCTCCTCAGTCCATGGGACTCTCCAGGCAAGGATACTGCAGTGGCTTGCCTTCTCCAGTGAATTCCCTTTTCCCGTGAGTCTTCCAAACCCAAGGATTTAACCCATGTCACATATGTATCCTGCACTGCAGGTTGATTCTTTACCACTAGAAGAAGATTTAGGCTGACTAAAATCAGAGTAAATTTCAAGACAAAGACAGAATCATCTTACAAATAAAGATTAAATTAGAAAGTGCTCATAGAAAAACAGACTTGACTAAAAATGTAGTAAGAAACATTGCAGAATGAAAGCAACCAACATAATGAAAATGTCTAAAAGAAAATAGGAGACATACACGGAAAGCAAATAAATGACTTGTGACATTTCTAGTCTTGTTCCATTGACTTACAAATTCCAATGGAGGCTTTTTTTCTAGTCCCACTAGCTGGTAAACTGAAATTATAGTGTTACCAAATACTGCTTTCCTGAATCCCAAAGCTGGGCCAGACTATGGTTGAAAATGACACAATTATTAAGATTGACTTAAGTTGGGTTTAGAAAGCTAAAGATGGATAATTATTTCTCCAAGGCCAAATTGCACAGAACTGGGCGACATAAACTGTTGCAAAAGACTCTATCCTCAACAGTTTTCAGTCTTATCAGGAAGATAAAATACTATACAACCAAGACAGCACTCCAAAGTGGTTCTTTACCTATGGATGACAGAGATTAAAGTATGTCAAAAACTTCTCCTGACCTTCCTCCATATTTCACCTATTGTTGCTGATCCAGGGAACTTTATGAAACTTAAACATATATAATTGCAACAAAATAGCATTCATACAAATTGATAAAAGAAAAAAATGATAATAAAAATTATTCTGATCAAAGGTTAATGAAAACTTCCATTATGATATAGAATAAAGCTGCAATTCAATATATTAAATTAAATAGACATGCTTTGGAACATATGAAGTACACACCAAATTAATAATTTAAAACAAGGATTAGAACAGAACAAAAATGATTATAAAGCTAAAGATATAAGACTGCATGCATGCTAAGTTGCTACAGTTGTGTCTGGTATTTTGCAACCCAGTGGACTGTCATCCACGAGGCTCCTCAGTCCATGGGACTCTCCAGGCAAGGATACTGCAGTGGCTTGCCTTCTCCAGTGAATTCCCTTTTCCCGTGAGTCTTCCAAACCCAAGGATTTAACCCATGTCACATATGTATCCTGCACTGCAGGTTGATTCTTTACCACTAGAAGAAGATTTAGGCTGACTAAAATCAGAGTAAATTTCAAGACAAAGACAGAATCATCTTACAAATAAAGATTAAATTAGAAAGTGCTCATAGAAAAACAGACTTGACTAAAAATGTAGTAAGAAACATTGCAGAATGAAAGCAACCAACATAATGAAAATGTCTAAAAGAAAATAGGAGACATACACGGAAAGCAAATAAATGACTTGTGACATTTCTAGTCTTGTTCCATTGACTTACAAATTCCAATGGAGGCTTTTTTTCTAGTCCCACTAGCTGGTAAACTGAAATTATAGTGTTACCAAATACTGCTTTCCTGAATCCCAAAGCTGGGCCAGACTATGGTTGAAAATGACACAATTATTAAGATTGACTTAAGTTGGGTTTAGAAAGCTAAAGATGGATAATTATTTCTCCAAGGCCAAATTGCACAGAACTGGGCGACATAAACTGTTGCAAAAGACTCTATCCTCAACAGTTTTCAGTCTTATCAGGAAGATAAAATACTATACAACCAAGACAGCACTCCAAAGTGGTTCTTTACCTATGGATGACAGAGATTAAAGACTACTGCAAGTTTAGAAGCGGGAAAAATTATCATCATCTGGTTATAGAAGATACCACCTATTCTAAACATGTTGCATTTCATTAAAACATGTTCGTAGTTCAAAATATGAAAATGGTTTTACATTACAAGTAAAATCATTTTAAAAATGATGTTACCAAAGCATATATACCCTTTTTATTTTGCTTTTTTTTTTTTGGCTAGATGAGACTCCAAGTGTCTTTATTCTCTTCTTAAAAATCAAATACACTAAAGAAAATCAAATTCACTAAAAAAATTAAAGTTCACTAATCACGGTAATAAAGAATCTATAATTGAAGATATTAAATGGTTCACTATAGGTTCAATCTCTGCCAAAAGAATTTTCAAATTTGCCATTTAAAATAGTGACATTGTTGGTGTAATAATATACTGTCTTTTGCTTGTGATTCAGAACACCTCACCTCTTTGAATACGTAGATTTCACATGTATTTTAAAATTTATTAGATGACAGTCATGCATCATATATACTAAATGAATCATCAAGAGTGGATCCTCCCTTCAGGTTATCCATGTTTTTTCAACCAGCTGCTAGAGGTGGTCTTTAACAACATATGTGATTTCATGTCATGGTCCTGATTTAAACTCCCTGAAGATTTTCAGGGAAAGATCATAGCTTCAGGATGCTACTTGAGGTCCTGTATGGTGCTAATCATCACTCTCTCTATGGCTTCTTGGGTCTCCTTTCCCAGCTATACAGACTCCTTGTTATTCTTTATAAAACATTACCTTAAACTCACTTCCAAAGAGAGCCCTTTCCTGGCTACTTTATCTAAAGTAATGCCAAATCCACCCATCTCTACCCTCCTGATTCACAGAATCCTGTAAATGTTTACCCTGTTTTACTGTTTTCATAACACCTACCAGGAATATATTTGATAAAGTGTTTAATGTCAGTCTCCACCTACTCCATGCAAGCTCTGTGTCTATCTTGATTATTGCTCTATCTGCAATGCCTAGAACATATTTATCAAGCAAATGTGATAATAAGTAAATGAGTTCATGACAGAAAAGCAATTAATGAAGGAAGGTAGTATAATTTGATTCACCTCACTCAGTTTTTATAGAACAGTAGGTTCCATGTTCTTTCCTCCTACTTCTCTTGGTTTTATTAGCATTGACACAATGACTAAGCAAAGTTAGTTTAAAAAATGAGATGAACTACATCTCTGGTGTTCACCATTATGTTAACCTAACTGACATGATTTTCAGTCTTCCTTCATCAACTAAACATTTTCATTGGGTTAGTCAACTAATATTAAAAATGAGAGAGGGAGGCTTCCATTGTGGTCCAGTGGGTAAGGACACCCCCTTGCAGTGCAAGGGGTGCCAGTTCAATCCCTGGCCTGGGAAGATCCCACGCGCCATGGAACGGCTGGACAGATGTGTTCAACTACCAAGCTGGAGCTCTGGAGCGCATGTGCCCAGAGCTGGTGCTCTGCAGCAACAGAGGCCACTGTGATGGCAGGCCCACACAGGCCAAAGAGCAAAGATGGGTGAAAATAGAGAAATGAAAGACCAATAGAAGTGCCCCCCCAAAAAAATAATGTGAGAGGGGAAGAAAATCCATGGACATGTGCGTGCATTTTCACAGTTACTAATTATTATCTGCTGTTATGATACAGGCAAACAGATGCAGAAGTGAGGGAATGTGAAAGATGTTTCAGAGTAAAATGACTACTGGTGAATATTTCCCTAAGTAGACTTTTTCAACTATTTTCAAAGTTATGCTACATTTTTCCGTTTAAATTTAAGAGGCTTAAATTTTCTTTGATTCAAAGCAGTGTTTGAAGAAAAATGGCAATTGCCAAATACAAAGGGGATGAAAATTTTATGTTATAGAATGACAAATAGACACATATTTTATATTTCCTGTGTGGGTGAATTTTACCATTTCTTGTGATAAGTGAGAAAGGTAAGATGTCATTGGTCAGTTATAGGCAGAAATGTATAACTAAGGATCAAGAGGGCTTCCCAGGTGGTGCAATGATAGAGAATCCATCTGCCAATGAAGGAGACACAAGAGTTGTGGATTCCATTTCTGGGTAAAGAAGATTGCCTGGAGTAGGAAATGGCAACCCGCTCCAGTATTCTTGTTTGGGAAATTCTATAGACATAAGAGTCTGGCAACCTATAGTCCACAGGGTCGGAATGAGTTGGACACAACTGAGTGACTGAACACACACACACACATACACACACAAGGATCAGCAAGAGAACCAATAGGTATTCTTTTCAGTTCTCAAGTGTTTGCTATAATTGAAATATTCAAGTGATATCCAAAAAACTACTACTTTTTTTTGGCCATTTCTTCTGGTCTTTCATCATCCATCTTTGTACTTTGGCCTGTGTGGGCCTCCCATTGCAGTGACCTCTCTCACCGCAGAGCACCAGCTCTAGGTGCATGTGCTTCAGAACTCAGGCTCGGTAATTGGACACATTGGTCCAGCCACTCTGAGGCACATGGAACCTTCCCATGCCAGGGATCGAACTGGTGCCACTTGCACTACAAGGCAGTGTCTTTATTCACTGGACCACCAGCGAAGCCCATGACTACTACTTTTTAAAGCATTGTGGTAAATATTTCCAAATCAAGGTATTGACAGAAAAGAAAAATATTTGAGTCAAAATAATAGTAATCACCACTGACATTTTTCACAGAACTAGACCAAAGAATAACACAGTTCATATGGAAACACAGAAGACCTCGAATAGCCAAAGCAATCCTGAGGAAGAAAAATGGAGTTGGAGGGATCAGCCTCCCCAACTTCAGACTCTACTACAAAGCAACAGTTATGCTACATTTTTCCGTTTAAATTTAAGAGGCTTAAATTTTCTTTGATTCAAAGCAGTGTTTGAAGAAAAATGGCAATTGCCAAATACAAAGGGGATGAAAATTTTATGTTATAGAATGACAAATAGACACATATTTTATATTTCCTGTGTGGGTGAATTTTACCATTTCTTGTGATAAGTGAGAAAGGTAAGATGTCATTGGTCAGTTATAGGCAGAAATGTATAACTAAGGATCAAGAGGGCTTCCCAGGTGGTGCAATGATAGAGAATCCATCTGCCAATGAAGGAGACACAAGAGTTGTGGATTCCATTTCTGGGTAAAGAAGATTGCCTGGAGTAGGAAATGGCAACCCGCTCCAGTATTCTTGTTTGGGAAATTCTATAGACATAAGAGTCTGGCAACCTATAGTCCACAGGGTCGGAATGAGTTGGACACAACTGAGTGACTGAACACACACACACACATACACACACAAGGATCAGCAAGAGAACCAATAGGTATTCTTTTCAGTTCTCAAGTGTTTGCTATAATTGAAATATTCAAGTGATATCCAAAAGACTACTACTTTTTTTTGGCCATTTCTTCTGGTCTTTCATCATCCATCTTTGTACTTTGGCCTGTGTGGGCCTCCCATTGCAGTGACCTCTCTCACCGCAGAGCACCAGCTCTAGGTGCATGTGCTTCAGAACTCAGGCTCGGTAATTGGACACATTGGTCCAGCCACTCTGAGGCACATGGAACCTTCCCATGCCAGGGATCGAACTGGTGCCACTTGCACTACAAGGCAGTGTCTTTATTCACTGGACCACCAGCGAAGCCCATGACTACTACTTTTTAAAGCATTGTGGTAAATATTTCCAAATCAAGGTATTGACAGAAAAGAAAAATATTTGAGTCAAAATAATAGTAATCACCACTGACATTTTTCACAGAACTAGACCAAAGAATAACACAGTTCATATGGAAACACAGAAGACCTCGAATAGCCAAAGCAATCCTGAGGAAGAAAAATGGAGTTGGAGGGATCAGCCTCCCTAACTTCAGACTCTACTACAAAGCAACAGTTATCAAGACAGTATGGTACTGGCACCAAAACAGAACTATAGATCAATGGAACAAGATCGAGAACCCAGAGATAAACCCACGCACCTATGGGTACCTTATTTTTGATAAAGGAGGAGAAACTATAAAATGGGACAAAGACAGCCTCTTTAACAAGTGGTGCTGGGAGAATTGGACAGCTACATGCAAAAAAATGAAATTGGAACATTCCCTGACGCCATACACTAAGATCAACTCAAAATGGATTAAAGACCTAAATGTAAGACCAGAAACCATCAAACTCTTAGAGGAGAATATAGGCAAAACCCTCAAGGACATAAATCAAAGCAAGATCTTCTCTGACCCACCAACTAAAATAGCAGAACTGAAAAGAAAAATGAACATATGGGACCTTATGAAACTTAAAAGCTTTTGTACAGCAAAAGAAATTACAAAAAAGTTCAACAGACACCCCACAGAGTGGGAGAAAATCATAGCAAATGAAACAACAGACAAAGAATTAATCTCCAAAATCTACAAGCAACTCAGACAACTCAGCACAGGGAAAATGAGCAGCCCAATCAAAAAATGGGAAAAAGATCTAAAGAGACGCCTCTCCAAAGAGGACATACAAATGGCCCAAAAAATAAATGAAACGATGCTCAACCTCGCTTATTATCAGAGAAATGCAAATTAAAACCACAATGAGATACCACCTCACACCTGTGAGAATGGCCATCATCAACAAATCGACAGACAACAAATGCTGGAGAGATTGTGGAGAAAAGGGAACCCTCTTGCATTTTTGGTGGGAATGTAAATTAATACAACCTCTATGGAAGACAATATGGAGATTCCTTAAAGGGATCGAACTGGTGCCACTTGCACTACAAGGCAGTGTCTTTATTCACTGGACCACCAGCGAAGCCCATGACTACTACTTTTTAAAGCATTGTGGTAAATATTTCCAAATCAAGGTATTGACAGAAAAGAAAAATATTTGAGTCAAAATAATAGTAATCACCACTGACATTTTTCACAGAACTAGACCAAAGAATAACACAGTTCATATGGAAACACAGAAGACCTCGAATAGCCAAAGCAATCCTGAGGAAGAAAAATGGAGTTGGAGGATCAGCCTCCCTAACTTCAGACTCTACTACAAAGCAACAGTTATCAAGACAGTATGGTACTGGCACCAAAACAGAACTATAGATCAATGGAACAAGATCGAGAACCCAGAGATAAACCCACGCACCTATGGGTACCTTATTTTTGATAAAGGAGGAGAAACTATAAAATGGGACAAAGACAGCCTCTTTAACAAGTGGTGCTGGGAGAATTGGACAGCTACATGCAAAAAAATGAAATTGGAACATTCCCTGACGCCATACACTAAGATCAACTCAAAATGGATTAAAGACCTAAATGTAAGACCAGAAACCATCAAACTCTTAGAGGAGAATATAGGCAAAACCCTCAAGGACATAAATCAAAGCAAGATCTTCTCTGACCCACCAACTAAAATAGCAGAACTGAAAAGAAAAATGAACATATGGGACCTTATGAAACTTAAAAGCTTTTGTACAGCAAAAGAAATTACAAAAAAGTTCAACAGACACCCCACAGAGTGGGAGAAAATCATAGCAAATGAAACAACAGACAAAGAATTAATCTCCAAAATCTACAAGCAACTCAGACAACTCAGCACAGGGAAAATGAGCAGCCCAATCAAAAAATGGGAAAAAGATCTAAAGAGACGCCTCTCCAAAGAGGACATACAAATGGCCCAAAAATACATGAAACGATGCTCAACCTCGCTTATTATCAGAGAAATGCAAATTAAAACCACAATGAGATACCACCTCACACCTGTCAGAATGGCCATCATCAACAAATCGACAGACAACAAATGCTGGAGAGGGTGTGGAGAAAAGGGAACCCTCTTGCATTGTTGGTGGGAATGTAAATTAATACAACCTCTATGGAAGACAATATGGAGATTCCTTAAAAAACTAAAAATAGAAGAACCCTGTGACCCAGCAATCCCACTATTAGGCCTATATCCTGATGAAATCAAAAATGAAAGAGGCACCTGTACCCCAATGTTCATTGCAGCTCTCTATACAATAGCCAGAACATGGAAGCAACCTAGATGCCCATCGACAAATGAATGGATCCAGAAGCCCTGGTACATATATACAATGGAATACTACTCAGCTGTTAAAAGAAATGCAGAAGACTCAGTCCTAATGAGGTGGCTGGCTCTAGAACCTATCATAAAAAGTGAAGTAAGTCAAAAAGAGAAAGACAAGTATAGTATACTAACTCATATATATGGGATCTAGTAAGATGGTCATGATAACACACACAGTGAACTCATGAAAAAACAGAGAATAGACATAAAGACATTGTGGAGACCGAACAGTGGGAGGGAGTAACATGGAAACCTATACTGTCATGTGTAGAAAAGTTAGCTATTGTCATTGTGCTAGGGGAATAGGAGTACCTACAACCACTTGGAGCGATGGTCTGGAGGGATGGAAGGGGGGGAACTGGGTGGGGGGCGGGTCAAGGGATATGCATATGAATGATCTGGGAACATATATGTACAAAAATAAATTAAAAAAATAGTAATCACATTAGTATCATTATCTTACTGAACAAAAAAAAGCAAATTGAGATTTTTCTTTGATATTTTAAGTTCTTATTTTTTCTTTAGCTATAATTACTAATGATATCCATTCCAGAGACTTGAGACCATGAGGCAGTTCTATGGTGCCTCTCCTGGGAAAAGCAATAATAAAGAGAGGGCTTGGAATGAAAGTAGCAGAGATGAAGTCTGTATTCAAAACATTATAGAAGCTAAAATACTGATTATTTATGGTGTTAAAGTTGCCTTACCCGTAGCCATAAATATCTGCACAAATGTCTGAATGCTAAAGCCATACATAATACATTATATTTATGAAGGTCTTATAAGAAAGTTTGCAATTTGCTTAAACACTTTTATTGTGTAAACCTCATTTCACTGTGAAAAGTCCGTCAGTCAGTCAATTGTGACCCCATGAAGTAGAACATGCCAGGCTTCTCTGTCCATGGAGGTCTCTGAGCAAGAACACTGGAGTGGGCTGCCATTCTTCTACAGGAGATCTTCCCGATTCAGGAAGTTAACTCAAGTATCGCACATTGCAGGGAGATTCCTTACCATCTGAGACTTCAGGGAAGCCTGTCATAAGATATTCTTCACACAAAATCTGTATCTGCACCTCACTTAGGCACTATTAATTTGTTTTCTGGATAGGTTTACTTAAAATTTACAAAAGGCAAAAAAGAAAGATTAAAAATAAAAAAAGAAGGAATGGAAGGAGGGAAGAAGGAAGGGAAATTAAAAGTTAGAAATTGCAAAAATCATTGTCTATGATAGAAGCTAGTCAAACAAGATTTTTGGCAGTCTTTTCTAGTCAGTTTGATGAAGCAACTTAATGTATATTTATCCAGGGAGTCTCATTTCATATAGGAATTTACTACATACATCTTTGAAAAATGTCATAAAACTTTGACCTGGTAGCTTTTTCAGAGCCTTGTGTGTGCAGGTTTGCATTTTTTCTAGAAGGCAGAACATGATGACAGATGCAGCAACTAAATATTGTACACTTTTGTTTTTTCTCTTAATGTAAAAAGAAAAAAAATTTTTTCTTTATAATTAAAAAAATTATCCTATAACCTATACTCAATTAAGCAATCTTTATATAATTTAGGAAATAAACTATCTATGAAAATATGTATTCAAATACAAAATCAAGACCACTATGTGATTGCACTTATTCTTTTGCCATTAGTATGCACCACTGGGATCCACCATTATTATCACATGCCAGGATTAAGTACCTTATTCCCAGAACTCAACTCCATTAGGAAAACATAGGCTCTTTGTCACTCTAGGTCAGCTGTGAAAGTGAAGAAGGCACAAGTGCAGAAAGGCCAAAGAGGTCTGTCTCCCTAGGTAAAAGGTTCAATGCCAATTTTATCATGCATTTTAACCCAATGATTTTGTCATAATCTCTGGGAAGTTTCCCCTTTACTTAATCAATTATATATCAGTTACGGTATTTATAAAAGTCCGTCAGTCAGTCAATTGTGACCCCATGAAGTAGAACATGCCAGGCTTCTCTGTCCATGGAGGTCTCTGAGCAAGAACACTGGAGTGGGCTGCCATTCTTCTACAGGAGATCTTCCCGATTCAGGAAGTTAACTCAAGTATCGCACATTGCAGGGAGATTCCTTACCATCTGAGACTTCAGGGAAGCCTGTCATAAGATATTCTTCACACAAAATCTGTATCTGCACCTCACTTAGGCACTATTAATTTGTTTTCTGGATAGGTTTACTTAAAATTTACAAAAGGCAAAAAAGAAAGATTAAAAATAAAAAAAGAAGGAATGGAAGGAGGGAAGAAGGAAGGGAAATTAAAAGTTAGAAATTGCAAAAATCATTGTCTATGATAGAAGCTAGTCAAACAAGATTTTTGGCAGTCTTTTCTAGTCAGTTTGATGAAGCAACTTAATGTATATTTATCCAGGGAGTCTCATTTCATATAGGAATTTACTACATACATCTTTGAAAAATGTCATAAAACTTTGACCTGGTAGCTTTTTCAGAGCCTTGTGTGTGCAGGTTTGCATTTTTTCTAGAAGGCAGAACATGATGACAGATGCAGCAACTAAATATTGTACACTTTTGTTTTTTCTCTTAATGTAAAAAGAAAAAAAATTTTTTCTTTATAATTAAAAAAATTATCCTATAACCTATACTCAATTAAGCAATCTTTATATAATTTAGGAAATAAACTATCTATGAAAATATGTATTCAAATACAAAATCAAGACCACTATGTGATTGCACTTATTCTTTTGCCATTAGTATGCACCACTGGGATCCACCATTATTATCACATGCCAGGATTAAGTACCTTATTCCCAGAACTCAACTCCATTAGGAAAACATAGGCTCTTTGTCACTCTAGGTCAGCTGTGAAAGTGAAGAAGGCACAAGTGCAGAAAGGCCAAAGAGGTCTGTCTCCCTAGGTAAAAGGTTCAATGCCAATTTTATCATGCATTTTAACCCAATGATTTTGTCATAATCTCTGGGGAAGTTTCCCATTTACTTAATCAATTATATATCAGTTACGGTATTTATAACACAAAGGAATTCATTTATACATAAACCATTTGCTTGTGATCTTTAATGGGGAGTTTCATGTACTTTCTAGTTCTTTCTGAGGCCTGTAAAACAACATCATTGACTAACAGTAAAAAATTGGCATAGAGTCAGTGTCCCTTTTCAGTAGAAATAGTAACATATGATCACAATACAATAGGGATTCTTTTCAACTTTCAAGCTTCTATTGGCATCATGTTCAAAATAAGGACTCTACTTACAGTAATCAAAGAATTTATGTCCAGGTCACAACAGTCTGGGGACGAAAAGAGGGCATTAGTAATATACCAAGAAAACAGGTGTTGTCTAAACAACTGAATATATGTTTACATAATAATCTCACGATACAATGACAGAAAGTTCTATTTTAACTAAAAGCTGGTTTAATACTTTAAAAAATACACAATTCAGGGGTGGGTAAGCATAACCTCATTAGGCCCCAGAAGTGAACCTGAGATGGGAATAGGCTGTGGTAAATTTGTGATTTTCTCCTTAAAAAAGTTTGCCTTTGCAGTAAATGTAACAACATTTTATAACTTTAGAAAAAGTTTTGTTTCATCTTTTATTTACTCAAAATAAATGCTAATTTCCTATTGAGAAAATTTGTCAAATTCTAGAACATTCATTTATATAATCCTTCTTGTATTTATTGACTAAAGATTATTAATACTTTCCTACTTTCCTATGTCCACATACAGTGGCTAGTGCAAAGACTAGAAATACAAGATAAAGTGGTATCCTCAAGAGGTCACAGAAGTGCAGCAAAGACAATTGCAAACAATGTTGCAGGCATATAAAGTTTGAAAATTGGCATAGCATATTATGGAAGCTTCCTGGAGAAGGCAGTAGCTGGCTGACACATCTACATTCTGTATTTCATGAAACAAGGAGATCCACATAGACATGGCCTACGTGTCCCCACAGAAATGATGACCAGAATCTGATTTACATGAGCGGTGGAGGGTAAGGACAGAAACCACTATGAACTGGGTATTAAACACATTAAAAATTTACAAAGTAACCAGCAGAGAAGATTTTATCTTGAAAGTATATAGCACAGAAATTACAACAAAAAAAAGAAGATGAAGAAGAAAAAAAGGACACAGACTCTTTATTTTCCAATGTATTTCACAACTCCTTGAATTTGAACTAGCTTAGCGATTTCCCAAATAGCAAAGAGAGAAGCAATGTTCTTCAGATTTTAAATTTGGGATTGAAGAGACCTTCTCTACTTCCTCTTGCTCTGAATAGCCCTATCAGAGGATGAGAGCCTACATGAGGATGACCTGTTCACCTTAGCCAACAATGACCTAGTGCTCTGTTGACTCAGTACTGACTGCTGAAGTATGAGCAAGCCCAGCAGAGATCAGAAAAACGTTCACCTGAACCAAGCACAAACTGCCAAAATGCAGTCATCAATTACATAAATAGATAATTGTTTTAAGCCACTTAGCTTTTTGAGTAGCTTGTCACTCAGTAAAAACTAATACTTTCTGTTTAAATATACACACACTATCATGTATGTATGTGTGTATAATGTTGGTATATACCTATAGATATGTATCGTTATATACATAATACAGTGTGGGGACTTCCATGGTAGTCCAGTAGTTAAGAATCTATCTAACAATGCAAGAAATGTGAGTCCAGTCCCTAGCTGGGGGAATTAAGATTCTGCATGACATGGGGCAACTAAGCCTGTGCACCTTGACTTCTAAGACCATATTCCCTGGAGCTCTTGTGCCACAAAGAGAGCACACATGCTTCATGAAAGATCCCACATGATTCATCTAAGACTTGATACAGACAAACCAATTTGTTAAATATTAAAAATAATATATTATTATATGATACACATAATCTATGTCTAAATATTGCATAATATATACAGTGGCTAGTGCAAAGACTAGAAATACAAGATAAAGTGGTATCCTCAAGAGGTCACAGAAGTGCAGCAAAGACAATTGCAAACAATGTTGCAGGCATATAAAGTTTGAAAATTGGCATAGCATATTATGGAAGCTTCCTGGAGAAGGCAGTAGCTGGCTGACACATCTACATTCTGTATTTCATGAAACAAGGAGATCCACATAGACATGGCCTACGTGTCCCCACAGAAATGATGACCAGAATCTGATTTACATGAGCGGTGGAGGGTAAGGACAGAAACCACTATGAACTGGGTATTAAACACATTAAAAATTTACAAAGTAACCAGCAGAGAAGATTTTATCTTGAAAGTATATAGCACAGAAATTACAACAAAAAAAAGAAGATGAAGAAGAAAAAAAGGACACAGACTCTTTATTTTCCAATGTATTTCACAACTCCTTGAATTTGAACTAGCTTAGCGATTTCCCAAATAGCAAAGAGAGAAGCAATGTTCTTCAGATTTTAAATTTGGGATTGAAGAGACCTTCTCTACTTCCTCTTGCTCTGAATAGCCCTATCAGAGGATGAGAGCCTACATGAGGATGACCTGTTCACCTTAGCCAACAATGACCTAGTGCTCTGTTGACTCAGTACTGACTGCTGAAGTATGAGCAAGCCCAGCAGAGATCAGAAAAACGTTCACCTGAACCAAGCACAAACTGCCAAAATGCAGTCATCAATTACATAAATAGATAATTGTTTTAAGCCACTTAGCTTTTTGAGTAGCTTGTCACTCAGTAAAAACTAATACTTTCTGTTTAAATATACACACACTATCATGTATGTATGTGTGTATAATGTTGGTATATACCTATAGATATGTATCGTTATATACATAATACAGTGTGGGGACTTCCATGGTAGTCCAGTAGTTAAGAATCTATCTAACAATGCAAGAAATGTGAGTCCAGTCCCTAGCTGGGGGAATTAAGATTCTGCATGACATGGGGCAACTAAGCCTGTGCACCTTGACTTCTAAGACCATATTCCCTGGAGCTCTTGTGCCACAAAGAGAGCACACATGCTTCATGAAAGATCCCACATGATTCATCTAAGACTTGATACAGACAAACCAATTTGTTAAATATTAAAAATAATATATTATTATATGATACACATAATTATGTGCATATGTCTATATGCTTATATTGCATATATATTATATCTACATGAACTTAACTAGTCAGGGCTTATGGTATATATATATATGAATGCATATAGATATATGTCCTTGTATATGTAAATAGACATATGTATGTATATATGCCATTTGCGTATAGAAATACAGGCTTCACAGGTGGCTCAGTGGTAAAGAATCTGCCTGCAGTGGAGGAGATAAAGGAGACACAGGTTCTATCCTTGGGTGGGGAAATGGCAACCCACTGCAGTATTCTTGCCTAGAAAATTTCATAGAGAAGACTGGTGAACTACAGTCCATGCGGTTTCAAAGGGTCAGAAATGACTGAACACACATACACATACATATATAAATATATTTGCACACATAAACTAAATTTAATATTTTTGTTGAACTCTTCAGTCAAAATTACACTTGTAAAATGACAAATTATAACATTTTTTATAGTTCTGTTAGATTTTACATAGTTCTTTTGTAATTATAAATTATGCAACAAATGGTGAATTTGCTGTTTAACCATGCGATTCCTAAGCATTTTCAATTTCCAAGGATTGAGTGGTTTTGATAAAGTCAACTGAATCTCAAGAAATGTTAGTTTTAACAGAACCCCAAAGTCCTACATTCACTTTCTTCTTGGAACTCACTGGAAGAGCTTCCACCAAACATTTACATCTTCCAAAACAGAATACAGAGGTGACAGTAGTATTTCTTATGTTGGCTTTGTGTTCCTGCTAATGGATTGTTGGTATGTGGGGAAAACTGTTAAAAGGGGGTACCCAATTACTGGTCACTGTTGCCCCAACTGATATAAAATAGTGTTACTTTTGCTACTAAAATGAGAGCAAAGGGGAAAGTGGAGTGAGGAGGGTGCTGGCAAGAGGATCGCTCAGATAGCTCAGTTTGATTATTTTCTTTACTAGAAATTTAATGCGAAGAATTTGCTTTTATATATTTAAATAACGAGGTATATTTAGGTCAACATGTATTTCTTGAGAAAAAAAAAAGTGTTACATGTCTGTAAATTTCTTTGACTAGAATTCTAAACTATTTAATTTGAGAGAATAGGAAATTTGAGTGAAAGTTTAAGGAGAAGAGAGGTGAGAAAAATATATAGAAATATTCAGATTGGAATTTTTACTTTTGGTGAATGACACTGGCATCCATCCATTCCTGTGAGTCAGACCCAGGCATTATCTTTGATACTTGGCTTTTCCTTTCTCTAGATCAAACATTTTATTAGGTCCTGTAAGTTTCCTCTCTAAAACTTCTTGAAACACCTTCACTGCTCTGCATTTTCATTTCTATTCTTCAGGTCCAGTTTTCATCCTATCATGTCTGGATTACTTCCATGGGCTCCAACTTGTCTTTCCAAATTCATTCTTATCCTTTACCCTCTTTCTGCACTGAAGCTAGAGTGATCTTATATAAACACAAATATGATCATTTTTTCTGTTTAAAATCTTCAATAATTCTTTCAATTTTGTTATCACCAAGACAAAAATGTTTATTATGGTCTGGAAGGTTCACGTAACTGAACTTTGCTGACTTCTCTCACTGTTTTTCAGATTCTGAATTCAAATGCTGAGGTGATGGAGAATGAAGCAAGCCAGTGGTTAACAGTGATATCTTTGATTCTAGGTATGGGTCACTCCCCTTACCTCTTGTTTTGTGCATCACTTTGCTTCCATCTATTCCCCATTATCCTCCCCTAAATAATCCCTAGGCATTTTTAAGACTTTATGGAAATGTGACTTCTTCAGGAAACCCTTTCTTGACCATCACATTCCAGGCTAGTAAGGCCATTCTGTTTAAGAGTATTGTTCCTGTTAGTTTTCCTTTAAAACATTGTCATAATTTGCAATTTTATACTTTTTAGCTTTGTTAGATCAATGGCAGTCTAGACTAATGCTGATCAATATGCTAGTCACTAGTCACACCTGGCTAAGTAATTATAATCTAATCAAATTGACATTAAAAAAATAATTGTTTCTTCAATCATGCTAGCCATATTTCAAGTGCTTAATACTGTTAAAGGAAAATCATAACTGACTAGTAAAGGATAAGAATATTTTAGTCAGGACTGTTGAAATGGTGGGGTGGGGGTTGGATCAATAGATTGATTCCTAATAAAGCACGGACAAATGGGAATTTGTAGCCAAGCAGTAAGGTGGGGATCATTGCGTAGAAAATTTCTGAGAGGAAACATTGAGGTTTTAGGGCACTCTGGATAAACTGACCTAGGAGGATTCTTGCTGGAGGCAATGCAGGGTGATCAAATGCTACCCAAAGGATTGGGGAAAATGAGAAACTGAATTAGATATTGAGGATGATCATATATAGATGCTGTAGGACTAAAGCTAACAAATTTAGCAAGAGTTTGCTAAAATTAGACAATGCAGAGGGATTTCTAGGTGGTGCAGTGGTAAATAATCCATCTGCCAATACAGGAGACACAAGAAACACAGGTTTGATTCCTGGGTTGAAAAGATACCCTGGCCTAAGCAATGACAACTCCTTCCAGTATTCTTGCCTGGAAAATTCCATGGACAGAGAAACCTGGTATGCTACAGTCCATGGAGTCCCAAAGAGTCAGACATGGCTGAGCAAATGAGAACATACACAGATAACGCGGAGATGAACAAGAAAGTCAGTAGGTCAAGGCCTTTGTAAAATTTGGGGAAGGCTGAGTAGAGTTTGGTCAAGAAGAGAAGTTTTGTCAGTGAGCACTTGTGGCTAGTTGCTACTGTATTGGACAGTGCAGTTAAAAAGCATTTTCATTACTGCAGAAATTTCTATTTGGCAGCCAAGGTTTAGACCATAAGCTCTCTGAAAATACAGTGAATACCTATTTACTCAACAATAAAATCTGATTCCTAGTAGATGCTCAATAAATATTTGTTACTTATTATTGAAGGGAAAAAAAGATCTGCCAAGGCTTCAAGTTTCTAATTCTCTCTTCTGAAATGGCTTAATTGAAATTCATCTTATTAGATTTGTTCACTTCCTGAAATATAAATGAATTAGCTCCTAAATCATGTCATCATGATTTAATGACTGATTTAATATAACTCTCACTGATGATCCTGTCTTCAACTCAATATCACGTCCAATAGCACAATACTAAGAATATATTTAACATTTTCATAAATCTGACTCTAGGTAATAATGAGATTCAGTAACATCTCAGGATTAAGAACCTCTGACATTTAATGAAAGGCAATTCTCCTCAGATCTTCCTAAATTACCACTGCCCATCTTTAAAATGTATCACTTTCTTAATGAAAGGCAATTCTCCATTGACGCACGGACAAATGGGAATTTGTAGCCAAGCAGTAAGGTGGGGATCATTAGAAAATTTCTGAGAGGAAACATTGAGGTTTTAGGGCACTCTGGATAAACTGACCTAGGAGGATTCTTGCTGGAGGCAATGCAGGGTGATCAAATGCTACCCAAAGGATTGGGGAAAATGAGAAACTGAATTAGATATTGAGGATGATCATATATAGATGCTGTAGGACTAAAGCTAACAAATTTAGCAAGAGTTTGCTAAAATTAGACAATGCAGAGGGATTTCTAGGTGGTGCAGTGGTAAATAATCCATCTGCCAATACAGGAGACACAAGAAACACAGGTTTGATTCCTGGGTTGAAAAGATACCCTGGCCTAAGCAATGACAACTCCTTCCAGTATTCTTGCCTGGAAAATTCCATGGACAGAGAAACCTGGTATGCTACAGTCCATGGAGTCCCAAAGAGTCAGACATGGCTGAGCAAATGAGAACATACACAGATAACGCGGAGATGAACAAGAAAGTCAGTAGGTCAAGGCCTTTGTAAAATTTGGGGAAGGCTGAGTAGAGTTTGGTCAAGAAGAGAAGTTTTGTCAGTGAGCACTTGTGGCTAGTTGCTACTGTATTGGACAGTGCAGTTAAAAAGCATTTTCATTACTGCAGAAATTTCTATTTGGCAGCCAAGGTTTAGACCATAAGCTCTCTGAAAATACAGTGAATACCTATTTACTCAACAATAAAATCTGATTCCTAGTAGATGCTCAATAAATATTTGTTACTTATTATTGTAGGAAAAAGATCTGCCAAGGCTTCAAGTTTCTAATTCTCTCTTCTGAAATGGCTTAATTGAAATTCATCTTATTAGATTTGTTCACTTCCTGAAATATAAATGAATTAGCTCCTAAATCATGTCATCATGATTTAATGACTGATTTAATATAACTCTCACTGATGATCCTGTCTTCAACTCAATATCACGTCCAATAGCACAATACTAAGAATATATTTAACATTTTCATAAATCTGACTCTAGGTAATAATGAGATTCAGTAACATCTCAGGATTAAGAACCTCTGACATTTAATGAAAGGCAATTCTCCTCAGATCTTCCTAAATTACCACTGCCCATCTTTAAAATGCAGTATCACCTTTTTCTTATGTAGAGTGATTATGGGCCAATTGGCTTCCATCCCTATCTGTAAATCAACCATGCATTGCTAAAGCTGGCAGGTTGCAGGAGGAATTATAAATAAGGCCAATGAAGCTTTGCTTAAGTCACTGTCTTTATAACCTTGAGTTAAGGATTTCTCTTAGTCTATGGCCTCTTCAGGAAGGACTTGCAGGATGGTTCACCTGGAAATCTAATTTCTTTTTTATTTTACTTCTACTTTAATTTCCATACCTAGAAATTTCCAATGAAACATTGAGGACTTTAACAAAATTGAAAAGAGAGACAATTATCTGTATGATTGTGGGATCCAGGTTTCTGACCACTTTGAAATAAATGGAACTGTCAAGAAGGCTCTGAAAGGTTTATATATCTGATTCACCACCTAAGGCTAAACACAGTCTGGCAACTTCAATGGATTGATGTTAGAGTCATGGTAAACACTCTGAATGAAACTCAGGAATTCTCTGGAATGCCACAAAAATCTAAACAATTAGAGTGCATAAGATACTAATTTTTTTTTAAAAAAAGACTAACTTTATTGAATAAAACTCTACATATTTAGTGCCATCAGAGAGGGTAAAATACCAGAAAGGAATGTTGGAAATATTTGTTACTTGTATATAATATAGACGCTGTTTTTGAATCAAGTGTGAGTAAGAGGTGTTTATTACCAGCAATTCCTACATATTCCTAAAATTAGCCATCTATTATCTCCACAAGCAAAGCAATAGATGAAACTGACAGACTTAGGGAGCTCCTGGGTCATTCAAATAGAGAAAAGATAGTCATATTTAATGAAAAACTCTTAATAGCTATTTTTACATAGTTTATTGGGAGGAAAAGAAAAACACTGCAAGAAAATGAAGAATTTTGTATAATCACAATTCATGAAATGTATAATTCGTTTGGATTAACACTGATTCTTGGATTTGAATTCTTATTTTGTTTTTTCCTATATACTTGTTTTGAAGGATTGAAAGTTTATATCAAAAGCAAACCTCTGACACTTATGGATTGTTGTTTATAATTATATATAGAATAAATGTATAATTTTTATATATAGATTTTACTTGATGGTATTATACCATTTGCCTTAATGAGATCTGTAAAATCCAAATTAATCATCACTGTGAAAGTAAATTTTAGACAACTCTTAAATATTAAATATACTAAATATTGACTGAGACAAGCAGGAATCAGGGAAAGAAAAGGGTGAATCAGTGAAACATGTAGTCAAAATTTACTACCATTCAGCTAATCACCATGTAACAATATGGTATTATAAGAAGCCCATCATTTTGCCAACATTTTGCTTGAACCTATAAGGCAGTATGTGGCTTCCCAGATGATACAATGGTAAGCAATCTGACTGCCAATGCAGGAGACACAAGAGGCGTAGGTAAGGCAGTATAGTTAAGAATATGAACTTTGGAATCATCCAATGCTTCCTTTAAACTTTCATTCTTCAGCTGCCTAGATCAATGACATAAACATTCTCACAGTTCCTATCTATAAAATAAAATTACCCATTTTTCAGGGTTATTGTTAAGACTTAAGTAAGATATTTAACATTAAAGCACTTATCACATTGTTGGTTTATAACTAGAACCCACTAAGTGAAAGTATGTCAAGAAGCAAAAGTGTTTTCTTATTGGAAATTTATTAATTAAGCTGAGCATTGTTTATGATCACTTTACTCCTGAAGAAAGTTAGTTAACATAGTTTTAAAAATACTTCGAAATCAAAGGAAATGTACAATATTAACCAATCCCCTCAGTTTCAACAAATTTGGTCAATATCTGAATATTTCTAAAGGAATTGTTCAAATATATACTTGTTTAATGTTGATTTTATTTTACTTGTCATCTGGGCATTTTAAATTATGAAGAAATAATTTAGTAACAAAGATGCATCAAATAGAGTGGGAATTAGTACAATTAGAAGACTTAGGAATATTTTTCAATTTTAATGAAAATGTTTCTGGACTCAGTTTACTTTTTCAAACCATTAAATCATGATTTTTGGCCAAAACCTAAACTTTTGGGAAAGGCTAGAGATAATCAAAGTAAAAATTTGTTCTGTGATATTTTCATTAGTTATTAAAAATAACTGAAAAGTGGGTATCATGCTTTTTTTTTTTTGCATTGCTCATTTTTTAATATGTACTGAGAGCAAAGACAATGAATGTTTAGCAGTAGGTTAAGAAACTTTCATATACATGTTTAAATACTTTAAATTATATATATTCTAAATGTAGTTAAGTCTTTGACATTGTCCTGATACACTTAGTAAATCTTTTTTCCAGAAGTTTCTAGATAGAGGCATGTTACATTCCCAAGAGTTTAGAACCCAATTTTCAGACATTGCATAAAAAATGAACTATGACAGACTTTACTGGTAGTGAAAGAACAATGAATCTCATCATCTAGTTATAAAAATACAGTGTGTGTCAAATTGCTGAGAAAATTATTTGTAAAAACACACAAACTAATATTGGTACCAAAAAAAAAAACAAACAGACTTTTTATGATTTTCCTCCTTATCAAGGTCCCAACTCAAATAGGACCAGTTTTTGGGCAGAAAAACCATTAGTGTTTTCTAAATGAAGTCACTTCGTGCCAACTAAGTGTTCCTTCTTCTTACTCAGTAACTAAAGAAGGTCAAGTGCATTTTATGGATTAAAAGAAGCATTGCTACTAGTTTGGGATCTAGCCCACCAAATTTTGGCCTAGCATTCATTTTGTCAATCATTGGTATACCCAGACAAAGAAGGAATGATGGGCAACAGGAATGCCAACAATTATTGAGGCCTTTAATTAACTTGCAGTTTCTTTTCTCTCTTATTATTATTCCTGAAGAAAGTTAGTTAACATAGTTTTAAAAATACTTGAAATCAAAGGAAATGTACAATATTAACCAATCCCCTCAGTTTCAACAAATTTGGTCAATATCTGAATATTTCTAAAGGAATTGTTCAAATATATACTTGTTTAATGTTGATTTTATTTTACTTGTCATCTGGGCATTTTAAATTATGAAGAAATAATTTAGTAACAAAGATGCATCAAATAGAGTGGGAATTAGTACAATTAGAAGACTTAGGAATATTTTTCAATTTTAATGAAAATGTTTCTGGACTCAGTTTACTTTTTCAAACCATTAAATCATGATTTTTGGCCAAAACCTAAACTTTTGGGAAAGGCTAGAGATAATCAAAGTAAAAATTTGTTCTGTGATATTTTCATTAGTTATTAAAAATAACTGAAAAGTGGGTATCATGCTTTTTTTTTTTTGCATTGCTCATTTTTTAATATGTACTGAGAGCAAAGACAATGAATGTTTAGCAGTAGGTTAAGAAACTTTCATATACATGTTTAAATACTTTAAATTATATATATTCTAAATGTAGTTAAGTCTTTGACATTGTCCTGATACACTTAGTAAATCTTTTTTCCAGAAGTTTCTAGATAGAGGCATGTTACATTCCCAAGAGTTTAGAACCCAATTTTCAGACATTGCATAAAAAATGAACTATGACAGACTTTACTGGTAGTGAAAGAACAATGAATCTCATCATCTAGTTATAAAAATACAGTGTGTGTCAAATTGCTGAGAAAATTATTTGTAAAAACACACAAACTAATATTGGTACCAAAAAAAAAAACAAACAGACTTTTTATGATTTTCCTCCTTATCAAGGTCCCAACTCAAATAGGACCAGTTTTTGGGCAGAAAAACCATTAGTGTTTTCTAAATGAAGTCACTTCGTGCCAACTAAGTGTTCCTTCTTCTTACTCAGTAACTAAAGAAGGTCAAGTGCATTTTATGGATTAAAAAGAAGCATTGCTACTAGTTTGGGATCTAGCCCACCAAATTTTGGCCTAGCATTCATTTTGTCAATCATTGGTATACCCAGACAAAGAAGGAATGATGGGCAACAGGAATGCCAACAATTATTGAGGCACAATTCTAATTTAAAATTAACTAGTCTTGACTAGTTTCTTTTTCTCTCTCTTATTATTATTCCTATTATTTTTGTCTATTAGACTTACAGTGATCTAAGTCGGTTTGCTTCTGGCTATCAGTCTCCACATATCCACTTTTCCTGCCAATGCAGTGTTATCCATCTATGACTCTGGGTTTTTGGTTTCTTGCTTTCAGTCTCTAACTTATTAAGCCAATTTTCCACTTTTCCAAGATTTCCACACCTACCACTTTGCTGTTTACTGCTGATCTGGAACTCCATCAAAATGCTTTCAAAATACAAGTGCTTTATGAGAATTTGTGCAGTTTGTTACAAAAAATATTGTATTTTGTTAACAAAATAGTTACATTTTTATGGCTTCCCTTAGAGTCATAGAATTTTTTTTTTTTTTAATTTTCTTTTTTGGGCGGGGGGATGGTGGGGAGGGAGAGGGGTGGATGGGCCAGTTCTATTGATCTTTCATTTATCTATTTTCATCCATCTTTGTTCTTTCACCCATGTGCGTCTCCCATCGCGGTGGCCTCTGTTGTTGCAGAGCACCGGCTCTGAGCGCATGCGCTCCAGAGCTCCGGCTTGGTAATTGAACACATCGGTCCAGCAGCTCCAAGGCACATGGGATCTTCCCAGGCCAGGGATGGAACCGGCGCCCCTTGCACTGCAAGGCGGTGTCACTACCCACTGGAGAACCAGGGATGCCCGAGCCATAGAGTTTTAAGATGAATGGAGTAAGTATGTACTCTATTGTACACATGAACAGAGCAAATATGAGGTTCCGAGGCTAGATTCTAAAATTGGAGGAATAATAATTGTACATTTTTATACTAGAGATAAATAAATTGTTAATATTATCAGAAAACATATTGCATAGACTACAAGATTTGATCAATTCTTAAAATACTGGAAAGATTTGATATTTAATCATTTTTTCTTAGCAGAGCGAAAATAGCAAGTTGTCTTTTTTCTAAACCACCAGGTACAAGTTTGTTAAAGGTTCAACAAACTTCAGAAACATAAGCAGATGCTCTCTAGAATAGAGGATTACTGAAAATTACTAAATACAGATTAGGAATATACAAATAATCTAGGGGAGATGGCTCCCACCTTGTTTCAGTTTGAGGTCACAATTTCTGAGCTGTGTCTGAAATAAATTAGGTATTAGTATAGTGACTACTCAGCAATATCAACATTAAGATAATTTTGAATTCAAGTGATTTACTGAGATAACCTGTTTGATGGGACAAACCAGGATACTGACAGTACAGCGAAGACTATCATTTAGGGGCCGACAAAATTAGCAAAGCACATTTAATTTTTTATGACTCTGGGTTTTTGGTTTCTTGCTTTCAGTCTCTAACTTATTAAGCCAATTTTCCACTTTTCCAAGATTTCCACACCTACCACTTTGCTGTTTACTGCTGATCTGGAACTCCATCAAAATGCTTTCAAAATACAAGTGCTTTATGAGAATTTGTGCAGTTTGTTACAAAAAATATTGTATTTTGTTAACAAAATAGTTACATTTTTATGGCTTCCCTTAGAGTCATAGAATTTTTTTTTTTTTTAATTTTCTTTTTTGGGCGGGGGGATGGTGGGGAGGGAGAGGGGTGGATGGGCCAGTTCTATTGATCTTTCATTTATCTATTTTCATCCATCTTTGTTCTTTCACCCATGTGCGTCTCCCATCGCGGTGGCCTCTGTTGTTGCAGAGCACCGGCTCTGAGCGCATGCGCTCCAGAGCTCCGGCTTGGTAATTGAACACATCGGTCCAGCAGCTCCAAGGCACATGGGATCTTCCCAGGCCAGGGATGGAACCGGCGCCCCTTGCACTGCAAGGCGGTGTCACTACCCACTGGAGAACCAGGGATGCCCGAGCCATAGAGTTTTAAGATGAATGGAGTAAGTATGTACTCTATTGTACACATGAACAGAGCAAATATGAGGTTCCGAGGCTAGATTCTAAAATTGGAGGAATAATAATTGTACATTTTTATACTAGAGATAAATAAATTGTTAATATTATCAGAAAACATATTGCATAGACTACAAGATTTGATCAATTCTTAAAATACTGGAAAGATTTGATATTTAATCATTTTTTCTTAGCAGAGGGAAAATAGCAAGTTGTCTTTTTTCTAAACCACCAGGTACAAGTTTGTTAAAGGTTCAACAAACTTCAGAAACATAAGCAGATGCTCTCTAGAATAGAGGATTACTGAAAATTACTAAATACAGATTAGGAATATACAAATAATCTAGGGGAGATGGCTCCCACCTTGTTTCAGTTTGAGGTCACAATTTCTGAGCTGTGTCTGAAATAAATTAGGTATTAGTATAGTGACTACTCAGCAATATCAACATTAAGATAATTTTGAATTCAAGTGATTTACTGAGATAACCTGTTTGATGAGACAAACCAGGATCCTGACAGTACAACGAAGACTATCATTTAGGGGCCTACAAAATTAGCAAAGCACATTTAATTTTTTTTTCCCCATTGAAACATTAACTGGAGCCAAAAGCCTTGAAAAGTTAGCAAGGTAAACAATACCATTAAAGAAAAAGAAAAATCAATTCAGATTATGCTAATGATAAGTTGTTGAAATAACAAAACAAATTTTGATCTTACATTTTAACTCCTGCATTATCTATTATTACCTTAAAAAAAAAAGCTCCCCAAATTTCATTCTATAGCGCATACCAGACTGTTTTACAATAGAAAAGACTACCACATTTAAGTAAATTTGGGAAATGCTGTACGCAATGTCTCTGTCTTAGACATGCAGATTAGCATATTAATATGAATATATTTCACTGTGTTGGGAGTGAAATTCCCCTCACATATTTTAGCACAGAATGCTTTTGGTAGCATTTTACCAGACTGTCTTCTGAAGAATTCATATTGGGAAATGTTGGCTAGACCTAAACGTCCATCTTTCAGTTTATAATTTGTCACTAATTTTAATTTCAAGAAAAATTTTTTTTCCATCTCCATTTGGAACAACAGTTATCTAGGATTTTTTTGTTTGTTTGAACAGGTACAAACAGAGATAGATCTTGCAGAACCTTAAATCATAGTTTGTTTTTTCCCTAAAAATTAAATAGTCTTTTTCTTTCTCTATTGCCTTTTCATAGGAATTTTCTAAACCAATGCTTTTATAATTGTTCATAATGTATAAATAGATAGTATTACAGAAAGACAAAGCAAGGATATTGAGCCTATATAGGTGATATACTGTTTAGGTAAAGTAAAACGTAAGAACAAAGTAAATCTGAAATTTAAGCAATGTATAATTGTTATTATTCTACAGGGTTCAGCATAAGCTATAAGCAGTCAAAGTGAATGACTGGAATCAAAAGAACTGTTACATTACATAATCACACAACTTTTGAAATTTTCTCTTTTTCCTATCACCTACCATATCACTGACATACTTTCTATTTTTCCTATCACTTAACATGTTACTGACATACTTTCTTAACTATTATCGAAAGTTAATTATTTGCACTTATAACATTTCTCATATTTGAGGCAAGAAAAACTAATCAGCAATCAGAGTTTAGTAAGCATTCATTTCTTGTTTCCCTAGAGATCCCTATATTTAATGAGTGTTCAGGGTCTACCTACCCTGAAAGAAAGTGAAAGTTAGTTGCTCAGTCATATCCAACCCTTTTGGACCCATGGACTGAAGCCCACCATGTTCCTCTGTCCATGGAATTCTTCAGACAAGAATACTGGAGTGGTTTCCATGCCCTCCTCCAGGGGATCTTCCCAACCCAGGGATCAAATCCAGGTCTCCCATATTTCAGGTGGATTTTTCACCAGCTGAGCCATCAGAGAAACCCAAGAATCCTGGAGTAGGTAGCCTATCCCTTCTCTGGGGGATCTTCCCAACCCAGGAATCAAACTGGGGTCTCCTGCATTGCAGACAGATTCTTTACCAGCTGAGCTACCAGGAAAGTCCAACCACACCCTTCTTTCCTCCATATGAAAGATTTAAGACTGAGGAACAAAATTAGTGTTGTAGACCAGTGTGGATGAAGTTTATTATTCAGCCCTGTAATGATCAGAGCTAGAGACTACTTTTTAATTTTGATAAGGAGATATTTATTCAATAAAGAAATGGTTTGATATTACTAAATAGAGAGATGGTAAAACTCTAACAATTCAGCTAACCCATACAGAGTGCCTGCTTTGTGCAATTGCTCTATGCTAAAAATTTACAAATCTGGTTGAAGTGCTCCAAGAAATTTTCTTCATTCTTACTTCTATGCTGTGTCCATGTTTTATTGGTGTCTTGTTTGGTTACCTTGAAAAGTGAAAGTGAAGTCGCTCAGTTGTGTTCTACTCTTTGTGACCCATGGAGAAGCTATGAAATTCTCAAGGCAAGAATACTGAAGTGGATAGCCTTTGCCTTCTCTAGTGGATTTTCCAATCCAGAGATCAAATCCAGGTCTCCCACATTGCAGCCATATTCTTTATCATCTGAGCCACCAGGGAGGCCCAAGAATCCTGGAGTGGGTAGGCTATCCTTTCTGCTGGGCATATTCCTGACCTGACCCAGAGATCGACCTGGGGCTTACTGCTTTGCACACAGATTCTTTACCAGCTGAGCTACAAGGTAATCAACTGTTGATACCTTGGCAGGGATATATCTCACACCAGATTGCTTTTCTTTCATGAGAATCCCTGAGATCTATTTCTATGTCTGGACCTTCTAAATATCCACATCCTGTACATGACATGAACCAATTTTGCTTCCTTTAATGGAGTGAAAAGGAAGACTTCAGAATACATGGAAATGCATGACTAATGGAAACAGTAAAGAGATCAAGTGTCTTCCTTCTCTTCTGTTACATAGTTGTCCCCCATTAGGAAGAGAACAAAGTTGAAAATAATTTTGAAAGGAGAGTTCATCAATCAAGGAAACCTCTAAAAGCACCAATAGTTTCATAAAGTGATGACTAGACAGAGAAAAAGAAAAATCAAGAAGGAATGGTAATGAAAAACCAATGTATGAAATATTGATATTATGGGTTCAAAACAGTGAATTAAGTAAGTTATTTCACTTATTTTTTTACTCTTTGACTAATGTTAAATCTAGTGAATCTCTTACAAACATGATCTAAATTTAACAATTTATTTCTGCTTCATTATTTGAATAAAGATTCCAAGTCTTTAATCTTGCTGGCTTGAAAACTAAATTATTTTGTAGAAGATTTTGGAGCTGAAATAGTGTAACTCTCTTTTATGAAAAACATGATGGAGCAGAAAAGATCAAAGATTTATAGGAATTGCTCTATGCTAAAAATTTACAAATCTGGTTGAAGTGCTCCAAGAAATTTTCTTCATTCTTACTTCTATGCTGTGTCCATGTTTTATTGGTGTCTTGTTTGGTTACCTTGAAAAGTGAAAGTGAAGTCGCTCAGTTGTGTTCTACTCTTTGTGACCCATGGAGAAGCTATGAAATTCTCAAGGCAAGAATACTGAAGTGGATAGCCTTTGCCTTCTCTAGTGGATTTTCCAATCCAGAGATCAAATCCAGGTCTCCCACATTGCAGCCATATTCTTTATCATCTGAGCCACCAGGGAGGCCCAAGAATCCTGGAGTGGGTAGGCTATCCTTTCTGCTGGGCATATTCCTGACCTGACCCAGAGATCGACCTGGGGCTTACTGCTTTGCACACAGATTCTTTACCAGCTGAGCTACAAGGTAATCAACTGTTGATACCTTGGCAGGGATATATCTCACACCAGATTGCTTTTCTTTCATGAGAATCCCTGAGATCTATTTCTATGTCTGGACCTTCTAAATATCCACATCCTGTACATGACATGAACCAATTTTGCTTCCTTTAATGGAGTGAAAAGGAAGACTTCAGAATACATGGAAATGCATGACTAATGGAAACAGTAAAGAGATCAAGTGTCTTCCTTCTCTTCTGTTACATAGTTGTCCCCATTAGGAAGAGAACAAAGTTGAAAATAATTTTGAAAGGAGAGTTCATCAATCAAGGAAACCTCTAAAAGCACCAATAGTTTCATAAAGTGATGACTAGACAGAGAAAAAGAAAAATCAAGAAGGAATGGTAATGAAAAACCAATGTATGAAATATTGATATTATGGGTTCAAAACAGTGAATTAAGTAAGTTATTTCACTTATTTTTTTACTCTTTGACTAATGTTAAATCTAGTGAATCTCTTACAAACATGATCTAAATTTAACAATTTATTTCTGCTTCATTATTTGAATAAAGATTCCAAGTCTTTAATCTTGCTGGCTTGAAAACTAAATTATTTTGTAGAAGATTTTGGAGCTGAAATAGTGTAACTCTCTTTTATGAAAAACATGATGGAGCAGAAAAAGATCAAAGATTTATAGGGAATTTCTTTTTCCTATTTTTGAAAGCTGATGCCCATGGCTTTCACTAATTGAAATTTTTTCTTTGCAAAAACAGGCATGTAAACAGTCCATTTGCAGCCATCAACATTAACTGCACATTATGTAACTTCCTGAGTTTGGAAAAAAATTTTCCCAAGAGATCTATGGGACTGGAGACTGAAAATTTGAGTTCACTAATTCGTAATAGCATGGATTTGCAGAAAAACAAGTAATTATCTAGTCATTATCTTTCCTAGTTTCAAGTGATACCTCTGACACTATCATAATCCAGTAAGGATAAGAGAAAACTTTGGTGTTCGTTAACATCGAAAACACTTACAGTACATTATTACTGAAGCGTTTCATTGTAGCAACTTTTATGAACAGGGGTGTGTACATGTAAAATCATGTCTCTTGGCATCCCAGTACTAACCCCTAGAAAGTATTATTCAATTAAATGTCTGATGAAATTGCCTCCAAATATTTTGTCTGTCATAGTCTTTTTAAGTCTGCCTAAAATACCCAGCAAATAAAATGAAAGGACTGTACTATTGTGCTTAGGGATTTCAAGGTGGCACAATGGTAAAGAATCCACCTGCCAATGTAGGGGATGCAAGAGACTGTGTTAGATTCCCAGGTTGGGAAGATCTCCTGAAGTAGGAAATGGCTACCTATTCCAGTATTCTTGCCTGGAAAATTCCATAGTCCATGGGTTGACAAGAGACATTAGTGTACTAAACCTCTAAAAGCACCAATAGTTTCATAAAGTGATGACTAGACAGAGAAAAAGAAAAATCAAGAAGGAATGGTAATGAAAAACCAATGTATGAAATATTGATATTATGGGTTCAAAACAGTGAATTAAGTAAGTTATTTCACTTATTTTTTTACTCTTTGACTAATGTTAAATCTAGTGAATCTCTTACAAACATGATCTAAATTTAACAATTTATTTCTGCTTCATTATTTGAATAAAGATTCCAAGTCTTTAATCTTGCTGGCTTGAAAACTAAATTATTTTGTAGAAGATTTTGGAGCTGAAATAGTGTAACTCTCTTTTATGAAAAACATGATGGAGCAGAAAAAGATCAAAGATTTATAGGGAATTTCTTTTTCCTATTTTTGAAAGCTGATGCCCATGGCTTTCACTAATTGAAATTTTTTCTTTGCAAAAACAGGCATGTAAACAGTCCATTTGCAGCCATCAACATTAACTGCACATTATGTAACTTCCTGAGTTTGGAAAAAAATTTCCTAAGAGATCTATGGGACTGGATACTGAAAATTTGAGTTCACTAATTCGTAATAGCATGGATTTGCAGAAAAACAAGTAATTATCTAGTCATTATCTTTCCTAGTTTCAAGTGATACCTCTGACACTATCATAATCCAGTAAGGATAAGAGAAAACTTTGGTGTTCGTTAACATCGAAAACACTTACAGTACATTATTACTGAAGCGTTTCATTGTAGCAACTTTTATGAACAGGGGTGTGTACATGTAAAATCATGTCTCTTGGCATCCCAGTACTAACCCCTAGAAAGTATTATTCAATTAAATGTCTGATGAAATTGCCTCCAAATATTTTGTCTGTCATAGTCTTTTTAAGTCTGCCTAAAATACCCAGCAAATAAAATGAAAGGACTGTACTATTGTGCTTAGGGATTTCAAGGTGGCACAATGGTAAAGAATCCACCTGCCAATGTAGGGGATGCAAGAGACTCGTGTTAGATTCCCAGGTTGGGAAGATCTCCTGAAGTAGGAAATGGCTACCTATTCCAGTATTCTTGCCTGGAAAATTCCATAGTCCATGGGTTGACAAGAGACATTAGTGTACTATTGCAAATGCACTATTGTGCTTAAACTTGGGAAAAGTATTTTGTTCCATTTTTACTTTTGTAGAGAAGAGATGAATTTGTTGTCTGTCCAACAAATGTTAAGTTTTCCATTACTAATAAACTTCAAAATTTTTGAAGTAGGTGCTTCCCTGGTGGTTCAGTGGGTAGAGAGTCTGTCTTGTGGTGCAAGGGACAACAGTTTGACCCCTGGCCTGGGAAAATCCCACCTGCCAAGGAGTGGCTGGGTGGGTATGTTCAATTACAAGCCAGTGGTCTGGAGTGCATGTGTCCAGAACTAGTGCTCTGAAAGGAGAGGCCACTGCAATGGGAGGCCTACACAGGTCAAAGAATAAAGATGGATGAAAAATAAACAATAACTTAGAGGCAAAAATTTTAAAAAGTCAAAAAGTTTTTTGAAGTAAAACTATATACAATTTCCTCACTGATACACACAAATTAATTTTTTGTTGTTCTTATGTCTGAATTGTCCTTTTTTATTATGTTCAGGTGAATAGAATCTGAATTCCAGGTCAAAGACAGAAGTTTGGTTTCTAGCGGAAAAAACAGTATATAAAGCAGGATGTTTACTTTCTTCAGTTGGCATAAGTGAATTATAAACTTTGGTTAAAAAGTCACAGTTTATTAAGTTTAGATTTGATTAAACGGAATGTATTCAGTCATCATATTTTTCTTCAGGTCATATAAAAAGTTTATTTTTAAATAAAAAACAACTGTTATGTTAAAATGGTAATGGATAGCAGTAAAATTAACTCACAAAGTACTGTTAACAAAACACCTCTCGCCACTCAAGAATAGCTATATAAAATTTCTGGTACAGTTTCTCCCAATCTGTTGTCTAGGAAGGAGGCATCTTTATTCCCTCTGTGACAGCTAGAAAAATTCTTTATACTGTATAGAAGCGCATGAGTCACCCCTACCAGCCTCCAGTCAGAAAAACCCCACTGGGGCCATTCACACTCCAAGTAAACTCCAACATTCTTTGCTCATCCCACAGGCCCCTGCATGATTTAACTGACCCCAGAACGTGAGTCACCCTCTGACTCCTTCTCTTAGAGGGAGTTGTGTGAGTATCTATTGATAGTCTATGAACTAGTGCATCAGTTCTTTATACCATGACCTCCAGTACTGTAATTTGGCACCATTTAAAATGTCTAAATTGATCCTATTTTCCTTGGATTACCCTGATTTTAAATCTGAAAGGCTCACTTTCCAGAACACTCTTAGTTCTTAGCAATTAAAATGTCCCTAGAATAAGGGTTTTAATTATAATATTAACATGTTGGTCATTTTAGATACAACAACCATTGAATAATATTTGCCATTAAGTACACAAAGCTGTGCTTCACTTTGCAACTTGTTGATGTTATGTATTCACCACTGCCTTGGTAAACCATCATTACAAAAAAAAAAATCAAAATGAGAAATGACTGACAGTTTTTGGCTATATATTTTCATGCATTAATCTATATGTGTATATAAGTAATAATACTGTTCTTTTTAACTGTGGCTTTATTACATTTTATGATATATAAGAATAAGGATGTCCATCTCATTTTTAATATTCTATTTTGTTAATTTATTTTTCAGATGTATTTCAAAATATATTTTCAAATTATAAAATGCCATATTGGAATATAACTTTGTTGTTCTTATCAGTAAGTTTGGAATCTGAATTCCAGGTCAAAGACAGAAGTTTGGTTTCTAGCGGAAAAAACAGTATATAAAGCAGGATGTTTACTTTCTTCAGTTGGCATAAGTGAATTATAAACTTTGGTTAAAAAGTCACAGTTTATTAAGTTTAGATTTGATTAAACGGAATGTATTCAGTCATCATATTTTTCTTCAGGTCATATAAAAAGTTTATTTTTAAATAAAAAACAACTGTTATGTTAAAATGGTAATGGATAGCAGTAAAATTAACTCACAAAGTACTGTTAACAAAACACCTCTCGCCACTCAAGAATAGCTATATAAAATTTCTGGTACAGTTTCTCCCAATCTGTTGTCTAGGAAGGAGGCATCTTTATTCCCTCTGTGACAGCTAGAAAAATTCTTTATACTGTATAGAAGCGCATGAGTCACCCCTACCAGCCTCCAGTCAGAAAAACCCCACTGGGGCCATTCACACTCCAAGTAAACTCCAACATTCTTTGCTCATCCCACAGGCCCCTGCATGATTTAACTGACCCCAGAACGTGAGTCACCCTCTGACTCCTTCTCTTAGAGGGAGTTGTGTGAGTATCTATTGATAGTCTATGAACTAGTGCATCAGTTCTTTATACCATGACCTCCAGTACTGTAATTTGGCACCATTTAAAATGTCTAAATTGATCCTATTTTCCTTGGATTACCCTGATTTTAAATCTGAAAGGCTCACTTTCCAGAACACTCTTAGTTCTTAGCAATTAAAATGTCCCTAGAATAAGGGTTTTAATTATAATATTAACATGTTGGTCATTTTAGATACAACAACCATTGAATAATATTTGCCATTAAGTACACAAAGCTGTGCTTCACTTTGCAACTTGTTGATGTTATGTATTCACCACTGCCTTGGTAAACCATCATTACAAAAAAAAAAAAAAATCAAAATGAGAAATGACTGACAGTTTTTGGCTATATATTTTCATGCATTAATCTATATGTGTATATAAGTAATAATACTGTTCTTTTTAACTGTGGCTTTATTACATTTTATGATATATAAGAATAAGGATGTCCATCTCATTTTTAATATTCTATTTTTGTTAATTTATTTTTCAGATGTATTTCAAAATATATTTTTCAAATTATAAAAATGCCATATTGGAATATAACTTTGAATTACTTAGAATGTACAGCTTTATTTGAGAAAAATGCCTATAACTATAATCTTGAAACTCTCCATTCAGAAACATATACATATTTATTTAATTTTTCAAACTATCTTTATGACTACTAATAATGTAATTATTAATAGGTTCAGAGCATTTTTACATTTACTTTATTTTTAATTGATTTCTCAATCATTTTGAGCTGTTGCAGTGGATATTTCTGTTAAATGAGATATTTTCTTTTTACAATATTTTTGTTAGTTTTTTGGCTAGAATTCCATAATCATGCTATTAAGCAATGACTATAGTGGCCATCTTTGTAATGCCTTTCTTTCTTGCCATAAGTAATTTAAAATAGGCTGAACTGCATATAAAGAACAAGGAAGTCAGTTTTGATTTTCCACTTAAGGACTATAATTTTTATCAACTAATTATTTCAAAAGGTGTTCCCTATTTTTATGTTCCTGGCTTTTCTACAAAGCACAATTTTAATTGGTATACAGTAAGTTCCCTACCTATAAATTGTCAAGTCTCAAACTCTCAAAGATATGAACAGAACATGTGTGCCTATATGGAGCTAGGTAACAAGCCAGAGTGTACCACTGTACTTTTCAAGGTGCTACACACCTTAGAAATTTTTCCTTTATTTTTACGGTTTTTTTTTTTTTTAACAGTCAGATCTTTATTTCAAAATACAATATGCCAACTTAGCGTTTTCCACCAACTCAGGGAGCAGAGACCTTCACAAGCTTCACAGTCTTTTGCTTAGGTGCTGCCTTTGTAGGAGCCTTTGCAACAGCCATTACTGTCTTTTTAGACACTTGCTTAGCTTTTTTTTGCTTGCTTGGCAGTCCTGATAGCTTATTCTTGTTGAGCCTTCCTAACTTCAGGTTTTTGATTTCTCTTGGCCATTATATCAACCAGAGAAGCACCAGTTATGGTCCTCTGGAATTTGACTGCACGGCCAGTTCTTTTCTTTTGAATTTCTTCTGACTGTCCCTTTTTGTGCTTTCTTTTGTAGAAGACAGTCCAGTTGATCTGACTAGGATTCCTCTTGGAAAGGAATGCCGACTCACATTTTGCCTTAAGAAATTGGAAAACCTTCCCATCTGTCCAGGCATAGAGCCTTCCATATCCTGGGTGATTGGGTACCCACTGAAACCGCAGTTTGACCTTCATGGTTGCTGACACTGGAGAGCTTTTTAAATGTATTTTTGTGTGTTTGTTTTTTATATATGGATTCTTTGTGTGAAAAGAATTATAAATCAATCTATTAAGTACATAACCATATAGTGGATTGTGCCAGTTGGGGATCTAGGCTAACTTTGTTGGAGTTATGAAAAACTTATACTTATGAATGTGCTCTCCAGGAACAGAGCTAGTGCATGTGAGGAGGACTTGCTGTATAAGAAATCCTATACAGTTGGGGTCTTTGCTGTAACCAAGACAGTCTGCCAATTTAGATGAAAAATACTGCTGATTGGTATAGATCCCCACATCGTAATTTGGTCACCTTCAATTTTGATTTGTTCTATGATTTCTTCTACCTATCATGGGAGAGAATCATGCTGTTCCTTTGTTAAAACAAACAAACAAACAAAAAAACAACCTTCTTTTATCGCTTTCCTTTTCCTCATCTGTTCCACTGATTATCCATCCTCACCACTGGATCCTGAACCATCTGCTTTTGACTTTCATTTGGCTTCCTCTAAGGAAAATAACTTCCTTCAAGTCCTCCCCAATAAATTTCTTGAACATCTAATCCAATCTAATAGTAGAATCAGAAACAATTGACATTCATATGACAAAAACATTCATTTACAGTTTTACCTTAAGGAAACATTAAGTCTCTTCCCTTTCTCATAATCTGATTTGGGCATATTGGTTATGTCTTTGAATGTCATGGAAATCCCTTAATGGTACCATGCTGATCAGACACAGCAAACAAGAGCTAGCTATTACACTGGCACACCACTCCAGAGAGTGGGAAATAAATGCTTGGAAGATAAAGGAACCTATGAGTTCAGTAAGGTTTCTACAGTCCTGATGGCCAGAGATACCTTGGATTATTTTCAACCAGAGAAGCACCAGTTATGGTCCTCTGGAATTTGACTGCACGGCCAGTTCTTTTCTTTTGAATTTCTTCTGACTGTCCCTTTTTGTGCTTTCTTTTGTAGAAGACAGTCCAGTTGATCTGACTAGGATTCCTCTTGGAAAGGAATGCCGACTCACATTTTGCCTTAAGAAATTGGAAAACCTTCCCATCTGTCCAGGCATAGAGCCTTCCATATCCTGGGTGATTGGGTACCCACTGAAACCGCAGTTTGACCTTCATGGTTGCTGACACTGGAGAGCTTTTTAAATGTATTTTTGTGTGTTTGTTTTTTATATATGGATTCTTTGTGTGAAAAGAATTATAAATCAATCTATTAAGTACATAACCATATAGTGGATTGTGCCAGTTGGGGATCTAGGCTAACTTTGTTGGAGTTATGAAAAACTTATACTTATGAATGTGCTCTCCAGGAACAGAGCTAGTGCATGTGAGGAGGACTTGCTGTATAAGAAATCCTATACAGTTGGGGTCTTTGCTGTAACCAAGACAGTCTGCCAATTTAGATGAAAAATACTGCTGATTGGTATAGATCCCCACATCGTAATTTGGTCACCTTCAATTTTGATTTGTTCTATGATTTCTTCTACCTATCATGGGAGAGAATCATGCTGTTCCTTTGTTAAAACAAACAAACAAACAAAAAAACAACCTTCTTTTATCGCTTTCCTTTTCCTCATCTGTTCCACTGATTATCCATCCTCACCACTGGATCCTGAACCATCTGCTTTTGACTTTCATTTGGCTTCCTCTAAGGAAAATAACTTCCTTCAAGTCCTCCCCAATAAATTTCTTGAACATCTAATCCAATCTAATAGTAGAATCAGAAACAATTGACATTCATATGACAAAAACATTCATTTACAGTTTTACCTTAAGGAAACATTAAGTCTCTTCCCTTTCTCATAATCTGATTTGGGCATATTGGTTATGTCTTTGAATGTCATGGAAATCCCTTAATGGTACCATGCTGATCAGACACAGCAAACAAGAGCTAGCTATTACACTGGCACACCACTCCAGAGAGTGGGAAATAAATGCTTGGAAGATAAAGGAACCTATGAGTTCAGTAAGGTTTCTACAGTCCTGATGGCCAGAGATACCTTGGATTATTTTCTGGAGAGTAAGAGAAAAATTCCTGCACCTTACGTCTTCTACTACAAAGAAGGAGGCACAGGGCCTTCTACATCTGTTGCCATTCTGGTGATAGTAAATTACACTCAACACTTATCACCATATGGAATTACCTTCTTTGTTCAATTATTTGCTTATTTATCATTTTCCACTGAACTTTAAGTACTATCAAGGAAGAAAACTGCTGTAAGTCCAGTATCTAAAATTATATCTGCCTCAGTGGGTGGTAGGAGTGGTAAACCCCAGGTGAAGGTTAAGAATGGAAGCTTAGAATTTAAAAACAAAAATACAGACAAGTACAAGTTAATATGATTTTCATGATACTCACAGACTAGCAATATGAAACAATTTAAGCAATAAAATGCACTTCTCTGTAAAAATATTTTAGTGTAAGTTCTAAACAATCACTGTGATTACTGCTAAGCATTGTACATATATATGTTTATTATTTTAAATATTTCTCTTTTAATGAATATGACATTCTACATAGAAAGTGGTTCTGAGATTTCCAAGTTGTTACTGATCCATGACTCAAAAAAATAAACAATTTCCTTAAAAGCTTAAGGAAGGTAGTAGAGATTTGAAATTATTTAAGCCTTTTTCAGATTTTGTCCCCACATCCTATGGGGACACTTATTCTTGTGTTTGAGCAATGATTACAAAAGGCAGTGAAATAAGATGTGAGTTACTTTAATTATGTCATTATATGTGACCATTCAAAAAAATTTGTGTGTGTTTAAAATTTAAGACAGTGAAACAGTGTGAACTTTAGTATGTACTAAGTTTGTTTGGTAAGTGAAAGTTTTCATTATCCACAAAACATATTACTATATTTTAATAATATCATTGATATGAAAATTCATCCTCTTTGTTCAATAAACTTTATTATAGTATGGTTTTAGGTTTACAGAAAAATTGTGAAGATAGTGTAGAGTTCCTGAATACCTTAAACACAATTAATCTTATTTTTAATGTCTAACATTAGTAAAGCAGATTTGTCATGATTAATTAACATCGATGCCTCATCATTAACTAAAGATTGTCTTATTCTTTTTATATAATCTCCTTTCTATTTCAAGATCACATCCAATACACTATATCAATATTTTCATGAATGTACCATGTGGGTTAATGGTGGTCTGCTGACCAAAGGGTATTTCAAACTATTTCCAGGAGTACTGGCAAAATCTTTTATCAACAAATTAAAAAAAAAAAGTCACAAAATGCAAATGTTAAAGATATACAAATGTAGATAAGAGTACAATAAGTTTCTATGTACTCATCACATACAATTTTTTTATTTCTATTAAATTTAAAAATAAATATGTAAATTATGGTATTTTTGATAGATTGTTTTCTATAGATTTTATAGATCTTAGACAATCAAAATTCCCACCAATTTTTCCCTCCTACTATGAAGAGGTTTAGGCCTTTAATTTACTTTCCTTTTAAAATTTATTTTGTTATCACTCACATGTGGAGTTCTCTTAGTGTACATGAAAGGTGGACATTTGATTTCCAAAAGCATAGATACATTCTGTCACCTTGACTGTGCAGTAATAAGAGAGACAATTATAAAAAAACATATGTAATAGAGAAAACAGTTTTTTGATTAATGTTAAACACAGTAAACAGTATAAAACTGTATACAGTGATGGCAATTATGTAAACATATACTGTATGTGGACTTTATATGAACTAGAGGGAAATAAAAAGTAACAAAATTAGTATTAATGTCATGTGATGCATTTGTAGTTGACTGATTAATTGATTTTAAAATAAAACAATTTATTTTGAGATAATTGTACATACACACATGTGTAAGAAATAATACAGAGAGATCCCATGTATCTTTCACTGGGTTCCTCAAGGATTACATCTTACAAAATTGCACACTATCACAACCAGGAAAAGGACATTGGTCCAGACAATGCATGTATATTCCTTTAAATGTCAATTATTGCCAACTAAAGCTCAATAAATAAAATGATGATTATCACAATCAAAAGTTTGGAAATAGTACAGGTCCATGCTGATATGAAAATTCATCCTCTTTGTTCAATAAACTTTATTATAGTATGGATCATTAAACATTAAAAAGTTTTTTCATGATTAATTAACATCGATGCCTCATCATTAACTAAAGATTGTCTTATTCTTTTTATATAATCTCCTTTCTATTTCAAGATCACATCCAATACACTATATCAATATTTTCATGAATGTACCATGTGGGTTAATGGTGGTCTGCTGACCAAAGGGTATTTCAAACTATTTCCAGGAGTACTGGCAAAATCTTTTATCAACAAATTAAAAAAAAAAAGTCACAAAATGCAAATGTTAAAGATATACAAATGTAGATAAGAGTACAATAAGTTTCTATGTACTCATCACATACAATTTTTTTATTTCTATTAAATTTAAAAATAAATATGTAAATTATGGTATTTTTGATAGATTGTTTTCTATAGATTTTATAGATCTTAGACAATCAAAATTCCCACCAATTTTTTCCCTCCTACTATGAAGAGGTTTAGGCCTTTAATTTACTTTCCTTTTAAAATTTATTTTGTTATCACTCACATGTGGAGTTCTCTTAGTGTACATGAAAGGTGGACATTTGATTTCCAAAAGCATAGATACATTCTGTCACCTTGACTGTGCAGTAATAAGAGAGACAATTATAAAAAAACATATGTAATAGAGAAAACAGTTTTTTGATTAATGTTAAACACAGTAAACAGTATAAAACTGTATACAGTGATGGCAATTATGTAAACATATACTGTATGTGGACTTTATATGAACTAGAGGGAAATAAAAAGTAACAAAATTAGTATTAATGTCATGTGATGCATTTGTAGTTGACTGATTAATTGATTTTAAAATAAAACAATTTATTTTGAGATAATTGTACATACACACATGTGTAAGAAATAATACAGAGAGATCCCATGTATCTTTCACTGGGTTCCTCAAGGATTACATCTTACAAAATTGCACACTATCACAACCAGGAAAAGGACATTGGTCCAGACAATGCATGTATATTCCTTTAAATGTCAATTATTGCCAACTAAAGCTCAATAAATAAAATGATGATTATCACGAATTGCTGTTAAGTATTAGTGAAACCAGTTTTGTTACAGAGAAGACAGGAGTGTGCCAAACTGGTAAGTATGCAGTCATCTGGCCTTTTTAGATAGTTATGGAAACCCAGAAAGTATGACATTATGCTAGAAAGTAAATCGAAACACATACTTGCCACTTTTGTCTTTTCAAATTAAATTAACAATTCTTAGTTTCTAATGAAAAATAGTTACTCGAAGCTCATTCTCTCCTGAATTTTTCCTCTGACTTTTTAACTCAGTAGTGAGTAGTGGCCCATGCCTCATCTGTGTTGGTAATAGACACTGGACTCTTTCTTTGATTCTCTGTGCTCATATCTCACTCTACTTCTCTTTAACCTGAAACAGGAAAGTGAAACCAAGCAGTTCTCTAAACAAAATTCAAAGACAACTTGCCCCTTATGTACATTTAAGGAATCATAGGAAGATTTAATTAATCTGATTCTTAACAATCTGAAAACAGATGGGCACTAAATAAAAACAGGATATTGCTATATTGTCAATCATATCAATGGAACTCAAAGTTGTTGATTTGCTTCCCACTTTAAAAAAATGAATATAAATTAAAATGCAAATGAAATGACAAATGCAAGCCCATTTGTAAATTAAAATACTACCCAGGAGAAAAATGAAACAAGACAATGAGCCTACCATGGGGGAAGTAAAATAGCAGTAGGTTCTTATACATTTGGTCCTCAAACTAATGATCAAGGTGATAGGGCTTGCGTGTCCTGGTTAAAAACTGCAACATATTTTTTAAAATGTTTCGCAGAAGAAATACAGCATAATAGCAAATATTCCATACATCTTGCAAAAATTATGGTTGACTGATTAATTGATTTTAAAATAAAACAATTTATTTTGAGATAATTGTACATACACACATGTGTAAGAAATAATACAGAGAGATCCCATGTATCTTTCACTGGGTTCCTCAAGGATTACATCTTACAAAATTGCACACTATCACAACCAGGAAAAGGACATTGGTCCAGACAATGCATGTATATTCCTTTAAATGTCAATTATTGCCAACTAAAGCTCAATAAATAAAATGATGATTATCACGAATTGCTGTTAAGTATTAGTGAAACCAGTTTTGTTACAGAGAAGACAGGAGTGTGCCAAACTGGTAAGTATGCAGTCATCTGGCCTTTTTAGATAGTTATGGAAACCCAGAAAGTATGACATTATGCTAGAAAGTAAATCGAAACACATACTTGCCACTTTTGTCTTTTCAAATTAAATTAACAATTCTTAGTTTCTAATGAAAAATAGTTACTCGAAGCTCATTCTCTCCTGAATTTTTCCTCTGACTTTTTAACTCAGTAGTGAGTAGTGGCCCATGCCTCATCTGTGTTGGTAATAGACACTGGACTCTTTCTTTGATTCTCTGTGCTCATATCTCACTCTACTTCTCTTTAACCTGAAACAGGAAAGTGAAACCAAGCAGTTCTCTAAACAAAATTCAAAGACAACTTGCCCCTTATGTACATTTAAGGAATCATAGGAAGATTTAATTAATCTGATTCTTAACAATCTGAAAACAGATGGGCACTAAATAAAAACAGGATATTGCTATATTGTCAATCATATCAATGGAACTCAAAGTTGTTGATTTGCTTCCCACTTTAAAAAAATGAATATAAATTAAAATGCAAATGAAATGACAAATGCAAGCCCATTTGTAAATTAAAATACTACCCAGGAGAAAAATGAAACAAGACAATGAGCCTACCATGGGGGAAGTAAAATAGCAGTAGGTTCTTATACATTTGGTCCTCAAACTAATGATCAAGGTGATAGGGCTTGCGTGTCCTGGTTAAAAACTGCAACATATTTTTTAAAATGTTTCTCAGAAGAAATACAGCATAATAGCAAATATCATCATCTTGCACACTGGGTGAGCTACATGCAAATTAGTCAACAATTATGGTTGACTAAGAATTATATTTAACAATTGAATGTCATTTCATACATGAATTATCATAAGGCAATTGAAAAGTAGTATCATAAGGCAATTGAAAAGTGGTACTTAAAGTAGTCATCTTTAGAGAGGTCAGTTTTAAAATGCAAATTTGAAGTCAATGTAAGTTATTTGTTAAATAGAAAGAGGATCAAAATGCTACCTATTATTGAATGGAGATATTGAAGTCAATGCACTATGAATAAATATTGAAGATAGAGAAAAGAGAAAAAAAAGAACTTTGACAAGCTTAACTATGGTTTCCTGAGAACTTCATAAACTCTCAAATAAAATTATGAAGAATATATTTTGGATATACAGTAGTATCTCTTCAAGTCTCTTAATCCAGTGTCCTGAAAGTAATTTTTGATATGTAACATTCTATCTCCACCCTTTTATGTCCATACACATTATTGTTGCTGTCTAATCACTTTTAGCTTCTTATATTTTTAATAAAGCCATTATTTTGAAAAGAAACACTTGCCATTTGGAACATCTCTGCAAGTATCTACTTTTCATTAATGCAGTTTGGAGAAGGGATATTCTACATTTTTCCTAGATATATTTTGTAGCTAATGACATCGAAAACAAGTTAATTTTAAAGCTTCCATCTTAAAAAAAAAAAGCTTTTATCAAATCGGTTATCTTTGTAGCAAATCCATATTCGAACCAAAGTTAATCCTGGAGCTTTTAAGAAAAGCAGTCTTTAAAGATAGCCAATTGTTAACATAGAGATCCAATTGTTAACATCAAATAACACAAATCTTATAAAATTAAGAATACATTCAGACAATATGAACAATTAAAAGCAAATTTAACCAAGGAGCTGAAATATATGTATATTGAATACAACAAGCAAATAATACTAAAATTTTTATGGAATCACAAAATCCCTGAATATTCTCCCTGTTTTTGAGAAAGAGCAAAACTGCAGGCAATACACTCTTTGATGCTAAATTATTCCACAAAGCTATATTAATTAAAGCAGTATGGTAATAGTGTAAAACCAGACACATAGATCAGTGGAATAGAATGCAGAGCTCAGAAATAATGCCAGACATATATGGTCAATTAATGTACAACAAAAGAGCCAAGAATATTCAATGGGAAAGGACAATCTCCAATAAATGATGTTGAGAAAGTTGAACAACCACATACAAAAGAATGAAACTCAACCCCTATCTTACACCAAACACAAAAATTTATTAAAAATGGATTAAAGAGCTGAATGTGAACCTGAAACCACCAAATTCTAGAAGAAATACAAAAGTGGTAAGCACCATGACATGGGTCTTGTCTATGATTTTCTGAATCTAATACCAAAAGAAAAAGCAACAAAATCAAATATTAATAGGCGGGACTTCATTGCACTGAAAATCTTCTGCACAGCAAAAGATTCCATCAACAAGATGAAAATGCAACCCACTGAATGAGATAAAATATTTACAAATCAAATATTTGTAAATCATATACATATGCATATATATATATAGAGAGAGAGATATATATATATATACAGACACACACAAACACACACATTATGAACTCATACAATGAAATAACAAAATAACACAAAAACTAAACAACCCAAATGATAAAGGGAGAAAGGACCTAAACAGACATTTTTCAAAGAGAACATCCACAGGTACATGGAAAGGTGCTCAACATCACTTATCATTAGAAAAATGCAAATTAAAACCATAATAAGGTATCATTTCATAAATGAGATATATGTCCCAGATATGTAATAAACATTTTATAAATGCTAGTTATTATATTTGTAGTTATTGTTATCATTATTGTAGTATCTGGTGAAAGGGCTACAAAACACATTTCCTATGTTCTCAATCCTTTATCAGTTACTCTGTTATAGCAAGGTCTATTATGGACTTAAATAGTTCCTTGGAGTGTGTTAGATCTCAATGTTGGAAGTACAGAAAACTTAAAAGAGAATAGACAACACTTTTTGTGCTCTGGTCAACTTAAATATATACATATATTTGAAGAATCTGTTTGCAAAGAAGGAAACCCAGGTTTGATCCCTGTGTCAAATGGGGATAAACCCTATTTAAATTGGGGGAAAAATCTGGTTAATTAAAGCAGATGGTAAAGGAAACCAGACACATAGATCAGTGGAATAGAATGCAGAGCTCAGAAATAATGCCAGACATATATGGTCAATTAATGTACAACAAAAGAGCCAAGAATATTCAATGGGAAAGGACAATCTCCAATAAATGATGTTGAGAAAGTTGAACAACCACATACAAAAGAATGAAACTCAACCCCTATCTTACACCAAACACAAAAATTTATTAAAAATGGATTAAAGAGCTGAATGTGAACCTGAAACCACCAAATTCTAGAAGAAATACAAAAGTGGTAAGCACCATGACATGGGTCTTGTCTATGATTTTCTGAATCTAATACCAAAAGAAAAAGCAACAAAATCAAATATTAATAGGCGGGACTTCATTGCACTGAAAATCTTCTGCACAGCAAAAGATTCCATCAACAAGATGAAAATGCAACCCACTGAATGAGATAAAATATTTACAAATCAAATATTTGTAAATCATATACATATGCATATATATATATAGAGAGAGAGATATATATATATACAGACACACACAAACACACACATTATGAACTCATACAATGAAATAACAAAATAACACAAAAACTAAACAACCCAAATGATAAAGGGAGAAAGGACCTAAACAGACATTTTTCAAAGAGAACATCCACAGGTACATGGAAAGGTGCTCAACATCACTTATCATTAGAAAAATGCAAATTAAAACCATAATAAGGTATCATTTCATAAATGAGATATATGTCCCAGATATGTAATAAACATTTTATAAATGCTAGTTATTATATTTGTAGTTATTGTTATCATTATTGTAGTATCTGGTGAAAGGGCTACAAAACACATTTCCTATGTTCTCAATCCTTTATCAGTTACTCTGTTATAGCAAGGTCTATTATGGACTTAAATAGTTCCTTGGAGTGTGTTAGATCTCAATGTTGGAAGTACAGAAAACTTAAAAGAGAATAGACAACACTTTTTGTGCTCTGGTCAACTTAAATATATACATATATTTGAAGAATCTGTTTGCAAAGAAGGAAACCCAGGTTTGATCCCTGTGTCAGGAAGATCCCCTGGAGAAGGGAATGGCAACCCACTCCAGTATTCTTCTCTGGAGAATTCCGTGGACAGAGGAGCCTTGTGAGTTACAGTCCGTGAGGTTGCAAAGAGTCAGACATGACTGAGAGACTAGCATTTCACTTTAAGTGATTCTATATTGCATATAGAATACTTTGGAACATCATTGAGCAATGCATATTTTTAACATTTTTATATCTACAAGCACACATATGGGGATAAATTAATTAATTTGTTGGTTACCCTTTCTACTCCTTTTTGTGTGTCATTGTGCTTCAGATATCTTGTTCCAGACCTGCTAAATGGGATAGGGAGGGAAAGAAGGAAGGAGAGAAGAGGAAATTCAATTTATACTGCAATAAATTTGCCAGACTGTACTCCTAATACATCTTCAAAATATAATTTGTAAAGCCACTGCAAACAAAAATAACAATTTAATTGTGATTGTCATATTGTATTAAATCATAATTAATAAAATGCCCTGATAATAGCCATTAATTCAATTCATTCTTCATTATACTTTTTAAAACATATCTATTTCAATTTGCTTTTATTTTTCTGTAGCTGTTAAACTTACCTGTAAACAATTGCAGATTAGAGGGTAACTACCCTTGCTCAGTGATATCCAAGAACTTGTCTTCATAATACCTGAGTGTAGAAAAGTGACTACCCTGATGGAGAGTGGCCATGAAAGTCAGGTAGACTTTACTGTGTTGCCTTTACTATCAGAAATAAGAACCAGAGAACAAAGGACAGTTGCATAGTGGTCCTTCATACAGGAGAAATGAGAAAAAAGGCCTTACTCTAAATCTAAATTTTCTAGCTATTTAAAACTGAGAAAATCATTTAAGAACACAGTGTGTTAGTCACTCAGTCTTGTCCAGCTCTTTGTGACCCCCCATGAAGCCCATCATGTTCCTCTGTCCATGAAATTTTCCAGGCAAGAACACTGGAGTGGATTGTTATGCCCTTCTCCAGGAGATCTTCCCAACGCAGGGATCAAACCCAGGACTCCCACATTGCAGGCAGATTCTTTACCAGCTGTGTCACCAGAGAAGCCCCTTAAGAATTGAGAAAAACTATTATTTCACGTTGAAAAAAGAAAACCAATGCAATCGCAGATTTTATTTATATCCCTTATTTTGAATGTCTATATCCTTATGTTATAAGATCCTTTTCTTAAAATAAATATATTTATTTTTAGCTGTGCTGGGTCTTTGTTGCTACAAGGACTTTTCACTTTAAGTGATTCTATATTGCATATAGAATACTTTGGAACACATTAAATGATTTTTAACTTTATTCTAGCCATGGGGATAAATTAATTAATTTGTTGGTTACCCTTTCTACTCCTTTTTGTGTGTCATTGTGCTTCAGATATCTTGTTCCAGACCTGCTAAATGGGATAGGGAGGGAAAGAAGGAAGGAGAGAAGAGGAAATTCAATTTATACTGCAATAAATTTGCCAGACTGTACTCCTAATACATCTTCAAAATATAATTTGTAAAGCCACTGCAAACAAAAATAACAATTTAATTGTGATTGTCATATTGTATTAAATCATAATTAATAAAATGCCCTGATAATAGCCATTAATTCAATTCATTCTTCATTATACTTTTTAAAACATATCTATTTCAATTTGCTTTTATTTTTCTGTAGCTGTTAAACTTACCTGTAAACAATTGCAGATTAGAGGGTAACTACCCTTGCTCAGTGATATCCAAGAACTTGTCTTCATAATACCTGAGTGTAGAAAAGTGACTACCCTGATGGAGAGTGGCCATGAAAGTCAGGTAGACTTTACTGTGTTGCCTTTACTATCAGAAATAAGAACCAGAGAACAAAGGACAGTTGCATAGTGGTCCTTCATACAGGAGAAATGAGAAAAAAGGCCTTACTCTAAATCTAAATTTTCTAGCTATTTAAAACTGAGAAAATCATTTAAGAACACAGTGTGTTAGTCACTCAGTCTTGTCCAGCTCTTTGTGACCCCCCATGAAGCCCATCATGTTCCTCTGTCCATGAAATTTTCCAGGCAAGAACACTGGAGTGGATTGTTATGCCCTTCTCCAGGAGATCTTCCCAACGCAGGGATCAAACCCAGGACTCCCACATTGCAGGCAGATTCTTTACCAGCTGTGTCACCAGAGAAGCCCCTTAAGAATTGAGAAAAACTATTATTTCACGTTGAAAAAAGAAAACCAATGCAATCGCAGATTTTATTTATATCCCTTATTTTGAATGTCTATATCCTTATGTTATAAGATCCTTTTCTTAAAATAAATATATTTATTTTTAGCTGTGCTGGGTCTTTGTTGCTACAAGGACTTTTCTCCAGTTACAGCCAGTGGGTGCTACTCTAGTGGTGGTTTGAGGACTTCTCACTGTGGTTGTTCTAGAGCATATGGGTTTCAGTAGTTGCAGATCCCAGGCTCTAGAGCACAGGCCCAATAGTTTCGGTGCAGAAGCTTAGTTCCTATGCAGCATGTGGTATCTTCCCAGATCAGGAATCAAATGGGTGTCTCCTACATTAACGATGGATTCTTTACCTGGGCCACCAGAGAAGCCCCAATAAGAGCTTTTTATATATATATGAGGTAAAAAAGAGGTTCATTCATCCATTCGTTCATTTATTGATTCATTTAGTAAATTCTTACTGAATAACTACTATAAGTGAGGTATCAGTGAAAAAAAAAGGATATAGGAAGACTTGTAGAATTCATAAGTATAGTAAGTTCAGTAATAGGTTACAGATAAATCTTTATGGCATCACAGAGAGAAATGCTTAAATTTTCTCTGTGAAAGTCAAGGAAAAATTCATATGGGGAATAGAAGCTAAGCTGGGCTTGAGTAATAAATATTTCTTCAGTTGATGGATCTACTAGCTGCACAAGTCAAAAGTTGTTGTCCTTAGCCCATCATGTTTCTATTATCTATATTTCCTCAATTATATAATAATTCTATATGCATTTCTCTATTTCAGTTATCTTGGTTCAAGTTCATCTTACCATCCTCCCTCAATGGACTAGAGAAATACCTCCCAATGAGCTGATCTGCTTCCATTCTCAAGTTTTCTATCTGTAACCAAAATGAACAAGTATAAATCCTATCACCTCCTCTTCCTGCCTTCCAAAGTGGTTTTTCATGAGTGCTCAGATAAGGCAAAACACTCTCAACAGAATCCATAACACCTGGGATATTTTGGTGCTCGTCCATGTGCACTCTTCATTTAAAATATTGCTCTCTTTTCTAATAGCTACCTCTGTTATGGGAATTATTTTTAGGTGCTCTGATCTCATAAAACCAATGCAATCGCAGATTTTATTTATATCCCTTATTTTGAATGTCTATATCCTTATGTTATAAGATCCTTTTCTTAAAATAAATATATTTATTTTTAGCTGTGCTGGGTCTTTGTTGCTACAAGGACTTTTCTCCAGTTACAGCCAGTGGGTGCTACTCTAGTGGTGGTTTGAGGACTTCTCACTGTGGTTGTTCTAGAGCATATGGGTTTCAGTAGTTGCAGATCCCAGGCTCTAGAGCACAGGCCCAATAGTTTCGGTGCAGAAGCTTAGTTCCTATGCAGCATGTGGTATCTTCCCAGATCAGGAATCAAATGGGTGTCTCCTACATTAACGATGGATTCTTTACCTGGGCCACCAGAGAAGCCCCAATAAGAGCTTTTTATATATATATGAGGTAAAAAAGAGGTTCATTCATCCATTCGTTCATTTATTGATTCATTTAGTAAATTCTTACTGAATAACTACTATAAGTGAGGTATCAGTGAAAAAAAAAAAAAGGATATAGGAAGACTTGTAGAATTCATAAGTATAGTAAGTTCAGTAATAGGTTACAGATAAATCTTTATGGCATCACAGAGAGAAATGCTTAAATTTTCTCTGTGAAAGTCAAGGAAAAATTCATATGGGGAATAGAAGCTAAGCTGGGCTTGAGTAATAAATATTTCTTCAGTTGATGGATCTACTAGCTGCACAAGTCAAAAGTTGTTGTCCTTAGCCCATCATGTTTCTATTATCTATATTTCCTCAATTATATAATAATTCTATATGCATTTCTCTATTTCAGTTATCTTGGTTCAAGTTCATCTTACCATCCTCCCTCAATGGACTAGAGAAATACCTCCCAATGAGCTGATCTGCTTCCATTCTCAAGTTTTCTATCTGTAACCAAAATGAACAAGTATAAATCCTATCACCTCCTCTTCCTGCCTTCCAAAGTGGTTTTTCATGAGTGCTCAGATAAGGCAAAACACTCTCAACAGAATCCATAACACCTGGGATATTTTGGTGCTCGTCCATGTGCACTCTTCATTTAAAATATTGCTCTCTTTTCTAATAGCTACCTCTGTTATGGAAAATACAATTACATCCCTTTGCTTCTATGTTTCTCAAACTTGTCAAGTTCTCTCTCACTATAAAGTTTTGCAACTGCATTCTGTCTCCTTTACATGTTTTTTTTTCTTTTTCCCATTTTAGCCAAGTATTCTCTTTTTCATCTTCATATCTTAATTTAAACATTTTTTTCCCATGAGAAATTTACCTTATGGTTCCCTTCTTACTACTATCATCAGTGAAAGCTAGATTGTCTTGCTAACCATTCTCACAGAACTGTGTTCCATTTCTTCAAAACAACATCTATCTCTGTGCTATTACACTTGTGAAGTTGTTAATAAATCTCTTTCTCCATCACCAGATCAAATCTCATGCTGACAAAAGCATGTTTCTGCTTACTTCTGAATCTCTAGCAGATAGATTATATGATCTCAAATATATGCTAAAATTATAATTAAATTGAGTGAACAAGTAAATTAATAGATGAATTGGATGAAGAAGTAAATTAAATCTAATTCTCCTATTAAAATTCTCTTATCAAAACCCAATTCTTCCATTCAAATGAGAATTTTTTTTTTTGACTTCTGTATCTCTTTTGACAACTGATAGCTTGCAACTTTCACTTCATTGATTATCTTTAAAAACAATTACATATCTTGAATTTTATCACTGGTATCACCAGTGCTGCTGATAAACAATAATCAGATTAGACAAGGATAATAAACAATCACAGAATGTCTTAATCTGCTAGATGAACAAATAAACAGATGAACAGGTGGTTGAATAACTAGATGAATAGATAAAGTTTACCAAATAGATAAGGGAAAACAAGAAACATCCAGGCAGTGCTTGAACAAAAGCAGAAGAAAATAGCAGCCTATGGCTTTGCTTTGAGTGAACCTAGAGCATATGCGATGTGAAGCTTGAAAAGATGAGGCTGGGGGAGCAGGTTGAAGGTAGATGGAAAATTTGTTGTTTGCCAAGTTAAGAAGCTTATATTCTTCTTCCTATGGGCATTTGACAGTCAGAGGAAGCTATTAGGAGAACAAACTGTATAATTATATATATTATATATATTATATATATATATTACATATATATATATGTATATATATATAGCATAATTATATATATGTGTATATATATTTAAAGATAAACCCTGGTAGGAGGCAGGGGGAGACAGTACTAGATAATTGCAAGGCAGCTCCAATTATGTGGAATTGGTAGTCAAACCAGAGCAATGGAGGGAAGCAAATACCCAGAATATGCAGTATATGGGTTCCATTCAGGCAGGCGTCCAGGCTGACATGTGAGATGACACATGAACTGAGTGAGATCCAAAGGGTGAGAGTGCAAATGAAGGCTTGACTGTGTTTGTGATGAACTGGAAATAGCAGGTTAAGGCATTCTTGATTTTTTATTATCCCTGTCTAATCTGATTGTTGCTTATCAGCAGCATTGGTGACATCAGTGACAAAATTCAACATATGGAACTATTTTTAAAGATAATCAATGAAATGGAAATTGCAAGCTATCAGTTGTCAAAAAGATACAGAAATAACAAAAATCTCCATTATAATGGAAAAATTAGCTTTTAATAGGAAAATTTTAAGAGGAGAATTATCTTTAAGAATTAGTTTGTAGGATTGTATTTTATAATTATTTGTATTTTGCAAACATTTTTTAAAAATAAAAGTACAGTTTTCTAGAAACTTTTTAAATTAAGCACTAGATAAAAATGTGTAAAATAATATATGCCTAATTCATGTAGAGGAAAATATTGAAGAATACTCTCTAAACTGGGAAAATGCAGTGAAACATTTTATTATTTTCTTATTTAGTTTGTCAGATGTTCTTTGTGGGCAATGCTTCTCTTTGCAAGGTGTATCACTTCCAAGAAATGGAACCATTGACAGAGGATTGGATTAAGAAGATGTGGTATATGTATACCCAATGGGATATATTACTCAGCCATTAAAAAAATGAAAGAAGGCCATTTTCAGCAACATTGATGGACCTAGAGAGTGTCAACTGAGTGAAATAATTCAGACAAAGAGAGAGCAAGCAATATCATATAGCATCCTTTATATGTGGAATCTAAACTGAAATGGTACAAACGAACTTACAAAATGGAAAGAGACTCATAGACTTAGAAAATGAACTCACAATTGCTTGGGGGGAAAGGATCGTTAAGGACTTAGGGTAGGTTATATACACATTCCTATATTTAAAATGGACAACCAACAAAAACCTATTGAATAGCACATGGAGCTCTGCTCAATATTATGTGCCAGCCTGGATGAGAGGGGCATTAGGGGGAAGAATGGATATGTGTATATGTATGGTCGAGTCCCTTCATTGTTTGCCTGTATCTTTCACAACATTGTTAATCAACCATACCTTAATACAAGAAATGAACACTGGCAGACACAGGCTGAGCAGTCGCTTGGAGCTTGGCGTATACTTGCAGGTAGACAATTGGTTGGCATGAGTGCTTGTTGGTCTCCACTGTCACCTGCCTCCATTCATTATTTTCTGTCCCTCTTTCCCCTTCTTTGAAATATGAATTGTTGACCATTACAGACTGTGTCACCCAGACTCCCCTGTTGGCTGGCTTCTGGTAGGGTGCAGCCAACATGGAGAACAGGTAGGAAATAGAGATATTGGTACCATACCTCTGTCTCTGGTGTGGATCATTCTGGTTGTCTCTCCTCTTAGCTCTAAACATCCTCTAATAAGTATATTCTTTGATCCCTTTGCTCAGTCAGCCCCATGAATGCCAAGTACTTATATTCTTGGAAATCTCTGGGTAATTCCCCACCTTTGGTTTCTTTAAATATGACCACCTATATACATAGGTTTTCCCTTTATTAAAGTCTCTTTCTGAGATGAATTCTGTTTCCTAATGGGACCAGCGTATTTCAAAGCCAGACAGACTTGATTCCGATAGTTGCCTTTCTCTTATTACTATGGAGATAAAGCACAGTATGAATTTAAGTGTCCTCACATATAAAAATAAGATGTACTTTATTGAGACCTTCTGAAAACTAGATGAACAATGTATATAAAGTGCCTTGCACAGAACTTAGCACTTATTAATCATTATAATAAATGCTGGAAAGAAAATGAAAGTAAGAATAAGGTATATTTCCATAAAGTCTGCCAAGGAAAATCCTTACATTCACTTTGGGATGTTATGAGGAGGTAGAAATTCAGTAGTCATACTATTCTCCACCTCTAAAATCATGCAAAAAAATTTAGACTATTTGAGAAAGGGGCATCTAGTGCTAAGGGAAGGATCGTTAAGGACTTAGGGTAGGTTATATACACATTCCTATATTTAAAATGGACAACCAACAAAAACCTATTGAATAGCACATGGAGCTCTGCTCAATATTATGTGCCAGCCTGGATGAGAGGGGCATTAGGGGGAAGAATGGATATGTGTATATGTATGGTCGAGTCCCTTCATTGTTTGCCTGTATCTTTCACAACATTGTTAATCAACCATACCTTAATACAAGAAATGAACACTGGCAGACACAGGCTGAGCAGTCGCTTGGAGCTTGGCGTATACTTGCAGGTAGACAATTGGTTGGCATGAGTGCTTGTTGGTCTCCACTGTCACCTGCCTCCATTCATTATTTTCTGTCCCTCTTTCCCCTTCTTTGAAATATGAATTGTTGACCATTACAGACTGTGTCACCCAGACTCCCCTGTTGGCTGGCTTCTGGTAGGGTGCAGCCAACATGGAGAACAGGTAGGAAATAGAGATATTGGTACCATACCTCTGTCTCTGGTGTGGATCATTCTGGTTGTCTCTCCTCTTAGCTCTAAACATCCTCTAATAAGTATATTCTTTGATCCCTTTGCTCAGTCAGCCCCATGAATGCCAAGTACTTATATTCTTGGAAATCTCTGGGTAATTCCCCACCTTTGGTTTCTTTAAATATGACCACCTATATACATAGGTTTTCCCTTTATTAAAGTCTCTTTCTGAGATGAATTCTGTTTCCTAATGGGACCAGCGTATTTCAAAGCCAGACAGACTTGATTCCGATAGTTGCCTTTCTCTTATTACTATGGAGATAAAGCACAGTATGAATTTAAGTGTCCTCACATATAAAAATAAGATGTACTTTATTGAGACCTTCTGAAAACTAGATGAACAATGTATATAAAGTGCCTTGCACAGAACTTAGCACTTATTAATCATTATAATAAATGCTGGAAAGAAAATGAAAGTAAGAATAAGGTATATTTCCATAAAGTCTGCCAAGGAAAATCCTTACATTCACTTTGGGATGTTATGAGGAGGTAGAAATTCAGTAGTCATACTATTCTCCACCTCTAAAATCATGCATTTGTTAATTAGAGAAATGAATGCTAGGCCAAGGTAGTTTAAGTCTCTAGAACTACAGAAAGAGTGTAGCCATTTCTTAGTATCACAGAAGGGTATGCCAAAATCATTATTTCTACCAGAGCTTTTGTAATTCAAGTTTTTAGAAGTTACATTATTTGCTATCTGTATTGAATTATTTGCATATTTGAAATTAGTATTTTAAATAGCATAAATTCTTAATTGTTACTGCCTTATTAGCATCTTGTATTTGAGAGGAATATTACGCATTCTTTTTTTCTAAAATCACTTGGAACACACATTGGAAGCATCACTAAATCTCAGTTTCTAGATTTTTCCAGCAAGTTGTAAAAAGGAACAAGAATAACCAGCTCCTAAGTTAATAGACAATTCATCTGAAATGAATTGAAGCAATACAACACAAGGACAAAGCTACAGAGAAAAAATAGTATAAAAATAAAGCATATTCCAGAGGCCTGAATCAAAGTTTGTAGATGGCGATATTTTCCCCAAGAAAGACGACATAATATAGTGGCCTGGAAAGCAAGAGAAAAAGAAAGTGCTGTAAGGAATGTATCAGTTCCTCTTGAGCCGTCCATCTACATCAGATCAATAGCTCTTCCAACCATGGGACATGCAAGCTTTCAGCTTGAGAAATTGAAGTTCTCAAAATAAGTCAGGGTTGCAACATGGGTCCGTCATGGTGTGTCACAGAAATGAAATGAGTTGTCTCCTGCTCGATTGATGACTGACATCAAACCAGGAGGAAAAAAGAAGAAAATAAACGAGATGCAGGTTTTGAAAAGTTGTTGCAGAGACTCTGGAAAAGTTCGCACTAAGAAGTCTGTTCTCTGCTTTAAGCACATGCATGACTCTGTCACAGTAACAAGAGTTCCACAGCATGCACAAGAAGCAGTGAGACAAGCACATGTGTATTCCATCACTCAGTTGTGTCCAACTCTTTGACCCCATAGGCTGTAGCCTGCCAGGGTCCTTGCACAGAACTTAGCACTTATTAATCATTATAATAAATGCTGGAAAGAAAATGAAATAAGAATAAGGTATATTTCCATAAAGTCTGCCAAGGAAAATCCTTACATTCACTTTGGGATGTTATGAGGAGGTAGAAATTCAGTAGTCATACTATTCTCCACCTCTAAAATCATGCATTTGTTAATTAGAGAAATGAATGCTAGGCCAAGGTAGTTTAAGTCTCTAGAACTACAGAAAGAGTGTAGCCATTTCTTAGTATCACAGAAGGGTATGCCAAAATCATTATTTCTACCAGAGCTTTTGTAATTCAAGTTTTTAGAAGTTACATTATTTGCTATCTGTATTGAATTATTTGCATATTTGAAATTAGTATTTTAAATAGCATAAATTCTTAATTGTTACTGCCTTATTAGCATCTTGTATTTGAGAGGAATATTACGCATTCTTTTTTTCTAAAATCACTTGGAACACACATTGGAAGCATCACTAAATCTCAGTTTCTAGATTTTTCCAGCAAGTTGTAAAAAGGAACAAGAATAACCAGCTCCTAAGTTAATAGACAATTCATCTGAAATGAATTGAAGCAATACAACACAAGGACAAAGCTACAGAGAAAAAATAGTATAAAAATAAAGCATATTCCAGAGGCCTGAATCAAAGTTTGTAGATGGCGATATTTTCCCCAAGAAAGACGACATAATATAGTGGCCTGGAAAGCAAGAGAAAAAGAAAGTGCTGTAAGGAATGTATCAGTTCCTCTTGAGCCGTCCATCTACATCAGATCAATAGCTCTTCCAACCATGGGACATGCAAGCTTTCAGCTTGAGAAATTGAAGTTCTCAAAATAAGTCAGGGTTGCAACATGGGTCCGTCATGGTGTGTCACAGAAATGAAATGAGTTGTCTCCTGCTCGATTGATGACTGACATCAAACCAGGAGGAAAAAAGAAGAAAATAAACGAGATGCAGGTTTTGAAAAGTTGTTGCAGAGACTCTGGAAAAGTTCGCACTAAGAAGTCTGTTCTCTGCTTTAAGCACATGCATGACTCTGTCACAGTAACAAGAGTTCCACAGCATGCACAAGAAGCAGTGAGACAAGCACATGTGTATTCCATCACTCAGTTGTGTCCAACTCTTTGACCCCATAGGCTGTAGCCTGCCAGGGTCCTCTGTCCATGGGATTTTCCAGGCAAAAATACTGGAGTAGGTTTTCATTTCCTCCTCCAGCGGATCTCCCCAACTCAGGGATCAAACTCGTGTCTTCTGTGGCTCCTCCATTAGCGGGTAAATACTTTACCACTGAACCATCTACGAAGTCCTAGTGAGGGGAAAGTGTCCAGGGAAAAAATTTACTGTGATGGTGTTTCCACATAAGCTCTAAATAAGAAACCCAGAACTTCTCAGACTTGGGTAGAGAACAACCACGAAATGGCCAAGGATTGGTATAAAATGAGAAAGGCAAGAGGGAGGAACAGGTGATTTTTCAATACAAAGTGATGATATGAATCTTGTATAATGACTGGAGTAATACATGCTGGCAATGATCTATCCGGTAAAATAAACTAGTAAGGAAGAAATCAAAGACTGTTCAGCATATGTCTGTGTTGCACAGTTAACAAGACCCCTGTAGAGCCTACAAACAGGCCAGCAAAATCAATGTTTTGTGCAATCTCTAACTGAGCTTCATGATGATAAAAGGAAATAAAAGCAACTTTCTTGTCCATGCTACAGGTCCTCCTGCTTCTCTATGATCCAGGCTTTCAAAGTGATTGACCTGAAAATAGTTTCCTTCAGTGGCTACAGATGCCCAGACATGTTAAAGAACTGTGAACTGACCATCTTACATGCATCAGCTCTTTTTTTCTTAGTCATTGCCTGGAGCAAAAAAAAAAAAAAAAAAAAAAGACATAAGAGGAAGCAAGGAGCAGGGAAGCAAGAAACATCCCTGGCACCAAAGGTGAAGAAATTTATGCCCAGAGGTGAGATGAGACGGCCGCATTGCCTCTTGTATCGGTCATTGCCTTCCAGTCAGCAATGATTTGCTTTAGGAGGCTCGCTGCCTTTGCCACCTACTGCGAGACCAGGGTTGAAGTCAGTTAAATCATCAGGCTACCATCTATTCTCTCTTGCCTTTCATGCTCTTGATTTGATATTATCTGAAAAATGTTTTTTATTTATCATTGCCTCAGTCATTTCATCTCTGAAATGGACGTTTCTCTTTTTACACAAGATGGTATAGGATTTTGAGCTTCTCTAATCAGCATGTGAAATGACTGGCAGGGAATTCAAGGACTTAGAAATATGAATGCATGAAAATTCCCCTCCTTCGAGTGCCTGCTGTGCAGAAATCCTGTGGCACCATGGTGAATACAATGCAACTATGCAATGCTTACTGAGTCAGCAATCATTCTGTTATCAAATATATAATTTGGTACGGAATTCCTGAAATATATACAGTATTTAGTTCAGTGTAGTGGGAGGAAGTTTAAAGTACAGCTGTAAATTAGTGTTCAGAAAATTGCAGTTAGAATATAATGGAGCACACTTGGAAATGTATACTAGTAACTCTGTCCATAATGTGTTCACAGATGTGATTATATACATGAAAACATGATTTTTTAAAAAGCATAAAATGTAACAAATTCTTCTGGTATTCTGCTTGGTAGTGGAAAGTACAACTACATGCCTTCTGATATGCCTTTGACTGACACAAATGAATTGCTATCCTTTCATTATCAATAACATTTCTGTCTCACTGTGTCTTGCTGTCTGTCTTTGTCTTTTTTCTTCTTTCTCTTCTCTCTATATTCTTAAGAGACAGAAACAGATTTTGTGACACTTATATTTCTCCACAAATAAGTACAATGATATTAATGTTATAGAGAATTTGAAATAGAATTTCAGCTACAAAATTCATGTCTGTAATTTGATAAATTTGAAAATTCTACTTCAAAAAAGTGATCTTTGCTGATACTTAAGCCTCTTCTGTCTATACACTTTTTATTCATTTATTTATTTACATTATTGATTTACTTACATACTTCTGAGCATTTGAAGATATTAGTTTATGACATACAAAATGTTTAAACTGCTTAATTGCTCAATTGGTTGAAATATTGAACATGACCTTTCCCCCAAGGAAACAATTCCAAATTGTCTTTCTGCTTTGGTTAATTGCAAAGTACATGCTCTGTCTTACAGATGAGAAATGAATTCAAGATTGTATTCTAACCTAAATCATTCTCTTCTTTTTTTTCCCATTTGAGCACTGCTGAGCAGTCCTTAGGACAGAGTCCCATAAGGAGACATGAAGCTATGTCTTCATTTGTCGATTGAAAGAGGGAGGCTGGTTTCAGGAGTGAGTTCACCCTCTGTGAGTGCCAGAGGAACTCGTGCCCTGTTGGTCAAGAAATAAAGGTTATTCCTAAAACTGAGAGGAGAAACCAGTTTTAAACAAGAGAGTAAATTTTTGCTATTTTAGTTGATTTCACCAAAGCAGTTACTGTCTCGTACGTGTGGCCTATGATGTTTGGTTTGTTGTCAACAAATAAAATAAATAAAATTCATTCAACAAATACCATATCTGCAACTGATATTACTGCCTGAAGGAAAAAAATCACCTTCCTGGATGTTCTTTAGAGCTCCCTGAATCTGAGTTTTCAAAACTTATAAGATTTTTGGATCATTTCTCCCACTTCTTTTGCCAGATAAAATTATGTATAGGATACCCTCGATATCCAATGATAATTAGTATCTGAAAAATATATCGATTAAAATGAATCCATTTAAAATGAGAAACAAAGAAATACAAAAGGAAAAATAAAAGGGAAACAGTGTTTCATAAGTAAAACTCATAATTATACCTTAGAATGGCCTGAAAAACTGTATTTCTCTGAACAAACCTATGTAAACTTTATTGATAAATTTTTTCTTCTGAAGTGCCATGGAACATTTAATTGCTAACATTTTAATGAAAATTGCCTGACAGTTGTCTAGCTCAAGTTTATTTCTTCCTTCTATGATCTAAATTATCACAATTTGATGCCAGATCTTAATCTTCCTTAGTACAGAGAATCACTTCATAAAATTGGTATTATTAGTTTCTATAACTCCTTCCCTGCCAGCATCCAATAGTGCTTTCAGTTTTTTATACTGCTTCTCCATGAGCTCTTCCAAATTGCCTTCAGTAACTGGTGTCTGAAGACATACCAAAGCTTTACTATATCTCTGAATGCACTGTGGCCATCCATTATATATGCTATTACCTCTCTGAATGTTGTTTTTACTTATACCATTCTCCATCTTTTTTTCCTCCCTTCTTAAACCTGCCAAGTCCTAGTTTTAACTTTTATAACCATTTTCAGAAAGCCTTCTGTGATCTTTTCCCACCTATCAACTTGGGTAAATTGCCAACTCACCTGTTTTCTGAGGTTTTCCTTGTATCGTTTACCATTCTCTATTTGTACATTTTAATCACTTATCTCCCCCTAAATAAACTGTGATCTCCTTGAGGAATGCAAGTAAGTGTTTGAGGCTGATAAGCCGTCATCTGCCAATGAAACTTGTTTGGCGTATTTGTTCAATAAATGTTTGCTAATGAAATAAATGAAGGTATTACCCACCCACTGTATTCCTTCTCCACTGAAATCTAGTCAGTTTTAATAAAGTTAACTAATCAGATTGAAAGAGATCTTGTGAAGACAGCAATTTTCTAAAAAAACACATATAAGAGCAGGCAGGCTTGTGGTATAGGCCCCAGAATATTTGCTGAATTAATTCAAAATGGTGCTTGTGCATTAAGCTGATTTTCTAACCATGTATAGGCTTTCCAGATGTGATAATCACGACAATTGCCTAATAGTGCTTGCTATGCTCTTCAGGCATAGAAATGATAATTAATGTGGTGATTGTATAGAATCAAAAGTTAAATGAGGAACAATTAGTTGTCTTTCAAAATTGTTCAGGCTAAAGTTGGAATTTTGAGTTCTGTAGTTATTTATTTGTTCTGTAAATCATTTCATACTGAAATGGCATGAAGTAGAAAGTAACAGGGAGATAGGGTGGTTATGAGATAAAGAGTTAAAAAATTGGTTAGTGTGAATTACTTAATTATTTTTGCTCTTGTATTTTTTCTTCTGAAAGATCCTTGTCCAGTGGATCAATTTGTCATCAAGAAGGTAATCTATATTTACTTTGCGGCAGGTACTGTAGCTCTTAACTCTGCATTTAGCTGATTCAGCTCCTACCCAGACTACTTTGACCTCAGAAATATTCCCTTCTAACTGTCCTCCTGTTCACTCCAATTTGTACTGCCTAAATGCTTACTGCTGAGTGTCCCTCTGGCCATTTTGAAAGATGTTTCATCACACTACAATAAACGTGAAATACTGATGCACTCAAAATGGTACACACACACACACACACAAAAGGCAGCTGAATATCGACATGGGACTGGACAGAGGCATTTATTACACTTTATTCTTATACCATTGTCTACCTTTGGCAAAGGAAGATTGTAAGTGTCCCTGGTGGTCTGTGTCAATCAATACTACATGGGAGTTAAATTAGACCTCAAGCCAAGCACACATCTATGTTGGCTGAGAAACCTTCAACCTAAAATCCCTGGAAAATTTACATTTTTCCACTAAGTTAACCAGTAATAGAGTGAAATGAGTGAGAAAAAAGCAGCTGTCTAGTTTGTATATTTCATTCCTCCAAACAAACCTGGTCCAATTTTTAGCCCCTGTAGGTGTATTACAGTAATTAGCTAAACAGTCTTGCAACCTCTCAGCTAAGAAACACTGTCAAATTCATGGCAAAGTTTCACTAAGGAAGATAAAACATTATGAAATAAAATCATGAAATTGGGGAAATTCTCTTGCCTAATATCAACATTTCCTATATACTCTAGTTCAAAAATATCTTCTAAATACTTCAAGTGAACTGGGAAACAGATGTACTTTCTGAAGACAGAGGTAATAGCATATAAGTAAATTATCAACTCTGAGCTGCTGAGTCAAAGGTAAAATCAGGTGAAGTGATCAATTCAGACTCTCTCAATTAGTGTTTCTTCAGTTATTTTGGTTCTTTGTAAGATTCCCAAAGGCACCCCTCATCAATCTGAGTGAATTCTTATGAGGGAGATAGGGTGGTTATGAGATAAAGAGTTAAAAAATTGGTTAGTGTGAATTACTTAATTATTTTTGCTCTTGTATTTTTTCTTCTGAAAGATCCTTGTCCAGTGGATCAATTTGTCATCAAGAAGGTAATCTATATTTACTTTGCAGCAGGTAATGTAGCTCTTAACTCTGCATTTAGCTGATTCAGCTCCTACCCAGACTACTTTGACCTCAGAAATATTCCCTTCTAACTGTCCTCCTGTTCACTCCAATTTGTACTGCCTAAATGCTTACTGCTGAGTGTCCCTCTGGCCATTTTGAAAGATGTTTCATCACACTACAATAAACGTGAAATACTGATGCACTCAAAATGGTACACACACACACACACACAAAAGGCAGCTGAATATCGACATGGGACTGGACAGAGGCATTTATTACACTTTATTCTTATACCATTGTCTACCTTTGGCAAAGGAAGATTGTAAGTGTCCCTGGTGGTCTGTGTCAATCAATACTACATGGGAGTTAAATTAGACCTCAAGCCAAGCACACATCTATGTTGGCTGAGAAACCTTCAACCTAAAATCCCTGGAAAATTTACATTTTTCCACTAAGTTAACCAGTAATAGAGTGAAATGAGTGAGAAAAAAGCAGCTGTCTAGTTTGTATATTTCATTCCTCCAAACAAACCTGGTCCAATTTTTAGCCCCTGTAGGTGTATTACAGTAATTAGCTAAACAGTCTTGCAACCTCTCAGCTAAGAAACACTGTCAAATTCATGGCAAAGTTTCACTAAGGAAGATAAAACATTATGAAATAAAATCATGAAATTGGGGAAATTCTCTTGCCTAATATCAACCTTTCCTATATACTCTAGTTCAAAAATATCTTCTAAATACTTCAAGTGAACTGGGAAACAGATGTACTTTCTGAAGACAGAGGTAATAGCATATAAGTAAATTATCAACTCTGAGCTGCTGAGTCAAAGGTAAAATCAGGTGAAGTGATCAATTCAGACTCTCTCAATTAGTGTTTCTTCAGTTATTTTGGTTCTTTGTAAGATTCACACATAATCTGGGAAATACTTAGTCCTGTCTACAGACTGCACTAGGGCTTCCTTGGTGAGTCTGCAGTTAAGAATCTGGCTGCAAAGCAGGAGACATAGAGATGGGGGTTTGATTGTTGAGTTGGGGAGATCCCTTGGAGAAGGGCCTGTATTCTCACTCCAGTATCCTTGCCTGAAAAAACAATGCACAGAGGAGTCTGGCAGGCTACAGTACATAGGGTTACAAAGATTCAGACATGACTGAAGCAACTGAGCAGCAGCAGTAGAGGTACGGACAACCATATTTATCTTTCAGTTTGTCCCACTTTTATACTTTGTGAATTTTTATTAGAATATTTTATGTTTAAATGTGTTACTTTTACTTCCTTTTAGCATTACAATGATTTTCTGAAGAAGACAGAATTACTAACTATACATTTAAAAAGAATATCACAATAAGTGTTTTGAAAGAAGAAAGAGTGGATAAATATATATGTACAACTAATTCATTTTGTTGTACACTTAAAATGAACACAATACTGTAAATCAACTATACTCCAATTTTTTTTTTTTAAAGAAATATTTTGACCTAACTTTACATTATCAGAAGCTTTTTTTCTATTTCTGGTCATCTGACTAGGTATAGAAGAAACTAATAAGTGGGCCAAATTTCTTAGAATGGGAAAAAACATATTCAAATAATCTAAAGGGACTATTTATAAAGAATTCTGGAGAATTTTTTAAGACCCAAACACAAGTTGAACCTATTGAAAATTGACTCAGCAGGTCATTTTCAGTGGTATTCTGTAAATGATTAACAAGTAGTTCTTGGGATCATTGTGTAAGTACATCCACTCAGAACTGATTTCAATCTGACAAAATGATGTCATTAATGGAGAATCAGGAAGAAATCCCCACAAAAGGCTGTCATGAGCTGATCCACACCAGCTCTAACAAAGTACTAGTTATCTTGCAAATTTAACTTCTCACCCCCAGCTTTACGACTGAGAAAATGAAAAAGAGCACTATGAAATGCCCTGTTTGCCAGACTCTAAGTCATTGTGTGACCCCATGAACTGCAGCATGCCAGGCTTCCCTGCCCTTCACTATCTCCCAGAATTTTCTCAAACTCATATCCACTGAGTTGGTGATTCCATCCAACCATCTCATCCTTTATCATGCTTTCTCCTCCTGCCCTCAATCTTTCCAGCATAAGCATCTTTTCCAATGAGTCAGCTTTTCACCTCAGGTGACCAGAATACTTGAGCTTCAGTTTCAGTATCCATAGAAGGTGTTTTTTTTCCCTTCCACCCCCCAGTATCCTTGCCTGAAAAAACAATGCACAGAGGAGTCTGGCAGGCTACAGTACATAGGGTTACAAAGATTCAGACATGACTGAAGCAACTGAGCAGCAGCAGTAGAGGTACGGACAACCATATTTATCTTTCAGTTTGTCCCACTTTTATACTTTGTGAATTTTTATTAGAATATTTTATGTTTAAATGTGTTACTTTTACTTCCTTTTAGCATTACAATGATTTTCTGAAGAAGACAGAATTACTAACTATACATTTAAAAAGAATATCACAATAAGTGTTTTGAAAGAAGAAAGAGTGGATAAATATATATGTACAACTAATTCATTTTGTTGTACACTTAAAATGAACACAATACTGTAAATCAACTATACTCCAATTTTTTTTTTTTAAAGAAATATTTTGACCTAACTTTACATTATCAGAAGCTTTTTTTCTATTTCTGGTCATCTGACTAGGTATAGAAGAAACTAATAAGTGGGCCAAATTTCTTAGAATGGGAAAAAACATATTCAAATAATCTAAAGGGACTATTTATAAAGAATTCTGGAGAATTTTTTAAGACCCAAACACAAGTTGAACCTATTGAAAATTGACTCAGCAGGTCATTTTCAGTGGTATTCTGTAAATGATTAACAAGTAGTTCTTGGGATCATTGTGTAAGTACATCCACTCAGAACTGATTTCAATCTGACAAAATGATGTCATTAATGGAGAATCAGGAAGAAATCCCCACAAATGGCTGTCATGAGCTGATCCACACCAGCTCTAACAAAGTACTAGTTATCTTGCAAATTTAACTTCTCACCCCCAGCTTTACGACTGAGAAAATGAAAAAGAGCACTATGAAATGCCCTGTTTGCCAGACTCTAAGTCATTGTGTGACCCCATGAACTGCAGCATGCCAGGCTTCCCTGCCCTTCACTATCTCCCAGAATTTTCTCAAACTCATATCCACTGAGTTGGTGATTCCATCCAACCATCTCATCCTTTATCATGCTTTCTCCTCCTGCCCTCAATCTTTCCAGCATAAGCATCTTTTCCAATGAGTCAGCTTTTCACCTCAGGTGACCAGAATACTTGAGCTTCAGTTTCAGTATCCATACTTCCAGTGAATCCCTAGGGTCGATTTCCCTTAGGACTGACTGATTTGATCTATTTGCTGTCCAAGTAACTCTCAAGAGTCTTCTCCAGCATCACAGTTTGAAAGCATCAGTTCTTCAGTCCCCAGGCCTCTTTATGGTCCAGCTCTCACATCCATACATGCTTACTGGAAAAACCATAGCTTTGAATATACAGACCTTTGTCAGCAAAGTGATGTCTCTACTTTTGAATATCCTGTCTAAGATTGTCATAGTTTTTTTTCCAAGGAGCAAGCATCTGATTGGGAAACCATCAATTAAAAGTGATATGAAGTGCTATCTTGTTTCTCTTTTAACCCTACTACCTAAAAAAACAACAGAAACATTTCATTTTGTGTAAAACTTTTCAGTATCTTTCCATTTATCTTAATTGCCTTACTTTATATTAGAGACTGGTGACTTTAGATTTTCTTAATGAATTATGATCCAGAAGTATTTGGCTAAAATTTAAGTAAAATGTATACTTCAAATGTTTTCTATAAAGAAAGCATAAGTATATTATCAAATATTATTATGTATATATTAAGGATTTTACTGGTAGCTCAGTCAGTAAAGAATCCATCTCCAGTGCAGGAGTCAGAAAGATCCCTGGGTCAGAAAGATCCCCTGGAGAAGGAAGTGGTACCCATTCCAGTATTCTTGCCAGGAGAATTCCATGGACAGAGGAACCTGCCAGGCTATAGTCCATGGGGTCAAAAAAGTCAGACATGACTTAATGACTAAATATATGATTTCCCAGAAATCCACATGGCTATCATCTTCCTCTCATTTACCTCTCTGTTTATATATTACTTTCTGAAATGAGCTTACACTAACTACCCCATTTAAAATTGCCACTCACCTCTTATAAATCTTCTATTATTTTCCATTGTTTTCTTTTTACGTTACTCTAGTTTATACCTTATTACTTTGCTGTAAATGATGCTCTAAGTCATTGTGTGACCCCATGAACTGCAGCATGCCAGGCTTCCCTGCCCTTCACTATCTCCCAGAATTTTCTCAAACTCATATCCACTGAGTTGGTGATTCCATCCAACCATCTCATCCTTTATCATGCTTTCTCCTCCTGCCCTCAATCTTTCCAGCATAAGCATCTTTTCCAATGAGTCAGCTTTTCACCTCAGGTGACCAGAATACTTGAGCTTCAGTTTCAGTATCCATACTTCCAGTGAATCCCTAGGGTCGATTTCCCTTAGGACTGACTGATTTGATCTATTTGCTGTCCAAGTAACTCTCAAGAGTCTTCTCCAGCATCACAGTTTGAAAGCATCAGTTCTTCAGTCCCCAGGCCTCTTTATGGTCCAGCTCTCACATCCATACATGCTTACTGGAAAAACCATAGCTTTGAATATACAGACCTTTGTCAGCAAAGTGATGTCTCTACTTTTGAATATCCTGTCTAAGATTGTCATAGTTTTTTTTCCAAGGAGCAAGCATCTGATTGGGAAACCATCAATTAAAAGTGATATGAAGTGCTATCTTGTTTTCTCTTTTAACCCTACTACCTAAAAAAAACAACAGAAACATTTCATTTTGTGTAAAACTTTTCAGTATCTTTCCATTTATCTTAATTGCCTTACTTTATATTAGAGACTGGTGACTTTAGATTTTCTTAATGAATTATGATCCAGAAGTATTTGGCTAAAATTTAAGTAAAATGTATACTTCAAATGTTTTCTATAAAGAAAGCATAAGTATATTATCAAATATTATTATGTATATATTAAGGATTTTACTGGTAGCTCAGTCAGTAAAGAATCCATCTCCAGTGCAGGAGTCAGAAAGATCCCTGGGTCAGAAAGATCCCCTGGAGAAGGAAGTGGTACCCATTCCAGTATTCTTGCCAGGAGAATTCCATGGACAGAGGAACCTGCCAGGCTATAGTCCATGGGGTCAAAAAAGTCAGACATGACTTAATGACTAAATATATGATTTCCCAGAAATCCACATGGCTATCATCTTCCTCTCATTTACCTCTCTGTTTATATATTACTTTCTGAAATGAGCTTACACTAACTACCCCATTTAAAATTGCCACTCACCCCTCTTATAAATCTTCTATTATTTTCCATTGTTTTCTAACGTTACAGTTTTACTTATTTTGCTAATTGAATGTTATCTGTCTCTGATTTTTTTTTCTGTTTTGTTCACTTATACCTCTCCCATTCCCAGATCTTTGTCTGGTATATAATAGATGCTCAATGAAAATTTGTAGGATGAATGAGGTGACCCCAACCTCTGATCAGAATTAACATATATAATGCAGAGATACAGTTTTCTGGCAACGTTGGATACTTAATTGTTAAACAAGAAATTATGAGATCTCACTCAGCATTAGGTTTCAAAAGTAACTTAGATTCTCACTCTTCTACAAGGGAGTTAGTCCCACTTAAAGTTGGAACATTACCCAGTTTAGTGATCTGAAGGGTTCCTTAGAGACCTCCCAAGGACCTCACAAAGAGGACACAGAAAGGGGCCAAATGGATGTGGTTTAGGTCTCCACACTGACCCTACTCATGGACCCTGATTTTATCCTCTCTGACTGCATATAAGGAGGGGATCTGGCATGTGTGTATATGGTGCAGAGAGGCTGTGTCATAACATTTTATTTGAATAAAAGATTTCTATTGCTAAAGTTTGGAACATCTTTGGTGGCTCAGATGGTAAAAAATATGCCTACAATGGAGGATAAAAGGGTTTGATCTTTGGGTCAGAAAGATCCCCTGGAGAAGGGAATGGCTAGCTATTTCAGTATTCTTGCCTGGAGAATTCCATGGACAGGGACTACAGTCCATGGTGTTACAAATAGTTGGACACGACTGAGTGACTAACACTTTCACTTTTCACTTTATATTGCTTGCAGCTTGAAATCCTATATTTTTTCCTATATTTCTAATTATTTATAATTATTTAATAAACACAAAAAATCCATCTTTCCCTTAAACTAAATAAAAAACACTTTTGTATAAAATATTGTCTAACAGGCAGGGGCCATAATCTTTCAGCAAACTCTACCCTATTTTTCTAAAATGTAAAGTGTGCCTTTAATACACTTGTCCATAGCACTGACAAAATAATTTTGAAGCTCATATATAAGATTTAAAAAGATAGATTTGAAAAGAAAGACAATCTTTTTTTTTTTAAGAAATGGCTAATCTATTACCAAATGCATGCTGAAGAAATTTATTTTGAAATATGAATAAAGTAGAGTCAGATGCCTCCCCTTTGCAAGCAATCTGAGTTCAATTTGTAGCATAAAGTGCAGGCTCTCCTGGCTCAATAGGGTGCATTCAGCACAGGTGACATACTACATCTGATGCAGAGCCAACCTGGCTGGGGACCTATTAGTCATACCTGAGGGACTTTCCCTAGCTTTTACCTCGAGGTACATGTCCTAGGATTACAGGTACTTGAGGCTAATTAGTCTGCTCTATTACCTACCAGGAAGGGCCTCTGTTTCTAGGACATCCCTTTTACCTTATAATCACAATGAGATAATCAGAATGCTACAGTGCACTAAAGGTAAAATGATAGTATTGCATGCACTCCTGAGTACCATGCACCAGCTTGTGGGCACCTGCAAGGTAGCCCCCCACCCCTCCTCCCACACACAAGAGCTAAAGAGATAAGAGACAGACTGACCTGTTACAATCTTACATTGTTTGCTTTGTTGGTTTTCCCCAGAAGTCATCCCCCTTCGAAAGTAATTATGTAATTAGAGCTAAAGACTGTAAACAAATAGAGATTGTCCCCTCCCCTCAACTCTGCTGCCAAGCCTTTGGGATGCTGAGCGTTTGGCAGAGCAACATGTACCTGGTGGACACAGGGAGGCAGACCTGAGGCATTGAAAGGCGGCCAGTCCTGACTTACCTGTTCTTCCTCCTGGACTCGGTGTACAAAGAGAACACACAGAAACAGAGTCAAGGGTTTCTTTTTTGCATTTATTTCAGTTTTAGAATATAATCAAAGTGTTTTCTTCCTTTAAATTAGCATTTTATTTCACTTTATGGCATATTCACAGTATCATAGTAAATTAAGTCTATGAATCAAAGCAGGTTCTTTAATAATATTTACCAATTCTTCTGTAAATATCCTTCATTGTTTGGAAACCTCCTGGCTTATGATATTTATTCTTTTCAGAGGAATTATATTTGAACAGATAGTGGGATACCTGAGATACCTAAGAAGCATATTCATTCATGATGTAGTTTTGTGTGGTCAGATGTGATTTTACCCTGAAAGTTATTCTCTTAGCTCACATCAGAGACAAGAAACAGCAGAGAATGTGGGAGCCCACTGTACTGTATGGGCAGAAATGCACTTGCAATGATAACAAGAACAGTTAGCAATATTATTGTGTTCCCTGGTTTTGCTAATCCTTTGTTGCTAGAAAACATCAAAGATGTTTCTCTCTGTAGAAATTTCAAGGTCCTCTTTTTTGTGCTGAATTTTGCCCACTGTTTTGTGCCTCCTTTGATTCTGTTCTGTCTTCAGCTTCAAAACCCACAGCAACTCCTTTGAAGAGATCCATTCTGGGTTTCAGGAGTGGCCATGTAAGTCAGGAGCTACACCCTCAAAATCTTGCAAGGACCAGGCTTGTGACATGGATAGGTAAGAGGGTATACATTGGGACAATCACATGCCCTCTGTAGACGATGTCTTTTTTCCACTTAAAAATTTTTTTTTTGAGATGTTTGTTGATTCTCATGCAGCCGCACAAAATAATCTTGAGAGATCATACATACACATTATCCATTTTCTTTTAGCTGTAATATCTTACAAAACCATAGTATAATACCAAAACCAAGAAACTGACTCCATAACTTACCAGATCAGGGATCAAACCTGTGTTTCCTGCATTGGAAGGTGAACTCTCCACCACTGATCTATCAAGGAAGTCCCAATCTGTTATTCTTATTCACATTTTCCAAGCTTACCTGAATGTGCGAGTTTGTGTTCTGGTGCATTTCTTTCTCTGCAGTTTTATCACTTGTGTTTGTCTATCATCACTATAGTCAGGTCAAGAACCGAAACATCATCATAGAATCCTTAATGTTGCCTTGACCCACCTAAGTCCTGCACCTACCTTCCCCTTCTCCAGTCACCCACTAATCTGCTTTCTATCTATGTAATTTTGTGATTTCAAGACTCTTTTACAAGTGGAATCGTGTAATATATAAACGTGTGGTCAACTTTATTGACATTTATTCACTTTGTATATAATCTTTGAAATTTATATAAATTTTATGTATCAAAAGTTCACTCCCCTTCATTGCTGTGAAGTATTCTATAGTATTGTATAGACTATAGTCAGGAATTATATTTGAACAGATAGTGGGATACCTGAGATACCTAAGAAGCATATTCATTCATGATGTAGTTTTTCAGATGTGATTCTACCCTGAAAGTTATTCTCTTAGCTCACATCAGAGACAAGAAACAGCAGAGAATGTGGGAGCCCACTGTACTGTATGGGCAGAAATGCACTTGCAATGATAACAAGAACAGTTAGCAATATTATTGTGTGCCCTGGTTTTGCTAATCCTTTGTTGCTAGAAAACATCAAAGATGTTTCTCTCTGTAGAAATTTCAAGGTCCTCTTTTTTGTGCTGAATTTTGCCCACTGTTTTGTGCCTCCTTTGATTCTGTTCTGTCTTCAGCTTCAAAACCCACAGCAACTCCTTTGAAGAGATCCATTCTGGGTTTCAGGAGTGGCCATGTAAGTCAGGAGCTACACCCTCAAAATCTTGCAAGGACCAGGCTTGTGACATGGATAGGTAAGAGGGTATACATTGGGACAATCACATGCCCTCTGTAGACGATGTCTTTTTTCCACTTAAAAATTTTTTTTTTGAGATGTTTGTTGATTCTCATGCAGCCGCACAAAATAATCTTGAGAGATCATACATACACATTATCCATTTTCTTTTAGCTGTAATATCTTACAAAACCATAGTATAATACCAAAACCAAGAAACTGACTCCATAACTTACCAGATCAGGGATCAAACCTGTGTTTCCTGCATTGGAAGGTGAACTCTCCACCACTGATCTATCAAGGAAGTCCCAATCTGTTATTCTTATTCACATTTTCCAAGCTTACCTGAATGTGCGAGTTTGTGTTCTGGTGCATTTCTTTCTCTGCAGTTTTATCACTTGTGTTTGTCTATCATCACTATAGTCAGGTCAAGAACCGAAACATCATCATAGAATCCTTAATGTTGCCTTGACCCACCTAAGTCCTGCACCTACCTTCCCCTTCTCCAGTCACCCACTAATCTGCTTTCTATCTATGTAATTTTGTGATTTCAAGACTCTTTTACAAGTGGAATCGTGTAATATATAAACGTGTGGTCAACTTTATTGACATTTATTCACTTTGTATATAATCTTTGAAATTTATATAAATTTTATGTATCAAAAGTTCACTCCCCTTCATTGCTGTGAAGTATTCTATAGTATTGTATAGACATAGCATAGACATATCCGTTTGACCGTTCATTCTTTGAAGGACATTTGTGTTGTTTTCAGTTTTCCCTATTACAAATTAGGTTGCTAAGGACATTTGTGGACATCCTTTTTTATGAACTTTAATCTTCATTTCTTGCTCACTTATGGCAGAGATGTAGACTCTGAGAGGTATTCCTCTACTAGAAGAAAAATGACCACACACACACCAAAAAAATTGGCAAGTGTCACTCTTTCTCAGTGTGTTGGAACAATAGGTAGTTACAGGAACTGTTAGATACTATTATGAACTGAAAAGATTTTTCTGGGGACTTCCCTGGTGGAACTCCATGATCCCAATATAAGAGACCTGGGTTCAATCCCTGGTTGGGGATCTGGATCCCAAATGCCACAACAAAGATCGAAGATCCTGTGTGCCGTAACTAAGATGCAGTGCAGTCAAATGAGTAAATAAATGTTTCCTTAAAAAGAAAAGCTTGAAGACCAGCAGAGTTTGAGAGCTGGAGGGTTAAAGGAAATGGATGCTAGTCTTCTCAGTCATGTCCAACTCTTTGCGACCCCATGAACTGAAGCATACCAGGATCCTCCATCCATGGAACTCTCCAGGCAAGAACACTGCAGTGGGCAGCCGTTCCCTTCTCCAGGAGATCTTCCCAACCCAGAGATGGAACCCAGGTCTCCACTATTACAGGCAGATTCTTTACCAATTCTTTATTCTGAGCTACAAGGGAAGTCCAAGAATACAGGAGTGGGTAGTCTATCCACTCTCTAGAGGATTTTCCCAACCCAGGAATTGAACTGGAGTTTCCTGCATTGTAGGAGGATTCCCCACCAGCTGAGCCACCAGGGAAACCCTTGCTCTTAAAGGGGATGTGCAAAATCACACACTGGGAATCCCAGCACAGAGGCAGTAATTTGAAAGGAGCCTGGGTCAAACTCCTTTGCTAATCCAGGAGAGCATCCCAGAGAGGCAGGAGGCAACAAAGACTTCCCTGGGGGATAAACACCGTTGGCCTCCACTCTGGGGAGCTCCTTCTACCAGGAGAACACAGGAACATTACTCTGAAGTCCTCCTTTAGCCCATTAGTGCAGGGACCTAGTGCCAGTCACCAGCAGACTTGTTTCCTCAGGCAAGAACGACAAAGCCAAAATAAACAAATGAAACTATTAAAATTAAAAAGCTTTTAAACCAGGAAGGAAACTATCAACGAAACAAAAAATCAGCCTAATGAATGGGAGTAGATATTTGCATATGATATATCTGATAAGGGGTTAACATCCAAAATATACAAAGAACTCACAGAGTCCAACAACAACAAAAAAAAAAACCAAGCAACTCAATTAAATGAGCAGAGGTATCAAACAGACATTTTTTTTTTTTTTTTTCCATGCAGTGTCTGTGTGACTGTGTCTTTCTTAACCCCAACACCTGCAACCATGGAATGCGTTAACCTCTGGGGACTTGCTGCTCCTGGAGATAGCCACTGTTAAGCTCTTTACTGTCCTTCACGCAATGGGAAGTTTCCCTTGCTCAACAGTATACATGGTTTAGATCTAGGCAAAGTTATACATCCTACTCTTTCTGTTCCTTACGTACCTTTAGAATCCAACCTGTCTCAACATTATCTACATTTCCTGTGTAAACATTTATATCTGCTACAAATGAATATTTCTTTGTCTTCAAAGCCACACATCTGGTGACTATATATCTGGTACAGGATCTTTGGGCTGGGGAGTTCAAAGTGAGACTCTGACCTGGTGCTTCTTGGGCAGGACCCCCATACTTGTGCCTGTCCTCCTCTTCTTTATACTTTTATTCGTGAAAAGTCTTGTTTGCTAGTTTTCATGTTGTTTCCTTAGATAATTGTTGTATAAACAGTTGCAATTTTGATGTGCCCACGGGAGGAAGTGAGCTCAGGATCTTCATACTCTACCATCTTGACCACTTCCCTCATATTGATTTTCATATAAAAATATCTTGGAGATGTACATATTTATGTATAAAATACATTTTGATAATTGTTATATGGGTATATTCTTAAGTGATAGAGATATAGAACAACTTGATATATCTACTTGATACTTTATATCCATACTTGATATATGGAAAGATATATTTTCCCTATTACTGTCTTAAACTAAACACAGCAAGTCTGATCTCTTTAAATGAAAGACAGTTATCAAGCCAAGAAACAATGATCATTTTTGTTTAGTATAGAGGTCACCCCAATAATAAAATTGTTTTGCCTCATTTATTTATAAATCACAAAAAAAAAAAAAAGGGAAAAGCTTGTTCTGGGGAGAAGTCACTTCCTAGAATGAGCAAAAGTGCCAAGTGGGAATGTGAGTCCCATAGTGTCAAATTAGTATATTCTGAAGAGAATCATGAAACAGAAATGTATATGAAACATTCTGGCATACACATTTTATAAAGGAGCCTTCATGTTTGAAAATAGTGTGACAGCCAAATCTGCAGGCTAGATTTTTTAACCAGAGGCCACCTTTATTTTTTTAACCAAAAAAACAAAGAACTCTATTTAACTTCATGACTTCACTGAATTTACCTATGTATTGATATGTTTTCCATTGTGTCTGTTTCATTTTTGAATTTGTTGCTTGATGGACTGTATTTAATTGGCTACTGAAACCATTCATTCATTCAGTAACTAGAGTGGACCTTCCACGGGTCATTTGATTTGCTCTGTGAATATACAGTGAACTGGAGGTAAAGCCCTAGGCTTTCTGTTCTCAGGACTTTCCTTGTGTCTCAGACAGTAAAGAATCTGACTGCATCATGAGGCCTGGGTTCAATCCCTGGGTCAGGAAGATTGTCTGGAGAAGGAAATGACTTCTCATATTCTTGTGTGGACAGAGGAGCATGGTGGGATACAGCCCATGGACTCACAAAGAGTCTGCTTTCATAGAGTGTGTAACCTTGTGGGATGTTTATACACTGGCAGCTGAGAGTGAGTTTGGGTCTATTGATAAGATTTTTCTGACCACACATTCTATTCATATTTATTAATTAACTTCTTACATTTATATATAGGATGATATCTGATTCAAAAAAATCAAAAAAACAGAGTTCTGACTTTGGTTGAAAAATCAGAAACTCAGATATGTCTGATCTCACTTTTCAGCCAAGGGAGGTCAGTTGGAGATGAAGAATAGCCACCACAAAAGGCAGGACAGGAACCCTTCTAGCTAGCATTTCTCATTTATGTGAACTGCCTGGCCTCTATGAACAAGTGAGTTTGCTACCTCTGGGTTAGTGAGAGAGAAAACATTAAGAAAGCTATAAATATTTTAAACTTTAGCTTCTCAAAATTATCCTAATAGTTGTTTGTTCCCTCTAGGGAAATTACCTCTAAACTTGAGTTGTGGTCATCATGGATAGTTGCATAGAAACTAAGGTTCTTGAGCATATTCTGTATGACTGGGTCCATGTATATACCTGCTCTGATATTTAATTTCTCAATCCTTGGTAAGACATCAGTCTTAACATTCATAGTCAGGAAAAACTGAATATATGGAAAACCAACAGAAATGCATAATTTTTAATCTATTTTCTAATGTCAATGAAAACTCCTAGGCTGTGCTAGATTGGAACTTAGAGAAGGCTTCTTGGATAAAGATCATAAGTCCAAGGTCTATATTCCAGACATAACATGATCAACTGAGAGTTATCTCTTTAAGTTTGTCAAGGATATACCCATTGCTATAGGTTAATATTTGGAATAAGGGGACAAAATATCTGTGACTATAGAAAAGAATAATAGGATGTCTTCCAAAGAAAGGAAATATTAAGACATTGTTGACTCTGTGAAGGAATGCTTTTGAAAGAGATGACATAATGTCAATATTACCACATACTTTTATTTTTGAGTTGATGTGTTGCTTTCTCAGACAATCATAAAATGGCAACAAATGATCAAGTCCCAGGGCATCATCAATGAACATTGCTCCATATACTGTGCTGTATTTCTCATGTTTCATAACATTCTAAAGTTCATAAACCTCAAGAGAATATATTAAAAGTCTTGATTTTTCTTTAATATAAGACACCTAACAACAAAAAAGGGAGGTTTTATTTTTTTTCCCAAGAAAAAGGCTACTTGAAATACACTACTTGATTCATACATGAACTAATCTTGGAAGGAATATTTGTTTTTTGTTTTTTTTCATAACCTGGCCTTATGACAAGGGTTAGGAAGAAGAAAAAGTTGCCTAAGGCATTTACAAGCCCTACAAAGACTTTATTAAAAAGAAAAATACCCACAGATTTACAACCAATCCATCTAGATCACTTGCCATGTTGTGTCAGCTCTCATGGGGGACCTGTAACTTGAGAGATTTAATAGCAAAAAGGCACGAAAGCAAACTTTGCAACACAAAGCATAAACCATTTAAAGATACAAAGTGTCCTTATACATACATAAAAGAACAGTCAGAAAAGTCCAAAAATTGAATTTGCCTTTACCTAGATCAATGAGTACTCAGTCCAGCTGGTCCTTTAAATGTTTACTGAAATCACAACTTGCACTACAATTATTATTATTACTTTACACATTCCATTTATAACATCATCAAAGCTTGCAATCAAAGGAAATGATTTGCCAATTCTTCTCTAAGTCATTTTTGGTGATGTTAGAGTTGACAAAGATGTCTCAAGACTGTTAAACTCATTGGATGATAGATCCTTTCATTCTCTCATTTAAAATACTGCACTAAGTACATAAAACCCACCACATGGCTTAGAGATCTGAGGGATTTATTGTCTCTATTTTTCCCCCAAAATTTACAGCTCAGAACCTATTTAACCATTGATTTCTGTAGTCAGGCTGATCTGTTATGTTAAAAGCATATTATGTAAAACCATCTCGGGCCACGTTGTTGCTCTTCCTGTGGTAGGTTAGAATTCTAAAATGGTAAGAAGAGTTCTGCCCACTTGTGTATCTATCTTGTGCAGTCTTGTTCCATTGCATGTGAGTAGGATGTGTGAACATCATCAGATTTCACTTCCGATACCAATCAGGTAGACAAATCTGCTAAATCTGAGTTAATTTTAAAAGAAAAATTAACCTGATTGGGCCTGGTTTAGTTGGGTGAACCTTTTAAAAGAGGGACTAGGCTCTTCCTGAGGAGGAAATTTAGAAGCAGAAGACATTTTTCTTACTTTTCTTGAAGAAGAAAACTTGTGTTTTGAGAGGGCCTCTGGTGAGGCCACATGGCAAGGACTTGAGTATGGCCTTCAGGAGATTAGTGTGGCCCTTAGAAAACAGCTGGCAAGACAATGGGAACCTCAGTCACGTATCTGCAGGGCACTGAATTCTTCCAACACTCATAGGGGTTTGGAAGAGCACTTTGAGCTACAAATATGAGAGCCTCCTGGATAATACTTTATTTGTAGCTGTGGAAGATAGGGAGCAGAGACCCTAGTCAAGTCTTGCTAGACATTTGCCTTAAAGAACTCTTACAGGAGATAATAAATAGATGCTGTATTAAATGGCTAAATTTGTGGTGATTTGTTATGCAGCAAAGAAAACTAAAACAATTACATCCAAATGCCCTTGACCATTTTTTACTTGATTCCTATCCATGTTTCCAGTCCCACCTTTGTCATGAAGTAACCAGTTTCTCATGTTTTACCAACTTTAGCAAACTTGTCTCTGCCTGGGACAGAGCATTTGATATAAATAGGCTTTTAATATTTCTGTCACAACTTATAGCCTCAGTTAAGAAGAATGTGACTTCAGCACAGGGACCCTCTCATACACATCTTTATGCTCCCTTTCCAGAACATAATACAGTTACTAGCTATTAGAGATACTCAATAAATATTTTGTTAAATTACTAATATTTTCACTGTTGCAATATACCATTGCTGTTATAGCATGATTCAAATTATCCCTGGGATTCTGAATTAAATAAGGAATCAACTGGTAGGGTGAAATTTTGGATTTCAAAATAATGCATCAGAAAACTCAATCTATATCAATTCAGCAGGAAAAAAGCACCGCAAAACTTCTGAACCCCAAACTTATACTAACTCATGTAAAATTCTCTAGGGGTCATTTTCAAACAGGAAAGGAGATTTGTATAGGACTGCTTTCATGTGTGCAGATTTAGGAGATAGCACAGAAAGGCACTATGACAGACACATGTACTGCTGATAGGCAGGCACATGCCCAGGTGGCAATGTCTTCTTTAAAGCAGCAATAGTAGTGAAGTAACCTGCTTAAAACTCAACAGCTTCTAACCACAGCCACCTGGTTTATAATTACAGACTTTATTATAAATAGATAAAAGCTTTGAGTGATTAGTTATTGTGTACAAAGTATTCAACCGTGAACCACCTGATTTTCACGTTCTCTGTACCTTCTCCTTCCTTTGATACATCCTAGCTATTAATAGATAAACACCTGTTTCCTGATAGTTTTCCCAGTTATAGAGACATCCATTTATATAAAAACAGCTGGAAGAGAGGTCCTTGTGAAGGACAACCAACTCCAATTCTCAGCATCACAAAGCTTTCTGCTATTGCTCCTGATGGAAGCAGTTAAGCCTGCCTTGCAACACTCCTGCACAAGCTACAACATAGTGAAGCTAGAGATAGTCTTTAACTGCTGTGGGAGGATTAAGAAAATCCTGCCGCAATAAGGCAAGGATTTTCATTTGATCGTAGAAACAAACAAACAAACAAAAAAATGTTTCTAAATCCACAAGTGAATGACAAGCTGAAAATCAGGAACTAGGTGGCAAGCATTAACCGTCTCCCTTTCATGTCTCTTTTCAGCCCCTGCACACACCTACAACCTTCCCTTCCTGATACACAAATGCAGGGGGCATCTGACTCCAGTGATAAACTGGGAGCAGCTAATGATGATAGGAAATGAAAGTGACAATGAGAGTCTGTGGTTGTTTGATAACTTCAGTGCAATGAATGGTGGCCACAGAGTTTCCTGTCAACAAGTGTCAGTATAGAAAAATAAGAAAGCAATCAAAGCAGTAAATGACATTTCAGGGCATTTCAGAGAAACCCAGGATTTCATGCTCAACAAAAGCATCTGTTTAATATTCTTTATAGAAACTATCACTCACCCTGAAAAGAATCATCAGGATAAAGGTGAGGTGGGTGGACTTGAACCTCCACAGGAAGATGCGCTGGATGGTGGAAAACTAGACTAAATGACATCAATGGTCACATCCAATGTAACAGTTCCAGAAATGATACAGGATGTAGGGTTAGGACATTGACCCTAATGCAAATCCCATTAGTAATTTAATTATGTGACCTTAAATCAGTTCATTTACTTCTCTATGCCTTAATTCCTCCTTATGTAAAACTGCTACTTTCCCTTTGGCCCTTAAATCAGAACTCTGATAGATGTATGAGGCACAGCACAATGATCTGCAATGTTAGAGGCACTGGAATCAACATGAATATAATACTGAGAAGATTTTCTTGGCTGGGTGAACATGCTCGCATTTCACAATAGTTACTTCTCATCTTTCTCCTAAGAACTCCCTCTTTCAAGTCAGAGTTATTGGCATGTTCTCCTTTGAATCTGGAGTTAACCTTCCCTCTTGACTTGTACCATTCTGAGTTTCTGATTTCTACTTTCAGCTTCTTCAGCTAAAGGCCTAGCTCCCTCTTCCCTGGTAGGTAACCCTCCAATGCCCTCATTCCAGTGAGTTCCTCTCGACTCAGAAAAACATAAACCTACACTTCATGGTTTAGCCTTTCTCCTTGAAATGCTCCGCTTCCCCTTTTTCTCCTTAAAAAATAAAATGCTATAGAGAAATATGACTATAATTAACAACTGAAAAAAATATCTGGGCTTGAACTGAAGTGGGAAATCACAGAGGTTAGTTACTTATTTTCTCATGCATTTACCATTTGTTCTCTTTTCTCAGGGAAGTTGAAAGACCTGAGGATCAAATGTAATAAGGCCCCATACTGTTTCTAAGAGTATTTACAGCATGCAAAGTAGAAGGCAGTACATTGCTTATATTTAAATTTGTTTTCACTCATCTGAACTATTACACAGTATGCCATCCCTAAACCTTTTATAATAAGGAACACACGTTTCTCAGCCACGAACGGGAATGAAATGTCCAGCAATTTGAGCTCCCTGCTACTTCGGAGGTGACAAAATATATATATCTATCCAATCCATTCTACTGATCTGGTGCCAGCATTAGGAGGAACTGCCTAGGGCAGAGACCTTCTGTTATATACATGTTCCTGGGAATTAGCAGGTGAACCAAATGGCCCATAGTGATGACAGCAACATCTTTCAATAGACTCAATCTTACTAAATGGATTCCCCCAAAAACATTTTCTCTTTCTGAAAATAACAACAGTGCTTTTAAAATTTAATTGATAGTACAAATGTTTGTTGCCATGTTAAAAAGAAAATTCCCAAGAATTCAAGGATCAGGTTATTAACAAATCATTTTCACTTATGGAAGATTGGATGCACAATCCACGTTCTACTAGGTATATTCATATTTTCACAAATCTTTTAAAGCTCTAACCTATAGCAAATTAGAAGAGTAACATCATGCTGGAGTAGCCATGGCCAGGAACTTAGCATTTATAAGATTAGATCTTAAAGATACAAAATAAGCAGAAAATTATTCAGTATCTGGGTCATTTTCACTCATTGAATTTGAAGCAAAGAGATCTCTGGGTTCTGGTATTAATCTGCTAAATAAATTGTTGCAGTCCCTAGAGCAGGTCATTTAATTTTTCTGGACTTAATTTTCCTTATTCAATAATGAAGGTTGCAGGTCTACACTTCATGGTTTAGCCTTTCTCCTTGAAATGCTCCGCTTCCCCTTTTTCTCCTTAAAAAATAAAATGCTATAGAGAAATATGACTATAATTAACAACTGAAAAAAATATCTGGGCTTGAACTGAAGTGGGAAATCACAGAGGTTAGTTACTTATTTTCTCATGCATTTACCATTTGTTCTCTTTTCTCAGGGAAGTTGAAAGACCTGAGGATCAAATGTAATAAGGCCCCATACTGTTTCTAAGAGTATTTACAGCATGCAAAGTAGAAGGCAGTACATTGCTTATATTTAAATTTGTTTTCACTCATCTGAACTATTACACAGTATGCCATCCCTAAACCTTTTATAATAAGGAACACACGTTTCTCAGCCACGAACGGGAATGAAATGTCCAGCAATTTGAGCTCCCTGCTACTTCGGAGGTGACAAAATATATATATCTATCCAATCCATTCTACTGATCTGGTGCCAGCATTAGGAGGAACTGCCTAGGGCAGAGACCTTCTGTTATATACATGTTCCTGGGAATTAGCAGGTGAACCAAATGGCCCATAGTGATGACAGCAACATCTTTCAATAGACTCAATCTTACTAAATGGATTCCCCAAATACATTTTCTCTTTCTGAAAATAACAACAGTGCTTTTAAAATTTAATTGATAGTACAAATGTTTGTTGCCATGTTAAAAAGAAAATTCCCAAGAATTCAAGGATCAGGTTATTAACAAATCATTTTCACTTATGGAAGATTGGATGCACAATCCACGTTCTACTAGGTATATTCATATTTTCACAAATCTTTTAAAGCTCTAACCTATAGCAAATTAGAAGAGTAACATCATGCTGGAGTAGCCATGGCCAGGAACTTAGCATTTATAAGATTAGATCTTAAAGATACAAAATAAGCAGAAAATTATTCAGTATCTGGGTCATTTTCACTCATTGAATTTGAAGCAAAGAGATCTCTGGGTTCTGGTATTAATCTGCTAAATAAATTGTTGCAGTCCCTAGAGCAGGTCATTTAATTTTTCTGGACTTAATTTTCCTTATTCATATAATGAAGAGGTTATAAGATAGTACTTAAGGTCTATTCACAAATTTATGACGTGTCTCAAGTTTAAAAGAAAGTTCTTTGCTTTCAAATCATGCTTGTAACATTCCTTGTATTTCTTGTATGTTTATAATACTGTAACTACCATTATCAGAAAAACTACCATTATTTACCATTAATAAAAATAGAAATAATACTTTATATTCAAATAATGTATTTTGATTGTTTGAAGTCATTTTGCATCTATTATTGCACAGAATACCTTCTGTGGTCAATGGTTTGGGAATAATTATTTCTATTTTAATTGTCATTTGTGTCCAGGGACATACAAGATGTTAGCAGCAAAATCTAGAACCAAGGTTTTCAACTTGAGATCTAATTCTCCATGTAAATTGTTTAGAAATGTATCTATTAGATCACAGCTCCAGCTAAGGAAATTTATCTTGAGCCATCTGCTTACTCCCTGCCATCTTCAAGATCTGGCCACGAGGTCTCTTGGTGTCATTTCTTAATTTCTTACCAACTGCATTCTTTGTGAGCTGTGAATGAGTTTTTCCAAGTTGTTTTGGTGAAGAGATTAGATGTGTATGTATCCACTGGAAATTTTCTTGGGAAAGGGTAGGACATTTCTTTATTTCGTTTTTTTTTTTTTTAAACACAGATATGCCTCTTATTTTCTATTTATTTAGAAATTGAAAAGTGCTGAATTATAAATTTTAGTACAAATGGGAGACATTTCTTCTATGTTGTTATTGCTCAGTTACCATCTGCTCTTCCGTGTTGCCACCCACAGTACTATATTGTGCTCTCTTGGATCAATTAACTGGATAAAGAACTACATTAGGATGAAGGTATTTTCCCTTTTGTCTGTATTATACTCCATAAGAAAGTGTTGGTGCTGCTCTATGATCCCTTTGGGTAGATAGGAGATATTCCTGGATAGTATATGAGACCATTCAGAAGATGTGTATTATACTAACATACTACCTCCTCCTCAGTGAGCATCTCTCTCAAAAATGGCCTTACATAATTATTACTACGATACCAGAAAATCTTGGAGAAGGGAATGGCTACCACTCCAATATACTTGCCTGGAGAATTCTGGGGACAGAGGAGTCCATGATTTCACAAAGAATTGAACACTACTGAGTGACTAACACACATGCACTTACACACACTCCAGAAAGCACAGAGTCACAGTAGTTCTGAAAACAAGCCCTCTGGATCAGTAGTATCAGCATCAGCATCCAAGGAAATCTGTTCAGAATGTGGATTCTTGGTTCCACACCAGACCTACTGAATTAGAAGCTCTGTGGATTAGTTCCAGAAATTTGTTGTTTTACAAGCCCTCCAGGTACTCTGAAGTATATTAAAGTATGGGAAACACTCTTAAAAGAAGTAATGGACAAGGAGTGAAATGACTTACGAGGATTTGGGAGCCATGGAAGGCAAAAAACTATTTGCTTTGCTTGCCTGTTTTATCTGAAACTCCTAAGATTCTGAGAATGGGGGTCAGGGTGTATGGAAATAACCTTTGAAAATCACATTTAGTATTAATCCATACCTTTGTCTCAACTAGGTCAGTAACCAGTTCCAATTTAGATCCGAAATTATCTTTCCAAAATATGGTGGTACGAGACATGTGGACGGCTGGTAGTAGTTGACAAAAGAATCCAATAAAGGGTGATAACCAAGTCCTCACAAATGAAGGAAAACTCTTATCTGTGAATGTGAACAAATCAGCTCATCATCTAGATGATAAAAGTATTTAATAATAAAGAAGTTCCAACAGGACTTAGGTTTCTGTGACAAATATTTCTATTATTGGAAGACCCTATCTTAAGGTATCTGACACCTTAGTTATTACTTAAATTAATTTAATTATATTGAGGTCAATTTTTATCTAAAGAGTGCAAAGAATAAAGACATTGAAGTAGTGACAGAATAGATTTTCATAAGAAAAGACTATGTGTATGTGTATATATATATATATATATATATATATATATATAATATGTAATAAAAATATATAACATATATAATATTTATAATAATTTGTGTTATATATTTCATTAACATTTAAATATGTATACTATGCTATAAAATTATATATTATGTATTATATAATCTATATGATATGTAATATATAATGAATATATAATTTTTTACATGAAATATATCCTATATTATATGCTGTATTTATTAAATACATATGATGTATAATATATATATCATACATGTTATATCTTAATATTAAAATGTATATCATATATGATGTATATAATGCATATTATGCTCATGCATTTAATATGTGCATTATGTATAATATATCATTCCATGTATAAATGTTTAATATATATAATATAAATAATATATGTAATTCTTATATATGATGCTATGTTACACTATATATGATATATGTTTTATATTAAATGTATATAACAAATAACATATGGTATATGTAAATGATGCATGTGTTATATATTGCATATTATTCTTATATATGTCATTGTATTGTATATTATCCTATTATTATTTATTATTAGATATTGATATTATATCATTATATATTGTCACATATCTTATGATATATCATTATGATATAGCTTTACCTATTGTTATGATATATTATGACATATAATATATACATTTTACATGTTATATGTCATATTATATATATCTGATATTATATTATATATGTATATAATATATATGATATACACACTATGTATATGTATATGTATCATGTAATATTACATAGTATATGATATATATTGCATATATGACACATTACAATTATGCATATATAATAAAACAAATATAATGTAATAATATAATAATGTGGCAAATATGACAGTATACATATATAATATACTTATTATATAATATATAATAAATGCTATAGCAAATATAATATATATAATATTATATATTGTGTATATGTAGCATATATTGTTCTCTATATATTATGAATTGCATAATATATAATATATATCACATTTATAAAATACATTATATATGCATTTTTTATATAATATATATTATATATAACATACAGATGTCTATAAGCATCACTCTTTTACAGAAGCAAACTAGAAGATAACATGGGTTTGAAAAATTTCTTTCAACACACATGTTTAATGCTCACCATCAAGTTTAGCTTCCAATTCGTATAATGATTATAAAAGTCATTTTACCTTTAATCTGAAACATAACCCAGTCTACTGAATAGTTGTCTGCTATACGTCCAAGAACACATCATATTAACATTTTCCTAGAGAATGCTTCCTTGGTCCCTTAAAAATCCATCTATCAAGCTAACTCAGGACATGAGGAACACATCATCAATTTGAGAATATTTGAAATCAACACTGGGAGTTGGCTCAGTAAGGAGTGAGAGTTTCCCTGGCATCTCTAACAGCTGGAAATGGAGATGGTCATCAAGCCAAAGGATCGTTCAATGTTTGTGTGGACTGAAAGGGATTTCCTTTCTCCTCTTTCTGCAAATACTGGTTGCAAAAATATAATAGCAGCAGAGGGAACAGGGAAAATGCATTTGCTCTTATGGAAAGCACTTAATCTTCAAACTTCTATTTTTCCAAAGACCTAAGATAGGCGTGTGAAATGTTTGCACTTCTACATGTTCTGAATAGGCTATATTTTTACAAGGTTTTTTTTACTACTATATTTTTAGTGCATTCCATGGACAATCATTGTCAGTTTGCTGAATAGGCAGAATACCAGGCACAAACTCAGAACTAATGAGTCAGATTCTGCATTTTTAACAAGATGCTTGTTGATTTTTACACACGTTAAAGTTTGTGACATTTTAAGCTGTAGGGCTATAAATCCTATTGGTCCTATTGTCTATAAGTCTATTGGTTTCTCTCCAGTTATTGTTTTCTCATGGCTACCTAAGTATTATATTCATCCAGGAACATGTTAAAGCTCTCAAGCCCCACTGAAAGACTGAATCAGAATGTCCATATATTTTTTAAAGGTGTTCCAATTTCTTTGGACCTAAGTACATTTGGGAAGGCTTCCTTGGGGGGTCAGCAGTAAAGAATCTGCCTGCCAAAGCAGGAGGCGTGGGTTTGGTTCAATCCCTGAGTCGGGAAGTTTCCCCAGAAAGGAAAATGGCTACCCACTCCAGTATTCTTTCCTGGAAAATCCCATGGACAGAGAAGCCTGGAATGCTACAGTCCATGGGGTCGGGAAAGGGTCAGACATGACTTAGCAATTAGACAACAACAACTTTTGGGAAATGGTTACTTTAGGCAGTTATGAAAGGTCTGATTCCACATTTGTACTCTATAGAAATCCAGTTGACAAACGATATATTGTCTTCTTTTATGTAAATTTTAAGTACATTTGGTTGTAACAAAATAAAATAAATGCCAAATAGGGAGGATAGGAAGAAATAAGAAAGTGACAACATTGGTAAGACAGACAAGGAGAACCATGACACAGACTGTGTGTGTGCATTAAGGTGGGTCCTTAAAGACTCACCTACATAAAGACATGTGTTCAAATCAATGAACCAAATCCCTCTCCAGATGGTGGGTACCTCCAAAGGTGCTTCAGACATGAAAGATTAAGACAGATTTCTTAATTTCAATCAACTGTATTGCCCTAATAAATATAAAACCTAAGATTTTTGTTTGTGTTTTAGTCTAAATGCCTGTATAAGATCGGGCTTTCTAAGCAGATTTTGAATCTGAGATTTACATGCAAGATGTTCACTGCAGATACACTCTGGTTCACTTAGTATTAGGCATAGGGAAGGTGAACCAGATGTAGTCACAACAAGAGCCATTACAGAAAAGGGACTCAGCTGAGACCTGTCAGCCACCCACACTTCGCAGTTGGAGGAATAAATGGTTCAGTTCTGAAGGCAAATCCAGGCAGCACCTTACATCATTCGTTACGATGAAAGCCAAAACAGTGGTAACTAAATTTTCCATTTTTAGATATTCAAGAAGCTGTTAGAAATGCCTTATGCTTGTCTTTACTGCGGAATCTTACTCAAAGAATAGTCAGTGCAATTTTGTTTGTATTCTATAGTTTCTCCTGCTGCTTGACAGCTTTTAAATAAACTGTTCCACATATTGATTGTTTGAGGAACTGCAAAGTACAGAACTTTTTTTAAAAAAATTCTATTTTATTTACAGATGAAGATTTTGTATTTTACCAGGGCTAAAAAAGCATTCCTGAGTCGGGAAGTTTCCCAGAAAGGAAAATGGCTACCCACTCCAGTATTCTTTCCTGGAAAATTGGACAGAGAAGCCTGGAATGCTACAGTCCATGGGGTCGGGAAAGGGTCAGACATGACTTAGCAATTAGACAACAACAACTTTTGGGAAATGGTTACTTTAGGCAGTTATGAAAGGTCTGATTCCACATTTGTACTCTATAGAAATCCAGTTGACATACGATATATTGTCTTCTTTTATGTAAATTTTAAGTACATTTGGTTGTAACAAAATAAAATAAATGCCAAATAGGGAGGATAGGAAGAAATAAGAAAGTGACAACATTGGTAAGACAGACAAGGAGAACCATGACACAGACTGTGTGTGCATTAAGGTGGGTCCTTAAAGACTCACCTACATAAAGACATGTGTTCAAATCAATGAACCAAATCCCTCTCCAGATGGTGGGTACCTCCAAAGGTGCTTCAGACATGAAAGATTAAGACAGATTTCTTAATTTCAATCAACTGTATTGCCCTAATAAATATAAAACCTAAGATTTTTGTTTGTGTTTTAGTCTAAATGCCTGTATAAGATCGGGCTTTCTAAGCAGATTTTGAATCTGAGATTTACATGCAAGATGTTCACTGCAGATACACTCTGGTTCACTTAGTATTAGGCATAGGGAAGGTGAACCAGATGTAGTCACAACAAGAGCCATTACAGAAAAGGGACTCAGCTGAGACCTGTCAGCCACCCACACTTCGCAGTTGGAGGAATAAATGGTTCAGTTCTGAAGGCAAATCCAGGCAGCACCTTACATCATTCGTTACGATGAAAGCCAAAACAGTGGTAACTAAATTTTCCATTTTTAGATATTCAAGAAGCTGTTAGAAATGCCTTATGCTTATCTTTACTGCGGAATCTTACTCAAAGAATAGTCAGTGCAATTTTGTTTGTATTCTATAGTTTCTCCTGCTGCTTGACAGCTTTTAAATAAACTGTTCCACATATTGATTGTTTGAGGAACTGCAAAGTACAGAACTTTTTTTAAAAAAATTCTATTTTATTTACAGATGAAGATTTTGTATTTTACAGTCTAAAAAAAGCCCCAAGTGTGTCTGAAATTAAGTAGGCTATTAACCTTAACATCATTTTCCTTAACTTTTTTTGTAAGACTATGATTCATGTCATAATTTTCTGAAGGTGCTCACTTTCCAGATTGGATTGTTAATTTATGTTTATTATAGAGACTGTGGTATAATGTTTTATCTTAATTAGTATTTTTATGCTTATGATTTTAAATATGTATATAGCTAGTTTTTATGCTGTTTCCCTTTCTAACATAACTAAGGTTAAATGTTTCCTTTCAAGAAAGGAAATTTATATTCAAATTAAAAGTAATTACAGATACTTTATCAAAAATAAAGCAATTGGTAGTTGTACAAATAAACATCTTCTCTATAGCAATAAAAGGCAGACTGGATAAACCTCTGAGTTTATGATTCTGATGGTGGTTCTTTCATAGGAAAAAAATATATGTTTTATTTATAGAATATATTTGCTAACAAAGGATCATATATCTTTATTTCATAGTGGTATCTTTATTCCCCTATTTCCCCCCCAAAAGCTTGTTGATTGGCCTTTCATTCATAGTATCCAGAAAGTAGATGCAAATTATATAAGCAGATTATAAAATGTTGGGTATATTTTTTTCTTTTTAACTCAGTGCTTTCACAATGACTTGAGTAGTTGTCAAAATGTGCATGTGATTAAATTGTATTAGCTATTCTTTTCTTGCTAGATATTACAACAAGTGCCAGAGCTACAATGAATGAATGAATGAATAAATACATGAATGAATCTTGGTCCACAAGTGGTTCAAATTCTAGTGAACAAATTGTGTTGAGGTCAGGTGATTAGGAAAATCAGCAGAATTGAACAAATGTTCCATTTGCCATTTATTTTGGTTGTCAAGAAGTAGCTACTACATCAACTATAACTTTAGAGAGATTTGCTTCAAAGAACAGATGAACAGTTCATTTAGATATCAAAATTTCACCCAAAAATAAACACTTAAATCCACATTTAACTTAAAAATAAATAAGATAATATATTTAATGACTTTTTAAAATAAGAACATTATTTTACTTCTGGGTTTAAGTTTATGTTCAAAGTGTTAGGAATCTGAGACACAGACTAAAGAAAAAGGCCCTGTTTCCATACTCACCAAAGTTGGACAACACCTGATTCCTGGTGAATAAGAACAAAGGAGAGACAATAGAACTTTTTTAGTCCATTGAGTTAGGAAGGAGTTGGTAGAGTCTGAATGGATGGCCTATGTTTCTAGGGGACATTTTTTAACATCCAATACTGATGTATATGTATTTGTGTGTGTGCGTGCATATGTGTGTGTGTACTTGTACTCCATGCAGGGACTGACTGTGAGGCCTAGACGGTGGTGGTGGTTTTGCTCTTGAAGGAATTTGCAGCATCCTGTCCAACGGAGCACAGTTATCACTAATCATGAGCAGCTCTGCTCTGGACTGTAATAAAATATTCAATTTTTTAAAAAAAGCAATAAAAGGCAGACTGGATAAACCTCTGAGTTTATGATTCTGATGGTGGTTCTTTCATAGGAAAAAAATATATGTTTTATTTATAGAATATATTTGCTAACAAAGGATCATATATCTTTATTTCATAGTGGTATCTTTATTCCCTATTTCCCCAAAAGCTTGTTGATTGGCCTTTCATTCATAGTATCCAGAAAGTAGATGCAAATTATATAAGCAGATTATAAAATGTTGGGTATATTTTTTTCTTTTTAACTCAGTGCTTTCACAATGACTTGAGTAGTTGTCAAAATGTGCATGTGATTAAATTGTATTAGCTATTCTTTTCTTGCTAGATATTACAACAAGTGCCAGAGCTACAATGAATGAATGAATGAATAAATACATGAATGAATCTTGGTCCACAAGTGGTTCAAATTCTAGTGAACAAATTGTGTTGAGGTCAGGTGATTAGGAAAATCAGCAGAATTGAACAAATGTTCCATTTGCCATTTATTTTGGTTGTCAAGAAGTAGCTACTACATCAACTATAACTTTAGAGAGATTTGCTTCAAAGAACAGATGAACAGTTCATTTAGATATCAAAATTTCACCCAAAAATAAACACTTAAATCCACATTTAACTTAAAAATAAATAAGATAATATATTTAATGACTTTTTAAAATTATAACATTATTTTACTTCTGGGTTTAAGTTTATGTTCAAAGTGTTAGGAATCTGAGACACAGACTAAAGAAAAAGGCCCTGTTTCCATACTCACCAAAGTTGGACAACACCTGATTCCTGGTGAATAAGAACAAAGGAGAGACAATAGAACTTTTTTAGTCCATTGAGTTAGGAAGGAGTTGGTAGAGTCTGAATGGATGGCCTATGTTTCTAGGGGACATTTTTTAACATCCAATACTGATGTATATGTATTTGTGTGTGTGCGTGCATATGTGTGTGTGTACTTGTACTCCATGCAGGGACTGACTGTGAGGCCTAGACGGTGGTGGTGGTTTTGCTCTTGAAGGAATTTGCAGCATCCTGTCCAACGGAGCACAGTTAACACTAATCATGAGCAGCTCTGCTCTGGACTGAGGTAACCAAAGAATGGTGGTGTGGGGAATGTAAGCTTCCAGAACAAGACATAAATTACACAATTGTAACACTCATTTCTCCTCCAAAGGACTGAGAATGAGTTAATCTCTTATTGAAAATTGAGCTAGGAGAATTTTTGACTCTCATTTGTAACTCACATAGAATACTGGGTTTATTGTATGCTCCAGTAAGTCCTCTGCCCTCCCCAGGGTTCTGAAGTGTCCTGAAAAAGAAGTTCACATTCCTCTTAGCCCTTCTCCCTTTGCCACCTGTTCTGTCATCATTCCTACCACTAGATGCCTTAGGTTGCTCCTGTTATAAGATGGCTGACAACCTCTAGGAAGGGAGCACTTCCCTTACCCAGCAGTTCACAAGGAGGTAAGAGTGTTCTTTTAGTCATGAGAAGATATTTGAAAGGTACGCAGGTCCTCTATATTTAGGAGATCAGTTTCTTGATATTCAAATGTCATGTGAAATTTCTTTGAGGATATCAATTTGCTGAGAATGGCCCTACATTCAAAACAGTCCTTTTAGTCACGTTACAAAAAAAATACACATCTGTCTGCCATCCAAAACCTAAAGTTGATTAAAAAAACAATCTAGTGTGAGTCAAAATCAAAACACTGGGAGATGTAGCTCCCTTTACAAATTAATCAAAACTTGCCTTATTTCACAGTCTTTTTCGTATTTCTGTTAAAAAGTAATGTGTGGCTGGCATTAAAAACAAGTCATGGGCTTCCCTGGTGGTTCAGTGGGTGGAGAGTCTGCCTTGCAGTAAGGGTGCACAGGTTTGATCCCTGGCCCAGGAAGATCCCACTATGTCGTGCAGCTGCTGGAACTGTGTGTCCAACTGTGAGCTAGCACTCTGGAGCGCATGCTCCCAGAGCCAGTGCTCTGCTACTAGAGAGGCCACTACAATGGGAAGCCCACATAGGCCAAAGAATAAAGATAGATGAAAATAAATACATAAATAGCCAATAAAAGAGGCCAATTTTTTTTTAAAAGTCATTTGGAAATGTTGGATTTCCCTGAATTCAAAGTAATATAAGTTATTGCCACTGATTATTTTAAATTGAAATGGAATGTTTTCTGATACATAAAATTTCTAGATACCATTGAATAAAACTAAAAATATAAAAGTTTTATGTGATTTCTTTCAGATTTAGTGTACTATATTTAGTAAGGTAGTTAAAATCCTTTTTATCAAGATACAGAGTTTTTATTCTAATTAAAGTCAAACCTCATCATAATTTATTTTTCGTCTACAATCTTTTAACTTTCTATTGTTAAAAATAATCTTACTTAAAACTATAGCCAAGATTTTTCATATCTTATTATGAATATGCAAATAAGAGTACATAAATTTAAAATTTATTTTATGCACTACCCAAGTACAAAGCTTGAGAATAAGATGGCTGACAACCTCTAGGAAGGAGCACTTCCCTTACCCAGCAGTTCACAAGGAGGTAAGAGTGTTCTTTTAGTCATGAGAAGATATTTGAAAGGTACGCAGGTCCTCTATATTTAGGAGATCAGTTTCTTGATATTCAAATGTCATGTGAAATTTCTTTGAGGATATCAATTTGCTGAGAATGGCCCTACATTCAAAACAGTCCTTTTAGTCACGTTACAAAAAAAATACACATCTGTCTGCCATCCAAAACCTAAAGTTGATTAAAAAAACAATCTAGTGTGAGTCAAAATCAAAACACTGGGAGATGTAGCTCCCTTTACAAATTAATCAAAACTTGCCTTATTTCACAGTCTTTTTCGTATTTCTGTTAAAAAGTAATGTGTGGCTGGCTTTAAAAAACAAGTCATGGGCTTCCCTGGTGGTTCAGTGGGTGGAGAGTCTGCCTTGCAGTAAGGGTGCACAGGTTTGATCCCTGGCCCAGGAAGATCCCACTATGTCGTGCAGCTGCTGGAACTGTGTGTCCAACTGTGAGCTAGCACTCTGGAGCGCATGCTCCCAGAGCCAGTGCTCTGCTACTAGAGAGGCCACTACAATGGGAAGCCCACATAGGCCAAAGAATAAAGATAGATGAAAATAAATACATAAATAGCCAATAAAAGAGGCCAATTTTTTTTTAAAAGTCATTTGGAAATGTTGGATTTCCCTGAATTCAAAGTAATATAAGTTATTGCCACTGATTATTTTAAATTGAAATGGAATGTTTTCTGATACATAAAATTTCTAGATACCATTGAATAAAACTAAAAATATAAAAGTTTTATGTGATTTCTTTCAGATTTAGTGTACTATATTTAGTAAGGTAGTTAAAATCCTTTTTATCAAGATACAGAGTTTTTTATTCTAATTAAAGTCAAACCTCATCATAATTTATTTTCTCGTCTACAATCTTTTAACTTTCTATTGTTAAAAAATAATCTTACTTAAAACTATAGCCAAGATTTTTTCATATCTTATTATGAATATGCAAATAAGAGTACATAAATTTAAAATTTATTTTATGCACTACCCAAGTACAAAGCTTGAGAATAACATTTTTGTGTGTCACAGCATTATTTCTTGGAGACTTGGATTCAGGAGTTCCTGGGAGATTACTTACGGTCTGTTTTTGTTTGTGTGTCTTCCACCTAAATATCTGTGTCCTATTGAATACAGACAGGGCAGATGGTAACTCTGTTACGTTCTGGGTTTGGCCTTGGCGTGGTTCTTTCAGCAGTGGTAATTAGTCTTGTACTATTCCTTGCTGCAATGGTATCTAGAAGGCATTATTTCACTGGGGCGCTTTCTAAGCTCTTTAAATTTACCCTGGCAAAGGGATTCTGTATGGGAGTATCACCCTCTAGCCCTTTATGTCTCCACTGGAAATAAAGAGAGGATGGGTACAGGCCAGCAAACCACATTCTGGCTCAATCTGATCATTCTCAACACTTCTAAATGCCATGTGCTGAAGGAGGAGCAATGATCCTTTAGAATTGTGCCCTCAATTCTGGTCATACTTCTATACTCCAAGAGATGGAGGTTGTGATATCATACAGTTAGTCCCTGGGAGAAGATTTGACTCACCAAGTCTTTGTCACAAATAGGAAACATTCTTCTCCTCTCCTCTCAAGGTCATCCAGGAGGGATTTTTGAATACTAATTTTGGTATAGGAAGACATTTCCAATTTGGGGTATTTGCTAAGGCAAAATTAATAAGTAGGCATGGGCAAGATTGAAGTCTAACTTTTTAGAAGTTTGTGTAAGAGCAAAATGAGGTTTTATGAGAACCTTTAAGAACAATTTTCAGTTCAATTCAATTCAGTAAACCATTCATGTCTGACTCTGTGACCATATGGATTGCAGCATGCCAGATTTTTCTTCCTTTCACCATCTCTTGGAGCTTGCTCAAGCTCATGTCCATTAACTCAGCGATACTGATCTCATCATCTATTATCCCTGTCTCCTTTTATCCTCTATTCTTCCCAGCATCAGGTTCTTTTCCAATGAGTTGTTTCTTTGCATCAAGGTGGCCAAAATATTGGAGCTTGAGCATTAGCCCATTCTCCGAAAGCATTTCTTTAGATGACGTGTGATTTCCTACCCAAGTACAAAGCTTGAGAATAACATTTTTGTGTGTCACAGCATTATTTCTTGGAGACTTGGATTCAGGAGTTCCTGGGAGATTACTTACGGTCTGTTTTTGTTTGTGTGTCTTCCACCTAAATATCTGTGTCCTATTGAATACAGACAGGGCAGATGGTAACTCTGTTACGTTCTGGGTTTGGCCTTGGCGTGGTTCTTTCAGCAGTGGTAATTAGTCTTGTACTATTCCTTGCTGCAATGGTATCTAGAAGGCATTATTTCACTGGGGCGCTTTCTAAGCTCTTTAAATTTACCCTGGCAAAGGGATTCTGTATGGGAGTATCACCCTCTAGCCCTTTATGTCTCCACTGGAAATAAAGAGAGGATGGGTACAGGCCAGCAAACCACATTCTGGCTCAATCTGATCATTCTCAACACTTCTAAATGCCATGTGCTGAAGGAGGGGAGCAATTATCCTTTAGAATTGTGCCCTCAATTCTGGTCATACTTCTATACTCCAAGAGATGGAGGTTGTGATATCATACAGTTAGTCCCTGGGAGAAGATTTGACTCACCAAGTCTTTGTCACAAATAGGAAACATTCTTCTCCTCTCCTCTCAAGGTCATCCAGGAGGGATTTTTGAATACTAATTTTGGTATAGGAAGACATTTCCAATTTGGGGTATTTGCTAAGGCAAAATTAATAAGTAGGCATGGGCAAGATTGAAGTCTAACTTTTTAGAAGTTTGTGTAAGAGCAAAATGAGGTTTTATGAGAACCTTTAAGAACAATTTTCAGTTCAATTCAATTCAGTAAACCATTCATGTCTGACTCTGTGACCATATGGATTGCAGCATGCCAGATTTTTCTTCCTTTCACCATCTCTTGGAGCTTGCTCAAGCTCATGTCCATTAACTCAGCGATACTGATCTCATCATCTATTATCCCTGTCTCCTTTTATCCTCTATTCTTCCCAGCATCAGGTTCTTTTCCAATGAGTTGTTTCTTTGCATCAAGGTGGCCAAAATATTGGAGCTTGAGCATTAGCAACAATTCTTCCAGTGAATATTTAGGACTGATTTCCTTTAGGATTGACTGATGTGATTTCCTTCAAGCCCAGGGGACCCTCAAGAGTCTTCTCCAACACAGAGGCATTAATTCTTTGGCAGAATTCTTTGGCAGCCTTTTTCTGGCCCAACTCTCACATCCATACATGACTACTGGGAAAACTATAGATTTGAATATACAGACTTTAGTCTGCAAAGCGATGTCTGTGCTTTTTAATACTCTGTCTAGGTTTGTCATAGCTTTTCCTTCTAGGAGCAAGTGTCTTTTAATTTCATGGCTGCAGTCACCCATCTGCAGTGATTTTGAAGTCCAAGAAAATAAGATCTGTCCCTGTTTCCATTGTTTGCCCTATCTATTTGCCATGAAGTTATGGGACCAGGTGACATGATTTTAGTTTTCTGAATGTTGAGTTTTAGGCCATCTTTTTCATTCTTCTCTTCTCCAGCTTTTTCACCATCATCAAGAGGCTCTTTAGGTTCTCTTTGCTTTCTTCCAGAGGGATGGTGCCATCTATGTACCTTAGGTTATTGATATTTCTCCTAGACATCTTGATTCCAGCCTGTGCCTCATCTAGACTGGCATTTTGCATGATATACTCTGCATGTAAATTAAATAAGCAAGGTGACAATATACAGCCTTGATATACTCCTTTCCCAATTTGGAACCAGTCCATTGTTCCATGTCTGGTACTATTGCTTCGTGTCCTGCATACAGGTTTCATCAGAAGATAGGAAAGGTGGTCTGGTATTCCCATCTCTTTCAGAATTTTCCAGTTTGTTGTGATCCACACCGTCAAAGGCTTTGGCATGATCAATGAAGCAGAGGCAGATGTTTTTTCAGGAATTCCCTTGCTCTTTTTATCATCCAATGGGTGTTGGCAACTTGATTTCTGGTTTCTCTGCCTTTTCTAAATCCAGCTTGTACATTTGGATTTTCTCAATCTATGTACTGTTTAAGCCTAGCTTAGAGGACTTTGAACATTAATTTGCTACTATTTGTAGTATATTATTTTTTCACTTTTTTTTTTTTTTTGGCCACTTCTATTGGTCTTTCATTTATTTATTTTCATCCACCCCTGTTCTTTGGCCTGTGTGGGCATCCCATTGCAATGGCCTCTCCTGTTCCAGAGCACTGACTCTGGGCACATGTGCCCTAGGGCTTCTGCTCGGTAATTGGGCACATTGGTCTGGCCACTCCGTGGCAGGTGGGATCCTCCCAGGCCAGGGATTAAACCAGCGCCCCCCACACTGCAAGACAGTGTCCTTACCCACTGGACTACCAGGGAAGACCCTCTAACATATATTCTTATGAGCATATACTGTTAAGAAGAAATGGTTTGTTTCTATGTTTTTTAAAGGCCCTGGAGAAGCTGACTTTGTAAGAATTTAAATTTTATAATATACACTGAATATAATTGTCTATGGCCTTTTGGCCCTAGTTCCTAAAAGAAATAAAATAAAATGAACAAAAGAAATATTTTAAGTATTCTAAAATGGAAAATTTTATAACTTCCTCCTACATTTAAGAAAAAATTGAAATATTAAAGTGACATTTGCAACTAATGTTTAATAGCTGGCTTATTGCTTTTAAGAGATGCAAAAACCACATAATGATTCAAAGCAAAGGCTTGGAAAATCAGACCTTTTAAATGCAAGTGCTGGTGCTTCCACTTATCAGTTACATAAAATATATATACAATAGAGATAATTTTAGAAAAATACATATTGATATATGCTGCAAAATACATCTACCTTTGTTCATGTGCTCAGAAGGTCTTTCTCTCCTTTGAGCATTCAAGTGTCTCTACCATGGCTCATTTTGCGGTGTTTTGTTCACAACCGCTTTGCTTGGAAGCATTCTTCTCCATTCCTCAGACCCTCAATTTAAAAACGGAGCTTTCTCCTGAAAGTGAAATCATTCAGTCATTTCCCAGTCTTTGAGACCCATGGGTGAGCCTTAGAATTCTTCAGGCAAGAATACTTGAGTGGGTTGCCTTTCGCAGAGGATCTTCCCAACCCACAGAGCAAACCCAGGTCTCCTGCATTATAGGAGGAGTCTTTACCATCAGAGCTACAATTTAAGAATAGTGTTTTCTCTTAGTGATACAACAATTCTTTCATATACGCATTTTGGCTTCCACAACGGCAGAAATTCAGGTATACATCTGAATCTCACAAATTGAAAATGTTTTTATTGTTTTCCAAGGAGACTTCTCAACTTCCGCTTTTTAATTATGTTTTTAACTTTGTTTTATTAACTTTCCGAGTTTCACATGTGCCCTAGGGCTTCTGCTCGGTAATTGGGCACATTGGTCTGGCCACTCCGTGGCAGGTGGGATCCTCCCAGGCCAGGGATTAAACCAGCGCCCCCCACACTGCAAGACAGTGTCCTTACCCACTGGACTACCAGGGAAGACCCTCTAACATATATTCTTATGAGCATATACTGTTAAGAAGAAATGGTTTGTTTCTATGTTTTTTAAAGGCCCTGGAGAAGCTGACTTTGTAAGAATTTAAATTTTATAATATACACTGAATATAATTGTCTATGGCCTTTTGGCCCTAGTTCCTAAAAGAAATAAAATAAAATGAACAAAAGAAATATTTTAAGTATTCTAAAATGGAAAATTTTATAACTTCCTCCTACATTTAAGAAAAAATTGAAATATTAAAGTGACATTTGCAACTAATGTTTAATAGCTGGCTTATTGCTTTTAAGAGATGCAAAAACCACATAATGATTCAAAGCAAAGGCTTGGAAAATCAGACCTTTTAAATGCAAGTGCTGGTGCTTCCACTTATCAGTTACATAAAATATATATACAGTAGAGATAATTTTAGAAAAATACATATTGATATATGCTGCAAAATACATCTACCTTTGTTCATGTGCTCAGAAGGTCTTTCTCTCCTTTGAGCATTCAAGTGTCTCTACCATGGCTCATTTTGCGGTGTTTTGTTCACAACCGCTTTGCTTGGAAGCATTCTTCTCCATTCCTCAGACCCTCAATTTAAAAACGGAGCTTTCTCCTGAAAGTGAAATCATTCAGTCATTTCCCAGTCTTTGAGACCCATGGGTGAGCCTTAGAATTCTTCAGGCAAGAATACTTGAGTGGGTTGCCTTTCGCAGAGGATCTTCCCAACCCACAGAGCAAACCCAGGTCTCCTGCATTATAGGAGGAGTCTTTACCATCAGAGCTACAATTTAAGAATAGTGTTTTCTCTTAGTGATACAACAATTCTTTCATATACGCATTTTGGCTTCCACAACGGCAGAAATTCAGGTATACATCTGAATCTCACAAATTGAAAATGTTTTTATTGTTTTCCAAGGAGACTTCTCAACTTCCGCTTTTTTTTTAATTATTTTTGCTTTGTTTTGTTTTTAACTTTTGTTTTATTTTAACTTTCACAGAGTTTTGTTGTTTACAGATATGTATGTTCTCAGATTAGTCATATGTATATCCCCCCTTTCCCACCCCTCCCAACCATCACACAACAACCCTGAAGGATCCCCTTTTCTCAGAGAGCAATGACTAGAGCTATTTTCTTCACTTATGATAGTACAGGCCTTCAAGCTACTTCCTTTATGCCTCCCACCCTCTGTTCCTTCCCCACGATGTCCATATGTCCACTGTCCATGTCTGTCTTTCTGTCACTTCACTGCATGTGCCATCATCACCATCCTACTAGATTCCATATATATGTGTTAATATACTGTATTTGTCCTTCTCTTTCTGACTGACTTCACTTTTTATGATAGGTTCTAGAGCCAGCCACCTCATTAGGGCTGATTCTTCTGCATTTCTCTTTACAGCTGTGTAGTATTCCATTGTATATATGTACCAGGGCTTTTGTATCCATTGATTCGTTGATGGGCATCTAGGTTGCTTCCATGTTCGAGCTATTGTATAGAGAGCAGCAATGAACATTGGGGTACAGGTGCTTCTTTCAGATTTGATTTCATCAGGGTATAAGCCTAAGAGTGGGATTGCTGGGTCATATGGCGCTTCTATTCTTAGTTTTTTTAAGAAATCTCCATACTGTCTCTCATAGAGGCTGTATCAATTGACATTCCCACCAGCAATGCAAGAGTGTTCCCTTTTCTCCGCATCTTCTCCAGCATTAATTGTCTGTTGATTTGTGGATGATGACCATTCTGACGGGTGTGAGAAGAGATCTCATTGTAGTGTTGATTTGCATTTCTCTAATTATAAGTGAAGTTGAGCATCGTTTCATGTGCTTTTGGGCCATCTGTATGTCATCTTTGGAGAGGTGTCTATTTAGGTCCTTTTCCCATTTTTTGATTGGGATGTTCAAAAAACTCAAAGCATTCCCTCTAAGGTCAGGATAAAGACAAGGGGGTGCCCACTCTCACCACTCTTATTCAACATAGTCCTGGAAGTTCTAGCAACAGCAATAAGAGAAGAGAAAGAAACAAAAGGAATCCAGATTGAAAAGGAAGTCAAACTCTCTCTATTTGCAGATGACACGATATTATACATAGAAAATCCCAAAGACACTATTACAAAACTACTAGAGTTAATCAGAGAATTCAGCAAAGTCGCAGGATACAAAATCAATATACAGAAATCACTGGCATTCCTATACACAAACAATGAAAAATCAGAAAACAAAATCAATGAGGCAATCCCCTTCACCATCGCAACCAAAACAATAAAATATCTAGGAATAAACCTACCCAAAGAAACAAAAGAACTGTACCAGAAAATTACAAGACGCTCATGAGAGACATTAAAGAAGACTTAAACAGATGGAGAGATATTCCTTGTTCCTGGGTCAGAAGAATCAGTATTGTAAAAATGACCATACTACCAAATGTCATCTATAGATTCAATGTGATCCCTATCAAACTATCAATGACATTCTTCACAGAACTAGACCAAAGAATAACACAGTTCATATGGAAACACAAAAGATCTCAAATAGCCAAAGCAATCCTGAGGAAGAAGAATGGAAGGGCTTCCCTGGTTGTCCAGTGGGTAAAGACACTGACTTGCAGTGCAAGGGGCGCTGGTTCGATCCCTGGCATGGGAAGATCCCACGTGCTGCAGAGCAGCTGGACCAATGTGTCCAATTACAGAGCTGGAGCTCTGGAGCGCATGCTCCCAGAGCCAGTGCTCTGTGACAACAGAGGCCACCGCGATGGGAGGCCCACGCGAGCCAAAGAAAAAAGCTGGATGAAAATAGGTAAATGAAAGACCAATAGAAGTGGCCCGCCCACCCCCTCGAAAAAAAAAAAAAAAAAAGAAGAATTAAGCTGGAGGGATCAGCCTCCCCAGCTTAAGACTCTACTACAAAGCAAGTTATCAAGACAGTATGGTACTGGCACAAAAACAGAAATATCGACCAAAGAACAAGATAGAGAACCCAGAGATAAACCCACACACCTATGGGTACCTTATTTTTGACAAAGGAGGCGAACATATAAAATGGGGCAAAGACAGCCTCTTCAACAAATGGTGCTGTGAAAATTGAATAGCTACATGCAAAAAAATGAAGTTTCAACTTCTGCTTTAAACCATTCAATGTCAATAACCCGGGGAAGAGGAAGAGTTGAAGGACAGGGAGAGTAATATCTTTTTTCTTAAGTTATTAAATAATTAGTATTTTTACTCTATCCTCTAACTTATGGCTGCCTTCTGGGTCTCTTTTCTTTTTACTTCTCTTGATTATTTCTGACAAGAAGTGAGTAGATCAAAACTATATCTGAGATGACCAAACATAGGTATGTTATTGATCTGATTAGGCTATCAAAAGGCTCCAGTTTTAGAGCCTGGTAAAACTTACTTTTGGCAGCAACATTTTTTAATCAAACAACTAGCAAAACAATTTTTTTCTAAGAGCACACAACTGATACTTTAAAAGAAAATAAAAAAGGTTTGTGTCTAATTGGTTATGAACTGAGTGATGTGATAAAAAAGAGTTAATAAGAATGAACCCCCAAAGATGGTATTAAAAAGGCTTTCCACAGTTACCATACAAATGGGGAACAAGAGAAAAGGCAGACAAGCACGGAGAGAAAGGTTCCTTTTCTCAAAAACTCTTTTTGAAAATTACTTGGAGATTTAGAGACACTGTTGACTTTAATTAAGTGGTCATTAGATTGACAAACTTTTTAAATAAGTGATCCTGCTTGCCATGTGGGTTTTCATATACTCTCCTGGCTTTCCCTCTAAATTGCTTTAGAACCCTTTCAGAATAACTTGTTTATGCAAGGGAAATTACTCATAACCCTTTACAGAATTCAGATAGATTTTTATGTCCTGTGGTTGCTGCTTTATTACTTTTACACAGTTTTATAATTTTCATTGAAATCTCTTAACTCCTCCATGCAAAGTCAAAGTCTTCCTAAATAGGGCTTAATTCCTTTGGTACCAGTGGGGAAATAACTTATAAGCTTTGAAATCTCTAGAGTCAGATGTCAGTACAGATATAATTGAATAGGTAAAGTCCTGGGGGCTTGGCGATACCCAAATAAACAACTGAATGGTCTTTACAAACATTCATTTCAACAGAAACAAAATAAAAAGAGTTAATCTTTTATGTGACTATAAATTCCCTATATACAATGGAGTTCCATCCTGAGAGTGAGTTTGTAAGTTCAATTTGTTCCAGCACAGTTAGCCTAGGTACTCAACTAACACAATTGAGTATATAGTACTGTAATAGGTTCATAATACTTTCCACCCAAATAATACACACAAAAAATAAAGATAACATTTTTAGAGTAGTACAGTAAAACAGCTGGCATACAGTGGTTGGCATTGAGTGAACAGGCAAGAAATAAAGGTAATATAGTAGTTTCTAGAATATGGGGCAGTAAAGAACACAAAAACATGACCACTTATAACGGATGCATGCACAAAACAATGTACACCAGACGTGAACATAATTGGACTTGAGAATGCATGTTCTTATTTTTGGAAGTTTGCAGCTTGAAAGTTTGCATATAGAGGAATTACTTTATGTGTTTCTGTGTGGCATATTCACATTGCATTCTGATTGTATATTTTACTTTTAAAATAGTTGCAATAGATTTGTTTTGGCTTCAGTTTACCACGATGGGAGGCCCACACAGGCCAAAGAACAAAGATGGATGAAAATAGATAAATGAAAGACCAATAGAAGTGGCCTGCCTGCCCTACTCCCTCCTCACCCCACCCCCTCCAAAAAAAGTGAAAAAAAAACAGGAAAAAGAGGCCACAATTAAGAAATAGATTATTAAAAAATTGAAGCACTATGTTGAAATTTAGAAACTCTAACAATTCTTAAAATATATCTAAAATATTGTGTGACCATATCTGCTTTTTATATTAGTCTGACCAACATTTCTCTAGCACATATGAAGTTATCTTTAGCATTTCAGTAAAATGATACTAGTAAAACTAGAATGAGATACCATTTCACACCAGCTAGGATGACTAAAACAATACACTGATAATACCAAAACTTGGCAAGAATGTTGCACAACCCAAACTTTCATAGGTTATGTTCTTATTTGGAATATAGTTGATTTACAATGTTACATTAGTTTTAGGTTTACAGGGAAGTTATTGTTATATGTCTTTTACAGCATTTTGTTGTTTATAACTATACATAATTCAATAGGAGTGTGAAATGGTACAACCACTTTGGGAAAGTAGATATAGTTTCATATTCATGCATCTGGTTTAACCAGCAGTTCCATCTCTTGGTATTTACTAAGAGAAATGAAAGCAAAGTTCTCAAATATATTTTATGAGTGAATTATAGGACCTTTATTCATAATAAGTCCAAATTTGAACCAACTACAGTTTTCATCCAAAGGTGAACAATACACAGGTTGGGGTGATTTCATTCAATGCAGCACTAATTGGAAGTAAAAAAAATAAAGTGTTTTATATCAACAATAACATGAATATATTTCAAGGATGTTACATTAATTGAAAAGAGCCAAATATAATACCCCATCGTGTACAGTTTATATAAATTTCAAGAACAAATATAGCTAATTTATGGTACTAAAATCAGAACTGCTGTTGCTTAGCAAGCTAAGCGTTGATTGTTTCTCTTTTGATTGGGGTTGTGGCTATGTGGATATGCACATTTGTTCACTATCACACTGAACTGTATATACTTATGAGATGTAAAATTAGAATACACATTTTACCTAAACTTTAAATATTAAAAATTAATTATTATTATATCCAATTTGTCCTCTCATTTATTATAAGTGAAAAATTTTCCCATTCACTTTATTAATATATGTGGTTTAGAAGCAATCTCAAGTAGATACTCTTATTTTTACTAATTAAAAATATATATAAATAGACAGTTTTAAAGGAAAAAATTATGCAAGAATTCTAAACATCCATAAAACAAAAAATTTTTTTTAAATGCTAAAAATATATCTAAAATATTGTGTGACCATATCTGCTTTTTATATTAGTCTGACCAACATTTCTCTAGCACATATGAAGTTATCTTTAGCATTTCAGTAAAATGATACTAGTAAAACTAGAATGAGATACCATTTCACACCAGCTAGGATGACTAAAACAATACACTGATAATACCAAAACTTGGCAAGAATGTTGCACAACCCAAACTTTCATAGGTTATGTTCTTATTTGGAATATAGTTGATTTACAATGTTACATTAGTTTTAGGTTTACAGGGAAGTTATTGTTATATGTCTTTTACAGCATTTTGTTGTTTATAACTATACATAATTCAATAGGAGTGTGAAATGGTACAACCACTTTGGGAAAGTAGATATAGTTTCATATTCATGCATCTGGTTTAACCAGCAGTTCCATCTCTTGGTATTTACTAAGAGAAATGAAAGCAAAGTTCTCAAATATATTTTATGAGTGAATTATAGGACCTTTATTCATAATAAGTCCAAATTTGAACCAACTACAGTTTTCATCCAAAGGTGAACAATACACAGGTTGGGGTGATTTCATTCAATGCAGCACTAATTGGAAGTAAAAAAAAAAAATAAAGTGTTTTATATCAACAATAACATGAATATATTTCAAGGATGTTACATTAATTGAAAAGAGCCAAATATAATACCCCATCGTGTACAGTTTATATAAATTTCAAGAACAAATATAGCTAATTTATGGTACTAAAATCAGAACTGCTGTTGCTTAGCAAGCTAAGCGTTGATTGTTTCTCTTTTGATTGGGGTTGTGGCTATGTGGATATGCACATTTGTTCACTATCACACTGAACTGTATATACTTATGAGATGTAAAATTAGAATACACATTTTACCTAAACTTTAAATATTAAAAATTAATTATTATTATATCCAATTTGTCCTCTCATTTATTATAAGTGAAAAATCTCTCCCATTCACTTTATTAATATATGTGGTTTAGAAGCAATCTCAAGTAGATACTCTTATTTTTTACTAATTAAAAAATATATATAAATAGACAGTTTTAAAGGAAAAAATTATGCAAGAATTCTAAACATCCATACATAAAAGCATTTTTAAAGTTATGCTATAATACAGAGTTAAATTTTAGCCTGCTTTTTGCCACTAAGTTCTAAAACCAAACAAGATACAGTATATCATGAGTTTAGTTATCTTGTCATAATTAATTTTAAATTAATTTGTGTATGACATCAATTTGTGAAATGGTTTTGAAAGTCTTTATGTATCATCATATGAGCATAAATCGGTCTTTATATTTAAAACATTTCTGAAAGCAAACTTGAGCTAAAGTAAAAATATATAAACACAAAATTAGTTACTATATCCTATCCCAAGTTGAGTCCATGAATGCAAAAGTTTGTTTGAATATATGTTTCTATGGCACTAAGCAATTTGGAAAATTGTGGTTAGTAGATACAATCAATTTTTTTTTTTTGAGTTTGTTCATTTTCTCTGCTCAGTCCTCTAGACTTTTGATTTTCATTTTCTGTTAGGACCTTGGTGATTTAGTGAGCAATAATTGTGACATTATACAGCGATTGTCAGAAAACTCAGAATTTGTTGGCTATCTTTTCAGAATCACAGTTCCTCATTTAAAATATTGAAATTTGATTGTCCTGAACTCATGATTCCGAGGCAGAGCTTCCAGAACCTCATGGCGAAGAAAGACTTTGTGTGTTACTCTATCCAATAACCTTGACAGATGCCACCATGCTACCATTTTCTTGACCCCAGACATTTTTTGAAAATTTTAAATTTTTTTAGAAAAAAATAAGAACTGCTGTTGCTTAGCAAGCTAAGCGTTGATTGTTTCTCTTTTGATTGGGGTTGTGGCTATGTGGATATGCACATTTGTTCACTATCACACTGAACTGTATATACTTATGAGATGTAAAATTAGAATACACATTTTACCTAAACTTTAAATATTAAAAATTAATTATTATTATATCCAATTTGTCCTCTCATTTATTATAAGTGAAAAATCTCTCCCATTCACTTTATTAATATATGTGGTTTAGAAGCAATCTCAAGTAGATACTCTTATTTTTTACTAATTAAAAAATATATATAAATAGACAGTTTTAAAGGAAAAAATTATGCAAGAATTCTAAACATCCATACATAAAAGCATTTTTAAAGTTATGCTATAATACAGAGTTAAATTTTAGCCTGCTTTTTGCCACTAAGTTCTAAAACCAAACAAGATACAGTATATCATGAGTTTAGTTATCTTGTCATAATTAATTTTAAATTAATTTGTGTATGACATCAATTTGTGAAATGGTTTTGAAAGTCTTTATGTATCATCATATGAGCATAAATCGGTCTTTATATTTAAAACATTTCTGAAAGCAAACTTGAGCTAAAGTAAAAATATATAAACACAAAATTAGTTACTATATCCTATCCCAAGTTGAGTCCATGAATGCAAAAGTTTGTTTGAATATATGTTTCTATGGCACTAAGCAATTTGGAAAATTGTGGTTAGTAGATACAATCAATTTTTTTTTTTTTGAGTTTGTTCATTTTCTCTGCTCAGTCCTCTAGACTTTTGATTTTCATTTTCTGTTAGGACCTTGGTGATTTAGTGAGCAATAATTGTGACATTATACAGCGATTGTCAGAAAACTCAGAATTTGTTGGCTATCTTTTCAGAATCACAGTTCCTCATTTAAAATATTGAAATTTGATTGTCCTGAACTCATGATTCCGAGGCAGAGCTTCCAGAACCTCATGGCGAAGAAAGACTTTGTGTGTTACTCTATCCAATAACCTTGACAGATGCCACCATGCTACCATTTTCTTGACCCCAGACATGAAATTTTTTGAAAAGTTTTTAGAGATATTTTCCTTGATAGAAAATTTTAAAACATAAGACATATATATCTATCTTCTACCTACTTCACAATATAAGAAATACCACCTATTACTTTAAATACTTTAAATAAACACCAGCCACCAGCCTGTTGATTCTCCAAATATCCTTGGTAGTTATCATCACAAAGATAATCTTTTCGAAACCCAGCAATCAGTTACCCATGTTTCTACTTCCTTCATTTATTGCAGCCAATTCAAGTAAGGGCATTTCAGATTTCCAATTGACTTAGATCATTCATGTGTAAGTCCTGGAGCTCAAACTGTGTCTACACATGTGTGCATTTAGATATTCCCATGCAAAATTATAAGAATATCAGAAACTGAAAAAAAAAATCAAACAAATATAGTGAATATTGAAAGTTGCTCAGTCTGCAATCCATGGATGAACCATGGATAAGCCATGGGATTCTCCAGTCATGAACACTGGAGTGGGTAGTGTTTCCCTTCTCCAGGAGATCTTCTTAACCCAGAGACACAACCCAAGTCTTTCACATCGCAGTTGGATTCTTTACCAGTTGAACCACAAGGGAAGCCCTTTTAGCCCACCAAGCTCCTCTGTCCATTGAATTCTCCAGGCAAGAATACTGCAGGCAGATTCTTTACCATCAGAGCCACCAGGGAAGTCCCCAAACAAATATAAAATATCCAAATAAAATAACAAGCTGTGAAACCATCACCAATGTGATTTTCTGCAATGAACACATGCAGTGCATTCATATTTAATTTACAGTCAGTTTTTGCTCAAAATTTACTACCAAATAATTAATCTGGCTTTTGTGTATCTGAATTAGAATGCAGTTATTATTGAGTTAATCAGGTTCTACAGTTCAAGCCTCTAGTCAGCTACTGAGATAGCCAAAATACCCAGGTCATCCATCAGGTGGCCTACTTCATTCCCCACATAGTCTGAGTCTGAGGAAATGCCAAGTTTGTGTGTATGCATGTGAGTACCATTTCTTGATCCCCAGAAAAACATGAACACTTTTTGAACAAAGGAATGCCACCATGCTACCATTTTCTTGACCCCAGACATGAAATTTTTTGAAAAGTTTTTAGAGATATTTTCCTTGATAGAAAATTTTAAAACATAAGACATATATATCTATCTTCTACCTACTTCACAATATAAGAAATACCACCTATTACTTTAAATACTTTAAATAAACACCAGCCACCAGCCTGTTGATTCTCCAAATATCCTTGGTAGTTATCATCACAAAGATAATCTTTTCGAAACCCAGCAATCAGTTACCCATGTTTCTACTTCCTTCATTTATTGCAGCCAATTCAAGTAAGGGCATTTCAGATTTCCAATTGACTTAGATCATTCATGTGTAAGTCCTGGAGCTCAAACTGTGTCTACACATGTGTGCATTTAGATATTCCCATGCAAAATTATAAGAATATCAGAAACTGAAAAAAAAAATCAAACAAATATAGTGAATATTGAAAGTTGCTCAGTCTGCAATCCATGGATGAACCATGGATAAGCCATGGGATTCTCCAGTCATGAACACTGGAGTGGGTAGTGTTTCCCTTCTCCAGGAGATCTTCTTAACCCAGAGACACAACCCAAGTCTTTCACATCGCAGTTGGATTCTTTACCAGTTGAACCACAAGGGAAGCCCTTTTAGCCCACCAAGCTCCTCTGTCCATTGAATTCTCCAGGCAAGAATACTGCAGGCAGATTCTTTACCATCAGAGCCACCAGGGAAGTCCCCAAACAAATATAAAATATCCAAATAAAATAACAAGCTGTGAAACCATCACCAATGTGATTTTCTGCAATGAACACATGCAGTGCATTCATATTTAATTTACAGTCAGTTTTTGCTCAAAATTTACTACCAAATAATTAATCTGGCTTTTGTGTATCTGAATTAGAATGCAGTTATTATTGAGTTAATCAGGTTCTACAGTTCAAGCCTCTAGTCAGCTACTGAGATAGCCAAAATACCCAGGTCATCCATCAGGTGGCCTACTTCATTCCCCACATAGTCTGAGTCTGAAGGAAATGCCAAGTTTGTGTGTATGCATGTGTATGTATGTCCTTCCCTTAGGTATAAGCTTATAAAAATAAGTTTGGATGAGATTTCCATAGTGTCAGCTGTCACTGTAGGGAATGGGAGAGAAAGTGGGTAATAGCTTCCACTAACATGCCTGGTAGACAAAAAAAAAATATGGACCCGTTTTTTCATAATTCACTCAAACTCCAAACAGCAACTTAATTTTCTTTCAGTTTTCAGTTTGAAACGCACGGCAGGGATCTCCTCCCCAAGCAAAAGGCAATCTGAGGTGAGAAGAAGAGAATACTGCCAGCACAGGTATAGGCCTGCACAGAGGAGCCGTGGCATGCGGAGAGAGGCTTTTCATTTTAACAGCTGTGAGAGTGAGGATGGGATCATAATGAAGATGGCATAATTGAAGTAGGAGAGGGAAACATTAACCATGCATCCAAAGAGGGTCTGGGGACAGATTGAATTTGGACTTCCTTGTTTACTCAAGCCTTAAACCTGGCTGAGAGGTTAGGAAACTCAAGAGGTTATCACCTAAACCCCGACACACTCCCAGTTTCTAGAAAGTTGGTTTGCTGGTGTTTCATTTTAATTTATGAAGCCAAGTTATTCTTGAGTGTCTGTTTTCTCATTTTCATATGCATGTTGACTCTGGGATACAGACACCTCTAACAAGGATTTCAGTTGTACATGGGTCTGTTGATGACCAAACATATTTCTTTTCTGATGCATCTATCTGTCTCTTTGCCACCAAAGACTCTCATATCCTGCTCAGAAAGACACAAGCATGAAAATTCTGCAAATACAAAACAGAACACAAGGAAACTGAGGACATGAGAGAGGATGAAAATGAAAAAAAAAGTACCAAGATCCAAAGAAACCACAACAAGCAAATGATAGACATGTGGCTCCAAGGGAGATTAAATTCAAAAAGATTATAAAATATTATTAGATTTACAAATAATCATGAAGTGAAAACCATAGAAATTTGTATTTAAGTGCTGAAGTTTTTTAAAAAATAATATGCAGTTATTATTGAGTTAATCAGGTTCTACAGTTCCTGTCAGCTACTGAGATAGCCAAAATACCCAGGTCATCCATCAGGTGGCCTACTTCATTCCCACATAGTCTGAGTCTGAGGAAATGCCAAGTTTGTGTGTATGCATGTGTATGTATGTCCTTCCCTTAGGTATAAGCTTATAAAAATAAGTTTGGATGAGATTTCCATAGTGTCAGCTGTCACTGTAGGGAATGGGAGAGAAAGTGGGTAATAGCTTCAACTAACATGCCTGGTAGACAAAAAAAAAATATGGACCCGTTTTTTCATAATTCACTCAAACTCCAAACAGCAACTTAATTTTCTTTCAGTTTTCAGTTTGAAACGCACGGCAGGGATCTCCTCCCCAAGCAAAAGGCAATCTGAGGTGAGAAGAAGAGAATACTGCCAGCACAGGTATAGGCCTGCACAGAGGAGCCGTGGCATGCGGAGAGAGGCTTTTCATTTTAACAGCTGTGAGAGTGAGGATGGGATCATAATGAAGATGGCATAATTGAAGTAGGAGAGGGAAACATTAACCATGCATCCAAAGAGGGTCTGGGGACAGATTGAATTTGGACTTCCTTGTTTACTCAAGCCTTAAACCTGGCTGAGAGGTTAGGAAACTCCAAGAGGTTATCACCTAAACCCCGACACACTCCCAGTTTCTAGAAAGTTGGTTTGCTGGTGTTTCATTTTAATTTATGAAGCCAAGTTATTCTTGAGTGTTTGTTTTCTCATTTTCATATGCATGTTGACTCTGGGATACAGACACCTCTAACAAGGATTTCAGTTGTACATGGGTCTGTTGATGACCAAACATATTTCTTTTCTGATGCATCTATCTGTCTCTTTGCCACCAAAGACTCTCATATCCTGCTCAGAAAGACACAAGCATGAAAATTCTGCAAATACAAAACAGAACACAAGGAAACTGAGGACATGAGAGAGGATGAAAATGAAAAAAAAAAAAGTACCAAGATCCAAAGAAACCACAACAAGCAAATGATAGACATGTGGCTCCAAGGGAGATTAAATTCAAAAAGATTATAAAATATTATTAGATTTACAAATAATCATGAAGTGAAAACCATAGAAATTTGTATTTAAGTGCTGAAGTCAAATAATTTCTTATTCAGATAAGTCACATAATCATGCATACTCCTATAATTGAAATTTTACTCTTGTAAAAATAAATGCACATAAAATACCAACTTTCCTATCAAAGGATTACAGCTAATTATCGAGATTTTCAACCAATATTTTTTTTATAAACTGGCTAAACCTTCAACAAACAAAAAAAAACCCAAAAAACAAATGCACTGTGGGCTTGATTTATGTTAGAGAACTCCTGAGGTATGTTTAATAGGAATAAACAAAATACTGCTAAAGGAAAATCATATTTGTGTTCTCACCTACAGGAAGAATCATCGAGGGTAAGAAAGTCAGTGTTCATCTTAGCTAGATTCTGATGTCTTTGACTCTACTGATCAATATCACCCCTGTATAGGTTACTGTGGAAGTGAGGCTTTGCTTGATTCAATAAACCCCAAGTTTCTTAACCCTGCCATTAAAAAAAAAAAAAAAAGTGAACAAAATACTTAAAAAAGGTTTTATTTTTTTAAATAATGCCTTGAGAGATTCTTCAACCACCACTTTAAAGGTATGTGGACACTTTTGAAATGCATCTTATTCTGGTCTAGCCTGTGGCTATACAGAACTTTAAATCATTTGTTTAGTGCTAAAGATGAATGTAGAAAAAAATATGGTAGTTCATGGAGGTAACAATAAAACAAACACTATTTTATACTGCATATTAGCCTTAATATTTTAATTTAAAAGAGCCCACATGAAGCCAAGTTATTCTTGAGTGTTTGTTTTCTCATTTTCATATGCATGTTGACTCTGGGATACAGACACCTCTAACAAGGATTTCAGTTGTACATGGGTCTGTTGATGACCAAACATATTTCTTTTCTGATGCATCTATCTGTCTCTTTGCCACCAAAGACTCTCATATCCTGCTCAGAAAGACACAAGCATGAAAATTCTGCAAATACAAAACAGAACACAAGGAAACTGAGGACATGAGAGAGGATGAAAATGAAAAAAAAAAAAGTACTAAGATCCAAAGAAACCACAACAAGCAAATGATAGACATGTGGCTCCAAGGGAGATTAAATTCAAAAAGATTATAAAATATTATTAGATTTACAAATAATCATGAAGTGAAAACCATAGAAATTTGTATTTAAGTGCTGAAGTCAAATAATTTCTTATTCAGATAAGTCACATAATCATGCATACTCCTATAATTGAAATTTTACTCTTGTAAAAATAAATGCACATAAAATACCAACTTTCCTATCAAAGGATTACAGCTAATTATCGAGATTTTCAACCAATATTTTTTTTATAAACTGGCTAAACCTTCAACAAACAAAAAAAAACCCAAAAAACAAATGCACTGTGGGCTTGATTTATGTTAGAGAACTCCTGAGGTATGTTTAATAGGAATAAACAAAATACTGCTAAAGGAAAATCATATTTGTGTTCTCACCTACAGGAAGAATCATCGAGGGTAAGAAAGTCAGTGTTCATCTTAGCTAGATTCTGATGTCTTTGACTCTACTGATCAATATCACCCCTGTATAGGTTACTGTGGAAGTGAGGCTTTGCTTGATTCAATAAACCCCAAGTTTCTTAACCCTGCCATTAAAAAAAAAAAAAAAGTGAACAAAATACTTAAAAAAGGTTTTATTTTTTTAAATAATGCCTTGAGAGATTCTTCAACCACCACTTTAAAGGTATGTGGACACTTTTGAAATGCATCTTATTCTGGTCTAGCCTGTGGCTATACAGAACTTTAAATCATTTGTTTAGTGCTAAAGATGAATGTAGAAAAAAATATGGTAGTTCATGGAGGTAACAATAAAACAAACACTATTTTATACTGCATATTAGCCTTAATATTTTAATTTAAAAGAGCCCACAGTAATAACTAAAATTCTTCCCATTTACAAATTTACTGATATTCTTATCTGCATTCATTTACTTATTAAGTAATTCAATCATCTTTAGAGCATATATTACATCAGCCTCTGTACTAAGTACCAGAATATTTTTCATATTAGATAGAGACCTAGTATTCTTAGTATCTTATGATTCTCATAACTTTTATGATAGGCCTCATGAGATACAATACCTGAGAATTGAGGACGAGATGATTTTACTTAACACGTAAGTAATGAACATGCAATATTTACTTTAAACTATATAAATTAATTAATCAAACTCTTAATTATATTGTTAAGCATTTCTATTGTATATCAGTCTTGGGAATTTGGTAACTCTTATCAGCTATATAGAATAATAGCAATATTAAGTCACAGTATTATTTTCCATATTATTATGGCTAAATGCTACAATTTGTGGAATACTTTATGTGTCAAAAATGCAATGTATTTTATGTACATTTGTACAATATTTCATATTCACTCTTTTAGACCAGTAGAGAAATCATGCTTAATATCCTGAGCATTCATAGTTATTTTGTTGTTATTGTTAAAGTCTGTTCATTGCAGAGTCTGTGGGTTGCATCATTCATTGACTACTGTCTGTAAAGTAAGGTGTTTCTCAGTCATCCAAATTGAAGAAAATGACAGTATATCACAGCTAGACTTTGCGTTTATAAGCCTGCACTGAGATTTAATATCAGCATTGGTTCATACATAAGGAATCCCTGATTAATATTCCTCTCCACACACCCACTCATCAGTATGAACTGTCTCTATCAAGAGACTTTAATAGGTTTAATAGGTGATACTTCCTGCTCAAACTCTCAATAATGTTTACTTGGGATGTTTCATGTATTTCATTTTTAAATAAAAACATTTTTAATCTTTTATCTTAAAATACAGTAATACCACTTTAAAGGTATGTGGACACTTTTGAAATGCATCTTATTCTGGTCTAGCCTGTGGCTATACAGAACTTTAAATCATTTGTTTAGTGCTAAAGATGAATGTAGAAAAATATGGTAGTTCATGGAGGTAACAATAAAACAAACACTATTTTATACTGCATATTAGCCTTAATATTTTAATTTAAAAGAGCCCACAGTAATAACTAAAATTCTTCCCATTTACAAATTTACTGATATTCTTATCTGCATTCATTTACTTATTAAGTAATTCAATCATCTTTAGAGCATATATTACATCAGCCTCTGTACTAAGTACCAGAATATTTTTCATATTAGATAGAGACCTAGTATTCTTAGTATCTTATGATTCTCATAACTTTTATGATAGGCCTCATGAGATACAATACCTGAGAATTGAGGACGAGATGATTTTACTTAACACGTAAGTAATGAACATGCAATATTTACTTTAAACTATATAAATTAATTAATCAAACTCTTAATTATATTGTTAAGCATTTCTATTGTATATCAGTCTTGGGAATTTGGTAACTCTTATCAGCTATATAGAATAATAGCAATATTAAGTCACAGTATTATTTTCCATATTATTATGGCTAAATGCTACAATTTGTGGAATACTTTATGTGTCAAAAATGCAATGTATTTTATGTACATTTGTACAATATTTCATATTCACTCTTTTAGACCAGTAGAGAAATCATGCTTAATATCCTGAGCATTCATAGTTATTTTGTTGTTATTGTTAAAGTCTGTTCATTGCAGAGTCTGTGGGTTGCATCATTCATTGACTACTGTCTGTAAAGTAAGGTGTTTCTCAGTCATCCAAATTGAAGAAAATGACAGTATATCACAGCTAGACTTTGCGTTTATAAGCCTGCACTGAGATTTAATATCAGCATTGGTTCATACATAAGGAATCCCTGATTAATATTCCCTCTCCCACACACCAACTCATCAGTATGAACTGTCTCTATCAAGAGACTTTAATAGGTTTAATAGGTGATACTTCCTGCTCAAACTCTCAATAATGTTTACTTGGGATGTTTCATGTATTTCATTTTTAAATAAAAACATTTTTAATCTTATAGTACAGTATCTTGAAAAGTACAGTAATACAGTACAACAGTTAGCATCCAGTGAAAAGTCAAGAAGAATTACTGACTGAAGGAGGCAGAAGAGGTGGCAGATGATACAGCTGAAGGATCATCAGCAGTAGAAGATGGAGGGTAAGCTGAAAATTCATTTAACCTTGGTGTTGATGGCACAGATTCTGGTTTCTTGTGAGATTCAATTCTTTATTTTTTTCTTTTTCTTTATTTTTTTTTTTTATTCTTTTAGGCCAGTTTTATTTATTTATTTATTTTTTATTTTAAACCTTTATTTTACTTTTAACTTTTACAGAGTTTTGTTGTTTACAGATATGTACGTTCTCAGATTAGTCATATGTATATCCCCCCCTTCCCTCCCCTCCCGACCATCACACAGCACCCCTGAAGGATTCCCTTTTCTCAGAGAGCAATGACTAGAGCTATTTTCTTCACTTATGATAGTACAGGCCTTCATGCTACTTCCTTTACGCCTCTCACCCACTGTTCCTTCCCCACAATGTCCATATGACCACTGTCCATGTCTGTCTTTCTGTCGCTTCACTGCATGTGCCATCATCACCATCCTACTAGATTCCATATATATGTGTTAATATACTGTATTTGTCCTTCTCTTTCTGACTGACTTCACTTTTTATGATACGTTCTAGATCCAGCCACCTCATTAGGGTTGATTCTTCTGCATTTCTCTTTACAGCAGTGTAGTATTCCATTGTATATATGTACCAGAGCTTTTGGATCCATTCGTTCGTTGATGGGCATCTAGGTTGCTTCCATGTTCTAGCTATTGTATAGAGAGCTGCAATGAACATTGGGGTACAGGTGCTTCTTTCAGTTTTGATTTCGTCAGGGTATAAGCCTAAGAGTGGGATTGCTGGGTCATATGGTGCTTCTATTTTTAGTTTTTTAAGAAATCTCCAGACTGTCTTCCATGGAGGCTGTATCAATTTACACTCCCACCAGCAATGCAGGAGTGTTCCCTTTTCTCCGCAGCCTCTCCAGCATTTATTGTATGTCGATTTGTGGATGATGGCCATTCTGACGGGTGTGAGGTGATATCTCATTGTAGTTTTGATTTGCATTTCTCTAATTATAAGTGAAGTTGAGCATCGTTTCACGTGTTTTGGGGCCATCTGTATGTCATCGTTGGAGAGGTGTCTGTTTAGGTCCTTTTCCCATTTTTTGATTGGGTTGTTCGTTTTTCCAGTGCTGAGTTGTCTGAGTTGCTTGTAGATTTTGGAGATTAATTCTTTGACTGTTGTTTCATTTGCTATGGTTTTCTCCCACTCTGTGGACTGTCTGTTCAGATTTTTTGTAATTTCTTTAGCTGGACAAGAGCTTTTAAGTTTCATTAGGTCCCACATGTTCATTTGTCTTTTTAGTTCCACTATTCTAGTAGGTGAGTCAGAGAAGATCTTGCTTTGATTGATGTCCTTGAGAATTTTTTACAGAGTTTTGTTGTTTTCTTTAACACATCAGCCTGAATCAGCCATAGGTATACATATGTATTTCTATTGCAAAACATCATACTCTGCAGTGTGTTGCATATCACACCAAAGTTTGGTATAGTTAAGCTGATTAGTTTTCTGAAAATAAATCCTACGATGGAAATGACTTCCATCTTTTAAATAGAAAAGTATAAAACTATCTTAAATATATAAATCACAGAACATATTTCTGGGCCCAGTATGAACCATTATGAATATGTCTGTTCTCCAGTCTCATAGTACTTTCCCAAGAGATCTTCAGTTTTCCTCTCAAAGTAGTTATTGTTTGTGCTTATTTTGTTGGTTTCATTACTGAGATCATAATCTTTTCAAATCATCTTTGTTTTTGTTGTTGTGTCTGTTGTTGTTGTTCTCCTTTTCTGTCCTCTTGCTATGCTGCCAAATTTTCTTTCCTTTTTTTTTTTTTTTTGGCAACTTCTATTGGTCCTTCATTTATCTATTTTCATCCATATTTTTTTGTTGGTCTATGTGGGCCTGCCATCCGAGTGGCCTCCCTTGTTGCAGAGCACCTGCTCTGGGCGCATGTGCTCCAGAGCTCTGGCTTGGTAGTTGGACACATAAGTCCAGCCACTCCGCAGCATGTGGGATCTTCCCAGGCCAAGGGTCGAACCAGCACTCCTTACTACAAGGCAGTGTCCTTACCCACTGGACCACCAGAGTAGCCCTGTTGCCAAGTTTTTATACTTGTTAGACATACTGCAGCCCTTGTAACCCAAACCAGTGCACCTCCAATCCCACATTCTCAGCCCATGCTACTGGCATCACATTACCTCTACCTAAAATTTTGCATCAGCCTCCTTCAACCATTCCTAATATCTTCTCCCCTATATTCCTTTCATTGTATGCACTGCTATTTGAATATTATTCCTGATGCTATTTCTGTGATTTAACTTTCCTGAAAGTTTAAAAGCCTTAGATAGGCAGTGAAGATTCTCTATGTTTTATTTCTTTCTATTTTTCTATCTAAAATGTTACACAAAGTATTCATGTACTCATATCTTCAAGTCCTTGAGAATTTTTTACAGAGTTTTGTTGTTTTCTTTAACACATCAGCCTGAATCAGCCATAGGTATACATATGTATTTCTATTGCAAAACATCATACTCTGCAGTGTGTTGCATATCACACCAAAGTTTGGTATAGTTAAGCTGATTAGTTTTCTGAAAATAAATCCTACGATGGAAATGACTTCCATCTTTTAAATAGAAAAGTATAAAACTATCTTAAATATATAAATCACAGAACATATTTCTGGGCCCAGTATGAACCATTATGAATATGTCTGTTCTCCAGTCTCATAGTACTTTCCCAAGAGATCTTCAGTTTTCCTCTCAAAGTAGTTATTGTTTGTGCTTATTTTGTTGGTTTCATTACTGAGATCATAATCTTTTCAAATCATCTTTGTTTTTGTTGTTGTGTCTGTTGTTGTTGTTCTCCTTTTCTGTCCTCTTGCTATGCTGCCAAATTTTCTTTCCTTTTTTTTTTTTTTGGCAACTTCTATTGGTCCTTCATTTATCTATTTTCATCCATATTTTTTTGTTGGTCTATGTGGGCCTGCCATCCGAGTGGCCTCCCTTGTTGCAGAGCACCTGCTCTGGGCGCATGTGCTCCAGAGCTCTGGCTTGGTAGTTGGACACATAAGTCCAGCCACTCCGCAGCATGTGGGATCTTCCCAGGCCAAGGGTCGAACCAGCACTCCTTACTACAAGGCAGTGTCCTTACCCACTGGACCACCAGAGTAGCCCTGTTGCCAAGTTTTTATACTTGTTAGACATACTGCAGCCCTTGTAACCCAAACCAGTGCACCTCCAATCCCACATTCTCAGCCCATGCTACTGGCATCACATTACCTCTACCTAAAATTTTGCATCAGCCTCCTTCAACCATTCCTAATATCTTCTCCCCTATATTCCTTTCATTGTATGCACTGCTATTTGAATATTATTCCTGATGCTATTTCTGTGATTTAACTTTCCTGAAAGTTTAAAAGCCTTAGATAGGCAGTGAAGATTCTCTATGTTTTATTTCTTTCTATTTTTCTATCTAAAATGTTACACAAAGTATTCATGTACTCATATCTTCATTTAACAAATATAGACCATGTCTTATCCCAGGAACTGTTCTAAGGCATGGCTGGCTAAAATTAAGCACAACAAGCCAAAGCCCTCACCTCATGGGCTTTTCATTCTGGTGGAGACAGTTGCTATGGTGGTACTTTTCCAAGATGTCCTGGTCATAGGAAACACAATCCCTGTGATTTCAGTCCTTGAGACTCTTAGCCCACTATCTTTTCCTATCTGTTCTTCAACTGAAAATTCTGTTCTACTGTATGGGAATCTCTTGGACAAGATCCCACCTCATTTTAGAAAGATGATTGAAGCCAGTGGTCATCAGATGAAATATACAAAGACTGGTTCCCAGCCACAATTCTAGACAAACATGAAGATACTATCAGGTTCCAGACATAAGATCAGTAAGGTCTTAATTTGAAACCATATTCAATGTGAGCATCTCACTCACCAACCTTACCATCCTCATTTCCATATAGGTATATTTCCAAAGAGCACTTCTTTTCTGCGTAGTCTTCACCACTGTTTCCAGGGAACCTTGTCTAAAATATAAAGTAAAGCAAATGATAAGCAAATAGCATACATAATATGGTAGATGATATTACTGGTTGCCAAGTATTCCAATGTCCTTCCCTGTTGGTGTATGAGGATTACTGGGTTAAGAACATGTTCATTTGGATATTTTGCTTTGAACACTATGAAATGTATATGAAAAAGAGATGTGTCACTTTGAGGGGAAAAATTAAGAGTCAGCTTGTGTTTTATTAATATTTCTGCCAAAATAATCAAGAGCATTTCATATTGATGGTATTCATTACCTTGAGTCCAAGGGAGAAAAATACATAGAGTTGAACCACATTGAATCTATATGGACTTGTAAGAGACTGAGGCAAGACTCTAGTTGCCACAGCAGAGTTGGTCTAACCTATTTGAAACAGTTGGTGATAGGTGTATTATATCAAGTGAAAACAAAGAAGAGGAATAGGGAAAATAGAACTTGGATGGGGCCCAGAGCCTCTGAAATAAACAAAGTTTTCAGCGATGATCTAACCTAATCGAAAAAGGTGAGATTTGGGAAAAGTATCATGTACTCTATCAAACAAATATAGACCATGTCTTATCCCAGGAACTGTTCTAAGGCATGGCTGGCTAAAATTAAGCACAACAAGCCAAAGCCCTCACCTCATGGGCTTTTCATTCTGGTGGAGACAGTTGCTATGGTGGTACTTTTCCAAGATGTCCTGGTCATAGGAAACACAATCCCTGTGATTTCAGTCCTTGAGACTCTTAGCCCACTATCTTTTCCTATCTGTTCTTCAAGTGAAAATTCTGTTCTACTGTATGGGAATCTCTTGGACAAGATCCAACCTCATTTTAGAAAGATGATTGAAGCCAGTGGTCATCAGATGAAATATACAAAGACTGGTTCCCAGCCACAATTCTAGACAAACATGAAGATACTATCAGGTTCCAGACATAAGATCAGTAAGGTCTTAATTTGAAACCATATTCAATGTGAGCATCTCACTCACCAACCTTACCATCCTCATTTCCATATAGGTATATTTCCAAAGAGCACTTCTTTTCTGCGTAGTCTTCACCACTGTTTCCAGGGAACCTTGTCTAAAATATAAAGTAAAGCAAATGATAAGCAAATAGCATACATAATATGGTAGATGATATTACTGGTTGCCAAGTATTCCAATGTCCTTCCCTGTTGGTGTATGAGGATTACTGGGTTAAGAACATGTTCATTTGGATATTTTGCTTTGAACACTATGAAATGTATATGAAAAAGAGATGTGTCACTTTGAGGGGAAAAATTAAGAGTCAGCTTGTGTTTTATTAATATTTCTGCCAAAATAATCAAGAGCATTTCATATTGATGGTATTCATTACCTTGAGTCCAAGGGAGAAAAATACATAGAGTTGAACCACATTGAATCTATATGGACTTGTAAGAGACTGAGGCAAGACTCTAGTTGCCACAGCAGAGTTGGTCTAACCTATTTGAAACAGTTGGTGATAGGTGTATTATATCAAGTGAAAACAAAGAAGAGGAATAGGGAAAATAGAACTTGGATGGGGCCCAGAGCCTCTGAAATAAACAAAGTTTTCAGCGATGATCTAACCTAATCGAAAAAGGTGAGATTTGGGAAGAGTCATACATTAGGTAAGAGAGGAAACCATGGACAAACCTGGATAAAGAATGTCCTGAGAATGGAGACTGCGATGGAGAGGCTCAGAAGCCATAGTCCGATTGACATGAAGATTATATGGCTAGAATTCCAAGAGAGGTAGAGATTCAATAAAGATGAACTGGAGGCAAGAACAAACTCCAGATCACACAGAGAATGTATTAGTTACCAAATAGTCCTTAGCAATTTTCTCTGATTTAGTAGGGAAAATGTTGGAACTGGAAGCCAGTAGAGAGAGAAAGTTGGGTTCTGGGTGTTTTGAAGTTGGAATGGACATATTTTCTGATAGATTGGATATGAGTTATATGAGAAAGAATGTCAAGTTAGCTTTTTTGGTTTTTTTGACCCAAGCAACTGGAAGGAAAAACTGACCATTTCCTGAGAGATCAACACTACTGAAGAGAATTTTATGGACCCAGTGCCTGTCATATTTCTTGGCTTGTTTTGCCTATATTTTTGACATACTTTCTGAATTTCATAACTCTTGTATTTTTACTCTAATTATTCACTAATTTCCATTATGGCTGATTTTCCAAGTTCAACTCAGACACTGCATGCTCTATGAAGTTTTCTATGAATGTCTTTTTCTATCACCATAATCCTTTACTGATGGTTCTTTAACCATTTTAATAACTTTTCTTCTTTTATTGCTGCTGTTCAGTTGTTAAGGTGTGTTTGACTGTGACTCCATGCACTGTAGCACAGCAAGTTTATCAGTCCTCCACTAGCACCTGGAGTTTGCTCAAATTCATGTTCATTGAATCTGTGATAGTATCTAACTATCTCATCCTCTACCACCTTCCTTTCCATTTGCCTTCAATCTTTCCCAGGATCAAGGACTTTTCCAGTGAGTCAGCTCTTCACATCAGGTGGCCAAAGTATTAGAGTTTCAGCTACAGCATCAGTCCTTTCGATGAATATTCAGGGTTGATTTCCTATAGGATTGACTGGTTTGATCTCCTCACAGTCCACGGGACTCACAAAAGTCTTCACCAGAACCACAGTTTGAAAGCATTAATTCTTAAGTACTCAGACTTCTTTATGGGCCAACTCTCACATGTGTACGTGATTACTGGAAAAAACATAGCTTTGCCAATACAGACCTTTGCCAGAAATATGATGTCTCACCCCAAAGTTAGCAGAAGAAGAGAAATAATAAACATCAGAGCAGAAATAAGTGAAAAAGAAATGAAAGAAACAATAGTAAAGATAAATAAAACAAAAAAACTGGTTCTCCAAAAAGATAAATAAAATTGACAAAACACTGGCCAGACTCATCAAAAAAAAAAGAGAGAAGAACCAGATCAACAAAATCAAAAATGAACAAGGAGAAGGGCTTCCCTGGTGGTCCAGTGGGTAAGGACACCGCCTTGCAGTGCAAGGGGCGCCGGTTCAATCCCTGGCCTGGGAAGATCCCACGTGTTACAGAGCGGCTGGAGCCATGTGTCCAATTACTGAATCAGAGCTCTGGAGTGCATGCACCCAGAGCCAGTGCTCTGCGACAACAGAGGCCACCGCGATGGGAGGCCACACAGGCCAAAAAACAAAGACGGATGAAAATGAACAAATGAAAGACCAGTAGAAGTGGATCCCCTGCTCCCCTCCCTCCCCATGCCACCCCACCCCCACCAACATAAATACATAAATAAATCTTATAAAAAATAATGAACAAGAGGAGATTACAACAGATAATTCATAAATCCAAAGGATTCTAAGAGACTATTATGAACAACTCTATGACAACAAACCTGGAAGAAGTGGACAGTTTCTTGGAGAAGATTAATCTCCCAAGACTGAACCAGGAAGAAACAGAAACTATGAACAACACAATCACAAGCTCAGAAATCGAATTTTTGATAAAAAATCTATTCAAAAATAAAAGCCCAAGACCAGATGGCTTCACAGGCGAATTCTACCAAACATTCAAAGAAGAGCTAATGCCTGTCCTTCTAAAACTCTTTCAAAAAATTGCACAGGAAGGAACACTTCCAAACACATTCTACAAGGCCACCATCACCCTGATACCAAAACCAGGCAAAGACAACACAAAATAAGAAAATTATAGGACAATTTCACTGATGAATTTATATGCCGAAATCCTCAACAAAATCCTGGCAAACAGAACTCAACAACACATCAAGAAACTCATACATCATGATCAAGTCGACTTCATCCCAGGCATGCAAGGATTCTTTAATATCCACAAAACAATCAGTGTGATACACCATATCAACAAATTCAGAGACAGAAACCACATGAGAATATCAATAGATGCAGAAAAAGCTTTCAAAAAAGTACAACATCCATTTATGATAAAAAACTCTAATTTAAAAAATGGGCATAGAAGGAAACTGTTTCAACATAGTGAAAGCCATATATGAGAAGTCCACAGCAAACATTATCCTCAACAGTGACAAACTGAAAGCATTCCCTCTATGATCAGCAACAAGACAAGGGTGCCCACTCTCACCAATATTATTCAACATAGTGCTGGAAGTTCTAGCAACAGCAATAAGAAAGAAAAACAAATAAAGGAAATACATACTGGAAAAGAAGAAGTGAAACTGTCTCTATTTGCAGACTACATGATGTTATACATAGAATACCCCGAAGACACTATTACAAAGCTACTAGAGCTAATCAACGAATTCAGCAAAGTCGTGGAATACAAAATCAATATACAGAAATCACTGGCATTCCTATACACAAACAGTGAAAAAAACAGAAATAGAAATCAAAGAGGCAATCCCAATCACCATCACAACCAAAAGAATAAAATATCTAGGAATAAACCTGCCCAAAGAAACAAAAGAACTGTACACAGAAAATTATAAGATACTCATGAAAGACATTAAAGAAGACTTAAACAGATGGAGAGATATTCTGTGTTCCTGGGTCAGAAGAATCAATATTGTGAAAATAACCATACTACCAAATGTCATCTATAGATTCAATGCAATCCCTATCAAACTACCGATGACATTCTTCACAGAACTAGACCAAAGAATAAAACAGGTCTTATGGAAGCACAAAAGACCTCGAATAGCCAAAGCAATCCTGAGGAAGAAGAATGGAGCTGGAGGGATCAGCCTCCAGCTTCAGACTCTACGCCATCAAAAAAAAAAAATAAGAAAATTATAGGCCAATTTCACTGATGAATTTATATGCCGAAATCCTCAACAAAATCCTGGCAAACAGAACTCAACAACACATCAAGAAACTCATACATCATGATCAAGTCGACTTCATCCCAGGCATGCAAGGATTCTTTAATATCCACAAAACAATCAGTGTGATACACCATATCAACAAATTCAGAGACAGAAACCACATGAGAATATCAATAGATGCAGAAAAAGCTTTCAAAAAAGTACAACATCCATTTATGATAAAAAACTCTAATTTAAAAAATGGGCATAGAAGGAAACTGTTTCAACATAGTGAAAGCCATATATGAGAAGTCCACAGCAAACATTATCCTCAACAGTGACAAACTGAAAGCATTCCCTCTATGATCAGCAACAAGACAAGGGTGCCCACTCTCACCAATATTATTCAACATAGTGCTGGAAGTTCTAGCAACAGCAATAAGAAAGAAAAACAAATAAAGGAAATACATACTGGAAAAGAAGAAGTGAAACTGTCTCTATTTGCAGACTACATGATGTTATACATAGAATACCCCGAAGACACTATTACAAAGCTACTAGAGCTAATCAACGAATTCAGCAAAGTCGTGGAATACAAAATCAATATACAGAAATCACTGGCATTCCTATACACAAACAGTGAAAAAAACAGAAATAGAAATCAAAGAGGCAATCCCAATCACCATCACAACCAAAAGAATAAAATATCTAGGAATAAACCTGCCCAAAGAAACAAAAGAACTGTACACAGAAAATTATAAGATACTCATGAAAGACATTAAAGAAGACTTAAACAGATGGAGAGATATTCTGTGTTCCTGGGTCAGAAGAATCAATATTGTGAAAATAACCATACTACCAAATGTCATCTATAGATTCAATGCAATCCCTATCAAACTACCGATGACATTCTTCACAGAACTAGACCAAAGAATAAAACAGGTCTTATGGAAGCACAAAAGACCTCGAATAGCCAAAGCAATCCTGAGGAAGAAGAATGGAGCTGGAGGGATCAGCCTCCCCAGCTTCAGACTCTACTACAAAGCAAGTTATCAAGACAGTATGGTACTGGCACGAAAACAGAACTATAGACCAACGGAACAAGATTGAGAACCCAGAGATAAACCCACACACCTATGGGTACCTTATTTTTGACAAAGGAGGCGAACATATAAAATGGGACAAAGACTGCCTCTCAACAAATGGTGCTGGGAGAATTGGATAGCTACATGCAAAAAATGAAGTTGGAACATTCCCTGACAGCATGCACAAAGATCAACTCAAAATGGATTAAAGACCTAAATGGAAGACCAGAAACCATCAAACTCTTACAGGAGAATATGGGCAAAACACTCAAGGACATAAGTCAAAGCAAGATCTTCTCTGACCCACCTACTAGAATAGCAGAACTGAAAAGACAACTGAACATGTGGGACCTCATGAAACTTAAAAACTTTTGTACAGCAAAGAAAAATACAAAAGTGGTGAACAGACAGCCCACAGAATGGGAGAAAATCATAGCAAATGACACAACAGACAAAGAGTTAATCTCCAAAATCTACAAGCAACTCAGACAACTCAGCATCGGAAAAATGAACAACACAATCAAAAAATGGGAAAAGGACCTAAACAGACACCTCTCCAAAGATGACATACAGATGGCCCAAAAGCACATGAAACGATGCTCAACTTCACTTATAATTAGAGAAATGCAAATCAAAACTACAATGAGATATCACCTCACACCCGTCAGAATGGCCATCATCCACAAATCAACAGACATTAAATGCTGGAGAAGATGCGGAAGAAAAGGGGGAACAGCTCTATGCAAAAGAACTGTACACAGAAAATTATAAGATACTCATGAAAGACATTAAAGAAGACTTAAACAGATGGAGAGATATTCTGTGTTCCTGGGTCAGAAGAATCAATATTGTGAAAATAACCATACTACCAAATGTCATCTATAGATTCAATGCAATCCCTATCAAACTACCGATGACATTCTTCACAGAACTAGACCAAAGAATAAAACAGGTCTTATGGAAGCACAAAAGACCTCGAATAGCCAAAGCAATCCTGAGGAAGAAGAATGGAGCTGGAGGGATCAGCCTCCCCAGCTTCAGACTCTACTACAAAGCAAGTTATCAAGACAGTATGGTACTGGCACGAAAACAGAACTATAGACCAACGGAACAAGATTGAGAACCCAGAGATAAACCCACACACCTATGGGTACCTTATTTTTGACAAAGGAGGCGAACATATAAAATGGGACAAAGACTGCCTCTCAACAAATGGTGCTGGGAGAATTGGATAGCTACATGCAAAAAATGAAGTTGGAACATTCCCTGACAGCATGCACAAAGATCAACTCAAAATGGATTAAAGACCTAAATGGAAGACCAGAAACCATCAAACTCTTACAGGAGAATATGGGCAAAACACTCAAGGACATAAGTCAAAGCAAGATCTTCTCTGACCCACCTACTAGAATAGCAGAACTGAAAAGACAACTGAACATGTGGGACCTCATGAAACTTAAAAACTTTTGTACAGCAAAGAAAAATACAAAAGTGGTGAACAGACAGCCCACAGAATGGGAGAAAATCATAGCAAATGACACAACAGACAAAGAGTTAATCTCCAAAATCTACAAGCAACTCAGACAACTCAGCATCGGAAAAATGAACAACACAATCAAAAAATGGGAAAAGGACCTAAACAGACACCTCTCCAAAGATGACATACAGATGGCCCAAAAGCACATGAAACGATGCTCAACTTCACTTATAATTAGAGAAATGCAAATCAAAACTACAATGAGATATCACCTCACACCCGTCAGAATGGCCATCATCCACAAATCAACAGACATTAAATGCTGGAGAAGATGCGGAGAAAAGGGAACACTCTTGCATTGCTGGTGGGAATGTCAATTGATACAGCCTCTATGAGAGACAGTATGGAGATTTCTTAAAAAAACTAAGAATAGAAGCACCATACGACCGAGCAATCCCACTCTTAGGCTTATACCCTGATGAAATCAAAACTGAAAGAAGCACCTGTACCCCAATGTTCATTGCTGCTCTCTATACAATAGCTCGAACATGGAAGCAACCTAGATGCCCATCGACGAATCAATGGATACAAAAGCCCTGGTACATATATACAATGGAATACTACACAGCTGTAAAGAGAAATGCAGAAGAATCAGCCCTAATGAGGTGGCTGGCTCTAGAACCTATCATAAAAAGTGAAGTCAGTCAGAAAGAGAAGGACAAATACAGTATATTAACACATATATATGGAATCTAGTAGGATGGTGATGATGGCACATGCAGTGAAGTGACAGAAAGACAGACATGGACAGTGGACATATGGACATCGTGGGGAAGGAACAGAGGGTGGGAGGCATAAAGGAAGTAGCTTGAAGGCCTGTACTATCATAAGTGAAGAAAATAGCTATAGTCATTGCTCTGTGAGAAAAGGGGATCCTTCAGGGTTGTTGTGTGATGGTTGGGAGGGGTGGGAAAGGGGGGATGTACATATGACTAATCTAAGAACATACATATCTACAAACAACAGAACTCTGTAAAAGTTAATAGCAAAATAAAGGTTTAAAAAAAAAAAACTACAATGAGATCTCACCTCACAACCGTCAGAATGGCCATTATCCACAAATCCACAGACATTAAATGCTGGAGAAGATGCAGAGAAAATGGAACACTCTTGCATTGCTTGTGGGAATGTAAATTGATACAGTCTCTATGGAAGACAGTATGGAGATTTCTTAAAAAACTAAGAGTAGTAGAACCATTAGACCCAGCAATCCCACTCTTAGGCTTATACCCAGATGAAATCAAAACTGAAAGAAGCACCTGTACCCCAATGTTCATTGCAACTCTCTATACAATAGCCAGAACATGGAAGCAACCTAGATGCCCATCGATGAATGAATGGATACAAAAGCCCTGGTACATATATACAATGGAATACTACATAGCTGTAAACAGAAATGCAGAAGAATCAGTCCTAATGAGGTGGCTGGATCTAGAACCTATCATAAAAAGTGAAGTAAGTCAAAAAGAGAAGGACAAGTACAATATACTAACACATATATATGGAATCTAGTAAGATGGTAATGATAACACATGCAGTGAAGCCATGGAAAAAGAGACATGGACAGTAGACATATGGACATCGTGGGGAAGAAACAGAGGGTGGGAGGCACAAAGGAAGTAGCATGAAAGCCTGTACTATCTTATGTGAAGAAAATAGCTATAGTCACTGCTCTGTGAGAAAAGGGGATCCTGCAGGGGTGCTGTGCAATGGTCTGGAGGGTGGGATAGTGAGTATATACATATGACTAATCTGGGAACATGCATATCTCTAAGTAACAAAACTTTGCAAAAGTTAAAAGTAAAATAAAATTTAAAATGAGTAAATATGATGTCTCTGGTTTTAGATATGCTATCTTGAAAAAAAAAAGTATACTGTCTAGGTTTGTTGTAGTTTTCCTTCCAAGGAGCAAGCGATTCTTAATTTCATGGCTGCAGTCAGCATCTGCAGCGATTTTGGAGCCCAAGAAAATAAAATTTGTCACTGCCTCCATGCTTCCTCTATTTTCTATGAAGTGATGGGACTGGATGTCATGATCTTAATTTTTTGCATGTGGAGTTTTAAGTCAGCCTTTTCACTCTCCTTTTACACCCTCAAGAAGCACGTTAGTTCCTCTTCACTTTCTTCCATTAGAGTGGTATCATCTGCAAATCTGAGGTTTTTGATATTTCTAGCAGTAATCTTGATTCCAACTTGTGATTCATCCAGCTGGGCCTTTTGCACAATTTTGGGATTTGATCAAATGAAAGTTAAATTGTGTTCTATATTGTTAATTAAAGCCAATTTTTGAGAACTATTCCAGCATGAATATTATCTCATCTGTGTATTAAATTTACCCTGTCACAGTCATAGTGTACCTCCCTGCGATAACACACATCCTTTCACAGTAGGTACCTTCCCTGTGAAATTTCTGGATTTCAAAGTAAATAGACAACTGGATCCAATGTATGTTTATAGTTTTTCCAATTTCCAAATCATGATATAGATACAAAAGCCCTGGTACATATATACAATGGAATACTACATAGCTGTAAAAAGAAATGCAGAAGAATCAGTCCTAATGAGGTGGCTGGATCTAGAACCTACCGTAAAAAGTGAAGTAAGTCAAAAAGAGAAAGACAAGTACAATATACTAACACATATGTATGGAATCTAGTAGGATGGTAATGATAACACATGCAGTGAAGCCATGGAAAAAGAGACATGGACAGTAGACATATGGACATCGTGGGGAAGAAACAGAGGGTGGGAGGCACAAAGGAAGTAGCATGAAAGCCTGTACTATCTTATGTGAAGAAAATAGCTATAGTCACTGCTCTGTGAGAAAAGGGATCCTGCAGGGGTGCTGTGCAATGGTCTGGAGGGTGGGATAGTGAGTATATACATATGACTAATCTGGGAACATGCATATCTCTAAGTAACAAAACTTTGCAAAAGTTAAAAGTAAAATAAAATTTAAAATGAGTAAATATGATGTCTCTGGTTTTAGATATGCTATCTTGAAAAAGAAGTATACTGTCTAGGTTTGTTGTAGTTTTCCTTCCAAGGAGCAAGCGATTCTTAATTTCATGGCTGCAGTCAGCATCTGCAGCGATTTTGGAGCCCAAGAAAATAAAATTTGTCACTGCCTCCATGCTTCCTCTATTTTCTATGAAGTGATGGGACTGGATGTCATGATCTTAATTTTTTGCATGTGGAGTTTTAAGTCAGCCTTTTCACTCTCCTTTTACACCCTCAAGAAGCACGTTAGTTCCTCTTCACTTTCTTCCATTAGAGTGGTATCATCTGCAAATCTGAGGTTTTTGATATTTCTAGCAGTAATCTTGATTCCAACTTGTGATTCATCCAGCTGGGCCTTTTGCACAATTTTGGGATTTGATCAAATGAAAGTTAAATTGTGTTCTATATTGTTAATTAAAGCCAATTTTTGAGAACTATTCCAGCATGAATATTATCTCATCTGTGTATTAAATTTACCCTGTCACAGTCATAGTGTACCTCCCTGCGATAACACACATCCTTTCACAGTAGGTACCTTCCCTGTGAAATTTCTGGATTTCAAAGTAAATAGACAACTGGATCCAATGTATGTTTATAGTTTTTTTCCAATTTCCAAATCATGATATAGTTAATAAGCCTTTTTCACATGGGGAGGAATCTTAGTTTGTTTAGGCTAGTGCACCAAAAAACACAGATTGGGTAGCTTAAATAATATTCATTTGTGATAGTTCTGAAGGCTACAGAGTTCAAGGTCAAGGGGCTAGCAGATTTGATGTCTCGTAAAAGTACACTTCCTGATTCAGAAAGGGCTGTCTTTTTCTCTGTGTTCTCACATGACAGAAGGGACAAGGGACCTCTCTGGGATCTCTTTTTTAAAGACACTAACATTGCTTGTGAGGTGGACTCCACTCTCACAGCCACAAAGATTTCATCCTCTGTTTCTTGGAGAATCTTTATAGTTCTGGGTCATATATAAGTTTATGATACATGTTGAATTAGTTGCTGTTTATAACATAAGAGTGGAGACATATTTTTTTTCCCACACATATCTAACCAGTTGTGCCAGCACTGTTAGGTTACTAACCTTTTTGAATTGGTTCCAAACAAGGTTCCATATGGTCATGGTTGTGGAGAGACCAAATTGGTTTAGAAGAAAATAAACATATTTTTAAAAATTTATTTTTAATTGGAGGATAACTGCTTTACCATGGTGTATTGGTTTTTGCTGTACAACAATGTGAATCAGCCATAAGTAAGCATATATCCCTTCCCTCTTAAGCCACTGCCCCACCACCTTCCGCATCCCATTCATCTAGGTCACCACAGAGTACTGGGATGAGCTCTTTGTGTTCTACAGCTGCTTACCACAAGCTTTATCCTTTAATCACAGATTCAGAACCATGAGCTCTTGCTCTACAGTACAGACTTTCCCTATCAGGCTGTGACTGGGGCACCAGGACGGGAGAGGGGTGGCGTTCTCCATGGGCTAGCACAGCTTCCCTGCTCAGGTTCCAGACCACAGTGGCTGGTTTAGTATCTGCAAATGGTCCTCTGCCATTATTCTGGCAGAGTTTTGTGAGCAGCTCCTGCAGAGCATACCTGAACTGAGGTGCTAGTGCAGTTGTTTCCTAGCAGGAAATCTGGTGTAAAGTATCTGGTGTGAAACCTTGGCACACAGCCTCCAATGATAAAATGAAACTTAAGGATGAAAAAAGAGGTCATAGTTTAATCTGTTTTGCCCCCACTCCTATACCCCCATCCCAGTGGGTTTTTCTGGTGAAGCCACCGTTTGTTGGAAAAATTTTCCTTTCCCATTGAACTACCCTAAAAACTTCTTTGAAAATCAATCAGCCATGCTTTTGTGGAATTAACGATGCACTCTTGTACTGCATGGATCTATGTGTTTATCTTTGCTGATATCCATTGTCTTGATCACAGGAGTTTTAAACTAAATTTTGAAATCAGGCCTGATACGTTTATCAGGTTTATTTCTCGTTTAAAAAGCAGGGCTCCCCTGGTGGTCCAGTGGGCAAAGTCTGCCTTGCAGTGCAAGGGGCACCAGTTTGATTCCTGGCCCAGGAAGATCCCACATGCTGCAGAGTAGCTGGACCAGTATGTCCAACTGCAAGCCAGAGCTCTGGAACACATGTGCCCAGAACTGGTGCTCTGCAACTAGAGGCCACTCCAATGGGAGGTCACACAGGCCAAAGAATAAAGATGGAAGAAAATAAATGAATAAAAAACAAATAAAAGAGGTCAAATATTAACAACAACAACAAAAAAAGAGTGTTGCTCTGATCACTGGGGTGAAGCATCTTAAAAAAAAAAAAAAACAATTTTGGTCATCCTAGATTCTATGCCATTAGTATTATGCTTCCTTCAGAAAATGTTTTTGATAGCTTTCTTTCTCCTTCTAAGTTCTAGAGGTATTATTTTTTCCCTACAGTTTGTGTAGAATTACTCTGTGAAATTATATGGGTCCAGTGCATTTTTATGGACTTTCCAATGGCTCAGTGGGTAAATAACCTGCCTGCAATACAGGAGACATGGGTTTGATCCGTGGGTCCAAAAGATCCCCTGGAGGAGGAAATGGCAACCCACTTCAGTATTCTTGCCTGGAAAATCCCATGGTCAGAGGAGCCTGGTCAGAGGAGTCAATGGGTTTGCAAAGAGTTGGACAGGATAGTGACTAAGCAACAAACAAGTGCATTTCGGAGGGTAGCTGTTGCTCTCTGACAGTTTCCCAGAAACTTCTCTGTTTTACCCACATTTTTAACCAGAAGTTGAATTCAGATCTCACCAACATGAAGTGCCTAAATCATCAGGCAGGTGGGACAGAAATTGTTAGACCCAGAGAGTCAGACCCAGAGAGATGAAGGTATTGAGCCCATTTTGTTGATTAATGGCTTTGTGATACTGTACAAATTTTATCATTTTGGATTTTTTATGTTTTTCCTCATGTGTCTAATGTGAATAATATCTATTTCAGAGTTTGGTTTGAGGGGGAAAAAACATTCAAAGTTTTAAACCAAACACCATACTATTTAATAAATGTTCATTTATCTCTCTCTTTTCCCAATTTTTCTCCTTTGGTAGGCTTCACCACATGCATGTTCTGTTATGTTCAATTCTGTGCAAAAATTTTTTTAGTGGGCTCGTTTAAAAGCAGGGCTCCTGGTGGTCCAGTGGGCAAAGTCTGCCTTGCAGTGCAAGGCACCAGTTTGATTCCTGGCCCAGGAAGATCCCACATGCTGCAGAGTAGCTGGACCAGTATGTCCAACTGCAAGCCAGAGCTCTGGAACACATGTGCCCAGAACTGGTGCTCTGCAACTAGAGGCCACTCCAATGGGAGGTCACACAGGCCAAAGAATAAAGATGGAAGAAAATAAATGAATAAAAAACAAATAAAAGAGGTCAAATATTAACAACAACAACAAAAAAAGAGTGTTGCTCTGATCACTGGGGTGAAGCATCTTAAAAAAAAAAAAAAACAATTTTGGTCATCCTAGATTCTATGCCATTAGTATTATGCTTCCTTCAGAAAATGTTTTTGATAGCTTTCTTTCTCCTTCTAAGTTCTAGAGGTATTATTTTTTCCCTACAGTTTGTGTAGAATTACTCTGTGAAATTATATGGGTCCAGTGCATTTTTATGGACTTTCCAATGGCTCAGTGGGTAAATAACCTGCCTGCAATACAGGAGACATGGGTTTGATCCGTGGGTCCAAAAGATCCCCTGGAGGAGGAAATGGCAACCCACTTCAGTATTCTTGCCTGGAAAATCCCATGGTCAGAGGAGCCTGGTCAGAGGAGTCAATGGGTTTGCAAAGAGTTGGACAGGATAGTGACTAAGCAACAAACAAGTGCATTTCGGAGGGTAGCTGTTGCTCTCTGACAGTTTCCCAGAAACTTCTCTGTTTTACCCACATTTTTAACCAGAAGTTGAATTCAGATCTCACCAACATGAAGTGCCTAAATCATCAGGCAGGTGGGACAGAAATTGTTAGACCCAGAGAGTCAGACCCAGAGAGATGAAGGTATTGAGCCCATTTTGTTGATTAATGGCTTTGTGATACTGTACAAATTTTATCATTTTGGATTTTTTATGTTTTTCCTCATGTGTCTAATGTGAATAATATCTATTTCAGAGTTTGGTTTGAGGGGAAAACACATTCAAAGTTTTAAACCAAACACCATACTATTTAATAAATGTTCATTTTTATCTCTCTCTTTTCCCAATTTTTTCTCCTTTGGTAGGCTTCACCACATGCATGTTCTGTTATGTTCAATTCTGTGCAAGCCTATGGACTAGTCTGACAGGCTCCTGTATCCATGGGATTTTCCAGGCAAGAATACTGGAGTGGGGTGCCATGTCTTCTTACAGGGGATCTTCCCAATCCAGGAATCAAACCTTGTCTTTTATGTTTCCTGCTTTGTCAGTGGGTTCTTTGCCACTAGTACCACCTGGGAAACTCATCGTTCCTGAATAAGCAAGAGTTGCATTAAACAATCTACTTAGGTTTCTTAGTGTTTACTAAGATTTTCTGATTTCTTTTTCATAGAGTCTAGTATGTTACATTTTATCATTGTATGTGTAATACCTATCAGTTTATAACCTATATATATATATATATGTATTTGAACTTTTTTGATCACTTCTATTGGTCTTTCATTTTTTTAAATTATTTAAAGTTATTTTTTATAATTTTTACAGAGTTTATGTCTGGTCTTTCATTTTTCACCCATCTTTGTTCTTTGGCCTGTGTGAGCCTCCCATCACAGTGGCCTCTCTTGTTGCAAAGCACCGGCTCTGGGCACATGTGCTCCAGAGCTCTGGCTCCATAGTTGGACACATTGGTCCAGCTGCTCCATCGCATATGGGAGCTTCCCAGCCATGCCAGGGATCGAACCAGCACCCCTTGCACTGCAAGGCCGTGTCCTTACCCAATGGACCACCAGGGAAGCCTGTGTTTATCACCAATATATTTAAATGAAATTTTTATGAAATTATTTGAGATATGAAGAAAATGCTCCATGCTAATTAGAGATTAGGTTTAGTACACATGTCTTATTAAATCTGCTTAGTACCCTAAGTTTACATAAGCCAGAGAGTCAGACCCAGAGAGATGAAGGTATTGAGCCCATTTTGTTGATTAATGGCTTTGTGATACTGTACAAATTTTATCATTTTGGATTTTTTATGTTTTTCCTCATGTGTCTAATGTGAATAATATCTATTTCAGAGTTTGGTTTGAGGGGAAAACACATTCAAAGTTTTAAACCAAACACCATACTATTTAATAAATGTTCATTTTTATCTCTCTCTTTTCCCAATTTTTTCTCCTTTGGTAGGCTTCACCACATGCATGTTCTGTTATGTTCAATTCTGTGCAAGCCTATGGACTAGTCTGACAGGCTCCTGTATCCATGGGATTTTCCAGGCAAGAATACTGGAGTGGGGTGCCATGTCTTCTTACAGGGGATCTTCCCAATCCAGGAATCAAACCTTGTCTTTTATGTTTCCTGCTTTGTCAGTGGGTTCTTTGCCACTAGTACCACCTGGGAAACTCATCGTTCCTGAATAAGCAAGAGTTGCATTAAACAATCTACTTAGGTTTCTTAGTGTTTACTAAGATTTTCTGATTTCTTTTTCATAGAGTCTAGTATGTTACATTTTATCATTGTATGTGTAATACCTATCAGTTTATAACCTATATATATATATATATGTATTTGAACTTTTTTGATCACTTCTATTGGTCTTTCATTTTTTTAAATTATTTAAAGTTATTTTTTATAATTTTTACAGAGTTTATGTCTGGTCTTTCATTTTTCACCCATCTTTGTTCTTTGGCCTGTGTGAGCCTCCCATCACAGTGGCCTCTCTTGTTGCAAAGCACCGGCTCTGGGCACATGTGCTCCAGAGCTCTGGCTCCATAGTTGGACACATTGGTCCAGCTGCTCCATCGCATATGGGAGCTTCCCAGCCATGCCAGGGATCGAACCAGCACCCCTTGCACTGCAAGGCCGTGTCCTTACCCAATGGACCACCAGGGAAGCCTGTGTTTATCACCAATATATTTAAATGAAATTTTTATGAAATTATTTGAGATATGAAGAAAATGCTCCATGCTAATTAGAGATTAGGTTTAGTACACATGTCTTATTAAATCTGCTTAGTACCCTAAACAGTTCTATCCTCACATAAGGACAACATAGACATGGTCAACTGAGTCTGCCTTCCCCTCAAAATGATCTAAAGCTCCTGCACTTGAATCCTCTTATTCTAACTTGCCCAACTTAAGAACAAACATGATTCTCACTTTTTCTATTCAGTTATTTCTTTCCATTTGTAAATTTTAGAGTGGAAGAGTAGAGTCCCTTAGTTTCCTGAGTCTACTTCAAATGTGTGCCATTTAAAATGGACCGATGTCCCCTCTGGCATGTACTTTTACTTATGCACCTTGTTCCACATGGTACAGCTATTTCCACAGTTAGTCCATGTCCTTGTCTCCAAATGCTATCTTCAAAGAGAATTTGCCATCATATAACTGAGGTTATGTCAGATTATTTACTAGAAAAAAAAAACTTGATTCTGATAAAACTATTTTGTATATTGCATGCAGCACACCATTTTAATGGAATTTTTTTCATAAAATAGTGTACTTTCTAAAGTTTTAAAACAAAGTATGAGGTTGTGGCTTAAATTTTAAAAAGAAATAATTTCTTATAGAAGCAAAAGTCTTATGATTGGTTAGATCAGAAAAAAGTCAACACATTTATTGGAAAATAATTCTAATCCTAGATTTCAAAATGTAGCCAGATTGGAATCTGAGTATCTTTGGAATCTGTGATGACTCATGCAGGGCACCTGTGTATGATTCATTCTTGATGTGGTGCCAAGACAAGTGGTCACATCAATCAAAAAAAAATCATCTTTTGAGGTATTCTCCCATGCCATGTAGACAATGGCCCAGTTGGTTGTATTTTTCATTCTTATATTAAATACTTTGGCAGCATGTTCACGTGATGGTAATTTGGCTGTGTTTCTAATTAATGTGATGCTGTGTGTGATATGTATGACCTAAGGCTCAATTCTTTGATGAAAAATCTGTGGCCCTTGTTACCAATGGACCACCAGGGAAGCCTGTGTTTATCACCAATATATTTAAATGAAATTTTTATGAAATTATTTGAGATATGAAGAAAATGCTCCATGCTAATTAGAGATTAGGTTTAGTACACATGTCTTATTAAATCTTCTTAGTACCCTAAACAGTTCTATCCTCACATAAGGACAACATAGACATGGTCAACTGAGTCTGCCTTCCCCTCAAAATGATCTAAAGCTCCTGCACTTGAATCCTCTTATTCTAACTTGCCCAACTTAAGAACAAACATGATTCTCACTTTTTCTATTCAGTTATTTCTTTCCATTTGTAAATTTTAGAGTGGAAGAGTAGAGTCCCTTAGTTTCCTGAGTCTACTTCAAATGTGTGCCATTTAAAATGGACCGATGTCCCCTCTGGCATGTACTTTTACTTATGCACCTTGTTCCACATGGTACAGCTATTTCCACAGTTAGTCCATGTCCTTGTCTCCAAATGCTATCTTCAAAGAGAATTTGCCATCATATAACTGAGGTTATGTCAGATTATTTACTAGAAAAAAAAAACTTGATTCTGATAAAACTATTTTGTATATTGCATGCAGCACACCATTTTAATGGAATTTTTTTCATAAAATAGTGTACTTTCTAAAGTTTTAAAACAAAGTATGAGGTTGTGGCTTAAATTTTAAAAAGAAATAATTTCTTATAGAAGCAAAAGTCTTATGATTGGTTAGATCAGAAAAAAGTCAACACATTTATTGGAAAATAATTCTAATCCTAGATTTCAAAATGTAGCCAGATTGGAATCTGAGTATCTTTGGAATCTGTGATGACTCATGCAGGGCACCTGTGTATGATTCATTCTTGATGTGGTGCCAAGACAAGTGGTCACATCAATCAAAAAAAAAAAAAAATCTGTTGAGCAATTCTCCCATGCCATGTAGACAATGGCCCAGTTGGTTGTATTTTTCATTCTTATATTAAATACTTTGGCAGCATGTTCACGTGATGGTAATTTGGCTGTGTTTCTAATTAATGTGATGCTGTGTGTGATATGTATGACCTAAGGCTCAATTCTTTGATGAACCTTTCCACAGAAGCTCTGAAGACTCACAGGCATTCAAACTTCATGCCCCATGAGACTCTTAGATTTTTGTATATTCCTCTAGAAAGCTATGGTTCAACAAATCATGGAATCACATAGCACAAAGGGGCCCTGGAGAGACATTGTGTCCAGCAGTTGATTGTATATATTTATTTATTGGAGTTACTTGTGTTTATATCCATATATCTATGTTGGTGTATTAAAAAGTTTTAAAGAATTTTCCCTGTTTCTTTCTTTCTTTCTTTTTCTTTTTTTAAACTCCTTACAGTCCAATAGAATATTTCTAAAATAGTGTTGGACTTTCTCAGAGCAGTCTGTGAAAAATTCCTATCGTGCCAGATAACTACAAAGAATTTACAAGGATAGCAAAAACTCTGGTCCTCTCCTTTCCAATAAATATATATTCAAGGTACAGGTCACTTTACAAACCACTAGACATGTTTTTAAATGTCTCAAGATGTTCTAATTTTGCTTTCAACACATATTTTACAATTATTATTAACCAACTCATCTAGCTATAAAAACATGCTTATTTAAGTAGTAAAAGCTAGAGGCATTATTGGGAGTTCATGACTTGACTAATTTAGGACAATAAATAAAGCTAAATCTTATGTGGCAGAAGGGCTGGTACCAAATCTATTTTGCTGAGTATCATATCCCCAACACCTGACACATGGAAAGTATTCAGGTAATATTGATTAAATAATTATAAAAGTGAAAGGGAAAATAGGAGTGATGGCTTAATTCATTCTTGATGTGGTTTGAATAATTCCAAAAGACAATTGGAATCTGAGTATCTTTGGAATCTGTGATGACTCATGCAGGGCACCTGTGTATGATTCATTCTTGATGTGGTGCCAAGACAAGTGGTCACATCAATCAAAAAAAAAATCTGTTGAGCAATTCTCCCATGCCATGTAGACAATGGCCCAGTTGGTTGTATTTTTCATTCTTATATTAAATACTTTGGCAGCATGTTCACGTGATGGTAATTTGGCTGTGTTTCTAATTAATGTGATGCTGTGTGTGATATGTATGACCTAAGGCTCAATTCTTTGATGAACCTTTCCACAGAAGCTCTGAAGACTCACAGGCATTCAAACTTCATGCCCCATGAGACTCTTAGATTTTTGTATATTCCTCTAGAAAGCTATGGTTCAACAAATCATGGAATCACATAGCACAAAGGGGCCCTGGAGAGACATTGTGTCCAGCAGTTGATTGTATATATTTATTTATTGGAGTTACTTGTGTTTATATCCATATATCTATGTTGGTGTATTAAAAAGTTTTAAAGAATTTTCCCTGTTTCTTTCTTTCTTTCTTTTTCTTTTTTTAAACTCCTTACAGTCCAATAGAATATTTCTAAAATAGTGTTGGACTTTCTCAGAGCAGTCTGTGAAAAATTCCTATCGTGCCAGATAACTACAAAGAATTTACAAGGATAGCAAAAACTCTGGTCCTCTCCTTTCCAATAAATATATATTCAAGGTACAGGTCACTTTACAAACCACTAGACATGTTTTTAAATGTCTCAAGATGTTCTAATTTTGCTTTCAACACATATTTTACAATTATTATTAACCAACTCATCTAGCTATAAAAACATGCTTATTTAAGTAGTAAAAGCTAGAGGCATTATTGGGAGTTCATGACTTGACTAATTTAGGACAATAAATAAAGCTAAATCTTATGTGGCAGAAGGGCTGGTACCAAATCTATTTTGCTGAGTATCATATCCCCAACACCTGACACATGGAAAGTATTCAGGTAATATTGATTAAATAATTATAAAAGTGAAAGGGAAAATAGGAGTAAATTTACTGGTATTTCTTCTACTAGAATTACTCCTTTTATTAAAAAAGAAAAGAATATTGGCCTACTTAAAAAAAAATGAGTCATTGATTTTTTACTTTCAGGTGTTCTTTATAATTGATTTTCAAAGTTTCTTTAATTTCAGATTGTATTTCAAAAATAATCTTGAATAATCATCACTACTCCCAAGAAAAGGTTTTATTTATTACACATTAAAGCACTGAATTATTAACTAGTTTTCCCATCATTGAATGTTGTCTACTTTTCATGGATTAAAAATATCTATAATAACAGATCTGTTCTGGCTTCCCTGGTAGCTCAGTGGTACATAGTTCACCTGCCATTGCAGGAGACATGAGTTCAATCCCTGATCCAGGAAGATTCCACATGCTATGGAGCAACTAAGCCTGTGAGCCACAACTATTGAGCCTGTGCTCTAGAACCTCGGAGTCGCAACTATTGAGATCATGTGCCACAACTTCTGAAGTCCATGAGCCCTAGAGCCCAAGTTTCACAAGAAAATTCACCGCAACAAGAAACCTTCTCACCTCAATTAGAGAGTAGCCCCCACTCACTGCAACTAGAGAAGAGCCTGTGGCAGCAGTGAAAAGCCAGAATAGCCAAAACTAACTAACTAACTAAATAAATAAATAAATAAATAAATATTTTAAAAAAAACTGCTAAAAAAAAGTTGTTCTAATTTCATAATGATATGAACAATATTGTATATGCATTTTAAAAGATTCATTTAAAAATATTTAGACTATTCTGCAGTGTGTGCCACATTGTTTTCAGTGGTGGGTGACTCTTAGACATGTTTTTAAATGTCTCAAGATGTTCTAATTTTGCTTTCAACACATATTTTACAATTATTATTAACCAACTCATCTAGCTATAAAAACATGCTTATTTAAGTAGTAAAAGCTAGAGGCATTATTGGGAGTTCATGACTTGACTAATTTAGGACAATAAATAAAGCTAAATCTTATGTGGCAGAAGGGCTGGTACCAAATCTATTTTGCTGAGTATCATATCCCCAACACCTGACACATGGAAAGTATTCAGGTAATATTGATTAAATAATTATAAAAGTGAAAGGGAAAATAGGAGTAAATTTACTGGTATTTCTTCTACTAGAATTACTCCTTTTATTAAAAAAGGAAAAAGAATATTGGCCTACTTAAAAAAAATGAGTCATTGATTTTTTACTTTCAGGTGTTCTTTATAATTGATTTTCAAAGTTTCTTTAATTTCAGATTGTATTTCAAAAATAATCTTGAATAATCATCACTACTCCCAAGAAAAGGTTTTATTTATTACACATTAAAGCACTGAATTATTAACTAGTTTTCCCATCATTGAATGTTGTCTACTTTTCATGGATTAAAAATATCTATAATAACAGATCTGTTCTGGCTTCCCTGGTAGCTCAGTGGTACATAGTTCACCTGCCATTGCAGGAGACATGAGTTCAATCCCTGATCCAGGAAGATTCCACATGCTATGGAGCAACTAAGCCTGTGAGCCACAACTATTGAGCCTGTGCTCTAGAACCTCGGAGTTGCAACTATTGAGATCATGTGCCACAACTTCTGAAGTCCATGAGCCCTAGAGCCCAAGTTTCACAAGAAAATTCACCGCAACAAGAAACCTTCTCACCTCAATTAGAGAGTAGCCCCCACTCACTGCAACTAGAGAAGAGCCTGTGGCAGCAGTGAAAAGCCAGAATAGCCAAAACTAACTAACTAACTAAATAAATAAATAAATAAATAAATATTTTAAAAAAAACTGCTAAAAAAAAGTTGTTCTAATTTCATAATGATATGAACAATATTGTATATGCATTTTAAAAGATTCATTTAAAAATATTTAGACTATTCTGCATGTGTGTGTGCCACATTGTTTTCAGTGGTGGGTGACTCTGTGCAACCCCATGGACTGTAGCTGACCAGGCTTCTCTGTCCATGGGATTCTCCAGGCAAGAATACTGGAGTGGATTCCCATGCCCTTTTCCTTCAGGGGATCTTCCTGACCCAGGGTATTGAATTTGTGCCTCTTATGTCTCCTACATTGGTAGACAGATTCTTTACCACTAGGGGCACCTGGGGAGTGCCCCAGAGTTTGCTAAAATGTCAAAAATCCACCAAAAAAAAAGTATGTTATTCAAAACTGTTCAAGATGAAAAGATTCCAAATTAAATACTTAATTTAAAACTAGCACATTCTCTTATAGTATAATGTACTCTTTCTCAGTAAATCAAAATAAAGTTCAAATCATCATGATACATAAAGAAACATGCCTGATAAATATAAAATATATTAGAAAATACTTATCAGTAACAATTTTTCCTCTGGTCGGTGCTTTCTGAAGGATAAAGAAAAATTCTAACTTAATCCAAAGATTTTTTATGATACAAATCACCAGCTTGTTGAACTTACCTTTATTGGATAGATGGAAGGTGACAAACTGATCTCAGCCAATATAATCTATCAAAACAATCTGCCATTGGTTAAAAGTCTGCCTGCACTGAGCAGGTGTCAGATACTTGTCTAAATGAGCAGATACGTAAAGTAATAAACTAGAAACAATTATTGAACAAGGTATTTAACCACCTAAACTGCCAACCTAACCTTAAGCTATACATATGTTTAAAAATTCACCAAAAAGAGCCTGTGCTCTAGAACCTGGTCATGTGCCACAACTTCTGAAGTCCATGAGCCCTAGAGCCCAAGTTTCACAAGAAAATTCACGCAACACGAAACCTTCTCACCTCAATTAGAGAGTAGCCCCCACTCACTGCAACTAGAGAAGAGCCTGTGGCAGCAGTGAAAAGCCAGAATAGCCAAAACTAACTAACTAACTAAATAAATAAATAAATAAATAAATATTTTAAAAAAAACTGCTAAAAAAAAGTTGTTCTAATTTCATAATGATATGAACAATATTGTATATGCATTTTAAAAGATTCATTTAAAAATATTTAGACTATTCTGCATGTGTGTGTGCCACATTGTTTTCAGTGGTGGGTGACTCTGTGCAACCCCATGGACTGTAGCTGACCAGGCTCCTCTGTCCATGGGATTCTCCAGGCAAGAATACTGGAGTGGATTCCCATGCCCTTTTCCTTCAGGGGATCTTCCTGACCCAGGGTATTGAATTTGTGCCTCTTATGTCTCCTACATTGGTAGACAGGTTCTTTACCACTAGGGGCACCTGGGGAGTGCCCCAGAGTTTGCTAAAATGTCAAAAATCCACCAAAAAAAAAGTATGTTATTCAAAACTGTTCAAGATGAAAAGATTCCAAATTAAATACTTAATTTAAAACTAGCACATTCTCTTATAGTATAATGTACTCTTTCTCAGTAAATCAAAATAAAGTTCAAATCATCATGATACATAAAGAAACATGCCTGATAAATATAAAATATATTAGAAAATACTTATCAGTAACAATTTTTCCTCTGGTCGGTGCTTTCTGAAGGATAAAGAAAAATTCTAACTTAATCCAAAGATTTTTTATGATACAAATCACCAGCTTGTTGAACTTACCTTTATTGGATAGATGGAAGGTGACAAACTGATCTCAGCCAATATAATCTATCAAAACAATCTGCCATTGGTTAAAAGTCTGCCTGCACTGAGCAGGTGTCAGATACTTGTCTAAATGAGCAGATACGTAAAGTAATAAACTAGAAACAATTATTGAACAAGGTATTTAACCACCTAAACTGCCAACCTAACCTTAAGCTATACATATGTTTAAAAAATAGTGCTTAGGGCAAAGTACGAGTATGGACAAAAGTTCATATGTTCTTTACTTAAATTTTTGTTTTATGAAAACAAGTTTTAGGCTTTTTACTCACATAGAACTCAATACATCATTGTGATATGTCAATAAAATAGTTTTTTGTTTACCAAGTACTCTTTTTTTTTTTTTAAATTTTGGCCTCTTTTATTGGTCTTTTATTTATAAATTTTCATCCATCTTTATTCTTTTGCTCTGTGTGGACCTCCCAATTGCAATGGCCTCTCTCGTTGCAGAGCAGAGGCTCTAGGGCATGTGCTCCAGAGTGCTGGCTCGTAATTGGACACACCGCTCCAGCGGTTCCATGGCACATGGGATCTTCCTGGGCCAGGGATCCAACTGGTGCTCCTTGCAGTGCAAGGCAGACTTTTAACCAATGGACCACCAGGGAAGCCCTGCCAAGTACTTTTAATGCGATATTTTAAATCAACAAAATAATGTTTGCTATATTTAAAGTTATTATTGTAAAAATAATACATATAAACATGTAAAACACTAAAAACATGTAAATATAGAATAATGCTTAAAATAATCAAAATATGCAAACAAATACACAAAGACCTTTAATTTCTTAACAAGTGAAGATTTCTACAAATTTTCAGTGACATTTACATATTTTGATTAATAGATATACTTGCAAATTGAAATTACTTGGTTTACTTTAGTTGAAAACTAACAATTGCTACATATGTTTGGAAAATTACTATTTGCCTACACAGGTAAACATTAACATTCCTAGTCTTAATAAAGAATCCTTTTTCTGACCTGATCAGTCATCTTGATTTGGTTGAGTTTTTCTCAATAACTTATCTTTCCATCAGCAAATTTGTTAGCAGCAACTGAGGGATGAGTAGGGGGCTCTTCATGGAGAGAAGCCACTGTTATAAAAGTTTTCTCTATCGGGGACATGTTATATTTTTGTCTCTAAAAAGATACTCATTGTGACATCTTGCTTATTTGAATATAAGCAACATTGGACACTCTAGCCTAGGTGGGACAGATGTATTATAAAACAACCTGTGATTGCATCCTAATACCACTCACAGATCTGGTCCTTCAGAATTGGTCACAGTTATAGAGAAGCAGAAACCTTGGAAGAAAATTTTCATGAATCTCTGACTCTGTCTTCCTGACTGTTTGCAGTGACTGCGTTCTGAATGAACACTACCAAGAGGCAGTGGTTGTCAAGTATTTGGACTCGGGACCCATTTACATTCTTAAGATTATCAACACTACCTAAAGAGCTTTTGATTAAATGAATGATATCTCTCAATATTTATCATATTCATCATAATAATAGAGAACAGTTTAATCAATTTAAACTAATAATGTTATACTGGTTAACCTAAATTGCATGCTTTATTAGAAACTATATTTTTCAACATAAAGAAAATTGAGGTGAGTGGCATCCTTTATATTTTGCAAATATCTTTAATATGTGACAAAGGAAAATTCTCACCTCTGCTTCTGTATTCAATTTTTTAAGATGTGCTATTTCAGTTACACTGCATGGGACAAACTAAGCAAATTATCTTCCATAGATAGGTAGTTGGAAAACAAGAGTAATTTAAAAGTTTGTAAATATAATTTTTGGTATAGACAAACTCAACAAGTGGTACTTTCTTAAACATAAAAATGAATTGAAATACTGAATCTAAATCTATATCAGTAAATTTATTGTACTGTTACATTAATACCAATACTCTATCATGCATTTTGAATGAATATATTTACCTATGATTTTGCAACATCCTGCCTTGATTGTTTGGAAAATATTGATTCACTAAGACATGTAATTCTTCCAAACATACAGTGGAGTATTCAGCTGTAATTTTTTGAGAGAATGAAAGTTAGAAGGTGAAGTAATATCTTGGTATTATAACAAAAAGTAGTTTTAGATTCACAGACACCCCTGAAAGGATCTCATTGTACCCAGACACCCCAAACTAGGCTTTTAGAATCACTGCCATGTAGGAAAATACAGCATGATTTAGAGACGCACCCTTAATATTGAGGACCAGATTAGTGACAATCATAAGCTCATAGATAATAGCAACCACTAAAGAAAGTGAATGTGCAAAAACCCCAGTGAGAAGGAAGCTCAGCTTCAGTCGCCTTGTAGGCATGTGGATCAAATATTGTTTGGTCTGTTTTTTAAAGTTAAACCAGAAAACTGGAATTTTATAAGAAATATCCTGATTTTTAAATGTTGTCTGCGGTATGGGTTAAGAGTCAATGAGTCAAGCAGAATCCCTCTGTGGATCTGAACCGTGAGTTAGTCAAGGACATATTGTAGAGAGCACTGTTATGGCATATATGTGGCTGAAGCCGATTAAGATTATCAACTACAAGAGCTTTTGATTAAATGAATGATATCTCTCAATATTTATCATATTCATCATAATAATAGAGAACAGTTTAATCAATTTAAACTAATAATGTTATACTGGTTAACCTAAATTGCATGCTTTATTAGAAACTATATTTTTCAACATAAAGAAAATTGAGGTGAGTGGCATCCTTTATATTTTGCAAATATCTTTAATATGTGACAAAGGAAAATTCTCACCTCTGCTTCTGTATTCAATTTTTTAAGATGTGCTATTTCAGTTACACTGCATGGGACAAACTAAGCAAATTATCTTCCATAGATAGGTAGTTGGAAAACAAGAGTAATTTAAAAGTTTGTAAATATAATTTTTGGTATAGACAAACTCAACAAGTGGTACTTTCTTAAACATAAAAATGAATTGAAATACTGAATCTAAATCTATATCAGTAAATTTATTGTACTGTTACATTAATACCAATACTCTATCATGCATTTTGAATGAATATATTTACCTATGATTTTGCAACATCCTGCCTTGATTGTTTGGAAAATATTGATTCACTAAGACATGTAATTCTTCCAAACATACAGTGGAGTATTCAGCTGTAATTTTTTGAGAGAATGAAAGTTAGAAGGTGAAGTAATATCTTGGTATTATAACAAAAAGTAGTTTTAGATTCACAGACACCCCTGAAAGGATCTCATTGTACCCAGACACCCCAAACTAGGCTTTTAGAATCACTGCCATGTAGGAAAATACAGCATGATTTAGAGACGCACCCTTAATATTGAGGACCAGATTAGTGACAATCATAAGCTCATAGATAATAGCAACCACTAAAGAAAGTGAATGTGCAAAAACCCCAGTGAGAAGGAAGCTCAGCTTCAGTCGCCTTGTAGGCATGTGGATCAAATATTGTTTGGTCTGTTTTTTAAAGTTAAACCAGAAAACTGGAATTTTATAAGAAATATCCTGATTTTTAAATGTTGTCTGCGGTATGGGTTAAGAGTCAATGAGTCAAGCAGAATCCCTCTGTGGATCTGAACCGTGAGTTAGTCAAGGACATATTGTAGAGAGCACTGTTATGGCATATATGTGGCTGAAGCCGAAAGTCATCTATGGGAGCCATGACTGGACAGGAGAAGATAGCTAACAGATAGAAGCATCCATAAACTTGGTAGCTTGAATCTGGGTTCCTTAGACAATGTAAAGTGCAGGAATCATGAGGTAGTAGAATCAACCTCCCTGGGTCTGAAAAGCCATTACTATAGTACTAGACAAGGGTACTACGAATTGAATTGGATCAGTTTTCAATAGAGAGATGTATGTGGCAGTCAAAATAAGCACAGCAAAAAATCAGGCCTCATGAATGGACAGATCTGTTTCAGTACAAACTGCAGAGATGGCTTGGTTCTAAAATCAGCTTTTTCCTCTCCCTATACTTAGATAATGAGTCCTCTAGAGGAAACCTCCAGCCCTATAAATAGGTCCCTAATGCATTCATTGATCTCAATCATAACTGATTTCTCAGCAATTTCAAGACTCTTTACTTGTTCTTAGTCTAGGTCTTCTGTTTTCATGCACTGATACCCCAATCTTCTTACCTTTCCTCATCCCTTTAGTCAATAGTCTTTCCATAACTCTCAGAGTGAAATATTTTATACATTTGAGCCCATCAGATGGGAAATACCTGAAATGTATGCACCCCCATTTACAAACATGTTTATATTTCTTTATTATAGGAGGTGCCTCCTGAAATGGTTCTTAACAATGCCCGATTCAGTGTATTCAAGTCTGTGTGTAACCCTCTTTCTTAGTGTGTGAGATGGACTTAATGATTTGCCCCTGTTTAGTCACTAAATTGTGCCCAACACTTTTGCAACCCCGTGGACTGCAGCCATGGCCTCTGTCCATGGGATTCTCTGAGCAAGAATTCTGAAACAGGCTTTCATTTTCTTCTCCAGGGGATCTTCCCATACCAGTGATGGAATCTGTGACTCCTGTATTGGCAGGTGGGTTCTTCACTACAGAGCAACCAAGGAAGCCTGACTAGTGCCTAATGTATAGCTTAGTTCTTTAGCTCCCCCCACAGTCCTAGTTTGCCTCTTAGGAATAGATTATGGCAAAAGTGATGAACGTTCACTATTTAGCTTAGAGAAAGCTGAGAATTCTGTATCTCTCTTTTTATAATAGTTTGCTCTCTCTGATGAAGAAAATTGCCATGTTTTAACCTGTCATAAAGGTAGGCCTTTGGGGCAAGGAGCTAAGAGGAACTTCTCACCAGCCAGAAGTCCTCAGCTGAAGAACTCATAGGAACTGAAAAGCTCCCTCTTCTCAGCGGAGACTTGATGGGTGCAGCCCCAGCCCACATCTTGACTGTAGTCAATAGGAGAATTTGAAGGGGAGGTCCCAGTTGAGGCACACTTGGGTTCTAAAGTACAAAAATTGAGAGATAATCAATATTATTTTAGGTTATTGATTTTGGGGACAGTTTATTATAGAGCAAATGGTAACAAATACATAAATTATGCTTTTCTCTAGGCTAAATTGATAAAGTGCTCAAGGTTAACCTTTCTACCCAATCTCTTGATCTTATGCCCTCTAGACATTGGTCTATCTATTTGCTCCTTTTTACCTTCTTTGCCCTCTATTGCTCCATCCTCTCTCACCAAAATAAGCTGTGCTCTGTCTTTGAGTCTCATTGAGAGATGCCTCACTTTCCCACTTTTTCATCTCAGCTTAACTTCATAATTATTTTTTCTACTTTTGCTAATAAAATAAACTAGTTTCTCTCAAGTATTCCATTAACCATTTTAAAGTAACTTCCATCCCCATCTGAATTTACACTGGCAAATCCCAGCACAGACATCCACCTCGTCATATCTAATGAATACTTTTCAGTATCCAGAGTTTAACCTTTCTTCCTGTAAAAATCTATACAGTGAATAAATATTCTCTATTTTAAAAGCACTGAACCCTTCAGTTTTCACAAATCACTTAAATATTGGTTCTCTTTCTACCATACTGAAAATCCTTCCTTAGTCTGTTTCACAGTTTCTCTTTTATTTCAGTGATTTCAAACTGAAAGGGATTTTTCCTTCAGGGGATATCTGATAAGGTGTGGAGATATTTTGGTCACAACCAGAGAGGCAGGTAATGCTACTGAAGTTAGTGGACAGAGGCCAGGGATGCTGCCAAATATACTGCATTGCACAAGACAGCCTCTCACAAAACAAACAAACAAACAAACAAACAAAAAACACCTCATTCAATGTGAGAAGCTCTGATATCTAAAACACTTTTCTTTTTTACCTAATGTTTTCCCCTTCACCCGCTTCTTTTACCTGGGAAATCTCATCTGCTCTTATGGTTTCAATTACTGTTTGTATTCTGAAGTTTTTTCAATTTACTCTTCCAATACTGACTTCTGATATTTTGAATCAAACTGTGAATTACATACACTTAATTGTGTATTTTAGAAGCTGAACTAAGTTAATGTGTCCAAAGCAGTGGACAGATTTGTATTTCTTTCAGCAATCTTCTCCAGTAACCCAACTTCTGGCATTATTACCATCATCACCATATGATTGGCCAATCCCAAATCTGAGATTCTACCTCCCTCTTCTCCAAGTTCCAGACACTGACCTCACATGACTTTTTATGTTCCAAAATTCCTTACTTGCCTCACTAATGCATGTTTGTCTTTTAAATCTCAGATAAGGTGTCATTTCCTCAAGGGACCCTGCCCTGGCCAGAAGCAGGGTCCATTGAGAATCCTCTAAGCTCCCCCTAGACCCAGAATCTACTCTAGTACAACACTTACCACCCTGTGGTGAAAGAATTTATTTATGTTTTTGTGTTAGCTGCTAGTATTTAAATTGCTCTAAGTAGAAGGCCATATCTTACTTCTTGTGTGTATCCTCAGGTATCTGGTATAAGTCCTGAGGGCTAGAATATTAGCAGTCAGTTTTGAGATGCTTTGCCAAGAATTATACCATGTTTTAATTTTAGCAAAACTTTAAGATACATACGCTTATTACACCCACTTTAAGTTGAACAAATCAATGGATAAATTAAATATTAATAACTCGCCTAAATCATATCATAAATAAATACTGATTGGAACATAAAAATCATACTTCTAGTTCCAGAATTCACCTTCTCAACCACCATATTATGCTGATTCTCCTAAGTTATACCTGCTCTTCTACTCTAGTTAAATTACTATTAATAAAATTAATGAAATTTTATTATGATTAATAAATTATTATGTAAGCTATATTGCATTATTATAAACAACAATGCATTGCTTTTAATATATCCACTTAAATATTTTAGGAAGTACAAAAAATATAAGATTAAAGTTCTTAGAAAGCAATGTAAATGATACTCATATTAGCATATCAAATGTTCTCTTAGTCTAAGTTTGTGGAACTGAGGGGGAAACGTTTAAAAACAGCTTAGTGATAGTTTAGGAAAAATGGCAGGAAGATTTGCAGATGCAGATAGACTAGATTTTGAAGGTAGAAGCAAATAACATAGGTGTCCTAAGAACACCCTAGACCGATAGAATAGCTCTTGCTGAAGTTGCCGATGGAGGGAGGGAGGCAGACTTAAGATCAGTCATGGCATTCAAGGATGGGAATAAGAGACATATACATGTTCTGACTGTATCTCAAAGGAAATAATCAAAACCACTCAATCTCAGGTCTCAGGAAGGGCTTCACTGGATCCATTTTAACCTTTGCAATACCACTTTTCAAGGGTGACTTTTCAGCACATTAGTATAAATAATAAATGCTGATTCTTTGATTAAGTGGCATTCAAAAAAATCAGTTCTCCATTGTTTGGTGAATGGTTCAGGTTATTTGAGCTACTCCTACACACCTGTTTCCTTATAATCTGGGGCAGAAGTGCTGACCCATTAAAGAAGCATTTTCCATGACCTATTAAACCCCTCTTTAAATAATTTGGACAACCTGTAAGAATTTGTTTCCTTCCTTACAATTTGCTTCCATTTGTTTACTAGTTCTCTAAAGTGTGTGGGATGCTTAATAAATGAGTGATACTCACAGATCACATTGGCCACTTTACCCTGGGGACATACATAGCCAAGAACAGATGAAATAATTATACCATGTTTTAATTTTAGCAAAACTTTAAGATACATACGCTTATTACACCCACTTTAAGTTGAACAAATCAATGGATAAATTAAATATTAATAACTCGCCTAAATCATATCATAAATAAATACTGATTGGAACATAAAAATCATACTTCTAGTTCCAGAATTCACCTTCTCAACCACCATATTATGCTGATTCTCCTAAGTTATACCTGCTCTTCTACTCTAGTTAAATTACTATTAATAAAATTAATGAAATTTTATTATGATTAATAAATTATTATGTAAGCTATATTGCATTATTATAAACAACAATGCATTGCTTTTAATATATCCACTTAAATATTTTAGGAAGTACAAAAAATATAAGATTAAAGTTCTTAGAAAGCAATGTAAATGATACTCATATTAGCATATCAAATGTTCTCTTAGTCTAAGTTTGTGGAACTGAGGGGGAAACGTTTAAAAACAGCTTAGTGATAGTTTAGGAAAAATGGCAGGAAGATTTGCAGATGCAGATAGACTAGATTTTGAAGGTAGAAGCAAATAACATAGGTGTCCTAAGAACACCCTAGACCGATAGAATAGCTCTTGCTGAAGTTGCCGATGGAGGGAGGGAGGCAGACTTAAGATCAGTCATGGCATTCAAGGATGGGAATAAGAGACATATACATGTTCTGACTGTATCTCAAAGGAAATAATCAAAACCACTCAATCTCAGGTCTCAGGAAGGGCTTCACTGGATCCATTTTAACCTTTGCAATACCACTTTTCAAGGGTGACTTTTCAGCACATTAGTATAAATAATAAATGCTGATTCTTTGATTAAGTGGCATTCAAAAAAATCAGTTCTCCATTGTTTGGTGAATGGTTCAGGTTATTTGAGCTACTCCTACACACCTGTTTCCTTATAATCTGGGGCAGAAGTGCTGACCCATTAAAGAAGCATTTTCCATGACCTATTAAACCCCTCTTTAAATAATTTGGACAACCTGTAAGAATTTGTTTCCTTCCTTACAATTTGCTTCCATTTGTTTACTAGTTCTCTAAAGTGTGTGGGATGCTTAATAAATGAGTGATACTCACAGATCACATTGGCCACTTTACCCTGGGGACATACATAGCCAAGAACAGATGAAATAATTCATTTAATGCCTGATTCCTATTCGTGGTCCAGACCTTTAAACTTAGAAATCTGGACAGACTGTCCCTGGAAGCTGTGGAGACCAGGCATCTTATTGCAAATCTATAGTGAGTAAGAGTGTAGAATGGTTTATGTTTTTTTTTTTTTTTTGGTTAAGATTTATTTATTTATTTATTTGGGTGGGGTGGGGGGGGAGGGAGGGGAGCAGGCGGGCCACTTCTATTGGTCTTTCATTTGTCCATTTTCATCCTTATTTGTTCTTTGGCCCGTGTTGGCCTCCCATCACGGTGGCCTCGGTTGTCGCTGAGCACTGGCTCTGGGTACATGCTCTCCAGAGCTCCAGCTTGGTAATTGGACACATCAGTCCAGCCGCTCTGTGGCATGTGGGATCCTCCCAGGCCAGGGATCGAACCGGCGCCCCTTGCACTGCAAGGCGGTGTCCTTACCCACTGGACCACCAGGGAAGCCCGGTTTATGTTTTTTTTCTTTCTTGCTTCACCTTAGTTATTAAGTAAAACACTCTGAATAAAGGTAATATGAAAAGGAACAAATATTCTGTTTAGTTCTAGACAAATTGGGTTCTGCCATCTATGATTCTGAATGTCTCAATTGCTGAATCTGTTAAATCAGGGACAATAATTCCTAGTTTACACAGGATTTGTGAAATATATAACTGGATCCATTTTAACCTTTGCAATACCACTTTTCAAGGGTGACTTTTCAGCACATTAGTATAAATAATAAATGCTGATTCTTTGATTAAGTGGCATTCAAAAAAATCAGTTCTCCATTGTTTGGTGAATGGTTCAGGTTATTTGAGCTACTCCTACACACCTGTTTCCTTATAATCTGGGGCAGAAGTGCTGACCCATTAAAGAAGCATTTTCCATGACCTATTAAACCCCTCTTTAAATAATTTGGACAACCTGTAAGAATTTGTTTCCTTCCTTACAATTTGCTTCCATTTGTTTACTAGTTCTCTAAAGTGTGTGGGATGCTTAATAAATGAGTGATACTCACAGATCACATTGGCCACTTTACCCTGGGGACATACATAGCCAAGAACAGATGAAATAATTCATTTAATGCCTGATTCCTATTCGTGGTCCAGACCTTTAAACTTAGAAATCTGGACAGACTGTCCCTGGAAGCTGTGGAGACCAGGCATCTTATTGCAAATCTATAGTGAGTAAGAGTGTAGAGTGGTTTATGTTTTTTTTTTTTTTTTGGTTAAGATTTATTTATTTATTTATTTGGGTGGGGGGGGGGGGGGGGGGGAGGGGAGCAGGCGGGCCACTTCTATTGGTCTTTCATTTGTCCATTTTCATCCTTATTTGTTCTTTGGCCCGTGTTGGCCTCCCATCACGGTGGCCTCGGTTGTCGCTGAGCACTGGCTCTGGGTACATGCTCTCCAGAGCTCCAGCTTGGTAATTGGACACATCAGTCCAGCCGCTCTGTGGCATGTGGGATCCTCCCAGGCCAGGGATCGAACCGGCGCCCCTTGCACTGCAAGGCGGTGTCCTTACCCACTGGACCACCAGGGAAGCCCGGTTTATGTTTTTTTTCTTTCTTGCTTCACCTTAGTTATTAAGTAAAACACTCTGAATAAAGGTAATATGAAAAGGAACAAATATTCTGTTTAGTTCTAGACAAATTGGGTTCTGCCATCTATGATTCTGAATGTCTCAATTGCTGAATCTGTTAAATCAGGGACAATAATTCCTAGTTTACACAGGATTTGTGAATATTATATATCACGTATGCAGAGTGGCCATTGTATGTTGTGTACACTTTAAAGAAAGATATTTAACTCCTTGACACACTGTAGTTTTAGATGAAGTAGAAAAATCTCATAGTGAAAATATGTCCTCAACTGTAGGAAAAAACCCTTATTATCTAAGCGTGTATAGTTTGTCACACTACCTGATTAAGGTATTCTTACCAAGATATACTGATAGAGTGCTAGATATATCATAGGTTCTTTACAATGGCTTGTGACTGACAAATATATACTAGTGAAGAAGAATCTGGATTGTGCATTTCGCCTTGGAGTCCCTTTTGCATTATTTAGGGGTCAGAAAACAGGCTACCGGGACACAGGATGCTCTGGGCCTTCTCTGATCTGAGTTTTGTCAGGACTAAAATTGTTGTGGCATGAAAAACATGTTCTTTCTGGACTCACAGTCCTTTTTATTTTTAATTTAAAAAAATGACTACAGTCCTTTTGATTATTATAAAAATAATGCCTTTGTTTCAGAAAATTTGAATGTATAGAGGGCATGATGAATAAAAAAAGAAAATCATCTTCACTCCCAACCAACCAGAGAAATATAATTGTTAAAATTTAACTTTTTAAATGTTTTTTTTAACTCATATAGGTTTGTATATATTTGTATCTGTATGCTATCTATTATTTATCTATACATCCACACATGTGCATAAGTATATTATACATATTATATGCATATATATATATATATAATTTAAAAGGATTGATAATTCTACACTTAAAAATAAGTCATGAGAATCCCCTATACATAATATTAAGCACATCTTCAAACTATCACTGAAGATATTTGTAGTATTTCATAGTCTATATTTTTTAGCTCATTTCTGATTGTTTAATTTGGATATTTTCTACTTTTTAACTCTATAATGTATGCTGTGATTAATATCTACTTGAAAACATCTCTATGCATACCTTCAAAATAAGTATAATTAATGGCTCAGAAGATGCATTTAATAATTACTTTGTTGCTCGATATGATGCTTTGCAAACATGCCAAAGCTTATTATTTACTTCTTAGTCATTGTAGTATAAAAAGCTTGATATACTCTTAAATAAATTCATTTTTCCCTTTAGAATTCCATTTCTGTTCTACATTTAAAATAATACCCCCATTCTGAGTTTATACATCTTTCATAGCTTTATAATTTGACTTACTTTATAGGACTGAATTTTCCACAAAATTTCTCAATATACCTGGCAATCACTTTGGTAGTACTGGGAGAGAGTAATGTAAATTCTTTGCCTCGAAGACCTAATCACTTTCCCCAACACCAATGTTATATGTGATTCTTTTTTCTTTTTATTTAAGCATTCACCTTTATCATTTGCTAAATTCTAATTATATTAGAACCTCTTTCTTCTTATCACATTTTGTTCTATTAATCTATAGTCTCACAGAGTTATCTTTTCAATTATTCACTTGTACCCACCTGGCTACACAGAGTGATCTGATGACAAGCAGCATCTCCATCATGAGTGCTTGTTAGAAATACAGAACCACAGAGCTACGTGGAGATCTGTATTAGTCATATGCACATTAAAGTTTGAGAGAAACTATTGTATAACAGTCTCTTTCAGCCATTGAGACAAGTCTTGTTTTGCTGGCTGAATGAGAGGAGAGTGTGCTAATGTCAGGAGGATCTACTTAGCTAAATTTTCTCATTGGTTCACTGCATTTTGAAAAAGGTACTTTAAAAAATACCTTAAAAGTCACTGATTTCATGCCAGCAAATTCTCTTGTACTGTAAACTGACTTTTTACAATAAAACTTTGACCTCTACGAGGCTGCTTCCCTGCTTTCTTCACTTAAAATCAACTCAAACAGGAAAGAATAAAAGAAAATCACAATTCAAGAAATCAAAATTTTTCCAACCCAGGTACTTACGATTATAAAATCTCAGCTCTGATAAAATAAGATGGACATTTCAGTCCAGTTTATCAGTTCAAAGTTGCTTAGGACCCTGAAGAATTTAATAGTTTCTCAGTGAGTCATTTTGTCTGCTGTTATTGACATGCAAGCATTAAAGCAATGTAAAACTGACTAAACCTTTACAAAAGAAGAAAGAAAAAAAGACTCTCTTCTTGTCTTACCAACACTGCTATTATCACATAGTGTGTTTCACATGATAAGCCATTCATTAAAGCATCACCTACTGGTTTTTTCCTCCTCAGAACTAGCTAGAACATGATCTGTCTCTGCGTGAATACGCCAGACCTCTGACCTTTTCTGTAGCTATTCCAGGCAAGTATAATAAACAGAGTTCACTAGGTTTCTGTAAATTTCTGATTATGTTTACTGTGGAATCCAAGTGTTCATCTCAGGCAGAAAAATTAAGGTTGATTTTCAAATATTATGTACAAACTCTAGCTACTAAGCATTCCATAATGAGCACTTTGGCAATTTAAAGCAAATTAGGGTTCCCACTAGGCAGGATGACATGCTTTGCAGTCAAAGAAAGATGGTATGTTGTTAATGGAGAATATTCACCAATAATTTAAGATAAACCCAGAGAGCTCTCTTGATCGTAATTTGGGGAAAAAAACCTGACTGCACTTCATTACTGGGACTTAAGATTAATCTTAAACACTTTTTTCTTGGTGTTCAAATCCCACCTTATTGAAGAAGAATGATCAAGAGGTGATTATTTAGGAACATGACAGTTGAGAGAAATAGTTACCTTTTAGGGTTATCACTGACAGAAAACTTCAACATGCATAACTACTGCCAGAGATTAATGCAATGTTTGATTAAAATGAGGAATGAAGTTTTACTCAAATTGTCTCATTGGTTCACTGCATTTTGAAAAAGGTACTTTAAAAAATACCTTAAAAGTCACTGATTTCATGCCAGCAAATTCTCTTGTACTGTAAACTGACTTTTTACAATAAAACTTTGACCTCTACGAGGCTGCTTCCCTGCTTTCTTCACTTAAAATCAACTCAAACAGGAAAGAATAAAAGAAAATCACAATTCAAGAAATCAAAATTTTTCCAACCCAGGTACTTACGATTATAAAATCTCAGCTCTGATAAAATAAGATGGACATTTCAGTCCAGTTTATCAGTTCAAAGTTGCTTAGGACCCTGAAGAATTTAATAGTTTCTCAGTGAGTCATTTTGTCTGCTGTTATTGACATGCAAGCATTAAAGCAATGTAAAACTGACTAAACCTTTACAAAAGAAGAAAGAAAAAAAGACTCTCTTCTTGTCTTACCAACACTGCTATTATCACATAGTGTGTTTCACATGATAAGCCATTCATTAAAGCATCACCTACTGGTTTTTTCCTCCTCAGAACCAGCTAGAACATGATCTGTCTCTGCGTGAATACGCCAGACCTCTGACCTTTTCTGTAGCTATTCCAGGCAAGTATAATAAACAGAGTTCACTAGGTTTCTGTAAATTTCTGATTATGTTTACTGTGGAATCCAAGTGTTCATCTCAGGCAGAAAAATTAAGGTTGATTTTCAAATATTATGTACAAACTCTAGCTACTAAGCATTCCATAATGAGCACTTTGGCAATTTAAAGCAAATTAGGGTTCCCACTAGGCAGGATGACATGCTTTGCAGTCAAAGAAAGATGGTATGTTGTTAATGGAGAATATTCACCAATAATTTAAGATAAACCCAGAGAGCTCTCTTGATCGTAATTTGGGGAAAAAAACCTGACTGCACTTCATTACTGGGACTTAAGATTAATCTTAAACACTTTTTTCTTGGTGTTCAAATCCCACCTTATTGAAGAAGAATGATCAAGAGGTGATTATTTAGGAACATGACAGTTGAGAGAAATAGTTACCTTTTATAGGGTTATCACTGACAGAAAACTTCAACATGCATAGCTACTGCCAGAGATTAATGCAATGTTTGATTAAAATGAGGAATGAAGTTTTATTTTCACCCAAGCACAAAATCAAATCTGAATTGCGCTGATTACATATGTCAAAGAAGCAAGATGTTAGTTACTAACTCATGATGAACAAATTATTGACATTATTTGTTTAATTATGAAGCAATATACCTATTATAGAAAAGTTTAGAGATATATTAAAAGTATAAAGAAAATATGAAAATCATCATTATTCCTATCACATGGAGATAATCATGATTAACTACGGGCTATATAAATATTTGAGAATATGGACAACATATATAGAGATAAATATATATGACATGAATATATATGATAAGTAAAGGACTATAGTTTTAGTACATATGTATACACACACATATATAAGCATGTATACATGTATATATGAGCTGCCTGTGTGAGGTTTAGATATCTAATGTATGCATGCATGTATATGTGTATACAAGTACATTTATGGTTATGAATGTGTATATTTTTTCTGTATTACTATGTATATGTAATTTTTGGAAGTTGTTTTTTAAATTAATAAACCATAAATACACACATATACACATTTCCATGTTAAAAGATCTATATCACTTCAAGTGATATTCCATTCTATGAATTTTGCTATCATTGGTTTCACTATTATAGGACATTTAGGTTATTTTTAAGTTTTTATCATAGACAACATTATAATGAAAATCATTTATATAACTATGTGACTACTTCCTTAAAAATAATGGAGTTATTGGGTCAAGGAATTTATTTTTTTCTGCCTTATGAAATATATTACTACATTATCCTCCTGAAAGTTTGTATCAATTTACCTTGCTCCTGGCAATGCATTAGAGTAAATGTTTTTATCCTAAACCCAAATAGATGCTATCATTAAAAATTGTTAATTTGATAAACCAAAAACCAATATTTTCTTAACTAAGAAAGTTGAAATTTTTTCATATGCTCCCTTCTCCTCTTGTATTATTGTATTTATTCTGTCATTATCTGGTTGTAAGTCTTCTTTATACTTTAAATAAATTACTCAATATACATAACACATGGTAGATTTTTTCCTTTGTGTGAGATTTGCAAGTCTGAAAGACAACTATATTTTATATAGTTAATATATCAATCTGTTAATTTATGTGTCCTTTTTTATTGTCACTATTAATAGCACATTGCTATGATAACTATTTTTATCCTTTAAATGTTTACTTTCTCAGTCATGTCTGACTCTTTGTGATCCCTTGAACTGTAGCTTGCCCGTTTCCTCTGTCTATGGGATTTCCTATGCAAGAATACTGGACTTGGTTTCAATAATTTGTAGCGAGATTCCTGTGCTTTCTTTCTTTCATGTTCAGAATTTCATAGCTTTTTTTAACCCAACTATTTTTCAAATAATATTTAGAGCATTTTCCCAAATGGACTCAAAGTTTCTAATTTGAATTGAATTACATTAAATTAGAACAGTTTAATAATATGGTCTTCTACAAAGCCATAGACTTGTCTTCCATTTATCTAATTTTCAATCTCTCAATAAAAAATACGTATTTTCTTCATATGGGCCATGCACTCTTAATTAGTTTTCACCCATAGGTATATTATATATTTATATTAACTAATATTAATTGATTTTTTTGCTTAAATCACAAGCAGACTTTTTGGAAATAAATTTTGTAATATATCAAGAATAAAATTCATTATTAGCTATTATTGTTTCATGCTTGGTTTACCTAGATTTTCTAGTGGCTCTATAACTATAATTTTCAAGGGCTTTATAATTAGACATGTCCAAAGTATAACTTTTAAGATCCCATGCCACCTGATGAAAGATTGTTTGACTTGATTAGCTTCTAGTAAATTCAGCCATGGGAGTGCTTTTTCTTCATCTAGATTTAAACTTATCCAGCTCATGTTTTGCCTGTTCCTTTACTGCACTGTGGAAAGAATCCCATATGGCATCAACTAGAGAGGCAGCCTCTCTTCTGAGACATATGCTCATATGACACCTTCTGAAACATCCATTCACCATTCACAGGTGCTCTGGCTGTTTTTTAAATGCCCCCTGCTCCCTTTGTCCTTAAAAAAATGGTATATCCTTCAAGTCTGTGTGTGCATTTCATCATGATAAATTTGGGATGACTTTGGGCTCCTTGTCTCTTTATCCTCCTGATCTTTTCTCTTTTACCCCACTTAACTTCACCCTCCCATCCCCTCAATTCCTGTACCTGTACGGGAGCATGGAAAAGGGTGCCCTATTCTTTTTGGTTGTCTGTCATCAGACACTTCTATCTCCAGTACCCTACTGACACCCTAATAATTTTGTCTTATGAAGAAAATCTGCCACTGTCATCATGTGCAATTGGGCACATTTTATTTAATAATCAATGACTATAAATTTGTATTAGAGAGCATTAATTTAATTGTATTAAATGATTGATGATTATGAAAATGACTATAAAATAATTATTCAAGTATAATGTAATTTAAGAGTTTCCTATTATGGAGATCTAACTTCTAAAGGACTATGTTCTGGAAGACTGGAAGTAATTTTTGGTTCAAGTATTCAAAAATGTGATTCTTGGTATTTTATTGAGACTCTGTAATAACATATAAACATATATTTTACTTTTGGCTATAAAGACAAATCTTCTAGATAAGAAGGGCATTGACATCCACCCACATTTTTTTTTGTAAAAGTGATCATCTTTTCATTTGTAAAATCAACAAACTAGGAGCTAATCAATTCCTATGGGTATTAATAATCATGAGAATACTGTTAATAAACTATAATGATAAAAATAGCTGACCCCCCTTTTCTTTAGCACTTAAATGGATATACATTGCTACATGCTTTCTATAGTTGATATTTATCTCACTGGTTTTTTAATAACTATTCTAAACTATAATTTTCAAGGGCTTTATAATTAGACATGTCCAAAGTATAACTTTTAAGATCCCATGCCACCTGATGAAAGATTGTTTGACTTGATTAGCTTCTAGTAAATTCAGCCATGGGAGTGCTTTTTCTTCATCTAGATTTAAACTTATCCAGCTCATGTTTTGCCTGTTCCTTTACTGCACTGTGGAAAGAATCCCATATGGCATCAACTAGAGAGGCAGCCTCTCTTCTGAGACATATGCTCATATGACACCTTCTGAAACATCCATTCACCATTCACAGGTGCTCTGGCTGTTTTTTAAATGCCCCCTGCTCCCTTTGTCCTTAAAAAAATGGTATATCCTTCAAGTCTGTGTGTGCATTTCATCATGATAAATTTGGGATGACTTTGGGCTCCTTGTCTCTTTATCCTCCTGATCTTTTCTCTTTTACCCCACTTAACTTCACCCTCCCATCCCCTCAATTCCTGTACCTGTACGGGAGCATGGAAAAGGGTGCCCTATTCTTTTTGGTTGTCTGTCATCAGACACTTCTATCTCCAGTACCCTACTGACACCCTAATAATTTTGTCTTATGAAGAAAATCTGCCACTGTCATCATGTGCAATTGGGCACATTTTATTTAATAATCAATGACTATAAATTTGTATTAGAGAGCATTAATTTAATTGTATTAAATGATTGATGATTATGAAAATGACTATAAAATAATTATTCAAGTATAATGTAATTTAAGAGTTTCCTATTATGGAGATCTAACTTCTAAAGGACTATGTTCTGGAAGACTGGAAGTAATTTTTGGTTCAAGTATTCAAAAATGTGATTCTTGGTATTTTATTGAGACTCTGTAATAACATATAAACATATATTTTACTTTTGGCTATAAAGACAAATCTTCTAGATAAGAAGGGCATTGACATCCACCCACATTTTTTTTTGTAAAAGTGATCATCTTTTCATTTGTAAAATCAACAAACTAGGAGCTAATCAATTCCTATGGGTATTAATAATCATGAGAATACTGTTAATAAACTATAATGATAAAAATAGCTGACCCCCCTTTTCTTTAGCACTTAAATGGATATACATTGCTACATGCTTTCTATAGTTGATATTTATCTCAGACCTATGGATTTTCTTCTACTATATGTAGAGAACAAACTCTGACATAGAAAAGTTAAGGAATTTGCCAAAGGCATACACTTTGACAGAAGCAGAATGTGAATTTATCATCATAATAAGTCACTGAACCTGCCCTACTCTGAAATTGGACTATTTAGGTTCAAATGCAAACTTTGCCACTTCCTAACTGTATTATTTCAAAGTCATTACTTAACCTCTCTCTGCCTTGGTTTTACCTTCTTTAAAATGCATGTAATAATTTCAAATGCCCAGTTTGATACAGGATTAAATTAGTTAATACATATGAAGTACTTATGATATGTAGTTAGCACTCAGCAAATGTTAACTATTAGAAATCCAATTATATAACTCAGAGTATAACAACACAATAATTACATAAATTAGTATTATTAGCATATAACTGTATTTATTGGCATTGTTGCTAATGCAACATTGTCATTCATTTCAATCTTTTTTCCCATATGACAAAATGAATTTGTTTTCTTGCAATGCATTTTAATCTGAAAGATAGATGTTAATCATGGCATACACAGAAGTCACAACAGGATCCAACTGTATACTAGGAACATGAAGAAGTTTAAAATAGAGGCTTACAATACACTTTCATATCATTGCAGCCACTTACCTATATATTCCCACAAGAAAATGTTGCAATAACATGCTTCATGAGTATGTTCATTTAAAGTGAAAATGTGCTTGAAACCTTGGGGCTTGAGAATTGCCTTTTATTTATTGATCCAATAAAAAATATCATATTATCTACTTCATCTACTTTTTCTGCAAGGTAAAATATTGTTATGAATACATTAGGTATGCATTTATGGGTTTTATCTTTATCAAATTCAACTTAAATAGCAATTTAATCCAAGAAACCTGGTTCAAATAGGAAAGAATAATGTGATATTTTTATATTCCTAAAAATCTGGTTTATTTGATTTAGAAACTGTGTTGTGGCAATTTTTAAATCTATGCTGTTTCTCTGAGAGACTTCTGTCTAGATTTTGATGTGGGTATTTTTTAAAATATATTTAACTAAGGTGCTTTCTTCATTTGCATCTGATTATTTCTAATACTATCCCATTTCTTATGTCAAAATGACCCTTTTTCTTACTATCAAGTGCTAATCCAATTTCAACTTCGATTTTGTTTTAGGTTGTGCAAATAGTCTTACATTAAATAACCTAGATTAAACAGAATCCTGATTTCTGCTTAAGGAATAACTCTTTTTTTTTTTTTTTAAAGATTTATTTATTTATTTATTTTGAGCGGGGGTCGGATTCGAGAGGAAGGGGAGCAGGCGGGCCACTTCTGTTGGTCTTCCATTTCTCTATTATCATCCGTCTTTGTTCTTTGGCTCCTGTGGGCCTCCCATCGCGGTGGCATCTGTTGTCGCAGAGCGCTGGCTCTGGGCACATGCGCTCCAGAGCTCCGGCTCGGTAATTGGACACATCGGTCCAGCCGCTCCGCGGCACGTGGGATCTTCCCAGGCCAGGGATCGAACAGGCACCCCCTTTCACTGCAAGGCGGTGTCCTTACCCACTGGACCACCAGGGGAAGCCCAGGAATAACTCTTAATATGATTAAGATATCAAGTCATTCTTTTGGTGGATGTTTGTTCTTATCTCTGCAGCTGCACTGAGACCTCATTAAATGTTAGAATTTTTAAAGTGACAATGTGAGATTCAGTTTTGTCAAAGGTAGTCAGGACCTCACTAAGGGCAGAGCTTCAGATCAGATGCCAACAGTTGGTTTCAACAAACTTAAATTTGAGTGAAGTCAGTTTATTACAAGACCAGCTGAGGGTGAGGAAGATCTCAGGACTCAGGAGAATGAATACTTTCTTGAAAGGATATGAGTACCACATGCTCATTTGTTCAATTATGTCCAACTTTGTGACCCCATGCACTGTAGCCTTCCAGGCTCCTGTGTCCATGGAATTTTCCAGTCAAGGATACTGAAACTGGTTGCCATTTCTTCCTGACTTAGAAACTGTGTTGTGGCAATTTTTAAATCTATGCTGTTTCTCTGAGAGACTTCTGTCTAGATTTTGATGTGGGTATTTTTTAAAATATATTTAACTAAGGTGCTTTCTTCATTTGCATCTGATTATTTCTAATACTATCCCATTTCTTATGTCAAAATGACCCTTTTTCTTACTATCAAGTGCTAATCCAATTTCAACTTCGATTTTGTTTTAGGTTGTGCAAATAGTCTTACATTAAATAACCTAGATTAAACAGAATCCTGATTTCTGCTTAAGGAATAACTCTTTTTTTTTTTTTTTAAAGATTTATTTATTTATTTATTTTGAGCGGGGGTCGGATTCGAGAGGAAGGGGAGCAGGCGGGCCACTTCTGTTGGTCTTCCATTTCTCTATTATCATCCGTCTTTGTTCTTTGGCTCCTGTGGGCCTCCCATCGCGGTGGCATCTGTTGTCGCAGAGCGCTGGCTCTGGGCACATGCGCTCCAGAGCTCCGGCTCGGTAATTGGACACATCGGTCCAGCCGCTCCGCGGCACGTGGGATCTTCCCAGGCCAGGGATCGAACAGGCACCCCTTGCACTGCAAGGCGGTGTCCTTACCCACTGGACCACCAGGGGAAGCCCAGGAATAACTCTTAATATGATTAAGATATCAAGTCATTCTTTTGGTGGATGTTTGTTCTTATCTCTGCAGCTGCACTGAGACCTCATTAAATGTTAGAATTTTTAAAGTGACAATGTGAGATTCAGTTTTGTCAAAGGTAGTCAGGACCTCACTAAGGGCAGAGCTTCAGATCAGATGCCAACAGTTGGTTTCAACAAACTTAAATTTGAGTGAAGTCAGTTTATTACAAGACCAGCTGAGGGTGAGGAAGATCTCAGGACTCAGGAGAATGAATACTTTCTTGAAAGGATATGAGTACCACATGCTCATTTGTTCAATTATGTCCAACTTTGTGACCCCATGCACTGTAGCCTTCCAGGCTCCTGTGTCCATGGAATTTTCCAGTCAAGGATACTGAAACTGGTTGCCATTTCTTCCTGACTTAGAAACTGAACCTTAGTCTCTTGTGTCCCCTTCATTGGCAGGCTTGTTCTTTACCACTGGACCACTTGGGAAGCCATTGAAAGGACAGATATGTGAAATTCACTTACTTGCTGCTTGATAAATCATATGTTCACTGTTACCAGCTGTTAAGATATTTTTTTCCAGAAACTTAGATTTTTTTTTTATGTGAAATCTCTCAATTTTTAAATGTTAGTAATCAACTCAATATTTTCTGAGATACTGTAGCTAAAAAATGTGCCATTGCTGTGCTCATAACTGGCAAACAGGCATTTAGTAAATAAATTTTGTTCTCAGGCAAGTTTATTTATAGACTTGCAGTTTAGTTTTTATCAAAAGTTCCATGTGTTTATAGTTGAAAACTTCCTCTGCTTACAGGTTCTTGTCCCTTTACATCAAATAACACCAAATTCTCTTAAGATTTCATACAAGAAAATTAATATATTTTTAAAATTGTGTATGTCTATGATTTCAAACATAAATAATTTCTTTTATGACTCCCTCTAAATACAATTTTCTAATGAGAACCAATCACCCTAAAAATTTTTTAACTTTGTGTGTCTCTTCTTATCCATAATAAACATTTTTATTTAATTCAGAAAATACAGCATCAAATCCTCCCTTTTCCAGCTTTACCTCTTACTATTTCCAAACCTAAACACATATCAAAGACAAATTAAAAGACTTTAGGTTGAAAAATGCAACATACCAGACACACAATCAAGGACTTCACAAATAATATCAGCTGTAGTGAGAAGTCTGCAAAGAATTAGACTACAGGTTCAAAACTATAGTGAGTCACGACTCTTTCAACTAGCACACAAAAGTTTAGCTTGCAATTACCATACATAACATGAATCTAGTGACAAAGCCATAGGGTAGCCTGGGTGCCTTTCAGATTACTACATTTTCTTTTAAACCTTACAGGCCTAGAATTCTGAATGAATTTGTTTGGGTAACTTGGCACATTTGTCTCCCCTCTCAGGACTCAGGAGAATGAATACTTTCTTGAAAGGATATGAGTACCACATGCTCATTTGTTCAATTATGTCCAACTTTGTGACCCCATGCACTGTAGCCTTCCAGGCTCCTGTGTCCATGGAATTTTCCAGTCAAGGATACTGAAACTGGTTGCCATTTCTTCCTGACTTAGAAACTGAACCTTAGTCTCTTGTGTCCCCTTCATTGGCAGGCTTGTTCTTTACCACTGGACCACTTGGGAAGCCATTGAAAGGACAGATATGTGAAATTCACTTACTTGCTGCTTGATAAATCATATGTTCACTGTTACCAGCTGTTAAGATATTTTTTTCCAGAAACTTAGATTTTTTTTTTATGTGAAATCTCTCAATTTTTAAATGTTAGTAATCAACTCAATATTTTCTGAGATACTGTAGCTAAAAAATGTGCCATTGCTGTGCTCATAACTGGCAAACAGGCATTTAGTAAATAAATTTTGTTCTCAGGCAAGTTTATTTATAGACTTGCAGTTTAGTTTTTATCAAAAGTTCCATGTGTTTATAGTTGAAAACTTCCTCTGCTTACAGGTTCTTGTCCCTTTACATCAAATAACACCAAATTCTCTTAAGATTTCATACAAGAAAATTAATATATTTTTAAAATTGTGTATGTCTATGATTTCAAACATAAATAATTTCTTTTATGACTCCCTCTAAATACAATTTTCTAATGAGAACCAATCACCCTAAAAATTTTTTAACTTTGTGTGTCTCTTCTTATCCATAATAAACATTTTTATTTAATTCAGAAAATACAGCATCAAATCCTCCCTTTTCCAGCTTTACCTCTTACTATTTCCAAACCTAAACACATATCAAAGACAAATTAAAAGACTTTAGGTTGAAAAATGCAACATACCAGACACACAATCAAGGACTTCACAAATAATATCAGCTGTAGTGAGAAGTCTGCAAAGAATTAGACTACAGGTTCAAAACTATAGTGAGTCACGACTCTTTCAACTAGCACACAAAAGTTTAGCTTGCAATTACCATACATAACATGAATCTAGTGACAAAGCCATAGGGTAGCCTGGGTGCCTTTCAGATTACTACATTTTCTTTTAAACCTTACAGGCCTAGAATTCTGAATGAATTTGTTTGGGTAACTTGGCACATTTGTCTCCCCCTCTTTTGCTATCAGTTCTCAAGCATTTGAAAACATCTTTTTACCCTTTCTGACCTCTCTTTCCAGGCTCTCCTTCTGGTCTGAGTTTTGCTTAGGTTATACCATCTTTATGCAGTAATGTACTTTCTTTCAAAGCCTAAACTCTCCCTTATTTGAGAAAAGCTTTCAGTATGTTGTTAGCTCACTGTTTTATGCACAATAATAAAAAAAAAAAGATTGATACTGTGGGAACATTCCAATCATTATTGCTGTTACTAGATTTTCCATAGTTATTCAATATCTTAAGCTTGAAGTTATTCATTTTCCCTCAGAGTACATTTTTTGGACTGAAGTAATAAGATTTTACATAAATATTTACTTTGCCCATTAACTTAGCAATCATTTATAAAGGAAATAAAGCCAATGAATGCTTAACTTTCCATTTCTCACAATGCAACTAATATTTCAGTTCTCTCTTATTTTAAACAATTAGCAATGCCTTGATTTATCTAGCACTTTCAAAAATATTCATCTCCAAGACCTTACTTATATTTCCAAACTATTGTAGATGGTATAAGAAATATCACCACCAATCTTCTGAAAGGAAACTGAGGAACAATGGATGGGAGACATATAATAGAAAAAACAGTGAAAACTGCCAGATGTACTACTCATGACCAAGGTGAGAAATGTGGGTAACATTTACAGACCTCACTGAATAGGGTGACAATGGCGACTTACAAAGTTTATAGCTTCAAGAACATTGGGTTTTCTTTTTGTTACTAAGCCACAAAGATGACTTTCAGTTTCCTTTAGAGTTAACATGCTTTATGTCTTCTTGGGCTTCCCTGGTGGATCAGATAATAAAGAAACTGCCTGCAAAGCAGGAAACCTGAGTTCGATCCCTGGGTTGGGAAGATCCCCTATAGAAGGAAATGGCAATCCTCTCCTGTATTCTTGTCAGGAGAATTCCATGGACAGAGGAGCCTAGAGGGCTGTATAGTCCACAGGGCTGCAAAGATTCAGACATGAGGGAGCGACTAACACTTTCACTTCCTCTGGTCCCTCTTTGCCATATGTTCTCACTTCAGTTTGTTTGTGTGCTCATGTATCCATCCATAAAAAAACTTCTATAGATAATTATAAGCCAGGAATAAACTGACTCACAGGGATAAAAGAATGTGAATAATACCAATTTCATAGCTTTAAATGTTACCAATTCTAGAGATTCAGACATGTCAGTAGTTAATTACAATACAAAACTAGGCAATAGTTGGTTGCAATACAAAGTCAGAAACCTCAAATGTATTAATTGGGTACAATGGAAATGAAGGAGAGTTTTCTGTGCCTTGAAAGGAATGGCAAATGTTTTACAAAGCAGTGAATCCTTTGCTATAGTTATTCAATATCTTAAGCTTGAAGTTATTCATTTTCCCTCAGAGTACATTTTTTGGACTGAAGTAATAAGATTTTACATAAATATTTACTTTGCCCATTAACTTAGCAATCATTTATAAAGGAAATAAAGCCAATGAATGCTTAACTTTCCATTTCTCACAATGCAACTAATATTTCAGTTCTCTCTTATTTTAAACAATTAGCAATGCCTTGATTTATCTAGCACTTTCAAAAATATTCATCTCCAAGACCTTACTTATATTTCCAAACTATTGTAGATGGTATAAGAAATATCACCACCAATCTTCTGAAAGGAAACTGAGGAACAATGGATGGGAGACATATAATAGAAAAAACAGTGAAAACTGCCAGATGTACTACTCATGACCAAGGTGAGAAATGTGGGTAACATTTACAGACCTCACTGAATAGGGTGACAATGGCGACTTACAAAGTTTATAGCTTCAAGAACATTGGGTTTTCTTTTTGTTACTAAGCCACAAAGATGACTTTCAGTTTCCTTTAGAGTTAACATGCTTTATGTCTTCTTGGGCTTCCCTGGTGGATCAGATAATAAAGAAACTGCCTGCAAAGCAGGAAACCTGAGTTCGATCCCTGGGTTGGGAAGATCCCCTATAGAAGGAAATGGCAATCCTCTCCTGTATTCTTGTCAGGAGAATTCCATGGACAGAGGAGCCTAGAGGGCTGTATAGTCCACAGGGCTGCAAAGATTCAGACATGAGGGAGCGACTAACACTTTCACTTCCTCTGGTCCCTCTTTGCCATATGTTCTCACTTCAGTTTGTTTGTGTGCTCATGTATCCATCCATAAAAAAACTTCTATAGATAATTATAAGCCAGGAATAAACTGACTCACAGGGATAAAAGAATGTGAATAATACCAATTTCATAGCTTTAAATGTTACCAATTCTAGAGATTCAGACATGTCAGTAGTTAATTACAATACAAAACTAGGCAATAGTTGGTTGCAATACAAAGTCAGAAACCTCAAATGTATTAATTGGGTACAATGGAAATGAAGGAGAGTTTTCTGTGCCTTGAAAGGAATGGCAAATGTTTTACAAAGCAGTGAATCCTCTTTGTGTTTTCTAAGATCAATAGGAGCTAGAAACCTGAGAGAAAGACCTTTCTGACAAAGAAAACATAGCAAAATAATATTTTTGAAAGAAAATATCCTACTTGGGTATTGATAAAGAACCAAGGGTGTATGTAAGTGAGGTACACAGTAAGGTCTGAATCTAGTGTCACACTAAGACATTTATACTTATTTCAGAGACAATGTGTAACCTTTGGAGACAACTAAGAAAAAGAGAGAAATGTGCAGTTTTATGGTACAGATTATAGGTAACTTGTGGCAGCATAAGGGATGGGAAGAGAAAACATCCATGGATGTCACTTAAGATGATGTTGGAGAGGGCATACCAGTCTTTAACAACAGTGTGAGTTCCAAGGTCAATTAGTATAATCATTCCCTTGATCATAATCCAAACTCCTTTGCCTTTCCTGATGCTTTATTGTTATCTCTGACAAATCACAACTGCAGGTAATACGACTCTCTCCCTGTTCTATGCTTGTTGCCCAGCTGGAAGAAAAAAATACAACCTGCAACTTGTTCTTGCCTAAAATTCCAAACAAGATCCTTAATGTGGTCAGACAAACATGCTGTACTTTTCTCATCCCACTCACCTAGTTTATTGCATCCTTCACTCTATCCCAAACTTCAACACTTCTCACAAACCCTATGTGCAGTGGAGACATCCCCCTCCACTGAGAACGCTGAAACAGTGAGAAGAGAATCTTTGCAAATTCCATATACCACACTCACCCACTTGCTAGCAACTGAAACCATATAGATCTGTTAATAATAATATATGTGTGTGATATACATTCATAGGTAGAAAAACAAAGTGATTTGGATGGACATAGACATAGCTTATAGACATAACTAGTGTTCCTAACTAAAGTTAATTTCTCTATTTATATGCTAGATCCAGTTCTATCTCACTTCAACATATACTATCAATTTTCTCCTCCAAACATCTGCTTTCCCCTCTCCATATACTTCCATTATTCTATAAACATGCTGTTATTTTTTCCATGTTAATCTCTCTAAGCCCTACTTCCCTTCTTATTTATTAATTCAGCCTTCTGGTCCTCTTTATATGAAATTTCAATCCATTTTCAAAGTCTCTCCCCCATTTCCCTATGCCCATTCTCTCTGAAGCCTATTTGAAACACCATTAATACTGCTTTGTCAAGGCCACCAGTTATCTCCACATGACCATTTCCACAGCTTAGTTCTCAGTTTCTAGCACACATGATCTGGAAATACTTTCTCCACTCAGCTTCCAAACACTCACTCCCTTGATTTTCCTCTAGCCTCACTGCTTCCTTCTTCCCAGTGTCTCCTACTAGTTTTTATTTCTCTCCTCACTGTCCGAGTGCTGAGTGCCAAAGGACTTACTCATAGAATTGATATTATTTTGGGCCTATACTCCCATGAGGACCTTATTCAGACTCATAGGTTTAAGTATCACTTGGAAGTGGATATGCCTTCTAAAATGTTCCTTCTAAAATTGAGGTTCCACATTTCAAAGATTTAATTCCAGTTTTCTGTAACTACAGACATTTATATAAATAATAGTTGGAGGAAGTTTGACATGAATATAAACTCGAATACCTATTAATGATCTAAATATGTACTAAGTAATCCATATGAAACCAAATTTTTACATCAAAACTGTCATCCTATATCTTTCTCTCCTCTAGATTCAAGTCAGAAAAAGAGAGGGGTAAGGAAAATAAAGAGTTAAACTTCCATGAAGAGAAACAGTTCCTTTCATATGCACTCTTTTCTCTCTTCCCAAGACTTGTATAGGAAATGGAGTTAGAGTTTTACAGAAACCAACTTAGAAACAAAAGAACCATTCTCACAAGATACTCATCTGCTGACAATCAGGAAAAAAAAAATAGAATTAATTGATTGGTTGAGACTAGCAACTGAACTAGATCTGTTAACAATAATATATGTGTGTGATATACATTCATAGGTAGAAAAACAAAGTGATTTGGATGGACATAGACATAGCTTATAGACATAACTAGTGTTCCTAACTAAAGTTAATTTCTCTATTTATATGCTAGATCCAGTTCTATCTCACTTCAACATATACTATCAATTTTCTCCTCCAAACATCTGCTTTCCCCTCTCCATATACTTCCATTATTCTATAAACATGCTGTTATTTTTTCCATGTTAATCTCTCTAAGCCCTACTTCCCTTCTTATTTATTAATTCAGCCTTCTGGTCCTCTTTATATGAAATTTCAATCCATTTTCAAAGTCTCTCCCCCATTTCCCTATGCCCATTCTCTCTGAAGCCTATTTGAAACACCATTAATACTGCTTTGTCAAGGCCACCAGTTATCTCCACATGACCATTTCCACAGCTTAGTTCTCAGTTTCTAGCACACATGATCTGGAAATACTTTCTCCACTCAGCTTCCAAACACTCACTCCCTTGATTTTCCTCTAGCCTCACTGCTTCCTTCTTCCCAGTGTCTCCTACTAGTTTTTATTTCTCTCCTCACTGTCCGAGTGCTGAGTGCCAAAGGACTTACTCATAGAATTGATATTATTTTGGGCCTATACTCCCATGAGGACCTTATTCAGACTCATAGGTTTAAGTATCACTTGGAAGTGGATATGCCTTCTAAAATGTTCCTTCTAAAATTGAGGTTCCACATTTCAAAGATTTAATTCCAGTTTTCTGTAACTACAGACATTTATATAAATAATAGTTGGAGGAAGTTTGACATGAATATAAACTCGAATACCTATTAATGATCTAAATATGTACTAAGTAATCCATATGAAACCAAATTTTTACATCAAAACTGTCATCCTATATCTTTCTCTCCTCTAGATTCAAGTCAGAAAAAGAGAGGGGTAAGGAAAATAAAGAGTTAAACTTCCATGAAGAGAAACAGTTCCTTTCATATGCACTCTTTTCTCTCTTCCCAAGACTTGTATAGGAAATGGAGTTAGAGTTTTACAGAAACCAACTTAGAAACAAAAGAACCATTCTCACAAGATACTCATCTGCTGACAATCAGGAAAAAAAAAATAGAATTAATTGATTGGTTGAGAATCTTTTGGTGAAACATTTATAAAGCATGAGAAATTTGCATAGTTGCTATTTAAACAGGCTAGATAATAACACTTTCTAAGAAAATTAATGGGGAAGAAAAAGCCTTTTTAACCGTACGGCTGCATATACTTATATAATCTCCAAACTGCAAATCAACTATGAATTACTCATTATTTCAGTATCTATATATTCCAACAGATATTTCCTATTGCCAAAATGTCTTTTTCATACAGTTGAAGCTCAACTGTATTTGTATTTCACGTGGTTTTGCTGTCCACATTGATACCTCTTAAAAAATGATGGTTATTTAGAAATTTTAAAGATTTTTTTCCCTAATTTGACTGATCAAGTTAGCAGATGTCTCATAAGATTTTTTATACAAATTCTTCCTGATGTTAGCAACATTTCAATATAAAGACAAAATTTCTCTCTGACACCCCTCAGTTTGATAGAATTGATAATCCCTTTTTATTCAGTTTATACATTGAGGTTTTTTAGATCTTCGTAACCTACTGTGTTTCCTTGTTGGAAAATTCCTGATCTATTGTCAAGTTTAAGTAAATAAGTCATAAATTTTGACTTGACCCACACTTTAATGGAAAAGAGTCAAAAATTTAAAAATTTAAGCTGCTGACCTTGGTAGTAAGTTTAATTTCTAATAAATTAACTGTGGACCTGTGTATGAAGAGAGAATAGAGGCTTCTTGATGATTTAGGTGCTATTTTCCCAGTTTGTAGACAGTAAGGCCTAATAAGATCTTTTTTGTGTCCCTTTTATTCCCATTTTCTGCTTGCCTTTTATTAATTTCATTAATAAAACAAATCAAGAAATGTATATAATACAGTTGTCATTTTCTTGGAGGTATTTACTAACAACTGACACCAAACCCTCACTATAGAAAAGAGGTGAAAGTCGTTTCCTAACATGAAACATTAGGACTATAAAACATTTTAATTATACACACTTAAGAATTCCTACTCAAAATTATCTGAAGGCTTCTGCCTCTCTTGAATCTAGGTCTTCTCTGCTCGAATAAGATTCTCTCATTCCCTAAGGTCATGTTTCAACAATAACAAAGTAAGAGATAAGCTGTTAAATACTTGATCGATGAAATTTTAATTTGGGCACAGTGTCAATTTACCAATTTTTTGCTTTCATTCCCACTTAATTGACTGATGGAACCTAAACTGACTAGTGAATCCAATCTCAATTAAACGTTATTTGGGATAGGAAAGTAATGCCCATATTTTCAATATAGCAAGCCAATCATATAGAACATTTTTCTGACCTAATCCATGGAACTCAAAAAGCACCCAGTCCTCTGTACTGGAGAAATAATTAGCTTCTTGGAAAGCTGACTAGGATTTTTCAGAATTTCGAACAAAGACAAGCCAGAACAAAATATAAACAAGCACTAGATGATTAGTAAATACAAGCAAGCACATAAAGTAGTATCTGAAGAGTTAGAAAGGAAAGGTACAAGCAAATCTTAGAAGAATTGTTCCAGCATATTTGGCCATATCAAGGCTCTCTGTTCAGACTTTCTTAGGACAGGTTCCTGAGGAATTCCATCCTGACCAGTGTGAGACTTTGGTCAAAATTAAACTTTAACCTTAACCATTTTGATAGAAGTATCTTCATGTAGTGGGGAATTAAATTGACTAAAACTAGGAAAGATAAAGAAGCTGACCTTAAATTCAAAGGAGTGACACATGGTTGCCAGCAGAGACTCTGGAGGTGGACTGCTGGATTAAGACCCTGGGTCCTCATTTGTTAGCTGTGTGACCTTGGGCAGTTTTCACATACATGACACTGGAATGATAAGATTAAAATACATATCCAATTTTTCTGAAGATTAAATGAGATCTAGTCTATAAAACATATATCACAATGCTTGGCATATGCTACACCATCAATATATATTGTTAATATTATTATTGAGCCAAAACTAAGTATGTATCTGAGCTTTAATTCTATGGCCATCAACTTGATCCTTTAATCATGGGTATAGAAGTTAAAAGAGACTGAGTCTTTTATTCTTTCAACCCAAGAATATTGTCTGTCTCTCCATCTGTTTGTGTCATCTTTGATTTCTTTCATCACTATCACAGTTCTCTGCATACAGGACTTTTGTCTCTTTAGGTAGGTTTATTTCTAGGTATTTTATTCTTTTGTTGGTAAATAAGTGGTAAATAAGTCTGTTTCCTTAACGTCTCTTTCTGACTTTTCACTGTCAGTGAATAGGAAGGCAAGGGATTTCAGTGTATTAATTTTATATTCTGCGACTTTATTCATTGATTAGCTCTAGCCATTTTTTTGTGCAGTCTTTAGGGTTTTCTATGTAAAGCATCTTGACTGCAAAAGAAGACAAGTAAACACAACTATTATGCAACATGTTAATTGCTGTACTAGATGTTAGCACAAAATCTTCTGGGAGCAGAAAGGTATAGGGGCATTTTTTCTGGATAAAAGATGAAAATGATGCCCCCTGTGCAGCATTAGATTCTATGAATAGATATCAAAAATATGGCTCTACTCCTTAAGGACATGGTGGATTTAGGTCAACACAAGTCTCCACATTTAAGCTTTGTGGTTTCAAGGTCACTGATGTTGGCCAAAAATGTCCCTAAATCTTACCTCTGTTAGTTCTTTTCTTTTTTTTTTTTCTTCCCCATTTATTCTTCCAATCTCCCTCCAATCAACTATTTCCTTGTTTCTCTCTAAATCCTAAAAATCCTGAACACAGTGCCCTATGCAGAAAAAAACTCAGTAATTTAAATAAAAGAATTTATATAAATTTTACATTTCTCAAAAGTATCTCCTTCATATAAACATCAGTTATGGTTAAAATGTAGTCCCAGTAACATCTGGAAGGAAATTCCAGTGTGGCATGTAATTTATTCTCTTGCTCTAGAATTATTTTCTCTATATATCTAATATAATTAATATATTAACCATAATTAAATTCTTATGAATGTGGAGTTAGTAAAACACCTTGGTGCCTCTCAAAACTGCACTTGATGAATAATGTGAAAAATATATCCCCCCATACCTGCTGAGCTCCAACTATAAAATAAAAGTGGTAGTAGCAATTTTAGATTAGCATTCAACAATTACCTTACATTTATTAGTTCTTTTAAATGTTTTATTAGAATTGAAACAACCAATATTTGCTCATGTTTCATTAAATCCCATTTTCAATGTTTGGCTCAAAATTAGTGATAAAGGAGAGTCCTTTGAGCTTAGTGGTAATATCATCTAAGCCTGAAAATAACAGAAAAGACTTCAGAGTCAACATCTCTTTGGTCTAAGGTAACAAGAATACCTGAATAATTACTCAAAATTATAATACTAATAAAACGTGAATAAAGAACCACTTACACTTCATCCGGTATGAATTATTTTAAGCGTATCTAATAAAAGAAAGCTTTAAAAGAGCATTAGCAGAATTTATTTAATTGTAATGTGCGCAAGTCAGTGTTATATTATGTACCTGTGGCTTTTCAGAATCACACACAGTCTTGTATTTAATGTATATAATCAAACAAGAGAATAATAAAACTGGAAGCTATTCTTCAATGGTAAATTTTTGCCCACTGAGCTGTCAATTGTGGATGGATTCATGATTGATCAGAATAATACACAATGGCATGGTGTAATTCTTTAGTGTGATGTTGTAAAATGGAGTATTGCTTCTGTTATTTTATCCAGTTTGCTTTTATATGACAGGGTTTATTGTGCATTATGTTGTAGCTCATTCCTCTGTTCACAATGCCTACTGATGTGTAATTATGACTTGTCTGAACTGTAAGAAGGAGCTAGTAAAGTGAAAGGAGATCTTTGCAAGTTTTGCTTGATTTATGAGTCTACATTTGCAGAAAACTCAGTAATTTAAATAAAAGAATTTATATAAATTTTACATTTCTCAAAAGTATCTCCTTCATATAAACATCAGTTATGGTTAAAATGTAGTCCCAGTAACATCTGGAAGGAAATTCCAGTGTGGCATGTAATTTATTCTCTTGCTCTAGAATTATTTTCTCTATATATCTAATATAATTAATATATTAACCATAATTAAATTCTTATGAATGTGGAGTTGGTAAAACACCTTGGTGCCTCTCAAAACTGCACTTGATGAATAATGTGAAAAATATATCCCCCCATACCTGCTGAGCTCCAACTATAAAATAAAAGTGGTAGTAGCAATTTTAGATTAGCATTCAACAATTACCTTACATTTATTAGTTCTTTTAAATGTTTTATTAGAATTGAAACAACCAATATTTGCTCATGTTTCATTAAATCCCATTTTCAATGTTTGGCTCAAAATTAGTGATAAAGGAGAGTCCTTTGAGCTTAGTGGTAATATCATCTAAGCCTGAAAATAACAGAAAAGACTTCAGAGTCAACATCTCTTTGGTCTAAGGTAACAAGAATACCTGAATAATTACTCAAAATTATAATACTAATAAAACGTGAATAAAGAACCACTTACACTTCATCCGGTATGAATTATTTTAAGCGTATCTAATAAAAGAAAGCTTTAAAAGAGCATTAGCAGAATTTATTTAATTGTAATGTGCGCAAGTCAGTGTTATATTATGTACCTGTGGCTTTTCAGAATCACACACAGTCTTGTATTTAATGTATATAATCAAACAAGAGAATAATAAAACTGGAAGCTATTCTTCAATGGTAAATTTTTGCCCACTGAGCTGTCAATTGTGGATGGATTCATGATTGATCAGAATAATACACAATGGCATGGTGTAATTCTTTAGTGTGATGTTGTAAAATGGAGTATTGCTTCTGTTATTTTATCCAGTTTGCTTTTATATGACAGGGTTTATTGTGCATTATGTTGTAGCTCATTCCTCTGTTCACAATGCCTACTGATGTGTAATTATGACTTGTCTGAACTGTAAGAAGGAGCAGTAAGTGAAAGGAGATCTGCAAGTATGCTTGATTTATGAGTCCTGATACTATATTACGGTCTTAATCTGCCTGCTTAACTTAGCTTCAGGCTAACTTACTGTATAACATGCTTATGATTAGTGCTGTAGCAAGTTGTGGAAGATTTACTCTGAAGGAGCTACTAGACTTAAAAAAAAAATGATTTAGCCATTATTTCAGTTACAGGTAAGGCAATAAATTATTTCTTTTATAAAGACCTTGTGCCAAGGAATGACCATTATGAAGGCATTTTTATGTGGTAACAAAGAGCAGTGTGGGAAATGTCTTTTCCATATTAAATATCATAAAGTTATTGGTTATGTTTCATGATAAAACCATCCATATTCCTTTTCTTTATTTTTTCTTATACAATAGCTTTTGTTGGGTGCTGTAATTGCACTGTGGGAATATTTATTTTGATCCAGGATATCTAATTTTTTTGCAAGAGTAGCCACAAATAGAAATTACTATGGATGAGCAAATGAAAGCAAACCCATAAAGCAATGACCTCAGTGTCAGTGAGAAAAGATGTAAGCAAATTTGCCTTTTTTAATCACCATTCACAAAGACAGATACAGCTGGAGTTAAGCATCGCAGTACCGTTATTGAATCATAGCATATTCAATTCACATGCTTTTAGTAAATTAAAGTTATAAATTACCCTTTGTTTCCTCAGATCCAATCTAAATCTCCAATAAGAAAAATACTCTTCCTTCAAAGCTTATTTGTGACCAGGTTTTGTTATATAACTAGTAGAAAAAAAAAAAAAAAAACAACTTGAAATGTCATCTGTAGCTCATACTTGGGTATAAAATAAACAGCTTCTTGCATAAGGACATGCAAGCATCTCTTAGTCATTAAATAAATATCTTTAAACAATGTAAATAAGATGGATATTCCAGAATTTTTTAAAAATCCTATAATTTATTCCATCTTATTTTTAATTGTCTTTCATTCAACTTGGATTCTGTTTCTCTATCATCTATCTCTCCTGAGTATTGCTTATATAATCAGGAAAACATGGGTTTTAGGCTCCAATGAACTAAAATATAAATTGTTAACTGATTAGTTCATGACAAAAAAAAAACAAAGTTCCAAGGATATCATTGAATTAAATTATGGTGGGCAGCAGAAGGGCTGTGATTGTGAACACGAGTATCCTCAAGCTTGTACAACTTTGGAAAGTTTAGTCAGAACAATGATCTTTTATAATGAACAATCTATCCGATTAAATTTAGGGTTTTCAAGAAATGCTTTGCAGTATTTTTGGTCATTCCATACTAAATAATTATTTCATTTTTTATTTCTTGGCATAAAATATATGTTTTGTTTTGGACTTCTTGAGGTGTATTCATACTCAGAACCCTTCAACTGCCATGATGTCTTTTAGTAAATGTATGAGTGATGAAAGGGAATTTTCTCATTTGGGCTTTGTTGCAGATAGCATCTGCCAGAGTATGCAGATGATATTTACTGAGCTAAAGGTTTAAGTAGTAGGAGATAGCCCTAAATATGCACTTCCTCTACCAATTATCAAATTAAAATTGATTCTTAGCCATTTGAACAAATTATAGTTGGAAACCAAAATGGTTTATATGCACTTTGGATTCAAGTCGACTACTTTTAATTTGGTACTTGTGAACTGTTTCTTTAATAGCTTAACTATCAGTGAAAAATGAGAGATGGAGCCACATACCATTAGAATGAGCCCATAAAACATGTACTGTTCTTGCTACACCAACTATTTCAAGACTGAAATAGCTCACTCAGAATAGACAACAAATCTCTTCTATGCCGCCATCCTAATGAGTAAAAACATCACTATTTTGAATGGATAGACCTAAAGGGGTAGTTATCAGTTTTCTGATGATAAAATCATGAACCAAAAATAAAAATTAAATTGCCCTGGGTAGGAATTGTTGCTTAGCATATTTTCAATGACAGTCTCTCCTCCATTACATTCAAGAAAACTACACACAGAGAATCTCAAGTGACCATATATCCAACTGCAACTCAAGGCACACCTATTGAATTCATTTGAAATGGTGATGTATTTATTTATTCTCTGAAAAAATCTATATTTTCCTGCCTTTCATGAGGTCTCTTACCAGTTAGAGGCTGTGTACTCAAGGCCCTGGTGTGATTCTCCTGTTTTCACCCAGACAAACTTCCCATTGGCCATCAATGCTTAGCACAAGCAAGTCATTATTACACTGTTCAGGAAGCTTTACTTTGCAAAAATTCATACAGGTGAACATTTGCAGTAGTCCTTACACTAATAGGCAAAAACTTTATAAACTGAACAATTTATTTTTGGTCATTCCATACTAAATAATTATTTCATTTTTTATTTCTTGGCATAAAATATATGTTTTGTTTTGGACTTCTTGAGGTGTATTCATACTCAGAACCCTTCAACTGCCATGATGTCTTTTAGTAAATGTATGAGTGATGAAAGGGAATTTTCTCATTTGGGCTTTGTTGCAGATAGCATCTGCCAGAGTATGCAGATGATATTTACTGAGCTAAAGGTTTAAGTAGTAGGAGATAGCCCTAAATATGCACTTCCTCTACCAATTATCAAATTAAAATTGATTCTTAGCCATTTGAACAAATTATAGTTGGAAACCAAAATGGTTTATATGCACTTTGGATTCAAGTCGACTACTTTTAATTTGGTACTTGTGAACTGTTTCTTTAATAGCTTAACTATCAGTGAAAAATGAGAGATGGAGCCACATACCATTAGAATGAGCCCATAAAACATGTACTGTTCTTGCTACACCAACTATTTCAAGACTGAAATAGCTCACTCAGAATAGACAACAAATCTCTTCTATGCCGCCATCCTAATGAGTAAAAACATCACTATTTTGAATGGATAGACCTAAAGGGGTAGTTATCAGTTTTCTGATGATAAAATCATGAACCAAAAATAAAAATTAAATTGCCCTGGGTAGGAATTGTTGCTTAGCATATTTTCAATGACAGTCTCTCCTCCATTACATTCAAGAAAACTACACACAGAGAATCTCAAGTGACCATATATCCAACTGCAACTCAAGGCACACCTATTGAATTCATTTGAAATGGTGATGTATTTATTTATTCCCTGAAAAAATCTATATTTTCCTGCCTTTCATGAGGTCTCTTACCAGTTAGAGGCTGTGTACTCAAGGCCCTGGTGTGATTCTCCTGTTTTCACCCAGACAAACTTCCCATTGGCCATCAATGCTTAGCACAAGCAAGTCATTATTACACTGTTCAGGAAGCTTTACTTTGCAAAAATTCATACAGTGTGAACATTTGCAGTAGTCCTTACACTAATAGGCAAAAACTTTATAAACTGAACAATTTGATAATTGACCCAAGTTTTTCTTTCAGAGAATAATTAACATACCCCTAGTTTTCTTCCAGTCAGATTTCTTAATTTGAATTAACAAGAAGTTAGCAAAACATCTTTGGTTGATAATCACAATATACAGTGATAAATGAATCACCAACCTTACAAAAGTCTTCTTCCCCAGCTGCTTCATCAGTAAGCATTGCTATTTTCTCTCTGAAAGAGCCTTGGACCGGATATCAGAAAATCTGGATTTATTTCCCTTCTCCGTGACATATTTTGGAATCTTTAACATGTCATTTCATATTATTTTTCTTTTAATGCATCTTAAAAATGCTTTAAACACTGGATTTGTGAAAAAAAAAGTTGAATAATTTTATAAACTGAGCTCCATATATATAAATATATCCATATATTTTATGTGCATATAAATAGATTATGTATATGTCTATTATCACCATCATCAACATGATCATCTGATTATCAGCTCATTGGACTTTTTGTCTCAAATTGCTCCCCTTAAATAATGTTGCCATCACAGCAGCCAATTGGTTTCTCAGACTTTAACCTCATAATATCTGGTCACAGCATGTACACAGTTATCTTACTTATTGACTTCAGAGCCTTGCACTAAACTCCTGAAGGACAGTTCCTCTCCTAATTACCCAATTTTCTCTTACTCCTGTTTGGAAGCAAAGTATCATATCTGAAAGAATTTCTTCTCCTACATTCTTACTCAAATCCTTTAGAGGGGAATGTAAAATCTATATCCTTTGAGAAATCTTTCACAATTAATAGAGATTTGTTACGCCATTTGTATCATCCCGTGCCACCTAATCAAGTCTAAGCCCTGTGTATAAGCAATATCAGTGCAGCTTATGAATCTAATATTACTTATGTTCCTTCCTACTCAATTTGTTATTTGATGGGCATTATAGTCTTGCCTGCAATTTTGTTAAGTCTCAAACTAAATAAAGAACTGAGACTAACCATGCTCAGGGAACATGCTATATTACAATAGAATTGCACATTTGCAGTAGATGGTGGCTTTCCTTTTACTGACACTCAATGGAAAGACAACATTTACTAGAAATATTTAAATAATATGCATTGACCATTTCTTGGGTTGACTTCTACAAATTAAAAAACAATAAGTTCTACATATTAGAAACCTATAATTTAAGCAGTAACTTTTACTGGTAAAAGTATTTATAAAATTATATGCAGTAGGCTTTGAAATTTTACTTTTGAAAAACAGTGGAAAGTAACATATTATAAACTGACAGCTTATGTTTTAGCAACACAAAAAGTAAAACTCAGGATATTTCTGGCAGATGAATAGATTAGGTTTAGTCATACAACAGGATCACTTAGAATATATAATAGATTACAACTATTATTATTTTATACAGAAGTAAAAGAATCATGGCCCTAAACTCAGGAACATACGACAGTTATGGTGAAGTATGTGCTTGTAATGTATTTTTTATTAAGGATGTTGGTCATTATCATCAGTGTCTATGTGAAAGTTATACTGTGCTAAGTACCTACCTTCAAGGCTTGCAACAAAATAGACATTCATGGGCTTCCCTGGTGGTCCAGTGGGTAGAGAGTCTGCCTTGCAGTGCAAGGGGCACTGGTTTGATCCCTGGCCTGGGAAGATCCCATGTGCCACACAGACTGGCTGGACACATGTCCAATTACCAGCCAGCACTCTGGAGCACATGCATCCAGAGCTGGTGCTCTGCAGTGGGAGAGGCCACTGCAATGGGAGGCTCACACAGGTCAAAGAATAAAGATGGATGAAAATAAATAAAAATGAAAAACCAATAAAAAATGAGGCCAAATTAAAAAAAGAGAGAGAGAGACATTCATATATCTGTCATTCCGTGACTATTTCTATGCATCTGATATCTTACCTGTCTCCTAGACTCCCCTTGCTGTCAAAAAGAAAAGGATACACAATTACAATCAGAAAATTAAAGAAAAAAATACTTTTTGCAGTGTTGTTTCATTTTTAACTTTTAATTCTCAAATAATTTTGTCTTCATTCTGATTACCACCCGATGCCCTAACTGGGGTAAAAATCTTTGTTAATCTGGGTGTGTATGATAAAAATTCTTTGAAGATAAGAATTGGGTCCTACTCAGTTATAAACCAACAAGGTCAGACACAAAGGCAGCGTACATAGTAGGCACATATGAGATTTTTACTGAATAAATGGAATAATGTAATTAATCTTAAATTTCCTTTTTATTCTATATTACCCTGACTAATGGCATGAGAAATCAATGACTAATATAATTTTTGATCAGTTCCACATTAATTGTACCAAAGGTCTCATGGTTCCTCTATGAAGAGGACATGCTTCAAAAGTGAAAACTACAAATCAGTGTCAACGGTGTACCTATTTTTATTTCTTTAAAGAAACTTATGAATCAAAAATGCTTCAGGATAGATTTAAAGTAAACTCAAAATCCATATAATTTATAAAATAATATGCCTACACACTTATATTTATGAATGATGGTTATAAAAGCCCTAATTTAATTACACATCTTTTATCATATGTCTCAGCATGATCTTTAACCAAAAAGGACATGTTTCTCAATAGCATCTCTTGGATGATTGGTTTCAATAATAAGTGTGCTGAAAGAATCTTTATTTGTTATCCCATCCAAAATCTTCCCAAAGTCTCCCTTGATCAAAATATAATGGGACTTAAATATGTTAGGCAACATGTACTCTACCTATTTGCATTATGTCAAATGAACTGGATCATTCCAATATGGTGTCACATGTGCATGGAAGCCTGTAGCATTTTATAACAGGTGTTGAGAAAATGTACTTGACGATTCATAAGTCAATATCCAGAGCTGGTGCTCTGCAGTGGGAGAGGCCACTGCAATGGGAGGCTCACACAGGTCAAAGAATAAAGATGGATGAAAATAAATAAAAATGAAAAACCAATAAAAAATGAGGCCAAATTAAAAAAAAAGAGAGAGAGACATTCATATATCTGTCATTCCGTGACTATTTCTATGCATCTGATATCTTACCTGTCTCCTAGACTCCCCTTGCTGTCAAAAAGAAAAGGATACACAATTACAATCAGAAAATTAAAGAAAAAAATACTTTTTGCAGTGTTGTTTCATTTTTAACTTTTAATTCTCAAATAATTTTGTCTTCATTCTGATTACCACCCGATGCCCTAACTGGGGTAAAAATCTTTGTTAATCTGGGTGTGTATGATAAAAATTCTTTGAAGATAAGAATTGGGTCCTACTCAGTTATAAACCAACAAGGTCAGACACAAAGGCAGCGTACATAGTAGGCACATATGAGATTTTTACTGAATAAATGGAATAATGTAATTAATCTTAAATTTCCTTTTTATTCTATATTACCCTGACTAATGGCATGAGAAATCAATGACTAATATAATTTTTGATCAGTTCCACATTAATTGTACCAAAGGTCTCATGGTTCCTCTATGAAGAGGACATGCTTCAAAAGTGAAAACTACAAATCAGTGTCAACGGTGTACCTATTTTTATTTCTTTAAAGAAACTTATGAATCAAAAATGCTTCAGGATAGATTTAAAGTAAACTCAAAATCCATATAATTTATAAAATAATATGCCTACACACTTATATTTATGAATGATGGTTATAAAAGCCCTAATTTAATTACACATCTTTTATCATATGTCTCAGCATGATCTTTAACCAAAAAGGACATGTTTCTCAATAGCATCTCTTGGATGATTGGTTTCAATAATAAGTGTGCTGAAAGAATCTTTATTTGTTATCCCATCCAAAATCTTCCCAAAGTCTCCCTTGATCAAAATATAATGGGACTTAAATATGTTAGGCAACATGTACTCTACCTATTTGCATTATGTCAAATGAACTGGATCATTCCAATATGGTGTCACATGTGCATGGAAGCCTGTAGCATTTTATAACAGGTGTTGAGAAAATGTACTTGACAAAGATATTGACAGTAAGGTCATCTGTAAGCATAAACACTGAAAATATCAAAGAAACTATAAACCCATTAGTGGCACAAGAAAGAAAAATCACAACATATAGGATAAATCAGCTGTGTTGACCCCAAACAAACACAAGAAACACACACATATATTTAAAAGATCTTTATTTTATTTCATGATGTTTAGTCCTCTCTCTATTGCTCATTCTCAATATGGAGAAAATAAGGCAGATCTGAGGCAGACAGAAGACATTATATAGCAAAAAATGAAACTTACAAAGAATATATATGAAGCAACACAAAGTAATTGTTTTCAATGTTGTCAGCATCTGTTTATCTCCGTCAGAATATTTTGAACTTTCTCATTCCTATTTTGGTTATAAATATGTATGTTTCTGTCACTGGGAAAATATACTTCTAATTTATTTCTGAATTCTTTATAACATCTAAAATTATGCTATTAAACATAGTATGTATTCAATAAATGTTTTCCACCTGAATCTTAAAATTTAATCATAAATTTAGTCAGTTAACTAGGAAAACTCTTAATTGCCTTATTATTTATTGATGATTTAGTAAGGAAAATTTAAGAAAAAAGACCGTAAATTTTTTAAGACATAATTTTTTTAACAGTTAGCCTAGACTATAAATATGACAATCATATTGGTGAAGAACTAGCGGAAATAGAACTAGTCATAATTTCAGCATTTATGTCCTAAAACTTTTGTCTCTATGTAAGATTTTAAATAGTTATAAAGTGCAAATAAAATGAGATTTTTAAAAATCTCAGATCTATTAAGTGCAAATAAATATTAAAATGTACTTACAAAATATAACAACAAAGTGTCACAAAATCATGATGTCTATGGGATCCATAAAAGTCTTTTCAGTTGTTCCAAATAAACTTCAGGAATGTTTTCCAATTCTCAGTGAGGCAAGCATTCCAATTTTCTGCAATATTAGCAGGGGTAACTAATGATGCCTAATTTTTGCCTGTAGTATTTCCTTCAATCTGCTTGTGCACTTTCAGTTTCTCTGGCAGCAGCAGCATTTGTAAATTTTCTGGTCACTAAGCACTCAAGTACAATTTTAAGTGATCAGCTTGCAACTGACCAACAAGGAGGAAATACAAAAAGAAGCAATCCTTGCATATACTTATAAATGTTCATAAAAATCTAGAAAGCTCTATTTGCAAAAAATATTTTTTCTGACCATTATTTTATTTAGAAAAGCTAGTTGTTCATTGGGGATGATATATTTCTTTAGATGAATAAAATAACATTGAAGGAGCTTTATTCTATGTTTGAGAAATATCTTACTCTCAATGACTGCCTCACTTCTCATTTACACTTGTATCTTTTTGGTAGAAACTACCATTTAAATTAGAGTAATACTTTATTTTAAAATATGGGAAAATATACTTCTAATTTATTTCTGAATTCTTTATAACATCTAAAATTATGCTATTAAACATAGTATGTATTCAATAAATGTTTTCCACCTGAATCTTAAAATTTAATCATAAATTTAGTCAGTTAACTAGGAAAACTCTTAATTGCCTTATTATTTATTGATGATTTAGTAAGGAAAATTTAAGAAAAAAGACCGTAAATTTTTTAAGACATAATTTTTTTAACAGTTAGCCTAGACTATAAATATGACAATCATATTGGTGAAGAACTAGCGGAAATAGAACTAGTCATAATTTCAGCATTTATGTCCTAAAACTTTTGTCTCTATGTAAGATTTTAAATAGTTATAAAGTGCAAATAAAATGAGATTTTTAAAAATCTCAGATCTATTAAGTGCAAATAAATATTAAAATGTACTTACAAAATATAACAACAAAGTGTCACAAAATCATGATGTCTATGGGATCCATAAAAGTCTTTTCAGTTGTTCCAAATAAACTTCAGGAATGTTTTCCAATTCTCAGTGAGGCAAGCATTCCAATTTTCTGCAATATTAGCAGGGGTAACTAATGATGCCTAATTTTTGCCTGTAGTATTTCCTTCAATCTGCTTGTGCACTTTCAGTTTCTCTGGCAGCAGCAGCATTTGTAAATTTTCTGGTCACTAAGCACTCAAGTACAATTGTAAGTGATCAGCTTGCAACTGACCAACAAGGAGGAAATATAAAAAGAAGCAATCCTTGCATATACTTATAAATGTTCATAAAAATCTAGAAAGCTCTATTTGCAAAAAATATTTTTTCTGACCATTATTTTATTTAGAAAAGCTAGTTGTTCATTGGGGATGATATATTTCTTTAGATGAATAAAATAACATTGAAGGAGCTTTATTCTATGTTTGAGAAATATCTTACTCTCAATGACTGCCTCACTTCTCATTTACACTTGTATCTTTTTGGTAGAAACTACCATTTAAATTAGAGTAATACTTTATTTTAAAATATAAAATGGCAAGTCAAGTATTTCAAATAATATACATCATAGAATAAACTTATGTTTCCTAACCTCAATATTTTATATTTATCAGCATACCAGAGTTGGTATGAAAGTGTAGTTTTAATGAGCATATAGCCAACATAATTTAAAGCTTCAAGAAGCTAAATATTTCCACAGAGGATATTCAGTAGAAACAAAACTGTCATATTTTAAACTCAAAGAAAGGTGTTACAGATCCATTTTAAATATCACAGTCACACCAAATTAAGCCTTTGCCCAGAACCTCCATAGTACCTTTAAGTTAGGCTCTGCCCAAGAGAGCCACATCCCAACGCAATTTTAGAGGCACCTTGAAACAAGCTTCCTGGAGAATGACTGTCATTCCCTGCACTGCAGACTCAGTGTGGAAGGGGAAAAGGGACAGAAACTAGTAAAACATGCATAATTGGGAACCTCAGAACTAACGGTCTCCTGAGATAGTCAAGGAGACTGTGCTTTGAATGAATGGGTAAGTTAGTGGGAGATGTTTTCTGGATACTTTGCAGATCAGTTTTTATCCAGACTCCTTGACACTTTTCAAAGATGATATTCCATGTGCATGTCTTGATTGTGTGTATGTTTGTCACTTCAATTTAAATTCCTCTGATAAATCATGAGGTTGCATTATTTGGCTGAGAGGATCTCTAAATACATAGGACTTTGGTGAAATTGAGATGCCAAATGAGCTTTAAAAATATCTTACGTTATGGCTTAATTTCATGTTTTCATTGAAGCCCAATTGTGTTGGCTATCATTCAATAGGCTACAGAAATATGATAGATGAGGAATACAGAGATATTACAAATGAAAGAAAACTTGCCAACTAAGAGGAAACATGATGGTTATTTTTACCTAAGCAGAATACAAATGTCATTGTTAGCTTCTTATTACTAAAAATCATGCACCCAGATTCAAAAACTCTTCTTTCATATTTTGAGGATATTTTAAATTATAGCTTTGATGTAATACAGACAAATCAGACCAAAATTCCAAGCAAGAACTTATCTTGTCAGGATCACTGGATCCAAGAATAGAGTAATACTTTATTTTAAAATATAAAATGGCAAGTCAAGTATTTCAAATAATATACATCATAGAATAAACTTATGTTTCCTAACCTCAATATTTTATATTTATCAGCATACCAGAGTTGGTATGAAAGTGTAGTTTTAATGAGCATATAGCCAACATAATTTAAAGCTTCAAGAAGCTAAATATTTCCACAGAGGATATTCAGTAGAAACAAAACTGTCATATTTTAAACTCAAAGAAAGGTGTTACAGATCCATTTTAAATATCACAGTCACACCAAATTAAGCCTTTGCCCAGAACCTCCATAGTACCTTTAAGTTAGGCTCTGCCCAAGAGAGCCACATCCCAACGCAATTTTAGAGGCACCTTGGAAACAAGCTTCCTGGAGAATGACTGTCATTCCCTGCACTGCAGACTCAGTGTGGAAGGGAAGAGGGACAGAAACTAGTAAAACATGCATAATTGGGAACCTCAGAACTAACGGTCTCCTGAGATAGTCAAGGAGACTGTGCTTTGAATGAATGGGTAAGTTAGTGGGAGATGTTTTCTGGATACTTTGCAGATCAGTTTTTATCCAGACTCCTTGACACTTTTCAAAGATGATATTCCATGTGCATGTCTTGATTGTGTGTATGTTTGTCACTTCAATTTAAATTCCTCTGATAAATCATGAGGTTGCATTATTTGGCTGAGAGGATCTCTAAATACATAGGACTTTGGTGAAATTGAGATGCCAAATGAGCTTTAAAAATATCTTACGTTATGGCTTAATTTCATGTTTTCATTGAAGCCCAATTGTGTTGGCTATCATTCAATAGGCTACAGAAATATGATAGATGAGGAATACAGAGATATTACAAATGAAAGAAAACTTGCCAACTAAGAGGAAACATGATGGTTATTTTTACCTAAGCAGAATACAAATGTCATTGTTAGCTTCTTATTACTAAAAATCATGCACCCAGATTCAAAAACTCTTCTTTCATATTTTGAGGATATTTTAAATTATAGCTTTGATGTAATACAGACAAATCAGACCAAAATTCCAAGCAAGAACTTATCTTGTCAGGATCACTGGATCCAAGAATAGGTAGCAATAATCCAGTCACAAGCACTAAGATTCAAAAACAAGAGTTTCAGAGAGCAGACTGTCCTTGGTATCATTTAGAAAGAGTGTCTTCTTTGGGCAGCAGAGCAACCCATCTGGGAGTACAGCTTGGCCAGTAAAGGTGCCTTTAGAAGAAAATACATGTGCTACTTTCTTGAATCAAGGGCTCTCCTGCTCCATGATCTGGAAGGTGGAACATGGTCTGGTATGGATTTCAAGTCTCATTTTGTTCCCTTTGCCTGGAGATTCTTCTGCCACACAAAAGTTGCACAACTTTTAGAGGTGGTCCTAAACCAAAAAGATTAATATTTTATCAACTGCTTGGCAATTTCTGCCTTCTAAGTACAAATCTTTGTGGTGTTAAGCTCTGAATCTTGAAAGAAAATTGGAAAGGTCAAATTGATTAACATTAGAAAGAACATCAAGGCAAATCCAGGAGAAAAAAAGGGAAAATTTTCTTCTTGAAGGAAAGAGCACAAAGGTAGAAAAAGTGAGTGAGGGAAGAGACAGGGGAATGAGATGGAAAAACCATTGAATCTCACAAAGAACGCATGTTGTAATCAAAGTGGGACCATTTGCAAAAGCCTTTGTGCAGATGTGGTTGGAGTGTGAAGGAACCACAAGAAACAGACACAAGGCAGCAGTGCTAACAGCATCAGGGATGATAGCCTCAGCCCTTGGCCTGAAAGGAAGAGTCTAAAGGCCAGGACCTCAAACTTCTTTAAGAACAGGAGAACTCGCCATCAATGGATAGAGTTTGTTCAAGGTGGGAGCCAGAGAAGACAAACATAACCACATTCTGCTTCTGCTCTCTTGTCTCCTGGGATTCCTTCTCATTAGTTTACTAACTAAGTGAAACCCAGCAGGTCCACATTAATTCAGGTTTGTGAAAGTGCTCTTTCAAATTTGCCAATATTCCTAAATTTGATACTTGAGCTCATTTTTCAGCCTTTTTATTAATTTTAAAAGACAAGTTGGGTCTACTCAAATATAGGATAGGCCTATGATTCAGTAAAAGGATCACACACATTAAATTGGAGTGAAGTCTTCAGGGTGAGATCCGGGCTTTGGATAGGGACAAACTTGCTCCACCTCCTGAAGCCTATTCCTCTTCCAGCCTACAATCAGATCACTGATCCAGAATAGGTAGCAATAATCCAGTCACAAGCACTAAGATTCAAAAACAAGAGTTTCAGAGAGCAGACTGTCCTTGGTATCATTTAGAAAGAGTGTCTTCTTTGGGCAGCAGAGCAACCCATCTGGGAGTACAGCTTGGCCAGTAAAGGTGCCTTTAGAAGAAAATACATGTGCTACTTTCTTGAATCAAGGACTCTCCTGCTCCATGATCTGGAAGGTGGAACATGGTCTGGTATGGATTTCAAGTCTCATTTTGTTCCCTTTGCCTGGAGATTCTTCTGCCACACAAAAGTTGCACAACTTTTAGAGGTGGTCCTAAACCAAAAAGATTAATATTTTATCAACTGCTTGGCAATTTCTGCCTTCTAAGTACAAATCTTTGTGGTGTTAAGCTCTGAATCTTGAAAGAAAATTGGAAAGGTCAAATTGATTAACATTAGAAAGAACATCAAGGCAAATCCAGGAGAAAAAAAGGGAAAATTTTCTTCTTGAAGGAAAGAGCACAAAGGTAGAAAAAGTGAGTGAGGGAAGAGACAGGGGAATGAGATGGAAAAACCATTGAATCTCACAAAGAACGCATGTTGTAATCAAAGTGGGACCATTTGCAAAAGCCTTTGTGCAGATGTGGTTGGAGTGTGAAGGAACCACAAGAAACAGACACAAGGCAGCAGTGCTAACAGCATCAGGGATGATAGCCTCAGCCCTTGGCCTGAAAGGAAGAGTCTAAAGGCCAGGACCTCAAACTTCTTTAAGAACAGGAGAACTCGCCATCAATGGATAGAGTTTGTTCAAGGTGGGAGCCAGAGAAGACAAACATAACCACATTCTGCTTCTGCTCTCTTGTCTCCTGGGATTCCTTCTCATTAGTTTACTAACTAAGTGAAACCCAGCAGGTCCACATTAATTCAGGTTTGTGAAAGTGCTCTTTCAAATTTGCCAATATTCCTAAATTTGATACTTGAGCTCATTTTTCAGCCTTTTTATTAATTTTAAAAGACAAGTTGGGTCTACTCAAATATAGGATAGGCCTATGATTCAGTAAAAGGATCACACACATTAAATTGGAGTGAAGTCTTCAGGGTGAGATCCGGGCTTTGGATAGGGACAAACTTGCTCCACCTCCTGAAGCCTATTCCTCTTCCAGCCTACACGAACACTTACTGTCCACGTTAGCAATTTGAATCACAACATTGCTCCACAGCTCCCGTCTGCCTCAGGCAGCATCCTCTGTCCCATCCCAGATCATCATGGAGAGGACTTGAAATAACAGTTCTAACACTTGTCTACCACACCAATTTTTCTGATGATTTGGTGAACTCAAATGGGAACACACAGAGTGATAGTAAGCAGTTGTTTGAGCTTGATTCTGAACAAGGAAGGCTAGTAAAAATCAAGTCAAATTGTTGTCTCCCATAATGGGGACAACATAAATATTGATCTAAATATTACAATCAGAAATTTCCAAACAATATTATTCAATTGAGCTGAACATTTTAATAATAGTCTTCAGGGATATGCATATGACTGATTTGGGAACATACATGTCGGTGAACAACAAAACTCTGTAAAATCTTTAAAATAAAGAATTAAAAAAATAATAGTCTTAACTTTTTAAAAGGGATACATTTGGAATAAATTTAGAAATAAATATTAACATTAAATGTGATCATTCTATTCCAAACAAAGATGTGGCTGGAAATAGTTATTTCTGTCTATTAATTTTTCTGTTTGTTAACATCACTATTGGTAATTTCTCATCAACTACCATCCATTTATGCTGCTAGATCTTCATATACATCTTTCCTTCTGCATAAAAATTCTCCTACTTGTGTTCACTTTGCAAATTCCTTTCTGGACACATCCAAACATTCTTTCATAAAAGCTGTTCCTGGATCATCCAGACCAAGACAGATACCTGGATGTACACTTCCATAGCTTTTTGTCTCGGCCCTTTGCAATGTCCATCACCTTTCTGAATACATGTTTAGTACCAGCTATTTCACTAACTAAGTGAAACCCAGCAGGTCCACATTAATTCAGGTTTGTGAAAGTGCTCTTTCAAATTTGCCAATATTCCTAAATTTGATACTTGAGCTCATTTTTCAGCCTTTTTATTAATTTTAAAAGACAAGTTGGGTCTACTCAAATATAGGATAGGCCTATGATTCAGTAAAAGGATCACACACATTAAATTGGAGTGAAGTCTTCAGGGTGAGATCCGGGCTTTGGATAGGGACAAACTTGCTCCACCTCCTGAAGCCTATTCCTCTTCCAGCCTACACGAACACTTACTGTCCACGTTAGCAATTTGAATCACAACATTGCTCCACAGCTCCCGTCTGCCTCAGGCAGCATCCTCTGTCCCATCCCAGATCATCATGGAGAGGACTTGAAATAACAGTTCTAACACTTGTCTACCACACCAATTTTTCTGATGATTTGGTGAACTCAAATGGGAACACACAGAGTGATAGTAAGCAGTTGTTTGAGCTTGATTCTGAACAAGGAAGGCTAGTAAAAATCAAGTCAAATTGTTGTCTCCCATAATGGGGACAACATAAATATTGATCTAAATATTACAATCAGAAATTTCCAAACAATATTATTCAATTGAGCTGAACATTTTAATAATAGTCTTCAGGGATATGCATATGACTGATTTGGGAACATACATGTCGGTGAACAACAAAACTCTGTAAAATCTTTAAAATAAAGAATTAAAAAAATAATAGTCTTAACTTTTTAAAAGGGATACATTTGGAATAAATTTAGAAATAAATATTAACATTAAATGTGATCATTCTATTCCAAACAAAGATGTGGCTGGAAATAGTTATTTCTGTCTATTAATTTTTCTGTTTGTTAACATCACTATTGGTAATTTCTCATCAACTACCATCCATTTATGCTGCTAGATCTTCATATACATCTTTCCTTCTGCATAAAAATTCTCCTACTTGTGTTCACTTTGCAAATTCCTTTCTGGACACATTCAAACATCCTTTCATAAAAAGCTGTTCCTGGATCATCCAGACCAAGACAGATACCTGGATGTACACTTCCATAGCTTTTTGTCTCGGCCCTTTGCAATGTCCATCACCTTTCTGAATACATGTTTAGTACCAGCTATTTCACTAACTTGTAAATATCAAGGATATAGATAAAATGTTGTTTTGTTTACTGCTGTGTCTCTGCATTTAGCACAGATACTCAAATATATTGAGTATTCAATAAGGAAACTTTATGTGGTTAATTGTGTCTGAGTTATTCAATGATAAATGTGAATGAATTTCTCATAAAATAGCCAAAATTCCAAGGAAGGACTTGTCAGGGTCATTGGATCCAGGAATAAGTAGCACCAGTCTAGTCACAAGCACAAGATACAAAAACAAGTCTCTAAACACCAGGAACAATAGTACCAGGGAGAGAAAATCTGTCACAGAGGGACAATTGGCACTGGTTACTCTTTGGAGATGTGTTCTTAAACAATGGAATGTAAGACACGGACTTAATTTCAAGAAGTCTTAAACCTACCCATAAGAACTGCATATTTCAAATGAAAATAAAATTTATTTTATGCTGAGACATCATAGTTTTTTCCACCCAAGAGCCAGATTTGTTCCATAGACCAAGTAAAGTTTGTGACTGAAGTTGGGAGGTTAGTGAGGCAACCTTGGAATTGAAATGTTGTGTGCAAAGGTGTCTAAGTGCAATCTTTTCTATTCATCAATCATTCTTCACATCCCTCTTATTGCACAAAAGAGATAATTAAGGAAGAATCTTATGAAGAATCTCAAAACTCACCCTCTCTTAGGATTCAATGTCTACAATTCACTTCTCCAAAATTTTTCAGTAATGGGTACATCATGCATAACATTTAAAGTTTTTTTATTTGAAAATGTAAATGGTCATCAAAGTTGCTTAATTTTTTGTCTTATCAATCTCTCAAATAGGTGTATACAACAACCCCTATGTGAGACAGTGGAGTTGGTTGAATTATACAACTGAATATGAAAAATAGCTTGCTGAAAATGTTAAAAATAATGTGAAACAAACACTATTTTCCAATCTGTCCAAAAAGGGTGCCCAGTTTTAACTGGCAGGAAGCATCTAAGCACTCCATGGAAGCCTTATTGACATTCCCCAGCTAAACTACTTAAACTTCAAAATTTTCTTGTTACAATCAGCTATATTAACTTGATAATTTTCATTTCCTTTCTGAAAACATCTTAAGTGAAAAGAACCAAAATGGGAAGTGAATTTCCATCTACAGTGAAATGACATAGTAAAACTGCTGTGTCTCTGCATTTAGCACAGATACTCAAATATATTGAGTATTCAATAAGGAAACTTTATGTGGTTAATTGTGTCTGAGTTATTCAATGATAAATGTGAATGAATTTCTCATAAAATAGCCAAAATTCCAAGGAAGGACTTGTCAGGGTCATTGGATCCAGGAATAAGTAGCACCAGTCTAGTCACAAGCACAAGATACAAAAACAAGTCTCTAAACACCAGGAACAATAGTACCAGGAGAGAAAATCTGTCACAGAGGGACAATTGGCACTGGTTACTCTTTGGAGATGTGTTCTTAAACAATGGAATGTAAGACACGGACTTAATTTCAAGAAGTCTTAAACCTACCCATAAGAACTGCATATTTCAAATGAAAATAAAATTTATTTTATGCTGAGACATCATAGTTTTTTCCACCCAAGAGCCAGATTTGTTCCATAGACCAAGTAAAGTTTGTGACTGAAGTTGGGAGGTTAGTGAGGCAACCTTGGAATTGAAATGTTGTGTGCAAAGGTGTCTAAGTGCAATCTTTTCTATTCATCAATCATTCTTCACATCCCTCTTATTGCACAAAAGAGATAATTAAGGAAGAATCTTATGAAGAATCTCAAAACTCACCCTCTCTTAGGATTCAATGTCTACAATTCACTTCTCCAAAATTTTTCAGTAATGGGTACATCATGCATAACATTTAAAGTTTTTTTATTTGAAAATGTAAATGGTCATCAAAGTTGCTTAATTTTTTGTCTTATCAATCTCTCAAATAGGTGTATACAACAACCCCTATGTGAGACAGTGGAGTTGGTTGAATTATACAACTGAATATGAAAAATAGCTTGCTGAAAATGTTAAAAATAATGTGAAACAAACACTATTTTCCAATCTGTCCAAAAAGGGTGCCCAGTTTTAACTGGCAGGAAGCATCTAAGCACTCCATGGAAGCCTTATTGACATTCCCCAGCTAAACTACTTAAACTTCAAAATTTTCTTGTTACAATCAGCTATATTAACTTGATAATTTTCATTTCCTTTCTGAAAACATCTTAAGTGAAAAGAACCAAAATGGGAAGTGAATTTCCATCTACATGACTAGACCAATAGAGACTAGATAGGAGTTCAATAGTAAAACATTATATTTTTTGTAATAAGATTAAATCAGCTCTTGATTGAGGTACGCAAGGCACTTTTTGCCAAATTATATTAGGCCTTTGGCAATTGCCACCATTTCAAGGGAAGGGTTATTACTGAAGGCTATTTTCTCATATTATGAATGCTACACTTTGATGAATCCTAAGTGCTACAAAATATTTCAATGAATGTCTTTGAGAAATGAATCACTTTTCTTATGGTAGGATAGTTGATTATCAATTTTCCTGTAAGTTTCATACAGGGTTGCATATTTTCAAAACTGCAACACTAATAAACTAACCCCACAACATTTTCCTAAACATCAGGCAGGCCCTTCTCTCTCAGAGGTCTCTATTAGCTGGGTATTACTGCTGTTTTCAAGCATTGTATCTATGTGCTATGGACTCTAGATATTTCCCTCAAATGAGAAAAGACCTTAATATATGTAATTATTTATTAAATAGCATAAATCTTCTTATATATGGAGCATATATAATTTATTCACTAGTGTCTATTCTTATTTTTACAAATAGCATCAAATTGTGAACCATTACATTCACGTCATCCGATATGTGATAAATAAAAAATAAAATCCAGGTTTGCTGAAAACTTCATGTATACCGATAGCCTTATGACTTTTACTAGGTAATGTAACAGATGTTGAGTCCCATCCTCAGTAGGGTAATAACTAGACATATTGGCACATTGGAACACTTGGGTGCTACCATTCTTATTACCACAATTCGGCTTGTGACAGTAGCGAGAACCAGCTCATTTTTCTTCTAAGTCTTGGATTTAACTACTGAACTCTTCTTCTTGCACATGGATTTCCTTTTATGGGAAATATTTGCAGATTCCGCTGAGTAAGTGTTAGTTGCTCAGTCATGTTTGACTCTTTGTGACCCGTAAACTGTAACCCATCAGGCTCCTCTGTCCTTGGAATTCCCCAAGCAAGAATACTGGAGTAGGTTACCATTCCCTTTCACAGGGGAGAATCCCGACCCAGGGATCAAACCCCGGTCTCCCTGGGTCAAATAAATCATATCCTTGTGAGATAGATATCTTCTGGGAAACATTTTTGGTGACACAATATGCTCCACCTTAAATCTATTGTTAAAAAGAGAAAACCCGTATCTAGCACACCTAGTTTAATGTTTGAGCGCTACAGCAAATATTTTAAACAAAGAAAAAATACAAAATCCTTACATAAATTTCCTCATTTTAAAAAGACACATCTTCAGAAAAATTATAATAATGGAGCAGCAGCTTTATTTGTTCTCTGCCAGGTAAATACCAATAATATTCTAAAAACAATCTCCTGAAGATAGTTTTGGCCCAGTCCATACTGGCTTACATGCAAACATTTCTTTGAATGGAATTACAGTTTGGGGGATAGAGACAGACTAAAAAGAAAATCCGCCCAAACATTAAGTTATATAAACCTGGTATCTCAGAAAGAGTGACTGACTGTGTCACAAATTTGACTGAAAAGTATTTCTGTCTGCATTCTTTTTTCCAAATGAACCAAACACAGCAAATAACCTTCACCAGTAAAATATAGCCAATATCAGATGTTTATATTAAGTTCTTCATTACATTCATTGAGAATTTAAAGGAATAGTCAAATATGATGACATAAAAAAATATATCCTAGGATTTGTTCATCTTCTTATACATAAGCTTAGTCCAGGAGTTAAGGCTAATCATAACTAAATTGGCATAGACATTCTATCTTGAAAATAATCTAGAAGGCAAAAGTCATAGGGTTTGAAGTTGGATTCTGCCCATCGTAGATTATAAGGCAGAGTCATATGTGTAAACCATTATAAGATACCAATTTAAAAAAAAATCACTGTATTGAACTCAAAGCATTTTCATATATATGTGAGAGAAATGTTTTCTTAGGTGCATTATTTTTCAGGTTGTTTGGTCCCTCTTAAAAAAACTGCAATTTATCACCACCATGTTTAGCAATCACGTAAGTTGTCACATTTCTAAATAACGCAGAAATTTTAGGCATAGTACTGTCATTTTGATAAAGTCATCTTACTTGGGGAAAGAGTTACTATTTTTCATTCATCACAGTTTGCTTGCAAGGGTCATTTCAATTTCTTTTAATTGTACATAAGTGTTTCTGTCCCTTTTTCCCTTGGTCTTTGTTAGTTGCTTTTAATGTGGTTTTAAAATTGTAAATGGCTCAGCATATTGGTAAGTGAATTTTTGAGTTTTTTGTTTTGTTTTATTTTTGTTTTTTCCCATCTAGATCACTGAAGTAAACATAGTGAAAAGTGGACAGTGGCAGTTCTTCTTCTTAACATGTTTTCATTAAAGGGGTACTGAGTTAATGCAAATTCTTCCTGAGAGCACAGTTATACAGAATACGCATTTCATCAATGCTATTAACTTATTTGTGCTGTAACTAATATTTTCTTAAGATCTAGGTAGCTTTATCAGCATTATGTCTTTACTACTATTATTTGTACTGCCATTAGGATCAGGGAAAGCTAGCCAAAGATTTTCATTACCATTTTATGAGTGGCAAACTCAGCTGTTAACAGGGACTAGGCAGATAGGTAAGGGTAAAAATACCATATTGTGAAAGAGTAAGGAATCTTAGGGACTGAGAGATGAAACTGCATCCAAAAGGATCAGCTATCACTCAAATTGCCCTGTAATATTCACCCAGCGTGTCGATCAGTATATGTCTTTGGGCCAGCTTCAGCCTATAGGCTGTCAATCTGCAACCGTTGTTTTAGAGGTCAAAATAATCTAGAAGGCAAATATGTCATAGGGTTCTTCTTATACAGAAGCTTAGTCCAGGAGTTAAGGCTAATCATAACTAAATTGGCATAGACATTCTATCTTGAAAATAATCTAGAAGGCAAAAGTCATAGGGTTTGAAGTTGGATTCTGCCCATCGTAGATTATAAGGCAGAGTCATATGTGTAAACCATTATAAGATACCAATTTAAAAAAAAATCACTGTATTGAACTCAAAGCATTTTCATATATATGTGAGAGAAATGTTTTCTTAGGTGCATTATTTTTCAGGTTGTTTGGTCCCTCTTAAAAAAACTGCAATTTATCACCACCATGTTTAGCAATCACGTAAGTTGTCACATTTCTAAATAACGTACAAATTTTAGGCATAGTACTGTCATTTTGATAAAGTCATCTTACTTGGGGAAAGAGTTACTATTTTTCATTCATCACAGTTTGCTTGCAAGGGTCATTTCAATTTCTTTTAATTGTACATAAGTGTTTCTGTCCCTTTTTCCCTTGGTCTTTGTTAGTTGCTTTTAATGTGGTTTTAAAATTGTAAATGGCTCAGCATATTGGTAAGTGAATTTTTGAGTTTTTTGTTTTGTTTTATTTTTGTTTTTTCCCATCTAGATCACTGAAGTAAACATAGTGAAAAGTGGACAGTGGCAGTTCTTCTTCTTAACATGTTTTCATTAAAGGGGTACTGAGTTAATGCAAATTCTTCCTGAGAGCACAGTTATACAGAATACGCATTTCATCAATGCTATTAACTTATTTGTGCTGTAACTAATATTTTCTTAAGATCTAGGTAGCTTTATCAGCATTATGTCTTTACTACTATTATTTGTACTGCCATTAGGATCAGGGAAAGCTAGCCAAAGATTTTCATTACCATTTTATGAGTGGCAAACTCAGCTGTTAACAGGGACTAGGCAGATAGGTAAGGGTAAAAATACCATATTGTGAAAGAGTAAGGAATCTTAGGGACTGAGAGAGGAAACTGCATCCAAAAGGATCAGCTATCACTCAAATTGCCCTGTAATATTCACCCAGCGTGTCGATCAGTATATGTCTTTGGGCCAGCTTCAGCCTATAGGCTGTCAATCTGCAACCGTTGTTTTAGAGGTCAATTTGGTGGAGGGAGGGGATTGATTAATCAAGCCAAACTAAGCTAGTGTTTGTGGGGAAATTGAAGCATGGGAAAGTGAACTCTTCCATGGAAAGCTAGTTTTAAGGATGCACAATTTGAATCATTTTAGGAGACCCACATTTAGAGGAGCCTGCACTGGGCTCAGTGGTCATCTGTGTACTGTTGAAATTATTAAATATTTTTGAATAAGAAGCACCCAAGAAATACCATGCGCAGTGAATTATGTGATTGGCTCTGATCCTGTTCAATGTAATATTTGGAACATTTTTCTCCTGAATGAAGTCACTCAGTCATGCCCGAATCTTTGCAACCCCTTGGACTATAGCCTGTCAGACTCCTCCGTCCATGGGAATTTTCAGGCAAGTATACTGGAGTGGGTTGCCAGGTCCTTCTCCAGGGCATCTTCCTGACACAGGAATTGAACCCTGGTCTTCCACATTGCAGGAATACTCTTTACTGTCTGAGGCACTAGGGAAGTTCATATCCCATTGGCAAACTTCATCAACTACTGGGCAATGTTAGAAATGGGTGGATTAGTATGTTGTTGCCAGTCTGGTTACCTTGTTTCTTTTCTCACCCATAATTCTATTGCATGCATTCTAAATCACTTCAGTTGTTTCTGATGCTTTGTGATCCTATGGACTGTAACTACCCAGGCTCCTTTGTCTGTGGAATTCTCCAGGCAAGAATGCTGGAATTGGTTGCCTCTCTGTATTACCTACCTGAAAAAAAAAGGCAACTGGTCTGATTCATCACATGAGGCTAAGGTAGGAAATAAGTATTTCTAGCTCTAAAATTACTTGCTTGATTGGATAAAGATTTAAGGATTTCCCAAAGTAACTTCCAATCTACTCTGAATTAAATATAAAAAATTAGAAGATTAAAAAACAGTTTATCCCAAGATGATATTGACAAACATGGTTCCCCTGCCTTAGTAATTTTTGCATTCATATGTGGAATACATCATCATGTAAATTTACCATTTAGAATTGGACATTACTAGTGATTTACACCTAATATCTAGTTTCAAAGTCAGTCATCTTTCTGAAATGGAGTCAGGTACAGCACAGACTTCTCTGGCATTTACTAAAAAGCCATCTAACCTTTACAGAGATCCCTAAACACCTGTAATACACCAATTTCCAGCTTATAGGGGAAAAAAAATGTATGAGCATTTAACTTTGAATCTTAGGAGGAGAACTCTTAGGTGGATTAATTTATTTTTCTTACCCATCCACGTTTTAAATTTATATCCAATTTCCTGTTGTATTTGATGCCAGTGTGCATTCCTCTGCTGTGGTGCAGGTATGGCTAAGTATTGTCCTGTTCTCTTGAATCGAGCTTCATTTGTCTTGAGGTCCACAGGCTGGCTGCATACATGACAGCACATGGTGACAGTAATTTGCACTGATCTGCCCCCACTGCTAGTCCTGCTGCTACAAATAGCAATTGATTATTATGCTGTGGTGTTATTGACTGTCACTATGAACACAAGCTTTATTTCATTTTTAAAGTAACATGCTGCAGATTTGTTTAGTATGAAAGCAAAACAGGGAAATATTCATTTCTGAGAATTATATTGCAGTCACAAATGTAACTTTAAATCCTGGTCATGAACCATTTGCTTTACTTTAAATCACAGTAAACAAAAACTTTATTGTGGTATTTATTTTAGTGTAATGTAAATAAATAATTTCTAAAAGCCATAAGAAAATCAGTATAAAACTGAAATATTTTTCATATCCCAGCTTCAGAAGAGATACACATAGAAAATGACTACATTTTCATCTTTTTTCCCCTCATCTGTAAATGTTTTCTCTGTTAAAAAAAAAAAAAAGTTGGAATCCTATTTCATGCACATTTATTTCTTGACCTATCTTGTATTCTGAAGGTCTCTGTTCTTTCAGGATTCTATAGTATCTCACCTTTTTAACTTTTCTCCCTCATACACTGACCAGAAAACGGTCTTCTCTTTAGAACTACAATTTCATAGATTGGAGTCAATATTGATTAAAAGTCCATTGGTGAAAAATAGATCTTAATTTATAAATGTATGCCTTCCTAAATAGCAAATTTAACTCTTCATTCTTCAAAGCACATAATTAGGCAGGAAAAGTGACTTCTTCTATTATGCTGGCCATAATGAATCTTACATCTTGAGTGCCTAACCAAGTATACTCTTTCTGTCTGAAACTAAAAATTTGAGTTACAGTTAACATGAAGTTTAGAAAACAAAACTAATACCCAAACTCTACAAAATCTTAAAGACCTATCTGTCCAGTGCCTCTATGTTCTCTTGAGGACACTCTGGGCCAAGTAGAGTTCATGATAGAACGTCTGTGAGAAGAATTCCTGAGTGGAACAACAAAGGACTTGGTTCTTATAGCATGGGGACAACAAAGAGTTTTATGGACCCAGTCAGTCTCACCATTTAATTTGAATTCCTATGGTACTTTTTGCCCAAATATTTTATTTTACTTAAAATAGGTAGAAATCATTTTACAGTAATTTGCACTGATCTGCCCCACTGCTAGTCCTGGTGCTACAAATAGCAATTGATTATTATGCTGTGGTGTTATTGACTGTCACTATGAACACAAGCTTTATTTCATTTTTAAAGTAACATGCTGCAGATTTGTTTAGTATGAAAGCAAAACAGGGAAATATTCATTTCTGAGAATTATATTGCAGTCACAAATGTAACTTTAAATCCTGGTCATGAACCATTTGCTTTACTTTAAATCACAGTAAACAAAAACTTTATTGTGGTATTTATTTTAGTGTAATGTAAATAAATAATTTCTAAAAGTCATAAGAAAATCAGTATAAAACTGAAATATTTTTCATATCCCAGCTTCAGAAGAGATACACATAGAAAATGACTACATTTTCATCTTTTTTTTTCTCCTCATCTGTAAATGTTTTCTCTGTTAAAAAAAAAAAAAAGTTGGAATCCTATTTCATGCACATTTATTTCTTGACCTATCTTGTATTCTGAAGGTCTCTGTTCTTTCAGGATTCTATAGTATCTCACCTTTTTAACTTTTCTCCCTCATACACTGACCAGAAAACGGTCTTCTCTTTAGAACTACAATTTCATAGATTGGAGTCAATATTGATTAAAAGTCCATTGGTGAAAAATAGATCTTAATTTATAAATGTATGCCTTCCTAAATAGCAAATTTAACTCTTCATTCTTCAAAGCACATAATTAGGCAGGAAAAGTGACTTCTTCTATTATGCTGGCCATAATGAATCTTACATCTTGAGTGCCTAACCAAGTATACTCTTTCTGTCTGAAACTAAAAATTTGAGTTACAGTTAACATGAAGTTTAGAAAACAAAACTAATACCCAAACTCTACAAAATCTTAAAGACCTATCTGTCCAGTGCCTCTATGTTCTCTTGAGGACACTCTGGGCCAAGTAGAGTTCATGATAGAACGTCTGTGAGAAGAATTCCTGAGTGGAACAACAAAGGACTTGGTTCTTATAGCATGGGGACAACAAAAGAGTTTTATGGACCCAGTCAGTCTCACCATTTAATTTGAATTCCTATGGTACTTTTTGCCCAAATATTTTATTTTACTTAAAATAGGTAGAAATCATTTTATCTGATCAGAGGCAACTGGAAATACTTAAATTCAGTATCTTTTTGAAAGATAGTCTATTGCCTGTCTGAACTCTACTATTACTGTGATGGGTCAGTTATTTGTGGTTAGGAGGTGATTTTGCAATCTACTTTGAGATTCCTGAGCATCCGTAAATCTGCCAAGGGAAATTTTAAAAGCACATTTATGCTAAAATTGCTGTTATCTCTAGATAATTTAACTTTTCTCTGTACTAACCAAGGAAGAAAAATATGTAGAGGAATTGCAGAACAGAAACAGGATTAGTCAGTCTTACACTTTGTTTTAGATTTGGTTTGGATTTTAGCATTTGTCTGAATTAACCAGTACTCAAAATCTGTTTTGAAGTAGGTAGTTATAAGCCAAAAATGAGTGTACAAATTGTTGTGTATTGTGGATAAACTAAGGCTGTCAGGTATTAGTAAAGAGAATATCTATGAGCATTTTATTAATGAAAACTCTCATTGGTTAAAAGAAAGTTGATAGCTTTTTCAAAGAAGCCACTGAGACAACAGAAGTCTACAATAGTTACATTTCAAAAGTTACATATATATATATATTTATGTGTGAAAAGCAAATGACAGGTATTATTCCTTTCACAACCATGACATAATTCAAATTAATGCTAAATAGCTATGCATTTATCAATTAGCATTATTTTCCCATCTCTCTCTGACTCACTGTATTGTTGTAATTCCATCAAATACTGATTTGCTTTTTTATGTTAATAATCCCTTCACATTCCTTCCTTTCATCTGTATCCTTGTGTGCTATTTGTTGTTCTGCTAAATCCCTATTACAGAGGCCTATGAGTTCCAAGAGCTTGATGAATAATTGGAAATGTTTTATCCCCGAGCTTCAAAAAAGTGCTAGAAATAATTATAAGCAAACAGTGCCTCTATGTTCTCTTGAGGACACTCTGGGCCAAGTAGAGTTCATGATAGAACGTCTGTGAGAAGAATTCCTGAGTGGAACAACAAAGGACTTGGTTCTTATAGCATGGGGACAACAAAAGAGTTTTATGGACCCAGTCAGTCTCACCATTTAATTTGAATTCCTGTGGTACTTTTTGCCCAAATATTTTATTTTACTTAAAATAGGTAGAAATCATTTTATCTGATCAGAGGCAACTGGAAATACTTAAATTCAGTATCTTTTTGAAAGATAGTCTATTGCCTGTCTGAACTCTACTATTACTGTGATGGGTCAGTTATTTGTGGTTAGGAGGTGATTTTGCAATCTACTTTGAGATTCCTGAGCATCCGTAAATCTGCCAAGGGAAATTTTAAAAGCACATTTATGCTAAAATTGCTGTTATCTCTAGATAATTTAACTTTTCTCTGTACTAACCAAGGAAGAAAAATATGTAGAGGAATTGCAGAACAGAAACAGGATTAGTCAGTCTTACACTTTGTTTTAGATTTGGTTTGGATTTTAGCATTTGTCTGAATTAACCAGTACTCAAAATCTGTTTTGAAGTAGGTAGTTATAAGCCAAAAATGAGTGTACAAATTGTTGTGTATTGTGGATAAACTAAGGCTGTCAGGTATTAGTAAAGAGAATATCTATGAGCATTTTATTAATGAAAACTCTCATTGGTTAAAAGAAAGTTGATAGCTTTTTCAAAGAAGCCACTGAGACAACAGAAGTCTACAATAGTTACATTTCAAAAGTTACATATATATATATATTTATGTGTGAAAAGCAAATGACAGGTATTATTCCTTTCACAACCATGACATAATTCAAATTAATGCTAAATAGCTATGCATTTATCAATTAGCATTATTTTCCCATCTCTCTCTGACTCACTGTATTGTTGTAATTCCATCAAATACTGATTTGCTTTTTTATGTTAATAATCCCTTCACATTCCTTCCTTTCATCTGTATCCTTGTGTGCTATTTGTTGTTCTGCTAAATCCCTATTACAGAGGCCTATGAGTTCCAAGAGCTTGATGAATAATCGGAAATGTTTTATCCCCGAGCTTCAAAAAAGTGCTAGAAATAATTATAAGCAAACATCTTCTGTAATGTCCTATATCAATCCAATCCCTGTTTTATGCTGTTTGTACTTGAGATATAGGAGGAAATAGCGAGATCTTGGTTACCAGCTCTTGCAGCATAAAGGGGACAGATGTTTTGGTTTTTATCATTTTTTTTCTTCTGTCTTCTCTGTTTTTTCTGGCAGCTTGGACTGTTCACTACAATACGTTCCACAGTTAGTCAAGCTTGTGATTTCACAAGGTACAGTTAATTATTGATCAATCAAAATGAACTTCATAATCCTTTTGGCAACTTGTGCTGTACTTGAACTTCTCTCATGCCCATAAAATAGCTTAATGGTCTACAGTATAATGAATATGAAGGATATGAACTAATGTTCAAAGAAGCAAGAAAATCCTACCTTTCTTCCTTGTGCCAATTCAGGATTATTCTCTATAATGTACTAACATACTGCTATGCTTTCTTCAGCAAATCAGCTAAAGATTCAAACCTTCCCCCTTCCCATCCTGACCCCAGATGGAGAGTTTTTGTATCATCTCCAAGAATTTGATGACATTTAAGATATTTATTATTTGAATGTAAAATTTTCTGTTCTTTAGTCTTCTACATAAATCAATTTACCCAGATAATAAGGTAGCTCTCATGAGCCACAGAGTTGTATTTTCAGTACCACAATGTGCTGTTTTCTCTGAACAGGCAATTTACATACATAAAAATGAGGTGCTTCATGTATCAAAGAATAATAACTCCCTTCGTTCTTTTAGTGAAAATACAGACTAAAGGAAGAAAAGTCCCCTATTTCCCCTTCTGCAGACCCATCTCAGTGTATATGTGATCGGTCTGCAGAAGGATGTTACAACAGCTTTCTAGCCATCTATTTTGCAATTTATTGAGAGCCTCCAATGCACCAAAGGTTTTCCTCTGAGGGACTCACAGATAGTGAGGTGGAGATTGATGTATGAGAGTCTGGATGTAAGAACCCAAGGATGTAAGAGGGTGCCTCTATTTCAGAGACCCCCAATGGGACGTGGGGGGTGTATAACCTAAGTGCAGAGCAGGCCATTCTCTGGAATCATCACAGATCAGCAGAAGTTAATCTGCCAGTCTTTCCAACTTTTCTCCTGGTTTGAAGATAATGATAGAGGGGGACAGTGGGATGTCACAAGCTTCCTTTGTAAATGCTCTCACTGCTGCAGTTTAGATTCTTCTCCAGGAGTCATTCAGTGCTTGGATCCTAGTCTTTCACAAGGTCACCAAGCAGCCCCTCAACCAGGGGAGTTTTAATTTTTCTTAACCCTGGCATTGGGATCAGCTTCTGGAGATCCTAGAGAGAAGACAAATTGTCTCTGTGAAAACGTTTAGGACAAAACCTCATCCCAGGATACCTGACAGACTCCTGGAGATACTCTTTATTTGCTGAATGGGGCATTTGCTTTCAACAAAAAAACCAAGTTACAATTTCAACCTGAAAACATATTTACTACGAGCTAAAGAAACTCAAGATTTTAAGGAGGAGGATTCCCACCAAAATGACAGAGTAGAAGGATGTGCATTCATCTTCTCTTGTGAGAGCACCAGAACTGCAACTAGCTGCTGAAATACCATCAATATGAGGGATGCAATTGCATTTTTAAAATCAAACCTAAAACCCGCCAGAGACACTGGGAGGGCACAAACAAAACCTTATGCACACCAAGACCCAGGAAAGCAGCAGTGACCCCCACAACAGATTGAGCCAGACCTTCCTTTGAGGATTCCAGTGCCTCCTGTGTGTCTCCTGATGGGGCAGGGTCAGCAATAGCTTACAGCACGGTGTTTGGCACAAGTCTTCTTGAAGAAAGTCACCCTTAGTGGACTATAAAACAGTGGAGCAGGACTAGGGAAACACATTCTGGATGGCACAAACAAAACTTTGTGCGCACCTGAACTTGGGAAAAAGAAACAGTGACCACACATGTCTCTGAGTGTTCTGGAGTCTCTGGTGAAGGTGTGTGTCCAAGGTGGCCTGCCTCAGGGTAGTTTGGTCTTAGGTCAAACTACAAGGAGAGAACATAGCTCCACCCATCAGCAGATAATTGGATTAACGATCAAGTGGCTGGCCCATCCCAGCCAGGGTGAGCCTTTTAATGCTTGAACAGGTGAAGCTACAGAAAAGAATGAGTAAAAGAAGCCTTTTGATCTGCCTGTTCAGAGGCAAGGAAAAGATGCTGATAGGGCCATAGCTCCTGTGACTGAGGTAGTCTATGTTCCTGAACACTTGGTGCCACCAGGGTCCCTGTGACCCAAAGCTGCTGCTCCTCCTTCATGCTCAATCCTCACTGGGGCACAGCTTCCACTGGCTAGAAAAAACCCTCACAGTGTCATATCTCCTGTGACAATAGATACCTATGCTCCTGCATAGACAGCACTACCAAAGTCCCTGCAGTCCAAGAAAGTGCACCACCTCCATTCAAAATCCCTACTGGGACAACCCTGCCAGATGCTAGAAAGTCCTGCATCTGTTCAGAAGGAGGCACTTCAATCATGCAGGACTCTTTGTGATCCTTTGGACTGTGGCCTGCAAGGCTTCTCTGTCCCATGAACTCTCCATGGAGAAAGGCTAGACTGGATTTTATGGAGCACCACATTTCCAGCTACCTTAGCCTCTAGCTACCCTGAATACCTGATTCTGCCAAGACTCCTGTGTCTCAAGCAGCTGTGGCACATCCATACCTGGACCTCACTAAGGGAGACCCAAGACCTCTAGGGCAGCCTCAGGAGCAAACCCCGTGTATGACCCACACACAGAGGTGAAAATAAAATCACAGCTGAAATCCAGTGGCAGGGTGACTAAGGAAGAGGACACAAAACTTCCCACCAGTTGTATAAGCTGCAGATTAAAACCACACAATCAACTAGGCAGACACTGTGTCAATGTGATATACAAAAGGACAATGACAGTTCCCACAAAAGAAAATGCACTAGTTCTGACAGCGGTGGATACTGGGGGCAAGAACACACAGGAGTAGGGTCAAATTAGAGCATGATCTGCCTCCACAGCAGATCCAGAGACCAACCCACTGGTGGAGGGCATCCTAGGCAGGCAAAGTAGACTGTCACTCAGGGTAGTTTGGTCTTAGGTCAAACTACAAGGAGAGAACATAGCTCCACCCATCAGCAGATAATTGGATTAACGATCAAGTGGCTGGCCCATCCCAGCCAGGGTGAGCCTTTTAATGCTTGAACAGGTGAAGTTACAGAAAAGAATGAGTAAAAGAAGCCTTTTGATCTGCCTGTTCAGAGGCAAGGAAAAGATGCTGATAGGGCCATAGCTCCTGTGACTGAGGTAGTCTATGTTCCTGAACACTTGGTGCCACCAGGGTCCCTGTGACCCAAAGCTGCTGCTCCTCCTTCATGCTCAATCCTCACTGGGGCACAGCTTCCACTGGCTAGAAAAAACCCTCACAGTGTCATATCTCCTGTGACAATAGATACCTATGCTCCTGCATAGACAGCACTACCAAAGTCCCTGCAGTCCAAGAAAGTGCACCACCTCCATTCAAAATCCCTACTGGGACAACCCTGCCAGATGCTAGAAAGTCCTGCATCTGTTCAGAAGGAGGCACTTCAATCATGCAGGACTCTTTGTGATCCTTTGGACTGTGGCCTGCAAGGCTTCTCTGTCCCATGAACTCTCCATGGAGAAAGGCTAGACTGGATTTTATGGAGCACCACATTTCCAGCTACCTTAGCCTCTAGCTACCCTGAATACCTGATTCTGCCAAGACTCCTGTGTCTCAAGCAGCTGTGGCACATCCATACCTGGACCTCACTAAGGGAGACCCAAGACCTCTAGGGCAGCCTCAGGAGCAAACCCCGTGTATGACCCACACACAGAGGTGAAAATAAAATCACAGCTGAAATCCAGTGGCAGGGTGACTAAGGAAGAGGACACAAAACTTCCCACCAGTTGTATAAGCTGCAGATTAAAACCACACAATCAACTAGGCAGACACTGTGTCAATGTGATATACAAAAGGACAATGACAGTTCCCACAAAAGAAAATGCACTAGTTCTGACAGCGGTGGATACTGGGGGCAAGAACACACAGGAGTAGGGTCAAATTAGAGCATGATCTGCCTCCACAGCAGATCCAGAGACCAACCCACTGGTGGAGGGCATCCTAGGCAGGCAAAGTAGACTGTCACTCACAGCAAAGGAAAGGTCTCGAGTAAGCAGAGACCAAAAAACAAAAACATTTATTATTTTTACATTTTGACTTGCTCTGGAATTGATTCAGGATTTATTTTTTTCCTTTCTATTTGCTCCTCTTCCCTCTGCTTACTTTTTTTCTTTGCCCTCTGCTGGTGTAGCTGTCAATTTTATTGGAATTATTAAATATATTCAAGCTTTTAAGATTTTTTTTTTAAATCACACATTGTATTTCAGTTATATCCTTCTGCTTTTACTCTGGCCTTTTGTGGTTCTGTGGGGGTTTTGTTTTTGTTTTGTTTTTCTATACTTTTCTCTGTCTCTCTTATTAATTTTTATTTTTATATCTATTATTTTTTCTACAACTATTCCTTTGATTTTTTTCTTTACTGTTCTTTACCTGTTGCACCAGACCTTAATATATACAAATCTCTTTATCTTTCTCTATTTAAATTTGCATTACAATTCTTTCTTTTCTATCTTTCCTTTCTCCTCTTTCTTTTCCTCATCATATTTGTTTTGTTTTCATTGCTTTATCCTCATTTGGGATCTTGCTCTAGTATTGTTTATCATTTGTGCTTTAGTTAGTTTGTTTCTTAACTGGTAGATATCATTTTTGGTTTCCTCTATTCACCGGGTTAATCAATGGTACTGTAGCTTTCTGGGGGTGTGGTGATTGATTTTTAAAAATTTTTTGGTATATTTTATTGATTTTTTTTTGTTTATTTATTTTCATCAATCTTTATTCTTCAGCCTGTGTGAGCTTCTCATTGCAGTGGCCTCTTGTCATAGAGTACCAGCTCTGGGCCCATGCGCTCCAGGACGTTCGCTCATAATTGGACACACAGGTCCAGCTGCTCTGTGGCACATGGGATCTTCCCAGGCCAGGGATTGAACCAGTGTCCCTTGAACTGTAAAGTGAATTCCTTACCCACTGGACCAACAGGGAAGCCCCAAGATAATGGCTATGATAAAACTGTGCTACAATATATCCCTTGTTTGGGTTTTGTTCAAATTAGAGCATGATCTGCCTCCACAGCAGATCCAGAGACCAACCCACTGGTGGAGGGCATCCTAGGCAGGCAAAGTAGACTGTCACTCACAGCAAAGGAAAGGTCTCGAGTAAGCAGAGACCAAAAAACAAAAACATTTATTATTTTTACATTTTGACTTGCTCTGGAATTGATTCAGGATTTATTTTTTTCCTTTCTATTTGCTCCTCTTCCCTCTGCTTACTTTTTTTCTTTGCCCTCTGCTGGTGTAGCTGTCAATTTTATTGGAATTATTAAATATATTCAAGCTTTTAAGATTTTTTTTTTAAATCACACATTGTATTTCAGTTATACCCTTCTGCTTTTACTCTGGCCTTTTGTGGTTCTGTGGGGGTTTTGTTTTTGTTTTGTTTTTCTATACTTTTCTCTGTCTCTCTTATTAATTTTTATTTTTATATCTATTATTTTTTCTACAACTATTCCTTTGATTTTTTTCTTTACTGTTCTTTACCTGTTGCACCAGACCTTAATATATACAAATCTCTTTATCTTTCTCTATTTAAATTTGCATTACAATTCTTTCTTTTCTATCTTTCCTTTCTCCTCTTTCTTTTCCTCATCATATTTGTTTTGTTTTCATTGCTTTATCCTCATTTGGGATCTTGCTCTAGTATTGTTTATCATTTGTGCTTTAGTTAGTTTGTTTCTTAACTGGTAGATATCATTTTTGGTTTCCTCTATTCACCGGGTTAATCAATGGTACTGTAGCTTTCTGGGGGTGTGGTGATTGATTTTTAAAAATTTTTTGGTATATTTTATTGATTTTTTTTTGTTTATTTATTTTCATCAATCTTTATTCTTCAGCCTGTGTGAGCTTCTCATTGCAGTGGCCTCTTGTCATAGAGTACCAGCTCTGGGCCCATGCGCTCCAGGACGTTCGCTCATAATTGGACACACAGGTCCAGCTGCTCTGTGGCACATGGGATCTTCCCAGGCCAGGGATTGAACCAGTGTCCCTTGAACTGTAAAGTGAATTCCTTACCCACTGGACCAACAGGGAAGCCCCAAGATAATGGCTATGATAAAACTGTGCTACACAATATATCCCTTGTTTGGGTTTTGTTATGGATGTACGTATTTTGTGTGTGTATTCCATCATGTTAGATACTATTTGCATGAGTTTTTCATTGCCATTTGTCAGGGGTATACCTTCTGTTACTCATTTGTTTATATTTGTTTGAATAACATTTAAGGCCATAACAAACCAACCGTGAAATTTCCATTCCCCAGTCAGAGATCAGGTTCTGGGACTTCAGAGAGGGAGCACCGATTCCAAGATTCTATACTATCAGAGGATGCCTATCACTAGGGAGCATTAAGCAGCAAGAATTCCCACAAAGGCAAGCATTTGAATGCAAGACCTGGCATCAGTCACCACAAGTAGCAACCTGAGCAAGATGCTTCATCCAAACAACAAATAAGACAAAAACACAAAACCAATCATCCACAGACCTAACTCAGGCTTGTCTATAAGATGGAAAAAATAAAATTAAAAAATTAAAACTTGCCTTCTCTCACACCCTACATGAAGCTTAGACAAATCACCAGACCAAACTTATGAGGGCAGAAACCAAATGGAAGAAAGAATTCAACCTCAGAGCCTGGGAAAAGGAATCTTCAAGCGCAGTAAGTTAAAAAATTAATAATAATAATGGAAAGACAGAGAAATACTGCACAAATTAAAGAACAACTTATAAAAACATAAGTACAAAAACTTAAGAGGAATTAGGCAAGGTATCTGAAAGAATTCAGAATAAAGATAGTAAAGATGATTCAAAACCTCAAAAACAGAATGGAGAAAATGCAAGAATCAATTAATATATTGAACAAAGATGTACAAGAAGTTAAGAATAAACAGAGAGAGACAACACAATTCCTGAACTTAAAAATAGTCTAGAAGGAATCAATAGTAGAGTGTCTGAGACAGAAGAATGGATAAGCAAGCTCGAAGATAGAATGGTGGAAAAAACTGCTGAAGAACAGAATAAAGTTCAAAGAATGAAAATAACTGAGGATAGTCTCAGAGGCCTCTGGGATAATAGCAAACACATCAATATTCAAATTACAGGGGTTCCAGAAGAAGAAGAGAGAAGGAGAGGGTATGAGAAAAATATTGAAGAGATTATAGCTGAAAACTTCCCCAACATGGGAAAGGAAATAGTCTATCAAGTCCAAGTAGCACAAACAGTCCCATGCAGGATAAACCCAAGTAGAGACACGCCAAAACGCTCGCTAATTAAGCTAACATAGATTAAACACAAAGAAAGAATATTAAAGGCAGAAAGGGAAAAGCAAGTGCCATACAAGAGAAAACCCAAACGTTTAACATCTGATCTTTCACGAGACACTCTACAAGCCAGAAGGGAATGGCAGAACATATTTAAAGTTCTGAACAGATTTTAAGGTACCTTTCAAGACTCCTTACCTGATTATAAGTTTATGGTTTTGTACCTTTTTTTTTCCTTGAAGAATCCCACCCCCCTCCTTACAAATTGCATGCTTTCAAGCACCACAAAACATAAACCTGTCTTTCCTAACACTAGACTTATAGAATTTTTAATCTATTACATCACCCATGAGATCTCCCCAGCCCCAGGATAGAGCCCAACCCTTTTACCATGCCCCACCTCTGTACTATAGTGGGACCCTTTCTTATATCCTTTGTATTATAAAGTTGGCTCTCCATATCTAAAGATACAGAACCTGTATACATATAGATCCAGTGGTTCTGATAGGGACGGAGTAGAATAGGTAGGTGGTTGTAGAGTCCTAGTAGTGGGTGGTGGGTAGAAGGGTGAAACCTGAGAAAGGTTGGGAAGGCAGTGAGTTGACAATTACTCAGGAGAGCTTCTCCTTGTTCAGTAAATCACACTTGATGGTATAAACAGCTGATGGAGGAGGAGCTGGCAAAGAAGGAACTAATGATGTATGCCTTGCATCTGTGTCTACTTGAGAGGGGTGATATTCTACCATCCTATATATATATAGGGTATATATATATATATATAGCTGCCCACTCAATTGAAGAGAAAGCAGAGCAAAGCCTTCCTGCCTGCTCACTTGCACCTCTTACAAGTACCCTATTCTAGTAAATCCTCTTCTTGTCTATCACTCTGCTTCTTGCTGGACTCTCTGCATTGAGGCACGAAGAACCTGAACCTCAGTAGGTCCAAATGTTGGGTGACTTCTGGATTAAGTCCTGACCATGTGGGTTCAAGTCCCAGACAGGATTTTGGCCAGGATTGAGTCCTGACTACGTGGGTTTAAGTGCTAAACAGGGTTTTGACTGGGTTCAAGTCCCAGTCACATGGGTTTGAGTCCCAAACAGGGTTTGATCAGGTCTGGGCCTCGGGTTTAAGTCTCAAATCGAGGTAAAACCCTTTCAGTTCTACACCATCTTATATAAAGGACTTGAGGACCCATGGATTTTAGTATCCATGGAGGATCTTGGAATCAGTCATCTACAAATACTAGGGATGACTATACCATTTTCAGTTTCCCATTACCTACAGGATGTGATCAACAAGAACATAGATGTAGACAAAGAGACACACCATACCCAGTCTCCAGGAGCTCTTTGATGTATAAAAAAGTGTTTTAAAGCACAGAGATAATATTCTCAAGAAAGAAATATATCATTCAGAGAGATGTAATTCTGCTTGGTCACCTTCAACATTTTCACTCAGGTACTTGTGAAAAGTGAGATTATTTCACATCAGCCTACAGAAATGACCCATTCAGACAGAGCAAATAAAGATCACACCAGACCATTGGTAGCTTACACCTTTTACAGATCCAGTGGTTCTGATAGGGACGGAGTAGAATAGGTAGGTGGTTGTAGAGTCCTAGTAGTGGGTGGTGGGTAGAAGGGTGAAACCTGAGAAAGGTTGGGAAGGCAGTGAGTTGACAATTACTCAGGAGAGCTTCTCCTTGTTCAGTAAATCACACTTGATGGTATAAACAGCTGATGGAGGAGGAGCTGGCAAAGAAGGAACTAATGATGTATGCCTTGCATCTGTGTCTACTTGAGAGGGGTGATATTCTACCATCCTATATATAAAAGGGTATATATATATATATATAGCTGCCCACTCAATTGAAGAGAAAGCAGAGCAAAGCCTTCCTGCCTGCTCACTTGCACCTCTTACAAGTACCCTATTCTAGTAAATCCTCTTCTTGTCTATCACTCTGCTTCTTGCTGGACTCTCTGCATTGAGGCACGAAGAACCTGAACCTCAGTAGGTCCAAATGTTGGGTGACTTCTGGATTAAGTCCTGACCATGTGGGTTCAAGTCCCAGACAGGATTTTGGCCAGGATTGAGTCCTGACTACGTGGGTTTAAGTGCTAAACAGGGTTTTGACTGGGTTCAAGTCCCAGTCACATGGGTTTGAGTCCCAAACAGGGTTTGATCAGGTCTGGGCCTCGGGTTTAAGTCTCAAATCGAGGTAAAACCCTTTCAGTTCTACACCATCTTATATAAAGGACTTGAGGACCCATGGATTTTAGTATCCATGGAGGATCTTGGAATCAGTCATCTACAAATACTAGGGATGACTATACCATTTTCAGTTTCCCATTACCTACAGGATGTGATCAACAAGAACATAGATGTAGACAAAGAGACACACCATACCCAGTCTCCAGGAGCTCTTTGATGTATAAAAAAGTGTTTTAAAGCACAGAGATAATATTCTCAAGAAAGAAATATATCATTCAGAGAGATGTAATTCTGCTTGGTCACCTTCAACATTTTCACTCAGGTACTTGTGAAAAGTGAGATTATTTCACATCAGCCTACAGAAATGACCCATTCAGACAGAGCAAATAAAGATCACACCAGACCATTGGTAGCTTTCACCTTTTACATAAAAATTTTTTTTGTTGTTTTAATTTTGGCCTCTTTAATTGTTTTTTTAAATTAATTTATTTATTTTCATCCATCTTTATTCTTTGGGCTGAGTGGGCATCCCTTTGCAGTGGCCTCTCTGCAGAAAACTGGCTGTGGGCACATGCACTTCAGAGCACTGGCTCGTAATTGAACACACTGGTCCAGCTGCTTCATGGCACAGAGGATCTTCCCGGGCCAGGGATCCAATCAGCGCCCCTTGCACTGCAAGGTGGACTCTTTACCCACTGGACCACTAGGAAAGCCCTAGATGACAACTTTTACCATCACACAAAAGTTGTGAAAGTTGTTGACAAGAAGATGCTAGCCTGATGGCAGTAACATGTTAGCTTTATTTATTGCTTTGGGAAGGTTAGCACAAAGGGAGTAAGGTGATCAGAACAAAGTTTTAGCAAAATTAACCACAACACACCTTATGTCAGGAGAGTAGATCAAGAACATACACTCCATTTTTTTTTTATCTGAGATATCTCTTTGACTTAAGAACATGCTTCCCTGTCTTTTGTTTATTGTTCAGTCACTAGGTTGTGTTCAGCTCATTATGACTCCTACAGACTGCAGCATGCCTCTCTCCTCCATTATCTCCTGGAGTATGCTATATTTCATGTTCATTGAATTGCTGATGCTATCTAAACATCTCATCCTCTGCCACCCCTTTCTCCATTTGCCTTCAATCTTTCTCAGCATCATGGTCTTTTCCAATGAGTGGGTTCCTCACACCAAGTGGCCAACTATTGGAGCTTCAGCATCAGTCCTTCTAATGAATGTTTAGATTTGATTTCCTTTAGACTTGATGGGTTTTGTCTCCTTTCAGTCCAAGGGACTCTCAAGAGTCCTCTCCAGCACCACAATTTGAAACCATAAATTCTTTGGCGCTAAGCCTTCTTTATGGTCCAACGCTCACATATGTACATGACTGTTGGAACCAAGGGACATTCTTTCACATCAGCCTACAGAAATGACCCATTCAGACAGAGCAAATAAAGATCACACCAGACCATTGGTAGCTTTCACCTTTTACATAAAAATTTTTTTTGTTGTTTTAATTTTGGCCTCTTTAATTGTTTTTTTAAATTAATTTATTTATTTTCATCCATCTTTATTCTTTGGGCTGAGTGGGCATCCCTTTGCAGTGGCCTCTCTGCAGAAAACTGGCTGTGGGCACATGCACTTCAGAGCACTGGCTCGTAATTGAACACACTGGTCCAGCTGCTTCATGGCACAGAGGATCTTCCCGGGCCAGGGATCCAATCAGCGCCCCTTGCACTGCAAGGTGGACTCTTTACCCACTGGACCACTAGGAAAGCCCTAGATGACAACTTTTACCATCACACAAAAGTTGTGAAAGTTGTTGACAAGAAGATGCTAGCCTGATGGCAGTAACATGTTAGCTTTATTTATTGCTTTGGGAAGGTTAGCACAAAGGGAGTAAGGTGATCAGAACAAAGTTTTAGCAAAATTAACCACAACACACCTTATGTCAGGAGAGTAGATCAAGAACATACACTCCATTTTTTTTTTATCTGAGATATCTCTTTGACTTAAGAACATGCTTCCCTGTCTTTTGTTTATTGTTCAGTCACTAGGTTGTGTTCAGCTCATTATGACTCCTACAGACTGCAGCATGCCTCTCTCCTCCATTATCTCCTGGAGTATGCTATATTTCATGTTCATTGAATTGCTGATGCTATCTAAACATCTCAGCCTCTGCCACCCCTTTCTCCATTTGCCTTCAATCTTTCTCAGCATCATGGTCTTTTCCAATGAGTGGGTTCCTCACACCAAGTGGCCAACTATTGGAGCTTCAGCATCAGTCCTTCTAATGAATGTTTAGATTTGATTTCCTTTAGACTTGATGGGTTTTGTCTCCTTTCAGTCCAAGGGACTCTCAAGAGTCCTCTCCAGCACCACAATTTGAAACCATAAATTCTTTGGCGCTAAGCCTTCTTTATGGTCCAACGCTCACATATGTACATGACTGTTGGAAAAGCCATAGCTGTGACTATATGTACCTTTGTCAGCACAATGATGTATTAACAGCAGTTTTAATACACTTTCTAGGTTTGTCATAGCTTTTCTTCCAAGGAGCAAGTGTCTTTTAATTTCATGGCTGCCATCACCATCCACAGTGACTTTGGAGCCCAAGAAAATAAAATCTGTCACTGCTTCCACACTTTCACCTTCTATTCACCATTAAGTAATGGAATAGGATGCCATATTCTTAGGGTTTTTTTTTGCTGATTTTCATGCCAGCTTTCTCATGACTCAGGGTCACTGAATTCTTTACATGGTATAATAGCAGTATCTTCACTGACGAATTTGGCCCTGGGCTGTAGAAGGATAAGCCCTCTGAATCTGAGATTAGATTATGAAAAATAAAAGAAGAATTTGGATAACTTCTTCCCTCTCATTAGTTGCTGTGGACATCTCTTTCCAAAGGTTGCACACCCTGATGAACCAAAGATAAGCAGAACACAGACTGGTTTCCTAAAGTATACTAATTAGATCTTCAGTGGACCCAGCAAAATCCTAGGCCTGTACTGAAAGTTTGTGCATCTCTCTGTTTCCAAATCTCTAGTAAAACTGGTCTCCAAGAGGCATTTGTAGTTTGCATACCATGGAGATCTGACTTCAGTTAGAAGCACCTGGTGCTGTGGAAAGACCTTGAGTTCCAGACTCAACACATCTGCCTGTGACTAAGCGCTTGGCCTCTGGCGCCTCAAATATTTTTGCAGCATGCCCTTTTTTTTCCCCTTTTTCCATTATCTCCTGGAGTATGCTATATTTCATGTTCATTGAATTGCTGATGCTATCTAAACATCTCATCCTCTGCCACCCCTTTCTCCATTTGCCTTCAATCTTTCTCAGCATCATGGTCTTTTCCAATGAGTGGGTTCCTCACACCAAGTGGCCAACTATTGGAGCTTCAGCATCAGTCCTTCTAATGAATGTTTAGATTTGATTTCCTTTAGACTTGATGGGTTTTGTCTCCTTTCAGTCCAAGGGACTCTCAAGAGTCCTCTCCAGCACCACAATTTGAAACCATAAATTCTTTGGCGCTAAGCCTTCTTTATGGTCCAACGCTCACATATGTACATGACTGTTGGAAAAGCCATAGCTGTGACTATATGTACCTTTGTCAGCACAATGATGTATTAACAGCAGTTTTAATACACTTTCTAGGTTTGTCATAGCTTTTCTTCCAAGGAGCAAGTGTCTTTTAATTTCATGGCTGCCATCACCATCCACAGTGACTTTGGAGCCCAAGAAAATAAAATCTGTCACTGCTTCCACACTTTCACCTTCTATTCACCATTAAGTAATGGAATAGGATGCCATATTCTTAGGGTTTTTTTTTGCTGATTTTCATGCCAGCTTTCTCATGACTCAGGGTCACTGAATTCTTTACATGGTATAATAGCAGTATCTTCACTGACGAATTTGGCCCTGGGCTGTAGAAGGATAAGCCCTCTGAATCTGAGATTAGATTATGAAAAATAAAAGAAGAATTTGGATAACTTCTTCCCTCTCATTAGTTGCTGTGGACATCTCTTTCCAAAGGTTGCACACCCTGATGAACCAAAGATAAGCAGAACACAGACTGGTTTCCTAAAGTATACTAATTAGATCTTCAGTGGACCCAGCAAAATCCTAGGCCTGTACTGAAAGTTTGTGCATCTCTCTGTTTCCAAATCTCTAGTAAAACTGGTCTCCAAGAGGCATTTGTAGTTTGCATACCATGGAGATCTGACTTCAGTTAGAAGCACCTGGTGCTGTGGAAAGACCTTGAGTTCCAGACTCAACACATCTGCCTGTGACTAAGCGCTTGGCCTCTGGCGCCTCATCTCTAACCCTCCTCATAATGTTGTTAGAGAGATTAACTGAAATATTATACCTAAAACACTTGATACTCAATGAATACTCAGTAAGCAGTGGTTACTTCTATTAAGTTCTCAAGTAGTTTGGGAAAGTCATGCTTGAAAACCTTTGGTTTAGTTCAACTGAGTTACAATTTTATTGCTGTGAGTTACCTGATTGTAATGTGATTGCAAATGTGAAACAGTTTAAAGATACATGAAAATTACTGTGTTCCAAACTGATTTTATGTGATATCATATTACTTCTTATTAAATATAGAAGTCTATACTCCACATAATAAATTGACCAGGCTCTAGAAAAAGATATTTAGCAATATTAATTTTATATTATTTTTATATGTTTATATTAAACATATATGTGCATAATGATTACAACAACCACAATTCAAAACATTAAATTTCTCTCTCTTCAGAGGTACTTTGTTTCATAAGGTAGGGGGGCTCATTAGAGAGCATAGCAAAATGTGCAGAACTACATTTTCAACAACTTAATATATACTGATATTATACAAAAATATAAGTAGAAATGACAGTCCCATATGGTAACTTTAGAAATGGGGTACAGAAAATACATGAATTTAGAAAAACTCTAGGAGACAGTGAAGGACAGTGAGGCCTGGAGTGCCACAGTCCATGGGGTTGCAGAGTTGGGCACGACTTAGCAACTGAACAGCAACAACAACAACAAAATACAATTTTTATTAAAGAATGGGGTGGCATTCTGGGGAGGAATTGTATTTACCTCCAACTTGTCCCACATTAAAACTGGTCCTTTAACAATAAAAACATGTAACTCTAATGCAAGGGTCTACAGACTTGTTCTGCAAAGTACAAGATAGCAAATGTTTTAGGCTTTGTTGGCCAGATGGTCTCTGCTGTGACTATTCATCTTTGCCAGTGTAACGGGAAAGCAGCCATTTACAAGACTTAAACAAATGAGTGTGATTGTGTTTCAATAAAACTTTATTTATACAACAAGCTGCCAGATTTGGATCAGGATCTTTAGTTTGCCACACACTGTTCTAGAGTAGCATATGACAAAAGGAAGAACACAAGACAATAATAAAAAGAACTTGCAGGAGGAGATGACAAAGATTCACCAGAGAAGTATTGTTAAAAAGAGAGAGAGAGAGAGAGAGAGAGAGAAAAGTGGTAGTACAGACTAGACTTCATAATCTTTCTTTATTTATCTCTATCACTCTGTGGCAGAAAACTTCCATTTCAGGGTATAATGCTGAGTAAATTATGCAAGGCAAGTTGCTTTATTAGAAATTAACATTTTACATGCTAGGTTATATTATTTCCAAACTCCAGGGTTTTCATACTTAAAATAGTTTGAAATTATTCAGATCAGCTCATCTACTCCCAGGAGTCTCAACTCAACAATGACCACTGAAATCCCAGAAACTGACCTCTGAGAAAATTCCATGTTTTAGATGAGAAAAAAAATAAGCATGTTATTCCAGCCTCTTTGCCATGTTAAATTTGAACCAGCCACAATTCAAAACATTAAATTTCTCTCTCTTCAGAGGTACTTTGTTTCATAAGGTAGGGGGGTTCATTAGAGAGCATAGCAAAATGTGCAGAACTACATTTTCAACAACTTAATATATACTGATATTATACAAAAATATAAGTAGAAATGACAGTCCCATATGGTAACTTTAGAAATGGGGTACAGAAAATACATGAATTTAGAAAAACTCTAGGAGACAGTGAAGGACAGTGAGGCCTGGAGTGCCACAGTCCATGGGGTTGCAGAGTTGGGCACGACTTAGCAACTGAACAGCAACAACAACAACAAAATACAATTTTTATTAAAGAATGGGGTGGCATTCTGGGGAGGAATTGTATTTACCTCCAACTTGTCCCACATTAAAACTGGTCCTTTAACAATAAAAACATGTAACTCTAATGCAAGGGTCTACAGACTTGTTCTGCAAAGTACAAGATAGCAAATGTTTTAGGCTTTGTTGGCCAGATGGTCTCTGCTGTGACTATTCATCTTTGCCAGTGTAACGGGAAAGCAGCCATTTACAAGACTTAAACAAATGAGTGTGATTGTGTTTCAATAAAACTTTATTTATACAACAAGCTGCCAGATTTGGATCAGGATCTTTAGTTTGCCACACACTGTTCTAGAGTAGCATATGACAAAAGGAAGAACACAAGACAATAATAAAAAGAACTTGCAGGAGGAGATGACAAAGATTCACCAGAGAAGTATTGTTAAAAAGAGAGAGAGAGAGAGAGAGAGAAAAGTGGTAGTACAGACTAGACTTCATAATCTTTCTTTATTTATCTCTATCACTCTGTGGCAGAAAACTTCCATTTCAGGGTATAATGCTGAGTAAATTATGCAAGGCAAGTTGCTTTATTAGAAATTAACATTTTACATGCTAGGTTATATTATTTCCAAACTCCAGGGTTTTCATACTTAAAATAGTTTGAAATTATTCAGATCAGCTCATCTACTCCCAGGAGTCTCAACTCAACAATGACCACTGAAATCCCAGAAACTGACCTCTGAGAAAATTCCATGTTTTAGATGAGAAAAAAAATAAGCATGTTATTCCAGCCTCTTTGCCAGTCAGCATTATGACACCACCGCAGACTTTATGAACCTATTATAAAGAGACACATTTGCTGCTTAATGCCGCTTAGTTTGTGTTATTTAAATCTGGAGTCTGAGCTCTGTGAATTCGTGATGGAACAACTTTGGCAAATAGAAAAATAAACTTTGCTTCAGTGGAAGATTAGTCCAGGAGACCCAGTGGACATTTCATAGCAGTAAAATCCATGCAAAATGAATTTGGGCAAGAATAGTCCATCTAAGATATCAATTTGCTCAAATAACATATTTATAGACTATTATTAGATCTACAAAAAAAGCACTAGATTGAAACTATAAAATTTCACTGATAAAAATGATCCACTCTCAAATGTCAGCTAACATTAAAAGAGAGAATTTGACACTTTTAAATAAAAAATGATGTGTAAATTACACAAGAAGTCTATGGAGACCCCTTTCAGTTCTTATTTTCTCCTCTATCCTGCTCTAAAACATGTAGTAAACCTTTTTCAATTGGAGAGGTTTAATCTGTGTGTATAAGGAGACTTAATGGTGGTGCCTTTTCTTCCTGGAGGCCTATGTGCAGGGCTTTTTTCAGATATTGATTGTGAAAGTGATATCACACCAGAAGGTACATTGATATGGTGTCAAGTAAAAGAAAATAGCCAAGAATCCTTACAGTCTAATCAGAGCTCTGTCCAAGCCCTACACTCTGGTGAAATTCAATCAATAGAGACGATTAAATGACACATACAGAGTCACCAATATTAAATACACTTCATTTCCTGTACAAGAGCTTGATGATACAAAGTAGACAAGATAAAACTTGACTCCTGAAGGTTTGTTTACAGGATCTTTGCTACATATAAATGTGAGTATGAAAGTTTGATAAATTAAGGTACAAACTGTGCATCTACAAACTACATTGTGTTGAATAAACTATAAAGGGGAGCCAATCACAGAGAGTATGATTTGATGGTAGTCACTTGGACCAGTATTTATTTTAGCATATGGTGTTTGGTTTTATGATGGATGATACATAGGAGACAAACAAGTAATAAGACTAACAATCAAAATAGGTATGATTTATTGAGAGTTTTCTATATGCCAGCCAATGTGCTAATTGTTTAAGAATTTTATCATATGCTAAACAAATACTTCAGTATATTTTCAAGAGACACATTTGCTGCTTAATGCCGCTTAGTTTGTGTTATTTAAATCTGAGTCTGAGCTCTGTGAATTCGTGATGGAACAACTTTGGCAAATAGAAAATAAACTTTGCTTCAGTGGAAGATTAGTCCAGGAGACCCAGTGGACATTTCATAGCAGTAAAATCCATGCAAAATGAATTTGGGCAAGAATAGTCCATCTAAGATATCAATTTGCTCAAATAACATATTTATAGACTATTATTAGATCTACAAAAAAAGCACTAGATTGAAACTATAAAATTTCACTGATAAAAATGATCCACTCTCAAATGTCAGCTAACATTAAAAGAGAGAATTTGACACTTTTAAATAAAAATGATGTGTAAATTACACAAGAAGTCTATGGAGACCCCTTTCAGTTCTTATTTTCTCCTCTATCCTGCTCTAAAACATGTAGTAAACCTTTTCAATTGGAGAGGTTTAATCTGTGTGTATAAGGAGACTTAATGGTGGTGCCTTTTCTTCCTGGAGGCCTATGTGCAGGGCTTTTTTCAGATATTGATTGTGAAAGTGATATCACACCAGAAGGTACATTGATATGGTGTCAAGTAAAAGAAAATAGCCAAGAATCCTTACAGTCTAATCAGAGCTCTGTCCAAGCCCTACACTCTGGTGAAATTCAATCAATAGAGACGATTAAATGACACATACAGAGTCACCAATATTAAATACACTTCATTTCCTGTACAAGAGCTTGATGATACAAAGTAGACAAGATAAAACTTGACTCCTGAAGGTTTGTTTACAGGATCTTTGCTACATATAAATGTGAGTATGAAAGTTTGATAAATTAAGGTACAAACTGTGCATCTACAAACTACATTGTGTTGAATAAACTATAAAGGGGAGCCAATCACAGAGAGTATGATTTGATGGTAGTCACTTGGACCAGTATTTATTTTAGCATATGGTGTTTGGTTTTATGATGGATGATACATAGGAGACAAACAAGTAATAAGACTAACAATCAAAATAGGTATGATTTATTGAGAGTTTTCTATATGCCAGCCAATGTGCTAATTGCTTTAAAATTATTATCTTGTCTACAAATACCATTCAGTATATTTTCAAGGTTGAAGAAACTAAGATCAAGATGCGTTCAGTGGTACAGAAGTAGGAGAGTTGGAAATCAAACTCAGCATTGCCTGAATATGAAAGGTAAGCACTCCAGCATGATTCAAAGTCATTGCTAATTGACTATGATTTTGGAAAACTGCTCTATGTGCGTTTCACTATAGTCTACTCCTTCTTCTGTAAAGTGAGAGGCTTGAACTAAATAACCTAAAATGTCTTTCATGATCTAAATGTCAGAGTTGGTGGCTGTACCGTGCTTGACTGCTAGGTATTTATAAAGTGTGAATAATATCACCTCATCAAAACTGCTCATTTATTGCTAAGAAAGGGTATGTTTTCAAAGGTTGGACATTTTTTCCTCTTTTTAATGGGGATGACACACTAAGAAAATAAGCAAAAATATTTGGAGACAAGGCTTAGGTCATTGGATTCGTAGTGTCTTTGGACTTTCTGTTGGGGAGAAATCCTTTGTGGCTAGATGTGGTACAGATTAGAGAGAAGCTGGCTAGTTCCAACTACCAACTAGTTCTTTTTAGTCAGGCAGTAGTCCTCAGTGGTTTTTCTCATCAGGTTATATTACTTTTTAAAAACACAATCATTGTGTCCTCGGTTTACACAAGTTCTATAAAGTAAGTTAAATATACACACTTTATATTTTACACAACACATGTAAAGCTTATCATGTGCCAGGTATTTTTCTTAATTTAAAAGTTCTTATTTAAATGTTTCTTAAATATTAATGTATTTCACACTCACTACAACCCATGGGGTAGGGACCATTGCATTATCCCCATTTTGCAGATGCAGCAACTAAGTCAGGAATTCAGTAACCCACTGAAAGTTGTCTAACTGGATGTACAGATAGAGTCAGGATTTGAATGGAGGCATCTTTCCCTAGAGAACTTGCCCATAGCCATCAGGCTCAGCTGCGCCTAATGTTCTGTAAAGAAGGTAGACATTTTTAAAGATGTTTACAAGAAATAAAATAAAGGAATGGTAGAGAAGGCTGTAAACCTATAGACAATATTTCCCTTGAGAAATTCTGACTAAATCCCCACCTGAAGAAAGGATAGGAACAGGTACAGTCACAAATTCAGTTTGCACAAATCTCCAGACAGCTGGCAGGAAATTATGAGTTTTGACTGCTTTTACCGCTGTTGACATTTCAGTCATGTGAGTGAGTATCATGAAATAGTTTTCCAGAGTTCAAAGTAATCTGGCAAAACTTCTAGACAATGGATACTCTAAGGAAGATCTCATTCGCTTATCATTCTCAGAGTAATATTTTTTAATGTTCTTCTGATGAAGAATAACAATGAAAATTATCCTCTTGCCTAACTTAGTAGCCTAATTCTGTCAACAGTTAATTAAAGTCCTTTCCTGTCCTTTGCCTGAGTGGCAACCTGGCTGTATGCTCACCTATGTCAAAGTTTTTGGTTTTTTTTGTTTGTTTGTTTTTTCTTCTTTTTTTTTTTTTTTTGGTCTATTTTCCTCCTGGTAGGTAGTTTCACTGATTTCCTTTGTCTAGTTATGCAAAATAACAAATGTCAGAGCTTGGAAACTGGTAATTTGGCAATTTTAGACAATCGCCTCATAACCACATTTTAGTACACCTTTGAAGCAAGAGCAGTTCAAAGGCTTTGAAAAGATGACTCTTGCTTTGCCTGTTACTATGAGTCATTTGAAGTAATTGGACTTGCCTGATGTATGTTTTGAACTGAGGAAGTAGAGCTTTATTACCACAATCAGATACAGGTTTTTAGCTGAGGAAGTGGAGTTTTCACTGTTACTATGGGGAAGGTCTTTATATTTTACACAACACATGTAAAGCTTATCATGTGCCAGGTATTTTCTTAATTTAAAAGTTCTTATTTAAATGTTTCTTAAATATTAATGTATTTCACACTCACTACAACCCATGGGGTAGGGACCATTGCATTATCCCCATTTTGCAGATGCAGCAACTAAGTCAGGAATTCAGTAACCCACTGAAAGTTGTCTAACTGGATGTACAGATAGAGTCAGGATTTGAATGGAGGCATCTTTCCCTAGAGAACTTGCCCATAGCCATCAGGCTCAGCTGCGCCTAATGTTCTGTAAAGAAGGTAGACATTTTTAAAGATGTTTACAAGAAATAAAATAAAGGAATGGTAGAGAAGGCTGTAAACCTATAGACAATATTTCCCTTGAGAAATTCTGACTAAATCCCCACCTGAAGAAAGGATAGGAACAGGTACAGTCACAAATTCAGTTTGCACAAATCTCCAGACAGCTGGCAGGAAATTATGAGTTTTGACTGCTTTTACCGCTGTTGACATTTCAGTCATGTGAGTGAGTATCATGAAATAGTTTTCCAGAGTTCAAAGTAATCTGGCAAAACTTCTAGACAATGGATACTCTAAGGAAGATCTCATTCGCTTATCATTCTCAGAGTAATATTTTTTAATGTTCTTCTGATGAAGAATAACAATGAAAATTATCCTCTTGCCTAACTTAGTAGCCTAATTCTGTCAACAGTTAATTAAAGTCCTTTCCTGTCCTTTGCCTGAGTGGCAACCTGGCTGTATGCTCACCTATGTCAAAGTTTTTGGTTTTTTTTTGTTTGTTTGTTTTTTCTTCTTTTTTTTTTTTTTTTTGGTCTATTTTCCTCCTGGTAGGTAGTTTCACTGATTTCCTTTGTCTAGTTATGCAAAATAACAAATGTCAGAGCTTGGAAACTGGTAATTTGGCAATTTTAGACAATCGCCTCATAACCACATTTTAGTACACCTTTGAAGCAAGAGCAGTTCAAAGGCTTTGAAAAGATGACTCTTGCTTTGCCTGTTACTATGAGTCATTTGAAGTAATTGGACTTGCCTGATGTATGTTTTGAACTGAGGAAGTAGAGCTTTATTACCACAATCAGATACAGGTTTTTAGCTGAGGAAGTGGAGTTTTCCTTACAGATGTAGATGCATGCTTGATAAGGCAGAAAACAGACAGATGTGCCTCTATGCACAAGGGAAGAGGTGTGGAGAAGGAACAAATAAAACAGTTGAGAAAATACTGTGAAGCTACAGTATAGTGCTTTTGGAAGCCATCCCAGTTAGAAAATTTCTCACAAGCAAACAAGTCATAATTTAGATGCAGACTTTAGACTTTAATTTTGATAGCAACCCAAACCTACCTATTATCCTCATCATGTTAAAACTGGGTCAGTAATTTGCACATAAGGAAACAGGATAAAGGAAATTCATCTTCTTAAATGATATTAACTAGTCTTTTTACTTTTCTTTTAAAAATATGGTTCCTAAAGTAAAGCCAGCTTTGCTTCATTAGTTTTTTACAATGAGGACTGTTGTTTCAGAAGCTATCTCATGAAAAATAATAGGCAAAAATGTTCAGTTCCAGAGAATACACCCTTATAAGTTTCTACTTCTTTTGGTACCTTTCTTAAAGAACATTTGTTAATAGTTTTCCATATGTGTGCATGTGAGCATGCTAAGTCACTTCAGTTGTGTCTGACTGTGACTCTGTGGACTGTAGCCCACCTTACCTCCTCTGTCCATGGTATTCTCCAAGAAAGAATACTGGAGTGGGTTGCCATGTCCACCTCCAGGGGATCTTCTTGACTGAGGGATCAAACCTGCACCCCTTACATCTCCTGGATTAGCAGGTGGGTTCTTTACCATCTCCCTTAAGTATATATGTATGTAAATAAAGAAGCAAAACCACAAATAAAACCAAAACATGAAACAAATATATATGCACACAAGTGGAAAACTGTAATTATTTTAAAAAATATTTTCATAAAATATTATCAACAGATATTTATTGAGTGATTGAAATGGATCAAACATTGCGCCAGAAATTAGAATACATAGATTATCATAATCCCTTTCTCAAGGAATTTACAATACATCAAAGAAAATGACAAAATAGCATGTGTAATGATACACAAGAGCCATGAAAGGGAAGCATGCATGCTTAAAGTAAGGCCAGTATGTTTTGAACTGAGGAAGTAGAGCTTTATTACCACAATCAGATACAGGTTTTTAGCTGAGGAAGTGGAGTTTTCCTTACAGATGTAGATGCATGCTTGATAAGGCAGAAAACAGACAGATGTGCCTCTATGCACAAGGGAAGAGGTGTGGAGAAGGAACAAATAAAACAGTTGAGAAAATACTGTGAAGCTACAGTATAGTGCTTTTGGAAGCCATCCCAGTTAGAAAATTTCTCACAAGCAAACAAGTCATAATTTAGATGCAGACTTTAGACTTTAATTTTGATAGCAACCCAAACCTACCTATTATCCTCATCATGTTAAAACTGGGTCAGTAATTTGCACATAAGGAAACAGGATAAAGGAAATTCATCTTCTTAAATGATATTAACTAGTCTTTTTACTTTTCTTTTAAAAATATGGTTCCTAAAGTAAAGCCAGCTTTGCTTCATTAGTTTTTTACAATGAGGACTGTTGTTTCAGAAGCTATCTCATGAAAAATAATAGGCAAAAATGTTCAGTTCCAGAGAATACACCCTTATAAGTTTCTACTTCTTTTGGTACCTTTCTTAAAGAACATTTGTTAATAGTTTTCCATATGTGTGCATGTGAGCATGCTAAGTCACTTCAGTTGTGTCTGACTGTGACTCTGTGGACTGTAGCCCACCTTACCTCCTCTGTCCATGGTATTCTCCAAGAAAGAATACTGGAGTGGGTTGCCATGTCCACCTCCAGGGGATCTTCTTGACTGAGGGATCAAACCTGCACCCCTTACATCTCCTGGATTAGCAGGTGGGTTCTTTACCATCTCCCTTAAGTATATATGTATGTAAATAAAGAAGCAAAACCACAAATAAAACCAAAACATGAAACAAATATATATGCACACAAGTGGAAAACTGTAATTATTTTAAAAAATATTTTCATAAAATATTATCAACAGATATTTATTGAGTGATTGAAATGGATCAAACATTGCGCCAGAAATTAGAATACATAGATTATCATAATCCCTTTCTCAAGGAATTTACAATACATCAAAGAAAATGACAAAATAGCATGTGTAATGATACACAAGAGCCATGAAAGGGAAGCATGCACAGGAGAGAGCAGGCTAAGTCTTCCTGAAAAAAAAGTTAATTATTGCGGTCTTAATGAAGTCAGTGTCTGAAAAGGAAATGGAAATGGTCTGTGCTGAAAAGTAAAAGGGAAAAAAAATTGACAAGAAATGAAGTGGACCCAACAGAAATCACAGGGATGAATAAGGGGATACTTTGAGAAAAATGAGAGACAATAGAACTTGAGCAAAGTGAATACGAATGGGCAGAGAATTGAGAAGACACACTCGAGTGATTTTTCAAACATTCAGCAGTAGAATAAAAAGTAAATGTATGGACGATAAGTGAAAGAAGAAAGAGTCCTAGAAGACTTTCCTTCAGAAACACTTGTCATATTGTTTATATGAATGAGTGAGTGAGTGAATGATAGTCCCTCTGTTGTGTCAGATTCTTTGTGACGCTATGGACTATATGTAGCCCACCAGACTTCTCTGTCCATAGAAATCTCCAGGCAAGAGTCATGAAGTTGGTGGCCATTTCCTTCTCCAGGAGATCTCCCCAACATAGAGATCAAACATGCATCTCCTGCATTGGAGGCAGATTCTTTACCATCTGAACCACTAGGGAAATCATTCATTAAATACTTATTTGGTTAAGATGTGCCCACATTTCCCCAGATAAGAGGTCTTCAATTTATTCTCCAGGTTCATCAAACTCTGACAATTTAGTATTAGTTTAGAAGTTGATTAAAAATATAAGAAATAAAATTCTAAGCTTATTGCTTTGATAGTGCAAATTCTTTTAAGCTACTTCTTTGATGCTGAGTTTTAGCATTTCACTTATAAATAAATATTTGGTAGGAAGTAAACAGTTTAGTATACTATTTGTCACTCACACCTTAATAACAACAAGAGATATCAGAATAGGTTTAAAGACTGAAAAAGAGAGGTATCAAAAAACAAGGGTAGAGGGCTTCTCTGGTGGTCCACTGGGTAGAGAGTCCACCTTGCAGTGCAAAGGGCACTGGTTTGATCCCTGGCCATGGAAGATTCCATGTGCTGTGGAGAGTCTGGACCAGTGTGTTCAATTACAAGCCAACTCCCTGGAGTGCATGTGACCAGAGCCTGTGTTCTGCAACCAGAGAGGCCGTTGCAATGGGAGGCCCACACAGGCCGAAGAATAAAGATGGATGGTACTTGGGGAGTTGCAAAAAAGTCAATGGGTACCTGCTCTTAATGGTGAGATTTCAGTCAATGTACACTACTTCTTGTATTTGAAATACTTATAAATTGTATCATATGGCTTGTACTCTTTTGTGTCTGGATACTTTCATTCAACCAAATCATTGTTGTTGTTGATTACTCCTTCAGTTTTATTCACCACACCGTGTCTTATTCTATTGTAAATACTGAGTACTATTCTATCATATAAATATATCAGAGTTTTTTTTTTTTTTTCTCTTAAAGATATTTGGGGCTTTGTCATTTGTGGCTACCACAAATAAGTTGCTATAAACATTTTGATGCACTGCTTTTGTGGATATATACTTCATTTCTCTTGTAAATACCTAAGGGTGGAATATCTGGACAATGGGCTGATGAAATCAACCAAATAGTTTTCAAAAGGTGTGCACTGCTTTGTAACCTCACCAGAAGTAACATTAAAGTTCTAGTTCCTCTGTATCATTGATGGCACTTAGTATTATCAGTCTTTAATTTAGTTCTTCAAACGATCATGAACTGGATTGTATGATTTAACTCAAGTGGAAAATGGTTTAGTGAAATTTTGGCATGCCATATCTTTTGATATGGAGTAGTGTTCAACTCTGCAACCCAATGAACTGCAGCATGCCAGGCTTTCCTGTTCTTTACTATCTTTTGGAGTTTGCACAAATTCATGTCCATTGAGTCTGTGATGCCATCCAACCACCTCATCCTCTGTCTTCCACTTCTCTACCTGTCCTCAATTTTTCCCAGCAACAGGGTCGTTTCAGTGAGTCAGCTCTTCATATAAGGTGGTCAAAGTATTGTAGCTTTCTTAATGATTGATAAAAATTATTTTTGTATTCTGGGTACAAATCTTCTGTCAGATACATGTGTTATGAGTATTTTCTCTAGCCTGGGACTTGTCTTTTTATTTTTATGATGGTAACTGTCCAGAGACTCTTTTTAAAAAGCTCATTTGTTTAAAATTTTAAAATGCATTTAAATTTTTATTTTTTTGTCTTTTGCTTTTTATTTCTTTAACAAGAAATATTCAAAATACTCAAGGTCGTACAGGTATTCTCAAATATTTTTAAAGGTTATCACTTTTGATTTTGCTTTCAAGTCTATGATTTGTTTCTTTTGATGATACATTTTAATGTTTGTATGTATTGTGAGATAGACCTTATGGTTAATGTCATTGTGATGTGCTTATGCAATAACTATACACCATTTGTTGAAAAAGAAGTACCTTTATTAAATCAGATTAGTGATTGCTGATGGTGGGGTAGGAGCAAGAATTGACAGCAAACTTTTGGTTATGATAAAATATATGCTAAAATGATCATGCTGATGGCTGCCCAACCATTAAAGAAAAGGAAAAGGTTTCCTCTAGCCATTGAATTGTCTTCACACCTCTGTTTAAAATTAATATACATTTATCTATAGATTCATTTTTAGATTCTCTAGTCTGTTAAGTGATTTATGACTCTATTATGCAAATCCCTGTCAATCTTGATTGTGTTAGCATTAAATTTTTTTAAAAATAATTCTTAAAATTATATAATAGCAAATTTGCAATTTTGTTCTTCATTTTCAAGATTGTTTCATCTAATCTGATACATCATATGCATTTACATACAAAATTTAGAATCATCATATTATTTATACAAAATAACTTGCTGTGATATTTATTTGGATACAGTGAATCTATAAACCATTGGAGAAAGGATGGCATGTTAAAAACAAAGTTTCTAATCCAGTAACACAATATATATCTCACTCTTTTAAGATTCTTTCAAATTTATCTCACCAACCTTTTGGAGTGTTTGATGTAGAGATTTATATATATATAGGAATTTGTTGTTGTTCAGTTACTAAGTTTGGTCCTACTCTTTGCGGCCCAGTGAACTGCAGCATGCCAGGCTTCTCTGTCCATTACTATCTCCACGAGTTTGCTCAAACACAGGTCAACTGAGTCAGTGAGTGATGCCATCCAACCTTCTCATCCTCTGTCACTCACTTCTCCTCTTTCCCTCAATTTTTCCCAGCATACGGGTCTTTTTCAATGAGTCAGGTCTTTTCAATCAGGTGGCCAAACTATTGGAGCTTCAGAATCAGTTCTTCCAATGAATATTCAGGGTTGATTCCCTTTAGTTTTGACTGATTTGATCTCCTTGCTATCTCAGGGACTCTCAAGAGTCTTCTCCAGGACCACAGTTTGAAAACATCAATTTTATGGTGCCCAGCCTTCTTTATAGGACAACTCTCACATCCATTTTTTTTTTTTTAAAATTCAAAATACTCAAGGTATTCTCAAATATTCTTAAAGGTATCACTTTTGATTTGCTTTCAAGTCTATGATTTGTTTCTTTGATGATACATTTTAATGTTTGTATGTATTGTGAGATAGACCTTATGGTTAATGTCATTGTGATGTGCTTATGCAATAACTATACACCATTTGTTGAAAAAGAAGTACCTTTATTAAATCAGATTAGTGATTGCTGATGGTGGGGTAGGAGCAAGAATTGACAGCAAACTTTTGGTTATGATAAAATATATGCTAAAATGATCATGCTGATGGCTGCCCAACCATTAAAGAAAAGGAAAAGGTTTCCTCTAGCCATTGAATTGTCTTCACACCTCTGTTTAAAATTAATATACATTTATCTATAGATTCATTTTTAGATTCTCTAGTCTGTTAAGTGATTTATGACTCTATTATGCAAATCCCTGTCAATCTTGATTGTGTTAGCATTAAATTTTTTTAAAAATAATTCTTAAAATTATATAATAGCAAATTTGCAATTTTGTTCTTCATTTTCAAGATTGTTTCATCTAATCTGATACATCATATGCATTTACATACAAAATTTAGAATCATCATATTATTTATACAAAATAACTTGCTGTGATATTTATTTGGATACAGTGAATCTATAAACCATTGGAGAAAGGATGGCATGTTAAAAACAAAGTTTCTAATCCAGTAACACAATATATATCTCACTCTTTTAAGATTCTTTCAAATTTATCTCACCAACCTTTTGGAGTGTTTGATGTAGAGATTTATATATATATAGGAATTTGTTGTTGTTCAGTTACTAAGTTTGGTCCTACTCTTTGCGGCCCAGTGAACTGCAGCATGCCAGGCTTCTCTGTCCATTACTATCTCCACGAGTTTGCTCAAACACAGGTCAACTGAGTCAGTGAGTGATGCCATCCAACCTTCTCATCCTCTGTCACTCACTTCTCCTCTTTCCCTCAATTTTTCCCAGCATACGGGTCTTTTTCAATGAGTCAGGTCTTTTCAATCAGGTGGCCAAACTATTGGAGCTTCAGAATCAGTTCTTCCAATGAATATTCAGGGTTGATTCCCTTTAGTTTTGACTGATTTGATCTCCTTGCTATCTCAGGGACTCTCAAGAGTCTTCTCCAGGACCACAGTTTGAAAACATCAATTTTATGGTGCCCAGCCTTCTTTATAGTACAACTCTCACATCCATACATGACTACTGGAAAAACTATAGCTTTGACTATACAGACATCAGATAAGTGATGTCTCTGCTTTTTGAATCACTGTCTAGGTTTACCATAGCTATTATTCCAAGGAGCAATCACCTTTTAATTTTATGACTACAGTCACAATCTGCATTGATTTTGGAGCCCAAAAAATGAAATCTGATACTGTTTCCACATTTTCCTATCTATTTGCCATGAAGTGATAGGACTGGATGCCATGACCTTAGCTTTTAATATGTCTTTGGATAATTTTATTGCAAAGTTTTAAATAATAATTCATATAAGTCATATTTAAATTTATTTGCTACACTTTTTAAATTATATTTATTTTAAAAATAAAATTTATTTTAGTGAACTTGTATCCTTGAACTTGTTAAAATCACATTATTTTTAGTAGAATTTCATAGAATCTTTAGGATTTTCTACAATACAATCATATAACCTGCAAAGCAACAGTTTTACTCTTCCTTTCTAACCATCATAATTTCTATTGTTTTCTTGAATTACTGCACTTTTTAAGCTCTTTATTTATTTATTTATTTGTTCTTTATTTTAAAGGTTTTACAGAGTTTTGTTGTTCACAGACATGTATGTTCCCAGATCAGTCATATGCATATCCATGGTCCCCACCCCCGCAGTTCCCCCCATCCCACCCCTCCACACCATTGCCCCAAGCCATTGTAATCACTCCAATTCCATTAGCACAGTGACAATAGCTATCTTTTCCACACATAACAGTATAGGTTTCCATGTTACTCTCTCCATGCCTCCCCCTCCCTATTTCTTCCCCACAATGTCCCTATGTCTACGCTCTGTCTGTTTTTCCATGAGTTCCCTGTGTGTGTTATCAAGACTATCCTACTAGATTCCATATATGTGTGTTAGTATACTGTATTTGTCTTTCTCTTTTTGACTTACTTCACTTTTTATGATAGGTTCTAGAGCCAGCCACCTCATTAGGACTGAGTGTTCTGCATTTCTTTTAACAGCTGAGTAGTATTCCATTGCATATATGTACCAGGGCGTCTGTATCCATTCATTCGTCGATGGACATCTAGGTTGCTTCCAAGTTCTGGTATTGTGTAGAGAGCTGCAATGAACATTGGGGTACAGGTGCTTCTTTCAGTTTTGATTTCATCAGGGTATAAGCCTAAGAATGTGATTGCTGGGTCGTAGGGTGCTTGTATTTTTAGTTTTTTAAGAAATCTCCATACTGTCTTCCATAGAGGCTGTATCAGTTTACATTCCCACCTGCAATGCAAAAGGGTTCCCTTTTCTCCGCACCCTCTCCAGCATTTGTTGTCTGTCGATTTGTTGATGATGGCCATTCTGACGGGTGTGAGGTGGTATCTCACTGTAGTTTTAATTTGCATTTCTCTAATAATAAGCGAGGTTGAACATCGTTTCATGTGCATCTGTCTGTCCTCTTTGGAGAGGCGTCTCTTTAGATCTTTTTCCCATTTTTTGATTGGGTTGTTCGTTTTTCCAGCGCTGAGTTGTCTGAGATGCTTGTAGATTTTGGAGATTAATTCTTTGTCTGTTGTTTCATTTGCAATGATTTTTTCCCACTCTGTGGGGTGTCTGTTCAGGTTTTTTGTAATTTCTTTTACTGTAAAAAGCTTTTCAGTTTCATGAGGTCCCACATGTTCATTTGTCTTTTCAGTTTCACTATATTAGTAGGCGGGTCAGAGAAGATTTTGCTTTGATTGATGTCCTTGAGGGTTTTGCCTATATTCTTCTCTAAGAGTTTGATGGTTTCTGGTCTTACATTTAGGTCTTTGATCCATTTTGAGTTGATCTTTGTGTATGGTGTCAGGAAATGTTCCAACTTGATTTTTTGGCATGTAGCTGTCCAATTTTCCCAGCACCATTTGTTGAAGAGGCTGTCTTTGTCCCATTTTATATGTTCGCCTCCTTTGTCAAAAACAAGGTGCCCATAGGTGCATGGGTTTATCTCTGGGGTCTCGATCTTGTTCCATTGATCTATAGTTCTGTTTTGGTGCCAGTACCATACTGTCTTGATGACTGTTGCTTTGTAGTAGAGTCTGAAGTTAGGGAGGCTGATCCCTCCAACTCCATTCTTCTTCCTGAGGATTGCTTTGGCTATTCGAGGTCTTTTGTGTTTCCATATGAACTGTGTTATTCTTTGGTCTAGTTCTGTGAAGAATGTCAATGGTAGTTAGATAGGTATTGCATTGAATCTGTAGATGATATTTGGTAGTATGGTTATTTTCACAATATTGATTCTTCCGATCCAGGAACATGGAATATCTCTGCATCTGTTTAAGCCTTCTTTAATTTCTATCATGAGTGTCTTGTAATTTTCTGTGTATAATTCTTTTGTTTCTTTGGGCAGGTTTATTCCTAGATATTTGATTCTTTTGGTTGCAATGGTGAAGGGGATTGCCTCTTTGATTTCATTTTCTGATTTTTCATTGGGTTGTTCGTTTTTCCAGTGCTGAGTTGTCTGAGTTGCTTGTAGATTTTGGAGATTAATTCTTTGTCTGTTGTTTCATTTGCAATGATTTTTTTTCCCACTCTGTGGGGTGTCTGTTCAGGTTTTTTGTAATTTCTTTTACTGTAAAAAGCTTTTCAGTTTCATGAGGTCCCACATGTTCATTTGTCTTTTCAGTTTCACTATATTAGTAGGCGGGTCAGAGAAGATTTTGCTTTGATTGATGTCCTTGAGGGTTTTGCCTATATTCTTCTCTAAGAGTTTGATGGTTTCTGGTCTTACATTTAGGTCTTTGATCCATTTTGAGTTGATCTTTGTGTATGGTGTCAGGAAATGTTCCAACTTGATTTTTTGGCATGTAGCTGTCCAATTTTCCCAGCACCATTTGTTGAAGAGGCTGTCTTTGTCCCATTTTATATGTTCGCCTCCTTTGTCAAAAACAAGGTGCCCATAGGTGCATGGGTTTATCTCTGGGGTCTCGATCTTGTTCCATTGATCTATAGTTCTGTTTTGGTGCCAGTACCATACTGTCTTGATGACTGTTGCTTTGTAGTAGAGTCTGAAGTTAGGGAGGCTGATCCCTCCAACTCCATTCTTCTTCCTGAGGATTGCTTTGGCTATTCGAGGTCTTTTGTGTTTCCATATGAACTGTGTTATTCTTTGGTCTAGTTCTGTGAAGAATGTCAATGGTAGTTAGATAGGTATTGCATTGAATCTGTAGATGATATTTGGTAGTATGGTTATTTTCACAATATTGATTCTTCCGATCCAGGAACATGGAATATCTCTGCATCTGTTTAAGCCTTCTTTAATTTCTATCATGAGTGTCTTGTAATTTTCTGTGTATAATTCTTTTGTTTCTTTGGGCAGGTTTATTCCTAGATATTTGATTCTTTTGGTTGCAATGGTGAAGGGGATTGCCTTTTTGATTTCGTTTTCTGATTTTTCATTGTTTGTGTATAGGAATGCCAGTGATTTCTGTGTTGACTTTGTATCCTGTGACTTTGCTGAATTCATTGATTAGCTCTAGTAGCTTTGTAATAAAGTCCTTGGGATTTTCTATGTATAATTTCATGTCGTCTGCAAAAAGAGATAGCTTGACTTCTTCCTTTCCAATCTGGATTCCTTTGATTTCTTTCTCTTCTCTTATTGCTGTTGCTAGCACTTCCAGGACTATGTTGAATAGTAGTGGTGAAAGTGGGCACCCCTGTCTTGGTCCTGATCTTAGAGGGAATGCTTTCATTTTTTCACCATTGAGGATAATGTTCGCTGTGGGCTTCTCATAGATGGCTTTCACTATGTCAAGATAGGTTCCGTCTATTCCATTTTCTGAAGAGTTTTTATCATAAATGAGTGTTGTACTTTGTCAAAGGCTTTTTCTGGATCTATTGAGATGATCATGTGATTTTTGTCTCTCAATTTGTTGATATGGTGTATCACATTGATCGATTTGCAAATGTTGAAGAAGCCTTGCATGCTGGGATGAACCCGACTTGATCATGATGTATGAGTTTTTTGATGTGTCGTTGAATTCTGTTTGCTAGGATTTAGTTGAGGATCTTGGCATCTAAGTTTATCAGAGAAATTGGTCTGTAATTTTCCTTTTTTGTGTTGTCTTTGCCTGGTTTGGGTATCAGTGTGATGGTGGCCTCGTAGAATGTGTTTGGAAGTTTTCCTTCCTGTACTTTTTTTTTTTTTACATTTATTTATTTATTTGGGGGGTCTGGTGGGGGGGTGGGCGCGCCACTTCTATTAGTCTTTCATTTTGTCTATTTTCATCCATCTTTGTTCTTTGGCCAGTGTGGGCCTCCCATCGCGGTGGCCTCTGTTGTTGCAGAGCACCGGCTCTGGGCGCATGCGCTCCAGAGCTCCGACTTGGTAATTGGACACATCAGTCCAGCCACTCTGCGGCACGTGGGATCTTCCCAGGCCAGGGATGAAACCGGCGCCCCTTGCACTGCAAGGCGGTGTCCTTACCCACTGGACCACCAGGGAAGCCCCTGTGCAATTTTTTGAAAGAGTTTTAGAAGGACAGGCATTAGCTCTTCTTTAAATGTTTGGTAGAATTCAGCTGTGAAGCCATCTTGCCCTGGGCTTTTATTTTGGGGTAGATTTTTAATCACAGATTCGATTTCTGAACTTGTGATTGGGTTGTTCAATGTTTCTGTTTCTTCCTGGCTCAGTCTTGGGAGAGTGATCTTCCCCAAGAAACTGCATTTCTTCCGGGTTGTCCAGTTTGTTGCCATAGAGTTGCTCATTATAGTCTCTTAGAATCCTTTGAATTTCTGCATTATCTGCTGTAATCTTTCCTTTTTCGTTTTTGATTTTGTTGATCTGGTTCTTCTCTCTCTTTCTCTTGATGAGTCTGACCAGAGGCTTGTCAATTTTGTTTACCTTTTCAAAGAACCAGCTTTTTGTTTTATTTATCCATACTATAGTTTCTTTCATTTCTTTCACATTTATTTCTGCTCTAGTCTTTATAATTTCTGGTCTTCTGCTGGCTCTGGGAAGATTTTGCTCTTCTTTTTCCAATTGTTTTAAGTGGAGGGTTAAGTCATCTGCTTCATATTTTCCTAGTTTCTTGAGGTGGGATTGTATTGCTATAAATTTCCCTCTTAGAACTGTTTTTGTGGTATCTCATAGGTTTTGCAAGGTCGTATGTTTATTTTTATTTTCTTCTAGGAATTTTTAAATTTCTCCTTTGATTTCCTCAGTAATCAGTTGGTTCTGTAGGTATATTTTGTTTAATCGCCATGTGTTTGTGTTTTTAGCGGTTTTTTTCCTATAGTTGATCTCTAGTCTCATTGCATTGTGGTCTGAGAAGATGGTTGATATAATTTCAGTTTTTTTGAATTGATTGAGGTTAGATTTGTTGCCCAAGATGTGGTCTATCCTGGTGAATGTTCCATGAGCACTTGAGAAGAAAGTGTATTCTTCTGCTTTTGGATGGAATGTCCTAAAGATATCGATGAGGTCCATTTTTTCTAGTGTGGCATTTAAGGCTTGTGTTTCTTTACTAATTTTCTGTTTGGATGATCTATCCATTGGTGTGAGAGGAGTGTTAAAGTCTCCCGCTATTACTGTGTTATTATTGATTTATTTTTTTAAGTCTGAAAGTATCTGTCTTATGTATTGAGGTGCCCCTGTGTTGGGTGTGTAGATATTCATGACTGTTATGTCTTTCTCTTGCATGGATCCCTTAATCATGATGTAGTGACCTGCCTTGTCTCTTAGAATCTTCTTTGCTTTAAAATCTATTTTGTCTGATATGAGGATTGCTACTCTAGCTTTCTTTTGATTTCCATTTGCATGGAATATCTTTTTCCAGCCTCTCACTTTCAGTCTGTGAGTGTCTCTAGGTCTGAAGTTGGTCTCTTGTAAACAGCATATATGTGGGTCATGTTTCTTGATCCATTCAGCCAACCTGTGTCGTCTGGTTGGAGCATTTAATCCATTTACATTCAAAGTAATTATTGATACAAATGTTCCTATTGTCATCTTCTTAGAAGTTTGGGGCTTTATTTGCAGGACTTCTACTCTTGTATTTATTGGCTATATCAGGCCCTTTAACACTTGTTGTCGGGCTGGTTTTGTGGTACAGAATTCTTTTAGTTTTTTTCTGTCTGAGAAGCTTTTGACTTCTCCATCGATTCTGGATGAGATTCTTGCTGGGTAGAGAATTCTTGTTTGGAGGTTATTCTCTTTTAGCTGTTTAAATGTGTCCTGCCATTCTCTTCTGGCCTGCAGGGTTTCTGTTGAGAGATCTGCAGTTAGACGTATGGGATTTCCTTAATATGTTATTTGTTGTTTGCTCCTAGCTGCTTTTAGTAATCTGTCTTTATATTTAGTCTGCATTAGTTTGATTAGTATGTGCCTTGCTGTATTTCTTCTGGGGTTTCTCTTGTATGGATTTGCTCTGTTGTGCCTTCCATGCTGGGGGTTTTACTCCTATAGTTGATCATTGATGTGGTCAAAATCTTTTTGAATTGATTGAGGTTAGATTTGTTGCCCAAGATGTGGTCTATCCTGGTGAATGTTCCATGAGCACTTGAGAAGAAAGTGTATTCTTCTGCTTTTGGATGGAATGTCCTAAAGATATCGATGAGGTCCATTTTTTCTAGTGTGGCATTTAAGGCTTGTGTTTCTTTACTAATTTTCTGTTTGGATGATCTATCCATTGGTGTGAGAGGAGTGTTAAAGTCTCCCGCTATTACTGTGTTATTATTGATTTATTTTTTTAAGTCTGAAAGTATCTGTCTTATGTATTGAGGTGCCCCTGTGTTGGGTGTGTAGATATTCATGACTGTTATGTCTTTCTCTTGCATGGATCCCTTAATCATGATGTAGTGACCTGCCTTGTCTCTTAGAATCTTCTTTGCTTTAAAATCTATTTTGTCTGATATGAGGATTGCTACTCTAGCTTTCTTTTGATTTCCATTTGCATGGAATATCTTTTTCCAGCCTCTCACTTTCAGTCTGTGAGTGTCTCTAGGTCTGAAGTTGGTCTCTTGTAAACAGCATATATGTGGGTCATGTTTCTTGATCCATTCAGCCAACCTGTGTCGTCTGGTTGGAGCATTTAATCCATTTACATTCAAAGTAATTATTGATACAAATGTTCCTATTGTCATCTTCTTAGAAGTTTGGGGCTTTATTTGCAGGACTTCTACTCTTGTATTTATTGGCTATATCAGGCCCTTTAACACTTGTTGTCGGGCTGGTTTTGTGGTACAGAATTCTTTTAGTTTTTTTCTGTCTGAGAAGCTTTTGACTTCTCCATCGATTCTGGATGAGATTCTTGCTGGGTAGAGAATTCTTGTTTGGAGGTTATTCTCTTTTAGCTGTTTAAATGTGTCCTGCCATTCTCTTCTGGCCTGCAGGGTTTCTGTTGAGAGATCTGCAGTTAGACGTATGGGATTTCCTTAATATGTTATTTGTTGTTTGCTCCTAGCTGCTTTTAGTAATCTGTCTTTATATTTAGTCTGCATTAGTTTGATTAGTATGTGCCTTGCTGTATTTCTTCTGGGGTTTCTCTTGTATGGAGCTCTTTGTGCTTCTTGGACTTAGTTGACTATTTCCTTTCCCATGCTGGGGAAGTTTTCTACTATAATCTCTTCAAGAATTTTTTTGTAACCTTTCTTTCCCACTTCTTCCTCTGGAACTCCTATAATTCTAATGTTGGTGCATTTGATATTGTCACATAGGTCTTTTAGGCTATCCTCAGTTCTTTTAATTCTTTCGGCTTTGTTCTGTTCCTCACCAGTTGTTTCCACCAGTCTATCTTCCAGCTCGCTTATCTGTTCTTCTGCCTCTGATACTCTACTGTTGAGACCTTCTATAGTATTTTTGAGTTCAGCAATTGAGTTGGTGGTCTCTATTTGCTTATTTTTCATTTCCTGCATATCTTTTCTCAGTGCACTAATTTCCTCTAATATTCTGTTTTCGGTGTTTTGCATCCTCAATAGTATAGTTTTTCTGAATTCTCTTTCAGATAATTTGTCTATCTCCTCCTCTGTCATTTGAAGCTGTGATTCTCTAGCTTGGTCCTTCATTTGTACAGTGTTTCTCTGTTGTTTAATTATTAGGTTAGTTTTTGTTTCTTTGTGGGTGTCTGTGTGCATGGAGTTCTTTTCCCCACCAGGCTTCTTGGTTGAATTCTCCCTTCCTTTGGGTTTCTGTCCTTCTAGAAGGGTTCAATGGTTTGTGTCTTGGGTGGTGTTAGGTCTTGTTTACAGGTGAATAATCTCTAGTGTTGTATGTTCTTTGATAGTGTGGGGTCTTGGAATCAGGGCTTCCACTCTGAGGATCCTTGGTTTGATGATTGGTCAGGGGGTGTAGGCTCTATGTCTGGTTTGCTATAGTGTTCCATGTTATTAGTTCAAATACTAGCATCTGAGGAGCAAGAGGTGTGTCCCTAAAGGGTGACTGTTATAAAAGCATGCAGATGTTTTCTAACATAGTCATAAGATATACATACATACACAGCAATAATCACATCTAACCAGTCTTACAGTGACAAAACATAGGAAATTTTTCTGGCAAATAACACAATCAAAGATGGTACTTGCCCGTTAAGCTCTGAATTAATTAAAATAGTGCCTGGAAAAATAGATCTTGGGTAAGGTCCTGGCTTGGACTATTTCACTGAAAGCAATTTTTAACTAAGACATGTGCTGGGGGTGAGGAAATGGAGAGTGTATGGGTAATGAGAAGGAATAGATTCGACTTGGAAGGATTTTATAGGGTTATGTAGCCAAGATTAGTGTGTTGTATTGTTTAGTGCAGCTGGAAGAGAATAATGGAGACAGGAAGGTAGGAAATATTTATCTAGGGGGCAGTGGTAGGAGAAAATTTTAGATTTAGAACATAGAGGGAGGAAGGAGTGGGAAAGAGGAAAGAAAATTAGAAATTCAAGAATTAAATTTTTTTTAAAAAAAATAATAATTAAAAATCAAAAAAAAAAAAAAAGAAATTACAAATTAAAAGAGGGAAGAGAAACTTAATTAGAAGAGACAAAAGAGAAAAAAAGAAAAAAAAAACAAAAAAAACCCAAACCTGACCGATCAAACGAATAAACAGAACCGTCCGCAACAGATAAACATAAAAGCCAAATACTGTCCCTGGTTTTTATCCTGTCATCTGTCTGGTGGAAGCCAGTCTGCTCTCGATGGTGTTGTCTTGACGATGTAGCCTTTCCCTTATGGCACCGGTCTGCAAGCTCAGGTGTTGGCCGGGTCGGCAGGCTGATCCTAGTCTGTCGGGCAGGGAGCCGCGGCGCGCGCGCAATCCTGTGTTGGGCGGGGGCGTCCAGGCTCTGCCGCCAGTAGCCTCTGATACCTGCCCTTCTCTCGCTTCCTCTGCTGCGGGTATAGCTATGGGGGTGCACGGGTTCCTCCACCACCAGCGCACGCGCACTGCCGGTTATGCCTCCAAGTCCCAAAGGCAGGCACAAGCTTCACCGTCTGGCTCAAGCCCGGTCCCTGGTCAGCAATCTGTGGGCGACTTCCCCTTCAGCCAGTCCCCGACTAGGAGTGTTTGAACTCACCCGGTGCCAGGCGGAAAGTCGCGATTTTCACACTGAAGCAGCCGAGCAGCACAATTTTCACACTGAGCTCTCCCTCCCGGCTCCAGGTCACTAGGCAGCACTCGTTCCCTCCGGCCCTGCTCCAGTATCCTGTCTTTGCAGTGTCGTAATTTCTGCCGGTGATCTGGGTGCATTCTTGGAGTTTTCACGCTGAGCCCGCCCTCTCTCCCGAGCCTCCGCTTAGGCTTGGACTATTTCACTGAAAGCAATTTTTAACTAAGACATGTGCTGGGGGTGAGGAAATGGAGAGTGTATGGGTAATGAGAAGGAATAGATTCGACTTGGAAGGATTTTATAGGGTTATGTAGCCAAGATTAGTGTGTTGTATTGTTTAGTGCAGCTGGAAGAGAATAATGGAGACAGGAAGGTAGGAAATATTTATCTAGGGGGCAGTGGTAGGAGAAAATTTTAGATTTAGAACATAGAGGGAGGAAGGAGTGGGAAAGAGGAAAGAAAATTAGAAATTCAAGAATTAAATTTTTTTAAAAAAAAATAATAATTAAAAATCAAAAAAAAAAAAGAAATTACAAATTAAAAGAGGGAAGAGAAACTTAATTAGAAGAGACAAAAGAGAAAAAAAGAAAAAAAAACAAAAAAAACCCAAACCTGACCGATCAAACGAATAAACAGAACCGTCCGCAACAGATAAACATAAAAGCCAAATACTGTCCCTGGTTTTTATCCTGTCATCTGTCTGGTGGAAGCCAGTCTGCTCTCGATGGTGTTGTCTTGATGATGTAGCCTTTCCCTTATGGCACCGGTCTGCAAGCTCAGGTGTTGGCCGGGTCGGCAGGCTGATCCTAGTCTGTCGGGCAGGGAGCCGCGGCGCGCGCGCAATCCTGTGTTGGGCGGGGGCGTCCAGGCTCTGCCGCCAGTAGCCTCTGATACCTGCCCTTCTCTCGCTTCCTCTGCTGCGGGTATAGCTATGGGGGTGCACGGGTTCCTCCACCACCAGCGCACGCGCACTGCCGGTTATGCCTCCAAGTCCCAAAGGCAGGCACAAGCTTCACCGTCTGGCTCAAGCCCGGTCCCTGGTCAGCAATCTGTGGGCGACTTCCCCTTCAGCCAGTCCCCGACTAGGAGTGTTTGAACTCACCCGGTGCCAGGCGGAAAGTCGCGATTTTCACACTGAAGCAGCCGAGCAGCACAATTTTCACACTGAGCTCTCCCTCCCGGCTCCAGGTCACTAGGCAGCACTCGTTCCCTCCGGCCCTGCTCCAGTATCCTGTCTTTGCAGTGTCTTAATTTCTGCCGGTGATCTGGGCGGATTCTTGGAGTTTTCACGCTGAGCGCTGCCCTCTCTCCCCCGAGCCTCCGCTTAGGCCCCCCTTTTAGGGCACTTGCTGGCGCTCTCCGTCGGTGCGGTCCAGCGTGGAGGTTAGGATAGAGGATTCTTAGAACCGTAGCTCCGGGAAATTTCTGGCTGTTCACTCTTCTACTCTCGTGGACCTATAGAATTCTTCTGTCGTCTAGCGGCTGGTTTGTTGGTGGTGTTTCATTTCTTGATTAGTTCTGGTGATTCTGTTGGGGAGCTGGTGAAATCTTCCCCTCATTCTTCCGCCATCTTGGCTCCCCTCTAGGCATAATATTTTGATGCAAAATCTTCTCCCAATTTGAGACTCCAGAAATTCTTTCAGTCCTGAAGCCTGGCTAACTCCGTCCTCTGTTGGCTTCCTCTTCGTTAGTGGGAACACTCCATTAATCCCTTCCTCCCTAACTCCAGGCTCTGATGGTAGTGCTGTGACTGGACAGGACTAGGAGGTGTATGAGGAGCTGGGTGAGAGCTACGCTTGAGTTCCCCGGGTTAGGGAAGAGACTCCGGCCTCATCTCCCATTGAGAGTGTGGCCTTCTTAAGCTCTTTAATAAACATTGTCAGAAATAGAGTAAGACTGTTGTCTTATTCATAATCTTAGTGGAAAATATTCAACATTTTACCAAAAATATGACGGTGATCCTTTTGTACATGCTGTTTATCATGCTGAAGATGTTTCTCTGTATTCTAGCTTCCTATGTTTTTATTTTTCTTCACAAATGAAGACTGAATTAGATCAAAAGATTTTTCTTCCTCTATTGAGAGGGCTATGTGTTTTATTTTTGTTTTTGCTATTAATATGGTGAATGTATTTGATTGATTTTTGATTATTAAACAAATCTTGCATTTCTGAGATAGAGTCTACTTGTTCTTGATGGACTTATAGATCTATAGCAATATTATTTACAGTAACTAAATGATGGAAATTATATATTCATGGACAGATGTAGTACATGACCAAAATATGTTATATGCGCACAGTGGAATACTATTCAGCTTCAAAAAGGAATGAAATTCTGATATATGGTACAACATGAGTAAACTTTGAAAATATTATGCTAAGTTAAATAAGTCAGACAGAAAAAGGAAAAAGATTGTATGACTCCACTTATATGAGTTACCTAGTATAGTCAGATTGATATAGATGGAGAACTGACCAGTTATTACTAGGAATTGGAAAAAGAGTGTAAAGGAGAATTATGATTTAATGGAGTACAGTTTCAGTTTGGATGATAAGATAAATTCTGGAAATGCATCATAGTAATTGTTGCACAATAGTATGAATGTACTAAATGCCACTAAATTGTATACTTGTGTGCATGTATTTATGCTAAGTTGCTTCATTTGTGTTTGACTCTTTGTGGTATCATGGGCTGTATCTCACTAGGCTCCTGTGTCTATGGGATTCTCTAGGCAAGAGTATTAGAGTGGGTTGCCATACTCTTCTTTAGGGGATCTTCTCCACCCACAGAATGAACCCTCATCTCTAACATCTACATGAACTGACAGGTGGATTCTTTACCACTAATGCCACCTGAAAAGTCACAAGTTGTGCATTCAAAAATAGTTAAATTTTATGTTACAGGTATTTTTCTACAATTTAAAAAATAAAGAATTACTAAAAATACTAAAATTTTAAAAATAATATAAACATGAAATCTTTTAAAATATATTAGCATTCCTAATGGAATGACTTACTGAATGAATGTAATAGCAAATTCCTTATTCCATTTCTACTTCCTTCTAACCTACACAGTCCATGTAGGGTGTTAACTACAGCATTCACCAGCTGATAAAACCTGCTGGAGAAGATCTCTCAAGAAGGCACACTGATTCTTTGACAAGTGTATTCATATTAGCTATTTTCTAAGTCCTTCTTGATCATCTTTTTAATTTCATCTTTCTTTGCCATTTTCCAGAACCTATCTTTAAACTTTACCACTTTCTCTACATTTCAGACCCTCATGATATGCCAACAATATTGCATGTTTAAACCTAGTAACTAAATGATGGAAATTATATATTCATGGACAGATGTAGTACATGACCAAAATATGTTATATGCGCACAGTGGAATACTATTCAGCTTCAAAAAGGAATGAAATTCTGATATATGGTACAACATGAGTAAACTTTGAAAATATTATGCTAAGTTAAATAAGTCAGACAGAAAAAGGAAAAAGATTGTATGACTCCACTTATATGAGTTACCTAGTATAGTCAGATTGATATAGATGGAGAACTGACCAGTTATTACTAGGAATTGGAAAAAGAGTGTAAAGGAGAATTATGATTTAATGGAGTACAGTTTCAGTTTGGATGATAAGATAAATTCTGGAAATGCATCATAGTAATTGTTGCACAATAGTATGAATGTACTAAATGCCACTAAATTGTATACTTGTGTGCATGTATTTATGCTAAGTTGCTTCATTTGTGTTTGACTCTTTGTGGTATCATGGGCTGTATCTCACTAGGCTCCTGTGTCTATGGGATTCTCTAGGCAAGAGTATTAGAGTGGGTTGCCATACTCTTCTTTAGGGGATCTTCTCCACCCACAGAATGAACCCTCATCTCTAACATCTACATGAACTGACAGGTGGATTCTTTACCACTAATGCCACCTGAAAAGTCACAAGTTGTGCATTCAAAAATAGTTAAATTTTATGTTACAGGTATTTTTCTACAATTTAAAAAATAAAGAATTACTAAAAATACTAAAATTTTAAAAATAATATAAACATGAAATCTTTTAAAATATATTAGCATTCCTAATGGAATGACTTACTGAATGAATGTAATAGCAAATTCCTTATTCCATTTCTACTTCCTTCTAACCTACACAGTCCATGTAGGGTGTTAACTACAGCATTCACCAGCTGATAAAACCTGCTGGAGAAGATCTCTCAAGAAGGCACACTGATTCTTTGACAAGTGTATTCATATTAGCTATTTTCTAAGTCCTTCTTGATCATCTTTTTAATTTCATCTTTCTTTGCCATTTTCCAGAACCTATCTTTAAACTTTACCACTTTCTCTACATTTCAGACCCTCTGCCTGCCTTCCTCATTGTCTGAAGTTTTCTTCCCATTTATTGAGGACATAGAGGGTTTCCATTAAGAAATTTCTCAAATCCCTTCCCTTATCTTTCACAATTCAGTTATTCCTTTGTCTGATTTACTCCTCAAACCCAAAGAAAATATTATCACCCTACCTTTACAGAAATAGTTATTACTTCTATGGCACTTACTATATACTCAGGACAGATTTGGGCACCATACATAGCCACCTGAGGCAGGTTCTACTGTTATCTCAATTTTACAGATGTGGAAACTGAGGCACAGGGAGATTTAGCAACACTCCCATGACTCAAGCTAGGAAATTCACACTCAGTCAGGACGTTCTTAATTGCCTCTGTTGGAGTGAGTCTATTTATGAGCCCACTTCTTGTATCTCCTCATATGTAGAAAAGCAGTAAAATCCTTCACAAAGACAACTGCTCCATGTGACTAGTAGAAGCTTTCTACAAAATACATGTGCTTGATTACATGTACTTTCCCTTCACCAAAATGACATATATATTGACCTTCCTCCCTGCCTCTTTGGAAGAGTATCTCAGAACTATCTGAAATGCCATCTCCTGGGCTAGAGTTCCCATTTGCCAAAAATAAAAGTTAAAGTTAAAATTTCATGTTATACATTTTTCCCCCACCCACCCATGCCTCCCTCAGTTTGTACATCTTAATAAATTGAAGCATTTATTACTAAATGATATACGAGCTCAGTTTTTAAATCTACTTTGACATTCAATAGCTACTCCATCTGCCTTATAACATCATAGTTAATCTTTCGTCATTTTACTTTTATCTAATATTGTTCTCTATATATGAAGAGTGATTCTTATAGGACACATTCAATTCAGTTCAGTCACTCATTCATGGCCTCCTCTTTGTGACCCCATGGACTGTGGCATGCCAGACTTCCCTGTCTTTCACCATCTAGCACAGCTTGCTCAAGCTCATGTCCTTTGAGTCAGTAATGCCATCTAACCATTTCATCCTCTGTTGCCCCTTTCACCTTTTGCCTTCAATCTTTCCCAGAGTCAAGATCTTTTCTAATGAGTTGGCTCTTTGCATCAAGTGGCCAAAGTATTGGTGCTTCAGCTTTAGCATCAGTCCTCCCAATGAATGTTGAGGGTTGATTTCCTTTAAAATTGACTAGTTTGAGCTCCTTGCAATCCAGGGGACACTCAAAAGTCTTCTCCAGCACCACAATTCAAAAGCATCAATTCTTTGGTATTCAGCCTTCTTTATGGCAAACACTCACATCTGTGCATGATTACTGGAAAAGCTATAGTTTGACTATATGGACCTTTGTCAACAAAGGGATGTCTCCACTTTTTAATATGCTGTCTGGGTTTAGCAAAGGTTTATTTCAAAGTATGAATCATCTTTTAATTTCAAAACTGTAGTCACTTTCATCACTGATTTTGGAGCCCAAGGAAATAAAATTTGTGACTGTTTCTACCCTTTTCCTCATATACTTGCCATGGTATCATAAAGGATGACACGATATTAATTTCTTGAATGTTGAGTTTTAAGCCAGCCTGTTCATACTTCTCTTTCACCCTCATCAAGAAGCTGTTTAGTTCCCTTTTGCTTTTTGCCACTAGAATGTTATCATCTGCATGTCTGAGGTTGTTGATATTTCCCCTGGCAATCTTGATTCCAGTTGATGAGTCATCCAGATTGACATTTCACAGAGAAGTTAAATAAACAGGGTGATAGTATCATTTCTCTCTTATGTATCTTACCATTCAATGTCCACCACACTTTGAGTAAATATTCAACATATTAATATGCACATATATTTTAACATGACCTCACTCCTACAAATTTCTCTAATCTCTTTGTGTTCACCTCTCCCCCTTGTTTACTATGTACGTTCCACTCTGGCCTTCTTTTCTCTCTATGTGAGATAGTCATCTTCCCATTCTTGACAAAGAAAAGTCTTAGCTTAAACGTTATTTTTGTAAAGAAGTGTTTCTTGGCCACTGTATGTAAATAAGTTGCCTTCTGCTCCCAATTACTGTCTAGAATCTCACTTTGCTCACTTTCTCTCCGGATCCAAAATTAAAAGTTCCTATGTTCAGCATTACATTGGTGATGTTTAGAAAAATGCATAGCATATAGGCAGAAGCTAAGATATGTATTATACTGAGAAATACAAAGTGACATATTTTATGGAACTTTCCCCCAAAATTTCTGTGTCTGCAAACTCACATAAATTTTATCTTCCCATGTATATATTCTTGAAAGTCCATGCACTTCGAGTTGGACAGAATTGGATTCATATTTTATTTTGTTACTAACAAACTGCATAATCTTGGGCATTTTTGTTTTTGAAACTTTTCTCTTATTTGGTATGAAAAAATAATGTTTACCTTATGCAGTCAGTGTGATAATTAAGTATAATAATAAAATGACTAGCTCTATTCCTAGCACTAAGCCAACTCTTTAAAATAGGTCTACTTTTCAGCAAAGGTTTATTTCAAAGTATGAATCATCTTTAATTTCAAAACTGTAGTCACTTTCATCACTGATTTTGGAGCCCAAGGAAATAAAATTTGTGACTGTTTCTACCCTTTTCCTCATATACTTGCCATGGTATCATAAAGGATGACACGATATTAATTTCTTGAATGTTGAGTTTTAAGCCAGCCTGTTCATACTTCTCTTTCACCCTCATCAAGAAGCTGTTTAGTTCCCTTTTGCTTTTTGCCACTAGAATGTTATCATCTGCATGTCTGAGGTTGTTGATATTTCCCCTGGCAATCTTGATTCCAGTTGATGAGTCATCCAGATTGACATTTCACAGAGAAGTTAAATAAACAGGGTGATAGTATCATTTCTCTCTTATGTATCTTACCATTCAATGTCCACCACACTTTGAGTAAATATTCAACATATTAATATGCACATATATTTTAACATGACCTCACTCCTACAAATTTCTCTAATCTCTTTGTGTTCACCTCTCCCCCTTGTTTACTATGTACGTTCCACTCTGGCCTTCTTTTCTCTCTATGTGAGATAGTCATCTTCCCATTCTTGACAAAGAAAAGTCTTAGCTTAAACGTTATTTTTGTAAAGAAGTGTTTCTTGGCCACTGTATGTAAATAAGTTGCCTTCTGCTCCCAATTACTGTCTAGAATCTCACTTTGCTCACTTTCTCTCCGGATCCAAAATTAAAAGTTCCTATGTTCAGCATTACATTGGTGATGTTTAGAAAAATGCATAGCATATAGGCAGAAGCTAAGATATGTATTATACTGAGAAATACAAAGTGACATATTTTATGGAACTTTCCCCCAAAATTTCTGTGTCTGCAAACTCACATAAATTTTATCTTCCCATGTATATATTCTTGAAAGTCCATGCACTTCGAGTTGGACAGAATTGGATTCATATTTTATTTTGTTACTAACAAACTGCATAATCTTGGGCATTTTTGTTTTTGAAACTTTTCTCTTATTTGGTATGAAAAAATAATGTTTACCTTATGCAGTCAGTGTGATAATTAAGTATAATAATAAAATGACTAGCTCTATTCCTAGCACTTAGCCAACAGGTAATATATGTTTGTCCTCTCTCTCATTCCTTTTCAACCCACACTGACCCCATTTCTAAGTCCATGGATCACCCAAACATATGAGAAAATAACAGTTAACAAAAGCAATCTTTCCCAAGTTTCAAATATCTAGCCACATCTATTCATGCATTTTAAATCCCAGAAAATTTGATGTAGAGAAGGATTTTACAGAGGAAGAAGAGGTGAAGCTACAAGCATAAAAGGGAAAGGTGGGGGAAAAAAAAAAAAAAGATTTCCCTCTTGAGGAGATATTGACAGAATTCCAATACTGGCCTGGCATCCACTAAAGATACACAAAGAACACAGAGACAGCTCTGAAAAGCTTTTCAAGGAGGTTTTCATTGACTCCTTTGACACAACACCTCCTGTCAGGCCCTCTGTGCCTCAATATTCTTCCAAAATGAGCAGCTCTGTTTAGAGAATTGTGACCAATATAGCCATTTCTCAGATGCCATATGTTGAAGGAATATCCAGTCTCTTACCTTTTTTTTTTTTTTTTCCTATGAGTTGATAGTAATTATGGACAAAGACGAAATAACCCATTATTTATAACCCATTTTACAACTTGGTTATATTCCAGCATTTGTTTACTTATTAAAAGAGTATTTATTGGGAGGAAGATTTTTTCCTATAAAAAACAGCCTCTGAGATGTTTCTGGAGGCATATTTCAGATTCTCAAGGAGAACTCAGTAAAAAATAGTTTTTGCTACAGTGTTTGACGTGAGTCTAGACATGAGTCCTAGAATTCTTTTTATATAGAGACAATGTACACAGGTATCTTCATAGGTTATACGTAGATCTGAAATGAATCTTAAGTGTTCTCACTTCAAAGGGATAAGGCTTCTAGTCTTAGGTGGGCACCTAAGGGATTTTCTTTCTCCTCACTGTCCCTACTCTGTCTGCATGATATTTTTGTAACAGGAGAAGGAGTCTTGTGTGTCCTAAAAGACAAGATGCTTGCCAGGTCATGGAGCAGATTCAGGGTATATGACAGTAAAAAATAAGAATTCAAGATGTAAATGAGATCAATAACACCTTGCTTTTAAATGACCTTTAGCTTGCCTACTGACATATTATTTGCAGAATAAGTAAAATTGTTAACAAGCAGTGCTGTCTTAAAATATCTCTAAGAGGGATACTTTGGAACTGAAAGAGTCTTTAACAAGCATCTATGAGAAAATAACAGTTAACAAAAGCAATCTTTCCCAAGTTTCAAATATCTAGCCACATCTATTCATGCATTTTAAATCCCAGAAAATTTGATGTAGAGAAGGATTTTACAGAGGAAGAAGAGGTGAAGCTACAAGCATAAAAGGGAAAGGTGGGGGAAAAAAAAAAAAAAGATTTCCCTCTTGAGGAGATATTGACAGAATTCCAATACTGGCCTGGCATCCACTAAAGATACACAAAGAACACAGAGACAGCTCTGAAAAGCTTTTCAAGGAGGTTTTCATTGACTCCTTTGACACAACACCTCCTGTCAGGCCCTCTGTGCCTCAATATTCTTCCAAAATGAGCAGCTCTGTTTAGAGAATTGTGACCAATATAGCCATTTCTCAGATGCCATATGTTGAAGGAATATCCAGTCTCTTACCTTTTTTTTTTTTTTTCCTATGAGTTGATAGTAATTATGGACAAAGACGAAATAACCCATTATTTATAACCCATTTTACAACTTGGTTATATTCCAGCATTTGTTTACTTATTAAAAGAGTATTTATTGGGAGGAAGATTTTTTCCTATAAAAAACAGCCTCTGAGATGTTTCTGGAGGCATATTTCAGATTCTCAAGGAGAACTCAGTAAAAAATAGTTTTTGCTACAGTGTTTGACGTGAGTCTAGACATGAGTCCTAGAATTCTTTTTATATAGAGACAATGTACACAGGTATCTTCATAGGTTATACGTAGATCTGAAATGAATCTTAAGTGTTCTCACTTCAAAGGGATAAGGCTTCTAGTCTTAGGTGGGCACCTAAGGGATTTTCTTTCTCCTCACTGTCCCTACTCTGTCTGCATGATATTTTTGTAACAGGAGAAGGAGTCTTGTGTGTCCTAAAAGACAAGATGCTTGCCAGGTCATGGAGCAGATTCAGGGTATATGACAGTAAAAAATAAGAATTCAAGATGTAAATGAGATCAATAACACCTTGCTTTTAAATGACCTTTAGCTTGCCTACTGACATATTATTTGCAGAATAAGTAAAATTGTTAACAAGCAGTGCTGTCTTAAAATATCTCTAAGAGGGATACTTTGGAACTGAAAGAGTCTTTAACAAGCATCATATGAGTTCTAGTCAGATTTGGTGAGAAGCAATGAAGAAAAGTCCTGAATCTTCAGAAATGTGCATCTGTTCTTATGTTTAAAAATCATTGATCTGTAATGCAGCTGAATGGGAGAGATTCTTCAGCAATTTGAAAAGTTAGAATTTGTCACTTCAAAGATGACTTTCATACATGGGGACTCATCTTGTCCAGCAGGGCTTTTAGCTCTGGCTCCTCCTATAATCCACCCTCCTTTTGTTGGCTTCACGTCATCTCCACCTGCCAGGAGCCTTCAAAGCCATCTTGCTTCTCCTCAGCCTCACTTTGAGTTAAAGAAGACTGGCTATAGTACATCTTCAGAACTGATCCCAAAACCCAAACTGTGGATAGATGGGATGCTTTGTTTTGTTTTCTATCTTACTTAAAAGCTTAGAAAGTTCATCATTTTTCCTTTTTTTACTGTGCGAAAGTTTACAACAAAAATGCTCATGTGCTCACGCTTTAAAAAGGGAGTCCAACGGAAGACTTTTACTATTGTATGGGGCCAGAATGTTCATGGGTTTACGAAAATTCTCTTAACTGAGGGCTCTAGAATCCTGTGGTTTGGTTATCAAGATGTTGAAGAATGAAGAAAGCCCTAGTAGAAATACCAGAATCCTTTCTGCACAGGAATTTGGTGAGAAATTCATGGCCTATTTCATTTGTACCCACCCATGGCCCTCATGAATTCTGCTACTGCTGATCAAATCACATCCGTTTATAAGTCTTTCCCTTTTTTAATTTGAATCCCTACTGGTTTCTTGCTTTATTTATTTATTTATTTCTGTGGAGAGAAGCCTTATTTTTTTTTTCCTTAACATATTTAGCTGGTCTCAAGACTGAGTCCAGACCAGACTGCACTGAGCAGATTCCATGCTCTGCCCTCAGCAGGCTGGGTCCCATTGTAATGACAATTCCCAAGGATCCACTGGCTGGGATCCACAACATTCCATTATCAGGACAGCTGACAAAAGTTTATTTATTTTTTAATACATTTCAATCTAATGCTTCAGGAAAGGAGGGATATTTCCTTATATGAACCTTGGTTTACTCTGGTGGACTTACATAAAATTCCCAGGCATTTGGAAAGCGCGGGATTTAGTACCCTACACTCACTGAAGGGAAAACAAAATACAATATTTTCCTTTTGTACCTTCCCTTCCAATTATCCCCAGTCCTGCACCCTTTGGGAAAACATCACTCTTTCCAAATTGAAGCCTCTCTTCAGAAAAGAAGAAATCAAATGAGTAACATTCTTTCTTTGACAAGAGGAATAAAAATAGCACACAAAGAAAGAACATTAAGTGATTTCCTTTCCAGTGATCTTTGACATGTTTTTATATACCTACCTCCAGACTTCCCTTCTCCCAAGACACAGCTTCTCACATGAGCTGCATTAAAATAATAAAACTAATTAATTAGTGAATAAAATGAGTCAGAAATTATATGTTGTTACAATCTCTTTAAAATATAAAGTATTTTACATCCTGCTAAAAAATAATGGCTTTATGTTTTATCTAGCACATATGCTATTTACAGTAGGACAGAGTGTGAGATAACAGATGAAATGGGACTTCATGAATTGGTGGACCCACGAAGAAGAATGTTAATAACATTGTCTAACTATTATCACCAAAAACTATAACAACTGACATTTATTGAGCCTCTTCCATATGCCTAACATTCTACCAAATTCTTTACATGAATAATCTCATTTAATATTAAATTATAAGTCTTTGGTATAATTTAAGGGTTAGAAAACTCATATTTATAAAGGGCCAGATAATGATAGTTTAGACTTTACAATCAAATAGCATCGCTTCCCAGGTAGCAGCAGTTGTAAAAAACCCACTTGCCAATGCAGAAGATGCAAGTAGGAGACACGGGTTTGATCCCTGAGTCAAGAAGATCTTCTGGAGGAGAGCATAGGAACCCATTCCAGTATTCTTGCCAGGAAATTCCCATGAATAGAGGAGACTTTCCAGCTATGGTCCATAGGGTTGCAAAGAATTGGACACTACTGAAGCAACTTAGCAGCAGCAACAGAGTCTCTTACAGTCTTTATTGTTTTTATCATTGTTTTGTTTTTGCAACTCATCACAAATATAAACACCATTTTTGCCTCCTTGCCTGCTCCTAAATAGACTGAAAATCAGATGTTGGCTATAGTCTGTTGACCTCTGATTTTATCAAATAAAACCTTATATCAGTTCCATTTACAGAGAAGGAAATTGAGACTTGCAGAAATTAAGTAAATCTGCCACAGTCATACCTGGTAAGCATAGACTCTGACTAGTCAACTCTGTAGACACTAGTAAGCATAAAATAACTCAATTAAATCTGAGAATCCATGTAAATATTAGATAAATATAGAGCATTTCTGATAATCCCTAAATAGTAAACTATAATAGAAATGTCAGCAGTGTAAGCTGGTTTAGAAATTCCTTATAAATAAACCCATAGACATGTGCTATTTCTATGTATAATATTAGCATATATAATATAAAATGGAGACTATTTCATGATCACAAATTAACAAAAAGTCATTTTATTTTTAGAAAGAACATAGTTATCTAATGTAGTTCTGATCTTAATTTTTCTTATTCTGATTTTTAATTTTTATTGTTCATCACCCTCTCCCATACTTATTTTAGAGACAACTGAAGCAAATCGATATTCAAAATTTCAAAAGTATTCAGATTTCCTTCGCTGAAAAGGAAAAACAAAGTGGACCTAAGATTACTTATTTATTATGTTCCTGAAAACAAAACTTGAATGTCAGTTGTTCTATTGTTTTGACTTATTATCTGAATTGTTAAAAAAAAAAGAAAGAAAAATATAATGAAACATCTAGTAAATTTAAATTTTTTCCCAAGAAAATTTGAAAAATCAATTTTTTTATTTGAATATATAGTCATTTTGAATGAAAGCAATAGAAATCAATGTATTTGTGGTTAAAAACTACTAATAAAATATATGTATATACATGGTGCTTATTGACACAAAGGCATCTTTCTGTCTAAGAATTAAAATTATATTGATTATTACAATGAGCTGGGGGTCTAAAGAATCATACATGGGGGCTATGTGAAGGCCTGGAGGTATGAGATGGGGGAGAATGGGATATACATGTGACTAATCTAGAATTTTGCATATCTGTAAACAACAAAACTCTATAAAATCAAAAAAGCAAAATAGGGCTTCCCTGGTGGTCCAGTGGGTAAAGAGCCCACCTAGCAGTGCAAGGGATAGTGGTTTGATCCCAGGCCTGGGAAGATCCCATGTGCCACAGAGTGGCTGGACCAGTGTGTCCAATTAGGAGCCAGTGCTCTGGAGCTCATATGCCCAGAGTCAGTACAAGAGGCTGCTGCACTGGGAGGCCCACACAGGCCAAGGAATAAAAATGGAAGAAAATTAATAAATAAAAACACAATAAAAGATTCCCTCCCCCCAATTTTAAAAAACCAAAATATAAAACTTCTGATTGTGAAAAAAAAAAATTACATTGACTGTTAAAATATTGACCCCAAATCTCTACAGCGACTTGTAAACATTCATTGTTTATTATAGGGTATTTTATTGCAGATTTTTTCCTAGATAATAATGTTAACTCCAAACATAATAGCAGGGATCAGCTGAGAAATCTGAAGAATATGCAAATGATAGACACATATAAAATTAGAGGAAAATTAGAGGGAAAAAGAATATATCCAACAGATAGATATCTTCTTATCTATATTCTTTTTAATGTGTTTTTAAAGCAGATTCAATTAACCAGGAAAACTGATGCAGTAACATATGTTTTTTTTTAATTCCCTAAATATATAAGTTCCTCACTAGTCTGAAACAACTACTTTTATTCTCTTGAGTATATAACATATGCTTTTTAAAAACCTCCTATCTATATGTTTCCCTAACATCCAGGGTACTATCAATAAATAATATACATTGTTCACTTTAAATTTTTTCCTTTGGAATAAAGCTAAGCAAAAGGTTAACTTACAAGCATGTATATACAGACTGGCTGTAACCAACAAAACACAGGAAACTGGACACACTATAGAAGAAGAAAGAATTCCAGATTCTCATCACAGTTCATTTTTCTTCATGTAACACTCCAGTGTATTGTCAAGTACAGGAGGGCCCGGGGTGCTTAGAAGAACAGATGGCAGCTGGGTTAGGCCAGACAGGAGAGAAAAGAAGGTGTGGCCACCCAGGAAGTGCTGGTAAATTATACAGCTTGCTCTTCTCACCTTTAGATGGAAAAAAAAAAAAAAAACGAGGAAGGTTTGTGCCAATGGCCAGCGCATCCCTTCTTGTGGTACTTGATGCAAAGTACAGAGAGCCAGGAGCACAGTTGAGGTGTGTCACAGGGTAAATGAGGAGATGGTAATGCAGCAATGCAGCAACCACCCTGGGACCAGCAGTGTCCTTGAAATCAAAATAAACCCACTTAACTGCAGATGCAGTTTTTTTCCTTCAAGATTGTAGTGTTAGACGAAGGATAGGTGAGATATAGGAATTTTCAGTGGTATGAACAGAAACAGCCATGGAGAGCAGCTGTTCTTGCTTCTCACAGTGGAGTAATCAAGAAAAAATAAATAGACTTCCAGGGAATAGAGCTGAGAGTCATATATGTAAGACTTGTGAAACTCTAGAAAATGGTAACAAAGGAGATTCTGGAATCATCTACAGGATTATCTTTGAAAATGTCCAGTGGTTATATCAACATTATCAAAACCTGCCTATTTCATTTGTAGGAAAAAATGAATGTGAGGAAATGTCAGATCAATGAATACTAATATTCCAAAGGAATTACATTCACTCTTTGCACCAAACAGCAAAATAATTTCTATTTCCTGTACACCTTGGTTGTGTCATTTCCATCTTGTGTATGAGCAGATTCAATTAACCAGGAAAACTGATGCAGTAACATATGTTTTTTTTTAATTCCCTAAATATATAAGTTCCTCACTAGTCTGAAACAACTACTTTTTTTCTCTTGAGTATATAACATATGCTTTTAAAACCTCCTATCTATATGTTTCCTAACATCCAGGGTACTATCAATAAATAATATACATTGTTCACTTTAAATTTTTTCCTTTGGAATAAAGCTAAGCAAAAGGTTAACTTACAAGCATGTATATACAGACTGGCTGTAACCAACAAAACACAGGAAACTGGACACACTATAGAAGAAGAAAGAATTCCAGATTCTCATCACAGTTCATTTTTCTTCATGTAACACTCCAGTGTATTGTCAAGTACAGGAGGGCCCGGGGTGCTTAGAAGAACAGATGGCAGCTGGGTTAGGCCAGACAGGAGAGAAAAGAAGGTGTGGCCACCCAGGAAGTGCTGGTAAATTATACAGCTTGCTCTTCTCACCTTTAGATGGAAAAAAAAAAAAAAAAACGAGGAAGGTTTGTGCCAATGGCCAGCGCATCCCTTCTTGTGGTACTTGATGCAAAGTACAGAGAGCCAGGAGCACAGTTGAGGTGTGTCACAGGGTAAATGAGGAGATGGTAATGCAGCAATGCAGCAACCACCCTGGGACCAGCAGTGTCCTTGAAATCAAAATAAACCCACTTAACTGCAGATGCAGTTTTTTTCCTTCAAGATTGTAGTGTTAGACGAAGGATAGGTGAGATATAGGAATTTTCAGTGGTATGAACAGAAACAGCCATGGAGAGCAGCTGTTCTTGCTTCTCACAGTGGAGTAATCAAGAAAAAATAAATAGACTTCCAGGGAATAGAGCTGAGAGTCATATATGTAAGACTTGTGAAACTCTAGAAAATGGTAACAAAGGAGATTCTGGAATCATCTACAGGATTATCTTTGAAAATGTCCAGTGGTTATATCAACATTATCAAAACCTGCCTATTTCATTTGTAGGAAAAAATGAATGTGAGGAAATGTCAGATCAATGAATACTAATATTCCAAAGGAATTACATTCACTCTTTGCACCAAACAGCAAAATAATTTCTATTTCCTGTACACCTTGGTTGTGTCATTTCCATCTTGTGTATGAGAGAACTCTGCTTGTACAATTCAGTTTTCCTAAGTGTATTGACCAACTTTTTTTTTTTTTTTTTTGGTCACTTCTGTTGCTCTTTCATTTATTCATTTTCATCTTTGGCCTGTATGGGCCTCCCATTGCAGTGGCCTCCCTCGTGCCAGAGCATTGGCTCTGGGAGCATGGGCTCCAGAGCTCTGGCTACGTAGTTGGACACATTTCTCCAGCCGCTCCGGGGCACGTGGGATCTTCCCAGGCCAGGGATCGAACTGGCGACCTTTGCACTGCAAGGCGGTGTCTTTACCCACTGGATGACCAAGGAAGCCCTGACCAACTTTTGAACAGCATTTAAAAACTATTTTCGTAGTGCCTGAGTCAGTGTTCTACACAAGATGCGTCCACACTCAAGAATGGGAAGGTCATGAAGTCTGAGTTTGTAGATCCTGCACCGACAGGTGTGACACTCATTGTATATCTCTATCCATTCATCCCCCTGACTACTGAGCAGTAGAGTAGCATGGAGGTAAGTGCTGTGCTGTGCTTAGTCACTCAGTTGTGTCCGACTCTTTGCAGTCCATGGACTGTAGTCCACCAGGCTTCTCTCCATGGGAATTGTCTAGGCAAGAATACTGGAGTGGGGTCTCATGCCCTCCTTCAGAGGATTTTCCCAAATTAGGCTCAGTTCCACGCAGGATCTTCCCCTCCATGAATTGTTGCAATATGAGCTGGTCATTAGTGAAACGATTAATTTCAGTGGTAGAACAAAAACCTGGAGTAAGGGTTCAAGAAAAAATAAATAGACTTCCAGGGAATAGAGCTGAGAGTCATATATGTAAGACTTGTGAAACTCTAGAAAATGGTAACAAAGGAGATTCTGGAATCATCTACAGGATTATCTTTGAAAATGTCCAGTGGTTATATCAACATTATCAAAACCTGCCTATTTCATTTGTAGGAAAAAATGAATGTGAGGAAATGTCAGATCAATGAATACTAATATTCCAAAGGAATTACATTCACTCTTTGCACCAAACAGCAAAATAATTTCTATTTCCTGTACACCTTGGTTGTGTCATTTCCATCTTGTGTATGAGAGAACTCTGCTTGTACAATTCAGTTTTCCTAAGTGTATTGACCAACTTTTTTTTTTTTTTTTTGGTCACTTCTGTTGCTCTTTCATTTATTCATTTTCATCTTTGGCCTGTATGGGCCTCCCATTGCAGTGGCCTCCCTCGTGCCAGAGCATTGGCTCTGGGAGCATGGGCTCCAGAGCTCTGGCTACGTCGTTGGACACATTTCTCCAGCCGCTCCGGGGCACGTGGGATCTTCCCAGGCCAGGGATCGAACTGGCGACCTTTGCACTGCAAGGCGGTGTCTTTACCCACTGGATGACCAAGGAAGCCCTGACCAACTTTTGAACAGCATTTAAAAACTATTTTCGTAGTGCCTGAGTCAGTGTTCTACACAAGATGCGTCCACACTCAAGAATGGGAAGGTCATGAAGTCTGAGTTTGTAGATCCTGCACCGACAGGTGTGACACTCATTGTATATCTCTATCCATTCATCCCCCTGACTACTGAGCAGTAGAGTAGCATGGAGGTAAGTGCTGTGCTGTGCTTAGTCACTCAGTTGTGTCCGACTCTTTGCAGTCCATGGACTGTAGTCCACCAGGCTTCTCTCTCCATGGGAATTGTCTAGGCAAGAATACTGGAGTGGGTTCTCATGCCCTCCTTCAGAGGATTTTCCCAAATTAGGGGTAAAACTCAGGTCTCCCACATTGCGAGTGGATTCTTCACCAGCTGAGCTAGCAGGATATCCCAAAGACTTGAAATTGTTGCAAATATAAGAAGCAACATAGGTGTACACTTCGATAGCTCAGATGGTAGATTGGAGGACAGTTACCTTGCTGAAGAAGTAATAAAAGAAGAAGCTAAAATGTGGGGAGGGAGAGACAGAGAGAACAACAGGAAGAGTTTCAGGAAGTGAAAATAATTTGCCAGTGACTGAAAGGAGTGGAGAGGGAGAGGAGTAGAGGAAGTAGAAAAAAATGAGGCTGCCCAAGTCTACTCGGAGCTCCTTCTGATCCAGTGAGGGGTTGGGTTCTGACCTCCTGACAGCAATACAGAGCCATTGAAACTTTTAAGAAATTCATCTCTGATATCAGATACTAACTCAGAAATGCTCTTTCTGGGGGTAGTGGGAACAGAAGTTGGAGGAAACATAATCTTGAGATCTGGAGGTCAGTTTGGAGGCATTTGCAAAATGTGAAAAATAATGATGGTAAATAGCAGCATGACAGTAAAAAACTGCAGTAGAATGAACTGGGATGGAGAGATTGGAGTAGATGTGGGGAAGAGACAGAGAAAAACAGAAAGGGTGATGGCCACATTTGTGGTTTTAAATAGAGACCAAAGAAATTAGTGTAAGTTGGGGAAAATGAAAAGTTGCGTATCTTCTGAACTGTAGTTTCTGCTTTAGATCTGTCTGAAGTTACGGCTACCAGAATCTTATACCTCCCCTCAACACTTTCATTAATTATTAGAAGATTCTGCATAGAGATTGGTTATTTGCACTAAAATTGAACTGTGCAAAATACAAAATGTCCTAAATTATCACAACCAGTAACTGTTGCTATCAATTGGTAAGAATGGGTCATGAAGTCTGAGTTTGTAGATCCTGCACCGACAGGTGTGACACTCATTGTATATCTCTATCCATTCATCCCCCTGACTACTGAGCAGTAGAGTAGCATGGAGGTAAGTGCTGTGCTGTGCTTAGTCACTCAGTTGTGTCCGACTCTTTGCAGTCCATGGACTGTAGTCCACCAGGCTTCTCTCTCCATGGGAATTGTCTAGGCAAGAATACTGGAGTGGGTTCTCATGCCCTCCTCCAGAGGATTTTCCCAAATTAGGGGTAAAACTCAGGTCTCCCACATTGCGAGTGGATTCTTCACCAGCTGAGCTAGCAGGATATCCCAAAGACTTGAAATTGTTGCAAATATAAGAAGCAACATAGGTGTACACTTCGATAGCTCAGATGGTAGATTGGAGGACAGTTACCTTGCTGAAGAAGTAATAAAAGAAGAAGCTAAAATGTGGGGAGGGAGAGACAGAGAGAACAACAGGAAGAGTTTCAGGAAGTGAAAATAATTTGCCAGTGACTGAAAGGAGTGGAGAGGGAGAGGAGTAGAGGAAGTAGAAAAAAATGAGGCTGCCCAAGTCTACTCGGAGCTCCTTCTGATCCAGTGAGGGGTTGGGTTCTGACCTCCTGACAGCAATACAGAGCCATTGAAACTTTTAAGAAATTCATCTCCGATATCAGATACTAACTCAGAAATGCTCTTTCTGGGGGTAGTGGGAACAGAAGTTGGAGGAAACATAATCTTGAGATCTGGAGGTCAGTTTGGAGGCATTTGCAAAATGTGAAAAATAATGATGGTAAATAGCAGCATGACAGTAAAAAACTGCAGTAGAATGAACTGGGATGGAGAGATTGGAGTAGATGTGGGGAAGAGACAGAGAAAAACAGAAAGGGTGATGGCCACATTTGTGGTTTTAAATAGAGACCAAAGAAATTAGTGTAAGTTGGGGAAAATGAAAAGTTGCGTATCTTCTGAACTGTAGTTTCTGCTTTAGATCTGTCTGAAGTTACGGCTACCAGAATCTTATACCTCCCCTCAACACTTTCATTAATTATTAGAAGATTCTGCATAGAGATTGGTTATTTGCACTAAAATTGAACTGTGCAAAATACAAAATGTCCTAAATTATCACAACCAGTAACTGTGATTGCTATCAATTAAGACCTCAAATTCTTCCTTCCTTAAAATTAATCTTGATCTTTTAGAAAGCATTTCTGAAGCAGTCCATTACATTTTATAAACTTATAAAATATTGATGTGTTACTAAAGCATTTCCTTTTAAATTATGCCTTTTAAGGAGTGATAACTTTATCTGATGCTTTGCGTTAATCAAATGGTATGTACATTTACATGTACAATATGCACATACATATATAGGTAACATCTTTTGCTTTCCAGAATTGCAAATTCAATATATTTACGCCAGTTTCAAACTTTTTATTCACTTTAGAAGTCCTCCTGCAAGACATAAAATCCCATTGTGCAATTTTTTTTTCTTACCAGACTGCAGGAGTGCAAAAGTATATACTGCTTCCTTCAAAAAATGGAATCATCCTTCACAGATGTAGATGTGTACTTGTTATGCCAAGATGAGACAGATGTGGTTCTATTCACTCAGAGACAGGTGCTACGGAAAAAGAGATAAAACATTTGTAGAAAGTGTAAGCAACTGCATCGCTGTTGCTAAATAAATAAACCCTCTGCCAAAAAACTTTATTTGCTTATTTCTCCTTCTTATGAATATTTATTTTAAGATTTGGTAGATCTAAGTTCTATACAGTTCTATTTTCCTGTATTGGTCAAAAATGTACAGCATGTACATATGTGTTTGAATATATTCCATAAGAATCAATGGCACAGGGGTAGGGACCAGGGATATACATTTGACTGATCTGGGAACATACATGTCTGTGAACAGCAAAACTCTGTAAAATCTTTAAAATAAAGAATTAATAAAAAAAAAGAATCAATGGCACAGACAGCCCCACATGGGATTGTAAAAGAATATTAATTAAAATAAAGCAAGCTTACTCCTGACACACACCCACAATCTGACACACTTAATGTCTGACAAGATAATGGGCACAGTTTTTATAAAAGAATCAGGTTAAAATGAGGCCCATGAAAGCACTAGCAGTTTGAAAAGGAAAACCTTCTTCAGATTATTTTTTCTGAGCAACATTTTGGTGAGCTGCAGACAGAGAACAGCACTGGGAGTAGGAGTCTGCAGCTGCTGGGCTATGGCAAAGATTTTAAATATTCGTATTAATTCTGACTCCAAAAGAAGGATAGGGGTGGGAATCAGCAGCTGGGAGAGGAAAAGTGAGTGGAAAAGATGATTTTGATTTTAAATGTATTTAATCATAATGCAAAGTGAAGCACGAAGGAGAGACATGTGCAGCTGGGCCAAGGAAGGCGGAGGGCTAAGCTGGAATACTGTCTTCCTTTGAAAAATGCAGCTTTGGGTTCACTGGGACCCAGGAAACTTGTGAATACACAGAGAGATTCTACAGCTTGAAGAGGCTATAAATAGAAAACTCTGCCTGCCCATGTTGACATTTTTAAAAAATGACAATAAGGATATTTAGTAACTGTGATTCCTCCCAAGATTGAAAAGGCAGCAGAAAACACAGGAAAGTGTTGGCTAGCTACAGAGTGCTCTAAGAAAGCAAACATCCTGATTACCAGATAGTTATCTCATATATAAAAGATTTGTATTATCATTCTTTAAGAATTAGGAAACTTAAAATACACTGACCATTAAAATTAGAGTGAATATAATGCACTTTTTTGGTTAGTGATATTGGAGGCAATTTAGGCCGTCTCAGAACCTCAGAGAATTATGTCAGAAATATAATTAGGACTTGGTCAATGCTTGTCAAACAAAAATCAAAATTAATTAATAAACAATCATTAACCTATATTTGAGATAAGGAAGTGCTAAACCAAGCCTGTTGTAATCTCTGCAAGCTATCTTGTTTATTGGTTTCATATTTTGTTTTTTGGCTTAGAAAATATAGTGTCAAGGAAAACACAATTGAACTTATTTTTTTTTGTATTCTGAGAAATGTTTGTTCAAAGTGTGAATTTCATGGTGCATTGATGATGTTTAAGATGCTATTTAAGAAATCCAAAATTGTGTACTGATGATGTCCACAATGGGAGAAAATGTTCATGGAAATAATCTTGGCTATGGGATCATTTTATTTTGATGTGAAAATGTAAGTTTGAAATAAATTTCCTATTGTCAAATAGAGGGAATCTTCATTTTGCTTAGGGCTTTTCACTGTTTTGAGATTTTTTTTTTTTAAATAAGAGATTTATTTTTAGTTCTTAGCCCTATTTCCATAATAAGACCCTGGATACAATATGTAGCTTATTGCTTACTGATCATGTCTTATTTCTTGTCAAATAAAAAAATTTAATTCAAGACAATGTTAAAAAATTGTTTCAACATTCACAGAATTACCAACATTTAGAAATAGGTACTCTCAGTGGTAGTGACAAGGTTTCAGCATGGGAGAAGTCTCTGTTTTTAAGTTAATGTCACTCATCAGGTGGGGGCTTTATCCATGCTTTTCAAAGCTTGACCAATGAATCCAACTTAATACAAATATTTCCCTCTGTAGAACAGTCAAAGCCTTAACTGGTCTAAATCCAACCAAGAGATTTTACTCTGTCCGGATGCCAGAAAACATACAAAAAACAATTATCAAGGGTATAAAATTCGTCTTTATATCCATCACGAGGCACTGAGTAGCAATGGGTATCATTGTTCAATGTCATTCTGTATGTTATTGAAAGCTCTCTAATTCTAAATATGCTATTTTATTTAAGAATTAGGAACTAAATTGAAAATAGAGATATAATGCACTTTTTTGGTTAGTGATATTGGAGGCAATTTAGGCCGTCTCAGAACCTCAGAGAATTATGTCAGAAATATAATTAGGACTTGGTCAATGCTTGTCAAACAAAAATCAAAATTAATTAATAAACAATCATTAACCTATATTTGAGATAAGGAAGTGCTAAACCAAGCCTGTTGTAATCTCTGCAAGCTATCTTGTTTATTGGTTTCATATTTTGTTTTTTGGCTTAGAAAATATAGTGTCAAGGAAAACACAATTGAACTTATTTTTTTTTGTATTCTGAGAAATGTTTGTTCAAAGTGTGAATTTCATGGTGCATTGATGATGTTTAAGATGCTATTTAAGAAATCCAAAATTGTGTACTGATGATGTCCACAATGGGAGAAAATGTTCATGGAAATAATCTTGGCTATGGGATCATTTTATTTTGATGTGAAAATGTAAGTTTGAAATAAATTTCCTATTGTCAAATAGAGGGAATCTTCATTTTGCTTAGGGCTTTTCACTGTTTTGAGATTTTTTTTAAATAAGAGATTTATTTTTAGTTCTTAGCCCTATTTCCATAATAAGACCCTGGATACAATATGTAGCTTATTGCTTACTGATCATGTCTTATTTCTTGTCAAATAAAAAAATTTAATTCAAGACAATGTTAAAAAATTGTTTCAACATTCACAGAATTACCAACATTTAGAAATAGGTACTCTCAGTGGTAGTGACAAGGTTTCAGCATGGGAGAAGTCTCTGTTTTTAAGTTAATGTCACTCATCAGGTGGGGGCTTTATCCATGCTTTTCAAAGCTTGACCAATGAATCCAACTTAATACAAATATTTCCCTCTGTAGAACAGTCAAAGCCTTAACTGGTCTAAATCCAACCAAGAGATTTTACTCTGTCCGGATGCCAGAAAACATACAAAAAACAATTATCAAGGGTATAAAATTCGTCTTTATATCCATCACGAGGCACTGAGTAGCAATGGGTATCATTGTTCAATGTCATTCTGTATGTTATTGAAAGCTCTCTAATTCTAAATATGCTATTTTATTTTATTTTTGACAATTTCTATCAATATAAGCCCTGAAATTAGGTTTTTTTTTTTTTTTTTGGCCTTTTAGTAAAGCTGGAAGAAGCAAGTATATAAAAAGTACTGTTACTTCCTTACATTTATATTTTGTACAACCCAGCATTGATTTGCTCCTTATTTAAGCAACATTTTCTTGATAAATTAAAAAAGCAGCAATAGCCATTACTGCAGGCTATATACAGCCTCTAATATCACTTAAGCATATTACAGAATATAATATCTGGTACTTAACGACTAACTTGCATATGAAAGCTCACATAATGTCTCATAAAACCCTTAAAATGGCTTCAGTTTAAGAGTCTCTTTAAAAAAAAAAACACCTTCAGGGAATATTGTAAATGAAGTAGCACTCCAGCCTTGGAAAAAAAATTCACACACTTGCAGAAATTTTTAATATAAATTGAACACATTAAAAATTAATTTTGCATGACCATTTCGCATTGCGGTGCCAATGCATAGTTAAGATAAGGCCTTAACTCTTCTTTGTTTAAAGTAACATGAAATCTCTTTGCTTTCTCTCTTTGCTTTCATCTGTACATAATTATTATTTTCATTAATCAGAAAATGGACCCCCATTTTCATATTTTGACAGCCTCAGCTGGAATTGACGGAAACCCTACCTGAGTCACCAGGGTAACTTAACCATAAACTTATAAGAAACTCATTAAAGAAAGGTGTGAGCTGACAAATTAACAAAGGCAATTTCTATCATCTTTTCCTTTTTTTAAACTGAGGGAAAAAGCTTACTCATCAGAAAAGTAGCTTTGCCCTGAGAAATAAACCTGAACTGGCTTTGCCCATCACTCTTCTCTTCCAAGACTCATGATTTGCCTTTCCTCACTTGGCTTCAACTGGATCAGTTGTCCCCTTAGATATGTGCTCTTTAGAACTACCTTTAGAGATATAACACGATGTATATTTTCTGTGAAGATATTTATTCTCTGATGGAAATAAAAATGGGAAAATCAATCAATTGCCCCTTTTTTAAATGTGCAGATTTTTTATTAGTCTCATGACCACAATTTTACAACAAAGAAATTCCCAAGGAGGGCATCAGTTGCAATAAGACAATGACAAATGTCTTTCTTCACGGAGAGCTGAGTTGCATAGATCTGACATGCTGTGGTTTTCTGCGATTCTGACACAAGTGGCAAGTGCATGATGCCAGTGGGAGCATGTGGGGTGTCATGGGGGTGATTCAAAGATTACATCTCAAGTGATCAATTTTAAAAAGGTGTGTATGGAGCTGACCTAAGAAAGTGCCCTTGACCTTGGGTCAAAGGTGCTATATAAATCTAGTAAACAAAGAAATAAACCCAGAACACATTTTCCTTAAAAAGAAGCTTGCATCCTATTCTTTCATTGTTTGAATCAAATACTTTACTATGCAAATCTGAAAAGCTGAAAGTAAAATGAGAATCCTCAGGCTTAGTTCAGAATCTATGGTTTAATTTACTGAGACGGGAATAGAAAGTTTTCGGTCAGGGGACAAATTTTACAAGAATATTTTCTCAGCTTTCTAAGGCTTCCAGAAGACCTTGTGAAATACTCCAAAATGTATTCCTTAGTTCATTCCTAGTTCTTGTATTCCATGTTAATGCAACTTATAAAACGACAGCAACAGGAAAGATTCCAAAGCTATTGAGGAGACACGCATTGCTGACTGACAAAAAAATAAAAAATTCATTAGTCTGTAGTGGTATCTTATCTTGAAAAAAAAAAAAAAAAAGATAGTCAAACTGTAGTGAAGACAATTGTTTGAAAGAATTGGAAATAACTTGCTGACACACACCCACACACACCTCTTCTAAGATCCTCACCAGCACAGTCATTATGTTACCCACCAAGCATCAGGTACTGTGGATTTGCTTCCAGAAATTTGCAGCCTTATTTTGTATTGAAATGTTTCCAATTAGATTTTAACCATTAGTTTACAACAAAGCAAAACACAGTGCTCTATAGTGTAATTACATTAATATGAGTACAGTTAAACTTATTTTATTTTTCCTTTTTACGAGAAGGATATGACAAGAGTAGACTATTTATGGTTCTGGGTAAAAACAGAGCAGTGAAAGATACCCAAGATATCCAGATAGATATGTGAAAGATACCAAGATACCTAGATAGATATGTGCAAAAGTAAGCCAAAGAATATATAGAAAACTATCTTTTTCTGTAGCTTCAGGAATTCTCAAAAGCAGTCATGTGAAATTAGTGTCTCTCTCATTCACTTTCTTCATTTCTCTCTTTGTCTCTCTTTCTCTCTCACACAATCAATAGCAATCTGTGAAGTTCAAACTAGAAAATCCATATAATATCTCTAGAGGATATATGTCAATAATCAGTCAGTACTAAAATGCTCAGCTGCTACTGGAAGTAATGAAGAGACAAGTATTTACATATTTAAACTAAAGGTAAATTTTTATTGAATTTTAGTTTATTTTAAAGTGTATAGCCCATAAGGAAGTCAATGAAAACAGATATTTAAATTCTAATTGGATGCCAACATTCAGAATAATGCCCTTTTTGTTGACAATTTTTTACAAATCTTTACAGAAATGTATTCCTTAGTTAAATTTTTTCCTGGGTTTCTTTTGTTTTTCTCATTTAGGCTTCCAGAAGACCTTGTGAAATACTCCAAAATGTATTCCTTAATTCATTCCTAGTTCTTGTATTCCATGTTAATGCAACTTATAAAACGACAGCAACAGGAAAGATTCCCAAGCTATTGAGGAGACACGCATTGCTGACGAAAAAAAAAAAAAAAAATTCATTAGTCTGTAGTGGTATCTTATCTTGAAAAAAAAAAAAAAAAGATAGTCAAACTGTAGTGAAGACAATTGTTTGAAAGAATTGGAAATAACTTGCTGACACACACCCACACACACCTCTTCTAAGATCCTCACCAGCACAGTCATTATGTTACCCACCAAGCATCAGGTACTGTGGATTTGCTTCCAGAAATTTGCAGCCTTATTTTGTATTGAAATGTTTCCAATTAGATTTTAACCATTAGTTTACAACAAAGCAAAACACAGTGCTCTATAGTGTAATTACATTAATATGAGTACAGTTAAACTTATTTTTTTTTTCCTTTTTACGAGAAGGATATGACAAGAGTAGACTATTTATGGTTCTGGGTAAAAACAGAGCAGTGAAAGATACCCAAGATATCCAGATAGATATGTGAAAGATACCAAGATACCTAGATAGATATGTGCAAAAGTAAGCCAAAGAATATATAGAAAACTATCTTTTTCTGTAGCTTCAGGAATTCTCAAAAGCAGTCATGTGAAATTAGTGTCTCTCTCATTCACTTTCTTCATTTCTCTCTTTGTCTCTCTTTCTCTCTCTCACACAATCAATAGCAATCTGTGAAGTTCAAACTAGAAAATCCATATAATATCTCTAGAGGATATATGTCAATAATCAGTCAGTACTAAAATGCTCAGCTGCTACTGGAAGTAATGAAGAGACAAGTATTTACATATTTAAACTAAAGGTAAATTTTTATTGAATTTTAGTTTATTTTAAAGTGTATAGCCCATAAGGAAGTCAATGAAAACAGATATTTAAATTCTAATTGGATGCCAACATTCAGAATAATCCAGTTTTCATATAAAGTTGAAGAAAATAAAGAGAAATCATTTAGAATTGTTTTTGATCTCATTAAAATAATTATAGGATATCTGTGAAACTAGCAAAGAAAACATGTGATCCTAAATCTCCTCCTCAGCCTGTAACTTCTAGGATCATGAGAACTAGGCAAAAATAATCATGTGATACTCATGATACATATCTTACCACATCTCTGGAAGCTTCTGTATATAGCCATGGACATATGTTTTATTGTAAAAAATATAATAAAATTTATTCAGTAGACATATTGGTATTAAAACAAAATTATAAGTTTTAGATAGAAAGACATGCACTCATTTTCTCCTGCCAGAGCACCAAAATTGCAATTCACTGTTGAACAACCATTGACAAGAAGACACTGGAACCTACTAAAAAAGATATCCCACATCAAGGACAAAGAACAAGTCACAACAAAACAGCAGATGGGAATAATTATGATAAATCAAATCCTATGTCTACCAGGTAGGTGACTCACAAGCTGGAGAATAATATTACCAAAGAAGTTCTCACACTGTTGTGAAGGTTCTAGGCCCCACATCAGGCTCCCCAGCCTGGGGATTTGGACAAAGAACTGGGAATCCCCAGGAACTCTGACTTTGAAGATCAGTGGAATTTAATTCCAGAGATTTCATTCATAAGACTAGGACAAAAAAAAGACACTTGAAGGGCACAAACACAATCTTGTGCACCCTAGGACCCAGGGGAATGGAGCAGTGATCCCACAAGGGATTGAGCAAGACCTACCTGTGAGTGTCTGAGGGTTTCCTACAGAGATGTGAGTCAGCAGGAACCTGCCACAGGGAGGGGGCACTTACAACAACAATACTGGAAATTGTGTCATGGCATAAGCTCTCTTGGAGGTCACCACTAGCCCTACTATATTAGCACATAGATTTCAGGACTGCGTTGCCTTAGACCAAACAACCAACAGGAATCGAGCACAGCCCTACCTATCAGTAGATAATTGGATTAAAATTTGCCCATCATAGCAAGACCCAGTTTCCCCCACAGCCAGTGCCACCCATCAGGAAACTTGCACAAGCCTCTTATTCACACCAGAAGGCAGACAGAAGAAAAAAGAGCTACAATCCTATCAGCCTCCAAAACTAATACCACAATCATAGAAAGCTACCAAATTGAAAAGATATAGGATTATGTCCCAGATGGGGAATCAAATACAGAGAACAAGATAAATCATCAGAAAAACAACTAAATGAAGTAGAGATAGGCAACCACCTAGGAAAAAAAATTTAGAAAAATTATAATGACCATGATGCGGGATGTTAGAAACAGAATGCAGATGATGCAAGAAATGTTTTCCAAATACCTAGAAGAATTAAACAACAAACAAACAGATAAAAAATACACTAGAAGAAATCAATAGCAGAATAACTGAGGCAGAAGAGCAAATAAGTGACCTGGAAGACAAAATGGTAGAAATCAATACTGCAAAACAAAATATAGATAAAATAATGAAAAGAAATGAACACAAATTAAGAGATTTCTGGGACATTAACTGTATCAATATTCACATTATAGGAGTCCAAAAAACAATGGGAATAATTATGATAAATCAAATCCTATGTCTACCAGGTAGGTGACTCACAAGCTGGAGAATAATATTACCAAAGAAGTTCTCACACTGTTGTGAAGGTTCTAGGCCCCACATCAGGCTCCCCAGCCTGGGGATTTGGACAAAGAACTGGGAATCCCCAGGAACTCTGACTTTGAAGATCAGTGGAATTTAATTCCAGAGATTTCATTCATAAGACTAGGACAAAAAAAAGACACTTGAAGGGCACAAACACAATCTTGTGCACCCTAGGACCCGGGGGCATGGAGCAGTGATCCCACAAGGGATTGAGCAAGACCTACCTGTGAGTGTCTGAGGGTTTCCTACAGAGATGTGAGTCAGCAGGAACCTGCCACAGGGAGGGGGCACTTACAACAACAATACTGGAAATTGTGTCATGGCATAAGCTCTCTTGGAGGTCACCACTAGCCCTACTATATTAGCACATAGATTTCAGGACTGCGTTGCCTTAGACCAAACAACCAACAGGAATCGAGCACAGCCCTACCTATCAGTAGATAATTGGATTAAAATTTGCCCATCATAGCAAGACCCAGTTTCCCCCACAGCCAGTGCCACCCATCAGGAAACTTGCACAAGCCTCTTATTCACACCAGAAGGCAGACAGAAGAAAAAAGAGCTACAATCCTATCAGCCTCCAAAACTAATACCACAATCATAGAAAGCTACCAAATTGAAAAGATATAGGATTATGTCCCAGATGGGGAATCAAATACAGAGAACAAGATAAATCATCAGAAAAACAACTAAATGAAGTAGAGATAGGCAACCTCCTAGGAAAAAAATTCAGAAAAATTATAATGACCATGATGCGGGATGTTAGAAACAGAATGCAGATGATGCAAGAAATGTTTTCCAAATACCTAGAAGAATTAAACAACAAACAAACAGATAAAAAATACACTAGAAGAAATCAATAGCAGAATAACTGAGGCAGAAGAGCAAATAAGTGACCTGGAAGACAAAATGGTAGAAATCAATACTGCAAAACAAAATATAGATAAAATAATGAAAAGAAATGAACACAAATTAAGAGATTTCTGGGACATTAACTGTATCAATATTCACATTATAGGAGTCCCAAAAGGAGAAGAAAGATAGAACGGGCCTGAGAAAATATTTGAAGAGATAATAGCTGAAAACGGCCCTAACATGGAAAAGGAAATAGTCAACCATGCCCAGGAAGCACAGAGAGACCATGGAAGCATAAATCTAATGAGGAACGTACCGAGAAATATGGTAGTCAAACTGACAAAAATTAAAGACAAAGATAAATCATTAAAAGCAACAAGGAGAAGTGTGCCCAGAGGACAGAGGACGGTGCTCAGTGCGAAGGTCCCGCTGGGTTGCCTGGCCTCAGGTGAGCTGAGACACCACTGGCGGGATCATGCGGAGCAGAATAGGGTAATCTGCCATGGGTTGCCACCCAGGGACCTGGCTCAAGCTGGATGGGGAGGTGCGCCAGGAGAGAGGGCTGGGAAGTGTGCCCGGAGGACAGAACGCAGCGCTCAGTGTGGAAATCCCACCAGGTCGCTAAGCGCCAGGTGAGTTGAGACACTGCTAGCCTGGGCTTGCGGAAAGGAACCTGGAAATCCCCTGAGGGTTGCTACCCAGGGTCCTGGCTCAAGCCAGATAGGGAATCTCACACCCGCATTTGGGGCTTGGAAGTGCGCGCGCACCAGCAGCCTGTCCCAAGGGCAGATATTTTCTAACATAGTAGAAAAATGGAAACCTGGAGAAGAGCAGGAATTGGAAGCTACCAGTGGTGCGCAGTGGACTGGGGGCCCCCTCTAGCACGGGACCATGCACGCGGCCCCCGCATGATGAACTGGCAACAGCCCACTGCCCCAACCAGCGCCTGAGCTCACAGCAAGGCCTTTGTTTTGCTGAAAACAAAAACAGAAACCGTAGCAACTGGATATGCAAGGGAAAGACTGTGTCATCAGGACAACATCATCAAGAGCAAACAAGTGGAAGGTCCACACGTAGATGAGAAGATAAAAAACAGGGACAGTATTTAACTTTTTTGTTTGTTTGCTCTGTTTTGTTTTGTTTATTTGCTTGTTTGGTTTGGTTTGTTTTTTATCTCTTCTTATTAATTTTTTTCTCTTTTTTAGTTTTTAATTTTTTTTAATTTTATTTTTTTTTAACTTTCAATTTTCTTTCCTTTTTGCCACTGCTTCCTCCCTCTATGTTCTAAATGTAAAATATTTTTCTATCTACTACTATCCTCTATATACATATTTTCTATCTTCCTGTTTCTACTATTCTCTTCCAGCTGCACCAAACTCTACAACACACTAATCTTTGTTACCTAACCCTACAAAATCCTTGCAACAAGAATCTATTCCTTCTCATTACCCATACACTCTCTTCCTCCTCACCTCCAACATATGTCTTAGTTAAAAAAAGCTTTAATTATAATATTCTCAGCCGGGACCTTGCTCTGGATCTATTTTTCAAGGCAGTATTTTAATTAATTTAGAGCTTAATGTTCAGGTGCTTTCTTTGATTGCGCCGTTTTCCAGAAAATTTTCCTATGCTTTATCCCTGTAGGACTGTTCAGCTGTGGTTATTGATGTGTACGTATGTATATTTTTCCACTATGTTAGAAAATATCTGCATGATTCTATGACTGTCATCCATCAGGGATGCACCTCTTGTTCCTCACATGCTTGTATTTGAACTAATACCACTGAACACCATAGAAAACCAGACATAGAGCCTACACCCCCTGGCCAGACATCAAACCAAGGATCCTTGGAGTGGAAGCCCTGAATAAAAGACCCCAACTATCAAAGAACATACAATACTAGAGATTATTCATCTGCAAACATGACCTACCACCACACAAGACACAACCACTGAACCCTCTACAAGGATAGAAACCCAAAGGAAGGGAGAATTCAACCACAAAACTGGGTGGGAAAAGAATTACACACACAGACACACACACAAAAAAACAAACATTAATATAATAATGAAAAGACAGAGACACACTACACAAATGAAGGAACAAATTAGAGAAACACAACTACAAATGACAGAAGAGGAGATAGACAAATTATCTGAAAGAGAATTCAGAAGAGTGATACTAGCAGGGATTCAAAACACCGAAAACAGAATATTAGAGGAAAATAGTGCACTGAGAAGAGACATGCAAGAAATGGAAAATAAGCAAATAGAGACCACCAACTCAATTGCTGAACTCAAAAATACTATTGCAGGTCTCAATAGTAGAGTATCAGAGGCAGAAGAACACATGAGTGAGCTGGAAGACAGAATGGTGGAAATTACTGCTGAAGAACAGAACAAAGCCCAAAGAATTAAAAGAATTGAGGATTGCAACAAAGACCTATGGGACAATATCAAACATACCAACATTAGAATTATAGGAGTCCCAGAAGAAGAAGAGGGGAAGAAAGTCTATGAAAAAATTCTTGAAGAGGTTATACTTGAAACGTCCCCAGCATGGGAAAGGAAATAGTCAACCAAGTCCAAAAAGCACAAAGAGCTCCATACAGTATAACCCCTAGAAGAAATACACCAAGACACATTCTAATCAAACTAACAAAGACAAAATATAAAGACAGAATATTTACAGCAGATAGGAACAAACAACAAATAAAAAATAAAGGAAAGCCCATATGTTTAAGTGCTGATCTTTCAACAGAAACCCTGCAGGCCAGAAGAGAATGGCAAGACACATTTAAGCAGCTAAAAGAGAATAACCTCCAACCAAGAATTCTCTACCCAGTGAAGATCACATTTAGAATTGATAGAGAAATCAAAAGCTTCACAGACAAACAAAAGCTAAAAGAATTCTGTACCACAAAACCAGCCCTACAACAAGTGTTGAGGGCCTGATATAACCAATAAATACAAGAGTAGGAGAAATCCTACAAATCAAACCCCAAACATCTCAGAAGATGACAATAGGAACATTTGTATCAATAATTACTTTGAATGTAAATGGACTAAAGACTCCAACGAAAAGACACAGGCTGGCTGAATGGATTCAGAAGCAAGACCCATATATATGCTCTCCCACTTCAGATCTAGAGACACTCATAGACTGAAAGTGAGAAGAAGGAAAAAGATTTTCCATGCAAATGGAAATCAAAAGAAAGCTGGGGTAGCAATCCTCATACCAGACAAAACAGACTTTAAAAGAAATAAGATTATAAGAGACAAGGCAAATAGTAAAACCAACCCTATTAGAGGAAAATAGTGCACTGAGAAGAGACATGCAAGAAATGGAAAATAAGCAAATAGAGACCACCAACTCAATTGCTGAACTCAAAAATACTATTGCAGGTCTCAATAGTAGAGTATCAGAGGCAGAAGAACACATGAGTGAGCTGGAAGACAGAACGGTGGAAATTACTGCTGAAGAACAGAACAAAGCCCAAAGAATTAAAAGAATTGAGGATTGCAACAAAGACCTATGGGACAATATCAAAGATACCAACATTAGAATTATAGGAGTCCCAGAAGAAGAAGAGGGGAAGAAAGTCTATGAAAAAATTCTTGAAGAGGTTATACTTGAAACGTCCCCAGCATGGGAAAGGAAATAGTCAACCAAGTCCAAAAAGCACAAAGAGCTCCATACAGTATAACCCCTAGAAGAAATACACCAAGACACATTCTAATCAAACTAACAAAGACAAAATATAAAGACAGAATATTTACAGCAGATAGGAACAAACAACAAATAAAAAATAAAGGAAAGCCCATATGTTTAAGTGCTGATCTTTCAACAGAAACCCTGCAGGCCAGAAGAGAATGGCAAGACACATTTAAGCAGCTAAAAGAGAATAACCTCCAACCAAGAATTCTCTACCCAGTGAAGATCACATTTAGAATTGATAGAGAAATCAAAAGCTTCACAGACAAACAAAAGCTAAAAGAATTCTGTACCACAAAACCAGCCCTACAACAAGTGTTGAGGGCCTGATATAACCAATAAATACAAGAGTAGGAGAAATCCTACAAATCAAACCCCAAACATCTCAGAAGATGACAATAGGAACATTTGTATCAATAATTACTTTGAATGTAAATGGACTAAAGACTCCAACGAAAAGACACAGGCTGGCTGAATGGATTCAGAAGCAAGACCCATATATATGCTCTCCCACTTCAGATCTAGAGACACTCATAGACTGAAAGTGAGAAGAAGGAAAAAGATTTTCCATGCAAATGGAAATCAAAAGAAAGCTGGGGTAGCAATCCTCATACCAGACAAAACAGACTTTAAAAGAAATAAGATTATAAGAGACAAGGCAGGTCACTACATCATGATCAAGGGATCTATCCAAGAGCAAGACATAACAATCATGAATATCTGTGCACCCAACACAGGTGCTCCTCAATAAATAAGACAAATACTTTCAGACATAAAAGAAGAAATCAACAATAGCACAATAATAGTAGGAGACTTTAACACTCCTCTCACTCCAATAGACAGATCATCCAAACAGAAAATTAATAAAGAAACACAGGCCTTAAATGCCACACTAGAAGAGATGGATCTCATGGATATCTTTAGGACCTTCCATCCAAAAGCAGAAAAATACACTTCCTTCTCAAGTGCTCACGGAACATTCTCCAGGATAGACCACATCTTGGGCCACAAATCAAACCTCAGTCAATTCAAGAAAACGGAAATGATATCAACCATCTTCTCGGATCACAATGCAATGAGACTAGAGATCAACTTCAGGAGAAAAATCGCTAAAAACACAAACACATGGAGATCAAACAACACATACCTAAAAAACAAACTGATTACCAAGCAAATCAAATGAGAAATAAAGAAATTCCTAGAAGTAAATGACAATGAACACACAACAGTGCAAAACCTATTGGATACCGCAAATGCAGTTCTAAGAAGGAAATTTATAGCAATACAATCCCACCTCAAGAAACTAGGAAAATATCAAGCAGACGACCTAACCCTACACTTAAAACAACTGGAGAAAGAAGAACAAAAAATACCCCAAAGTCAGCAGAAGTAGGGGTATCATAAAGATCAGATCTGAAATAAATGAAAAAGAAATGAAAGAAACAAGAGTAAACATAAACAAAATGAGAAGTTGATTCTCGAAAAGGTAAACAAAATTGAGAAGCCACTGGCCAGATTCATCAAGAAAAACGGCGAAAAGGACCAGATCAACAAAATCAAAAATGAAAAAGGAGAGATTACAACAGATAATGCAGAAATCTAAAGGATTATAACAGATTTTTATGAACAACTATATGGCAACAAACTGGACAACCTGGAAGAAATGGACATCTTCTTGGAGAAGATTAGTCTCCCAAGACTGAACCAGGAAGAAATAGAAACTATGAACAACCCAATCACAAGCTCAGAAATTGACTTTGTGATCAAAAACCTATCCAAAAATAAAAGCTCAGGGCCAGATGGCTTCACAGCTGAATTCTACCAAACATTGAAAGAAGAGCTAATGCCTGTCCTTCTAAAACTCTTTCAAAAAATTGCACAGGAAGGAAAACTTCCAAACACATTCTATGAGGGCACCATCACCCTGGTACCTAAGCGAGGCAAAGACAACACAAAAAAATAAAATCATAGGCCAATTTCACTGATGAATTTGGATGCCAAAATCCTAGCAAAGAGAATTCAACAACACATCAAAAAACTCATACATCATGATCAAGTCAGGCTCATCCCAGGCATGCAGGGATTTTTCAATATCCATAAATCAAACAATGGGATATGCCATATCAACAAATTGAGAGACAAAAATCACATGATAATCTCAATAGATGCATCCATTTATGATAAAAACTCTTCAGAAAATGGGCATAGAAGGAACCTATCTCAATACAGTGAAAGCCATATATAAGAAGCCCATAGCGAACGCTATTCTCAGTTTTGAGAAACTGAAAGCATTCTCTCTTAAATCAGGAACAAAACAAGGGTGTCCACTCTCGCCACTGTTACTCAACATAGTCCTGGAAGTTCTAGCAACAGTAGTAAGAGAAGACAAACCAATAAAAGGAATCCAGACTGGAAAAGAAGAAGCAAAACCCTCTCTATTTGCACACAACATGGTATGACATATAGAAAACCCCAAAGACACTATTAGAAAACTACTAGAGTTAAACAACAAATTCAGCACAGTCATGGGATACAAAATCAATACATCAAAATCACTGGAAATCCTACATACAATGAAAAATCAGAAAATGAGTTCAAAGATGCAATCCCCTTCACCATTGCAAACAATGAATAAAATATCCAGGAATAAACCTACCCAAAGAAACAAAAGAACTGTACACAGAACATTGCAGAACACTAATGAAAGAAATTAAAGAAGACTTAAACAAATGGAGAGATATTCCATGTTCCTGGGTCGGAAGAATCAATACTGTGAAAATGACCATACTACCAAATATCATCTACAATTTCAATGTGATCCCTATCAAACTACCAATGACATTCATCACAGAACTAGACCAAAGAATAACACAGTTCATATGGAAACACAAAAGACCTTGCATTGCCAAGGCAATCCTGAGAAAAAAAAATGGAGTTGGAGGGATCAGTCTCCCTAACTTCAGACTATACTATAAACAACAGTCATCAAGACAGTATGGTACTGGAACAAAAACAGAAATATAGATCAATGGAACAAGATAGAGAATCCAGAGATAGGCCCAAGTACCTATAGACACCTTATTTCTGACATAAGAGGCAAAAATAGAAAATGGGACAAAGACAGCCTCTTCAGCTAATGGTGCTGTGATAATTGGACAGCTACATACAGAAAAATGAAGTTGGAACATTCCCTGACACCATACACAAAGATCAACTCAAAATGAATTTAAAGACTTAAATGGAAGACCAGAAATCATCAAACTGTTAGAGAAGTATATAGGCAAAACACTCAAGAGGATAAACCAAAGCAAGATCTTCCATGACCCACCTACTTGAATAGCGGGACTAAAAAGAAAAATGAACATGTGAGACCTAATGAAACTTAAAAGCTTTTGTACAGCAAAATAAACTACAAAAAGGCTGAAAAGACAGCCCACAGAATGTGAGAAAATCATAACAAATGACATAACAGGCAAAGAATTAATTTCCAAAATCTACGAGCTACTTAGACAACTGAGCGCTGGAAAAGTGAACAACCCAATCAAAAAATGGGAAAAAGACCTAAGGAGACATCTCACAAAAGAGGACATACAGATGGCCCAAAAGCACATGAAACAATGCTAAACCTCACCTATTATTAGAGAAATGCAAATCAAAACTGCAATGAGATATCACCTTACACCCGTCAGAATGATCATCATCAACAAATCGACAGACAATAAATGCTGGAATAAACCTACCCAAAGAAACAAAAGAACTGTACACAGAACATTGCAGAACACTAATGAAAGAAATTAAAGAAGACTTAAACAAATGGAGAGATATTCCATGTTCCTGGGTCGGAAGAATCAATACTGTGAAAATGACCATACTACCAAATATCATCTACAATTTCAATGTGATCCCTATCAAACTACCAATGACATTCATCACAGAACTAGACCAAAGAATAACACAGTTCATATGGAAACACAAAAGACCTTGCATTGCCAAGGCAATCCTGAGAAAAAAAAATGGAGTTGGAGGGATCAGTCTCCCTAACTTCAGACTATACTATAAACAACAGTCATCAAGACAGTATGGTACTGGAACAAAAACAGAAATATAGATCAATGGAACAAGATAGAGAATCCAGAGATAGGCCCAAGTACCTATGGACACCTTATTTCTGACATAAGAGGCAAAAATAGAAAATGGGACAAAGACAGCCTCTTCAGCTAATGGTGCTGTGATAATTGGACAGCTACATACAGAAAAATGAAGTTGGAACATTCCCTGACACCATACACAAAGATCAACTCAAAATGAATTTAAAGACTTAAATGGAAGACCAGAAATCATCAAACTGTTAGAGAAGTATATAGGCAAAACACTCAAGAGGATAAACCAAAGCAAGATCTTCCATGACCCACCTACTTGAATAGCGGGACTAAAAAGAAAAATGAACATGTGAGACCTAATGAAACTTAAAAGCTTTTGTACAGCAAAATAAACTACAAAAAGGCTGAAAAGACAGCCCACAGAATGTGAGAAAATCATAACAAATGACATAACAGGCAAAGAATTAATTTCCAAAATCTACGAGCTACTTAGACAACTGAGCGCTGGAAAAGTGAACAACCCAATCAAAAAATGGGAAAAAGACCTAAGGAGACATCTCACAAAAGAGGACATACAGATGGCCCAAAAGCACATGAAACAATGCTAAACCTCACCTATTATTAGAGAAATGCAAATCAAAACTGCAATGAGATATCACCTTACACCCGTCAGAATGATCATCATCAACAAATCGACAGACAATAAATGCTGGAGAGGGTGCAGAGAAAAGCGAATCCTTTTGCATTGCTGGTGGGAATGTAAGTTGATACAGCCTCTATGGAAGACAGTCTGGAGATTCCTTAAAAAACTAAAAATAGAAGCACAATATGACACAGCAATCCCTCTATTATTCTCATACCCTGATGAAATCAAAACTGAAAGAAGCACCTGTACCCCAATGTTCATTTCAGCTCTCTATACAGAAGCTAGAACATGGAAGCAACCTAGATGTCCATTGATGAATGAATGGATAAAAAAACTATGGTACATATATACAATGGAGTACTTCTTGGTGGAAGGATCTAGAATCTACTATAAAAATGAAGTAAGTCAAAAAGAGAAAGACAAATACAGTATACTAACATATATATATGGAATCTAGTAAGAGGGCAGTGATATCATATGCAGTGAAGCAATGGAAAAACAGACATAGAGAACAGACACATGGACATTGTGGGGCATGAACAGTGGGTGGGAGGCATAGAGGGAGTAACATGGAAACCTATACTATCATATGTGAAAAAATAGCTATTGTCATTGCCCTGTGGCAATAGGAAATCCTGCAGTGGGGCTGTGTGATGCCCTGGAGGGTTGGAAGGTGGGAACTGGGAAGAGGGAGGGGACCAGGGACACGTATATTACTGATCTGGGAACATGTATGTCTGTGAACAACAAAATTCTGTAAAAATTTAAACAAACAAACAAAAAAACACACTATAAAACCTCAATAATCAAAAAAAAATAAAGCTTTTGCATAAGTTTATCATTTCCTAATGATGAATGAACAAAACAAATAGACCACCCACAAACTGGGAGAAAATATTTGCAAATGATGTGACTGATGAGGAATTAGTCTCCAAATTTTACAAATAGGCTATGACACTTAAAGCATCAAAACAAATAACTCACTCAAATAAACGAGTAAACAAAAAACAAGAAACAAAAAAACAAAAGAAAAAAACAACTCAGTCAAATAATAGGCAGAAAACCTGAATAGACATTTCTCTAAAGAGGACATACAGATGGCCAACAGGCACACGAAAAGATGTTCAAAATTGGTAGTTAGTTATTAGAGAAATGCAAATTAAAAGTACAGTGAGGGCTTCCCTGGTGGTCCAGTGGGTAAGGACACCGCCTTGCAGTGCAAGGGGCGCCGGTTCGATCCCTGGCCTGGGAAGATCCCACGTGCCGTGGAGCGGCTGGACCGATGTGTCCAATTACCAAGCCAGAGCTCTGGAGCGCGAGCGCCCGGAGCCGGCACTCTGCGACAACAGAGGCCACCATGATGGGAGGCCCACATAAGCCAAAGAACAAAGATGGATGAAAATAAACAAATGAAGGACCAATAGAAGTGGCCCGCCTGCTCCCCTCCCTCCCCACCCCACCCCACCAAAATAAATAAATAAATAAATCTTAAAAAACAAAAAAAGTACAGTGAGATACCACATCACGCTAGTTAGAATGGGAATCAACAAAAAATCCACAAACATCAAATACTGGAGAGGGTGTGGAGAGAAGGTAACCCTCCATCACTGTTGGTGGGAATGTCAATTGCTACAGCTTCTATGGAGAACTGTATAGAGGTTTCTTAAAAAAACTAAACATGGAGCTACCATATGACCCTGCAATCTCACTCTTAGACATATATCCATATGACCCTGAAATCCCACTCCTGGACATATGTGCAGAGAAAAACAGGGCCCGAAGAATTACATGTACTCCAATGTTCATTGCAGCTTGGTTTACAATGGCCAAAATATGGAAACAACTTAAATGTTCATTGACAGAGGAATAGATAAAGAAGATGTGGAGTATATACATACACACAGACACACACACACATATAAGAATATATATATATATATGAATTCATGTGTACTTATATATATGAATATGTAGATTCAAATACATATATATGAATTCATACATGTATATATATATATGAATATTGCTCAGCCATTACAAGGAATGAAATAATCCAATTTTCAGTAACATGGATAGATGTAGAGAGTGTCATGCTGAGTGAAATAAGTCAGACAGAGAAGGAGAAATAGAATATGACATTCCTTTTATGCAGGTTCTAAAAAGAAATGATATAAATGAAATTATTTACAAAACAGAAAGAGATGCATAGACATTGAAAATGAACTCATCATTGCAGAGGGGAAAGGATAGTTAAAGACTTTGAAAATGTCATATACACATAGCTATATTTAAAATGGATAACCAACAAAAATCTATTGTATAGCACTTGGAACTTTGCTCAATCTTATGTGCTAGCCTGGATGGGAAAAGAGCACGGTTGAAAATGTATACATGTATATGCATGGCTGAGTTCCCTCACTGTTCACCTGAATTTATCACAACATTGTTAATCCTAAAATTATTTTTGTTTTTAATAATGCATTAAAACATTTTAAAAAATGTAATTATAAGAATTAAAGTGACATATCTATACAGATGTTATAATATGTCCAGAGTTGTGCTCTCTTCAAACAAAACATGACATCTAGTCATTTTCTTCCTGATGAAGTGTATTCTTGTGTATCTCTTCAAAATTGTGAAGAGACCAGACCCAATTAGACCAGACCCAATTCAATATAGAAGAAGGTTGGGAAGAAGTGATAGAAATAAATACATGGAGATTATGTTGTAAATCTCTCCCTACAACATTTTTCTATGATTAATGATTGATAGAAAGGATTTATGGGCTTAGAATGTGACCTTAGTTTGAAATAGGGTCATTGTAGATGTCATTACTTAGGATTCAGTCATACTGTAGCACAGTGGGTCCCTAATCCAATACAATGAATGTCTTTATCAGTTCAATTCAGTTCAGTCATGTCCAACTCTTTGTGATCCTATGGACTGCAGCATGCCAGGCTTCCCTGTCCTTCACCGTCCCAAGAGCTTGCTTCAGCTTATGTCCATTGACTCATTAATGCCATCATACCATCTCATCCTCTGTGATCCCCTTCTCTTTTTGCCTTCTATTTTTTCCCAACACCAGGCTCTTTTCCAATGAGTTGTCTCTTCACATCTGGTGGCCAAAGTATTGGAGCCTCAGCTTGTACATATGTCTATATAAATAGGGGCAATGGCCTTATAAATAGGAATGTCCTTATAAATAGGGGAAATTGGAGCACGCACACAGAATATCATGTGAATATTAAGACAGAGATAGAAGTGATATGGGTACAAGTCAAGGAATCTCAACGGTTGCCATCAAGTGACAAGAAGCTGGGGGATGGTCACAGAACAGATTCTTCCTCACAGCCCCAAAAGGAACCTTGATTTCTGACGTCTAGGGCCCCAGACTGTGACATGACACATTCCTGTTGTTTAAGCCACTGAGTTTGTAGTACTTTGTCACAGAGGCTGTAGAAAACTAATACAGGTGGTTCCACCATTATGGGTTTCTGGTTCCGCCTTCCAGGGAGACATAAATATAATAATAGAGCATAAAGGCAAATTAGGGCTTTATAAAGGATGTTCTACCCCATAAGCGTGTGAGAGGTAAGTGTAAACAGTGTAGTAGATATCCAAAAGAGTAATTTAAGAAAACTAACTTGGGCTAGGGGAAGACAACAACCATATGATAATAGGATAAAAATCAGAAAATGAAATGTTGGGAATATTGTTTCCTTGTTTGTCTGACTACATTTCTCAGGGCTTTTGTTAATATAAGGTAAAAGAGTACCTATATACACCAGAAGTAGAAATCCAAGTTTTTCATCTGGGAAGGACAGAGTTTATGCTTGAGTGTTTAAATGACTGAGTGAATGAACAAACAATATTCAACAAAACTTCAATGAGGAGCTAAACCTTTAGGTGTGATTTGTCATGAATGGGTAAGAAATCATTTTACATAAGGCCAAATCAAAGTAAAAATAACATTTTCTCCAAACATAGTAATTGTCGTAAATTTCTGAATAGGACGAATAGAAAAATATAAAAGTCAAAGAAAAATTTCACAACCTCTGGGTTCAGGCAGTACTATAATATTATACCAAGGATAAAACATGTTATCAAAGTTCACAGTATACTGTGGCCTAATTGTATACTATTAATTATGTTAAATTTTCATAAAATATAATAATAATGAATCAAATTTTGTAATACTGAATTATTTTAAATCTTGGAAAGATTCCCTGTACTAGTATAATATAAGGCAGAGAGGATTTGTAAAATGTAGGAATTCTGTGGAAGAAGAATGTTTGTCACACCAGGCAGGATAGCAATCTCTGGTTTCCCTTCCAAGTCTTAACTTTCTTTGAATTTTTTATAAGGCAATTTATTTATATGTGATACAGTCACATGCACACACATACTTAGGTATCCATCTGTTTGGATATAGGCAATAGGTCCAAATAGACAGTCATCTGTTGAAAACAAAAAGATTCTGTTCGGGACCACTCCAGGGTGCTCTCCTTATCCCAAGAGGCCTTCTAAGGAAAAAGAAAATTGAGTTATTTCTCTTCTTACTCTAATAAACCATGGGAAAAGACTACACATAGTTATTAACAGGACCAACTTTCCATTTCCCTTCTTGCCTTCCTCCTTTAAGGTCATTAGAGATAAAGGAAAGCAAAATAAATCAACATTTCTCTTTAATTATTTAGTGGGCTATAAGAAGCTCCTTGAAGAGAAGTATTATAAGTGAGTTGAGGTGGAATAGAATTCATGATTTAGATAGCTGTTTCCACTGATTTGAGTGTGTCATGCTCCATCCTCTATGAGACTATGAAGGAAATTTAATCATAGAGACAAACCAGGAAGCAGCTATAGTACCTCCATGCAGCATAAAACATTCATATACTATAAATAAATGATATATGGTATAAATATGATTGCTTAGTAACTAATGGCTTACACTCAGGTTTAGTCTATGACCTATATAAAATATGTCTGTCATCTCATGATAAACACACACACAACAGTATTTCCTTGCTTTAAAACTTAAAAAGTACATGGTCATTAAGCAGAGGCATCAAAATAAAGTTCAGCAAATTTCCTCAAAGTAAAATAACATTTTCTCCAAACATAGTAATTGTCGTAAATTTCTGAATAGGACGAATAGAAAAATATAAAAGTCAAAGAAAAATTTCACAACCTCTGGGTTCAGGCAGTACTATAATATTATACCAAGGATAAAACATGTTATCAAAGTTCACAGTATACTGTGGCCTAATTGTATACTATTAATTATGTTAAATTTTCATAAAATATAATAATAATGAATCAAATTTTGTAATACTGAATTATTTTAAATCTTGGAAAGATTCCCTGTACTAGTATAATATAAGGCAGAGAGGATTTGTAAAATGTAGGAATTCTGTGGAAGAAGAATGTTTGTCACACCAGGCAGGATAGCAATCTCTGGTTTCCCTTCCAAGTCTTAACTTTCTTTGAATTTTTTATAAGGCAATTTATTTATATGTGATACAGTCACATGCACACACATACTTAGGTATCCATCTGTTTGGATATAGGCAATAGGTCCAAATAGACAGTCATCTGTTGAAAACAAAAAGATTCTGTTCGGGACCACTCCAGGGTGCTCTCCTTATCCCAAGAGGCCTTCTAAGGAAAAAGAAAATTGAGTTATTTCTCTTCTTACTCTAATAAACCATGGGAAAAGACTACACATAGTTATTAACAGGACCAACTTTCCATTTCCCTTCTTGCCTTCCTCCTTTAAGGTCATTAGAGATAAAGGAAAGCAAAATAAATCAACATTTCTCTTTAATTATTTAGTGGGCTATAAGAAGCTCCTTGAAGAGAAGTATTATAAGTGAGTTGAGGTGGAATAGAATTCATGATTTAGATAGCTGTTTCCACTGATTTGAGTGTGTCATGCTCCATCCTCTATGAGACTATGAAGGAAATTTAATCATAGAGACAAACCAGGAAGCAGCTATAGTACCTCCATGCAGCATAAAACATTCATATACTATAAATAAATGATATATGGTATAAATATGATTGCTTAGTAACTAATGGCTTACACTCAGGTTTAGTCTATGACCTATATAAAATATGTCTGTCATCTCATGATAAACACACACACAACAGTATTTCCTTGCTTTAAAACTTAAAAAGTACATGGTCATTAAGCAGAGGCATCAAAATAAAGTTCAGACAAAAGCCAGAAAAATCTCATTCTACCTCAGATTTTACTTGGATTAAAATAGCGCATCTAGGGCTTTCCCTGGCGGTCCAGTGGGTAAGGACAACGCCTTGCAGTGCAAGGGGTGCCAGTTCCATCCCTGGCCTGGGTAGATCCCACGTGCCATGGAGCAGCTGGACTGATGTGTCCAATTACCCAGCCGGAGCTCTAGGGCGCATGCGCCCAGAGCCAGTGCTCTGTGACGACAGAGGCCACCGCGATGGGAGGCCCACAGGAGCCAAAGAACAAAGACAAATGAAAATAGAGGAATGAACGACCAATAGAAGTGACCCGCGTGGCCCCCCCATCCCCACCCCACTCCCCAAAAAGATAAATTAAAAAAAAAAATAGTGCACCTATACCTATAAATATACACTTGAGTTCTCTAAAATAGAGAAGGACAGGGAGAAAAGAATGCTTACAGGAATAACGAAAATACATTGCATAAATGCTTATACATTTGATTCATACACCCCACCCCATGCACACGTGCATACATACACACATTCAGTGATTTTCTAATTTTGAAGGTTTGTCAGCTAACTACAAGGGACAAACCAGTGTCAAATTTGCTCTAAAAAATAAAGAATTATACTCGTTTGATGAAAGGTTAATGGAATATTGCTTAACTTTAATTTTAAATATATCAAATTTATTTTGCTAAAACTTTGTCACTCTATCACTTACATCTACTTGAGTTGAGGTGGAATAGAATTCATGATTTAGATAGCTGTTTCCACTGATTTGAGTGTGTCATGCTCCATCCTCTATGAGACTATGAAGGAAATTTAATCATAGAGACAAACCAGGAAGCAGCTATAGTACCTCCATGCAGCATAAAACATTCATATACTATAAATAAATGATATATGGTATAAATATGATTGCTTAGTAACTAATGGCTTACACTCAGGTTTAGTCTATGACCTATATAAAATATGTCTGTCATCTCATGATAAACACACACACAACAGTATTTCCTTGCTTTAAAACTTAAAAAGTACATGGTCATTAAGCAGAGGCATCAAAATAAAGTTCAGACAAAAGCCAGAAAAATCTCATTCTACCTCAGATTTTACTTGGATTAAAATAGCGCATCTAGGGCTTTCCCTGGTGGTCCAGTGGGTAAGGACAACGCCTTGCAGTGCAAGGGGTGCCAGTTCCATCCCTGGCCTGGGTAGATCCCACGTGCCATGGAGCAGCTGGACTGATGTGTCCAATTACCGAGCCGGAGATCTGGGGCGCATGCGCCCAGAGCCAGTGCTCTGTGACGACAGAGGCCACCGCGATGGGAGGCCCACAGGAGCCAAAGAACAAAGACAAATGAAAATAGAGGAATGAACGACCAATAGAAGTGACCCGCGTGGCCCCCCCATCCCCACCCCACTCCCCAAAAAGATAAATTAAAAAAAAAAATAGTGCACCTATACCTATAAATATACACTTGAGTTCTCTAAAATAGAGAAGGACAGGGAGAAAAGAATGCTTACAGGAATAACGAAAATACATTGCATAAATGCTTATACATTTGATTCATACACCCCACCCCATGCACACGTGCATACATACACACATTCAGTGATTTTCTAATTTTGAAGGTTTGTCAGCTAACTACAAGGGACAAACCAGTGTCAAATTTGCTCTAAAAAATAAAGAATTATACTCGTTTGATGAAAGGTTAATGGAATATTGCTTAACTTTAATTTTAAATATATCATTTATTTTGGAAAGAGTGTCAGCAAAATCAATATATCGTAAATGCTAAAACTTTGTCACTCTATCACTTACATCTACTTGAGTTTATTTTTCCAGCTCTCTAGAATTACAGAAGATAAACTTTTATGAAAATATCTTTTCACTTTTTGGTTTCATGGTAGCATTTGAACCACCAACTTAGTTCAATTGGTCTTAACAACTGTAAATAGAACAACTATTTTATTTTGCTTATTCCAAACATTTTAGAGTCTCTGTGTGCCAAACAACAGTCAGAACCATGGACACTCAAATCAAAGGAAAGCATTAGTTTATTAATCCTACAGGAGATCAAACCAAATGAGGACTCATCAATGACACACCCTACCTGAAGACCTGTCCTCAATGGTTGTTTATACATAATTAAAATAGAAATCTCTTCCGTAAGTGATTTATGAACCCTTCCAAAACACACCATCCAAAACTTCAAAACGTGCAATCTGGAAAAATTATGATTATTTCATTCATATCTCACTTTCACTTTCATTTTTAAAAATAAATTTGACAAGGTACACTTAAAAAGAAATTCTGAAATTAAAGATATTTTTACAAAATATGCCTTTGACATCAGTGGAAATCAGGATTGTACACTAGACAATTGTTCATACACTGTAAGTTTTAGTGAAAAAGTTTGGTAAACTCTACTGCTTCTTATCAAAAGAACAGAGAACGTTCTTTAGCTTAGACTGGAGGTCTATGGAGAAGGCATCTTCATTTTTTTTTCTCACTGAACGCTATAAGCACTCACTGAAAATGTTTCTGTTTGAATTGCTTACTGGAAAATAACTTTGAAACTAATATCTGCCATCCTCTATGTCTTTATGAGATTTGAGACTGGAAGATCAGTAAAACAATAGTAGCAAAAGTAGGTAACAGAGTACTTATAATTTATAGTAAAACTCCCATAAGAGTGCCTTGTTATTCCCAACAATTGTTTACTACTTTCTCTCTCTCCTTTCGCTAAGCGCAATATACTCAGGCTTCAACTAGTGGCTCTTAACCTTACCAACATATTACAATTATTCAAAAAAATGAAATAAAATAGAGATGAGTAAGGTGGATGTTAGGTCTGTTGTTCAGTAGCCAAGTTGTGTCTGACTCCTTGTGACCCCATGAACTGTAGCATTGTTTTTTATTATATCCCAGAGTTTTCTCATATTTATACTCATCGGAAAAGTGATGCTATATAACAATCTCAATCTCTGTCATGCCTTTCTCCTGTCTTCAGTATTTCCCAACAACAAGGTCTTTTCCAATGAACTGGCTCTTTGCATCACGTGGCCAAAGTATTGAAGCTTCAGCTTCAGCATCAGTCCTTCCAATGAATATTCAAGGTTGATTTCCTTTAGGATTGACTGGTTTGATCTCCTTGTGGTCCAAGAAACTCTCAAAAATATCTTGAACACCACAGATAGAAAGCATCAATTCTTTGGCGTTCAGTCTTCTTTATGGTTCAGATCTCATATCTGAACATGACTCCTGGAAAAAATCATAGCTTTGAATAGACAGACCTTTGTCAGCAAAGTGATGCTGCTTTTTAATATGATGTCTAGGTTTGTCATAGTTTTTCTTTCAAGGAGCAATAGTCTTAATTTCATGGCTGCAATCACCATCTGCAGTGATTTTGGAGCCCAGGAAAACAAAGTCTGTCACTTTTCCCATTTTTACCCATCTATTTGCCATGAAGCGATGGGACCGTATGCCATGATCTTAGTTTTCTGAATGGGGCTTAGGTCCAGGTGGATTTAAAAGGACCTTAGAGGGCTTCCCTGGTGGTCCAGTGGGTAAGGACACCGCCTTGAAGTGCAAGGGGCGCCGGTTCGATCCCTGACCTGGGAAGATCCCACGTGCCGCGGAGCAGCTGGACCAATGTGTTCAATTACCGAGCCTGAGGTCTGGAGTGCATGCACCCAGAGCCAGTGCTCTGCGACAACAGAGGTCACCGCGATGGGAGGCCCACAGGGGCCAAAGAACAAAGATGAATGAAAATAGAGAAATGAAAGAGCAATAGAAGTATCCTGCCTGCTCCCCTCCCTCCCCACCCCCCCATAAATAAATAAATAAATCTTTTAAAAAAATAATAAAATAAAAGGACCTTAGATAATTCCAGTGTTCAGTCAGGGAGTAGAACAGGTATATTAAACCAATGGTTTCTAGACCTTTCTGATAGTTAGGAACACCTAAGAATGTTGTAAAATTATGAATTCCTGTGCTGTTCCATCACAACTTTTGTTTCTGTCTATGAAAGTGAACTGGAATTCTTGAAATGCCTATTTATTATCATCTCCTCTATTATTGTGATAGATGACCACTTTTGGGAATTATTACACACCATAATTAAGCAAAAAGAAAGCAGTTCTCTAATCAAATCTATTTATATTGCATTAGAATAATATATCATTTGATTTAAATTTCATGGTGAAATCACCTATGTTCTTAGGGACTCATTCAATAAATATGGTACTGGATTCATTCAATAATATTGTCTACCATGTGCTGAATCTCCAATAGCCTTCAGGAATCCTCTTTTGAGGATTCCTTTGTGGCTGGTGATTCAGGCAGAAAATAATCCTCTTGCAACGTTGGAGACCTGAATTTGATCCCTGGGTTGGGAAGATCCCCTGGAGAAGGAAATGGCTCCTACTCCAGTATTAATTCCCTGGGAAATCACATGAACAGAGGAGCCTGGCAAGCTTCAGTCTATGGGGTCGCAAAGAGTCAGACATGACTGAGCAACTAACACATTCTGTGATCTCTCGACACTGATGCTGTTACTCTCTTTTCTGTGTCCCAATTGGTAACTCTTTTATAGAACACATCACCATGGATTATTTATATTCAATCTGTATAAATTCTTGAAGAGAGATCCTCTGCCTTATGCTCAATATTAGCTTACTACGTAATGGATCCTAAAATGAGTACTTTACATACATTATCTCAATAACTTTTCCCAGAACCTTAATTTCCTCATACATAAAATGGGCTTAGGAATATCTCTTTTTGCCAGTATAAGCAAAGATCACACTTATGTGAGACTTTTCTGCTAGAAACTGATGTATAATCCTAAAGTAAGGCCCTAGAATCCATAAGATTGGGGGATGTAAGAATAAGAAAATTGTGGGTTAAATCACTTTAGCTCTCTCCTCTGTACCCTTAGCAAAAGCCTAGCCACTGCATATCAGATAAAAAAAGCATTAGGGGAAAAATTTACCAACTTAAAATACAAGCGTTCCAACTTTTTCTCAATCCCATTTTGAATTCATACTACCATTATATGCCTTGGAAATTGGGGTCTATCCTGAGATTTTCATAAGTGAACTATTCAAGGTAGCCAAGGACCCAGTTCATTCAAGAGAAGAAGAATTCACTTAGAGGATTTGTTTACTTGTGAATATATCTAATTTACTTATAATTTTATTATTCATGCAGATATTATCATCTTTTCTATAAAACGTCCATTTAGAAACACTGCTTTGATCTTAGGCTCACAAGCTATGGAACAGTTGTGTTCAGAGTCTCTGTGTGATTCTTTGATTGCAGTACCTTCTTCACAGCTAGAACCAGTTTCAGAAAAATTCAGCTTTCCAAAGCACCCCATCCCCACATCCGAGGTGCTTAAGACACAACACTTTTGAGTATGTATAATTCCTTTGTGGCTGGTGATTCAGGCAGAAAATAATCCTCTTGCAACGTTGGAGACCTGAATTTGATCCCTGGGTTGGGAAGATCCCTGAGAAGGAAATGGCTCCTACTCCAGTATTAATTCCCTGGGAAATCACATGAACAGAGGAGCCTGGCAAGCTTCAGTCTATGGGGTCGCAAAGAGTCAGACATGACTGAGCAACTAACACATTCTGTGATCTCTCGACACTGATGCTGTTACTCTCTTTTCTGTGTCCCAATTGGTAACTCTTTTATAGAACACATCACCATGGATTATTTATATTCAATCTGTATAAATTCTTGAAGAGAGATCCTCTGCCTTATGCTCAATATTAGCTTACTACGTAATGGATCCTAAAATGAGTACTTTACATACATTATCTCAATAACTTTTCCCAGAACCTTAATTTCCTCATACATAAAATGGGCTTAGGAATATCTCTTTTTGCCAGTATAAGCAAAGATCACACTTATGTGAGACTTTTCTGCTAGAAACTGATGTATAATCCTAAAGTAAGGCCCTAGAATCCATAAGATTGGGGGATGTAAGAATAAGAAAATTGTGGGTTAAATCACTTTAGCTCTCTCCTCTGTACCCTTAGCAAAAGCCTAGCCACTGCATATCAGATAAAAAAAGCATTAGGGGAAAAATTTACCAACTTAAAATACAAGCGTTCCAACTTTTTCTCAATCCCATTTTGAATTCATACTACCATTATATGCCTTGGAAATTGGGGTCTATCCTGAGATTTTCATAAGTGAACTATTCAAGGTAGCCAAGGACCCAGTTCATTCAAGAGAAGAAGAATTCACTTAGAGGATTTGTTTACTTGTGAATATATCTAATTTACTTATAATTTTATTATTCATGCAGATATTATCATCTTTTCTATAAAACGTCCATTTAGAAACACTGCTTTGATCTTAGGCTCACAAGCTATGGAACAGTTGTGTTCAGAGTCTCTGTGTGATTCTTTGATTGCAGTACCTTCTTCACAGCTAGAACCAGTTTCAGAAAAATTCAGCTTTCCAAAGCACCCCATCCCCACATCCGAGGTGCTTAAGACACAACACTTTTGAGTATGTATAATACCGCCAATCGATATGTTACAGTAAACGACAAGGAACCTCTGGAAAAACATTCAGCTATTTGGGTACTTTATTTTCCTGACTATGATGTCTAATATGATTATACAGACCTAGGCCTTATTCTCCGAAATTCTGATTAGGCCTACGTTTTCCAGTTTAGGATGAGTTATATATTGGCTGGAGAAAGGATAGGAGAGTAAATTTTGGCCAAGAGGAAGATAATCACTGGGGAAAAGGTCAGAAGCCAGTCTCTAACGTAAGATTTCCAGTCCCCTAAAGCTTTAAGGCAAAGTGGGGAAACTTATCCACATGGGCCAAGTTTAATCAAAAATTTTAAAGAAATGATCATGTGATTTTTGTCTCTCAGTTTGTTGAGAAACCATCAAACTCTTAGAGGAGAATATAGACAAAAACCCTCAAGGACATCAATCAAAGCAAGATCTTCTCTGACCCACCTACTAAAATAGTGGAACTGAAAAGAAAAGTCAACACGTGGGACCTCCTGAAACTTAAAAGCTTTTGTACAGCAAAAGAAATCACCAAAAAGTTGAACAGACACCCCACAGAGTTGGAGAAGATCATAGCAAATGAAACAACAGACAAAGAATTAATCTCCAAAATCTACAAGCATCTCAGACAACTCAGCACTGGAAAAACGAACAACCCAATCAAAAAATGGGAAAAAGATCTAAAGAGACGCCTCTCCAAAGAGGACATACAGATGGCCCCAAAACACATAAAATGATGCTCAACCTCGCTTATCATTAGAGAAATGCAAATTAAAACCACAATGAGATACCACCTCACACCCGTCAGAATGGCCATCATCAACAAATCGACAGGCAACAAATGCTGGAGAGGGTGCGCAGAAAAGGGAACCCTCTTGCATTGCTGGTGGGAAGGTAAACTGATGCAACCTCTGTGGAAGACAATATGGAGATTCCTTAAAAAACTAAAAATAGAAGCACCCTATGACCCAGCAATCCCACTATTAGGCCTATATCCTGATGAAATCAAAACTGAAAGAGGCACCTGTACCCCAATGTTCATTGCAGCTCTCTATACAATAGCCAGAACATGGAAGCAGCCTAGATGTCCATCGACCAATGAATGGATCCAAAAGCTTTGGTACATATATACAATGGAATACTACTCAGCTGTTAAAAGAAATGCAGAAGACTCAGTCCTAATGAGGTGGCTGGATCTAGAACCTATCATAAAAAGTGAAGTAAGTCAAAAAGAGAAAGACAAGTATAGTATACTAACTCATATATATGGGATCTAGTAGGATGGTCATGATAACACATGCAGTGAACTCATGAAAAAACAGAGAATAGACATAAAGACATTGTGGAGACCGAACAGTGGGAGGGAGGCATGGAGGGAGTAACCTGGAAACCTACACTGTCATGTGTGGAAAAGATAGCTATTGTCATTGTGCTAGGGGAATAGGAGTGCCTACAACCACTTGGGGCGATGGTCTGGAGGGATGGGAGGTGGGGAACTGGGTGTGGGGGAGGGTCCAGGGATATGCATATGAATGATCTGGGAACATACATGTTGGTGAACAACAAAACTCTGTAAAATCTTTAAAATAAAGAAAAAAACATTTAAAGAAAATGCTGCTTATAGAGCCTTAAAATTAAGTCCTTAATTAGATGGAACCATCTAGGCACTTGTGTCTCTGACTCATGTAATTCTAAATGAATTCCCAGATCATCTTTATCACAACAGGGTGATTTCAGAGTTAGTGATTCTCAAAGTGGGGTACTTGACACAGCAACTTTAGCATCATCTGGCAATTTTTTAGAAATTAATATTTTGAAGCCCACTTTAGACCTAGTGAATTCGAATCTCTTTGCATGAGGCCCAGACTCTTGTTTTTTAACAAGACCACTAGGTGTTTCCCATTCCTGAATTTTGAAAAAAAACCTCTGGTATAAGGCCTTCTGTGCAGATAGCCTCTTGCCCAACTTAAAAGAAATGTAGCAGGAGACCAAGCCATAACTTCTTTCTTAAGGGGAATGCATTTTAGCATTCTCAAGTCCTGAAGGATCAGAGAGGAGCATCATGTGAGAAACCACCCCTATGCTATTGCAGGAAGCCTAGCAGGACTCCAGCCCACCTGAGAATCTACTCTCACAGGTGCAATCAGTATGCATGGAACCAGACTCCTTATGCCTACTCTAAATCCTCTTTCTGCCAGTTTTACACTCTTTGCTTAATTTGCAGTGGAAAATAACAGCTGGTGGGTAAAATTAGTATGAAAAATGTTTATGTACTTAAGGTCTATGATTTAAGTCATTCCTGAGTTTTTTCCTCAAAGTAAAAACCACTTTCTTCTCTTACTTTCAGTGTTTCTCTTGAATCATTATCCTGCTACTTGTTAGGAAAATCTCAATTAATTGTCTATTTTTAAATTTGAAATTTTGAAAGAGTAAAACCATCAAATCTTGGTATACATAAAAACTGCAGAATGCTCAGGGGACACAGAAACTCTCCATGGAAACTCAGATAACTTCCAAAATGTGCTTACTTTTCAGTAATCCCCACTGTATCATTAACATTACATAAAGGTTATAGGATTAATACACTTAACCTTTTATTTTTTGTATTTTGCTCATGTTTAGGAAAAAATGCACATTCTTGAAGAAGCCTGCTGACATTCACTTTGTTGGTAAAGCACCCCAATTTCAGTACTATTAACATTTCACAATTCTTTTTCTTGTGCCTTTAGGGGTATTGACGTCAGCCTCATCCAGGTGTGGGCAGTGATGCAAACTGGCCAATCAGAATGCTGCCTCCTCCCACTCAAGATGGATCAGGAGTAAGCACTTGATTTAGTTCAGGCCAAATGGAGAGACAAGGAGAGAATAAGTTTAGATTCTCAGATTGTTTGTTTAAAACTTTTGAGGGAGGGGTACATTTTTTCAGCTGGAATTGCTGAGAGACTGGACCATGAGTCTAGAGCTATCAGAAGTTCTCTGTCCACCTAACTGGTGAGCTGACCAAAAGTGGAAACAACGCAGAGATAAGAGATGGAGTGACTACCAAGAAGGTCCAAGAACCGAGCTGAAAAACAACAGAGTGAAAATTTCAGGTAAATGACCCAGTGTTGTTGTTGTTGTTTAATTTTTATTCTTTTTTCTTAAGCAAATTTATATTACATTGTCATTCACTTTAACCTAATCCACTGGACATTGTGACTAATTCGTTTATGAAAAAGAGGAGGAGAAATCAACAATGAATCTAGATTTTTGATATAGGTTACTGGGTAGATGGTGTTTTTCCATGAGACCCCTATCCCAAAGGCACCTGAGAATCTACTCTCACAGGTGCAATCAGTATGCATGGAACCAGACTCCTTATGCCTACTCTAAATCCTCTTTCTGCCAGTTTTACACTCTTTGCTTAATTTGCAGTGGAAAATAACAGCTGGTGGGTAAAATTAGTATGAAAAATGTTTATGTACTTAAGGTCTATGATTTAAGTCATTCCTGAGTTTTTTCCTCAAAGTAAAAACCACTTTCTTCTCTTACTTTCAGTGTTTCTCTTGAATCATTATCCTGCTACTTGTTAGGAAAATCTCAATTAATTGTCTATTTTTAAATTTGAAATTTTGAAAGAGTAAAACCATCAAATCTTGGTATACATAAAAACTGCAGAATGCTCAGGGGACACAGAAACTCTCCATGGAAACTCAGATAACTTCCAAAATGTGCTTACTTTTCAGTAATCCCCACTGTATCATTAACATTACATAAAGGTTATAGGATTAATACACTTACCCTTTTATTTTTTGTATTTTGCTCATGTTTAGGAAAAAATGCACATTCTTGAAGAAGCCTGCTGACATTCACTTTGTTGGTAAAGCACCCCAATTTCAGTACTATTAACATTTCACAATTCTTTTTCTTGTGCCTTTAGGGGTATTGACGTCAGCCTCATCCAGGTGTGGGCAGTGATGCAAACTGGCCAATCAGAATGCTGCCTCCTCCCACTCAAGATGGATCAGGAGTAAGCACTTGATTTAGTTCAGGCCAAATGGAGAGACAAGGAGAGAATAAGTTTAGATTCTCAGATTGTTTGTTTAAAACTTTTGAGGGAGGGGTACATTTTTTCAGCTGGAATTGCTGAGAGACTGGACCATGAGTCTAGAGCTATCAGAAGTTCTCTGTCCACCTAACTGGTGAGCTGACCAAAAGTGGAAACAACGCAGAGATAAGAGATGGAGTGACTACCAAGAAGGTCCAAGAACCGAGCTGAAAAACAACAGAGTGAAAATTTCAGGTAAATGACCCAGTGTTGTTGTTGTTGTTTAATTTTTATTCTTTTTTCTTAAGTAAATTTATATTACATTGTCATTCACTTTAACCTAATCCACTGGACATTGTGACTAATTCGTTTATGAAAAAGAGGAGGAGAAATCAACAATGAATCTAGATTTTTGAAATAGGTGACTGGGTAGATGGTGTTTTTCCATGAGATTCTGACAAAATTGAAGAGAACAGGTTTGGTGAGTGTTGTGTAGTTCTGTATAGAATGGGGGAAAAAGTATGCTTTTGAATGTTTTTGTTTAACTGTGTCTATGAAGCTTAAAAAAAAAAAAATTCTTGTAGGTCACTGATTAGACAGGTCTGTATTTCTTCCAAGGCTAGATGTGGGGTTTTGGGAATCACTAGGATATAGATGGAAGCTGGTATAAGAAAATACTCAAAAGTGTAAAAGATTCCCAATATTTTTTCAACCATTATTATTTTGCCTTCATAATATCAGGTAAAGTAAGATAATGACAGAAAACATCAACTTAAAAAGGTAGGATTGACTCATCAATGGAATGCAAAGGACTGACAAAGCAAAGCAGCTGTGTATGGTGAATTGTAACAGATCAAGATGAATATAGATTATTCTTTTAAGGATATTGGCTGTAATAGAAAGAATTAGAACACTTTACCTAAATGTCTGAATAATGATGAAACAGGATCACTATTTTATTCCTAACTCTTTTGAGTTCAAGGGTGCAATTACTATTTTTACATTCCCTGCTGAAATTGTTGCCATTTTAATTTTACATTCCTTATTAGGGAGTAGTGTCCAAGCAGATGGTTGTCAGTAAACGGATGACTACAGTTATGGATTAGTGTCCAAACACAATTCTCAAAACTTGTTATACTGTGTAGTTTCCTAAATATGACTTCCAAAATAAATCTGGCCTGTAAAATAATTTTGAGGACTTTCTCCTCTCACTTAAGTTTGCTGAAGATAGTCTTTAGAAGCTAAGGCTTTGCACATATAGAAAAACCACAATATTCACTTAATACATTTGAGAACTTGATAAGTTTATTTAGGAGAAAATACTCCAATACAAGGCTCATATAAACTCCATCCATTCCATCCAACATATTTTTCTCTTAAAAAGAAAAAATCTGAAACCATTGTAATTGAAAATACTCGCTGTATCTATATTGGTCAAGTGTTAAAATGAATTCTCACTTATATTAACTTTATTTGACAGTATTTGTAGTTAACGACTAAAATAGGGACTAAAGTATTTCTAGTCTCTCCCTTCTTCCCTAATCTTAGCTACTTCTTGGGTTTACCTCTTGTTTTAAAAGACAAATGGTCTTTTATTATTTGTGTGGAGGAAATATCACTGGATCTTCAGCTCCTACAAAAACCTACCCTATTCCTGTTCCCTGGTAAAACAAGTAGGATCACAATAAATTATCTATGCCCGGAGTATTTTCAAGCAAATACAATCTCTAATTCACTGCTTTCTTAAATCTATCAAAAGTTCAAAAGTTTGATATTTATGAAGGCTTACCTGAAAGATAAGCAGTCCTTCTAAATCCTCTAAATTTTACTCAAGTTTAAGTTTAACCAGCAGAGAGTTATATCCTTAAATAATAGTCCTCCACTCATGCCTTTACCTAGTGTTTTTTTCTGGCATGGTATGGTATTGAGGGGCACTATAGGAAATAGCCTGATGTAGCTGAGGGCTGTGTTGAAGATAAAGGTGTCAGTGAAGATGATTTTCATCCTGTTACACAGTGTTCTTTTGTAAAGACTCTAGGGAGAAGATTTTCTTTTTTTTTTTTTTCCCTGGCTTCAACACTAGCAAAATTCATTCTCCTAAGCATTTGGCTTGTTCTTATCTTACAGACCGGCCCATTTTGGCTTTAAGCAGAACTAATATGTTGTTTAAGATACCTGGCGGCAAAGAGGTCAGAAGGAGGTCAGGCTGTCTTCTCTGAAGTGAATTAGCGACATTCATTCATTATCTCCCAAGTCCTCATTAAAACAGCTTTTATGTGGTGACCATTTGGTGGTTCACTTTACTTTTGAATATCAAACCCACCTGGATTACATTTCCTGTTATTCTCAAATTTTAAATCTGACCTGTAAAATAATTTTGAGGACTTTCTCCTCTCACTTAAGTTTGCTGAAGATAGTCTTTAGAAGCTAAGGCTTTGCACATATAGAAAAACCACAATATTCACTTAATACATTTGAGAACTTGATAAGTTTATTTAGGAGAAAATACTCCAATACAAGGCTCATATAAACTCCATCCATTCCATCCAACATATTTTTCTCTTAAAAAGAAAAAATCTGAAACCATTGTAATTGAAAATACTCGCTGTATCTATATTGGTCAAGTGTTAAAATGAATTCTCACTTATATTAACTTTATTTGACAGTATTTGTAGTTAACGACTAAAATAGGGACTAAAGTATTTCTAGTCTCTCCCTTCTTCCCTAATCTTAGCTACTTCTTGGGTTTACCTCTTGTTTTAAAAGACAAATGGTCTTTTATTATTTGTGTGGAGGAAATATCACTGGATCTTCAGCTCCTACAAAAACCTACCCTATTCCTGTTCCCTGGAAAAACAAGTAGGATCACAATAAATTATCTATGCCCGGAGTATTTTCAAGCAAATACAATCTCTAATTCACTGCTTTCTTAAATCTATCAAAAGTTCAAAAGTTTGATATTTATGAAGGCTTACCTGAAAGATAAGCAGTCCTTCTAAATCCTCTAAATTTTACTCAAGTTTAAGTTTAACCAGCAGAGAGTTATATCCTTAAATAATAGTCCTCCACCCATGCCTTTACCTAGTGTTTTTTTCTGGCATGGTATGGTATTGAGGGGCACTATAGGAAATAGCCTGATGTAGCTGAGGGCTGTGTTGAAGATAAAGGTGTCAGTGAAGATGATTTTCATCCTGTTACACAGTGTTCTTTTGTAAAGACTCTAGGGAGAAGATTTTCTTTTTTTTTTTTTTTCCTGGCTTCAACACTAGCAAAATTCATTCTCCTAAGCATTTGGCTTGTTCTTATCTTACAGACCTGCCCATTTTGGCTTTAAGCAGAACTAATATGTTGTTTAAGATACCTGGCGGCAAAGAGGTCAGAAGGAGGTCAGGCTGTCTTCTCTGAAGTGAATTAGCGACATTCATTCATTATCTCCCAAGTCCTCATTAAAACAGCTTTTATGTGGTGACCATTTGGTGGTACACATACACTTTAATCTTGTGAATATCAAACCCACCTGGATTACATTTCCTGTTATGGACAGTTAACAGAAGCAGGTTAATACTGCTATGTTAACTCCTTAATCTGCAGTTTGTGGAAGAAGCAGGCTCGCTAGTTGCCTGAATTTGAGCTCAAATGGTCTATTACAGAGTATTGCTAATTTATCAGGTTCTGTCTTCAAATCTCAGATTGCTTAAGACATTTATAATCATCTGTTTAATTTTTCACCTTATCTTTCTTTGTTCTGATATATTATTTTTCAGGTTGCTCTTTGGGCCTGAGTATGCCCTATTTTTCTTCCTCGTCTGACCTAGATTCAAATTTACACACTGTGAAATAGCTAATAAATTCCCATTAAGGTTCTAAAAGGTGAAGGTTCAACCAGTGTAAAAGTCATCATATTCTCATGTAAAACTGAATGATCCTTGATATGAATTGCTTGGCAAAAGTATACTACTAGTCCTTCGGAATTTTATGAAAAAAATTTCCAGTCATTTGGTTTCCCGACAACCTACCTACTCTAAAATAACTTGAGCATATTAAAAATTTTCACATCATCTAGGACAAATCTCCCGTCTTCAATTAGTCTTAAAATACAGTCTTTGCATGGGCTGGAGATGGAAATGGGAGGGAAGTTCAAGAGGGAGGGGGACATATGTATACCTATGGCTGATTCAGATTGATGTTTGGCAGAAAAAAACAGAAGTCTGTAAAAAATAGAAACTGATACTAAAAAAATTGAAATCTTTTCCTTGGAAAACTGTACATTGTACTAACTTTACCTGTATTCACGTCTCCTTTGCGGGCTTTTTGTCTTTGAGGCTGGACACTTAAAAGGGAAAGTTTCTGTTCATGTTTGGGTTGATGGAGTCTTGGGAAAGTGGGACAAGAAGCCCCACTGGGAACTTTTCCCCTCTCCACAAGGAACTAATATGTTGTTTAAGATACCTGGCGGCAAAGAGGTCAGAAGGAGGTCAGGCTGTCTTCTCTGAAGTGAATTAGCGACATTCATTCATTATCTCCCAAGTCCTCATTAAAACAGCTTTTATGTGGTGACCATTTGGTGGTACACATACACTTTAATCTTGTGAATATCAAACCCACCTGGATTACATTTCCTGTTATGGACAGTTAACAGAAGCAGGTTAATACTGCTATGTTAACTCCTTAATCTGCAGTTTGTGGAAGAAGCAGGCTCGCTAGTTGCCTGAATTTGAGCTCAAATGGTCTATTACAGAGTATTGCTAATTTATCAGGTTCTGTCTTCAAATCTCAGATTGCTTAAGACATTTATAATCATCTGTTTAATTTTTCACCTTATCTTTCTTTGTTCTGATATATTATTTTTCAGGTTGCTCTTTGGGCCTGAGTATGCCCTATTTTTCTTCCTCGTCTGACCTAGATTCAAATTTACACACTGTGAAATAGCTAATAAATTCCCATTAAGGTTCTAAAAGGTGAAGGTTCAACCAGTGTAAAAGTCATCATATTCTCATGTAAAACTGAATGATCCTTGATATGAATTGCTTGGCAAAAGTATACTACTAGTCCTTCGGAATTTTATGAAAAAAATTTCCAGTCATTTGGGTCCAGACAACCTACCTACTCTAAAATAACTTGAGCATATTAAAAATTTTCACATCATCTAGGACAAATCTCCCGTCTTCAATTAGTCTTAAAATACAGTCTTTGCATGGGCTGGAGATGGAAATGGGAGGGAAGTTCAAGAGGGAGGGGGACATATGTATACCTATGGCTGATTCAGATTGATGTTTGGCAGAAAAAAACAGAAGTCTGTAAAAAATAGAAACTGATACTAAAAAAATTGAAATCTTTTCCTTGGAAAACTGTACATTGTACTAACTTTACCTGTATTCACGTCTCCTTTGCGGGCTTTTTGTCTTTGAGGCTGGACACTTAAAAGGGAAAGTTTCTGTTCATGTTTGGGTTGATGGAGTCTTGGGAAAGTGGGACAAGAAGCCCCACTGGGAACTTTTTTTCCCCCTCTCCACAAGCAATAGAGAGTATTACAATGATTTACAGAGACACGTTGAAAGTAAATTATGTTGTAAACGCCTGTCCCTTGGGCCAGCTGAGACACAGGAAAAAAATGCGAAAAGTTTGAAATTCCCAACAGCAAAGGTTGACAGGAAAATATGGTTTTGTTTTCCTATGAGTAAAAGTAACTTTTATGTTGTGTTTTCCCATGAGAAATTATAAACTTTCAAAGGAATTTTAGCCTCTTGCATGCACATATAAGCGCAATTTATCTGGTACTGCCCCAGCAAAAACACTCTTAAGAGTTTAAAGCTTTTAGAAGCAGGGCTGAATTTCTTCAAGACTGCTACTTTTTATTTGTCCTTGCTGTCTCCTCTTGTCAAAACATTTCCTCAGTCTTCGAAGAGTTGCAAGTTGGCAACATGTTAATAATATGAAAATGCATTTGTGCAGCTCGTGTGGCTGTAATTTTTTAGTATATTCATCACTTAATGAGTAATGGATCCCTTACAGTAGCTATGGCCACACAGAAGGATATGCAGCAAATCCAATGAGAATTTATCAATATAAGGTACTCTATTCCCAAAGTAGCTTTGCCTTTTGCCTCCCCCACCCATTTTTTTTTTCCCTGGAGACTTCTTGAGGCTCAAGTAGAATGGATCCTCAGTCAGACCTCTAACCTCTTCTTTCCTCAACGAATGAGCAACAGTTACAGACATTCTATAGCTAAGTGGGTAGCTTAAAGCACTCAGGTCCATTTTGTGGGTGTTAACATTTTTTATTCCTGAGAAACTTAAATGTAGATCTTTTGTCATTTTCTTTCTCTGTCTCAATTTAATTAGAAATTAATCAGAATTATTTTTATTAGAATGTTTGGCAGAAAAACAGAAGTCTGTAAAAAATAGAAACTGATACTAAAAAAATTGAAATCTTTTCCTTGGAAAACTGTACATTGTACTAACTTTACCTGTATTCACGTCTCCTTTGCGGGCTTTTTGTCTTTGAGGCTGGACACTTAAAAGGGAAAGTTTCTGTTCATGTTTGGGTTGATGGAGTCTTGGGAAAGTGGGACAAGAAGCCCCACTGGGAACTTTTTTTCCCCCTCTCCACAAGCAATAGAGAGTATTACAATGATTTACAGAGACACGTTGAAAGTAAATTATGTTGTAAACGCCTGTCCCTTGGGCCAGCTGAGACACAGGAAAAAAATGCAAAAAGTTTGAAATTCCCAACAGCAAAGGTTGACAGGAAAATATGGTTTTGTTTTCCTATGAGTAAAAGTAACTTTTATGTTGTGTTTTCCCATGAGAAATTATAAACTTTCAAAGGAATTTTAGCCTCTTGCATGCACATATAAGCGCAATTTATCTGGTACTGCCCCAGCAAAAACACTCTTAAGAGTTTAAAGCTTTTAGAAGCAGGGCTGAATTTCTTCAAGACTGCTACTTTTTATTTGTCCTTGCTGTCTCCTCTTGTCAAAACATTTCCTCAGTCTTCGAAGAGTTGCAAGTTGGCAACATGTTAATAATATGAAAATGCATTTGTGCAGCTCGTGTGGCTGTAATTTTTTAGTATATTCATCACTTAATGAGTAATGGATCCCTTACAGTAGCTATGGCCACACAGAAGGATATGCAGCAAATCCAATGAGAATTTATCAATATAAGGTACACTATTCCCAAAGTAGCTTTGCCTTTTGCCTCCCCCACCCATTTTTTTTTTCCCTGGAGACTTCTTGAGGCTCAAGTAGAATGGATCCTCAGTCAGACCTCTAACCTCTTCTTTCCTCAACGAATGAGCAACAGTTACAGACATTCTATAGCTAAGTGGGTAGCTTAAAGCACTCAGGTCCATTTTGTGGGTGTTAACATTTTTTATTCCTGAGAAACTTAAATGTAGATCTTTTATGTCATTTTCTTTCTCTGTCTCAATTTAATTAGAAATTAATCAGAATTATTTTTTATTAGAAACTCCATTCCATTTTTTAATGACATGATAAGAAAAATAAGTAAAAGATGCCCTCAAACTGCTACTCAGTCTCCTCTGTACCTAAAACACATCATTAGATTTTTCAGCAGTGTTGTTTGGTATTAGTTTCTTTTCCTCCAGACTGTCTTGGTCTGACTCTTGTCCCTGCCCCCTCTCTTAAGCTCTTCTTTGTCAAAGGTCCAAGTTTTCTCTAGTGTTTATAAACTTTTCGTTGTCAAAATACCAGATAGTCTGTTTCTTCCCTGGCAGGGAGATTTATCCAAGGGATGTCATTTCAGAGACTATGAGCAGACACAATAACTCTTCTCTCTCTACCTGTCATTTCAGCATTTGCATGGAAACTCGAGGGTGCACAAGCAAGCTGTATTCCAATAGAGCACTCCAATTTTCAGGGACTTCATTCCCTTCTGATTTCAGAATTGTTTTAAAGTGTCTATAAATGTTGTCCCCAAATCTTATGAAAACCATAAACGTTAAGAAGTTTGTGTGCATGTTACTGACTGAAATAAATGACAACATTCAATTATCTCCACAATGTCCGTGATGAATAGAATGAAAACTAAACCAACATCATCCTCATTTTCTCATGCTCTACTAGGCACACACAGAAACCCTGCTGCTATGCATTGTCTCTTTCCCCACCCCTTCATTTTCTCTGCCCATGATAGGCATATCCTTATTTATGGATTAGAAAATACGAAGATCATGTCATTTCCTGACATAAATGATAATATACCTTTGCTCCTAGAGATATATTTAGGCAAGTAAATAAATCCCCCTGAAAAGCCTCAGATTGAGTTGTTTGCTAAACAGAGCTACTTAATTAAAATCTCACAGTGAAATGCTTTTTGGTGAAGAGGAAGCTTAAAGCCAGTGCTTCATTTGTGAAAGAGGAGGCGAAGAGATTGCAAAACCCTTCCAGTCCTGCAAGTTATTAATGGCCAGTGTAACCAGTTAGCCTTAACATAACTGATGCTGAATACTTGGTCTCTATACACTGGTGCCAAATCAGACCTCAGAGGTTTGGGCGAGGCAGAAAAAAATAGCTTCATTGCTTTGCCAAGCAAAAGGGAACACAGCAGGCTCATGCCTCAAAAACTGTGTATCTCAACTGGCGAGGATTTGGTGAGGAGTTTTATAACAGTAGTTCAAGAGTGGAGTTGCTAACAAGGATTAGCATGTATTCTAGGCCTGTACTCCATTAATCTGGTTTCAGTTAGTCTCCTCCTAATGAGCTTCTCTGGTTCATTTAATCTTGCCTCTGGTGGTCCTCTCTGGTATGAAGAATGGTAACAACTTCTATTTGTTGGTGATTTTGGTTCTGCAGAGAGCTCAGAGACCTTGTTATGTATATCACTTGAGGCAAAACCAGGACTTCTGCCTCAAGGTTGCACTATTGTTTCTTGACTCTCCTCCCAAGTCTCTTTATCTCCCCCTCCCCTTATTAGCAACTGTTCAAATCTACCCTTTGGAACTCAGGGAAGGTCATGGAAGCTGGAGTCTATTTCCTACAAATGAGAAAAAGGAATTAACAAAAGACTTCATGCTCTGGAGACCCACAGGGTTCTGGTGTTTATTATTATTTTTTTAAATTCTTTATTTTAAGATTTTACAGAGTTTTGTTGTTCACCAACATGTATGTTCCCAGATCATTCATATGCATATCCCTGGACCCTCCCCCACACCCAGTTCCCCACCTCCCATCCCTCCAGACCATCGCCCCAAGTGGTTGTAGGCACTCCTATTCCCCTAGCACAATGACAATAGCTATCTTTTCCACACATGACAGTGTAGGTTTCCAGGTTACTCCCTCCATGCCTCCCTCCCACTGTTCGGTCTCCACAATGTCTTTATGTCTATTCTCTGTTTTTTCATGAGTTCACTGCATGTGTTATCATGACCATCCTACTAGATCCCATATATATGAGTTAGTATACTATACTTGTCTTTCTCTTTTTGACTTACTTCACTTTTTATGATAGGTTCTAGATCCAGCCACCTCATTAGGACTGAGTCTTCTGCATTTCTTTTAACAGCTGAGTAGTATTCCATTGTATATATGTACCAAAGCTTTTGGATCCATTCATTGGTCGATGGACATCTAGGCTGCTTCCATGTTCTGGCTATTGTATAGAGAGCTGCAATGAACATTGGGGTACAGGTGCCTCTTTCAGTTTTGATTTCATCAGGATATAGGCCTAATAGTGGGATTGCTGGGTCATAGGGTGCTTCTATTTTTAGTTTTTTAAGGAATCTCCATATTGTCTTCCACAGAGGTTGCATCAGTTTACCTTCCCACCAGCAATGCAAGAGGGTTCCCTTTTCTGCGCACCCTCTCCAGCATTTGTTGCCTGTCGATTTGTTGATGATGGCCATTCTGACGGGTGTGAGGTGGTATCTCATTGTGGTTTTAATTTGCATTTCTCTAATGATAAGCGAGGTTGAGCATCATTTCATGTGCTTTTGGGCCATCTGTATGTCCTCTTTGGAGAGGTGTCTCTTTAGATCTTTTTCCCATTTTTTGATTGGGTTGTTCGTTTTCTCTGTGCTGAGTTGTCTGAGTTGCTTGTAGATTTTGGAGATTAATTCTTTGTCTGTTGTTTTGTTTGTTATGATTTTCCCCCACTCTGTGGGGTGTCTGTTGAACTTTTTTGTAATTTCTTTTGCTGTACAAAAGCTTTTAAGTTTCAGGAGGTCCCACGTGTTGACTTTTCTTTTCAGTTCCACTATTTTAGTAGGTGGGTCAGAGAAGATCTTGCTTTGATTGATGTCCTTGAGGGTTTTGCCTATATTCTCCTCTAAGAGTTTGATGGTTTCTGGTCTTACATTTAGGTCTTTAATCCATTTTGAGTTGATCTTAGTGTATGGTGTCAAGGAATATTCCAACTTCATTTTTTTGCATGTAGCTGTCCAATTTTCCCAGCACCATTTGTTGAAAAGGCTGTCTTTGTCCCATTTTATAGTTTCTCCTACTTTGTCAAAAACAAGGTGTCCATAGGTTCATGGGTTTATCTCTGGGTTCTCGATCTTGTTCCATTGATCTATAGTTCTGTTTTGGTGCCAGTACCATACTGTCTTGATGACTGTTGCTTTGTAGTAGAGTCTGAAGTTAGGGAGGCTGATCCCTCCAATTCCGTTTTTCTTTCTCATGATTACTTTGGCTATTCGAGGTCTTTTGTGTTTCCATATGAACTGTGTTATTCTTTGGTCTAGTTCTGTGAAGAATGTCATTGGTAGTTTGATAGGGATTACATTGAATCTATAGATGACATTTGGTAGTATGGTCATTTTCACAATTGATTCTGATCCGCATGGATCTTTTAATTGAACATTGGGGTACAGGTGCCTCTTTCAGTTTTGATTCAGGTAGGCCTAATAGTGGGATTGCTGGGTCATAGGGTGCTTCTATTTTTAGTTTTTTAAGGAATCTCCATATTGTCTTCCACAGAGGTTGCATCAGTTTACCTTCCCACCAGCAATGCAAGAGGGTTCCCTTTTCTGCGCACCCTCTCCAGCATTTGTTGCCTGTCGATTTGTTGATGATGGCCATTCTGACGGGTGTGAGGTGGTATCTCATTGTGGTTTTAATTTGCATTTCTCTAATGATAAGCGAGGTTGAGCATCATTTCATGTGCTTTTGGGCCATCTGTATGTCCTCTTTGGAGAGGTGTCTCTTTAGATCTTTTTCCCATTTTTTGATTGGGTTGTTCGTTTTCTCTGTGCTGAGTTGTCTGAGTTGCTTGTAGATTTTGGAGATTAATTCTTTGTCTGTTGTTTTGTTTGTTATGATTTTCCCCCACTCTGTGGGGTGTCTGTTGAACTTTTTTGTAATTTCTTTTGCTGTACAAAAGCTTTTAAGTTTCAGGAGGTCCCACGTGTTGACTTTTCTTTTCAGTTCCACTATTTTAGTAGGTGGGTCAGAGAAGATCTTGCTTTGATTGATGTCCTTGAGGGTTTTGCCTATATTCTCCTCTAAGAGTTTGATGGTTTCTGGTCTTACATTTAGGTCTTTAATCCATTTTGAGTTGATCTTAGTGTATGGTGTCAAGGAATATTCCAACTTCATTTTTTTGCATGTAGCTGTCCAATTTTCCCAGCACCATTTGTTGAAAAGGCTGTCTTTGTCCCATTTTATAGTTTCTCCTACTTTGTCAAAAACAAGGTGTCCATAGGTTCATGGGTTTATCTCTGGGTTCTCGATCTTGTTCCATTGATCTATAGTTCTGTTTTGGTGCCAGTACCATACTGTCTTGATGACTGTTGCTTTGTAGTAGAGTCTGAAGTTAGGGAGGCTGATCCCTCCAATTCCGTTTTTCTTTCTCATGATTACTTTGGCTATTCGAGGTCTTTTGTGTTTCCATATGAACTGTGTTATTCTTTGGTCTAGTTCTGTGAAGAATGTCATTGGTAGTTTGATAGGGATTACATTGAATCTATAGATGACATTTGGTAGTATGGTCATTTTCACAATATTGATTCTTCCGATCCAGGAACATGGAATATCTCTGCATCTGTTTAAGTCTTCTTTAATTTCTCTCATGAGTATCTTGTAATTTTCTGTGTACAATTCTTTTGTTTCTTTGGGTAGGTTTATTCCTAGATATTTGATTCTTTTGGTTGCAATGGTGAAGGGGATTGCCTCTTTGATTTCGTTTTCTGATTTTTCATTGTTTGTTTATACGAATGCCAGTGATTTTTGTGTGTTGACTTTGTATCCTGCAACTTTGTTGAATTCGTTGATTAGCTCTATTAGCGTTGTAACCGTGTCTTTGGGATTTTCTCTGTATAATATCATGTCATCTGCAAAAAGAGAGAACTTGACTTCTTCCTTTCCAATCTGGATTCCTTTGATTTCTTTTGCTTCTCTTATTGCTGTTGCTAGCACTTCCAGGACTATGTTGAATAGTAGTGGTGAAAGTGGGCACCCCTGTCTTGTTCCTGATCTTAGAGGGAATGCTTTCAATTTTTCACCGTTAAGGATAATGTTTGCTGTAGGCTTCTCATAGATGGCTTTTATTATGTTGAGATAGGTTCCTTCTATGCCCATTTTCTGAAGAGTTTTTATCATAAATGGATGTTGTACTTTGTCGAAGGCTTTTTCTGCATCTATTGAGATGAGCATGTGATTTTTGTCTCTCAGTTTGTGGCGATGGTGGATCACATTGATTGATGTGCGGATATTGAAGAAGCCTTGCATGCGGATGTACCCGACTTGATCGTAATGTATGAGTTTTTGACCCAGGATTGTTGTTGTGTTGGAAATGCTTGTCATAGTTTCTCCTACTTTGTCAAAAACAAGGTGTCCATAGGTTCATGGGTTTATCTCTGGGGTCTCGATCTTGTTCCATTGATCTATAGTTCTGTTTTGGTGCCAGTACCATACTGTCTTGATGACTGTTGCTTTGTAGTAGAGTCTGAAGTTAGGGAGGCTGATCCCTCCAATTCCGTTTTTCTTTCTCATGATTACTTTGGCTATTCGAGGTCTTTTGTGTTTCCATATGAACTGTGTTATTCTTTGGTCTAGTTCTGTGAAGAATGTCATTGGTAGTTTGATAGGGATTACATTGAATCTATAGATGACATTTGGTAGTATGGTCATTTTCACAATATTGATTCTTCCGATCCAGGAACATGGAATATCTCTGCATCTGTTTAAGTCTTCTTTAATTTCTCTCATGAGTATCTTGTAATTTTCTGTGTACAATTCTTTTGTTTCTTTGGGTAGGTTTATTCCTAGATATTTGATTCTTTTGGTTGCAATGGTGAAGGGGATTGCCTCTTTGATTTCGTTTTCTGATTTTTCATTGTTTGTTTATACGAATGCCAGTGATTTTTGTGTGTTGACTTTGTATCCTGCAACTTTGTTGAATTCGTTGATTAGCTCTATTAGCGTTGTAACCGTGTCTTTGGGATTTTCTCTGTATAATATCATGTCATCTGCAAAAAGAGAGAACTTGACTTCTTCCTTTCCAATCTGGATTCCTTTGATTTCTTTTGCTTCTCTTATTGCTGTTGCTAGCACTTCCAGGACTATGTTGAATAGTAGTGGTGAAAGTGGGCACCCCTGTCTTGTTCCTGATCTTAGAGGGAATGCTTTCAATTTTTCACCGTTAAGGATAATGTTTGCTGTAGGCTTCTCATAGATGGCTTTTATTATGTTGAGATAGGTTCCTTCTATGCCCATTTTCTGAAGAGTTTTTATCATAAATGGATGTTGTACTTTGTCGAAGGCTTTTTCTGCATCTATTGAGAAGATCATGTGGTTTTTGTCTTTCAATTTGTTGATATGGTGTATCACATGGATTGATTTGCAGATGTTGAAGAAGCCTTGCATGCGTGGGATGTACCCGACTTGATCGTAATGTATGAGTTTTTTGACGTGTTGTGAATTCTGTTTGCTAGGATTTTGTTGAGGATCTTGGCATCTAAGTTCATCAGTGAAATTGGCCTATAGTTTTCCTTTTTTGTGTTGTCTTTGCCTGGTTTGGGTATCAGGGTGATGGTGGCTTGGAAAATGTGTTTGGAAGTTTTCCTTCCTGTGCAATTGTTTGGAAGAGTTTTAGAAGGACAGGCATTAGCTCTTCTTTAAATGTTTGGTAGAATTCGGCTGTGAAGCCATCCTGGTGGGTTTTTTAACTACTTCTAAGGGGCGCACAAGACATGGAGAATCATCAGACTCATTCAGGGTATGACTAATCAATAAAAGCTATCTCTTAGTTTTCTCATTAATCATCTACAAAGAAGCAAATTGCTTTAAGTCTAAATTTTTATAAATCTACGAAATATTTTTTTCTTAAAGTTTAAATTTGGGTGTATAGAAAGGATCTGCCTTCTCTTAATAAAACACAGTAAGCTGCTTAAATCACAGAAAACTGGATGTACACATTGATGGATACATCAATAATACCATATAGAATATATCTGTTCTTTGTCCCTAGTTCCTGACACAGCTTTAAAAATCCTTGGAATTTCCTGAGTGCTAGAAGTTTCTGTTAATGTGGAGGGCCCTTAAGATACTTTCAGGATGGGAACATGATCCCAAAAAACAACAACAACAAATGAACAAACAAACCCTCTGATTAGAGGATTGGAATTTGAATTAAGCCCACTTCCAGGACTATGTTGAATAGTAGTGGTGAAAGTGGGCACCCTGTCTTGTTCCTGATCTTAGAGGGAATGCTTTCAATTTTTCACCGTTAAGGATAATGTTTGCTGTAGGCTTCTCATAGATGGCTTTTATTATGTTGAGATAGGTTCCTTCTATGCCCATTTTCTGAAGAGTTTTATCCTAAATGGATGTTGTACTTTCTCGCAGTCCTTTTCTGCATCTATTGAGAAGATCATGTGGTTTTTGTCTTTCAATTTGTTGATATGGTGTATCACATGGATTGATTTGCAGATGTTGAAGAAGCCTTGCATGCGTGGGATGTACCCGACTTGATCGTAATGTATGAGTTTTTTGACGTGTTGTGAATTCTGTTTGCTAGGATTTTGTTGAGGATCTTGGCATCTAAGTTCATCAGTGAAATTGGCCTATAGTTTTCCTTTTTTGTGTTGTCTTTGCCTGGTTTGGGTATCAGGGTGATGGTGGCTTGGAAAATGTGTTTGGAAGTTTTCCTTCCTGTGCAATTGTTTGGAAGAGTTTTAGAAGGACAGGCATTAGCTCTTCTTTAAATGTTTGGTAGAATTCGGCTGTGAAGCCATCCTGGTGGGTTTTTTAACTACTTCTAAGGGGCGCACAAGACATGGAGAATCATCAGACTCATTCAGGGTATGACTAATCAATAAAAGCTATCTCTTAGTTTTCTCATTAATCATCTACAAAGAAGCAAATTGCTTTAAGTCTAAATTTTTATAAATCTACTAAATATTTTTTTCTTAAAGTTTAAATTTGGGTGTATGGAAAGGATCTGCCTTCTCTTAATAAAACACAGTAAGCTGCTTAAATCACAGAAAACTGGATGTACACATTGATGGATACATCAATAATACCATATAGAATATATCTGTTCTTTGTCCCTAGTTCCTGACACAGCTTTAAAAATCCTTGGAATTTCCTGAGTGCTAGAAGTTTCTGTTAATGTGGAGGGCCCTTAAGATACTTTCAGGATGGGAACATGATCCCAAAAAACAACAACAACAAATGAACAAACAAACCCTCTGATTAGAGGATTGGAATTTGAATTAAGTCCAGCTTCTAGATGGAGAGGGGAAGGAAGACGAAGTTGGAGTTCAATCATATATCTGATAATTTAATCAAACCTAGGTTGTAAAATCCCAGGAAAAACTTTAGACAAAGAGATCAGTGGAGCTTATTGGTTGGCAAACACACTTGATGTGCTGGGAGAGCGATGTACCTAGATTTCAGAAGGAAAGGATATAAAAACTGCATCCTAGACCTTGCCCTATGTTTATCTGCATTTAGTTGTCCCTAATCTGTGTTCTTTATAATAAAATTGTGATCATAGGTGTAGTGCTTTCAGTGAGTTCTGAGTTGTTATAGCAAATTATTAAACTTGAAGGTATTCTAGGAACACCAGATTATAGTGGGTCAGAAGTACAAGTGACCCCAGAAACTTGTAATGGAATCAGAACCAAAGGTAGTATTCTAGAGAACTATGTCTTTAACTTAATCAGTCACAAGAGTTTCAGAACTGAATTAAATTGAACAACACCTCATTAATGTCAGAGAATTGGAGCCAGAGCAGCAATAGAATTGTTTTCTTTACTTTTTGTTTTTATTGATCTAATAGCTCAAACTTAAAAATCAAAAATTAGGAAAAATAGCAAGAAGGTAAAGTCTAAGAATGTGTTCAGTTATTTCAAATAATGAAATAAGAATAAAAGACACTGAAGGTGCTGAAGTACAAATTTTTTTTCAATAAGACATATATAATATGGTTGAGAGCCAATTAAACTTATAGCAATCTATACTTTGTTACATATACACTAGGGTTCCCCATTGGATCAGTAGTAAAGAATCTACTTGCAATGCAAACTACACAGGAGATAAACTTTCAACTCCTAGGTCAGGAAGATCTGCTAGAGGAGAAAATGGCAATTCCTTCTAGAATATATCTGTTCTTTGTCCCTAGTTCCTGACACAGCTTTAAAATCCTTGGAATTTCCTGAGTGCTAGAAGTTTCTGTTAATGTGGAGGGCCCTTAAGATACTTTCAGGATGGGAACATGATCCCAAAAAACAACAACAACAAATGAACAAACAAACCCTCTGATTAGAGGATTGGAATTTGAATTAAGCCCAGCTTCTAGATGGAGAGGGGAAGGAAGACGAAGTTGGAGTTCAATCATATATCTGATAATTTAATCAAACCTAGGTTGTAAAATCCCAGGAAAAACTTTAGACAAAGAGATCAGTGGAGCTTATTGGTTGGCAAACACACTTGATGTGCTGGGAGAGCGATGTACCTAGATTTCAGAAGGAAAGGATATAAAAACTGCATCCTAGACCTTGCCCTATGTTTATCTGCATTTAGTTGTCCCTAATCTGTGTTCTTTATAATAAAATTGTGATCATAGGTGTAGTGCTTTCAGTGAGTTCTGAGTTGTTATAGCAAATTATTAAACTTGAAGGTATTCTAGGAACACCAGATTATAGTGGGTCAGAAGTACAAGTGACCCCAGAAACTTGTAATGGAATCAGAACCAAAGGTAGTATTCTAGAGAACTATGTCTTTAACTTAATCAGTCACAAGAGTTTCAGAACTGAATTAAATTGAACAACACCTCATTAATGTCAGAGAATTGGAGCCAGAGCAGCAATAGAATTGTTTTCTTTACTTTTTGTTTTTATTGATCTAATAGCTCAAACTTAAAAATCAAAAATTAGGAAAAATAGCAAGAAGGTAAAGTCTAAGAATGTGTTCAGTTATTTCAAATAATGAAATAAGAATAAAAGACACTGAAGGCGCTGAAGTACAATTTTTTTTCAATAAGACATATATAATATGGTTGAGAGCCAATTAAACTTATAGCAATCTATATTTTGTTACATATACACTAGGGTTCCCCATTGGATCAGTAGTAAAGAATCTACTTGCAATGCAAACTACACAGGAGATAAACTTTCAACTCCTAGGTCAGGAAGATCTGCTAGAGGAGAAAATGGCAATTCCTTCTAGAATTCTTGTCTAGGAAATCCCATGGACAGAGGAGCCTGGTGGGTTGTAGTCCACAGAATCACACAAAACAGAACATGACTGAACAAGCACACACACATATACTATATATGTTATTTTTATGTATCATTATTATTCATATTTTTGTTAAGGTTAATAAACTTCAACATCAGTTGAATTTTGAGACTCAAAAGGTATAGGGAGTAATAACATAGAATATAAATAACTCTATGAACTTAATATGATGTTAGAATTTCTCTAACATAATTGTTTACTTTTACAAGTACATCCTTAAATTCTTTCATGCAAATAAACTGCTTTCTAGTTTATTACTGAGCATTGGATTAATCACTTTTTGCTTTCCTCATCTCTGAAATGGTAATAATACTTGGTGTTTAAGGTCATTGTGAGAATAAAAGAAAATACTAATTTTCAGATGCTTAGAACTCTGTTTAAGGTGCCCTTAGTTACTTCCCAACTCCATTTCACTAATTTGTCACCTCCTCTGAACTTGCGCTTGCCAATATCCCTCTTAAATGTCCTACCAATTACAGAACTCAAATCTTTTGTTGCGTTCTGAGCAATTCAGAGAAGATGCAGTTGTCATTTTCATTCCTCAGAACAATATTTTTCCTAATCCTACCTTGGTTTTCATTAATAATTTCTGAAAATTTTCATTATAATGTGGCAAGCTTGTGACAAGAAAATTTCCTCAATTCAGGATGAATATTTTGAAATATAAACACTGTTTTATATACCATTTTATATGATCTAATAGCTCAAACTTAAAAATCAAAAATTAGGAAAAATAGCAAGAAGGTAAAGTCTAAGAATGTGTTCAGTTATTTCAAATAATGAAATAAGAATAAAAGACACTGAAGGCGCTGAAGTACAATTTTTTTTTCAATAAGACATATATAATATGGTTGAGAGCCAATTAAACTTATAGCAATCTATATTTTGTTACATATACACTAGGGTTCCCCATTGGATCAGTAGTAAAGAATCTACTTGCAATGCAAACTACACAGGAGATAAACTTTCAACTCCTAGGTCAGGAAGATCTGCTAGAGGAGAAAATGGCAATTCCTTCTAGAATTCTTGTCTAGGAAATCCCATGGACAGAGGAGCCTGGTGGGTTGTAGTCCACAGAATCACACAAAACAGAACATGACTGAACAAGCACACACACACATATACTATATATGTTATTTTTATGTATCATTATTATTCATATTTTTGTTAAGGTTAATAAACTTCAACATCAGTTGAATTTTGAGACTCAAAAGGTATAGGGAGTAATAACATAGAATATAAATAACTCTATGAACTTAATATGATGTTAGAATTTCTCTAACATAATTGTTTACTTTTACAAGTACATCCTTAAATTCTTTCATGCAAATAAACTGCTTTCTAGTTTATTACTGAGCATTGGATTAATCACTTTTTGCTTTCCTCATCTCTGAAATGGTAATCATACTCGGTGTTTAAGGTCATTGTGAGAATAAAAGAAAATACTAATTTTCAGATGCTTAGAACTCTGTTTAAGGTGCCCTTAGTTACTTCCCAACTCCATTTCACTAATTTGTCACCTCCTCTGAACTTGCGCTTGCCAATATCCCTCTTAAATGTCCTACCAATTACAGAACTCAAATCTTTTGTTGCGTTCTGAGCAATTCAGAGAAGATGCAGTTGTCATTTTCATTCCTCAGAACAATATTTTTCCTAATCCTACCTTGGTTTTCATTAATAATTTCTGAAAATTTTCATTATAATGTGGCAAGCTTGTGACAAGAAAATTTCCTCAATTCAGGATGAATATTTTGAAATATAAACACTGTTTTATATACCATTTTATTTCCTTTTGTTTCTGATTTGAGTTCAACATATTTAAGATAATCCTAAATTTATCAAGCCTTTTTTTTTAGTATTTATCACATAAGCATCGGGTGAACATGTGCTTTCTCAAAAGAGATAATGTAGTTAAAACAGTACATTTTCAGTTAAAAACAAACTCAAAACAAACAAACAAACTTGTGTTTAGATCTAAATGTACCACTTATACCACTTCAAGATAGTTTTGTAATAAAAATCTTAGGTTTTTCTCTATCTATAGAATTGAGGTTATAACGTCCTCCTCACTGTAATAGAGCTCATATAAATGTCAAATCAAACAAGGAAACCTATTTTAAAATACTCTGTAAACTATTAAATAATATTCAATTGCAATGGGGAGCTACAATTAAGTTTTTTTAAATGAATAAATTGGGATGAAAGATAGTTTTTTACTGCCTCACTGAAGGCCTCTCTCCAGGTTCATTACCTTTTTCTCTTCCCTTTGCTTTTTCTCCCAAGAGACTTGATATATACTTCCCCAATTCCATAAGAATAATACAAGGCTGTTGGATTAATTATGTCTACGAATCCATTCTATTGTAGTAATAATTTTATGTGACCCACTTCCTGCCAAGTGGCCTTTGTTGAATTTTCCAGCTTCAGATTTTGAAAAATGAGAGGTGAAATATTAAAAACTCAACCTGAGAAACCAAATAATCTTGAGTTGGAATCCTGTCATTCTGACTGGGTGATCTTAGAAAAGTCACTTTATAACTTTAAGTCTAGGGTTCTTCACCTGTTAAAATGTTCTTTCCCTGTAAATAAAGTAACTATCTTTATAAAATTGATATAAAATTTGTCATAGATTATTTATATATATATGTATGTATATATATGTATTATATATATATTTCCTTCTCCAATATATGTTGGAGAAGGAAATGGCAATCCACACTAGTATTCTTATCTGGAGAATCCCGTAGACAGAGGAAACCGGTGAGTTACAGCCCATGGGGTCTCAAGAATGGACATGAGTTAGCAACTAAACTATCACCACCAATACACACACACACACACACACACACGCACACACACACACTTTCCTTACATATTAAAAAAAAAAAGAGAGAGAGATGAAAGCAGAAGAAAGAAGGAATGAGGAAATGACTGAAATTTAATCCTCACCTTATTTACACCAGACTTTTCCCATATAAAGTTATCTAAATTTCAAATCTGTGAGATAGTATGCAATGTCAGATTGAACTCAAGGAAAGACGTGTGTGGCATTTTCCTAACAGTAATCTCAAAATGCAAATGAGGTGAATGGATTATAAAGCTTTGTTAGTGAATTTGCAAGAACAAATCCACTCTTTTTTTTTATTTTTTAATTGAAGGATAATAAAAGTTTTACAGAGGTTTTGTTTACTGCCAAATGTCAACATGAATCAGCCATAGGTATATGAATGTCCCCTCCCTCTTTTACTTTCCTCCCATTTCCCTCCTCATCCCATCCCTCCAGGTTTTGCAGAACTCCTGTTTGAGTTCTCTGAGTCTTACAGCAAATCCACTCTTAACTCTTATAACTATTCTTAGAGACCTACACCTGAGATAGCAGCCACTATTTAAAGAGCCTTAGGAAACATTTCAACATGGGATAAATTCTTACTCATGAACTAAAATTATATGATTTGGCAGTTGTGAAATCTTTGTAGTTTTACATTTAGTCTGCATTTTCCTTGGAAATCTAGCTCAACCTTGTTTACCTTGGTATTGACAATGAAATCCCAAAGCATCATTTTGTCACTAGACCTTGGATCTACATACTCAGCTGTGATGCTTAATTTTATATCAATTTTATTCGCCAATGGATGACTAGATAGTTGGTTAAATACTCCCATGTCTGTGAGGGTGTTTCTGGAAGTGATTAACATTTGAACTGGCAGACTTAGTGTAACAGATGGCACTTTCCAATGCAGGTGAGCATCATCCAATCTGTTACGGGCCTGAAAGAAAAAAATGGTGAAGAATGTTTGAATTACCCCTGTCTGACTGAGTTGGGACATTGATCTTCTACTCTTAATGTTCCTGGTCTCAGGTCTTCAGACCTGAATTAGAATCTAATACCATTGATTCTCTGGGTCTTAGACCTTTGAGCCATACCATCATATTTTCTGGATCTCCAGCTTGCAGGTGGCTCACATAATTGTGGAAGCTAAGAATTCCAGTATCCTCCAATATTATATAATCTCTTGAGATAGATACATATAAAAATGAGAGAGAGATGAAAGCAGAAGAAAGAAGGAATGAGGAAATGACTGAAATTTAATCCTCACCTTATTTACACCAGACTTTTCCCATATAAAGTTATCTAAATTTCAAATCTGTGAGATAGTATGCAATGTCAGATTGAACTCAAGGAAAGACGTGTGTGGCATTTTCCTAACAGTAATCTCAAAATGCAAATGAGGTGAATGGATTATAAAGCTTTGTTAGTGAATTTGCAAGAACAAATCCACTCTTTTTTTTTATTTTTTAATTGGAGGATAATAAAAGTTTTACAGAGGTTTTGTTTACTGCCAAATGTCAACATGAATCAGCCATAGGTATATGAATGTCCCCTCCCTCTTTTACTTTCCTCCCATCTCCCTCCTCATCCCATACCTCCAGGTTTTGCAGAACTCCTGTTTGAGTTCTCTGAGTCTTACAGCAAATCCACTCTTAACTCTTATAACTATTCTTAGAGACCTACACCTGAGATAGCAGCCACTATTTAAAGAGCCTTAGGAAACATTTCAACATGGGATAAATTCTTACTCATGAACTAAAATTATATGATTTGGCAGTTGTGAAATCTTTGTAGTTTTACATTTAGTCTGCATTTTCCTTGGAAATCTAGCTCAACCTTGTTTACCTTGGTATTGACAATGAAATCCCAAAGCATCATTTTGTCACTAGACCTTGGATCTACATACTCAGCTGTGATGCTTAATTTTATATCAATTTTATTCGCCAATGGATGACTAGATAGCTGGTTAAATACTCCCATGTCTGTGAGGGTGTTTCTGGAAGTGATTAACATTTGAACTGGCAGACTTAGTGTAACAGATGGCACTTTCCAATGCAGGTGAGCATCATCCAATCTGTTACGGGCCTGAAAGAAAAAAATGGTGAAGAATGTTTGAATTACCCCTGTCTGACTGAGTTGGGACATTGATCTTCTACTCTTAATGTTCCTGGTCTCAGGTCTTCAGACCTGAATTAGAATCTAATACCATTGATTCTCTGGGTCTTAGACCTTTGAGCCATACCATCATATTTTCTGGATCTCCAGCTTGCAGGTGGCTCACATAATTGTGGAAGCTAAGAATTCCCAGTATCCTCCAATATTATATAATCTCTTGAGATAGATACATAGGATATTTGTATCTCCTGTTTCTACATCTCTGGAGAACCCTACTACACAATATTCTAACACTAACCCTGGGAGCAAGCTCTAGGAGATGGTAAAGGACAGAGAAGCTTGACATACTGCAATCCATGGGGTCACAAAGTGTCAGACATTACTGAGTAACTGATTTGAACTGACCCTGGAAATTGCTGGCTACATGCTCCTCTCTTTCTCTAGCTGCCTATCCAGCAAAGAGTAGACAGTTTCATATCACTGTTATTTTCCTAATGGCTTATAAATGCATGTATCTAATGTCACTTAAAATTGATTTTGAAGATTATAATTCTGTAACTTTCAGAATCAGTTCTCTTCTTCCTCCCCCAACCAGTAAGATATTTTACATATTCTGTAGTCACAGTCTGAATCTACATCTGTTCCCTCGGAAGTGGACATAGAAATTCGAAATCAACTAGATGTTGGATTTTTCTCTCCTCACTTTCCCTGAAAATCCCCCTCAACTGTCTGATGTTGATTTGGCTCTTCTGTAATGAATTTCTCACTGATACCCTTGATGGCATTAGGAGAAGGAAGATGACTTAATAGTTGTGTGTGACAAATTCCTGTTAGCAAAGGATGCCCAGATAGCTGGTAAAATCTTATTTGTGGGTGTCTCTCTGTGGGTGCTTCCAGAAGAGATTAACATTTGATTCAGTAATTTGAATAAAGGAATTTGTCCTGACCTATATGGGCAGGCACCATCCAATATACTGGGACCTAAAACAAACAGGAATACAAAGAACAAATTCTGTCCTCTTGACCTGGAACATCCATCTTTTTCTGACCTTGAATATCAGAACTTAGAGTGAACTAATCATGGAGTCATAAAGAGACACAACTTAGCAACTGAACAACCACAATACCAAATACTATTGTTTGGATATTTTTAAATACATTTGTATCCTTTATTTAAAGAATGAGCCATAAACCTAAAAAATGTAAAGAACTTCATTATCTTTTAAAAAAAATAAAAAAAAAAAAGAACTTCATTAATAACACTTTAGCGCATATGTTAGGTTTAGCTATATTATATAATAAATTATATATTATAATATATACATTACATATTATATATTGGTATATAACATCATGTATATTAATTTTATTTACATGTATTATATCCTTATGAACAGAATTTTGAGACTCTGAGTAGTTGAGTATATTGTTCAAAATCACCAACTGCTTTGTGATAGATCAGAAGATTTTGATTTTATCACATTTCCTCAGGTAGAAAATCAGAGCAGAATGTGATCTCAAAGTTCATTTTCACAAGCTCCTCATTTTACAAATGAGAAATTTGATACAAGCTAGCAACAATGAAAAATTCTGGTTCATTAGCCTTTCCTGCCATATCACTCTGATTCAGATTTAATGATACAGATTGTAGATATTCTTAAGCAATAAGAAAATACACGCTATACAAAATTTTGATTTGAAAGATTATAATTCTGTAACTTTCAGAATCAGTTCTCTTCTTCCTCCCCCAACCAGTAAGATATTTTACATATTCTGTAGTCACAGTCTGAATCTACATCTGTTCCCTCGGAAGTGGACATAGAAATTCGAAATCAACTAGATGTTGGATTTTTCTCTCCTCACTTTCCCTGAAAATCCCCCTCAACTGTCTGATGTTGATTTGGCTCTTCTGTAATGAATTTCTCACTGATACCCTTGATGGCATTAGGAGAAGGAAGATGACTTAATAGTTGTGTGTGACAAATTCCTGTTAGCAAAGGATGCCCAGATAGCTGGTAAAATCTTATTTGTGGGTGTCTCTCTGTGGGTGCTTCCAGAAGAGATTAACATTTGATTCAGTAATTTGAATAAAGGAATTTGCCCTGACCTATATGGGCAGGCACCATCCAATATACTGGGACCTAAAACAAACAGGAATACAAAGAACAAATTCTGTCCTCTTGACCTGGAACATCCATCTTTTTCTGACCTTGAATATCAGAACTTAGAGTGAACTAATCATGGAGTCATAAAGAGACACAACTTAGCAACTGAACAACCACAATACCAAATACTATTGTTTGGATATTTTTAAATACATTTGTATCCTTTATTTAAAGAATGAGCCATAAACCTAAAAAATGTAAAGAACTTCATTATCTTTTAAAAAAAAAATAAAAAAAAAAAAGAACTTCATTAATAACACTTTAGCGCATATGTTAGGTTTAGCTATATTATATAATAAATTATATATTATAATATATACATTACATATTATATATTGGTATATAACATCATGTATATTAATTTTATTTACATGTATTATATCCTTATGAACAGAATTTTGAGACTCTGAGTAGTTGAGTATATTGTTCAAAATCACCAACTGCTTTGTGATAGATCAGAAGATTTTGATTTTATCACATTTCCTCAGGTAGAAAATCAGAGCAGAATGTGATCTCAAAGTTCATTTTCACAAGCTCCTCATTTTACAAATGAGAAATTTGATACAAGCTAGCAACAATGAAAAATTCTGGTTCATTAGCCTTTCCTGCCATATCACTCTGATTCAGATTTAATGATACAGATTGTAGATATTCTTAAGCAATAAGAAAATACACGTGCTATACAAAAACCATGTCTCTTAAAAAAGCAGCATTGAACATGAGAATTGACGTATTTTACTGATTGCCTGATCAATAAGAACAGGCTTTTTGAAGTTCCTTGACAAACTTGAGGCTGATAAATATTTCCACCAAAATCCAAACACTAACACTTAACCTGTCACAACTCTTCTTCCATAGTGAAAGTTCTCTGAAACTTTCATTGAGGTGCATAAAAGCAGCTGCATTATCAGATTGCCATCTCTATTGCAATCTTTAAAGATTTCTGTATAGCACAAAAATATTATACATGGTTTTATGTCACTGTTATATTTATAATGCCTGGATATTGTGATTGCTTCTACTCATGAATTAAGTGAGAACATTTTCTTCCTTTCACAGTGTTGTATATTGCCAGAAAGCACATTTGCATATTATTATGTTTAAACAACATATTCTCAGATGTGTGCACTCCATATGATTAACTCATAACACTATCTAGAACAATCTTTTGGTGCAACCTCGTGCCTAGGATGGAATCTAGTCATTGCTCTTACGTGATTTACAATCTGTGCTCTATCAGTTTCACAAAGATAAGACAAAATGCCAAGCCAGAGTGACACAAATGCAGCAAAAGCCCATTCCCTGCCTTCAGCATGATTTGTGATATTTACTGACTAACCAAACAGTAGCATGGGATCAGACCCAAATAGCCTTTCAAGACTGGAGCGGTGACAATTGGCAGTGATTAGTATGGTACCAAAGCATGTACAATATTTGCAGTGTCATAGAACAGGGCTGTTTCTAAAGGGGAAAAGCAGCATTACTGCACAAAGGAGACCAGAAGATGATGTGGCCACAAGCCATCCTCCTGGGTATATGAGGGAACCCAGAAATGTCATAAAATCCCTCTTTGATCTGTTATCGCTACTGTTGGTTGTATGGGAAATTAACATATTTAATTAACTGTCTGACCAAAGCAGCTGTTACCTTATATAAAACCTTGAACATTGGTGCCTGGTTTATCCCACTAGGTGCTTCAATGTGCCAGTGGCATAAGACTGATGATATTTTTATACTGCATGGCCCAGCATGACTCCTCTTGCAATAGGCTCAAGTCAAGATCTTCTTTAAATTCTTCATGGAGAATAATAATGTTCCAGCCCAAATTGCTTAATAACATCCCATGTCAGGCTAGCCAACAGGAAGCTCTGTGTACAACAAAACAGACTCTGGCCAATCCAATCATCCTCCACTTCCAAAAAGGCCCTTGCTGCATGCATGGCAAAGCCAGGCATGCATTTTTCTTCTTCACCATCAAGATGTTATTTTATTCACAATTCACATCACTTACTTATGACATTATTTGCCTTCTATATTTTTTTTTCACAAAAAAAATCCTTGACTGCAGTATTTCCAAATGGAAAGAAATGCCTCCAAGTTAGAAGTTACATTAATTAGTTTGCTAAGTTGTTGATCCAAATCTATTATGAAGATCATGATTGGTTTGAAGGATTTCTGTGACGAGAGGGTTAGGGAACCGTAGAAGGTGGCTTTTCTGACCATTGATAAACGCTTCCTTTACTTGGTTTGTTATTTCATCCATTTGTGAAAGAATAAGAATCAAGCATTTTTTATTTTGGATGGTTTGAGCTGTGTGTGAAGTGATGAGTTTATCTCTAGTAAAGATGGAGGCCAGGATTTTTCAATACCTTTTGCAGTAATGTGGTAACACTGGTTATCTTGATTGCCTGTGCTGCTCTTTTCCTGAACAAATTTACTCTGCCATTGAATGTGTCTTCCTCATCATACCTTTACTACTGGATACACTTAATATTTCCTTTTGTGTGATTTCTGAAATTCTTGGAAAGTCTTGCAAAGTCTGCAGTTTCAGCAAGGACCGTATGTAACTTACAAGCAGTTTGCTAGTTCAGCAATTAAAGGGCTCAAAATTCTGATTAGAGAGGCCTCCATAAAAACTATGGAGGAAAAGTTAGCCAGCAAGGACTTTCCATCATTGTGTGCATTATTATATTTTAAACTTTGAATAATGTACAATAATTAAGATATATTAACTGGTATATGTGCACTGTGAAAAGATCAATAATCTTTCCAAAAGTATAGAACTGAAGAAACACTGAATAAATATAAAACAAGTCTATACCTCATTCTGAGTGAGCATATCCTATATTGCATGTGCATTTGCTCATGCAAAGACACATGTTAGTTATTTATTTTATGTATCAGGAGCAAAAACTCCCAAGGTTTAATAAGAGCGAAATTGTGATTGTTGTTTTTTAATTAACCCTTTATAAGTTAAATATGAAAATGAATAAATATACACATACGATGATATATTTCTATCTATAATTACAAGGCATAGTAAAAATTGTTTTTCCATAATACAAGGGAAAACTTTACATCCAAGGCCAGCAAGAACAGCTTCAACCTTATAGAACTCTGCATATTAGAGATTCAAGAGGTCTATCCTTTTGCTAGATTTAGTAGGAAATAAATTGCTCATGTAACTAGGTAATATTCTCCGCACTTTTAAAAAACTGACTGATTTTTTAAAACAGTAATCATGTGAATACTGATTACTATATTCAGATGAAATTCACCCAAATCATTTTTGTAATTCAACAAAAATGTGCCACACACATGCCTTGGGCAATGTGGAAAAAGCAAGGAATAGTAAGTGAGGTATTGTGTCCTTCTCACACTACTTATAGGATAGATATTTAGTGATGATCATAACTGAAGAGCTTCATTAATAGGGACTTTATGAATATACAAAAAGAAATTATGAATACATATGTGACTACATAGCTAATATACATGAGAATTAACAAACTATAGGTAATAGAGTGATGTTCCAATAATAATTACTAATCGATTCATATTTTGCACTGACTGTTCTGTTGAGGGATTTCTGCACATTCTGTCACTCATTCCTCAAAATAAACGTGCTGTTGTTCAGCTGCTGAGTCTTACACTTTGTGACCTCTTAGGCTGCAGCATGCCCAGCTTCCCTGTCCTTCACTATCTCCTGGAGTTTGCCTAAATGCGTATCTGTTGGTTGGTGATGACATTCATCCATCTCACCGTCTGTTGCCCACTTCTGTGCTCAGTCTTTTCCAGCATCAGGGTCTTTTTCATTGAGTTGGCTCCACACATGAGGTGGCCAGAGTACTAAAGATTCAGCATAAATCTTTCCACTGAATACTCAAAGTAGATTTCCTTTAGGATTAACTGGTTTGATCTCATTGCAGTCCAAGGGACTTTCAAGAGTCTTCTCCAGGCAGCCTTCTTTATGGTCCTACTCTCATATCCATACACGACTACTGGAAAAAACAGCTTTGACTAGACGGACCTTTGTTGACAAAATAACGTTTCTGTTTTTTAATTCGCTGACTAGGTTCGTCACAGCTTTCCTTCCAAGGCATAAGCGTCTTTTTTTTTTTTTTTTTTTTAAGACTTATTTATTTATTTACTTTGGGCAGGGGTCGGGTTGGGGAGGGAGGGGAGTGGGCGGGCCACTTCTATTGGTCTTTCATTTCTCTATTTTCATTCGTCTTCGTTCTTTGGCTCCTGTGGGCCTCCCATCGCGGTGGCGTCTGTCATTGCAGAGCACCGGCTCTGGGCGCATGTGCTCCAGAGCTCCGGCTCGGTGATTGGACACATCAGTCCAGCCGCTCCGCGGCACGTGGGATCTTCCCAGGCCAGGGATCGAACCGGCGCCCCTTGCACTGCCAGGCGTGCTATGAAATTCACCCAAATCATTTTTGTAATTCAACAAAATGTGCCACACATGCCTTGGGCAATGTGGAAAAGCAAGGAATAGTAAGTGAGGTATTGTGTCCTTCTCACACTACTTATAGGATAGATATTTAGTGATGATCATAACTGAAGAGCTTCATTAATAGGGACTTTATGAATATACAAAAAGAAATTATGAATACATATGTGACTACATAGCTAATATACATGAGAATTAACAAACTATAGGTAATAGAGTGATGTTCCAATAATAATTACTAATCGATTCATATTTTGCACTGACTGTTCTGTTGAGGGATTTCTGCACATTCTGTCACTCATTCCTCAAAATAAACGTGCTGTTGTTCAGCTGCTGAGTCTTACACTTTGTGACCTCTTAGACTGCAGCATGCCCAGCTTCCCTGTCCTTCACTATCTCCTGGAGTTTGCCTAAATGCGTATCTGTTGGTTGGTGATGACATTCATCCATCTCACTGTCTGTTGCCCACTTCTGTGCTCAGTCTTTTCCAGCATCAGGGTCTTTTTCATTGAGTTGGCTCCACACATGAGGTGGCCAGAGTACTAAAGATTCAGCATAAATCTTTCCACTGAATACTCAAAGTAGATTTCCTTTAGGATTAACTGGTTTGATCTCATTGCAGTCCAAGGGACTTTCAAGAGTCTTCTCCAGGCAGCCTTCTTTATGGTCCTACTCTCATATCCATACACGACTACTGGAAAAAAAAGCTTTGACTAGACGGACCTTTGTTGACAAAATAACGTTTCTGTTTTTTAATTCGCTGACTAGGTTCGTCACAGCTTTCCTTCCAAGGCATAAGCGTCTTTTTTTTTTTTTTTTTTTTAAGACTTATTTTTTTTTTTACTTTGGGCAGGGGTCGGGTTGGGGAGGGAGGGGAGTGGGCGGGCCACTTCTATTGGTCTTTCATTTCTCTATTTTCATTCGTCTTCGTTCTTTGGATCCTGTGGGCCTCCCATCGCGGTGGCGTCTGTCATTGCAGAGCACCGGCTCTGGGCGCATGTGCTCCAGAGCTCCGGCTCGGTGATTGGACACATCAGTTCAGCCGCTCCACGGCACGTGGGATCTTCCCAGGCCAGGGATCGAACCGGCGCCCCTTGCACTGCCAGGCGGTGTCCTTACCCACTGGACCACCAGGGGAAGCCCCGTAAGCGTCTTTTAATGTCATGGTTGCAATCATCATCCATAGTGATTTTGGAGCCCAAGAAAATAAAATCTACCGCTTTTCCATTTTTTTCTCTATATGCCATGAACTGTTGGGACCAGATGCCATGATCTTAGTTAGTTGAATATTGAGTTGTTGTTGTTGTTTTTTTAAAGATTTATTTATTTTATTATTTATTTTTGGGCGGGGGTTGGGTTGAGAAGGGAGGGGAACGGGCGGGCCACTTCTATTGGTCTTTCATTTGTCTATTTTCATCTGTCTTTGTTCCTTGGCTCCTGTGGACCTCCCATCGCGGTGGTGTCTGTCACTGCAGAGTGCCGGCTCTGCACGCATGTGCTCCAGAGCTCGGGCTCGGTAATTGGACACATCGGTCCAGCTGCTCCGCAGCACGTGGGATCTTCCCAGGCCAGGGATCGAACCCGCGCCCCTTGCACTGCAACGCAGTGTCCTTAACCACTGGGCCACCAGGGGAAACCCAAATATTGAGTTTTAAGACAGTTTTTTCACTCTCCTCTTCCAGTTTCATCAAGGTAGTCTGATATTCCCATTTTTTAAGAATTTGACCAGTTTCTTGTGATCCACACAATTTGAAGGTTTTTAGCACAATCAATGAAACAGAAATAGATTTTTTTCCTGGAATTCCTTTTCTTTTTTTCTAAATCAAAAGGATGTTGGCAATTCGATATCTGATTCCTTGCATTTGTAAATCCAGGCTGTATATCTGGACATTCTTTGTCTACATACTGTTGAAGTCTAGCCTGAAGAATTTTGAACATTAAATGCTAGCATGTGAAATGAGTGCATTTGTACAATAATCTGAACTTTCTTTAGTGTTGCTCTTCTTTGAAATGGAATGAAAACTGAAATTTTCAAGTCCTGTGACCATTGGTGAGTTTTTAAAATTTGCTGGCACATAAAGTGCAGAACTTTAACAGTATCATCTTTTAGGATTTTAAATAACTCATCTGGAATTCTGTCACCTCCACTATGTTTGTAATAATGCTTCCTAAGGCCTTCTTGACTTCACACTCCATGGTATATGGAGTCTATGTTTCTAGCTGGTGTATGTAACATGGTGTATGTTTCTAGCTGAGTGATCACTCTATCATGGTTATCTCAGTCAGACCGTTTCAGTCTGACCAAAAAGGTCTCAGTGCACATGTGATGTAATTACTAATATTATCAACATTGAGTAGTTCAGAACATGAAGAGAGAACTTCATTTCTGTCATTCATAAGTGACATAAGATTGTCAGTCTAGGTTTTCCCACCTATAGATATTATCCACTGACCTCTCCTTGATTCTCATTGTTTAATGCACAGTAAAGTCTCTAGAAGCCCATTCTGGTCTGCCTCAGATAGTGCTTTTCTCCTTAACAAATTCTGATTCTGAACTGACTTTGGGTCATGCCATATTATATTTTATTTGTAGGAAGGTTTTACTTTCTTATTTGCAGAAAGTGCTGAAAGTTTTCATTTGCAATTTAGCACTCTTCTGTGTTTATATTTAAAGGAGCTTGTTTTTATTCCAATTCTCTTTATTGAATGCCTGCTGAAAGGTATTCAGTATCCCTGAAATGTTTCCTTTCTATTTTTAATAGCCCTGCAACTTTCCCTTCACTTTTTGCATCTGTGCTGGATCAAGCTGTCAGGTAGTTTCATGGATTTGGGCAGAACATAAAACTTAGAGGAGAAGAACTTTTACAAATACTCAAAGATATATATTTGGCTTTTCAGGTAACACTAGGGGTAAAGAACCTGCTTGTTTGCCAATGCAGGAGGCATAAGAGATACATGTTTGATCCCTGGGTCAGAAAGTTCACCTGGAGAAGGGCATGGCTACCCACTCCAGTATTACCTGAAGAGTCCTGTGGACAGAGGAGCCCTGTTGGCTACCATCCATGGGGTCACACAGAGTTGGACACAACTGAAGCAGTATAGCATATATGTGTATAGACACACACACACACACACACACACACTGGAATGGTGGAGTGTGTAGCCATGATTGTACTATGCTTCTTTTTTTTAAGGCTGAAATTTTCAAGTCCTGTGACCATTGGTGAGTTTTTAAAATTTGCTGGCACATAAAGTGCAGAACTTTAACAGTATCATCTTTTAGGATTTTAAATAACTCATCTGGAATTCTGTCACCTCCACTATGTTTGTAATAATGCTTCCTAAGGCCTTCTTGACTTCACACTCCATGGTATATGGAGTCTATGTTTCTAGCTGGTGTATGTAACATGGTGTATGTTTCTAGCTGAGTGATCACTCTATCATGGTTATCTCAGTCAGACCGTTTCAGTCTGACCAAAAAGGTCTCAGTGCACATGTGATGTAATTACTAATATTATCAACATTGAGTAGTTCAGAACATGAAGAGAGAACTTCATTTCTGTCATTCATAAGTGACATAAGATTGTCAGTCTAGGTTTTCCCACCTATAGATATTATCCGCTGACCTCTCCTTGATTCTCATTGTTTAATGCACAGTAAAGTCTCTAGAAGCCCATTCTGGTCTGCCTCAGATAGTGCTTTTCTCCTTAACAAATTCTGATTCTGAACTGACTTTGGGTCATGCCATATTATATTTTATTTGTAGGAAGGTTTTACTTTCTTATTTGCAGAAAGTGCTGAAAGTTTTCATTGGCAATTTAGCACTCTTCTGTGTTTATATTTAAAGGAGCTTGTTTTTATTCCAATTCTCTTTATTGAATGCCTGCTGAAAGGTATTCAGTATCCCTGAAATGTTTCCTTTCTATTTTTAATAGCCCTGCAACTTTCCCTTCACTTTTTGCATCTGTGCTGGATCAAGCTGTCAGGTAGTTTCATGGATTTGGGCAGAACATAAAACTTAGAGGAGAAGAACTTTTACAAATACTCAAAGATATATATTTGGCTTTTCAGGTAACACTAGGGGTAAAGAACCTGCTTGTTTGCCAATGCAGGAGGCATAAGAGATACATGTTTGATCCCTGGGTCAGAAAGTTCACCTGGAGAAGGGCATGGCTACCCACTCCAGTATTACCTGAAGAGTCCTGTGGACAGAGGAGCCCTGTTGGCTACCATCCATGGGGTCACACAGAGTTGGACACAACTGAAGCAGTATAGCATATATGTGTATAGACACACACACACACACACACACACACTGGAATGGTGGAGTGTGTAGCCATGACTTTCTCCAGGGTATCTTCGCAAACCTGGAACCCGCGGGGCTCTCCTCAACTGCATGCAGATTGTTTACTGTCTGAGGCACCATATATATGATCAATACACTCCCTACACTGTACTACTTCCCAAGGAGGATGGCTCGCTGTCTTTGTACCAGTGCATGCTGACTTGCCATGTATGGAGTAGGCAACGTACACAGTTTGCTGAATCTTGAGAGCATTGGAATAAATGCTTACTTTGAGAAAGGATGGTTAGTAAGCCATTCATTTCTCTTTTCATAGTATTCCAGGCTTTTTTTTGAATTTTTAACTCTCTGTAATAGGCATGGAGACTTCAAACCAAAATAATCTGTCTTCTACTAAGCAAATGGTAAATTCCTGACCCAAGTCTGGAGAATGAATGTGTGTCCTTCTGTCTCTGTGTCCCTCAATTTCCCTGTGTGTCTCAGATTTGAGTCTGGAAAAGTGACAAAGATGGGGGAGGAATGGTTGGAGCTCGTTCATTCTAGCACAGACTTCCAAGTGCATCTGTTTCAAATAAGTATTTTGCTTCCTGTTATTTCATGTCCCTGATTATTCTATATTTTTAAACAGCATTATTGAGATATAATTGATATTAATAAACTGCACATATATGTAATTATGTATGTATCCCCATGAAACCATCATTACAATCAACCAAGGTAATGAAGATGTTTTACTACCTAAAATATTTTTATTTCAGCCAGTCCTAATCACTCCCTCTTTTCATGGATTTGGGCAGAACATAAAACTTAGAGGAGAAGAACTTTTACAAATACTCAAAGATATATATTTGGCTTTTCAGGTAACACTAGGGGTAAAGAACCTGCTTGTTTGCCAATGCAGGAGGCATAAGAGATACATGTTTGATCCCTGGGTCAGAAAGTTCACCTGGAGAAGGGCATGGCTACCCACTCCAGTATTGCCTGAAGAGTCCTGTGGACAGAGGAGCCCTGTTGGCTACCATCCATGGGGTCACACAGAGTTGGACACAACTGAAGCAGTATAGCATATATGTGTATAGACACACACACACACACACACACACACACTGGAATGGTGGAGTGTGTAGCCATGACTTTCTCCAGGGTATCTTCGCAAACCTGGAACCCGCGGGGCTCTCCTCAACTGCATGCAGATTGTTTACTGTCTGAGGCACCATATATATGATCAATACACTCCCTACACTGTACTACTTCCCAAGGAGGATGGCTCGCTGTCTTTGTACCAGTGCATGCTGACTTGCCATGTATGGAGTAGGCAACGTACACAGTTTGCTGAATCTTGAGAACATTGGAATAAATATGCTTACTTTGAGAAAGGATGGTTAGTAAGCCATTCATTTCTCTTTTCATAGTATTCCAGGCTTTTTTTTGAATTTTTAACTCTCTGTAATAGGCATGGAGACTTCAAACCAAAATAATCTGTCTTCTACTAAGCAAATGGTAAATTCCTGACCCAAGTCTGGAGAATGAATGTGTGTCCTTCTGTCTCTGTGTCCCTCAATTTCCCTGTGTGTCTCAGATTTGAGTCTGGAAAAGTGACAAAGATGGGGGAGGAATGGTTGGAGCTCGTTCATTCTAGCACAGACTTCCAAGTGCATCTGTTTCAAATAAGTATTTTGCTTCCTGTTATTTCATGTCCCTGATTATTCTATATTTTTAAACAGCATTATTGAGATATAATTGATATTAATAAACTGCACATATATGTAATTATGTATGTATCCCCATGAAACCATCATTACAATCAACCAAGGTAATGAAGATGTTTTACTACCTAAAATATTTTTATTTCAGCCAGTCCTAATCACTCCCTCTTTTTCCTCAATCCTCTTATTACCCACCAAATCAGGCAAATCTGGTCTCCTTCTAGTTACTATACATAACATTGTATTTCTTAAACTTTTTAGTACATGGTATCATAAGTTAGGGGCCATTTTTTATGACCTGAATTCTTTTACTCCCCATAATTATTTTGAGATTTATCCATGTTGTAGTATACATCAGTGATTTACCTTTTTGCTGTCGTTAGTTTTCTATTGCTTCTTTGCTTACCTGTTGATGGATTTTTCAGTTGTTTTTGTATTTTGGTGATTAGAAATAAAGCATATATGAGCATTCCTATAAAAATATGTATGTGAACATATACTTTATTTCTCTTGGGTAAATACTTGGGGTGGAATGGCAAGATTATATGTTAGACGTGTGCTTAAATGCATAAGAAACTGCCAAACTATTTTCTAAAATGACTGTATAGTTTCAAATTTGCATTATCGTCACTGCTTGATTTGGGTTATGTATTTATGTACAGTATACTGAAAGAAATATATTTAATGTTACCATACAAGTATTCAATATTTTTTTTTTAACTTTATTTATTTATTTATTTTGGGCAGGGGTCCGTGGGGAGGGAGGGAGGGGGCGGGCCACTTCTATTAGTCTTTCATTTCTCTGTTTTCATCGCTTTGTTCTTTGGCTCCTGTGGGCCTCCCATCGCGGTGGCGTCTGTTGTCGCAGAGCACCGGCCTGTCTTCTACTAAGCAAATGGTAAATTCCTGAATCTGGAGAATGAATGTGTCCTTCTGTCTCTGTGTCCCTCAATTTCCTGTGTGTCTCAGATTTGAGTCTGGAAAAGTGACAAAGATGGGGGAGGAATGGTTGGAGCTCGTTCATTCTAGCACAGACTTCCAAGTGCATCTGTTTCAAATAAGTATTTTGCTTCCTGTTATTTCATGTCCCTGATTATTCTATATTTTTAAACAGCATTATTGAGATATAATTGATATTAATAAACTGCACATATATGTAATTATGTATGTATCCCCATGAAACCATCATTACAATCAACCAAGGTAATGAAGATGTTTTACTACCTAAAATATTTTTATTTCAGCCAGTCCTAATCACTCCCTCTTTTTCCTCAATCCTCTTATTACCCACCAAATCAGGCAAATCTGGTCTCCTTCTAGTTACTATACATAACATTGTATTTCTTAAACTTTTTAGTACATGGTATCATAAGTTAGGGGCCATTTTTTATGACCTGAATTCTTTTACTCCCCATAATTATTTTGAGATTTATCCATGTTGTAGTATACATCAGTGATTTACCTTTTTGCTGTCGTTAGTTTTCTATTGCTTCTTTGCTTACCTGTTGATGGATTTTTCAGTTGTTTTTGTATTTTGGTGATTAGAAATAAAGCATATATGAGCATTCCTATAAAAATATGTATGTGAACATATACTTTATTTCTCTTGGGTAAATACTTGGGGTGGAATGGCAAGATTATATGTTAGACGTGTGCTTAAATGCATAAGAAACTGCCAAACTATTTTCTAAAATGACTGTATAGTTTCAAATTTGCATTATCGTCACTGCTTGATTTGGGTTATGTATTTATGTACAGTATACTGAAAGAAATATATTTAATGTTACCATACAAGTATTCAATATTTTTTTTTTTTTAAGATTTATTTATTTATTTATTTTGGGCAGGGGTCCGGTGGGGGAGGGAGGGGAGCGGGCGGGCCACTTCTATTAGTCTTTCATTTCTCTGTTTTCATCGTCTTTGTTCTTTGGCTCCTGTGGGCCTCCCATCGCGGTGGCGTCTGTTGTCGCAGAGCACCGGCTCTGGGCACATGCGCTCCAGAGCTCCGGCTCGATGATTGGACACATCAGTCCAGCCGCTCCGCGGCACGTGGGATCTTCCCAGGCCAGGGATCAAACCGGCGCCCCTTGCACTGCAAGGCGGTGTCCTTATCCACTGGACCACCAGGGAAGCCCAGTATTCAATATTTTATATATTATTTTTCATAAAATATTTTCTGCAATAAACTACCTTGATTCCTTTGTCAAAAATGATGTGTAGGTATATTTATGAACTCTCTATTCTGTTCCATAGACCTATTCTCCAAAGTTATACCATTTTACAACTCTCTTTGGGCAGTATAATAATATTTTTAAATCTGGTAGTCTTAGTTCTCCACATTTGTTCTACCTTTTCAAGGTTATTTTGGCTATTCATATAAATTAAGAATTAGTTAATCAAGTTCTGTCAAAAATTCCTACCATAATGTTTTCAATTTCACTAAAACTGCATATCAATTTTAGAAGAGTTGACATCTCAATATTGAGACCTTTGGATATTCATGATTGATCTTTCCATTTATTGAGCAATATCTTAGAGAATTCGATATCCAGGCCTTTCACATCTTTTGTCAGATTCATCCTGAAGTATTTTGTTTATTATTACTACTATAAATATTTTTTTCTACTTTCCTTTTGTTCAGTACAAATATATATATACATATATATATATATATATACACATACATACATACACACACAGACATCATTAGTTTTGGGTAGTTAGTTTGTATCCTGCAGCTCTACTCAAATCATTTGTTAGTTTTAGGACACCATCTTTGAATAAGCTGGCTTTCATTTTTTTTTTAATCTTCAATCTACATGTCTTCTCCCAACCTCCCCATTGAGCTAGCTAGAACCTTCAGTCAAATATAGGACAGAAATATTAAGAGTCGATGTCTCTGTCTTTTTTCTGATCTTATGGTGAAAAGCATTCGAGAACATTTTCTTTGGTATAAAATTTCCCAGTGGTGCTTTTTAAGTATACCACAGATTTGAATATGTTTCCTATTCATTCTTGTTTAGATAATATGCTTTGTAATATCTCTTGATTCCATCTATGACATGCATTTTTTAATTATGTTTTTGTTTATAAATATTGGAGATTTTTGAAACTATTTCCATTGACTTTATTGAGATGAGAGCATATTTCATATGACATAAATTCTATCAAATGCTAACAAGGCTTGGTTTATGATACAAAATCAGTATATCTTTGTAAAAGTATTTGCATACTAGGGAAAAAAAAATTTTGGTGTTCTTGGGTGGAGTGTTCTCTAAATGGCAATCAAGTCAAGTTGATGTATAGTATTGCACAATCTTCTCTATTCATACAGATTTATTTTTGTCTATATTACATATTGATTGCTGAGTGAGGACTATTAAAACTTCTGAGTATAATCATAGATTTATCTATTTATCTATAGTTTTATCAGTTTTGATTCATGTAATTTGAAGTTTTTTTTTTATTAGATCTTTTTTATTTTTAGGGCCCCCATATTTTATGAATTGCTTTTAAGTTTTTTTTAAAGGAAAGACTATTAAAGTATCTTGCCTTGATATCAATTTTAGAAGAGTTGACATCTCAATATTGAGACCTTTGGATATTCATGATTGATCTTTCCATTTATTGAGCAATATCTTAGAGAATTCGATATCCAGGCCTTTCACATCTTTTGTCAGATTCATCCTGAAGTATTTTGTTTATTATTACTACTATAAATATTTTTTTCTACTTTCCTTTTGTTCAGTACAAATATATATATACATATATATATATATATATACACATACATACATACACACACAGACATCATTAGTTTTGGGTAGTTAGTTTGTATCCTGCAGCTCTACTCAAATCATTTGTTAGTTTTAGGACACCATCTTTGAATAAGCTGGCTTTCATTTTTTTTTTAATCTTCAATCTACATGTCTTCTCCCAACCTCCCCATTGAGCTAGCTAGAACCTTCAGTCAAATATAGGACAGAAATATTAAGAGTCGATGTCTCTGTCTTTTTTCTGATCTTATGGTGAAAAGCATTCGAGAACATTTTCTTTGGTATAAAATTTCCCAGTGGTGCTTTTTAAGTATACCACAGATTTGAATATGTTTCCTATTCATTCTTGTTTAGATAATATGCTTTGTAATATCTCTTGATTCCATCTATGACATGCATTTTTTAATTATGTTTTTGTTTATAAATATTGGAGATTTTTGAAACTATTTCCATTGACTTTATTGAGATGAGAGCATATTTCATATGACATAAATTCTATCAAATGCTAACAAAGCTTGGTTTATGATACAAAATCAGTATATCTTTGTAAAAGTATTTGCATACTAGGGAAAAAAAAATTTTGGTGTTCTTGGGTGGAGTGTTCTCTAAATGGCAATCAAGTCAAGTTGATGTATAGTATTGCACAATCTTCTCTATTCATACAGATTTATTTTTGTCTATATTACATATTGATTGCTGAGTGAGGACTATTAAAACTTCTGAGTATAATCATAGATTTATCTATTTATCTATAGTTTTATCAGTTTTGATTCATGTAATTTGAAGTTTTTTTTTTTTTTTTATTAGATGCATAAATAATTCAGTTTGTATGTCTTTTTTTCCCCAACCGGCCCGGGTCTCCTCCAGTTTATATGTCTTAATGAATTGAAACATTTATTAGTAAATGATATATTATCTCAGTTTTTAAATCTACTTTGGCATTTAATAGCTATTCCATCTGTCTAATTAAGAGTATCATAGTTAATCTTTTATCATTTTACTTTTATCTAATTATTGTTCTGTGTATATGAAGAGTGATTCTTATAGGATACATTCAATTTAGTTCAGTCACTCAGTTATGTCCTCCTATTTGTGACCCCATGGGCTGTGGTACATTAGGCTTCTCTGTCCTTAACTGTCTTCCAAAGCTTGCTCAAACTCATGTCCATTGAGTCATTGATGCCATCCAACCATCTCATCTTCTGTTGTCCCTTTCCTTCTTCTGCCTTTTATTTTTTCCAGCATCAGAGTCTTTTCCAATGAGCTGTCTCTTCACATTGGTTGGCCAAAGTAATGGCACATCAGCTTCAGCATCAGTCCCCCCAAAGAATGTTCAAGGTCGATTTCCTTTAGGATTAACTGCTTTGATCTCCTTACAGTCAAGGGACTCTCAAGAATCTTCTTCACACCACAGTTCAAAGGCATCAGTTCTTTGGTATTCAGCCTTCTTTATGGTAATACAGTATATTAACACATATATATGGAATCTAGTAGGATGGTGATGATAGCACATGCAGTGAAGTGACAGAAACACAGACATGGACAGTGGACATATGGACATTGTGGGGAAGGAACAGAAGGTGGGAGGCATAAAGGAAGTAGCAAGAAGGCCTGTACTATCATAAGTGAAGAAAATAGCTCTAGTCATTGCTCTGTGAGAAAAGGGGATCCTTCAGGGGTGCTGTGTGATGATTGGGAGGGGTGGGAAGGGGGGGATATACATATGACTAATCTGGGAACATACATATCTGTAAACAACAAAACTTTATAAAAGCTAAAAGCAAAATAAAGTTTTAAAAAAAAAAATTCTCACATTCATACACGACTACTGGAAAAACCATAGCTTTGATTATATGGATTTTTTCGGCATAGGGTTGTCTCTGCTTTTTAATATACTGTCTAGTTTTGTCATAGCTTTTCTTCCAAGGAGCAAGCATCTTTTAACACCATGGCTTCAGTCACCATCCATAGTGACTTTGAAGTCCAAGGAAATAAAGTCTCACTGTTTCCTTCTTTTTCCCCATCTATTTGCCATGAAGTGATCCGACCAGATGTCATGATCTTGGTTTTTTGAATATTGAGTTTTAAGCCAGTGTTTTCACTCTCCTCTTTCATCTTCATCAAGAGGCTTTTTTTTTTTTATGTAAAGAAACACAATGCATTTCTTTTTTTTTTTTCAATTTGACCTCTTTTTTTGTTTATTTATTTTCATCCATCTTTATTCTTTGGCCTGTGTGGGCCTCCGATTGCAGTGGCCTAACTTGTTGCAGAGCACCAGCTCTGGGTGCATGCACCCCAGAGCACTGCCTCGTAATTGGACACACCTGCCCAGTTGTTCCAAGGCACGTGGAATCTTCCCAGGCCAGGGATCAAACCGGTGCCCCTTGCACCACAAGGTGGATTCTTTATCCACTGGACCACCAGGGAAGTCCCATCAAGAGGCTTTTTATTTCCTCTTCATTTTCTGCCATAAAGGTGATGTCTTTTGCGTATCTGAGATTATTGATATTTCTCCTGGCAATCTTAACAGCAGCTTGTGTTTCATTAAACTCAGCATTTACATGATGTACTCTGCATATAAGTTAAATAAGCAGGATGACAATATACAGTCATCATGCACTCCTTTCTCAATTTGAAAGCAATCTGTTGTTCCATGTCTGGTTCTAACTGTTGATTCTTGACCTGCATCCAGGGTTCACAAGAGGAAGGTAGGGTGATCCAGTATTCCCATATCTTTCAGAATTTTCCACGATTTGTGATGATCCACACAGTCATAGGCTTTAGTATAGTCAATGAAGATGTAGATATTTTTCTGGCATTTCCTTGCTCAAGCACATAATGTTTTAATTTTACTTTTTCACCAATTAAACCATTTATAATACTTTACTGGAATATTAAGCCATTTAATATATTTTTGATATTAATATTTTAGTATTTGTTTTTTATTTTTTCTCTTGTTGTAGGGAAAATTTCATACTATTTAAGAAACAGATGAAAAAATCTATTCAATGTAGATGTTCAGTTAATATTTTTTTCTTGGATCAGGATTTCTCTCACTGATTTCTATATAACATCTGTAGATTAGGCTGTAGTATCCTTTTTGTTTAGTTTTTTATTAAAACAATTCTCCAATTGAGGTAGGTTTTTTTTTTTTTTTTTTGGGGGGGGTGGGGAGGGTGGGGGGTGGGCGGGCCACTTCCATTGGTCTTTCATTTGTCTAGTTTCATCCATCTTTGTTCTTTGGCCCATGTGGGCTTCCCATCGCGGTGGCCTCTGTTGTCGCAGAGCACCAGCTCAGGGCACATGCGCTCCAGAGCTCGGCTCAGTAATTGGACACATCCATCCAGCCGCGGCACGTGGGCTCTTCCCAGGCCCGTGATCGAACCGGCGCCCCTTGCACTGCAAGGCGGTGTCCTTACCCACTGGACCACCAGGGAAGCCCGAGGTAGGTATATTTGGAAAAAAAAAAGCTAATATAACTAAATCAAAAGCTTTTAAAATAAGCTGAATATTTTTATGATTCCATTTTGTGTCCATAGTTGGATTATTAGTTATAACTGCTTTAGTGTTTGTTTTAAGATTTATAATATATATCCTCTCAAAGTTACTGTTCTTGGTCTTCTTTAGTCATTTTTACAGTTTCAGATTTCATCTCGTTATCTACATTTTCCTTCGAATTAATGTGCTTTAATATTTTTTATAATATGGGTCTGTTGATGATTTTTTAATGTCTTGAGATATCTTTATTTGCCTTTGTTTTTTGAAAGATATATTTTCTAGATATAGAATACTAGTTTGACAGTATTTTTCTTTAAATGCTATAAAGATAGCACTCTACCGTCTTCTATTTTGCTTTATTTCTGATCAGAACATGTTTTCCCTTAAGTTTTTGTTTTTTTGTTTTTTTCATACTTATCAGCAGTTCTGTTGCGATTTCTCTTACAGTTTTCTTTTCTTTATTACTGTGTCTGTTTATGTAGGTATCTATTGGTGTTCATTTAACTTATTCATGCTGCAGGTTACTGCCTTATTACATTTGTAAAAACTTGGTCTATGTTTTTTCAAATGTTTTCACCCATATTCTCTTTGAAAGACTCTAATTAAATATGTATTAACTATCTTGAGGCTTCCCTGGTGGTCTAGTAGATAAAGAGTCTGCCTTGCAGTGCAAGGAGCACTGGTTCGATCCCTGGCCTGGAAAGATCCCACGTGCTGCAGAGCAGCTGCACCAGTGTGTCCAATTAGGAGCCAGTGCTCTGGAGTGCATGCACCCAGAGACAGTGCTCTGCAACGAAAGAGGCCACCGCAATGGGAGGCCCACAGAGGTCGAAGAATAAAGATGGATGAAAAATAAATAAAAAATAAACAATCAATAAAAAGAGGTCAAAGTGAAAAAACAAACAAAAAAAACTATCTTGATATCACAGATGCCTGATAATTTGTACATGTTTAAAAATTATTCTCTTTCTCTTTGGTTTCTTTTTTTATTGTTTCTTTATATCTCTAAGCATACAATTTCTTATTTAGTTTTACAATTTCTAACATCATTAATCTCATCCATTGTATTTTACACCTCACACATTTAAGTCTTTATATAGAAGCACCATTTGGGTTTTCTTTACGTTTTTTATTTTTTTATTATGTTTTTAAACATTTGGAATATAGTTGTTTGAACAATACTGCCATTTGTGTTACTTTAAGTTTCAACTGATTGGTTTATCACCATGTAAATTTTTTATTCCTTGTTTTTGAGATACCTGGTCATTTTTTATCAGATACTTTACAATTGTGAATCTTAAGTTGATGGGTGCTAGATAATCTTTTCGTATTCTCATTAATACTTTCAAGCTGTTTTCTGAAACTGTTTCTTAGAGACAGTTTTATATTTTGGTTCTTACTTTGAAGGCTTATTAAGTAGGACCAAAGCCGTGCCCAGTAGAGACTAATTATTTCCCACTTCTCAGCTAAGATTGTTCTCAGAAATCTACCTATCACTGTGAAAGTATAACCTTTCTTTGAATAAAATAAAGCATTTCATGAATTATTGGTTACAGAGCTGAAAGCAGCCAGTGGAGTGTCTGTTTATGTAGGTATCTATTGGTGTTCATTTAACTTATTCATGCTGCAGGTTACTGCCTTATTACATTTGTAAAAACTTGGTCTATGTTTTTTCAAATGTTTTCACCCATATTCTCTTTGAAAGACTCTAATTAAATATGTATTAACTATCTTGAGGCTTCCCTGGTGGTCTAGTAGATAAAGAGTCTGCCTTGCAGTGCAAGGAGCACTGGTTCGATCCCTGGCCTGGAAAGATCCCACGTGCTGCAGAGCAGCTGCACCAGTGTGTCCAATTAGGAGCCAGTGCTCTGGAGTGCATGCACCCAGAGACAGTGCTCTGCAACGAAAGAGGCCACCGCAATGGGAGGCCCACAGAGGTTGAAGAATAAAGATGGATGAAAAATAAATAAAAAATAAACAATCAATAAAAAGAGGTCAAAGTGAAAAAACAAACAAAAAAAACTATCTTGATATCACAGATGCCTGATAATTTGTACATGTTTAAAAATTATTCTCTTTCTCTTTGGTTTCTTTTTTTATTGTTTCTTTATATCTCTAAGCATACAATTTCTTATTTAGTTTTACAATTTCTAACATCATTAATCTCATCCATTGTATTTTACACCTCACACATTTAAGTCTTTATATAGAAGCACCATTTGGGTTTTCTTTACGTTTTTTATTTTTTTATTATGTTTTTAAACATTTGGAATATAGTTGTTTGAACAATACTGCCATTTGTGTTACTTTAAGTTTCAACTGATTGGTTTATCACCATGTAAATTTTTTATTCCTTGTTTTTGAGATACCTGGTCATTTTTTATCAGATACTTTACAATTGTGAATCTTAAGTTGATGGGTGCTAGATAATCTTTTCGTATTCTCATTAATACTTTCAAGCTGTTTTCTGAAACTGTTTCTTAGAGACAGTTTTATATTTTGGTTCTTACTTTGAAGGTTTATTAAGTAGGACCAAAGCCGTGCCCAGTAGAGACTAATTATTTCCCACTTCTCAGCTAAGATTGTTCTCAGAAATCTACCTATCACTGTGAAAGTATAACCTTTCTTTGAATAAAATAAAGCATTTCATGAATTATTGGTTACAGAGCTGAAAGCAGCCAGTGGAGTCACAGATGACTAAGTTTTCAAGTCTCTCAGAGTATAAATATACCAGTGATAAAACAGAAAAATCACAAACTGGAGTCAGGGTAAAGTGTGCAAAAAAAAAAAAAAAACCTAAAATATTAAAATGAAAACAGCTCTGTATGTATGTCTTTTTGCATCTCACAAATGAAACTGCAAGTGTATGTCTTCATCTGTCAGATTTAGGAGTTATTTTCCTTGCATTTTTTCATCTTAAATATGTTTTGTGAAACATTCATTTAGCATGCATTCTTCTGCCAAAGACTATTTCCATATCCATGTTAATGTGTGTATACCCTTTCAATTTTAGTAATTTACAGTTTAACTATGGCTGAGACAAGAGAGACTTAAATAAGTTTTCTCTGATTCAGAGGCAAATCCTCAGTATGAAAAACATACTGATCCTGAAACTAATGAAAAAAGGCAAGACAAAATTAAATGAACAGTCTCAGTATAACTTGAACACCTAAGAGTTATCTAGAGTTAAAAAAAAAAAAAGAAAAGAAAAGCATCTAGCAAAATGTTTTGCATAATTCCCATAAAATAAGGAACATTGTACTTAAAGTTGTTTCTTACAAAAGCCAATAGACGTTTCTTAATTTGCTTAAGTCCCAGTAATTTAGTGATAGTAGAACATATTCAAATGAATGTGAAGAGAGCACTTCCGTCATTGACCACTGCTTTTTTAATTGTTGTTTGAACAATACTGCCATTTGTGTTACTTTAAGTTTCAACTGATTGGTTTATCACCATGTAAATTTTTATTCCTTGTTTTTGAGATACCTGGTCATTTTTATCAGATACTTTACAATTGTGAATCTTAAGTTGATGGGTGCTAGATAATCTTTTCGTATTCTCATTAATACTTTCAAGCTGTTTTCTGAAACTGTTTCTTAGAGACAGTTTTATATTTTGGTTCTTACTTTGAAGGTTTATTAAGTAGGACCAAAGCCGTGCCCAGTAGAGACTAATTATTTCCCACTTCTCAGCTAAGATTGTTCTCAGAAATCTACCTATCACTGTGAAAGTATAACCTTTCTTTGAATAAAATAAAGCATTTCATGAATTATTGGTTACAGAGCTGAAAGCAGCCAGTGGAGTCACAGATGACTAAGTTTTCAAGTCTCTCAGAGTATAAATATACCAGTGATAAAACAGAAAAATCACAAACTGGAGTCAGGGTAAAGTGTGCAAAAAAAAAAAAAAAAAACCTAAAATATTAAAATGAAAACAGCTCTGTATGTATGTCTTTTTGCATCTCACAAATGAAACTGCAAGTGTATGTCTTCATCTGTCAGATTTAGGAGTTATTTTCCTTGCATTTTTTCATCTTAAATATGTTTTGTGAAACATTCATTTAGCATGCATTCTTCTGCCAAAGACTATTTCCATATCCATGTTAATGTGTGTATACCCTTTCAATTTTAGTAATTTACAGTTTAACTATGGCTGAGACAAGAGAGACTTAAATAAGTTTTCTCTGATTCAGAGGCAAATCCTCAGTATGAAAAACATACTGATCCTGAAACTAATGAAAAAAGGCAAGACAAAATTAAATGAACAGTCTCAGTATAACTTGAACACCTAAGAGTTATCTAGAGTTAAAAAAAAAAAAGAAAAGAAAAGCATCTAGCAAAATGTTTTGCATAATTCCCATAAAATAAGGAACATTGTACTTAAAGTTGTTTCTTACAAAAGCCAATAGACATTTCTTAATTTGCTTAAGTCCCAGTAATTTAGTGATAGTAGAACATATTCAAATGAATGTGAAGAGAGCACTTCCGTCATTGACCACTGCTATGTAATAAAATTCTAACTTTCCTCAAGAAGAAAAAATATATCATCAAACATAAAAACCTTGGATAAATCTCACAATTATGAAAGTTAATGCCTTAATGATAATGAAATATTAAAATTGCATAAGGAATACTGTTCTGGCATTAAAAATAAACAATAATATATTTTTATAGCTGCGTTTTACTTAGATTCTTCAAAAATTAATTATTACCTCTTTAAATATTTGATCAAATTAGATTTTGATGGGCTATCATTACACACAAAACACGTTATCATATGATAACTCTCATATATCAATTTCTGATAAAGATTATTATGTTTCATTCTGACTTCTTCTTTGTATGTTTTTAGTTTTAGAAAATGGACATAACTACAACATTTTCATTTTGAATATAAATATAGCATATTGTTAAGCCACAAAAAACATGAAAATTGTAGGACAATATTTGGTACTTCTCTATCATACATTGTCTGAATTTCTAACAAAGTTGATTATAATTATACTTATGAATCATACCCTTTAAATTCCATATAATTATAATGTAGATAGCCCAGTTATCTATAGTATGAGCAGTTTAAATGCCAGATCAAACATTTTCTAGTACCTATGTATAAATTTTCAGTAAAATTGAGAGAATAAATTTTCAAGAAAAATGCTCATGTTTTTCACCATGTGAAAGTGAATGTATTAGTCACTCAGTCATGTCTGCCTCTTTGCAACCTGAGTTGTAGCCTGCCAGGCTCCTCTGTCCATGGAATTCTCCAGGCAAGAATATCAGAGTAGGTAGTCATTCTCCAGGTGGTACAGAGAGTAAAAAATGTGCCTGCAATGTCGGAGACCCAGGTTTGATTCCTGGGCCAGGAAGGTGCCCTGGAGAAGGGAATAGAAACTTACTTCAGTGTTCTTACCTGGAGAATCCATGGACAGAAGAGCCTGGAGGGCTATAGTTCATGAGGTCGCAGAATTGGACACAACTGAGTGACTAGCACTCTCACTCACTTTGTAGTATGGTTCAGCTTTCCTAGTTCAGAGTAATATTTTGAGTCCATTATATAAGAATTATGGTGTATATATAATCTTCCCATTAGTATAAGTACTGGGTTTCCCAGGGCATCATTTTTTATTTCAGAGAACTGTCTTACATGACTCATATTCTTCTTGAAGTTGTATAACTTTATCTGTTATTTAATTTCAAATGTTGGTTAGTAAGCTTTGTTAATTATACCTAAGAAGACAGCCAGAAGAAAATTTTAATCTGGTTTATCTACATAAATCTTGTGGTAGAGAAAAGGAGTTGGTATGTTAGATTGAGGAATCATGATTTGAGGAGTCTTTTATTTAGACAAAGCTTTGTCAGGATCAATTGCTCACATATCAAGGGGAAAATGTTATGATCCAATGACAAATGGGTCAATTTTCTCCAAACCGAATCCACAATGTGTCTCTTACATTGCCATAATCAGCCTTCTTCACCAAACTAATTATTTATTTTAACTTTCTAGTTCTGCCATCAGCAGTGTAATTTTTCTGTCTCCTTAGCTTGGAAATGTTAGATTTGGCATCTTATTCCTACTAACTTTATAGCCTATCTTATTTACACTGCATTGCCAAATATAGTGTAACAGATTCCTGGGTGTTATCTGTACAATCCAACTTTTATTTTTTGAGAATCAATGTAGGCTTCTCAGGTGACCCACTGGTAAAGAATCTACTTGTCAATCCAGGAGACATAGGTTAAATCCCTGTCATGAAGATCCCCTGTAGGAGGAAATGGCAGCCCCCTCTAGTATTCTTCCATGGAAAATTCCACAAACAGGGGAGCCTGGCAGGCTGCAGTCCACGGGCTTGCAAAGAGTCTGATGTGGCTGAGCAACTTTGCATGCACGCGTGCCATAATCTATCCTGAAAAAAAGCAAATATAGGCATCCATGTTGCTGATTTTATTCCTCTGACTATAGCCTATTGGATCATGTATTGACTAATTAAACTATATCAATAACTGCTTCTTGAGAATGTGAAACAACAGATATAGAACTGTCCTCAACCATTGTGGTTAATGGGAATAGGATGTTATATTCCTCTCGTTCAACAGGAACTTGAAACACAGAAATCCAGTCTTGTTAAAAATCAAAATGGAACAAAATAATGGATACAAAAATGGAGGTTCCCTCTAAAAACTGAGGGTTCCAGTCCCACATCAGACCCCCAAACCCTGGGAAGCTGTGCAAGGAGGACAAGGCATCATAAAATCTAGTTGGAGAATAACAGGGCTTATATCCACGAGAGTCAGCAGGAGGTAGGAAACCATAAGTCTACACTTAGAGGGCTCATGCACAAACTCAGTTGTTCTAGGTCCCAGTGTAGAAGCAGTGGTTTATAAAGCACCTGACACTCTAGTTGGTTAGTCAAGGCCATACCAGTGTGCCCCTACTTCATTCTTGCTGTAGCTCTGGAAATTCTGGAAGCCCCAGTCTGGCCCAATTCATTCTCAGAAAAACCTCAGACTCTCCTGTTCTAGTTCTAGAAGATTTGCCAAAGTAGCTTTGGTCTGTGCACACTGGGACACTCCTACATATGTCCTCTGTAGCCGTAGAAAGCCTAAGCCCCTTGCGACCCACATCAACATAGGAGATGTCCTAAACAAGGCCAAATTTTCAAGACCAGGATGGATAACTACATAACCTAAGCCATAAAAACAGACACAGAAAGTCAAATAAAATGAAACCGAAGAATAGTTCCAAATACAAGAACAAGATAAAACCCCAGGGATATAGGGGACAATTTTAATCTCTGTTAAACCTCTAATGGACAGAGATAAGTAATTTATCTGATCAAGATTCAAAATATTAGCCATACAAGTGCTAACAAACCTGGGGAGAAAAAAATAGAGGAACACAGAACTTCAACAAAAGAGTTAAAAAAAGAAAAAAGAAATAGTCAATCAATGATACAGAATGTAATAATTCAAATGGAAAACACACTAGAGGGAGAAAAGGGTAGATTAGATGATACAGAAGAATATATAAGTTATCTGGAAGACAGAATAGTGAAAATCACCCAGTCGAAAAGATTTTTGTTTGCTACAAGGGAAAAATAAAATGGAAAAAAACTAAACTAAAAATTGGAGGACATTTAAAAGGACCTTTAGGAGACTATCAAGTAAACTAACATTTGAACTATAGGGGTCCCAGAAGGAGAAGAGAGGAAAAGACAAAAATGTAAATGGTCCCAACAAAGGATTAATTTCAAAAATACACATAAAGCACAATTTCAAAGAGAAGCTCAATTAAAAAACAGGCAGAAGTAAAGAGACATTTCACCAAAGGAAACATACAAATGACCAACAGGCACATGAAATGATGCACATCATTGCTGTTTGAGAAATCCAAATCAGAATCACAATGAGGTATTATCTCACATCAATCACATTGCCCATCATCAAAAATATCTACAAGCAATAAATGCTAGAGAGGGTATGGAGAAAAGAGAATCCTCCTACATTGTTGGTCAAATAAATTTGGGTAAGTGACTTTAAAATTTAATTAATTCTAATGAGTTAATTTAATGAATATTATGCAGGATATAAACATTATATATAAATCTGCATAATAATAAACTATGAGAAATAAAGATTAATAACAATGCCACCTCTAAATTAAATCAAGAAGAATAAAATACCTAGGAATAAAGTTAGCCAAGGGGATAAATAACCTATGCTCTATGGATAAAATGAGATTAATGACAAAAATTGAAGGTGACACAAATAAATGGAGATGTATTATAGTCATTAATTAGAAGAATTAATATTATTACAATATCAATACTAAAAGAATATATAGATTCAATGCAATCCTATCAAAATTCCTGTGACATTTTTCATAGAAGTAAAACAAACAATCCTAAAACCTGTATGAGAACACAAATGATTTCAAATAAGTAAAGTAACCATAAGAAAAAAAACAAAACTGGAGTTATCATGTTCCTGATTTCAAACTATATTATAAAGCTATAATAATTAAAACCATAGGACACTAACATAAAGCAGACATAGATTAATAGAACAGAATAGAAAGTCCAGAATTGGCTCATGCTTATACGGCAAATTAATCTACAGCAAAGGAGAAAAGAATATACAGTGAGGAAGACAGTGTTTTTCATAAATGGTATTAGAAGACCAGAATGGGTACATGTAAGCATAAAAACAGACCATTTCTTAACAGCATATACAGAAATAAACCCAAAATACATTAACTTAAATGTAAGATTTGAAATCATCAAGCTTCCTGAAGAAAACAGAAAATGCACTCTTTGACATTAATCTTGGAAACATTCTTTTATATCTGTCTATTCAAGAAAAGACAGAAAAAGTAAAAATAAACACATTGAAATCACATCAAACTAAAACACTTTTGCACAGTGAAGGAAATCATTAAGAAAACATAAAGGTAATTTACCAAATGTGAGAAGATATTTACAAATGATATTCTGTAAGTAAGGGAAAAAAAAAGGCACATGAAATGATGCACATCATTGCTGTTTGAGAAATCCAAATCAGAATCACAATGAGGTATTATCTCACATCAATCACATTGCCCATCATCAAAAATATCTACAAGCAATAAATGCTAGAGAGGGTATGGAGAAAGAGAATCCTCCTACATTGTTGGTCAAATAAATTTGGGTAAGTGACTTTAAAATTTAATTAATTCTAATGAGTTAATTTAATGAATATTATGCAGGATATAAACATTATATATAAATCTGCATAATAATAAACTATGAGAAATAAAGATTAATAACAATGCCACCTCTAAATTAAATCAAGAAGAATAAAATACCTAGGAATAAAGTTAGCCAAGGGGATAAATAACCTATGCTCTATGGATAAAATGAGATTAATGACAAAAATTGAAGGTGACACAAATAAATGGAGATGTATTATAGTCATTAATTAGAAGAATTAATATTATTACAATATCAATACTAAAAGAATATATAGATTCAATGCAATCCTATCAAAATTCCTGTGACATTTTTCATAGAAGTAAAACAAACAATCCTAAAACCTGTATGAGAACACAAATGATTTCAAATAAGTAAAGTAACCATAAGAAAAAAAACAAAACTGGAGTTATCATGTTCCTGATTTCAAACTATATTATAAAGCTATAATAATTAAAACCATAGGACACTAACATAAAGCAGACATAGATTAATAGAACAGAATAGAAAGTCCAGAATTGGCTCATGCTTATACGGCAAATTAATCTACAGCAAAGGAGAAAAGAATATACAGTGAGGAAGACAGTGTTTTTCATAAATGGTATTAGAAGACCAGAATGGGTACATGTAAGCATAAAAACAGACCATTTCTTAACAGCATATACAGAAATAAACCCAAAATACATTAACTTAAATGTAAGATTTGAAATCATCAAGCTTCCTGAAGAAAACAGAAAATGCACTCTTTGACATTAATCTTGGAAACATTCTTTTATATCTGTCTATTCAAGAAAAGACAGAAAAAGTAAAAATAAACACATTGAAATCACATCAAACTAAAACACTTTTGCACAGTGAAGGGGAAATCATTAAGAAAACATAAAGGTAATTTACCAAATGTGAGAAGATATTTACAAATGATATTCTGTAAGTAGTTATGTCCAGCTCATACAACTCAATATAAAAATTTTTTTTGGTTAAAATGCAGAGGACTGAAAAGACATTTTTCCAAATAAGACATACAGGTGTAAATATGTTCAACATCAGTTATTATCAGGGGAAATAGAAACCACAATGAAATATTTCCTTACACCTGTCCTGTCAGAACAGTGATCATCAAAAAGTCAAATAACAAGTGCTGATGAAGATATGGAGAAAAGGAATCAGATCTCTCATGTTCTGTTGGTAAGAATGTAAATTTGTACCAGCCACTATGGAAAATGCGATTCCCAGGTGGCTCCGTGGCAAAGAATCTACCTCTCAGTGCAGGTTACACAGGTTCTATTCTGCAGTTGGGATGACCATCTGGAGGAGGAAATGGCAACCTACTACAGTATTCTTGCTGGGAAAATTCCATGGAAAGAGGAGTCTCACAGGCCACAATCATGGGGTCGAAAAGAGTCTGATGTGATTGAGCATGCACGCATACACTATGGAAAACAATACTGAGGAAATTATAACAGCAGAAATGGAGATAAAGAAGTGTGAAATTATGTAGCCCCAGAAAAATAGAGATGTAAATCTCATTTCCTAGTTTTACATTCCCTGATTTCAGTCATCATTGAAGCCCAGAGGGGCTTCCTGATGTGGAGTCAAAGGGATGCTATTGTACCCTTGTTTAAAATTTTCACCAGTCATGACTGTGCTTGTTCTTCACAGTTTAAGGTATTTCCCCACTATGAACAAAACACTCCTCTAAACCTAGGGTAACAATGTTGAACCAAAACATGATTCACATCTCCTGAATTGGAGGTTTAGCAAGGGGAGAGTTCGATACATTAATTCTATTTAGTAATTTTGCAATATTAAATGGAGATAAGGGCAACAAAGTAAAATATCATCTTTTTGTTCAAGTTTATACAAAGAAAATTTGTTGTAGTTAGGATCAAGCAAGGTTTCTGTGAGGAAATTATGATTCACCTGATATCTGAACAGTAGGTTAGATGTAGAGAGTGGGAGAGGAGCTTGGGAATATTTTAGGAAAAAGGAAAGGAAGCACATACAGAATTCCTTAAATCAAAGAAGAGCCCTAATGATGTGGGAATTAAGGTCAGATAAATAGAGCTGGAGCAAAAATATAAGCAAGAGATGAGCAAGGTGTTAGATATCCATATTTAGATAACACATTGAAAAGCATTTAAGAATTTGAATTTCATCTAAGAATAATGGAATATAGAAGGAATTATAAGCAATGACTTGGCATCATAAAATCACTTTAGTATTTTGAAAATATTGTTATAATGACTGACTGAGAGAATTGGTGAGGAATCAGAATTTGTGGTGGACAAATTATGTGGCAATTTTATTCTCAGTGAAGCAATGGTATTAGTTTCAACTTCGGCCGTATTGTTGCTAGAGGAAAAGGAGAAACATTTAGGAACAAAATGATTTGGTGATGATTTATCTATAAGAATACAATAAACATTGGAATTATAGCTGACTCAGAGATTTATGGCTGACCATCTAAATTGATGAAGGTAATTCTCAGAGATATTCTACTTTGCCAGCATTGAAAAATACATGCAGTAAAGAAATAGGTGAAGAAATACTCATGAGTTAGTGATTTAATATGCTGAATTTGAAATCCTTTTACATTTTGAGTTAGAAAGTGGTTAGACCACTCACAGGATAAGTTGGTGGAGATAAAGACTGAGAAGCATCAGCACATAGAGACAGTCATGAATCCATGGGCAGGGATGAAATTTCTAAGAGGTAAAAATAAGTAGATAAGAACATTGTGGATGAAAATAGGAATAATTTCTCAGTTTTATGGCTGGAGAGGTAAGGATGAGCCTAAAAAACATGGCATCCTGAAAGAATATTTGAGATAGCAATTGGATCATGAAGTCAAATTAAGGTGTTCTCAGAAACAGAAAAGGTGTTTCTTAAGGAAGAAAGCTGCTTAAAATACATGCACTGAATTGTATGATATTGACACTGCTATTTCATGTAGTAAAAATAGCTAGGACAAAGTTAGAAGGGATGACAAAGACCAAGAGATGTAAAAAGAATGGTAAGGGCTTCCCCTTGTGGTCCAGTGGGTAAGGACACCGCCTTGCAGTGCAAGGGGCGCCGGTTCGATCCCTGGCCTGGGAAGATCCCACGTGCCGCGGAGCGACTGGACCAATGTGTCCAATTATCGAGCCGGAGCTCTGGAGTGCATGCGCCCAGAGCCGGCGCTCTGCAACGACAGACGCCACCGCGATAGGAGGCCCACAGGAGCCAAAGAACAAAGACGGATGAAAATAGAGAACTGAAAGCCCAATACAAGTGGCCCGCCCGCTCCCCTCCCTCCCCAACCAGACCCCCGCCCAAAATAAATAAATAAATAAATCTTTAAAAAAAAAAAAAAAAGAATTGGTAAATATTGAGCTTCCAGTTCCTTACTGTTTGTGTATTTGTGTGTCTGCTACCCCCATTCACTCTTATTTTGGTTATCTATTTACCCAGTGTTTAATGTAGATTTCTTTTCTACTTCATAGCTCTTTGAACTTCAGTTCAGTTTAGTTGCTCAGTCCTGTCCGACTCTTTGACCCCAAGTATTATAGCACGCCAGGTTTCCTCTTCTTTACCTTAACTAAACTTTGTCCTTCTTTGAGTTTTACTGTAGCTTTTGCTTTCTCATAAAATCTGACTGCATGTGGCCAAATCATATTTCAGTCCAGTGTCTTCATTATGACATTTTAAATCTTAGTTAAAGTGGATTTCACCATCTTTCTTTCCACATTTGATGTTCAGATACCAGAATGAGAAAATAAAATTGATTGAGTTTATTATTTTGATCCAAATGACAATGTAAAATTTCTGCCATTCTGTTCAATTCCACATGGAGCAATATAAAATTGATTCTTTTTTTAGCAGGGCAGTTGGCTATGAAAACATCATGTGAAAGAGTCTGTGTACGTGGAAGATAATTTAGCTAGTACTTACCAGGCCCATTGCTCCATGAATATTCATTGATATATTAGGTAATATTAGCCTAAGGTGCATACTCAATTCCTGACTACATAACAGATTCATATGAAAGACATTTTTGGAATACCAATTCTGAGGCCCCAGCAGACTAAATGTGTTCTAAATTTATTAATAGAATCTGTACATTGATTTTGTATCCTGCAACTTTGCTGAATTCATTGATTAGCTCTAGTAGTTTTCTAATACTGTCTTTGGGGTTTTCTGTGTATAGAATCATGCCATCTGAAAATAGAGTTTTACTTCTTCTTTTCCAACCTGGATTCCTTTTCTTTCTTTTTCTTCTTTTATTGCTATTTCTAGAACTTCCAGGGCTATGCTGAATAACAGTGGTCAAAGTGGACATCCCTGTCTTGTTCCTAATCTTAGAGAGAATGCATTCTGTTTTTCACCATTGAAAATAATGTTCACTGTAGGTTTCTCATATATGGCTTTCACTATGCTGAGGTAGGTTGCTTCTATGCCCATTTTTTGAAGAGTTTTTACCAAAAGTAGGTGTTGGCTTAAAACAATTGGAGAAAGAAGAACAAAAACACCCCAAAGCCAGCAGAAGAAGAGAAATCATAAAGATCAGAGCAGAAATAAATGAGAAAGAAATAAAAGAAACAATAGTAAAGAGAAATAAAACAAAAAGCTGGTTCTTTGAAAAGATAAAATTGACAAGCCACTGACCAGACTCATTAAGAAAAAGAGAAAAGAACCAGATCAACAAAATCAAAAACGAAAAAGGAGAGATTACAACAGATAATGCAGAAGTCCAAAGGATTCTAAGAGACTATTATGAGCAACTCTATGGCAACAAACTGGACAACCTGGAAGAAATGGACAGTTTCTTGCAGAGGATCACTCTCCCAAGACTGAGCCAGGAAGAAACAGAAACTTTGAACAACCCAATCACAAGCTCAGAAATCGAATTTGTGATTAAAAGTCTACCCAAAAATAAAAGTCCAGGGCCAGATGACTTCACAGCCGAATTCTACCAAACATTTAAAGAAGAGCTAATGCCTGTCCTTCTAAAACTCTTCCAAAAAATTTCACAGGAAGGAAAGCTTCCAAACATATTCTACGAGGCCACCATCACCCTGATACCCAAACCAGGCAAAGACAACACAAAAAAGGAAAACTATAGGCCAATTTCACTGATGAACTTAGATGCCAAGATCCTCAACAAAATCCTAGCAAACAGAATTCAACGACATGTCAAAAAACTCATACATCACGATCAAGTTGGGTTCATCCCAGGCATGCTATGAGGTTTTGATATAGCAGTCTATATAAAAACAAGATTGGTTTTAAGTTGCTTGTCTTTTTACTTCAAATGTATTTCTAGCATCTTGCATTTGTACTCTTCTCATATGACAGTGAGGTTGGATGTCATTTGTTACAGATTATTTTCTACATGTACTGTATACTTGCTTTACTGGTGAGCATTTCCATTCATAATTTATTGTTTATTGGTGTAGACTTTTCTTATGTGCCTAGGAAAGTCACTTCAGAATTTGTTGCAAAGTTGGTTTGGTATTGCTGAACTGTTAAGCTTTTATTTGTCTGTGAAGTTTTTAATTTCTCAATTGAATCTAAAGGAGAGACTTGCTGGGTAGAGCATTCTTGGTTGTAGATTTTTCTCTTTCAGCTTATACCCTTATGCAAGTTTCCTTCTATGTTATTTGTTGATTTCTCCTTTGTTTTCTTTGTCTTTAAATTTTGTCAGTTTGATCACTATGTGTTTTGATATATTCTTCTTTGGGTTTATCCTGCCTGGGACTTGCTGTGCTTCCAGAACTTGAGTAACTCTTTCTTTTCAGCTATTACCTCTTCAAATATTTTCTCAGATCCTTTTTTTTTTATCTTCTCTTCTCCTTCTAAGACACTTATAATGAGAATATAATACTGCGTTATAATATATATAATACTTATATAATACTGCGTTTAGTATTGTCTCAGTGGTCTCTTAGTCTATGTTCATTTCTTTCTTTTTTTTTTTTTCTTTTACATTTTGTTCCTTGCCTTTGTATTTCACCATTCTCTCCTACAACTCATTTATAGGTTCTCTCTCCATGATTCTGCTATGGATTCCTTCTAGTGTACTTTTCATTTCAGTCATTGTATTTTTCATTTCTGTTAGTTTGTTCTTTGAAGAAATGCTTCCAAAACTCTTCCAAAAAATTTCACAGGAAGGAAAGCTTCCAAACATATTCTACGAGGCCACCATCACCCTGATACCCAAACCAGGCAAAGACAACACAAAAAAGGAAAACTATAGGCCAATTTCACTGATGAACTTAGATGCCAAGATCCTCAACAAAATCCTAGCAAACAGAATTCAACGACATGTCAAAAAACTCATACATCACGATCAAGTTGGGTTCATCCCAGGCATGCTATGAGGTTTTGATATAGCAGTCTATATAAAAACAAGATTGGTTTTAAGTTGCTTGTCTTTTTACTTCAAATGTATTTCTAGCATCTTGCATTTGTACTCTTCTCATATGACAGTGAGGTTGGATGTCATTTGTTACAGATTATTTTCTACATGTACTGTATACTTGCTTTACTGGTGAGCATTTCCATTCATAATTTATTGTTTATTGGTGTAGACTTTTCTTATGTGCCTAGGAAAGTCACTTCAGAATTTGTTGCAAAGTTGGTTTGGTATTGCTGAACTGTTAAGCTTTTATTTGTCTGTGAAGTTTTTAATTTCTCAATTGAATCTAAAGGAGAGACTTGCTGGGTAGAGCATTCTTGGTTGTAGATTTTTCTCTTTCAGCTTATACCCTTATGCAAGTTTCCTTCTATGTTATTTGTTGATTTCTCCTTTGTTTTCTTTGTCTTTAAATTTTGTCAGTTTGATCACTATGTGTTTTGATATATTCTTCTTTGGGTTTATCCTGCCTGGGACTTGCTGTGCTTCCAGAACTTGAGTAACTCTTTCTTTTCAGCTATTACCTCTTCAAATATTTTCTCAGATCCTTTTTTTTTTATCTTCTCTTCTCCTTCTAAGACACTTATAATGAGAATATAATACTGCGTTATAATATATATAATACTTATATAATACTGCGTTTAGTATTGTCTCAGTGGTCTCTTAGTCTATGTTCATTTCTTTCTTTTTTTTTTTTTCTTTTACATTTTGTTCCTTGCCTTTGTATTTCACCATTCTCTCCTACAACTCATTTATAGGTTCTCTCTCCATGATTCTGCTATGGATTCCTTCTAGTGTACTTTTCATTTCAGTTATTGTATTTTTCATTTCTGTTAGTTTGTTCTTTAGATATTCTTGGTCTTTGTTAAGCATAATTTCTTTCTTCTGAATTTGTTCCTTCATTCTTTACCAGGATCATGGCTCATCTTTACTATCATTACTCTCAATTCTTTTTGAGAATAATATTTTCTTCACTTAGTTTTTGTTCTTGGGTTTCATCTTGTAAAGCTTTATTGTTTTTTTAATGCTACAGATCCAGTTTAATACCTTATACAATATTTGAAAGTCAAGTTTAATTTCTTGCACTTATATTGTGCCTTCTCAGAGAAGCTCATTTCAAATATATACAAAGTTAACATGCAAAATTCTTCTTAAATATGTACAGAGATTAAGTTGAACAGTGATAGAACTGTGAAGAAGAAAGATGCTATACAGCTGAGAGTCTATGCATTTGATCTTGACTTGAAATAAACAGTGCTAAGTTTTCTGAACTTTAAGCTCATAGCTTAAATTAAAGCTGATATAATAATAAAGAATATAATAAATATCTTTTCAATATTAATATAAGATCAATGAGATATGAGATTGATGATTCCAGGATCATGTTGATGTCCCTAGTTTTCTTTTTAAATTTTTTTTAAATTTCACTTTTACAGAGTTTTGTTGTTTACTGCTATGCATAAACCTGAATCAGTCATAGGTATACACACGACCCCTCCCACCTGAATCTCCCTCCTGCCTCCTTCCGATCCAACCCCTCAAAGATGTACATAGGCACTGTGTAATTTCCCTTCATGTTACAGCAGAATGTTTATGTCCCTAGTTTTTAAGTAGAGTGCCTTTTATATGGAAATGTCAGGGTATTCATTTTCATATATCATACAATATAATATTGCTCAAACAGCTAGTGGGAAGTTGCTGTACAACACAGGGAATTCAAGCATGTGCTATGTGAAAACCTGGGGTATGGAATGAGAAGGGGAGTGGGCAGCAGGTTCAAGAGGAAGTGGGTATATGTATAGTTTTGACTGATTCATGCAGTTGTATGCAGAAACCAACACAATATTGTAAATCAATTATCCTCCAATTAAAATAGGAAAAAAGAATGATCTTGCTTCAATTTATGTCAAAGAATGCTCTGCCTATGCTCTCTTCTAAGAGCTGTGTAATATCTGGCCCTACTTGTATGTGTTTAATCCATTTTGAGTTTATTTTTGTATGGTGTTAGAGAGTGTTCAATCCATTTTGAGTTTATTTTTGTATGGTGTTAGAGAGTGTTCTAATTTCATTCTTTTCCATGTAACTATCCAGTTTTCCCAACATCACTTATTGAAAAGACTATGCATTTTGTTAATTTTATATTTTTGCCTGCTTTATCAAAGATTAGGTGATCATAGGAGCTAGGGTTTATCTCAGGGCTTTCTATACTGTTGCATTCATCTATATATATATATTTTTGTACCAATACAATAGTGTATTTTCTTTTGTTTTTTGGTAATGTGCTGGATCTCAGTTTCAACAATGAGATGAACAATTATTTTGATGATAGTAGCTTTGTAGTGTAGTCTGAAGTCAGAGATCATGACTCTTCCAGATATGTTTCTCTTTCTCAGGATTGCTTTGACTTTTCAGGGGTTTTTGTGTTTCTGTACAATTTTTTGTTATAATGCCATGAAAAATGTCATTGATAATTTGATAGAGATTGCATTGAATCTGAAGATTTCATTGGGGATTATAGCCATTTTCACAATGTTGATTCTTTGAATCCAAGAACATGGCTTATCTCTCCATCTGTTTGTAACATTGCTTTTTGTTTGTTTGTTTGTTTGTTTGTTTTCATGAATGTGTTTGATTTCTTTCATCAGTATCTTATACCTTTCTCAGTACAGGTCTTTTCCTTCTTTAGGTATATTTCCTCCTAGGTGTTTTATTCTATTATTCATTTGCTATGGTAAATGGATTGTTTCCTTAGTCTCTCTTTATGATATTTTGTTGTTAGTGTATAGGAACGCAAGGGATTTTTGTGAGTTAATTTTGTACCTTGCAACTTTCACAAGTTTAGTAGTTTTCTGGTGGGATCTTTAGGATTTTCTATGTATGGTTTAAGGGTTTCCCTGGTGGTTCAGTGGTAAAGAATCTTCCTGCCAATGCAGAAAATGCAGATTTGATCCCACAGTCAGAAAGATCCCCTTGGAGAAAAAAATGGCAAACCCACTCCAGTACCATTGCCTGGAAAATCCTATGGACAGAGGAGGTGACAGGCTATGACATAATGGCCAACCACAAGCATGGTATAGACTATCAAGTCATTTGCAAACAATGACAGTTTTACTTCTTCTAAAATTTGTCTTTTATTTTTTTCTTCTCTGGTTGTTGTGCCTAGAACTTTCATAAATATGCTGAATAATAGTGGTGAGTGGGGACATCCTTGTCTTATTCCTGATCCAGAGGAAATTCTTTCATTTTTTCACCATTGAGAATGGTGTTTGCTGTGGATTTATTGTATATGACCTTTATTATGTTGAGGTTTATTCCCTCTGTGCCCAGTTTCTGAAAGATTTTATCACAAATGGGTATTGAATTTTATCAAAAGTTTTTTCTGCATCTACTGAGATAATCATATATATATATAAAGTGTATGATGATCACACATACACACATATATATATATATATATGTTTGAAATTTAGGTATAGTTGCTTTACACTGTTGTGTTGGTATCCACTGTACAATGATGTGAATCAGTTATATATTTACATGTACTCTCTCCTCTTAGACTGACCTTCCATCCTGCTTCTACTGGTCATATACCCTGAGAAAACTGTAATTCAAAGAGATCATATGGTTTAAATTCTTTAGGTAATGTGTATCACAGTGATTGATTTGCATATATTGAAGAGTTCCTGCATCGCTGGAATGAATCCTACTTGATCATGGTGTATGATCCTTTTAATTTGATGTGGTATTCTATATGCTAATATTTTGCTGAATATTTTTCAACTATGTTCATCAGTGATGGTCTGTAATTTTTTTCTTTTGCATGTGATTTCTTTGTTTTTGATATCAAAGTGATTGTAGGCTTCTAGAACAAGCTTAGGAATGCTCCTCCTGAAACTTTTGGAAGAGTTCAATAGAATATTAATATACAGATATTTGTATCGCATTGTAGTTTCTGGTGGGATCTTTAGGATTTTCTATGTATGGTTTAAGGGTTTCCCTGGTGGTTCAGTGGTAAAGAATCTTCCTGCCAATGCAGAAAATGCAGATTTGATCCCACAGTCAGAAAGATCCCCTTGGAGAAAAAAATGGCAAACCCACTCCAGTACCATTGCCTGGAAAATCCTATGGACAGAGGAGGTGACAGGCTATGACATAATGGCCAACCACAAGCATGGTATAGACTATCAAGTCATTTGCAAACAATGACAGTTTTACTTCTTCTAAAATTTGTCTTTTATTTTTTTCTTCTCTGGTTGTTGTGCCTAGAACTTTCATAAATATGCTGAATAATAGTGGTGAGTGGGGACATCCTTGTCTTATTCCTGATCCAGAGGAAATTCTTTCATTTTTTCACCATTGAGAATGGTGTTTGCTGTGGATTTATTGTATATGACCTTTATTATGTTGAGGTTTATTCCCTCTGTGCCCAGTTTCTGAAAGATTTTATCACAAATGGGTATTGAATTTTATCAAAAGTTTTTTCTGCATCTACTGAGATAATCATATATATATATAAAGTGTATGATGATCACACATACACACATATATATATATATATATGTTTGAAATTTAGGTATAGTTGCTTTACACTGTTGTGTTGGTATCCACTGTACAATGATGTGAATCAGTTATATATTTACATGTACTCTCTCCCTCTTAGACTGACCTTCCATCCTGCTTCTACTGGTCATATACCCTGAGAAAACTGTAATTCAAAGAGATCATATGGTTTAAATTCTTTAGGTAATGTGTATCACAGTGATTGATTTGCATATATTGAAGAGTTCCTGCATCGCTGGAATGAATCCTACTTGATCATGGTGTATGATCCTTTTAATTTGATGTGGTATTCTATATGCTAATATTTTGCTGAATATTTTTCAACTATGTTCATCAGTGATGGTCTGTAATTTTTTTCTTTTGCATGTGATTTCTTTGTTTTTGATATCAAAGTGATTGCTCCTCCTGAAACTTTTGGAAGAGTTCAATAGAATATTAATATACAGATATTTGATATAGATACTTGATAGAACATCAAATATAGATAGTTAATATAATTCTATTACATCTCTCAGTTTAAATCAAAAGCCAGATATGATTTACCTTAGTGTAGAAGGCACGTTGAAAACAAAAATAGGCTGAAAACTAGGCCTTTTTACTCCAAAGTTAGCCAAATTGTGAATGCAAAGGAAAATCTCCTGAAGAAAATTAAAAGTGTTACTACAATGAATGCAGGAATGAAAAAGAAAGCTTATTTTTTATACAAGAATAATTTTAAAGATCATACCATCCACAACATTCCCTAAAGACAAAGTCTGATCAAGAGCAAGACTGCAATTCTTCATTTTTGAGAAGGCTGAAAGCGGTGAGGAAATTGCAGAAATTTGAAGCTTGAATAGGTTGGTTTATGAGACTTAAGGAAAGAAGTTGTCTCCATAACATAAAAGTTTATGGTTAAGTGGTATGTGCTGTTAAACAAGCTTCAGCAAATTATCCAGAAGATCTAACTGTGGTTACTAATGAAGGTGGCCACTAATATAAGTTGAAACAGACTTATATTAGAAGAAGATGCCATCTAGGACATTCATAGCTAGAGAAGAGAAGTCAATGCCTGAATTCAAAGAACAGGCTGATTTCTTTGTTATGGGATAATGCAGCTAGGAGCTTTAGGTTGAAGCCAGTTTTCATTTCCCATTTTGAAGATCCTAGGTGCTTTGAGAATTATGATGAATCTACTCTGCCAGTGCTCTATGAATAGAACAGAAAAAAAAAGTTGGCTAATAACACAATTGTTTAACTCATGGTTTACTGAATATTTTTAAGCCCACTCTTAAGACCTACTACCTAGAAAAAAAAATGATTCCTTTTGAAATATGAATGCTTATTCACAATGTACCTGGTCATTTAAGAGCTCTGATTAAGTATTTATAATTAGATATATTTTGTAAGGCTGCAGTTTCTGTAACTAGTGATACTTCTGGTAGATCTAGGCAAAGTAAAATGTAAACACTCTGGAAAAGTTTCACCATGCCTGATGTCACAAAGAATATTTATGATTAATGGGAGGAGAGAAATATATCAACATTAACACAAATTTGAAAGAAGTTGATTCCAGTCCTCATGGGTGACTCTGAAGGGGTCACAATTTCTGTGAAGGATGTAACCGCAGACATGGTGGACATAGCAGGAGAACTGGAGGTGAAGCCTGAAGATGTAACTGAATTATAATCTCATGCAAAATTTGAATGGATAAGAAATTGACCTTTAGGTATGAGTAAAGAAAGTGGTTTATTGAGTGGTTTCTTTCCAAGCATCTACTCCTGGTGATATGTTGTAAAGATTATCGAAATTACAGGAAGGAAATTAGAATGCTACACAAATTTGGTTGATAAAGCAGAGGCAGATTTGGAAGGATTGTGTCTAATTCTAAAATAAGTTTTACTGTAGGTAAAATGCTATCAAACAGTATTCTACGTTACAGAGGAATCATTTGTAGAAATAAAACTCATGGGTCTTCCCTGGTTGCCCAGTGGGTAAGGACACTGCCTTGTAGTGCAAACGGCGCCAGTTCAATCCCTGGGCTGGGAAGATCCCACGTGCCGCGGAGCGGCTGGACCGATGTGTCCAATTACTGAGTCAGAGCTCTGGAGCACATGTGCCCAGAGCCCGTGCTCAGCAACGAGAAAGGCCACTGCAATGGAGAGGCCCCCACAGGCCAAAGAACAAAAGATGAATAAATGAAAGTTCAATACAAGTGGCCAAAAATAAAATATATATATATAAAATAAAAGTCAGTGTATGTGACCAACTTCATTGTTGTCTTAAATCACTACACCAATCCTCAACAAAAATCACCTGAATCAGTTAACAGCCATCAATATTGAGGCAAGACCCTCCACCAGCAAAAAAAGAAAAAAAAGATTATGATTTGCTGAAAGATCAAATGATAGTTAGCAATTGTTAACAATAAAGTATTTTAATAAGGTATATAATTTTTTGACATAATAACTTCATAGGCTTAATATACATAGTACTTAATAGGCTGCAGAAAATACTATTGTACAGTTGACTACAACTGTAGTATAAAAATAATTGTTATATGCACTGGAAAACTAAGAATTACTGTGATTCACTTTACCAAAATATTCACTTTATTGTGGTTGTCTGAAATTTAACCCTCACTATCTTCAAAGTATCTTTGTAAACACAATTTCTGTGCAGAATTCAAGATACTTTTTCTCCTATAAAATGACAACTGTTCTCAGTAATTTATTTGTAACCTCTTTTGTAGTTTGAAGAAGAGAGAAAGTCACAGTCACACACTGATTAGTCATAGTATACATTCTTTTATTTTATATCTAGTGTAAGTGTAAAACATTAAAATTATAGCTCATAGAAATATTGTAAAAGCATATGCAAGTAGATAAAACAAGCATGAGTATAATTGGATTAGAAAATAATATGTGGAAACAAGGGTTTTCAGAGTCAACTAATGAAAATATTCATAACTGAAGTTATACACAATTCAGACATATTATGGACCTGGCAACCACTATGCATTGTTTAACCAGGTAGGAAATAGTATTTCTAGGCACTCTTAGTCCTAAAAATGTCTGCCTCTCTATTACCTAATGTAGCAATGATGCACAATAGGTACCCAACACATGAGTGAGGGAGTTTGAACAGGTGAATTGCAATGTTGATAATGATATAGTTGCCAGTTTTGTGAGTTTAGTAGCTTACAGAAATAGATTTTGTCACTAGATCTGTACATCTGTGATTTCTGTCAGATATAGCTGAGTAAATGTTACATAGTAATAATCTCTCATATGTATTGAATCATCATGATCATCTAAAAATGCCTATCTCCAGTGCTATGAGATTCTTATCCAGTTGCTCTAGGAGGAGACCTGAGAATCAGTTAACAGCCATCAATATTGAGGCAAGACCCTCCACCAGCAAAAAAAGAAAAAAAAGATTATGATTTGCTGAAAGATCAAATGATAGTTAGCAATTGTTAACAATAAAGTATTTTAATAAGGTATATAATTTTTTGACATAATAACTTCATAGGCTTAATATACATAGTACTTAATAGGCTGCAGAAAATACTATTGTACAGTTGACTACAACTGTAGTATAAAAATAATTGTTATATGCACTGGAAAACTAAGAATTACTGTGATTCACTTTACCAAAATATTCACTTTATTGTGGTTGTCTGAAATTTAACCCTCACTATCTTCAAAGTATCTTTGTAAACACAATTTCTGTGCAGAATTCAAGATACTTTTTCTCCTATAAAATGACAACTGTTCTCAGTAATTTATTTGTAACCTCTTTTGTAGTTTGAAGAAGAGAGAAAGTCACAGTCACACACTGATTAGTCATAGTATACATTCTTTTATTTTATATCTAGTGTAAGTGTAAAACATTAAAATTATAGCTCATAGAAATATTGTAAAAGCATATGCAAGTAGATAAAACAAGCATGAGTATAATTGGATTAGAAAATAATATGTGGAAACAAGCGTTTTCAGAGTCAACTAATGAAAATATTCATAACTGAAGTTATACACAATTCAGACATATTATGGACCTGGCAACCACTATGCATTGTTTAACCAGGTAGGAAATAGTATTTCTAGGCACTCTTAGTCCTAAAAATGTCTGCCTCTCTATTACCTAATGTAGCAATGATGCACAATAGGTACCCAACACATGAGTGAGGGAGTTTGAACAGGTGAATTGCAATGTTGATAATGATATAGTTGCCAGTTTTGTGAGTTTAGTAGCTTACAGAAATAGATTTTGTCACTAGATCTGTACATCTGTGATTTCTGTCAGATATAGCTGAGTAAATGTTACATAGTAATAATCTCTCATATGTATTGAATCATCATGATCATCTAAAAAATGCCTATCTCCAGTGCTATGAGATTCTTATCCAGTTGCTCTAGGAGGAGACCTGAGAATCAGTACTATTAAAATCTTCCAAAGTTATGCAACTAAGCAGCCAAGATTAGAAACCATTAGAGTTTAGAACAGGTGGCCTATTTTACCAGCTTAAAACTCAGGATCATCGCCTGTAAACAGGAGATAATTATCATCAAGCGTCTTTTTCTAGCAATAACCCAAGTATATCAAAAAATTTGGTCACATTGATTTTATAATATTGGTCACATTAGTTAAGATAAACTTAACAAATATTTACCACCTGATTCTACTTATTTACTTAAAAACACATATTGTGGTTCCTTTGTGTAAGCAGGGTCCTCCCCCAGGGAACAAAAAATGAGCAAGGTAGACAAGGTCCCTACTGTGATAGAAGAGAGATTGTTCTTTGCCATTCCAAAGTACCCAAATGTAACTGACATACGCAAAAATCAGTGTGCAATTAGAATATGTAATCTATATCAGAGACTCAGGACAAGCTTCCTGGAGGGAAGACTTTGGAGGGACAGGGGCAGAGAGAGTGTTTTAGGAAGAGAGAATGTATACGAAAAGGACTAAGAGTGGCAAAGAGTTTTGGAAGTTGAAGAACTGAAAGAAGGGTATTGTGATTGGAACGTAATTCATGAAAGGTAGGCTGATTTTAGCTGAAACTGGTGAGGTAGATGTATTTGTTCAGATCATGAAGGAGGGGATTTATTATATTTAAAAGATTCACTCCTGAACTTTTTTTTTTAAAAGATGCAACCACTATGCATTGTTTAACCAGGTAGGAAATAGTATTTCTAGGCACTCTTAGTCCTAAAAATGTCTGCCTCTCTATTACCTAATGTAGCAATGATGCACAATAGGTACCCAACACATGAGTGAGGGAGTTTGAACAGGTGAATTGCAATGTTGATAATGATATAGTTGCCAGTTTTGTGAGTTTAGTAGCTTACAGAAATAGATTTTGTCACTAGATCTGTACATCTGTGATTTCTGTCAGATATAGCTGAGTAAATGTTACATAGTAATAATCTCTCATATGTATTGAATCATCATGATCATCTAAAAAATGCCTGTCTCCAGTGCTATGAGATTCTTATCCAGTTGCTCTAGGAGGAGACCTGAGAATCAGTACTATTAAAATCTTCCAAAGTTATGCAACTAAGCAGCCAAGATTAGAAACCATTAGAGTTTAGAACAGGTGGCCTATTTTACCAGCTTAAAACTCAGGATCATCGCCTGTAAACAGGAGATAATTATCATCAAGCGTCTTTTTCTAGCAATAACCCAAGTATATCAAAAAATTTGGTCACATTGATTTTATAATATTGGTCACATTAGTTAAGATAAACTTAACAAATATTTACCACCTGATTCTACTTATTTACTTAAAAACACATATTGTGGTTCCTTTGTGTAAGCAGGGTCCTCCCCCAGGGAACAAAAAATGAGCAAGGTAGACAAGGTCCCTACTGTGATAGAAGAGAGATTGTTCTTTGCCATTCCAAAGTACCCAAGTGTAACTGACATACACAAAAATCAGTGTGCAATTAGAATATGTAATCTATATCAGAGACTCAGGACAAGCTTCCTGGAGGGAAGACTTTGGAGGGACAGGGGCAGAGAGAGTGTTTTAGGAAGAGAGAATGTATACGAAAAGGACTAAGAGTGGCAAAGAGTTTTGGAAGTTGAAGAACTGAAAGAAGGGTATTGTGATTGGAACGTAATTCATGAAAGGTAGGCTGATTTTAGCTGAAACTGGTGAGGTAGATGTATTTGTTCAGATCATGAAGGAGGGGATTTATTATATTTAAAAGATTCACTCCTGAACAGTGTCAATTTTGTCCAATTTTGCTATCTTTTCCATTCAATTTTCTAAGTCACCAGCACAGTCAAAGCCATTATATCTTTCTTCTTGTTACTCCTACTTATCCCCTTATTGAAACCAGCATAATCCTTTACAAGTAAAATTATGATCACATAATGCTACTGCTTAAAATGCTATTTCTCATCAACCAGGAAAATGTCCCCAGCACGTGCTCACATACTCTCTTTCAAACGCTCTCTCCCCTCTTAGATCATGTCATGACTTGTCACTCTCTCACCTTGCTCTAGCCATATTGAATTTATTTTAACTGTTGCAATTTGCCTTACTCTCTCAAACAGGTTTTTATCCTTTGCCTGCTTGTCATGTGTGGTTTAACCTGGTCATCTGAGAACTCAGATACATAATTGTTTACTTTTCTCCAGTTAAGTATAATCTCCTAGGACACGACCTGATCCATATGTATTGAATTAACCAATAAGCAAAGAATAATTGCACTGAGATCCACTACTAAAAAGTTCTGCCCTAGTCAAACAAATTATTTTTTCTTCAAATAATTTCCATTGAAAATCTATAGGTTTTAATAGCACCAACTGGTAATTTTTATTTCACTTATGAAAGCATTTTTTTATGAAAAATAACCTGTGATATTACTATGTCAAAAACTGGGGGATTTTTCTCAACTTTGAAAGACATCAGAAATTGATGGGTAATGAGTAGAGCATACTCCACACAGCACTGTGAGCATAGAGCTAGTCATTCATCACTCACAACACTTAGCCACTTCCACAACTCACTCTGACAAATTTTACCACAAAACCACACACTCCTCCAATTGCTTGACAAAAGCTCAACTTTAAAAGATTTCCTTCAGTATAGATTCTCATAATGTTTTGAGTTAGTGATACAAGTTAAGGCTGTCACAGTCTGTGTGGGTTTGGCACTCAAGGTCCTTACATTATAAGAAAATGAGGTTCAGAGGGATGGTCATATCCCAGGTTTCTGAGTCCCTGTTATGGGCCTCCAAGTAAGGGTCCTTAGCTTACTTCAGGGAAGAATTCAAGAGCAGAACATAGTAAAATGAAACAGGTTTAGTTAGATACACCCTCATAGCCAGAGTGTAGGATACTTAGATGACAAGAGGCAGGCCACACATATGGAGAGTGTGTTTAGACTTTGTGCTGGTTACTTTCATAGGCTAAGGAGTGAGAGGAATATTCTAAGTATCTTAGAAAAGGGACAAGGATTTCCAGGAATTGGGACACCACCCACACATTGGCCTCTTATTTGGCCTTGGATTTCTCATGGCACCTATGGGTGTCCTTTATCATGCTACTGTACTACAGAGAGCATAAAATGAGGCTTAAGATTCACTAGAAATTGAATCTCTAACCTCTTGGGCCTTGTACATTTTAAGCTGTTTTTGTTATATTCTGTTTTTCATAACACTTTTAATTATTTTATGGTTGTGACCTGCGCCTTTTCTTCCTTTTCCACTTGGTGTCTCAAATAAAGGATCAGGGAAGGCTTGGAAGATGGGAACAAAAGATAAAGCATCAAGAGTCACTGGGCTTCCCTGGTGTTCCAGTGGGTAAAGAGTCCACCTTGCAGTGCAAGGGGGTCCAGTTTGATCCCTGGCCCAGGAGGACCCCACGTGTCTCAGAGTGGTTGGACAGGTGTGTTCAATTAAGAGCCAGCACTCCGGAGCCCATGTACTCAAAACCAGTGTTTTGCACTGAGAGGCCGCTGCAATGGGAGGCCCACACAGTCTGAAGAATAAAGATGGATGAAAAATAAAACAAATGGAAAATCAATAAAAGAGGCCAAAATTAAAAAAAAAAAAAAAAGAGAGAGAGAGAATCAGAAAACAGGACAATAGATGTTCCCCATAATGCAGATTTAGTTGTCCTTAGAGAAATTGGATAACATCCTATATAGTCTCTGTCCCAATGTAAGAGGTAGGGCAAGACAACATTTTCTAAGTAGCAGATGCTCAAAACTTTATATGTGAGGTAGAACATGTTTTGAGGTGGTTAGTTTAGAGGAACATTAAATCCTTGGCAAACAATAAACTGTTGGAAGAGGTGAGATTAGCAGAGAGAGTCTGTGTGACTCTTTGAAAGTCATCTAAACCACATAAGCAATGAGGTGCTGAAAGCAATGTTTCATTTCCACAGGGATGAAGTTGCTGGAATACAGGTTGAAAATGAGGCAAATGAAAGAGAATTGTGATCCTAGAGGGGGGGTGTGGGATCAGGTGAAGAGTGAACTCCATTGACTGACAGGTATCCAGGTTTCCTGAAAATACAGACATTATTTTTAGGACTGAAAATTCAAGTCTGCTCACACTGGAAACAGAGATGAAGAAAAAAGGACGTGAACAAAAATCTTAAAATTTTCTGGATTTCTCATGGCACCTATGGGTGTCCTTTATCATGCTACTGTACTACAGAGAGCATAAAATGAGGCTTAAGATTCACTAGAAATTGAATCTCTAACCTCTTGGGCCTTGTACATTTTAAGCTGTTTTTGTTATATTCTGTTTTTCATAACACTTTTAATTATTTTATGGTTGTGACCTCGCCTTTTCTTCCTTTTCCACTTGGTGTCTCAAATAAAGGATCAGGGAAGGCTTGGAAGATGGGAACAAAAGATAAAGCATCAAGAGTCACTGGGCTTCCCTGGTGTTCCAGTGGGTAAAGAGTCCACCTTGCAGTGCAAGGGGGTCCAGTTTGATCCCTGGCCCAGGAGGACCCCACGTGTCTCAGAGTGGTTGGACAGGTGTGTTCAATTAAGAGCCAGCACTCCGGAGCCCATGTACTCAAAACCAGTGTTTTGCACTGAGAGGCCGCTGCAATGGGAGGCCCACACAGTCTGAAGAATAAAGATGGATGAAAAATAAAACAAATGGAAAATCAATAAAAGAGGCCAAAATTAAAAAAAAAAAAAAAAGAGAGAGAGAGAATCAGAAAACAGGACAATAGATGTTCCCCATAATGCAGATTTAGTTGTCCTTAGAGAAATTGGATAACATCCTATATAGTCTCTGTCCCAATGTAAGAGGTAGGGCAAGACAACATTTTCTAAGTAGCAGATGCTCAAAACTTTATATGTGAGGTAGAACATGTTTTGAGGTGGTTAGTTTAGAGGAACATTAAATCCTTGGCAAACAATAAACTGTTGGAAGAGGTGAGATTAGCAGAGAGAGTCTGTGTGACTCTTTGAAAGTCATCTAAACCACATAAGCAATGAGGTGCTGAAAGCAATGTTTCATTTCCACAGGGATGAAGTTGCTGGAATACAGGTTGAAAATGAGGCAAATGAAAGAGAATTGTGATCCTAGAGGGGGAGTGTGGGATCAGGTGAAGAGTGAACTCCATTGACTGACAGGTATCCAGGTTTCCTGAAAATACAGACATTATTTTTAGGACTGAAAATTCAAGTCTGCTCACACTGGAAACAGAGATGAAGCTGCAATCAAACACCATGATAGCTGAGGATTTGTGACACGGCACCTGAGAAAGCCAAAGTTTTCAGCTTGGAAGGATTTTCAAAGGACAATCATGAATGTTAGGTATGAGATAGGGAAAGTAGCCTTTACCCAGTCTTTTCATTTAATCTTGATGTATTATTCAGTTCAGTTCAGTCACTCAGTCGTGCCTGACTCTTTACAACCCCATGGACTGCACCATGCCGAGATTCCCTCTCCTTCACCATCTCCTGAAACTTGCAAACTCATGCCCATTGAATTGGTGATGCAATCCAACCATCTCATCCTCTGTCTTCCCCTTCTCCTGCCTTCAGTCTTTTCCAGCATTAGGGTCTTTTCCAATGAGTCATCCCTTGCATCAGGGGGCCAAAGTATGGGAGGTTCAACTTCAACATTAGTCTTTCCAAAGAATATTCAAGGTTGATTCCCTTTAGGGTTGACTGGTTTGATCTCCTGCTAGTCCAAGGAAGTTTCAAGAGTCTTCTCCAACACCATAGTTCAAAGGCATCAACTTTTCAATGCTCAGTCTTCTGTATGGTCCAACTCTCACATCCATACATGACCACTGGAAAAAACTTAGCTTTGACTATACAGACCTTGGTCAGGAGAGTGATGTCTCTGCTTTTTAATATGCTATCTAAGTTAGTCATAGCTTTTATTCCAAGGAGAAAGCATCTTTTAATTTCATAGCTACAGTCATCATTCACAGTGATTTTGGAGCCCAATAAAATAAAGTCTTTTGCTGTTTCCATTTTTTCCCAATCTATTTGCCATGAAGTGATGAGACCAAATACCATGATCTTAGTTTTTTGAATGTTGAGTTTTAAGCCAGTTTTTCCCTTTTTCAGATCATTTTTTGCCACCTTAAGTGCTGAAAGCAATGTTTCATTTCCACAGGGATGAAGTTGCTGGAATACAGGTTGAAAATGAGGCTAGAGGGAGTGTGGGATCAGGTGAAGAGTGAACTCCATTGACTGACAGGTATCCAGGTTTCCTGAAAATACAGACATTATTTTTAGGACTGAAAATTCAAGTCTGCTCACACTGGAAACAGAGATGAAGCTGCAATCAAACACCATGATAGCTGAGGATTTGTGACACGGCACCTGAGAAAGCCAAAGTTTTCAGCTTGGAAGGATTTTCAAAGGACAATCATGAATGTTAGGTATGAGATAGGGAAAGTAGCCTTTACCCAGTCTTTTCATTTAATCTTGATGTATTATTCACTTCAGTTCAGTCACTCAGTCGTGCCTGACTCTTTACAACCCCATGGACTGCACCATGCCGAGATTCCCTCTCCTTCACCATCTCCTGAAACTTGCAAACTCATGCCCATTGAATTGGTGATGCAATCCAACCATCTCATCCTCTGTCTTCCCCTTCTCCTGCCTTCAGTCTTTTCCAGCATTAGGGTCTTTTCCAATGAGTCATCCCTTGCATCAGGGGGCCAAAGTATGGGAGGTTCAACTTCAACATTAGTCTTTCCAAAGAATATTCAAGGTTGATTCCCTTTAGGGTTGACTGGTTTGATCTCCTGCTAGTCCAAGGAAGTTTCAAGAGTCTTCTCCAACACCATAGTTCAAAGGCATCAACTTTTCAATGCTCAGTCTTCTGTATGGTCCAACTCTCACATCCATACATGACCACTGGAAAAAACTTAGCTTTGACTATACAGACCTTGGTCAGGAGAGTGATGTCTCTGCTTTTTAATATGCTATCTAAGTTAGTCATAGCTTTTATTCCAAGGAGAAAGCATCTTTTAATTTCATAGCTACAGTCATCATTCACAGTGATTTTGGAGCCCAATAAAATAAAGTCTTTTGCTGTTTCCATTTTTTCCCAATCTATTTGCCATGAAGTGATGAGACCAAATACCATGATCTTAGTTTTTTGAATGTTGAGTTTTAAGCCAGTTTTTTTCACACTTCTCTTTCACCCTTATCAGGAGACTCTTTACTTCATCTTCACTTTCTGCCATTAGAGTGGTTATTGATACTTGCAAATCTAAGGTTATTGATATTTCTCCTGGCAATCTTGATTCCAATTTGTGCTTCATTCAGACCAGCATTTCACATGATGTACTCTGCATATAAGTTAAATAAGCAGGATGACAATAAACAGTTTTGATGTACTCCTCTCCTAATTTTAAATTCAGTGCATTGTTCCATGCACAATTCTACCTGTTTCTTCTTGACCTGCATATAGGTTTCTCAGGAGGTAGGTAAGGTGGTTAGGTATTCCCATCATTTAAGAATTTTCCACAATTGGTTGTGATCTACACAGTCAAAGTCTTTAGTATATTCAATGAAGCAGAAGTAAACATTTTTTTTGAATTCCCATGCCTTTCCTATGATCCAATGGATGATTCCTCTGCCTTTTCTAAATCTTGCTTCTACATCTGGAAGTTTTCTGTTCATATATTTTTGAAGCCTAGCTGGAAGAATTTTGAGTATGGCCTTGCTAACATTTGTAATGTGTTCAATTGTGTGGAAGTGTGAATATTGTTTGGCATTACCCTTCTTTGGAATCGGAATGAAAACAGATATTTTCTAGTTCTGAGGACACTGCTGTGTTTTTCAAATTTGCTGGCTTATTGGGTGTAACACTTTAACAGCATCACCATTTAGGATTTGAAATAGCTCAGCTGGAATTCCATCGACTCCTCTAGCTTTGTTCATAGTGATGCTTTCTTAGGCCCAGTTGACTTCACAGTCTAGGATGCCTGTCTCTAGGGGAATTATCACACCAGTCATGGTTATCCAGATCATTAAGATATTCTTCTGTGTGTTCCTGCTACCTCTTCTTAATATTTTCTGCTTCTTTAAGGTCTATACCATTTCTTTTCTATATTGTGCCCCTCTCTGCGTGAAATGTTCTCTTGGTAGCTCTAATTTTATTGAAGAAATTTCTAGTCTTTCTCATTCTATTGCTTCCTCCTTCTTCTTATTGTTCACTTAGGAAGGCTTTCTTATCTCCTCTTGTTATACTCTGGAACTCTGCATTCAGTTGAGTATGTCTTTCTTTTTCTCCTTTACCTTTTCCATTTCCTCTTTTCTGACCTATTTGTAAGGCCTCCTCAAACAACCATTTTTCATTTTTGCATTTCATTTCCTTGGGGATGGTTTTGATCACTGCCTTCTATACGGTGTTACAGACCTCTGTCCATATTTCTTCTGGGACTCTCTCAGATCTAATCCCACTAATCCTATGCATCATTCAGGCATCCCTGACTTCTCCCAATCAGGTGTCTTCTGTAGCATTTCATATTTCTCATGCATCCTTCTATCTATTGAAATATTTACATCTAACAGAAGTCTATGTGCCACAATTTTAAGTGATGATACTGAATAATGCAATCCTTCTGGTAAGTAATAGAGAAGAAAAAGTTTGGAGAAATAGGTAGCATGATGTTAGCATAACTTCTGTAACAAGATTGCCTGGGTATGTATCATTACTAAGGGTATGATCATGTTAGCCTCTATCTGACCTGAACTTCCTTATCTGTAAAATGGAAACAATAATAGCAGTATTTGTCTGGTTGGGCTGTTGTAAATATTAAATGAGAAAATACAGGCAACATGCTGGGGAAAGTGCTCAGTTCAGTATAATTTTCAAGGAATCTCAGTGATTGCTACTGTTTGGGATTTCCTAAATTATGGTATTATAGTGGCCCTCTACTCATCCAATGGGGGATGAAAGATTAGACCTAACCTGGGTAGCATTTTACCATCTCTTATTGAAATCTGAAATGAGACTTTCTCTATGTGTCTGGCAGATGTACCTTATATTAGTAAAAGATACATTGTTTTCATAATTAGATTTAAATACAGCAGAATAATCAATGAGTCAAAGCATAAAAATATCCTAGTCTTGTTTTGTTTGTGCAAAGTTGTTCACACAATAAAATTTGAGTTCATAATTCATAAATAAATCACTTTTTAAATTACCTGCCTTAGTTTTACATTGATATGTAAAAAAATTCCAAATTTATTTAAAAGTTTTAGTTGAAATAAAGTTGATTTATTAATATAACATTGTGTTAGTATAGCATAGGCATTCTGTTTTTATTATAATTGATGTAGATTATTATAAGTTATTGGGTATGATTCCCTGTGCTATAACATAAAACATTGTTGCTTATCTTTTTCATGTATAGTAATCTGTGTTTGTTAATCCCATAGCCTTAATTTCTCATTCCCTTTCCTTTCATTTCTAGTAGCCATTAAGTTTGGTTTCTATGTCTGTGAGTCTGTTCCTGTTTTGTATGTACACTCAACTGTATTATTTTTAGATTCCACACAAAATGATATCATATAGTATTCATCTCTGACTTATTTCACTAACCAAAATCTTCTCCAGCTCTACTCACGATTACTACAAATGGGAATATTACACTCTTTTTTACAGCTAAGTTATATTCCATTGTGTGTGTATGTATGTATATATGTCTATGTATGTGTGTATATATGTGTGTGTGTGTGCTTAGTCACTTTTGTTATGTCTGATTCTGTGCCACATTATGGACTGTAACCTGTTAGGCTCCAATATCTGTGGAATTTTCCTGGCAAGAATATTGGAGTGAGTTGTCATGCGCTCCTCAAAGGGATCATCCTGATCTAGGGATCATACCTGCATTTCCTGCACTGGCCAATGTATTAAATGAGAAAATACAGGCAACATGCTGGGAAAGTGCTCAGTTCAGTATAATTTTCAAGGAATCTCAGTGATTGCTACTGTTTGGGATTTCCTAAATTATGGTATTATAGTGGCCCTCTACTCATCCAATGGGGGATGAAAGATTAGACCTAACCTGGGTAGCATTTTACCATCTCTTATTGAAATCTGAAATGAGACTTTCTCTATGTGTCTGGCAGATGTACCTTATATTAGTAAAAGATACATTGTTTTCATAATTAGATTTAAATACAGCAGAATAATCAATGAGTCAAAGCATAAAAAATCCTAGTCTTGTTTTGTTTGTGCAAAGTTGTTCACACAATAAAATTTGAGTTCATAATTCATAAATAAATCACTTTTTAAATTACCTGCCTTAGTTTTACATTGATATGTAAAAAAATTCCAAATTTATTTAAAAGTTTTAGTTGAAATAAAGTTGATTTATTAATATAACATTGTGTTAGTATAGCATAGGCATTCTGTTTTTATTATAATTGATGTAGATTATTATAAGTTATTGGGTATTATGCCCAGTGCTATAACATAAAACATTGTTGCTTATCTTTTTCATGTATAGTAATCTGTGTTTGTTAATCCCATAGCCTTAATTTCTCATTCCCTTTCCTTTCATTTCTAGTAGCCATTAAGTTTGGTTTCTATGTCTGTGAGTCTGTTCCTGTTTTGTATGTACACTCAACTGTATTATTTTTAGATTCCACACAAAATGATATCATATAGTATTCATCTCTGACTTATTTCACTAACCAAAATCTTCTCCAGCTCTACTCACGATTACTACAAATGGGAATATTACACTCTTTTTTACAGCTAAGTTATATTCCATTGTGTGTGTATGTATGTATATATGTCTATGTATGTGTGTATATATGTGTGTGTGTGTGCTTAGTCACTTTTGTCATGTCTGACTCTGTGCCACATTATGGACTGTAACCTGTTAGGCTCCAATATCCGTGGAATTTTCCTGGCAAGAATATTGGAGTGAGTTGTCATGCGCTCCTCAAAGGGATCATCCTGATCTAGGGATCATACCTGCATTTCCTGCACTGGCCAATGTATTCTCTAGCACTGGACACTAGTGCCACCTGGGCAGCCTATATAAATATATATACTCACACACGTGTGTGTGTGTGTGTGTGTGTGTGTGTGTGTGTGCTTAGTCTCCCAGTCGTGCCTCACTCTTTGTGACCCCTTGAGTTATTGTCCATCATGTTCCTCTATCCATGGGGTTTTTTCAGGCAAGAATACTGGAGTGGACTGACATTCCCTTCTCCAGGGCATCTTCCCAACCTAGGGATCGAACACATGTTTCCTGTGTCTCCTGCATTGCAGGTGGATACTTTACATGCTGAGCCATCAGGGAAGTCCTATATATACAATAGGTCTGTATAATAATTTGCACCTAGTAATCCCAAGCTCCCAGTCCATTCCTTTCCTTTCCCACCTCCTCCTGTACACACATACACATACCCATATATGCACCACATCTTCTTAGGTCAGTCCTCTGTTGATGGTCTCTTGGATTGCTTCATTGATTGGTTTTTGGAAAGGTGACAATTTGTGCATTTTTAGCTGGATTGTTGGTTTCTTAAATTTTTTTTGATATTGTAAATTGATTGTATATTTCAGATATTAATCCCTTATTTATAGCTTTATTTGCAAACAGTATTTCCCAATCCATAGTTGATGACTTCCTTTGCTGGGCAAAAGCTTTTAAGTTTGACTATGTCCCATTTGTTTATTTTTGCTTTTATTTCTGTTACCTTGAGAGATTAATCTCAGAAAATAGTATTGTGATTTATGTCCAAGAGTGTTTTCCCTCTGTTCTCTTTTGGTAATTCTGTGATGTCATGTTTTATATTTTGGATTCCCACGTGGCTCAGTGGTAAAGAATCCACTTGCCAATGCAGGAGGTGTGGACTTGAATCCTTGGGTGGAGAAGAGCTTCTAGAGAAAGAATTAGCAACCCACTCCAGTATTGTTGCCTGGGAAACCTCACAGACAGAAGTGTCTAGCAGGCTATAGTCCATGGGATCACGAGTCAGACACAACTTAGTGAATAAGCACCCATAAGCAAATCTTACAGTTTTGACTTTGAACCATTTTTAATTTAGTTTTGTATGTGGTATGAAAGAATGTTCTAATTTCATTGTTTTGTATGTAATTATACAGTTTTCCCAGAATCACGTGTTGAACAGACTGTCTTTTTCTATTGGATTTTGTTCTCTCCTTTATCATAGACTAATTGACCATAGGTGCATAGGTTTAATTCTGGGCTACCCATTCTATTCCATGTGTCTGTTTTTGAGCCAGTACCATGGTGTTTTGATTACTGTAGTTTTGTAGTATAGTCTGATATACAGGAGAGTCAAACCCCCAGCATTGTTCTTTTTTTCTCAGAATTGCTTTGGCAGTTCAGGGTCTTCTGTTGTTACATATAAATTTTAGGACTTTTTGTTCTATTTCTGTGAACAATGTCCTCAGTGTATTGATAGGGATTGCATTATATCTGCAGATTGCTTTAAGTAGTATGGCCTTTTAAGAAGTATTGTTTCTTCTAATTCATGAGCACAGAATAGCTTTCCACAAAATGTAGATTCCACATACAAATAGCATGGGAGTTGTCTTGCTCTTTCTAACTTTGCTTCGTATGATAATTTTTAGTTGGATCCATGTCACTGCAAATGGCATTATTTTATTCCTTTTTTTATGACTAAGTAGTGTTAGCTTCAAGTATACAGCAAAGCTATTCAATCCTCTATATGTACTTCAGATTATTTTCCATTGTAGGTTATTTCAAGAGATTACATGTAGTTCCCTGTGCTATATTGCCAGACTTATTTTGATTAATTTTTATTAGAGTATATTTACTCTGAAGTGTTCTATTAGTTTCTACTGTACAGCAAAATAAGTCAACTATATGTGCATATGAGCTATGTATATATATATATACATATATATATATATACACACACACACTCTCTCTCTCTGTCTCTCCCTCTTTTTTTTTTTAAAGATTTATTTATTTATTTATTTTTGGTGGGGGGTGGGGGGGGGGGGGAGCAGGCGGGCTACTTCTGTTGGTCTTTCATTTGTCTGTTTTCATCCATCGTTGTTCTTTGGCCCGTGTGGGCCTCCCATCGCGGTGGCCTCTGTTGTCCCAGAGCACCAGCTCTGGGCGCATGCGCTCCAGATCTGCGGCTCGGTAAGTGGACACAACGGTCCAGCCATTCCGTGGCACGTGGAATCTTCCCAGGTCAGGGATCAAACCGGCGCCCCTTGCACTGCAAGGCAGTATCCTTACCCACTGGACCACCAGGGAAGCCCTCTCCCTCTTTTTTTTGAAAAAATATTTCCTTCACATTTAAGTCACAATAGAGCACTGAGTAGAGTTCTCTCTTCTGTATAGTAGCTTCTCATAAATTGCCTAGTTTATTATACATAGTATCAACAGTGTATATATGTTAATTCCAATATCCAAATTCATCCCACACCTGCTTTCCCCATGTTCGGGTTTTTTACATATAAATTTTAGGACTTTTGTTCTATTTCTGTGAACAATGTCCTCAGTGTATTGATAGGGATTGCATTATATCTGCAGATTGCTTTAAGTAGTATGGCCTTTTAAGAAGTATTGTTTCTTCTAATTCATGAGCACAGAATAGCTTTCCACAAAATGTAGATTCCACATACAAATAGCATGGGAGTTGTCTTGCTCTTTCTAACTTTGCTTCGTATGATAATTTTTAGTTGGATCCATGTCACTGCAAATGGCATTATTTTATTCCTTTTTTTATGACTAAGTAGTGTTAGCTTCAAGTATACAGCAAAGCTATTCAATCCTCTATATGTACTTCAGATTATTTTCCATTGTAGGTTATTTCAAGAGATTACATGTAGTTCCCTGTGCTATATTGCCAGACTTATTTTGATTAATTTTTATTAGAGTATATTTACTCTGAAGTGTTCTATTAGTTTCTACTGTACAGCAAAATAAGTCAACTATATGTGCATATGAGCTATGTATATATATATATATACATATATATATATATACACACACACACTCTCTGTCTCTCCCTCTTTTTTTTTTTAAAGATTTATTTATTTATTTATTTTTGGTGGGGGGTGGGGAGGGAGGGGAGCAGGCGGGCTACTTCTGTTGGTCTTTCATTTGTCTGTTTTCATCCATCGTTGTTCTTTGGCCCGTGTGGGCCTCCCATCGCGGTGGCCTCTGTTGTCCCAGAGCACCAGCTCTGGGCGCATGCGCTCCAGATCTGCGGCTCGGTAAGTGGACACAACGGTCCAGCCATTCCGCGGCACGTGGAATCTTCCCAGGTCAGGGATCAAACCGGCGCCCCTTGCACTGCAAGGCAGTATCCTTACCCACTGGACCACCAGGGAAGCCCTCTCCCTCTTTTTTTTGAAAAAATATTTCCTTCACATTTAAGTCACAATAGAGCACTGAGTAGAGTTCTCTCTTCTGTATAGTAGCTTCTCATAAATTGCCTAGTTTATTATACATAGTATCAACAGTGTATATATGTTAATTCCAATATCCAAATTCATCCCACACCTGCTTTCCCCCATGGTATCCATGGGTTTGTTCTCTACATCTGTGTCTCTATTTCTGCTTTGCAAATAAAATCATCTATAACCATTTTTCTAGATTCCACATATGTACATTAATATACAATATTTTTTTTCTGACTTCACTCTGTATCACAGTTTCTAAATCCATTGATGTGTCTGCAAATGACCCTATTTTGTTCCTTGATATGTTGGAATAATATTTCATCATCCACATGTACCACATCATCTTTATCCATTTCTGTGTTGATGAACATTTATTTTGTTTCCATGCTTTAGTTATTGTTCATAGTGCTTCTATGAACATATAGGGTGCATGTATCTTTGAAAAGATACATGCATGTACCTGTATTTTTTTCCAGATATATGTCCAGGAGTGAGAATGCTGAATCCTAGATATGGTAATTCTATTTTCAGATTCCTAAGGAACCTCCATACTGTTTTCCATTTTGACTTCACCACCTTACATTCTCACTACTAGTGTAGAAATGTGTACTTTTCCTCACACCCTTTCAAGAATTTTCTTCGTAGACATTTTAATGATGGCCATTCTAACTGATAGTGAGATGGTACTTTACTGCAGCTTTGATTTGTATTTCTCTAATAATAAGTGATGTAGAACATCATTTCATGTGCCTCTTGGCCATCTGTATGTTTTCTTTGTAGACATGTATATTAAGCTCTTCTGCCCACGTTTTTGTTGTTGTTGGATTATTTGAATTTTTTGTTGTTGATGAATTGCATGGGTTCTTTGAATTTTGCCAGGGGGCTTCCCCAGTGACTCAATGGTAAGGAATCCACCTGCAATGCAGGAGAAAGGAGAGACATATATTCCATTCCTCGGTTGGGAAGATACCATGGAGAAGGAAATGGTAACTCACTCCAGTATCCTTGTATAGACAATCCCATGGACAATAGGAAACCGGTGGACTGCAGTCCATAGGGTCAGCAAAGAGTGAGACATGATGCAGTCACTAAGCATGCATGCGTTGAATGTTTTGGGATTGAGTCATTGTCAGTCCCTCAGTTGCAAATATTTTCTCCAATTCTGTAAGGTTTTTTTTTTTTTTAGATTTATTTATTTATTTATGGAGGGTGGGGAGTGGGTGGGCCACTTCTATTGGTCTTTCATTTCTCTATTTTCATCCATCTTTGTTCTTTGGCTCCCGTGGGCCTCCCATCGCGGTGGCTTCTGTCGCTGCAGAGTGCCGGCTCTGGGCGCATGCGCACCAGAGCTCTGGCTCGGTAATTGGACACATCAGTTCAGCCGCTCCGCTGCACGTGGGATCTTCCCAGGCCAGGGATCGAACCGGCGCCCCTTGCACTGCAAGGCGATGTCCTTACCCACTGGACCACCAGGGGAAGCCCCTGTAAGTTGTTTTTTTGCTTGTTTGTTTTTTGTTTATGGTTTCCTTTGCGTGGAAAGCTTTATAAGGTTGATTAGGTTCCATTTGTGTATTGCTAGTTTCACTTCTATTGGGAGACTAAGAAAACTTTGGTACAATTTATTGGTAGAATTTATGTCAGAATATTTTGCCTATGCTCTCCTTCAGATGTTTTATGGTGTTAAGTCTTTAAGACATTTTGAGTAAATTTTGTGCACGGTGTGAGAGTGTGTTTTAACATCATTGATTTCCATGCAGTTGTCCAACCTTCTCAACATCACTTTCTGAAGAGATTGCCTTTTTAAAAATTTATATCCTTTCCTCCTCTGTGGAAGATTTATTGGCCATAGGTGTGTGGTTCTATTTCTGGACTCTCCTGTCTTCCACTGATCCACATGTCTGTTTTTGCACAAAGACCACACTGATTTCATTATGGTAACTTTGTACTTTTGTCTGATCTGAGACAGCTATGCCTTCTGCTTACCCTTCTCAGGATTGCTTTGGCAATTCTACGTATGTATTCCCATACAAATCTTAGGATTATTTGTTCTATTTCTATAAAAAGTATTGTGGGTAATTTGATATGAAAAGCTATGGCAAACTTAGATAGCATATTAAAAAAACAGAGACATCACTTTGGAAGCAAATGTCTGTATAGTCAGAGCTATGGTTTTTCCAGTAGTCAAGTATGGATCTGAGAGTTGGACCTTAAAGAAAGCTGAGCACCAGAAAACTGAATTGTGAATTGAATTGTGGTGCTGGAGAAGACTCCTGAGAGTACCTCGGACTGCAAGGAGATCAAAAAAGTCAAACCTAAAGGAAATCAACCCCGAATATTCATTGGGAGTACTGCTGATGAAATCAATTGGTAGTTAAAAACATTAATTGGTAGTCAAATTTATGGTTTTCCCTCGACTCAGATATGGATGTGAGAGTTGGACTTTAAAGATGACTGAATACCGAAGAATTGATGCCTTTAAGCTACAGTTTTGGAGACGATTCTTGAGAGTCCTTGGATTACAAAGAAATCAAATCAGTCAATTCTAAAGGAAATCAACCCTGAATATTTACTGGAAGGACTGACTGATGCTGAAGCTGAAGCTCCAATACTTTGGCTACCTGATGCAAAAAGCTGACTCATTGGAAAAGACCCTGATGCTGGAAAAGATTGAAGGCAGGAGAGAAGGGGAAGACAGAGCATGAGATGATTGAATGGCATCTCCAACTCAATGGACATGAGTTTGAGCAAATTCCAGGAGATGCTGAAGGATAGAGAATCTTGGTCTGCTGTAGTTCATTGGGCTGCAAAAAGTGGGACATGACTTAGTTACTGGACAACAATTTTGAAAGAGATCACATTAAAATCACATTGAAAGAGATCACATTTTCAGCATATCAGTCTTTCACCTCCTTTATCATGTATATTTCTAGGGGGTTTTTTTTTGGTGCATTTTTGAAAGGCACTGTTTCTCTTTTACATTCCTTTTAGGATATTTCATTATTAGTACAAAAAATGCAACTGATTTCTGAAGGATAGTCTTGTATCCTACTCCTTTGCTGAATTAATTTGTTAAATCTAGTAGTTTTTGTATGGAGTCCTTAGGGTCTTCTATATTTAATATGTATAATATAATATGTCACCTACATATAGTAACAGTTTTACCTCTTCCCTTCTAATCTGGATACCTTTTATTTATTTTTCCTGTTGGATTGTTGTGACTAGGACTTCCAAATCTATGTTGAATAGAAGTGATGGTGTGAGAGTAAGGATCCTTGTCTTGTTCCACCTTTTAGCATGAAAGCTTTCAGCTTTTCACTGTTGAGTGTTATACTGAATGTGGATTTGTAATAAATGACTTACTATGCTGATACATATTCCCCATATACCCTCTTTGGTAAGAGTTTTTATCATGAGTGGTTGTTAAAATTAGTCAGATGTTTTGTTTTACATCTTTTGAGATGATCATGTTGAGACTTTTGACTATTCTTTGGTTATTGTGGTATATTGCATTGATTTGCATATGTTAAAATATCCTTGTGTACTTGGAATGAATCCCATTTTGTGTGGTGTATGATCTTTTCATTTGTTGTTGAATTCTGTTTGCTAATATTTTGTTGTGAATTTTTGCATTTATATCCATCAAGGTATTGGGCTATATTTTTCTTTTTTGGGTGGTATATTTATCTTATTTTGATATCAGGATAATGATAACTTACTCATAGAAGGTTTCTGGGAATTTTCCCACCTTTATAATCTTTTGGAAAAGTTTGAGAAGGATTTTTAGAATTTCCTTTTTGTATGTTTGGTAGAATTCACCCATGAAGCCATCTGGTCCTGGGCTTTTGTTTCAAGGGAGTTTATTATTTTTATTACTGAAGTTACCACTTCACTCTTAGTACTTGTCTTTTCATATTATCTAGTTCTTCTTGATTAAATTTAGGTGCACCGTTTGTTTCTAGATAGTTGCTCATTTTTTCAAAGTTGCCAGTTTTGTTGGCATACAGTTGTTCACAGTATTCTCATACTTTTTTTTTTTTTGGTATTTTTGTAGTATCATTTGTGATTTCTCCTTTTTCATTTCTTATTTTGTTTATTTTATGTGTGTTATCTCTTTTGTATTATTGGTAAGTCTGGCCAAGATTTATCATTTTTGTTTTTACATTTCCAAACAATCAACTCTTGGTTTTATTGATTTTTTCCTACTGTATTTATAGATTTTAATTTATTTCCTTCTTGATCTTTATTATTTCCATGCTTCTGTTGAATTTAAGATTTGATGTTCTACATTTTATAATTCTTTATGCGATATGTTAGGTTGTTTGTTTCTTTTGTTTTGTTATGAATTTAAGATGTTTTAATAGAAGTGATGGTGTGAGAGTAAGGATCCTTGTCTTGTTCCACCTTTTAGCATGAAAGCTTTCAGCTTTTCACTGTTGAGTGTTATACTGAATGTGGATTTGTAATAAATGACTTACTATGCTGATACATATTCCCCATATACCCTCTTTGGTAAGAGTTTTTATCATGAGTGGTTGTTAAAATTAGTCAGATGTTTTGTTTTACATCTTTTGAGATGATCATGTTGAGACTTTTGACTATTCTTTGGTTATTGTGGTATATTGCATTGATTTGCATATGTTAAAATATCCTTGTGTACTTGGAATGAATCCCATTTTGTGTGGTGTATGATCTTTTCATTTGTTGTTGAATTCTGTTTGCTAATATTTTGTTGTGAATTTTTGCATTTATATCCATCAAGGTATTGGGCTATATTTTTCTTTTTTGGGTGGTATATTTATCTTATTTTGATATCAGGATAATGATAACTTACTCATAGAAGGTTTCTGGGAATTTTCCCACCTTTATAATCTTTTGGAAAAGTTTGAGAAGGATTTTTAGAATTTCCTTTTTGTATGTTTGGTAGAATTCACCCATGAAGCCATCTGGTCCTGGGCTTTTGTGATAATGTAGTTTATTATTTTTATTACTGAAGTTACCACTTCACTCTTAGTACTTGTCTTTTCATATTATCTAGTTCTTCTTGATTAAATTTAGGTGCACCGTTTGTTTCTAGATAGTTGCTCATTTTTTCAAAGTTGCCAGTTTTGTTGGCATACAGTTGTTCACAGTATTCTCATACTTTTTTTTTTTTTGGTATTTTTGTAGTATCATTTGTGATTTCTCCTTTTTCATTTCTTATTTTGTTTATTTTATGTGTGTTATCTCTTTTGTATTATTGGTAAGTCTGGCCAAGATTTATCATTTTTGTTTTTACATTTCCAAACAATCAACTCTTGGTTTTATTGATTTTTTCCTACTGTATTTATAGATTTTAATTTATTTCCTTCTTGATCTTTATTATTTCCATGCTTCTGTTGAATTTAAGATTTGATGTTCTACATTTTATAATTCTTTTATGCGATATGTTAGGTTGTTTGTTTGAAGCTTTTTTTGTTTTTTTGAGAAAGGCCTACTTTGCCATGAATTCCTCTTTAAGAACTGTTTTTGTTGCATTCCATAGATTTTGTATTGGTTTTATTTCATTGTTGTTTGTCTTAAGATGTTTTAAAATTTCCTATTTTGATTTCCTCTTTGAGTCATTTTTTTTTTTTTTTAATAGTAGCATGTTGTTTAGTTTCCATGTATCCCTTTTTTTTTTTTTTTTTCTTTTCCCAGTTCATTTCCTGTGGTTGATTTCTAGTTTCATTCCACTATGGTCAGAGAAGATGCTTGAAATAATTTCTATACTCTTAAATTTGTTGCAGTTAACTTTGCGGCCTGGTATGTTGTCAATACTAGAGGATGTTTCTGGTTTATTTGAAAACAATGTGCATTTTGTAATTTTTAATGGATGTAATGTTCTGAAATTATTAGCTAAATCTGACTCTTCCATTTGTATAATTTAGAATATCTGTTACCTTTTGGATTTTCCTTTTTGAAGATCTATACATTGAGGTGAGCCAGGTGTTAAAGTCTCCTGGTATTAATATATCCTCTTTAATTTCTCCCTTCATGTCTATTGATATTTCTTTTATATATATGGATGCTTTGATATTAGGTGCACATATGCTGATGAATGTAAATAACTCTTCTTGTATCAATGCTTTTATTATTATATATTGTCTTTTATTTTTCTTTATGGACTTAAAGTCCACCTTGTCTGATATGAGTATTACAGCTCACATTTTCTTCTCATTTCCATTTACTTGAAATAATCTTATTACATCACCTCACTTTCAACTATGTTTTGTCCTTTGCCCTATGGTGGGTCTCTTATTGGCATCATATTTGTATATCTCGCTTTTTAAATCCAGTCTTCTACTCTGTGTCTTTAGATTGGGGTCCATTGATACTTAAAGTAATAATTTGATACATATATACTTATTGTCACAATAAATTGATACATATGTATTTATTGACATTTTAAGATTTGTTTTCCAGTTGATTCTATATTTCTTCTTTGTTCCTTTCTTTTTGTTTTTATTGTTTGATGCCACTTTAAACATTGTGCTCCAGTTGATTCTATGCTTCTTTGTTCCTCTCCTTTTATTTTTATTTTTTGTGGTTTGATGTTTGTGTTCTCTTCCTTTTGGTTTTTGTCAGTCTGCATGTTTTTTATTTGTAATTGCCCTGATTTCAAGTATGTTAATCCCTTCCTATATCTGCTTTCTTTAGACTGATAGTCATATATGCTCAAACACATTCTAAAAAATAATCTGCATTTTCTTACTCTCCTTCCACATATTTTATGACTTTGATGTGCCATTTTATATCTTCAAGCTTGCCCTTTAGGTGTTCCTTGTGTTGCATCAATTTTACAAATAAGATTATTTTCTTCTTTTTATCGGGATATCTTCTTGTTGTTTTGAGAATAACTTTATTTTAAGATTATTTTAATATTGCTGTATTCTTGTAGCTTTGATTTGTCTGAGAAATTCTTTATTCTAAATGATAATCTTGTTGGATAGAGTATAGTAGGTGGCAGATTTTTCATTTTCAAGACTTTGAATATACTTTGCCACTGCCTGTAGCATTTCTGTAGAGAAGTCAGCTGATAGCCCTATGAAAGTTCCCTTATAATTAACTCTTTATTGTCATTTTGCTGTCTTTAGAATCTTATTTTTGTGTTTAACTTTTGCCATTTTTATTATAATGTCTTTGTATTTGTTTGGGTTCATCTTGGTTGGGACACTCCTGTATCTGGATATCTGTTTCCTTCTTTAAGTTTGATAATTTCTTTAAACATATTTTCAATCCCTTTTGCTTTTTCTTCTCCTTCTAGAATTCTTATTATATATAAATTGGTGCACTTTCTATTATCTTGTTGGTCTCTTACATTGCTTTCATTTTTTTTAATTTGGCTTTCTATCTGCAGTTTTGATTGTGTAATTTCCATTTTTCTTCCAGATCATTTATTCTTTATTCCTCATTCTCCATTCTGCTATTCATTGCTTTTATTTCAGCTTCCATCATGGTAAATGAGTTTTCTAATTTTTATTGGCTTTTCTTATAATTTATTGTTTCTTCTTACAGTAATTTTCATTGCTGTCAATAGTTTTTTTTTAAAAAAAAATTCCTTTGGTATTTTCATTACTTTGTTTTTGAACTAGCTATCAGGAAAGTTAGAAACATCAAGGGAATATTTTGCCCAATATGTTCCCAATAAAGGACTTGAAAGGTAGATACCTAGAGGAAAGGTAGTAGACACTAAAGAGATCAAGAAGAGTTGGAAAGAATATACAGAAGAAATTTATAAAAAAGATCTCAACAAGTCAGATTATTATTATGCTATGGTCAGTCATCCAGAGTCAGACATTTTGGACTGCAAAGTCAGGCAGGTCTTAGGAAACACTGTTATTAATAAAGCTACTGGATGTGATGGAACTCCAGTAGAACTATTCAAAACCCTAAAGAATGATGCCATCAAGGTGTTGCATTCAATTTGCCAACAAATATGGAAGACCTAGCAGTAAGCACAGGACTGGGAAAGGTCCAAATAGGGTAGCACTAAAAGAATGTGCTAACCATTGGACAATTGCACACATCTCCCATGCTAGTATGGTCATGCTTAAAATCCTGCATTTTGAACTTCAGGATTATGTGAACCAAGAACTTCCAGATGTCCAAATTGGGTTTAGAAAAGGAAGAGGAACCAGAGATTAAATATCCAGCATTCACTGGGTCATAGAGAAAGCAAGGGATTTCCAGAAAAAATATCTACCTCTGTTTCATTGCCAATGCTAAAGCCTTTGACTGGGTGGATTATAACAGACTGTGAAAAGCTTTTAAAGAGATAGGAATACCAGACATTTTACCTATCTCCTGAGAAACCTGTATGCAAGTCAAGAAGCAACAGTTAGATCCCTGTATGGAACAACTGATTGGTTCAAAATTCAGAAAGGAGTACAACAGGGCCGTCTGCCATCACCCTGTTTGTTTAATCTACATGCTAAGCACATCATGAGAAATGCTGGACTGGATGAGTTACAAGTGGGAATCAAGATAGGTGGGAGAAGCAGCAGCATCCTCAGATATGTGGGTGATACCACTCTAAAAGACAGAAAATGAAGAGGACCTAAAGAGTCTCTTGACGAGGGTGAAGGAGGAGAGAGCTGACTTAAAACTAAATATTAGGGAAAAAATAAAACTAAAATCACAACATCTGGTTCTATTACTTCATAGCAAGTAGGAGGGGAAAACATGGTTGTATTGACAGATTTTCTCTTCTTGGACTCTAAAATCACTGCAAATAAAGACTGTAGCTATGAGATCAGAAGATGATTGCTTCTTGGCAGGAAAGCTATGACAAACCTAGACGATGTTGAAAAGAAGAGACATTACTTTGCTGACAAAGGTCCATATAGTGAAGGTCATGATCTTCCTGGTGGTCAATGTACAGTTGTGACAGCTAGTTCTAAAGAAGGCAGAGTCAACAAATTAATGTCTTCAGTGATGCTGGAGAAGACTCCAAAAGTCTCCTGGATAGCAAAGAGATCAAACTAGTCAATCTTTATCAAGAGCATCGAAAATGAAAACCTTTCTCCAGTAGAACTATTCAAAACCCTAAAGAATGATGCCATCAAGGTGTTGCATTCAATTTGCCAACAAATATGGAAGACCTAGCAGTAAGCACAGGACTGGGAAAGGTCCAAATAGGGTAGCACTAAAAGAATGTGCTAACCATTGGACAATTGCACACATCTCCCATGCTAGTATGGTCATGCTTAAAATCCTGCATTTTGAACTTCAGGATTATGTGAACCAAGAACTTCCAGATGTCCAAATTGGGTTTAGAAAAGGAAGAGGAACCAGAGATTAAATATCCAGCATTCACTGGGTCATAGAGAAAGCAAGGGATTTCCAGAAAAAATATCTACCTCTGTTTCATTGCCAATGCTAAAGCCTTTGACTGGGTGGATTATAACAGACTGTGAAAAGCTTTTAAAGAGATAGGAATACCAGACATTTTACCTATCTCCTGAGAAACCTGTATGCAAGTCAAGAAGCAACAGTTAGATCCCTGTATGGAACAACTGATTGGTTCAAAATTCAGAAAGGAGTACAACAGGGCCGTCTGCCATCACCCTGTTTGTTTAATCTACATGCTAAGCACATCATGAGAAATGCTGGACTGGATGAGTTACAAGTGGGAATCAAGATAGGTGGGAGAAGCAGCAGCATCCTCAGATATGTGGGTGATACCACTCTAAAAGACAGAAAATGAAGAGGACCTAAAGAGTCTCTTGACGAGGGTGAAGGAGGAGAGAGCTGACTTAAAACTAAATATTAGGGAAAAAATAAAACTAAAATCACAACATCTGGTTCTATTACTTCATAGCAAGTAGGAGGGGAAAACATGGTTGTATTGACAGATTTTCTCTTCTTGGACTCTAAAATCACTGCAAATAAAGACTGTAGCTATGAGATCAGAAGATGATTGCTTCTTGGCAGGAAAGCTATGACAAACCTAGACGATGTTGAAAAGAAGAGACATTACTTTGCTGACAAAGGTCCATATAGTGAAGGTCATGATCTTCCTGGTGGTCAATGTACAGTTGTGAGAGCTAGTTCTAAAGAAGGCAGAGTCAACAAATTAATGTCTTCAGTGATGCTGGAGAAGACTCCAAAAGTCTCCTGGATAGCAAAGAGATCAAACTAGTCAATCGTAGGAGAAATCAACCCTGAATAGTCATTGGAAGGACTGATGATCCAATATTTTGGTCATCTGATGCAAACAGCTGACTCACTGGAAAAATCCCTGGTCCTCAGAAAGATCAAGGGCAGAAGGAGGTGAGGGTGCCAGAGGATGAGATGGCTGAATGGCATCATCAGTGCAATGGACATGAACTTGGGTATACTTCAGGAGATGGTGAAAACAGGGAGACATGGTGTGCGCAGTCTATGGGGTCACAAAGAGTAGACACTACTAGGTAACTAAACACACACGCACATCTATGAGACTGAAAAGGTTTAACTCATTGTTTGCTCCTCCTGAGGAATTTTCTTGTCTTTGAATTGGGAATGGTTCCTTTGCCTCTTCATTTTGCATATATTTCTCTGTTGAGTTTAGGAGAAACGGTTTTCTACTGTACTCTTGGAGGGAGTGTCTCTGCATGGCTCATGTGGGTTGAATATTTTTTTGTCCTGAAGGCTCTTTTGGTTTGCTGTTTTGAATACTTGCTGTCTTTTTCATCAGTGTGTGCTGGCTATTGTCCTTTTTTTTTTTTATCTTTTTGGGGGTTGGGGTGGGGAGGAAGCGGGACGGGCGAGCAACTTCTATTGGTCTTTCATTTCTCTATTTTCATCCATCTTTGTTCTTTGACTCCTGTGGGCCTCCCATCGCAGTGGCGTCTGTCGTCACAGAGCGCCGGCTCTGGGCACATGCGTCCCAGAGCTCCAGCTCGGTAATTGTGCACATCAGTCCAGCCGCTCCATGGCACGTGGGATCTTCCCAGGCCAGGGATTGAACTGGCGCCTCTTGCACTGCAAGGCAGTGTCCTTACCCACTGGACCACCAGGGAAGCCCGGCTATTGTCCTCTTGATGCTAGTTATGCAGGTACATGATTGACATGTGCTCTCAAGAAGGTAGGGGCAGAAGTTGGCACCCAGTCTCATGACTTTTGGTGGTGGTGTCAGTGGGCCACACATCTCCTGAGGAGACAGGTATACAGTGGCTGATGCCTGGTTAAGGTGCTGGCAGGCTATGCACACTTTAAGAAAGAGGAAGCAGTGACTGGTACCTTCTCACAGAAATCTTAGTGGCAGGGTTCCACAACTTCTGGAGTTTGAGATGATAGCCAGGGCCCATGACTACTCCCAGAATTAGCTTAGGTGGTGCCTGCTGTCTGCAAGTGCACACTCAGAGAAAGAGGCTCCTATGATGGTCCTGCCCTTCCCCTCATGTGCCCCTCAACAAAGGTCCTCTGCCTCCTTGGTAGGCCCAGACTTCTTCCTTATGCTCCTTCATCTATAGTGCAACTTGCTATAGACTCCTCAAGCTGTCTCCATGCGGCCATCACAGTTCTGTCCATATATGTGACCACCAAAACCCAAGTCTCAGAAGCTAGCCCCTGCCCACCCCAGTGGACGAGAATTTCAAGCTGGGGAGTGCTGGGAGGCAGTACAAACAATCTGTGCAGGTTTCTCTCTTTGGCCTCCATAAACAAGATGAACTCTTCTCTGAAGCTCTAAAGCCCCTCCTGTGTCCTAACTTGTCTTCCCTTCAGTGTGGGGACTTCCCAATGTGTGGAAATATGTCCCTCTTTCACGACGCCCTCCCAGGGGCACAGGACTGATCTTGATTCCTTTCTTATTTCTATTTTTGTTTCCCTACTAGTTGCATGGATAGTTTCTTGATTTTTTGGAAGTCTCAGATCTTCTAGTAGCATTCAGGAGATGATTTGTGAGAATAATTTTACAAGTAGACTCATATTTGCTGTATTTGTAGTAACAGACGTGCTCCACATCCTATTCCTCTGCCATCTTGATGTAGATTTTAAATGATACTGTATTTGTACTTTTTCCCTAATATTTCATTTTTAGTATGTAGAAAAGCAACATATTTCTGTGTATTAATCTTATATCCTGAAGCCTTAATGATTTCATTTATTATTTCCTTGGACATAAGCTCTAGGTTTTTCTATATACAGCATCGTGCCATCTGTAAATACTGTCAACTTACTTCTTTCCTTCCAATTTAGATAATTTTTCCTCTTTTTCTTGTCTGATTGCTGTGGCTTGGATTTCTAATACTTACTAAATAGAAACAGTAAGAATAGGCCTCCTTATCTTTCCTGAATTTAGAAGGAAGTCTTTCAGTTTTTCACTGTTGAATACTTGAGTATTATGTTGGTAGTGGATTACTTACAATGGCCTTGATCATGTTCAGGTATGTTTCCTCTATGCCCACTTTGATGAGATGTTTTAACATTAGTAGGTGTTGAATTTTGCCAAACGTTTTTTCTGTATCTATTGAGAAAATCATATAATTTTTGTCTTTCTCTTTGTTGATTTGGTGCATCAGATTAATTGATTTGCATTTGTGTGACCATCCTTTTCACATTGGAATAAGTCAGACTTAATTATGAAGTGTACTCCTTTTCATGTATTATTCAGTTCTGTTTGCCTGTTATTTTGTTAAGAATTTTTGTATCTCCATCTATCTAAGCTAAATTAAAAATGAAAGTGTAATTTTCTTTTTTGTCAGTATTTGAGTAATGTTGGCCCTGTAGAAAGAATTTTGGAGTTTTCTCTCCTTGCAGATGCTTTGCAATAGTCTAAAGAAGATAGATGTAAGTTCTGATTAATATTTTTGGTAGAATTCCCCAGTAAATCTGTCTGGTTGTGGAATTTTGTTTGAAGGGATTTTTTTTTTGTTCATACAGTCCCTCAGTTGTGTCTAACTCTTTGTGCCTCCATGGATGACAGCACACTAGGCACCCCTATTTTTCATCATCTCCTGGAGCTTGCTCAAGCTCATGTCCATTGAGTCATGGATGCCATCAAATCTTTCCCCCACCTCTGTTGTCTTCTTCTCCTTTTGCTTTCTATTTTTTTCCCAGCATCAGGGAATTTTCTAATGTCTTCTCTTCATATCAGGTAGCCAAAATATTGGAGCTTCAGCTTCAGCATCAGTCCTTCCAATAAATATTCAGGGTTGATTTCCTTTAGGATTGACTGACTTGATTTCCTTGTAATCCAATGACTCCCAAGAGTCGCCTCCAATGCTACAGTTTGAAGACATCAATTCTTTGGTTTAGCCATTTTTATGGTCCATTTCTCGCATCCATATATGAATACTGGGAAAACCATAGCTTTGACTGATAATTAATGTTTTTAACTACCAATTAATTTCACATTTAGTGGTCAGTCTGATTTTTCACTTATTTTTAAATTAATTTTATTGTAGTAAAGTTGTTTTATAATGATGTTTTGGTTTAATGCTGTATGACAAATTGAGTATTATGTTGGTAGTGGATTACTTACAATGGCCTTGATCATGTTCAGGTATGTTTCCTCTATGCCCACTTTGATGAGATGTTTTAACATTAGTAGGTGTTGAATTTTGCCAAACGTTTTTTCTGTATCTATTGAGAAAATCATATAATTTTTGTCTTTCTCTTTGTTGATTTGGTGCATCAGATTAATTGATTTGCATTTGTGTGACCATCCTTTTCACATTGGAATAAGTCAGACTTAATTATGAAGTGTACTCCTTTTCATGTATTATTCAGTTCTGTTTGCCTGTTATTTTGTTAAGAATTTTTGTATCTCCATCTATCTAAGCTAAATTAAAAATGAAAGTGTAATTTTCTTTTTTGTCAGTATTTGAGTAATGTTGGCCCTGTAGAAAGAATTTTGGAGTTTTCTCTCCTTGCAGATGCTTTGCAATAGTCTAAAGAAGATAGATGTAAGTTCTGATTAATATTTTTGGTAGAATTCCCCAGTAAATCTGTCTGGTTGTGGAATTTTGTTTGAAGGGATTTTTTTTTTGTTCATACAGTCCCTCAGTTGTGTCTAACTCTTTGTGCCTCCATGGATGACAGCACACTAGGCACCCCTATTTTTCATCATCTCCTGGAGCTTGCTCAAGCTCATGTCCATTGAGTCATGGATGCCATCAAATCTTTCCCCCACCTCTGTTGTCTTCTTCTCCTTTTGCTTTCTATTTTTTTCCCAGCATCAGGGAATTTTCTAATGTCTTCTCTTCATATCAGGTAGCCAAAATATTGGAGCTTCAGCTTCAGCATCAGTCCTTCCAATAAATATTCAGGGTTGATTTCCTTTAGGATTGACTGACTTGATTTCCTTGTAATCCAATGACTCCCAAGAGTCGCCTCCAATGCTACAGTTTGAAGACATCAATTCTTTGGTTTAGCCATTTTTATGGTCCATTTCTCGCATCCATATATGAATACTGGGAAAACCATAGCTTTGACTGATAATTAATGTTTTTAACTACCAATTAATTTCACATTTAGTGGTCAGTCTGATTTTTCACTTATTTTTAAATTAATTTTATTGTAGTAAAGTTGTTTTATAATGATGTTTTGGTTTAATGCTGTATGACAAAGTGAATCAGTTATATTTATGTATATATATAGACCCTTTTTTTCAGATTTCCTTATCATTTAGAGGTCACCAGAGAGAACTGACTATAGAGTTACCTGTGATATACAATAGGCTCTCATTAGTAAGCTATTTTAAACATAATACTGTATATATATCAATCCTAACCCTCTAATTCATTCTCACCCCATTTTACCCTCCACCTTGGTATCCATAAGTTTGATCTCTACATCTGTCTCAATTTATGCTTTGCAAATAATTTCCCTTTCTAGACTATTCTAGATTCCACATATAAGTGATATCATTTGATATTTGTTTTTCTCTTTCTGACTTACTTCACTCTGTATGACATTCTCTAGATTTATCTATGTCTATCTATCTCTGAAAATAACATAATTTCATTCCTTCTTTATGAAATAATATTCTACTGTATATATGTACCACTTCTTCTTTATCCATTCCTCTGTTGATGGACATTTATGTTGCTTCCATATCATGGCTATTGTAAATAGTTCTATACTCCTATGTATATTGGAGTACATATTTTAGACTTATGGTTTTCTTTGGGTATATGCCCAGGATTAGGATTACTGGGTCATATGATAGTTATATCCTTAGTGTTCTGAGGAACATTCATACTGTTCTCTATAATGGCTGTATCAAGTTACATTCCCACCAACAGTATAAGAGGGTTCATTTTTTGATGATAGCCTTTCTGCCTGGTTGAAAGTGATATCTTATTGAAGTTTTGACTTGCAGTTCTCTGATAATAAATAATAATTAACACCTTTTCATGCCTTTTTTGTCCATCTGTATGACTTCTTTGGAGACATGTCTATTTAAATCTTCCCCTAATATTTGATTGGGTTGTTTGATTTTTGGATATTGAGCTGCATGAGCTATTTGTATATATTGGATATTAATGCCTTTTCAGTTGCTTAGTTTTCAAATATTTTTTCTCAGTTTGAGAGTTACTTTTTTTCCTTTACTTTCCTGTACAGATTTAATTTTCATTAGGTCCCATTTCTTTTATTATTATTATTTTTTATTCTCATTACTCAAGTTTGTGGAACAAGAAGATTTTGTCGGGCTTCCCTGGTGGTCCAGTAGGTGGAGAGTCCACCTTGCAGTGCAAGGGGCACCAGTTTGATCCCTGATCCAGGAAGATCCCACGTGCTGCAAAGCAGCTGAATTGGTGTGTCCAATTACAAGTCAGCACTCTGAGTACTTGCGCCCAGAGCTGGTGCTCTGTGCTGAAAGAGGTCACTGCAATGGGAGGTCCAAAGAATAAAAAGATTGATGAAAGTACATATAAATAAAACAGGCATGATGGGGAAAAGAAAAAGTATATTAAAAAAGATCTTGTTGCTGTTTATGTCTATGAGTGTTCTGTCTGTCTTCCTCTCAGAACTTTACAATGTCTGCCTTATAATTAGGTGTTTGATCCATTTCAAGTTTATTTTTGTGTATACTGTCAGACAATGTTGTAATTTCATTCTTTTATATGGAATTGTCCAGTTTTCCCAGAACATTTTATTGAAGAGATTGTCCTTTCTTCATTGTATATTCTTGCCTCTTTATTAAGAGATTAGGTGACCATAGAAGAAAGGTTTATCCCTAGGTTTTCTAATCTGTTCCATTGATATGTATTTCTATATTTTTGTGCCAGTATCATACTGCCTTGAGTTCTGTAGTTCTGTAGCATAGTCTGAAGTCAGGGAGTCCAATTCCTTCATTTTCATTTTTCTTTTCTCAGAATTGTTTGACAAGTCAGGGTCTTTTGTATTTCCATACAAATTGACAATTTTGGCTTCTAATTCTGTGGAAAAACTCATTGGTAATTTGATAGAGGTTATTTTAAATCTGTAAATTGCTTTGGGTAGCATTGTCATTTTCATGATATTGATGTTTATTATTCAAGAACATCGGGCATCTCTACATCAGTTTGTATTACCTTTGCTTTCATTAATCAGTATCTCACAGATTTCTGTGTACAGGTCTTTTGCTTCCTTAGGTAAGTTTATTCTTAGACATTTCTGTTGTGGTGGTGGTAGTAAATGAACTTGTTTCCCTAATTTCTATATTTCATTGTTAGTGTATCAGTTCAGTTTAGTTCAGCCACTCAGCCTTGTCCAACTGTTTGCAATGTCATGAGCTGGAGCACACCAGGCTTCCCTGTCTTTCACCATCTCCCAGAGCCCACTCAAACTCATGTACATTGACACAGTGGTGCCATGCAACCATGTCATCCTCTGACATTTAGTTCTTCTTTTGCCTTTTACTTTTCCCAACATCAATGCTATTCCAATGATTCGTCACTTCTCATCAAGTGTCCAAAGTATTGGAGGTTCAGTCTCAGCATCAATCCCTCCAATGAATATTCAGGGTCGATGCCCTTTGAATTCTTTGATCTCTTGCAGTCCAAAGGATTTTCAAGACTCTTCTCCAACGCCACAGTTCAAAGACATCAATTCTTCAGTGCTCAGCATTCTTTATGGTCTACCTCTCACAGCCATGCATGACTGCTGGGAAAACCATAGCTTTGGCTCTATGGAATTTTGTTGACAAAGTGATGTCTCTGCTTTTAAGCACACTTTCTAGTTTTCTCAGAGCTTTTCTTCCAAGAAGTAAGTGTCTTTTAATTTCATGGCTACTCTCATTGTCTGCAGTGATTTTGAAGCCCAAGAATATAAAGTCTATCACTGTTTCTACTATTTGCCCATCTATTTGCCATGAAGTGATGGGACCAGATTCTCTGATCTTACTATTTTGAAAGATAAGTTTTAGGCCAGGTTTTTCACTCTCCTCATTCACCTTCATTAAGAGGCTCTTTAGTTCCTCTTCACTTTCTGCCATAAAAGTGGTGTTTTCTACATACCTTTTTGTTTTTAACTTGTATTTTCATTTTTCTTTTCTCAGAATTTTTTGACAAGTCAGGGTATTTTGTATTTCCATACAAATTGACAATTTTGGCTTCTAATTCTGTGGAAAAACTCATTGGTAATTTGATAGAGGTTATTTTAAATCTGTAAATTGCTTTGGGTAGCATTGTCATTTTCATGATATTGATGTTTATTATTCAAGAACATCGGGCATCTCTACATCAGTTTGTATTACCTTTGCTTTCATTAATCAGTATCTCACAGATTTCTGTGTACAGGTCTTTTGCTTCCTTAGGTAAGTTTATTCTTAGACATTTCTGTTGTGGTGGTGGTAGTAAATGAACTTGTTTCCCTAATTTCTATATTTCATTGTTAGTGTATCAGTTCAGTTTAGTTCAGCCACTCAGCCTTGTCCAACTGTTTGCAATGTCATGAGCTGGAGCACACCAGGCTTCCCTGTCTTTCACCATCTCCCAGAGCCCACTCAAACTCATGTACATTGACACAGTGGTGCCATGCAACCATGTCATCCTCTGACATTTAGTTCTTCTTTTGCCTTTTACTTTTCCCAACATCAATGCTATTCCAATGATTCGTCACTTCTCATCAAGTGTCCAAAGTATTGGAGGTTCAGTCTCAGCATCAATCCCTCCAATGAATATTCAGGGTCGATGCCCTTTGAATTCTTTGATCTCTTGCAGTCCAAAGGATTTTCAAGACTCTTCTCCAACGCCACAGTTCAAAGACATCAATTCTTCAGTGCTCAGCATTCTTTATGGTCTACCTCTCACAGCCATGCATGACTGCTGGGAAAACCATAGCTTTGGCTCTATGGAATTTTGTTGACAAAGTGATGTCTCTGCTTTTAAGCACACTTTCTAGTTTTCTCAGAGCTTTTCTTCCAAGAAGTAAGTGTCTTTTAATTTCATGGCTACTCTCATTGTCTGCAGTGATTTTGAAGCCCAAGAATATAAAGTCTATCACTGTTTCTACTATTTGCCCATCTATTTGCCATGAAGTGATGGGACCAGATTCTCTGATCTTACTATTTTGAAAGATAAGTTTTAGGCCAGGTTTTTCACTCTCCTCATTCACCTTCATTAAGAGGCTCTTTAGTTCCTCTTCACTTTCTGCCATAAAAGTGGTGTTTTCTACATACCTGTTGTTACTTGTATTTCTTCTTACAATCTTGGTTCCAGCTTGTGCCTCATCCAGCATTTCATATGGTATACTTTCCATTTAAATTAAATTAACTATTAGTGTAGAGAAATGAAAGTAATCTCTGTGTATGAATTTTATATTCTGAACTTTACAAAATTTTCTGAAGAGTTCTAGTAGTTTTCTGGTGGCATTTTTCAGATTTTCTGTGTATAGTATCATGTCATCTGTAAACAATGATAGTTTATTTCTTTTCCAATTTGGATTTCTTTTGTTTCTTTTTTATCTCTTATTGCCAGGCCTATGACACACAACTGTGTGGAATAATAGTGATGAGCACAGGCATCCTTGATTTTAGAGCAAATTATTTCACTTTTCACCATTGAGAATAATACTTGCTGTGGGTTCGCATAAATGGCCATTATCAAGTTGAGGTAGGTTCTCTCTATGCCTATTTTGGTCACATATTGGTGTTCAATTTTGTCAAAGGGTTTTCTACATCTGTTGAGATGATCATATGGTTTTTATTCTTTAAAGTGTTAATATTGTGTATCACAGTGATTGATTTGTGTATATTGAACAATCGTATCCTTTGGAAAAATCCCACTTGACCATAGTGTATGATCCTTTTAATGTGTTGTTGGATTTTTGTTCTTACCATTTTGTTGAGGATTTTAGTGCCTACATTCATCAATGATATCAATAACACCTGCAATTTTCTTTGTTTTCTGCTATCTGGTTTTGTTGTCATGGTGGTGGTGGTTTTATAGAATGAGATTGGGAGTATTCCATTCTCTGGAATATTTTTGGAAGTTTGAGAAATATACATGTTATCTCTTCTCTAAATGTTTGAGATGATTTGCCTATGAAGCCATCTGTTTCTTGACTTTTATTTATTGGACGATTTTTTAAACCAGAGTTTTGATTTCATTATTTGTAATTGATTTCTTAATATTTTCCATTTCACCCTGACTGGGTCTTGAAAGTTTGTATCATCCTGCGAAGTTGTCCATTTCTTTCAGGTTGTCAATTTTATTGGTTTATAGATGTCTGTAGCATTCTCTTAGGATTGTCTGTATTTCTGTGTTGTCCATTATAACTTCCGTTTCATTTCTAATTTTATTACTTTGTCCTCTCCATATTTTTCTTGTTGAGTCTGGCAAAAGGTTTATAAATGTTGTTTATCTTCTCAAAGAACAAGCTTTTAGCTTCATTGATCTTTTGCTTTTGTTTTCTTCATTTCTATTTCATTTATTTGTGCTCTGATCTTTATGATTTCTTTCCTTCTACTAATTTTGGGTTTTGAATGTTCATCATTGTTTTTTATGTTTATTTTATATTTTTTTTATTTTTTAATTGAAGGATAATAGCTTTACAGAATTTTGTTGTTTACTGCCAAACATCAACATGAATCAGCCATAGGTGTACACTTGTTCCTTCTCTCTTCCCTCCTGTCTCCCACCCCATCCCATGCCTCCAGGCTGTTACAGAGCCCATTTTTGAGTAACCTGAGTCTTACAGCAAATTCCTACTGTTATCTGTTTTATATATGGTAATGTAAATTTCCATTTTACTCTTTATATACATCTTACCCCTCCCCCCACCTCTCAATGTCCATAAGTCTGTTCTATATGTCTGTTTCTTCATTGTTGCCCTACAAATAAATTTATCAGTACCATTTTTAGACTTCATATATATGTGTTAGTATACAATATATATCTTTCTCTTTCTGACTTACTTCACACTGTATATACGTTCTGGATTCATTCACTTCATTAGAACTGTAATGTTTTTTTGAGTTCTGAATATTACATTCATCAATGATATCAATAACACCTGCAATTTTCTTTGTTTTCTGCTATCTGGTTTTGTTGTCATGGTGGTGGTGGTTTTATAGAATGAGATTGGGAGTATTCCATTCTCTGGAATATTTTTGGAAGTTTGAGAAATATACATGTTATCTCTTCTCTAAATGTTTGAGATGATTTGCCTATGAAGCCATCTGTTTCTTGACTTTTATTTATTGGACGATTTTTTAAACCAGAGTTTTGATTTCATTATTTGTAATTGATTTCTTAATATTTTCCATTTCACCCTGACTGGGTCTTGAAAGTTTGTATCATCCTGCGAAGTTGTCCATTTCTTTCAGGTTGTCAATTTTATTGGTTTATAGATGTCTGTAGCATTCTCTTAGGATTGTCTGTATTTCTGTGTTGTCCATTATAACTTCCGTTTCATTTCTAATTTTATTACTTTGTCCTCTCCATATTTTTCTTGTTGAGTCTGGCAAAAGGTTTATAAATGTTGTTTATCTTCTCAAAGAACAAGCTTTTAGCTTCATTGATCTTTTGCTTTTGTTTTCTTCATTTCTATTTCATTTATTTGTGCTCTGATCTTTATGATTTCTTTCCTTCTACTAATTTTGGGTTTTGAATGTTCATCATTGTTTTTTATGTTTATTTTATATTTTTTTTTATTTTTTAATTGAAGGATAATAGCTTTACAGAATTTTGTTGTTTACTGCCAAACATCAACATGAATCAGCCATAGGTGTACACTTGTTCCTTCTCTCTTCCCTCCTGTCTCCCACCCCATCCCATGCCTCCAGGCTGTTACAGAGCCCATTTTTGAGTAACCTGAGTCTTACAGCAAATTCCTACTGTTATCTGTTTTATATATGGTAATGTAAATTTCCATTTTACTCTTTATATACATCTTACCCCTCCCCCCACCTCTCAATGTCCATAAGTCTGTTCTATATGTCTGTTTCTTCATTGTTGCCCTACAAATAAATTTATCAGTACCATTTTTAGACTTCATATATATGTGTTAGTATACAATATATATCTTTCTCTTTCTGACTTACTTCACACTGTATAATACGTTCTGGATTCATTCACTTCATTAGAACTGGCTCAAATGCATTCTTTTCATGGTTGAGCAATATTCCATTGTATATATATACCACATCTTTAACCATTTATCTCTCGATGGACATCTAGCTATTGCAAATAGTGCTGCAGTGAACAATGGAATACATGTGTCTTTTTCAATTTTGATTTCCTCAGGGTATATACCTAATAGTGGGATTTCTGGGTCATATGGTGGTTTTATATTTAATTTTTAAGGAATTTCCATACTGTCTTCCATAGTGACTGAATCAATTTACATTCCCATCGACAGCACATAGGGTTCCCTTTCCTCCACACACTCTCCAGCATTTATTGTTTGTAGGCTTTTTGATGATGGCCATTCTGACTGGTATGAGGTGATAGCTCATTGTAGTTTTGATTTGCATTTCTCTAACAGTGAGCGATGTTCAGCATCTTTTCATTTTTCATTGGTCATCTGTATGTCTTCTTTGGAGAGATGTCTGTTTAGGTCTTTTTCCAGCATTTAGATTGGGTTGTTTGCTTTTTTGGTACTGAGTTGTAAGAGCTGCTTATATGCTTTGGAAATTAATCCTTTGTCAGTTGTCTTAATTGCTACTGTTTTCTCCCATTCTGAGGGTTGTGCTTTCACCTTGTTTATACTTTCGTTTGCTGTGCAAAACTTTTAAGCTTAATTAGGTCACACTTGTTTATTTTGTTTTTATTTTCATTACTCAAGGAGGCAGGTCATAGAAGATTTTGCTTTGATTTATGTCATCAAGCATTCTACCTTGTTTTCTTTTAAGAGTTTTATAGTTTCTGGTCTTAAAATATCTAGGAATAAACCTGCCTAAGGGGACTAAAGAACTCTGTGCAGAATATTATAAGACACTGATGAAAGAAATCAAAGATGTCATAAACATATGGAGAGATGTTCCATGTTCCTGGGAAGAATCAATATCATGAAAATGACTGTACTACCAAATATAATCTACAGATTCAGTGAGATCCCTATCAAATTACCAATGGCATTTTTTCACAGAACTGGAATCAAAAATATCACGATTCATATGGAAACATAAAAGGCCCTAGATAGCTGAAACAGTCTTAAGAAAGAAGAATGGAGTTGAAAGAATCAACCTGACTGACTTCAAACTATACTACAAAACAACAGTCATCGAGACAGTATGGTATTGGCACAAATATAAAAGTACAGATTAATGAAACAAGATAGCAGTCCCAGAGATAAATCCAAACAGGAATGAGTATCTTATTTTTGATAAAGTAGGCAAAAAAAATACAATGGGAAAAAGAGAGCCTCTTCAACAAGTGATGCTGGGAAAAGCGGCCAGCTACAAGTGAAAGAATGAAACTAGAACACTTCCAAACACCATATGCAAAGATAAACTCAAGATGTTTTAGGGGCTCCCCTGGTGGTCCAATGGGTAAGGACACTGCCTTGCAGTGCAAGGGCCGCCAGTTTGATCCCTGGCCTGGGAAGATCCCACATGCCATGGAGCAGCTGGACTGATGTATCCAATTACTGAGCTGGAGTTCTGGAGCGCATGCGCCCAGAGCCGGTGCTCTGCAACGACAGAGGCGACTGCGATGGGAAGCCCACATGGGTCAAGGAATAAAGATGGATGAAAATAGATAAATGAAAGGCCAATAGAAGTGGCCTGCCCCCCCCCCGCCCTCGCCAACCCATCCCCCCGCAAAAAAAATTAAAAAAAAAAAAAAAAGATGGTTTAAAGACCTAAATGTTCTTCTTTCTATAATAGGTTTTCGGCATAAGATTAGGTTGTTTATTGAAGATTTTTCTTTTTCTCTCTCTCTCTTTTTTTTTTTTAATGTGTTGAGGTTGCTGTACACTCCCCTTTTAGCATTTCTTCTGTTGCATCCCATGATTTTAGGTCATCATGATTTTTTCATCATTTATTTCTAGATATTTTTGTTTTCCTCTTTGATTTCCTCAGTCCATTGATTATTTACCAGCATAAAATTTAATATCCATGTGTTTGTGTCTTTTTAGTCAGGTTTCTTTTTTATTTCTAATTTCATTCCATTTTGGTTAGAGAAAATTCTTGATATGTTTTCAATTTTATTAAATTTATTGAGACTTGATTTGTGACTGAAAATATGATCTATCTTGTAGAATGTTCCATGTGTACCTGAGAAAAATATGCTCTGTTTTTGATGGAATATCCCATAAATATTGTTTAATTCTATCAAGTCTAATATATCATTTTAGGCTTCTGTCTTCATATTAGTTTTCTGTTTGGATGATCTCTCCATAGGTATAAGTGATGTGAAGTTCCCCAATAATATTGTGCTACTGCTGATTTTCCTTTTATCATTTGCCTTATGCATTGAAGTGATCCTGTGTTTGGTATATACATATTTAAAATTGTTATCACTTTTCTTGGAAGTATTCCTTGATAATGTTGTAGTGTCCGTCCTCGTCTCTCATTTTTGTTGTTATTTTTTCAGTCAGGCAGTCATGTCCAACTCTTTGTGATCCAATGGACTGAAGCACACCTGGTTTCCCTGTCCTTCACTCTCTCCAAGAGTTTGCTCAAATTCATGTCCATTGAGTCGATGATTCTGTGCAACCATGTCATGTCTGTTGCTTCCTTCTATTCCTGCCTTCAATCATTCCCATCATCAGGGTCTTTTCCAACAAGTTGGCTCTTCACATCAGGTGGCCAATATATTGTAGCTTCAACATTATTCCTTTCAGTGGTTATTCAGGATTGATTTCCTTTAGGATGGACTACTGTCCAAGGGACACTCAAGGGTCTTCTCCAGCATCATAGTTCAAAAGCATCAATTCTTTGGTGGTCAACCTTCTTTATGCTCCAACTTTCACATCTGTCCACAGTACTGCTATATATGTGTGCACACACACATATTCACACACACACACACAAGCACACACACACACACATATATATATATAGCTTTAATATATAGACATTTCTTAGAAAAGTGATGTCCTTGCTTCTGAATATGCTGTCTAGGTTTTTCATAACTTTTATTCCAAGGAGCATGTGCCTTTTAATTTCATGGTGACAGTCACCTTCTTCAAAAATTTTGGAGCCCAAGAAAATAAAATCTGTCACTATTTCCACTTTTCCCCCTTTCATTTGCCATGAATTGATGGGACCGGATGCCATGATCTTCATTTTTTGAATGTTTAGCTTGAAGATAACTTTTTCACTCTCCTCTTTTACATTCATTAAGAAGCTCTTTAGTTCATCTTCATATTCTGAGCTTAGGGTGGTATCATCAGCATATCTGAGGTTGCTGAGATTTCTCCCAGAAATCTTGATTCCAGCATGTGTTTCATCTAGACTGGCATTTTGCATGACATACTCTGCATATGTGTTAAATGAGCAGGGTGACAATATTACAGCCTTAATGTACTCCTTTCCCAATTTTGAACCAGTTTGTTGTTCCATGACCAGTTTTAACTGCTACTGCTGATTTTCCTTTTATCATTTGCCTTATGCATTGAAGTGATCCTGTGTTTGGTATATACATATTTAAAATTGTTATCACTTTTCTTGGAAGTATTCCTTGATAATGTTGTAGTGTCCGTCCTCGTCTCTCATTTTTGTTGTTATTTTTCAGTCAGGCAGTCATGTCCAACTCTTTGTGATCCAATGGACTGAAGCACACCTGGTTTCCTGTCCTTCACTCTCCAAGAGTTTGCTCAAATTCATGTCCATTGAGTCGATGATTCTGTGCAACCATGTCATGTCTGTTGCTTCCTTCTATTCCTGCCTTCAATCATTCCCATCATCAGGGTCTTTTCCAACAAGTTGGCTCTTCACATCAGGTGGCCAATATATTGTAGCTTCAACATTATTCCTTTCAGTGGTTATTCAGGATTGATTTCCTTTAGGATGGACTACTGTCCAAGGGACACTCAAGGGTCTTCTCCAGCATCATAGTTCAAAAGCATCAATTCTTTGGTGGTCAACCTTCTTTATGCTCCAACTTTCACATCTGTCCACAGTACTGCTATATATGTGTGCACACAAAATATTCACACATACACACACATACACACACACACACATATATATATATAGCTTTAATATATAGACATTTCTTAGAAAAGTGATGTCCTTGCTTCTGAATATGCTGTCTAGGTTTTTCATAACTTTTATTCCAAGGAGCATGTGCCTTTTAATTTCATGGTGACAGTCACCTTCTTCAAAAATTTTGGAGCCCAAGAAAATAAAATCTGTCACTATTTCCACTTTTCCCCCTTTCATTTGCCATGAATTGATGGGACCGGATGCCATGATCTTCATTTTTTGAATGTTTAGCTTGAAGATAACTTTTTCACTCTCCTCTTTTACATTCATTAAGAAGCTCTTTAGTTCATCTTCATATTCTGAGCTTAGGGTGGTATCATCAGCATATCTGAGGTTGCTGAGATTTCTCCCAGAAATCTTGATTCCAGCATGTGTTTCATCTAGACTGGCATTTTGCATGACATACTCTGCATATGTGTTAAATGAGCAGGGTGACAATATTACAGCCTTAATGTACTCCTTTCCCAATTTTGAACCAGTTTGTTGTTCCATGACCAGTTTTAACTGCTACTTTTTGACCTGCATACAGCTTTCCCAGGAGGAAGGTAAGTTGGTTGGTCTGATATTCCCATCTCTTTAAGAAGTTTCCAGTTTGTTGTAACCCTCACAATCAATGAAGCAGATGTAGATGTTTTTCTGGAATTCTTTTGCATTTCCTATGGCAACATATGTTGGCAATTTTATCTCTGGTTCCTCTGCCTTTTCTAAATTCAGCTTGTACATCTGGAAGTTCTCTTCCATGTACTGTTGAAGCCTAGCTGGGAGGATTTTGAGCATTACCTTGCTAACTTGTGAAATGAGTGCAATTGTGTGATAGTTTGAACATTCTTTGGCATTACCTTTCTTTGGGATTGGAATGAAAACTGACCTTTTCCAATCCTGAGGCCACTTCTGAGTTTTACAAATGTGCTGGAATATTGAGTGTATAACTTTAACAATATCATCTTTTAGGATTTGAAATAGCTAAACTGGATTTCCATCACATCCACTAGATTTGTTCATAGTAATGCTTCCTAAGACCTACTTGACTTCATGCTCCAGGATGTCTGACTCTAGGTGAGTGACCATAGCATTGTGGTTATCTGGGTCCTTATGATCTTTTTTTATATAGTTCTTCTGTGTATTCCTGCCACTTCTTAATATCTTCTGCTTATGTTAGGTCTATGCCATTTCTATCCTTTATTGTGCCCATCTTTGCATGAAGTGCTTCCTTAGTATCTCTGATTTTCTTGAAGAGATCACTAGTCTTCTCCAGTTTCTTCCCCTTCTATTTCTTTGAGCTGTTCACTTATGAAGGCTTTCTTATCCCTCCTTTTTCTTGGAACTGTCACTATTTCCACTTTTCCCCCTTTCATTTGCCATGAATTGATGGGACCGGATGCCATGATCTTCATTTTTTGAATGTTTAGCTTGAAGATAACTTTTTCACTCTCCTCTTTTACATTCATTAAGAAGCTCTTTAGTTCATCTTCATATTCTGAGCTTAGGGTGGTATCATCAGCATATCTGAGGTTGCTGAGATTTCTCCCAGAAATCTTGATTCCAGCATGTGTTTCATCTAGACTGGCATTTTGCATGACATACTCTGCATATGTGTTAAATGAGCAGGGTGACAATATTACAGCCTTAATGTACTCCTTTCCCAATTTTGAACCAGTTTGTTGTTCCATGACCAGTTTTAACTGCTACTTTTTGACCTGCATACAGCTTTCCCAGGAGGAAGGTAAGTTGGTTGGTCTGATATTCCCATCTCTTTAAGAAGTTTCCAGTTTGTTGTAACCCTCACAATCAATGAAGCAGATGTAGATGTTTTTCTGGAATTCTTTTGCATTTCCTATGGCAACATATGTTGGCAATTTTATCTCTGGTTCCTCTGCCTTTTCTAAATTCAGCTTGTACATCAGGATGTTTTCTCTTCATGTACTGTTGAAGCTTAACTTGAAGGATTTTGAGCATTACCTTGCTAGCATTTGAAATGAGTGCAGTTGTGTGGTAATTTGAACATTCTTTGGCATTACCTTTCTTTGGGATTGGAATGAAAACTGACCCTTTCCAATCCTGAGGCCACTTCTGAGTTTTACAAATGTGCTGGAATATTGAGTGTATAACTTTAACAATATCATCTTTTAGGATTTGAAATAGCTAAACTGGATTTCCATCACATCCACTAGATTTGTTCATAGTAATGCTTCCTAAGACCTACTTGACTTCATGCTCCAGGATGTCTGACTCTAGGTGAGTGACCATAGCATTGTGGTTATCTGGGTCCTTATGATCTTTTTTTATATAGTTCTTCTGTGTATTCCTGCCACTTCTTAATATCTTCTGCTTATGTTAGGTCTATGCCATTTCTATCCTTTATTGTGCCCATCTTTGCATGAAGTGCTTCCTTAGTATCTCTGATTTTCTTGAAGAGATCACTAGTCTTCTCCAGTTTCTTCCCCTTCTATTTCTTTGAGCTGTTCACTTATGAAGGCTTTCTTATCCCTCCTTGTTATTCTTGGAACTCTTCATTCAGATGAATATATCTTTCATCCCTTGCCTTTACCTTCTCTTATTTTCTCAGCCTTTAAGTCCTACTGTTGACAATCATTTTGCCTTTTTATGTTTCTTTTTGGGAATGATGATGTTTATTATTGCCCATTGTATAATATTATTGACCTCCATTCATAGGTCCTCAGCACTCTAAGATCTAATTCCTTGAAATTATTTGTCACTTCCATTATATAATCATAAGGGATTTGATTTAGGTTATACCTGGATGACCTAGTGGTTTTCTTTACTTTCTTCAGTTTAAGTCTGAATTATACATTGAGGAGTTCATGATCATAGCCACCTTCAGCTCCCAGTTTTGTTTTGCTGACTATATATAGAGTACTTCATCTTCAGCTGCAAAACTTATTATCCATCTGATTTTGGTATTGACCATTTGGTGATGTCCACGTATAAAGTCATGTCTGTGTTGTTGGAAGAGGGTATTTACTATGACAAGTGAGTTCTTTTGTTAAAGCTGTTAGCCTTTGCCCTGCTTCATTTTGTACTCCAAGGTCAAAATTACCTGTTACACAATGTTGCCTTCCTAATTTTGGATTCCAGTCACCTATAATGAAAAGGACTTCTTTTGGGTGTTAGTTCTAGAAGGTATTATAGGCATTCACAGAACCATTCAACTTCAGTTTCTTGGCAGTAATGTCTGGGATATAGTTTTGGATTACTATGATATTGAATGGTTCACCTTGGAAACGAACTGAGATCATTTTGTCATTTTTTCAGATTGCATCTTAGTACTGAGTTTTGGACTTTTTGTTGACTATGAGTGATACTCCTTCATAGGGAGTTCCTATGGTCATTTTCTAAATTGTTTGGGTTTGTTTTTGTAGGTCATTTTCTTCCCTTCCTCTTTTGTTTTCTTTTTTTTTGCCTGGAGAATTTCCTTCAGCAATTGTTGTAAACCTGGTTGTGTGGTGTTGATTTCTCTTAGCTTTTCTTTTTCTTTAAAGCTTTTAAGTTCTCCATTGAACCTGAATGAGTGCCTTGCTGGTAAGATATTCTTTGTTTTATTTTTTCCCTTTCTTCAACAAGATATATCTTGTTACTCCATATAGACATGTAGAATTTCTGCTTAAAAATCAGCTGATAGCCTTATGGGGATTTCTGAGTGCATTACTTGTACCTTTCCCTTGTTGCTTTTAATATTCTTGGTTTTCTTTTTTTTTTTTTTTAAGTTTTTTGCTATCTTGATTGAGATATTTCTCAATTTATTCTTCCTAGGATTTATTTTGTATGGGAGTCTCTGAACTTCCTGGACTTGAGTGACTGTTTACTTTCCCATGATAGAGCAGTTTTCAATTATGATCTCTTCAAATGTTTTCTCAGGCCCTTTCTTTTCACTTCTTCATCTGGGACCCCTATTAAGGAAATTGTGCATTTAATGCTGTCTCAGATGTCTCTGAGACTTTCCTAAGTTTTTTTCATTCTTTCTTTTTATTATTATTATTCTCTCCAGCAAGCATTTCTAGAATTATGTCTTCCAGATCATTTATCCATTTTTTTAAAGATGTATTTATTTCTTTATTTTGGGCAGGGGTCGGGTTGGGGAGGGAGGGGAGCGGGTGGGTCACTTCTATTGGTCTTTCATTTCTCTATTTTCATCCGTCTTTGTTCCTTGGCTCCTGTGGGCCTCCCATCGCGGTGACGTCTGTCGCTGCAGAGCACTGGCTCTGGGTACATGCACCCCAGAGCTCTGGCTCGGTAATTGGACACATTAGTCCAGCCGCTCTGCGGCACGTGGGATCTTCCCAGGCCAGGGATCGAACCGGCGCCCCTTGTACTGCAAGGTGGTGTCCTTACCCACTGGACCACCAGGGGAAGCCCTATCCATTCTTTTGCCTCAGTTATTCTGCTATCGATTCCTTCTAGTATAGTTTTCATTTTGGTTATTATCTTATTCATCTGTTTGTTTCTTCTATGTTTCTTCTAGGTTTTTATTAAATTTTCTTGGATATTCTTGATCTCCACCTCCACTCTACTTCCAAGATCTTGGATCATCTTTACTATCACTATTCTGAGTTCTTTTTCACATAGAGCTTATTTCGTCTTTATTTAATTGTTCTTGTAGGTTTTCATCTCATCTTTCATCTTCAATGTATTCCTTTGTCATTTCATTTTGTCAAAATTACTGTGTTTGTGATGTCCTTTCTACAGGCTGCTGGATTGCAATTCCTCATGCTTCTTGAGTCTGCCCTCTGGTGGGTGAGATTGGCCCAGAGGCTTGTGGCCTTATTCTCTTGATGGGGGCTTGATTGTGACCAGAGCCTGCCCTAGATATTCAGAGGGAAGTTTTTCTTCTTGATGAGATTTTTCAATTATTCTTCCTAGGATTTATTTTGTAGGGAGTCTCTGAACTTCCTGGACTTGGGTGACTGTTTACTTTCCCATGATAGAGCAGTTTTCAATTATGATCTCTTCAAATGTTTTCTCAGGCCCTTTCTTTTCACTTCTTCATCTGGGACCCCTATTAAGGAAATTGTGCATTTAATGCTGTCTCAGATGTCTCTGAGACTTTCCTAAGTTTTTTTCATTCTTTCTTTTTATTATTATTCTCAGCAAGCATTTCTAGAATTATGTCTTCCAGATCATTTATCCATTTTTTTAAAGATGTATTTATTTCTTTATTTTGGGCAGGGGTCGGGTTGGGGAGGGAGGGGAGCGGGTGGGTCACTTCTATTGGTCTTTCATTTCTCTATTTTCATCCGTCTTTGTTCCTTGGCTCCTGTGGGCCTCCCATCGCGGTGACGTCTGTCGCTGCAGAGCACTGGCTCTGGGTACATGCACCCCAGAGCTCTGGCTCGGTAATTGGACACATTAGTCCAGCCGCTCTGCGGCACGTGGGATCTTCCCAGGCCAGGGATCGAACCGGCGCCCCTTGTACTGCAAGGTGGTGTCCTTACCCACTGGACCACCAGGGGAAGCCCTATCCATTCTTTTGCCTCAGTTATTCTGCTATCGATTCCTTCTAGTATAGTTTTCATTTTGGTTATTATCTTATTCATCTGTTTGTTTCTTCTATGTTTCTTCTAGGTTTTTATTAAATTTTCTTGGATATTCTTGATCTCCACCTCCACTCTACTTCCAAGATCTTGGATCATCTTTACTATCACTATTCTGAGTTCTTTTTCACATAGAGCTTATTTCGTCTTTATTTAATTGTTCTTGTAGGTTTTCATCTCATCTTTCATCTTCAATGTATTCCTTTGTCATTTCATTTTGTCAAAATTACTGTGTTTGTGATGTCCTTTCTACAGGCTGCTGGATTGCAATTCCTCATGCTTCTTGAGTCTGCCCTCTGGTGGGTGAGATTGGCCCAGAGGCTTGTGGCCTTATTCTCTTGATGGGGGCTTGATTGTGACCAGAGCCTGCCCTAGATATTCAGAGGGGCTTCCCATTTTCTCTGTGGTTGTCACTTCCCTGTTGGGATAGGGTCTATTCCCTAGCTGTTGGAGTAAAGGTCTCTAGATCTGTTTCTTTATTGTGATTCTGACCTGTGGTGTGCTGTAGCCAGGTTTGAAGCACTTTCACAGTGATAGAAGTCACTGAGTTTTCCTCCTTTGGCACTATTCACCTGAGAATGTGTTGTTGTGTCCCTTTTACCTGTTGTGTGGGCTCAGAAAGTATACTTTTGTTGGCACTGCTCTTGGTCCAGCCTTAGCAGGTGGTATGCTAGCAGTTGGCCTTGGTGACTCTTAAACAGTGTTTTCATTGACCACTGGTCCATGTCCACTGAGGTTAGGTCCCAAAACTGCAGTAGTCATGCACCTGGACTTGCAGTGGAAAATATGGGGGCAGCTTGAACTCTGGTTCCCCATGTGTTAGTGAGCTCAGAGCACGTAGGTGTGAAAGCCACAGTTGTCCAAATTGTATGAGAACTTACTGTCCCTTTTGGGTGTTTCACAGACACAGAATTTAGGAAGCTGTCTGCAGATATGTAACTCTGCTGTTCAGGCAACTACAAGGAGAGATTTCAGCTCTTCTTCAATAGCCACATAGCTTGTAGGGCTCAGCTTTGGTTTCAGCTCCTCTTCTGGGCATATTTATTACTTGGGAGAGTTTTCTGCACACTCCAGGGACAGCAGAGCCAATCCTGATACCCACTGGCAAATTTCCTAGTAGTGAGAGGTCTCTGCATGTTTCTGGGATTGGAGGGCAGCTTCTTGCATTCACTGATGGATTTCTTAGTAGGAGTTATTTGCATCCTCCTAGGATACTGGGGAGCTTCTCCCTACCCATAGTAGCAAGACATAGCCATGTGTTCCTGAGACAACTGAGTGGGTTCTGACACCCACTAGTAGAGTTGCTAGTTGCAGAAGGTGTTTGTGCCCTCCCAGGACAGCATGAGACCTACTGGCAGGTCCTGGGGCCCACTGGCAGAATTCCCAGTTGTTGGGTCTGTCCATGCCTCTCTGAGTCAGTTGGGTGGTTCCTGTTGCCTGCTGGTGGCATTGCTAGTGACTGGATCTGTCTGTGCCCTGCTGGGTCAGTGGAACCAGGTTCTGTGACCGATTGGCAGAATTTCTAGTTTGGGGATCTATCAATATCCTCTTGGGATAGCATGAAGGTCACTGGCAAAATTCCCAGTGTTTGAAATCATCTGTGCCCCTCTGGGTCATCTGGGGTGGATTTTATGAAATGCATATGGAATTTCTCATTTCAGAACATGAACATGTGCTTCCAGATCAGAGACAGCAGGTCCTGAGGCCCAAGGGTAGAATCGCCAGTGGCTGAATCTGTCCATGGTCTTCCAGGTCATCAGAGGTGGGTCGTCTGACCTGCTGAGGGAATCTCTAGTTTTGAGAGCTGTTCATACTCTCTTGGGATAGGAAGGATAGAACCTAAGGCCCACTGGTGGGACTCCCAGTGGCTGGACCCATACACACCTCTCCAGTTCAGCAGGGTCAGATCCTGGAGCCTACTGGTTAAATGCCGGTGGCTAGATCTGTCTGCTCCCTTTTGAGTCATTGACAGTGGGCAAAATTTCTAGTTTCAGGATCTGTCTGTGCCCTTCCATGTCAGCAGGAATGAGGCCTGGCATCTGTCAGCAGGCCTATAAGAGGTGAACTGTACCCACTTCTGGAGCCCAAGATGGCAGAGGGGATTCACGCCAGTCCTTGGAGCTCCTATATATAGGCAGAGTCCCGTTGCCTAGGAGTGCTCATAGGGAATGATAGTTTTATAGTGACCCCACCCCTCTCATTGTTCTCCCAATCATGGTGTCTTAACTCTCTGGTGGGCCCAAATTTCTTTCTAGTACAGCCTCAGTTGCCACAACTTGAACTTTACATGCTGTTTCCATCCCTAGTTGGTGCTTTCCCTAGAACTTAGCTTTGGAGTCTGAGCTTCAGAACCCAACTCCCACTCTTGTGTACTAGGAGAGTCTCAGGTTAGTTGGTGGTATTGACACACTATGCAGATTACTTACTCTATTTTGCCTTCCACAAACCAGTTGCTGCTCTCCCCTTTTCAGGCTCTAATACTGTTCCCTCTGTCCACTCTAATTTCTCCACTAGTGAGTAACCTTCCAAGATGTGGGAATCTTTCCCCTTTCTCAGCCAAACCCCAGAGCACAGGTCTCATCCTGTTTCCTTTTTCTTTTTGTCCTTACCTCTTATGTTGAGATTGTCTTGTCTTTTCAGAGGCCTTAGGTCTTCTGTAGGCATCCGGTAGCTGTTCTATGTGAATTTTTCCACTTAAAGATGTATATTCAATATTTCTGTGGAGTGAGTTGAACTCTGCTTCTTACTCTGATAACTATCTTGATCCTCATCCCAAATTGCTTTTTATTGACTCAGCTTTGGAAGACTCTATGTTTCTGGAAATTTGTCCTCTTTTTTTAAGTTGTCCAAATTGTTGGGATATAACTGTTCATAATGTTCTCTCCTTTTTTTTTTTTTTGGTATCACTGTGATAATGATTTTATTTCTCATCTTTAAAGTTTCTTATTTTGTTTATTTGGAACCTCTCTCTTTCTTCTTGATGAGCTTCGCTAATTTCGTTCATCTTTTCAGAAAATCAGGTATTAATTTCACCTTTTTTGTTGTCTTTTGGTATCTATGTATTCCCTATCCAATTTTACTTCCTTCCTTCTGATAACCTTAGGACTTATTTGTTCTTTTTTCTGATTATTTAGGTCCTGCTTTATGTTGCTTATTTGAGATTTTTGTAGGTTCTTCAAGAAGGCCTGTATTTCTATGAATTTTGCTCTTAGACTCTTTCTCTACATCCCATATATTTTGTAAAGTTACGTTGTCAATATGATTTGTCTCAAAATATGTTCTGACTTCTTTGATTTCATCATTTGTATTTTGTAATATGTTGTTTATCTCCACATTTTTGTTCTTTTCATATTTTTCTTTCTTTAGCATAATACTCTAGTTTGAAAAGATGCTTTGTATAATTTTATCCTCTTTATTTTTTTTGAAGTATTGTTCATTTAAAATGTGTTAATTTTAGATGTACATCAAAGTAATTCATATATGTTTATATAGACATAGATGCAGATACACATTCAGGTTCTTTCTCCATTACAGGTTATTACAGCATAGTAAATGTATTTCCCTGTGCTATGTAGTAGGTCCTTGTTAATTATCTATTTTATATATAGTAGTGTGTATCTGTGGGGCCCTGAAGGAAAGAGGGCTTTTGCAAGCATAGGGAAGCTTAAGCACATATTTGCAGTTTGGTGCTAAAAGGATGCCTACAGGAAGAGACAGGGCATGATCTAAGGTCCATTGGCAAAACTTCTGATTGATCCCCCTGGTTTCCGCGCTCTGGGCAATGCAGGCTCACCGTGAGTTCCTATTGCAATGTAGATACGTGATTGCTCGACCTTTAGCTTGATTGGTGTAACTATAGGAAGTCCCTTGCAAACCCCCCTTCGTTTGCCTATAAAAACTGTTAGTTACTCTAATAAAGTTGAACCACTCAGACGGAACCCCTGTCGAGTCTGATTGTCCTCTGCCTGAGCCAGGGGGCTGTGGGGCGGGCAGTTCAAGATTTGCCTTTCTCCGAGATCTCCCGGTTCGGCCGGGGGTAATCCCGCTGCCTTCCCTTTCTGCGGAAGGTCCCCGCATGTATCTGTTAATCCCATACTACTAATTTATTCTTCCCAATCTATTTCCCCTAAAAAAGCTGCATATTACAGGTTTTTGGGTTATATTAATCCAATCAGCTACTCTGTCTTTTGATCAAAGCAGGTATTTCATTGGCATTTAAAGTAATTATTGATAGATATGGCTTAATTGTCATTTTATTCTTTGTTTTACATTTGTCTTTATAGTCTTTTGTTTCTTCTTTTGTGGTTCTTTTGGTTTCTTTTGATTAAGTATTCTTAAGTTATTTTATTTTTGTTTTTTTGTATCATAGGTTTTTGATTTATGATTACCATGGGGTTATGTGTATTCCCGTAACTATATCTACTTAGTTTAAACTGATAGTCATTTAAATTTAAATACATTCTAAGAGGTCTAAGATCCATGGGCTTCCTTAGTAGCTCAGCTGGTAAAGCATCTGCCTGCAATGCAGGAAACCCTGGTTATTATCTCTGGAGCCTATCCCTGGAGAAGGGATAGGCTACCCATTCTAGTATTTTGGGGCTTCCCTGGTGGCTCAAATGGCAAATAGTCCTTTAGGTTCAAGTCCTGGGTTTGAAAGATCCTCTGGAGGAGAGGATGGCAACCCACTCCAGTATTTTTGCCTGGAGAATTCCCTTGGATAGAGGAGCCTGGTAGACTGAAGTACATGGGGTCACAAAGAGTCAAACAGAATTGAACAACTACCCGTGAACATGCAAGAGATTTACATTTTTTATCTCCCTGACACATTTTGTGGTTTTGATGATCTATTTTACATCCTCTTCAATTTTATCCTCTTACTGTTTAATTATAATCATGTTTATGATTATTTTTTAATCTATATACTGGTTTATTTAAGTGACCTTCAATCCTTACTATATAGTTTCTTTTCTTATAGGCATTTTCCCTTTCCTACAGTTGCCTCCTTATTTTCCATTTAGAGAAGATGCTTCAACATTTGTTTTAGGATAGGTTTAGTAACAGTTAATTCTTTCTTTCTTCTGGTTGAAAAATTCTTTATCTCTCATTCTATACTAAATGATAATTTGCTGTGTATGTTACCATAGGTTGCAGTTTTATTTATTTATTTATTTTCCCTTTCAACTCTCTAAATATATCACATCACTCCCTTCTGGACTGCAAAATTTCTACAGAGAAATCAGATGATAACCTTTGGGAATTCCCTTTTACATGATTCTTTGTCTTTCTTTGGCTACCTTTATCTTTAACTTTTATTAAATTCTCTATCTTTAACTCTGTCTTTAACTTTTGTTATTTTAATTATGGTATATCTTGGCATGAGTCTGAGTTCATCTTGTTTTGAACCCTCTGTCTATCCTGTACTAGATTGTTTCCTTCTTTGTTGGGGACACCTTTAGACATAATTTCTTCAAATACATTTTTGATCCCCGTTCCTCTCTCTTCTCCTGAAATTCCTACTATGCATAAGTTGGTATATTTTATATCGCCTCATAGATCTCATATGTTGTTTTTCTGTGTGTGTGTGTGTGTTTTCATTTTTCTGTCTGGCTGTTTTGATTGGGTGATTTTTATTATTCTGTCTTTAAACTTACTTATTTTTCTGTGTCATTCAGTTGGCTGTTCATTGCTCTACATTGTATTTTTATCTCAGAAATTAAGTTATCTGGTTTTGATCAGGTTATTTTCATGGTTTCTATTTTCTTGTTACAGTGATCTGCAGTTATAGCAATTATATATTTTAATTCAGTTAACATTTTGATTACCTCCTTTTTGAACTCAATGTCTGGTAGACTGAAAAAATCCTTGATAGGCCAAGTAATAAAATAGGTTATCTTTCTCTTTTAAATGGGAATAGTTACTCTGCCTTTTTATTTAAATTAACTTTCTCTGTCTTTATAAATTTAGGAGAAATAGTTATCTGTTTTGGTCTTAAAAGTGTATTTTTATGTGAGGTCATCCCTATGTAGACTGTGTGTTCAGTGTCTGTTGCAAGGGCTGATTTTGATGTGGACTCTAACTATTTCTTTCCTCAGTGTGTACTGAACACCAATGACTTGAAAGAGGAGGTGACCGGTGTGGGAGTATCTAAATCCTACACATGGTGTCAGGTGGGACTTCCTCTTGCTCTGTGGCTATCACTACTCTGTCAGAGGCAGAATCTGTTTCCCAGTTACTCGAGCAGAAGCTCTAGGGTTGGAATTGAGCAAGCTCTGTCCCCTTTGAAAGTATATTTTGCCCCAAAAGGTGGAGTGCTAAAGTGAGACTTGTACACTTAGAGATCAGATCTTTTGCCTGTATAGTTGTCTGTGGTGCATCTTAGATCCAGCCCAGCCCAAGATTGGGTCTCTTCCCCTGTTATGGTTACTCCAGATCTAGTACATATTTGTGGGATGAAGTGGGCAGGGCAGAAACATACCCTAGGCTGGGTTTCACAATGTTGTGGCTGAAGGAACTGATATAACCATGCTATTGTCAGAGGTCATTGCCAATCATGTTGGTACAGATTGAGAGAGCAGCAGCATTTGTTTCCACTGCCCTGTCTGGACCATACTTCAGATCCCCAGACCTCTATATCCTTAGATTGAGTCTTCTCCCCAAATCTGTCTGTTCCAAAGCCAGTGCCAAGCTCTGGAAGGGAGTGTGCAGGGTCAGAGCATTTGCTTGGCTGGGAATTGGGACTGTGACTTACAGAGATGTTGGTTCTCAAGATACTGTCTGAGTAAGTGCCAACAATGGCTGCCACTATCCTACATCCAACCATGAAGCAATGGACTGGTTCCAAATTGGGAAAGGAGTACATCAAGGCTGTATATTATCACCCTAATTACTTAACTTATATGCAGAGTACATCATGTGAAATGTCAGTCTGGGTAAAGCACAGCTGGAATCAAGATTGCCAGAAGAAATAACCTCAGATATACAAATAACGCCACCCTTATGGCATAAATCGAAGAGGAACTAAAAAGCCTCATGATAAAGGTGAAAGAGGAGAGTGAAAAAGCTGGCCTAAAACTGAACTTTCAAAATACTAAGATCATCGCTTCCGATTGCATCACTTCATGGCAAATAGATGGACAAACAGCAGAAACAGTGGTAGACTTTATTTTCTTGAGTTTTAAAATCACTGCAGACGGTAACTGCAGTCATGAAATTAAAAGACACTTATTTCTTGGAAGAAAATCTCTGAGAAAACTAGACAGTGTGCTTGAAAGCAGAGACATCACTTTGTCAACAAAATTCCATAGAGCCAAAGCTATGGTTTTCCCAGCAGTCATGCATGGATGTGAAAGGTGGCCAAAGTCCTTTGAACTGCAGTGTTGGCGAAGGGGCTCAAGGAGATCAAAGAAATCAAACCTAAAGGGAATCAGGGGCAGAATCTGTTTCCCAGTTACTCGAGCAGAAGCTCTAGGGTTGGAATTGAGCAAGCTCTGTCCCCCTTGAAAGTATATTTTGCCCCAAAAGGTGGAGTGCTAAAGTGAGACTTGTACACTTAGAGGTCAGATCTTTTGCCTGTATAGTTGTCTGTGGTGCATCTTAGATCCAGCCCAGCCCAAGATTGGGTCTCTTCCCCTGTTATGGTTACTCCAGATCTAGTACATATTTGTGGGATGAAGTGGGCAGGGCAGAAACATACCCTAGGCTGGGTTTCACAATGTTGTGGCTGAAGGAACTGATATAACCATGCTATTGTCAGAGGTCATTGCCAATCATGTTGGTACAGATTGAGAGAGCAGCAGCATTTGTTTCCACTGCCCTGTCTGGACCATACTTCAGATCCCCAGACCTCTATATCCTTAGATTGAGTCTTCTCCCCAAATCTGTCTGTTCCAAAACCAGTGCCAAGCTCTGGAAGGGAGTGTGCAGGGTCAGAACATTTGCTTGGCTGGGAATTGGGACTGTGACTTACAGAGATGTTGGTTCTCAAGATACTGTCTGAGTAAGTGCCAACAATGGCTGCCACTATCCTACATCCAACCATGAAGCAATGGACTGGTTCCAAATTGGGAAAGGAGTACATCAAGGCTGTATATTATCACCCTAATTACTTAACTTATATGCAGAGTACATCATGTGAAATGTCAGTCTGGGTAAAGCACAGCTGGAATCAAGATTGCCAGAAGAAATAACCTCAGATATACAAATAACGCCACCCTTATGGCATAAATCGAAGAGGAACTAAAAAGCCTCATGATAAAGGTGAAAGAGGAGAGTGAAAAAGCTGGCCTAAAACTGAACTTTCAAAATACTAAGATCATCGCTTCCGATTGCATCACTTCATGGCAAATAGATGGACAAACAGCAGAAACAGTGGTAGACTTTATTTTCTTGAGTTTTAAAATCACTGCAGACGGTAACTGCAGTCATGAAATTAAAAGACACTTATTTCTTGGAAGAAAATCTCTGAGAAAACTAGACAGTGTGCTTGAAAGCAGAGACATCACTTTGTCAACAAAATTCCATAGAGCCAAAGCTATGGTTTTCCCAGCAGTCATGCATGGATGTGAAAGGTGGACCACGAAGAATTGATGCCTTTGAACTGCAGTGTTGGCGAAGACTCATGAGAGTCCTTTGGACTACAAGGAGATCAAAGAAATCAAACCTAAAGGGAATCAACCTGGAATATATATTGGAACAACTGATGCTGAGGCTGAAATTCCAATACCTTGGCACTTGATGTGAAGAGCTGACTTATTGGAAAAGACCCTGACATAGGGAAAAATAGAATGCAGAAAAAAGGGACAAGATGACAGAGGACAAGATACTTGGATGACAACATTAAGTTAATGGACATGAGTTTGAGTGGGCTTCGGGTGATGGATGGTAAAACACAGGGAAGCCTAGCCTGCCACAGTCCATGGGGTCACAAAGAGTCAGATATGACTGAGCAATTGAGCTGAACTGATCCTTCATCCTGGGCTGCCCTACATCCTTAGATTGTTTTTTCAGGGTCGTTTTGCCCTGAAAAACGGGTTTGCAGTGCCAACCTGTAGTGTAGAATAGGTAGGGTCAGATCATTCACCAAGCTTTGTTTGCTGATCACAGTGGTTTCTGTGGGCCTCAGCTGCTTCATGTGGACCATACCTCAGGCTTCTGAGCTGTCTACTCATAGACAGACAGGTGTTTTTACAGCATCTTGTGTCTCAGATCCCAAACCCTATTCATGTTGGGGAATACCTTGATGTGGCAGCTAGCAGGCAGTACAGTGTTCTCTCCTTCCTCTCTGTTAACAAGCCTGCACTCAGGCACTGTTCATCAGTGGAGCCTAGGCTTCTCTAGTCATTCTACCTGACTCAGTCATTCTCCCAGCAGTCAGGTGAGCCTGTCTCTTCTGTGTAGAAGCTTAGGACTTGGATACTCAATCTGAGGCTTGACCCACTCAAGGTGAAGGTCTGCCTGAGTGGACTTTCTCGTTCTTATATATCCCTATTTGGATGCAGGTCCAAATTATATGCCTTTTTTCCATCCTGTCTGGTTCCATGGAAATCTTTTTCCCAGTTTCTGTTTTATAGGTGCTCTTATGCCAGTTTCCAGGTTTCTGTGAGAATTATTCCACATGTAGATGTATGTTTGATGTGTCTGTTTGGGGAGGTGAGTTCCATGTCTTCCTACTCCACCATCCTTGATCTAGTCTCCTCTCAGACTTTTGAACATGGATTCTAGAATCAAATTTCACTCCCACCCTGTACTATGTGATACTGAGCAAATCACTTAAGTTCTCTGTGATGTATTTACACTATGAGTCATATAAAGATAACAAAATTAGTTCTTTTATAGGGTTATTTTTTAAATAATGCAAATTAATATTCATAAAATGCTTAGAACAGTGTCTAACATATAGGAAGAACTATATAGATATTTACTATTTTACAGCACAATTGAATAACAAGAATAAATTCCAATGCTTTGTACACTATAAAAAGTCTAACTGATAGAATTATGTGCCTGAGTTCTCATAGACTCAAAATAGAGAGCCAGAAAATGATATTGTGTGTGTTTGTGTGTATGTATATGTGTGTAAGTGTATGCCTGTCTATTTTGACTAGTTCTTTAATACAGCAACACTCATTCACACTCCATTTAGCTAAATGAAAGATATTTACACTTCCTTTGATGCTGTTGCTCTTCCAGTCCCTCTGGCAGCAGATATGAGAGAATAACATCCTGTTTTGTGTGCCCAAAGATATCTCAGCTGCAAAAATGTGCTGAATGCTTTTGACGAAATAAATGATAGACTGCTCTCACAAACACTGCATTATGTTTGAGAAAAGTTTAGTCTTTAGTTTTCAATTTTATATGCAGTTAACATCTGAAACATTCCTTAACTCCCAAAGTGCAGCTAGCAACTTCAGGAACTGACAAAATCTATAAGCTCCCAGTATGTGGTTTCATCCTGTTGATCCCTAGTTACAAAGGATATGTGTGGATTTGGGTCACAACTGGCAATATTTGAATTTGTATTGGTTAACCTCATTGACTATTTTAATGTATATAAAGATTGTAATAATTTTATAGAAAAAATATCTAAAAGGGTTTTATAAAAGTTAAGGGAATAATAGGTGACTTATTCTAACATTTTTCCATTCTTGAGTGATTTCGTGCAAAGGACAGTAAAAGTTCTAGCATTACCATTAAGTATATAAAAGTAGAACTTTTTTGTCCTAGCCCAACTCTTTTCATAATGTTTGGGAAATAGAGAAGAGGGAAGAGTAGTTCTCTATCAATCAGTTCTTTTGATAATAGTTATGTATTAGAAGTCAACAAGTTTTTGATGCTTTCAACTCACAGCCTGCATGTCTCTAGGTTGGACTGATACTGACTAGGCTAAGTTGTACAAGGCTCCAATATAGGCAGGGTTCAGATCTACTTCACATACATCTCATCTTCTATCGACTGGTAGTAATACATATTTAAGGCATTTTCTCTTCATGCTGACATACAGGACTGTGAGAACATAAGTTCAACAGAGTAAGCATATTTCCAGAGTCACACCATAAAATTCTCTAATATCCATTTTAAGCCAAGGGATAGGAATGTACATACTGCCCACCCCAGCATTAAGTTGGGGATAATATAAGGACAGAGTGAATATCTGCTGAGAAGCAATTTTGAACAACTACAAAAATCTGGATAACCAACTCAATTTTCAAAGTAAAAGGTACCAGGATGATTGTTTTCAAGATTCAATACTGGTTCAGCTTGCTATTTAGAAGTAGAGTTTTCTTGCCAGTCCCTCTGGCAGCAGATATAAGCATCCTGTTTTGTGTGCCCAAAGATATCAGCTGCAAATGTGCTGAATGCTTTTACGAAATAAATGATAGACTGCTCTCACAAACACTGCATTATGTTTGAGAAAAGTTTAGTCTTTAGTTTTCAATTTTATATGCAGTTAACATCTGAAACATTCCTTAACTCCCAAAGTGCAGCTAGCAACTTCAGGAACTGACAAAATCTATAAGCTCCCAGTATGTGGTTTCATCCTGTTGATCCCTAGTTACAAAGGATATGTGTGGATTTGGGTCACAACTGGCAATATTTGAATTTGTATTGGTTAACCTCATTGACTATTTTAATGTATATAAAGATTGTAATAATTTTATAGAAAAAATATCTAAAAGGGTTTTATAAAAGTTAAGGGAATAATAGGTGACTTATTCTAACATTTTTCCATTCTTGAGTGATTTCGTGCAAAGGACAGTAAAAGTTCTAGCATTACCATTAAGTATATAAAAGTAGAACTTTTTTGTCCTAGCCCAACTCTTTTCATAATGTTTGGGAAATAGAGAAGAGGGAAGAGTAGTTCTCTATCAATCAGTTCTTTTGATAATAGTTATGTATTAGAAGTCAACAAGTTTTTGATGCTTTCAACTCACAGCCTGCATGTCTCTAGGTTGGACTGATACTGACTAGGCTAAGTTGTACAAGGCTCCAATATAGGCAGGGTTCAGATCTACTTCACATACATCTCATCTTCTATCGACTGGTAGTAATACATATTTAAGGCATTTTCTCTTCATGCTGACATACAGGACTGTGAGAACATAAGTTCAACAGAGTAAGCATATTTCCAGAGTCACACCATAAAATTCTCTAATATCCATTTTAAGCCAAGGGATAGGAATGTACATACTGCCCACCCCAGCATTAAGTTGGGGATAATATAAGGACAGAGTGAATATCTGCTGAGAAGCAATTTTGAACAACTACAAAAATCTGGATAACCAACTCAATTTTCAAAGTAAAAGGTACCAGGATGATTGTTTTCAAGATTCAATACTGGTTCAGCTTGCTATTTAGAAGTAGAGACACATGTGTTTGGGTCCTTTCAGAAATTCAGATGAAAAATTGAGGGGCTTCCCTGGTGGTCCAGTGGGAAAAGAGTCTGCCTTGCAGTTCAAGGGACACTGGTTCAATCCCTGGCCTGGGAAGATCCCATATGCCACAGAGAGGCTGGACCGGTGTGCCCAATTACGAACCAGTGCTCTGGAGCACATGCACACACAGTGCTCTATAAGGAGAGGCCACAGCACTGGGAGGCCGACACAGGCCAGAATAAAGATGGATGAAAATAAATAAATAAAAACCAATAAAAAAGCCCAAAATTAAAAAAAAAAGTAAAAAGATGAAATATTGAAATATTCTCTCTTGAAGGACATGGCTCGTACCTTCCTTCCCTCACTGTAATTACTTGGTACCAGAATATCATCCTTGATTCATACCTTGGGTCATACAAATGTAAATATGACAGTTTCTACTCTTCTCTAAAAACTTACAATTCAATCTTATGACTTCTTTCTGTAATGCTTAATGTCATGATACCATAATCAATAATTATCAGAAATCTCTGAATTGTTAAGTCTTTGAACTCAAGAAACTCTTTTAACTCAAGAGAATATACTGAGCTCTTAATTTATGAACGGTGAAATTGTAATACATGATGGAGATACAAGACTGAACAACAGTGTTTAAATTCTGCTCTCATGGAAAGTAACTACAGTTGGGAATGCAAAAAGATAGAGACTACAAAAAGATTGTAATACCTTATGAAAACTTGTATGATAGCACATGAACAGAGCAAAATAGGTAATGGAATAAAGGCCTCAATGGAAGAAAACTGGGGCTATGGCTTTAGGAAGTGATACCTAAATTGATGCCTGTATTATGTATGTGTTTAAAGGATATGATGTGTATATGTGAGTGGGTTAGGATTTTCTACACCAGAGAACTACACATGTTTTGCACTGAATATATGTGGAATGCTTGAAAAGGTGAAAAATGTAATAAGTTACTTGAACTAATTAATTATTTCTTTTAACAAATGTCACTGAGTTCCTACAATGGTCTAGGCACATGAGTACTAGGAGTCAAATAGACCCAACAAATTATTAGCATGTGAAACAGTAACGACTCTTATGTAGAAAATTCATATAGGAAGGGAAACATAAGATGTCAGAAAGTCAGATTCCATTTTAAGTAAGTATGTTAAGGAAATATACACCAAGAGATTGACCAAAGTGATAAACGAATAGGCATACAAAGAATTATAGGCAGAGCATTTCAGTCATAGGAAAGAACAAGTGAAAGACTTACCTTTAACTAGTGGTTGGTGCAGTCCAGGAACAGCTATGAGGGCCATGTGACTGAGTAAAGTAAATGAGCAAAAAGTGATGCTGTGTGACCTGATTCATTAGATTCATTCTGAAAATTTGGTGGCGAATAGGATGTACAGTCTAACATCTAAGTTAGATAGTATAAATTTCATAACAGAGGGTCTCAAAGTCTCAGGAGTTTAATATATATTTATAACAAAATCCAATGTGGATGTAACTGGATGGGTAGCTTTCTTCAATACTCTTTTCTAATTAGTGACAAAATGATCCATATTCTTTTCATCTTGTCATGAAGTCATCTACAGACTTTTTCATGGTTTCTGGAGAAGGAAAGGAGAACATAGGAAATGAGTTCTGCATAATTAACAGCCTTGTATTGTATTGGCTAGAATTACCCACCTGATTCCACCTATATGCCATGGGTATGGGAAATTTATTTCTTGGTTGGGCATTCACCTTCAAGTAACACACACACACAAAACCATAGCTATTTCTGCCATAGTAAATAAGCACAAAGGAAGGAAAAACAGTTTGGAGGTTACTGCAATAATATGTGTGAAAACAGACAGGGATGAGACTTGAATATTACGAATGGGTGTGATTGTAATCTGGATCAATTTTAAGTATATTTATTTCTGCACTAGTCTTTATAATTTCCTTCTTCTGCTGGCTTTGGGGTGTTTTTGTTCTTCTTTTTAAAATTGTTGTAAGCGGAGGGTTAGGTCATCTGCTTCATATTTTCCTAGTTTCTTAAGGTAGGATTGTATTGCTATAAATTTCCCTCTTAGAACTGCTTTTGCAGTATCCCATAGGTTTTGCACAGTCATATGTTCATTATCATTTTCTTCTAGGAATTTTTAAATTTCTCCTTTGATTTCCTCAGTAATCAGTTGGTTTTTTAGGTATGTGTTGTTTAATCGCCATGTGTTTGTGTTTTTAGCTGTTTTTTCCCTGTAGTTGATCTCTAGTCTCATTGCATTGTGATCCGAGAAGATGGTTGATAGAATTTCGGTTTTCTTGAACTGACTGAGGTTTGATTTTTGGCCCAAGATATGGTCTATCCTGGAGAATGTTCCATGAGCACTTGAGAAGAAAGTGTATTCTTCTGCTTTTGGGTGGAACATCCTAAAGTTATCGATGAGGCCCATCTTTTCCAGTGTGGCATTTAAGGCTTGTGTTTCTTTATTAATTTTCTGTTTGGATGATCTATCCATTGGTGTGAGAGGAGTGTTAAAGTCTCCCACTATTACTGTGTTATTATTGATTTATTTTTTTAAGTCTGAAAGTATCTGTCTTATGTACTGAGGTGCCCCTCTGTTGGGTGCGTAGATATTCATGACTGTTATGTCTTCCTCTTTGATAGATCCCTTAATCATAATGTAGTGACCTGCCTTGTCTCTTCTAATCTTCATTATTTTGAGGTCTATTTTGTCTGATATGTGGATTGCTACTCCAGCTTTCTTTTGATTTCCATTTGCACGGAATATCTTCTTCCAGCCTCTCACTTTCAGTCTATGGGTGTCTCTAGGCCTGAAGTGAGTCTCTTGTAAACAGCATATATATGGGTCATGTTTCTGGTTCCATTCAGCCAACCTGTGTCGTTTGGTTGGAGCATTTAATCCATTTACATTCAAAATAATTATTGATACGAATGTTCCTATTGTCATCTTCTTAGAAGTTTGGGGTTTGATTTGTAGGACTTCTGCTCTTGTATTTATTGGCTATATCACGCCCTTTAACACTTGTTGTAGGGCTGGTTTTGTGGTACAGAATTCTTTTAGTTTTTGTCTGTCTGTGAAGCTTTTGACTTCACCATCAATTCTGAATGAGATTCTTGCTGGTTAGAGAATTCTTGGTTGGAGGTTATTCTCTTTTAGCTGTTTAAATGTGTCCTGCCATTCTCTTCTGGCCTGCAGGGTTTCTGTTGAAAGATCTTCAGTTAGACATATGGGGTTCCCTTAATATGTTATTTGTTGTTTGCTCCTAGCTGCTTTTAGTAATCTGTCTTTATATTTAGTGCTAATAGGATATGCTTAGTGATTTAATGTGGAGTTAGAAGAAAAGGAGAAATCAAGATTGGCTTTAAGATATTTGCACTAGGCAACAGGAAGAACTGATTACTTGAAGATGAAAAAAGGTGCAGAAGATTTCAGGGAGATGATGAACTGTATTTTGGATGTGTTAAATTTGATTTACCTATTAGGTATTTAAGGACAGGTGTCTACCATGTAGTTAAAATTTATTGAGTTGCAATACATGGCACAGGTCATGGGTAGACACAAGCATTTGGTGATATATAGCTTATTCATAATGTTAGAAACCATAATTCTTCAGAAAGTCCCTGAAGGAAGTTAGATGGCAACAGGTAGAACTTAGGAAAGAAGTCTCAATAGTAAAAACCAGCAAAGTAACTAGAAAAAGAAAACTATTGAGGTAGAAGAGAAACTACTAGATGTGATGCTCTGGAAGTCAAATGAGGAAAGTTATTCAAGGAAAGTATTATGGCACATCATGTCTACTGCCAGTGATAGGTTCAATAAAATGAGATCTAAAAATTAGCTGTCAGATTTGTGTTTGAACGTCATTGATTGACTGGGTCCATTTGTCTATGGGTGTCTCTAGGCCTGAAGTGAGTCTCTTGTAAACAGCATATATATGGGTCATGTTTCTGGTTCCATTCAGCCAACCTGTGTCGTTTGGTTGGAGCATTTAATCCATTTACATTCAAAATAATTATTGATACGAATGTTCCTATTGTCATCTTCTTAGAAGTTTGGGGTTTGATTTGTAGGACTTCTGCTCTTGTATTTATTGGCTATATCAGGTCTTTTAACACTTGTTGTAGGGCTGGTTTTGTGGTACAGAATTCTTTTAGTTTTTGTCTGTCTGTGAAGCTTTTGACTTCACCATCAATTCTGAATGAGATTCTTGCTGGTTAGAGAATTCTTGGTTGGAGGTTATTCTCTTTTAGCTGTTTAAATGTGTCCTGCCATTCTCTTCTGGCCTGCAGGGTTTCTGTTGAAAGATCTTCAGTTAGACATATGGGGTTCCCTTAATATGTTATTTGTTGTTTGCTCCTAGCTGCTTTTAGTAATCTGTCTTTATATTTAGTGCTAATAGGATATGCTTAGTGATTTAATGTGGAGTTAGAAGAAAAGGAGAAATCAAGATTGGCTTTAAGATATTTGCACTAGGCAACAGGAAGAACTGATTACTTGAAGATGAAAAAAGGTGCAGAAGATTTCAGGGAGATGATGAACTGTATTTTGGATGTGTTAAATTTGATTTACCTATTAGGTATTTAAGGACAGGTGTCTACCATGTAGTTAAAATTTATTGAGTTGCAATACATGGCACAGGTCATGGGTAGACACAAGCATTTGGTGATATATAGCTTATTCATAATGTTAGAAACCATAATTCTTCAGAAAGTCCCTGAAGGAAGTTAGATGGCAACAGGTAGAACTTAGGAAAGAAGTCTCAATAGTAAAAACCAGCAAAGTAACTAGAAAAATAAAACTATTGAGGTAGGAGAGAAACTACTAGATGTGATGCTCTGGAAGTCAAATGAGGAAAGTTATTCAAGGAAAGTATTATGGCACATCATGTCTACTGCCAGTGATAGGTTCAATAAAATGAGATCTAAAAATTAGCTGTCAGATTTGTGTTTGAACGTCATTGATGCTGAATTCTGTTAGAAAAGTAGGTATGAAAGCCTGACTGAATAGAAAAAGAGAAACACTGGAGAAAGTGAATATAGACACCTCTTTTGTGAATTTGTTATAAGGAAAATGGAGAAAGGGATTAGTTGTTGGACAGTAAAATAAAAAGAAACATTTGCTTTTCAGATAAAATGTGAGACAATTAAGTGCATGTTTGTGTGTTGTTAAAACCAATCTGGAATGAAGAGAAAAAATACATGATTAAAAAGAGGAAAGATATTCAATTTCTCCCTATATAGCTGTTAATATATATATATATATATATATATATATTTACATATTTAGAGGTTTCTATGTTCGGTACATAGCTAGATTTCTTACATCTTGATGGAATGATCCTTTGACCATTTTATAATATCCTTCTTGTCTTAGATATACACAGAGATATTGACAATTTCACAGTAATGATAGGGGACTTTTATATACTGCTTACATCAATAAATACATACATACACAACACATAAACACACACACATGCACACATATATATGTGGAGAGAGAGAGAATTGTTTGTGTGAGATCTTATGGTTTGTCCTTAGTCAAGAGCATAGAAAGAAAATGAAACACTGAGAAAGTGGTGGGTGAATAAATATGTCAATGGGAGTCCCTTGAAGTACTTTTCTGGTTGCTTCGGCTTTCACAGTAAAATAGGAAGCAAGGTTGTTATCCATGTGAGTAATGATGGAGGATGAGTTGTTGGAAATTGAGCAAAAAAGTGAAGGTCATAAATAGTCATTTAGGAATGTGAGAGAATGAAAGCACTAGAGGGAAGTAGTGTTATTGCCTGACAACATTAAGAGCTCACTTGAGTTTAAATTAATTAAGATGGAGGCTTTGCCAATTAAGTGTCAGGAGGAAAAAAGAGGGCAAGAAAAATGAAGATCTATGTAAGGGAAATTTTATGATAATATGCCATGGAATTAAGCTGTATATGATAATATGTTAGGATTTAGGAAAAAATGAAAACATGGTGGGATGTTTGTGTCTTTAGAACTGTTAGAGAAACTTGCTGTAAGACTATGCATGGTGCTGCAAGAATGAAAGGCTTTGTACTGATTATGAAAAGAGTTGAGTTATGGGTAAGAACAAGCTCTAACATAGAACATTAGGAGTGAGTGACAGAGAAAACACAGAGCCTAAAGTCACTGATAGGCAGAAGGAAGGACAAGGAATAGAGAGACCAAGGTATCAATAGGATCATCTATGACTATGTGGATATCAAAATCGTGAGAAATTTTGTCAGAAGTGCCTTCAATAAAATGACAACAAGCTTACAAACTAAACCTTCAAGCAAAGAGTGAGATGGACGTATGTCACCCGTAAAATAACAAGCAAAACCTGTAACATGGAAGAACAGTGGGTGTTGTAGATGATCTGAGACTCAAAGCTGGGTATTTTCTGGGAGAAGGGAGAACCTACCACATTAGAAGGGCATTGAGTCTCATTCCTGTTTAAGGATGCAATGGAAATCTCTTCTACCTAATGAATCCAGGATCCACAGAACCTGTTAATCTGTTGACTGTAATTTTCAATATTTTCAGCTTAGTGTGTTGTGTCAAACATGGCTATATATCAATATAGTCTATCACATGAGCATAATACCCCCACCACAATTGAGACTCACCATCCTGAGTTCAAAGCCCAGTTCTACTAGTAACCAGCAATTTACATCATGTCTTGTCCCACTTTGGAGTAAAAGTGGTAACAGTACAGAGCTCAGGGGATGTTACCATGACTCAGTGAACTATGTGAAGTCAATGAAGCAAATGCTAAGTTAACTTACACAATTTTGTGTTGTCAGATAATTTAACGGTTTAGCATGCATTGCGAATTTCAAGAGGAAATACAGCACCTGAAAAAGAAGATATTTGAGTCCTCACAGATTAACATTTGATCTCTACCTCATCTTCTTATAAGTTATGCCACGTTGGGAAAATTATCTAATCTTATAAAAACAGATACTTATCAAATCTGTTTTACAGTGGGCACATTAAGTGTCAGGAGGAAAAAAGAGGGCAAGAAAAATGAAGATCTATGTAAGGGAAATTTTATGATAATATGCCATGGAATTAAGCTGTATATGATAATATGTTAGGATTTAGGAAAAAATGAAAACATGGTGGGATGTTTGTGTCTTTAGAACTGTTAGAGAAACTTGCTGTAAGACTATGCATGGTGCTGCAAGAATGAAAGGCTTTGTACTGATTATGAAAAGAGTTGAGTTATGGGTAAGAACAAGCTCTAACATAGAACATTAGGAGTGAGTGACAGAGAAAACACAGAGCCTAAAGTCACTGATAGGCAGAAGGAAGGACAAGGAATAGAGAGACCAAGGTATCAATAGGATCATCTATGACTATGTGGATATCAAAATCGTGAGAAATTTTGTCAGAAGTGCCTTCAATAAAATGACAACAAGCTTACAAACTAAACCTTCAAGCAAAGAGTGAGATGGACGTATGTCACCCGTAAAATAACAAGCAAAACCTGTAACATGGAAGAACAGTGGGTGTTGTAGATGATCTGAGACTCAAAGCTGGGTATTTTCTGGGAGAAGGGAGAACCTACCACATTAGAAGGGCATTGAGTCTCATTCCTGTTTAAGGATGCAATGGAAATCTCTTCTACCTAATGAATCCAGGATCCACAGAACCTGTTAATCTGTTGACTGTAATTTTCAATATTTTCAGCTTAGTGTGTTGTGTCAAACATGGCTATATATCAATATAGTCTATCACATGAGCATAATACCCCCACCACAATTGAGACTCACCATCCTGAGTTCAAAGCCCAGTTCTACTAGTAACCAGCAATTTACATCATGTCTTGTCCCACTTTGGAGTAAAAGTGGTAACAGTACAGAGCTCAGGGGATGTTACCATGACTCAGTGAACTATGTGAAGTCAATGAAGCAAATGCTAAGTTAACTTACACAATTTTGTGTTGTCAGATAATTTAACGGTTTAGCATGCATTGCGAATTTCCAAGAGGGAAATACAGCACCTGAAAAAGAAGATATTTGAGTCCTCACAGATTAACATTTGATCTCTACCTCATCTTCTTATAAGTTATGCCACGTTGGGAAAATTATCTAATCTTATAAAAACAGATACATATATCAAATCTGTTTTACAGTGTTGAGAGACACTAATTGTTATTTCATAGATGAACTAGATTATTGATTTTTCACTTGATATGTATTGTAACATAAGAAGTTATAATATATATGATATTATAACATATGACACACTGGTCATAGCAAACACTCTCTTCCAACAACACAAGAGACAAATCTACACATGGATATTGCCAAAAGGTCAATACCAAAATCAGATTGATTATGTTATTTACAGCTGGAGATGGAGAAGCTCTATAAAGTTATCAAAAATAAGACCTGGAGTTGATTGTGACTTGGATCATGAACTCTTTATTGCAGAATTCATACTTAAACTGAAAAAAGTAGGGAAAACTACTAGGACATTCTTTTTTTTTTTTTTTTCTGGTCTTTCATTTATTTGTTTTCATCCATCTTTGTTCTTTGGCCTTTGTGGGCCTCCCATCACAATGACCTCTCTTCTCACAGAGCACCGGCTCTGGGCGTGTGTGCTCCAGAGCTCCGACTCAGTTGTTGGACACATCGGTCCAGCTGCTCTGCAGCACGTGGGGACATCTTAGGCCAGGGATCAAACCGATGCCTCTTGCACTGCAAGGCAGTGTCCTTACCCACTGGACCACCAGGGAAACCCCGTCTACTATGACATTCAGATATGACCTAAATCAAATTCCTTACTATACAGGGGAAGTTATAAATAGATTCAAGGAATTAGATCTGATAGAAAGAATGTCTGAATAACTATGAATGGAGGTTCGTAACATTGTACAGGAGGAAGTGATAAAAACCGTCCCCAAGAGGCAAAAAACGTTGTCTGAGGAGGCCTCACAGATAGCTAAGAAAATAAGAGATGCAAAAGGCAAAGGAAAAAATGAAAGACATCCCTTCTGAATGCAAAGTTCCAGAGAACAGCAAGGAGAGATAAGAAAGTCTTCATAAGTGAACAATGCAAAGGTATAAAAAAATCTGATTAAAAAAGATTTGAGTCCTCACAGATTAACATTTGATCTCTACCTCATCTTCTTATAAGTTATGCCACGTTGGGAAAATTATCTAATCTTATAAAAACAGATACATATATCAAATCTGTTTTACAGTGTTGAGAGACACTAATTGTTATTTCATAGATGAACTAGATTATTGATTTTTCACTTGATATGTATTGTAACATAAGAAGTTATAATATATATGATATTATAACATATGACACACTGGTCATAGCAAACACTCTCTTCCAACAACACAAGAGACAAATCTACACATGGATATTGCCAAAAGGTCAATACCAAAATCAAATTGATTATGTTATTTACAGCTGGAGATGGAGAAGCTCTATAAAGTTATCAAAAATAAGACCTGGAGTTGATTGTGACTTGGATCATGAACTCTTTATTGCAGAATTCATACTTAAACTGAAAAAAGTAGGGAAAACTACTAGGACATTCTTTTTTTTTTTTTTTCTGGTCTTTCATTTATTTGTTTTCATCCATCTTTGTTCTTTGGCCTTTGTGGGCCTCCCATCACAATGACCTCTCTTCTCACAGAGCACCGGCTCTGGGCGTGTGTGCTCCAGAGCTCCGACTCAGTTGTTGGACACATCGGTCCAGCTGCTCTGCAGCACGTGGGGACATCTTAGGCCAGGGATCAAACCGATGCCTCTTGCACTGCAAGGCAGTGTCCTTACCCACTGGACCACCAGGGAAACCCCGTCTACTATGACATTCAGATATGACCTAAATCAAATTCCTTACTATACAGGGGAAGTTATAAATAGATTCAAGGAATTAGATCTGATAGAAAGAATGTCTGAATAACTATGAATGGAGGTTCGTAACATTGTACAGGAGGAAGTGATAAAAACCGTCCCCAAGAGGCAAAAAACGTTGTCTGAGGAGGCCTCACAGATAGCTAAGAAAATAAGAGATGCAAAAGGCAAAGGAAAAAATGAAAGACATCCCTCTGAATGCAAAGTTCCAGAGAACAGCAAGGAGAGATAAGAAAGTCTTCATAAGTGAACAATGCAAAGGTATAGAGGAAAACAACAGAATGGGAAGGACTAGAGATCTCTACAAGAAAATTAGAGATATCAAGAGAATATTTCATGCAAAGATAGGCACAATAAAGTACAGAAATGTTATGGACCTAACATAAACATAAGATATTAAGAAGAGGTGGAAAGAATACAATGAAGGACTATACAGAAAAAGATCTTAATGAGCAGGGTAACCATGATGGTGTGATCACTTGCCTAGAGCCAGACATCATAGAGTGCAAAGTCAAGTGTGCCATAGAAAGCATTACTTTTTGAACAATGCTATAGAATTCCAGCTGAACTATTTCAAATATTAAAAGATGATGCTGTTAAAGTGCTACACTCAATATGCCAGCAAATTTGGAAAGCTCAGCAGTGGCCTCAGGACTGGAAAAGTAAGCTTTCATTCCAATCCCAAAGAAAGGCGACGTCAAAGCTGTTCAGACTACCACACCATTACATGCATATCACATGCTAGCAAAGTTATGCTCAAAATCCTCCAAGCTAGTCTTCAATAGTACATGAACCGAAAACTTTCAGATGTAGAAGCTGGATTTAGAAAAGGCAGAGGAACCAGAGATCAAATAGAAAGCATTCATTGGATCACAGAAAGAGCAAGGGAGTTCCAGAAAAACATCTACTTCTGCTTCATTGACTATGCTAAATCCTTTGAATGTGTGGATCACAGAAAACTATGTAAAATTCTGAAAAACATGGGAATATCAGACAACCTTACCTGCCTTCTGTGAAATCTGTTTGCAGGATAAGAAATATCAGTTAGAACAAGACATGGAACAATGGAATGGTTCCAAATTGGGAAAGGAGTATGTCAAGCCTGTATATTATCACCCTGCTTATTTAAATTACATGCAGAGTACATCATGTGAAATTTGCTTTTGGATGAAGCATGATCTGTAATCAAGATTGCTGGGAGAAATATCAATAACCTCAGGTATGCAGATGACACCATCATTATGGCAGAAAGAGAAGAGGGAGAAAAGGGTCTCTTGATCAAGATAAAACAGGAGTGAAAGCTGATTTAAACCTCAACATTCAAAAAGAAGATCATGGCATCTGGCCCCATAGGCAATGCAAAGGTATAGAGGAAAACAACAGAATGGGAAGGACTAGAGATCTCTACAAGAAAATTAGAGATATCAAGAGAATATTTCATGCAAAGATAGGCACAATAAAGTACAGAAATGTTATGGACCTAACATAAACATAAGATATTAAGAAGAGGTGGAAAGAATACAATGAAAGACTATACAGAAAAAGATCTTAATGAGCAGGGTAACCATGATGGTGTGATCACTTGCCTAGAGCCAGACATCATAGAGTGCAAAGTCAAGTGTGCCATAGAAAGCATTATTTTTTGAACAATGCTATAGAATTCCAGCTGAACTATTTCAAATATTAAAAGATGATGCTGTTAAAGTGCTACACTCAATATGCCAGCAAATTTGGAAAGCTCAGCAGTGGCCTCAGGACTGGAAAAGTAAGCTTTCATTCCAATCCCAAAGAAAGGCGACGTCAAAGCTGTTCAGACTACCACACCATTACATGCATATCACATGCTAGCAAAGTTATGCTCAAAATCCTCCAAGCTAGTCTTCAATAGTACATGAACCGAAAACTTTCAGATGTAGAAGCTGGATTTAGAAAAGGCAGAGGAACCAGAGATCAAATAGAAAGCATTCATTGGATCACAGAAAGAGCAAGGGAGTTCCAGAAAAACATCTACTTCTGCTTCATTGACTATGCTAAATCCTTTGAATGTGTGGATCACAGAAAACTATGTAAAATTCTGAAAAACATGGGAATATCAGACAACCTTACCTGCCTCCTGTGAAATCTGTTTGCAGGATAAGAAATATCAGTTAGAACAAGACATGGAACAATGGAATGGTTCCAAATTGGGAAAGGAGTATGTCAAGCCTGTATATTATCACCCTGCTTATTTAAATTACATGCAGAGTACATCATGTGAAATTTGCTTTTGGATGAAGCATGATCTGTAATCAAGATTGCTGGGAGAAATATCAATAACCTCAGGTATGCAGATGACACCATCATTATGGCAGAAAGAGAAGAGGGAGAAAAGGGTCTCTTGATCAAGATAAAACAGGAGAGTGAAAAAGCTGATTTAAACCTCAACATTCAAAAAAAGAAGATCATGGCATCTGGCCCCATCACTCCATGCCAAATAGATGGCAAAAATGGAAACAGTAACAAACTTTATTTTCTTGGACTCCAAAAATCACCATGGATGGTGACTGCAGCTATGAAATTAAAAGACACTTGCTCCTTGGAAGAAAAGTTGTGAATACCTAGACAGCGTATTGAAAAACAGAGGCATCACTTTGCTTACACAAGTCTGTATAGTCAAAGCTATGGTTTTACCAGTAGTCATTCATGTATGTGAGAGCTGGACCAAAAAGAAGGGTGAGTGCTGAAGAATTGGTACCTTTGAACTGTGGTGTTGGAGAAGAGTCTTGAGAATCCCTTGAACTGCCAGGAGATCAAACCAGTCAATCCTAAAGGAAATCAGACCTGAATTTTCATTGGAAAGAATGATGCTGAAGCTGAAGCTGCAAGACTTTGTCCACCAGAATGTTAAGAGAGAAGTCATTGGAAAAGAGCCTGATGTTAGGAAAAATAGAAGGCAAAAGGAGAAGGGGGCAAAGGAAGAAGAGATAGTTGGATGGCATCACTGAGTCAATGAACATGAGTTTGAGTGGGCTCTGGGTGATCTGTGAAGGACAGGGAATCCTGGTGTATTGAAGTCCATGGGGTTGCAAAGATTTGGACGTGACTGAGCCACTGAACTGAACTGAATATATATAAAGCACATGTTTTAACTATCAGATACAATAACTGAAAAAATAATCTAGCAGTTTACATAAAACCTTCAGTAGGGGCAAATAAAGAAATGGAGTGTAAAAAGAGTGATTAAAATTACTGATTTGAATTTTACCATAGAAGCATATATGGCCAAAATTATTTTCATCTAAATTAGAAAAGATGTAAGTCATATTATTTATTATCGGTATCCTACCTCACTGGAAAGAAAAGAAAATCTACTTACTCTGAAAATCTGTTTTCCTTTTGTCCTCCCTGTTCCATGTGAATAAAGAGTAAATGGCATGATTTAAAAGAAATATTTTAATGAATGTGAAAACAGGAGAGTGAAAAAGCTGATTTAAACCTCAATATTCAAAAAAAGAAGATCATGGCATCTGGCCCCATCACTCCATGCCAAATAGATGGCAAAAATGGAAACAGTAACAAACTTTATTTTCTTGGACTCCAAAAATCACCATGGATGGTGACTGCAGCTATGAAATTAAAAGACACTTGCTCCTTGGAAGAAAAGTTGTGAATACCTAGACAGCGTATTGAAAAACAGAGGCATCACTTTGCTTACACAAGTCTGTATAGTCAAAGCTATGGTTTTACCAGTAGTCATTCATGTATGTGAGAGCTGGACCAAAAAGAAGGGTGAGTGCTGAAGAATTGGTACCTTTGAACTGTGGTGTTGGAGAAGAGTCTTGAGAATCCCTTGAACTGCCAGGAGATCAAACCAGTCAATCCTAAAGGAAATCAGACCTGAATTTTCATTGGAAAGAATGATGCTGAAGCTGAAGCTGCAAGACTTTGTCCACCAGAATGTTAAGAGAGAAGTCATTGGAAAAGAGCCTGATGTTAGGAAAAATAGAAGGCAAAAGGAGAAGGGGACAAAGGAAGAAGAGATAGTTGGATGGCATCACTGAGTCAATGAACATGAGTTTGAGTGGGCTCTGGGTGATCTGTGAAGGACAGGGAATCCTGGTGTATTGAAGTCCATGGGGTTGCAAAGATTTGGACGTGACTGAGCCACTGAACTGAACTGAATATATATAAAGCACATGTTTTAACTATCAGATACAATAACTGAAAAAATAATCTAGCAGTTTACATAAAACCTTCAGTAGGGGCAAATAAAGAAATGGAGTGTAAAAAGAGTGATTAAAATTACTGATTTGAATTTTACCATAGAAGCATATATGGCCAAAATTATTTTCATCTAAATTAGAAAAGATGTAAGTCATATTATTTATTATGCGGTATCCTACCTCACTGGAAAGAAAAGAAAATCTACTTACTCTGAAAATCTGTTTTCCTTTTTGTCCTCCCTGTTCCATGTGAATAAAGAGTAAATGGCATGATTTAAAAGAAATATTTTAATGAATGTGAAAACCTAGCCCTTTATTAGGACTAAATCCTTGTGAACTCTGGGATGAACAACTGGTTCTTCTTTCTGACAGGGAATCATGCTTTCCCACTCTCTCTCTCAAAGCTTTCCCTTTGCTCTGAGCAATGATTCTGTTATTCACTGCTGGAACATTTATGACACAAACACCATAGAAGCACTTCCTATTCAGGAGTTGAATGTTCAGGCTTTGAAGGCTCAAGAGTTCAGGGGATGTTCATGGAAAGGTATTTGATGGGACACAGGTTTGGCCCCTAGTGTGACAGAACTGTTTAGATACTAATTTTTGTACTGAAACTTCAACACTTTAAACAGTTGAGAAAGACTGGGGCCTGCGTTTTATTTTATGAAATAACAGGAATAATTGCCATGACAAAAGCATAATGACTAAGAAAACAACTGGAAGCTATTCTGAAGAAACAATTTTCATCTCTCCATAAACTAATCCTAGAAGGATTAGAGGTGAATTCTTTAAGACCACAGATGTTTCTCACTCTTATTAGCACTTTGTAATTTAACTATCCTGCTTGGAACTACACAGAGATGATTTGCAATATGGATAATGTATATCTTTAGTGTTCAATAATAACATTTATTATCAGACAGCATGTAATGTTATTTGTGCTTTATATTTTAAAGTGGCATAGAAAGTACTGAGCAAACGAATTCATCAGAAGTGCTGACAAGATTTTTAATTCCTTCTGGTTCCTTTGGTATTTTTCTTAAACAGAATATGTAAGCAATGTAACCCATACGTAAAACACATCTCAGTTTATGTTTATTCTGCTTTTTATTGCACATTTGAAAATTAATAATTCAATGTTCTAATATTAGCTGTCATCTTAGCTGTGATAAAATTAATAATTCATCAAAATGATATCAAACAAATGGTGCCTTTTTTTGTTCTAGATGTGAAAGAGTCCTCTCAGCTTTGAGAAACTACAACTGGTAAATTTATTTCTTTTATTTTAGGTCAAGTAATATTTAAACATTTAAGCTATAATTTTAATGTTTTCATTTTAAATATAGAAACCTGCATTTATCACAAGTGATGCTAAAAAACCAACCTTCCTCTTGTTATAGTTGGTTGCTCCTGTCCTTCCTTATTTCTTGGCAGATAAGCACTCTGTAGGAAAAAACCACAGTAAGAATCTTGTTTTGGAAAAGTTGAATATAAATTATTTCTTCTTGGATTCTTCTAGTCAATGTTGTGCTCTGCTTTTTATAGGCTAGAATTTACTATAGTGAGTGATATGTGCAATAGTCAAAGACTTTGAATTTTTTTCCTGAGAATACATACTTTCTAAGAAGGGTATTTTAGTGAATCTATTGGAATGCATTTTGAGTTAAATAATGTGATCTTAAAATATTTTCAGTTGGACATTTATTTTTAAATACTTGCTTTCAAGAGAGTATCTTTCCTTATCTTTATGGACGGGAACTTAGTTTCTTTCTAGTTATCATTTTGGGGATCTTACCATTGAGGGTGATATTTTTGTGGCAGAAGGAGTCACCAGGAGACATTTGTTGTGTATAGTAAAAGCATCAAAATCTGTATGAAGGCAAGAGTTTATCTTTTCTCAGCCTGACTTCATGGACCATAGTTATAAAACAGAGGATGTGTAGATGAACAACATGTGTTTAAAGCCTCATTATAAAATTTTATATCATAAATCTTATAAATCTTACTGAACCCTGAACCATGAATCTTATGTATTGGGTATTGTTTGGAGTAAAATTGTCTCTGGAAAACATGAACTCAGCATGAAGGAGCAGGTTTCACCCTTTTTGGACTAATTGTTTCCACTCCAACTTCTGCAATATAAAAATGTACATTGGTACTATCTAGTGTACTGACTAGAATGTGGAATCTCAGTCCAGCTTTAGGAATTCTGTGTTAGGTTAGAGCCCAGAATTCACATTTGTTAAATAAGACCTAGATAATACCATTACAAGTGGTCCATTCAGGGTGATCATCTTCCTTGACTGAACTAGATTGTCCCAGCATTGTTCTTAACACAAGTAGTAAACATATTATTAAGTGCCCCTTTAACTTTTGAAAATGTCTAGGTTTGAATGATAAACACATAATCCCCACCTCTGAGTGAAGCATAGCTCCCATGTTTCAAAGGAGAATTTCAATGTTGTGGATTAGAACTGTCTGTCAAGTTAACAATCAACTGCTATACCTTGAAACAGTTGTCTTCTTCCCTCTCTATCTGCTGACACTTATTCATGTCTTCTTTGACGCTTTCTTCAAAAAATGCACTTAAACCCCATTAGTGTGCTTGGATTCTTTAGATAAGCACGTACTTCAAAGTTACTAGCATTTACACTAAAATATAAAGTTTTTCGCTTAGCCTATAAATCTATAAGAATTTGTTTACATACTTGAAAGTAAATCAGCTATGCACAAAAGACCCTGATAAATATACCAACAAGAACAAAATAAGAGGACATGTTAAAAATAGAAGAATTTACAGTCTTCTCTCTTTTCATCCTACTTTTCACAAATTAAGTAGCTGTCTTCACAGCAAACAGAAGTTCTAAAAGTTTTCCCTTCTCATTTGGTAGAGTTTTTTCATATATAATAATGCATTTATCACAATTTTATATAGCTAAGGACACTTCAACAAAGATTGAGTCACTGATACATAGGATCTAACATTTCCTTCCATGAAAGTGTTAGTTGCTCAATTGTGTCTGAGCAGTCACATGGACTGTAGCCAACCAGCCTCCTCTTGTATATGGAATCTCCAAGCAAGACTACTGGAGTGTGTACCCATTTCCTTCTCCAGGGGATCTTCCTGACCCAGAGGTCAAACCCAGGTCTTCTGTATAGCAGGAAAATTCTTTACCATCTGAACTACTATTGAAGCCCATTCCTTCCATAGATGACAAGAAAAGAAAGCATATCCCATTCTCTTCAGAAATATATAATCTAGTCTAGCAAGCAAACAGATAATATTTCTTTAAACTGTGATGAATGTTATATTCAAAAATGGCAAAAAATCATCTGATTTACTCTAAGGGAAATCTAGGCATCTAGAATGAAACATTTTTCACATTTGTTAAATAAGACCTAGCATTGTTCTTAACACCAAGTTATTTTTAAACATATTATTAAGTGCCCCTTTAACTTTTGAAAATGTCTAGGTTTGAATGATAAACACATAATCCCCACCTCTGAGTGAAGCATAGCTCCCATGTTTCAAAGGAGAATTTCAATGTTGTGGATTAGAACTGTCTGTCAAGTTAACAATCAACTGCTATACCTTGAAACAGTTGTCTTCTTCCCTCTCTATCTGCTGACACTTATTCATGTCTTCTTTGACGCTTTCTTCAAAAAATGCACTTAAACCCCATTAGTGTGCTTGGATTCTTTAGATAAGCACGTACTTCAAAGTTACTAGCATTTACACTAAAATATAAAGTTTTTCGCTTAGCCTATAAATCTATAAGAATTTGTTTACAAACTTGAAAGTAAATCAGCTATGCACAAAAGACCCTGATAAATATACCAACAAGAACAAAATAAGAGGACATGTTAAAAATAGAAGAATTTACAGTCTTCTCTCTTTTCATCCTACTTTTCACAAATTAAGTAGCTGTCTTCACAGCAAACAGAAGTTCTAAAAGTTTTCCCTTCTCATTTGGTAGAGTTTTTTCATATATAATAATGCATTTATCACAATTTTATATAGCTAAGGACACTTCAACAAAGATTGAGTCACTGATACATAGGATCTAACATTTCCTTCCATGAAAGTGTTAGTTGCTCAATTGTGTCTGAGCAGTCACATGGACTGTAGCCAACCAGCCTCCTCTTGTATATGGAATCTCCAAGCAAGACTACTGGAGTGTGTACCCATTTCCTTCTCCAGGGGATCTTCCTGACCCAGAGGTCAAACCCAGGTCTTCTGTATAGCAGGAAAATTCTTTACCATCTGAACTACTATTGAAGCCCATTCCTTCCATAGATGACAAGAAAAGAAAGCATATCCCATTCTCTTCAGAAATATATAATCTAGTCTAGCAAGCAAACAGATAATATTTCTTTAAACTGTGATGAATGTTATATTCATATGCAAAATCCAATGGGAACACAAAAGAGTTAAACTCATCTGATTTTTACTCTAAGAAATGTAGAAGTATCTTTTTTTTTCATAGGCATCTAGGTAATGAAACATTTTTTCAGTGAATACACTAACAACCAATTCTAGTTGAAGACAGTACCTATGTATTACAGAAATGACAATTTTTTATTTTATTGAAGTTTAGTTTGACCAATAACATTTGTTGAAGAAGGGCCCACTATGTGCAAAGTATTTTCCTTGGCACTGAAGATGATATAATGATTACATAAACATACTCTACTTTCCAAAAAGCTGAAAGAAGTATGATTGAAGAAAAAATCTTAGTTATTAAGATAAAAAGAATATGGAGATGCCTTAAAAAACTAAAAATAGAAGCACCCTATGACCCAGCAATCCCACTATTAGGCCTATATCCTGATGAAATCAAAACTGAAAGAGGCACCTGTACCCCAATGTTCATTGCAGCTCTCTATACAATAGCCAGAACATGGAAGCAACCTAGATGTCCATCGACAAATGAATGGATCCAGAAGCTCTGGTACATATATACAATGGAATACTACTCAGCTGTTAAAAGAAATGCAGAAGACTCAGTCCTAATGAGGTGGCTGGCTCTAGAACCTATCATAAAAAGTGAAGTAAGTCAAAAAGAGAAAGACAAGTATAGTATACTAACTCATATATATGGGATCTAGTAAGATGGTCATGATAACACACACTGTGAACTCATGAAAACAGAGAATAGACATAAAGACATTGTGGAGACCGAACAATGGGAGGGAGTAACATGGGAACCTATACTGTCATGTGTAGAAAAGATAGCTATTGTCATTGTGGGGTAGGAGAAAACCGAACAATGGGAGGGAGTAACATGGACTGTAGCCAACCAGCCTCTCATATGCCAAGCAAGACTACTGATGCCCATTTTTTTGGGAAACCCAGTCATAGAAAAAAGACGTTCCTTCCATAGATGACAAGAAAAGAAAGCATATCCCATTCTCTTCAGAAATATATAATCTAGTCTAGCAAGCAAACAGATAATATTTCTTTAAACTGTGATGAATGTTATATTCATATGCAAAATCCAATGGGAACACAAAAGAGTTAAACTCATCTGATTTTTACTCTAAGAAATGTAGAAGTATCTTTTTTTTTCATAGGCATCTAGGTAATGAAACATTTTTTCAGTGAATACACTAACAACCAATTCTAGTTGAAGACAGTACCTATGTATTACAGAAATGACAATTTTTTATTTTATTGAAGTTTAGTTTGACCAATAACATTTGTTGAAGAAGGGCCCACTATGTGCAAAGTATTTTCCTTGGCACTGAAGATGATATAATGATTACATAAACATACTCTACTTTCCAAAAAGCTGAAAGAAGTATGATTGAAGAAAAAATCTTAGTTATTAAGATAAAAAGAATATGGAGATGCCTTAAAAAACTAAAAATAGAAGCACCCTATGACCCAGCAATCCCACTATTAGGCCTATATCCTGATGAAATCAAAACTGAAAGAGGCACCTGTACCCCAATGTTCATTGCAGCTCTCTATACAATAGCCAGAACATGGAAGCAACCTAGATGTCCATCGACAAATGAATGGATCCAGAAGCTCTGGTACATATATACAATGGAATACTACTCAGCTGTTAAAAGAAATGCAGAAGACTCAGTCCTAATGAGGTGGCTGGCTCTAGAACCTATCATAAAAAGTGAAGTAAGTCAAAAAGAGAAAGACAAGTATAGTATACTAACTCATATATATGGGATCTAGTAAGATGGTCATGATAACACACACTGTGAACTCATGAAAAAACAGAGAATAGACATAAAGACATTGTGGAGACCGAACAATGGGAGGGAGTAACATGGGAACCTATACTGTCATGTGTAGAAAAGATAGCTATTGTCATTGTGCTAGGGGAATAGGAGTACCTACAACCACTTGGAGCAATGGTCTGGAGGGATGGAGGGGGGGACCCTGGCTGGGGGGAGGGTCAAGGGATATGCATCTGATTGATCTGGGAACATACATGTACAAAAATAAATAAATAAATAAATTAATTAATTTAAAAAAAAAAAGAATTGAAACAAATTTTCTATTGAGTGGGGAAAATGTGACAATCTGTAGTAATGAAAGTCATATTCCAACTTACAAGTTGTAAGATTTTGTAGATTTATTTGCAAGTACTTTTTCATGACAACTTTCTAATCAAAATATTCATTTCATTAAGTGTTCTGACAAAGATAATGACTGATTCTGCTCTTCTCAGTTCTCTCATGTTTTCTTTGTTCAGTTTATTTAGAACCTCAGTCATCTCCCCTGATGTGACCTTACTTCATATCTCTGAGCCTCATGCACATGTTTTGCAATTTAGCAATCCCTAATTAACTACATAATGCTTTCTAAATATATTTTTCAGTGTCTAGTATGCTCTGTCATGCCACATTTGATGAAGAAAAATTATGGAAAGCACAGATCATATGTCTTGTGAATTTTTCATTTATGTTCTCCTACAAATATATGGTCTTAAATGAACATCAGAACAACTTTCTATTATCTGGAGTTTATATGAGGGATTGAGAAGTCTCAAGAATCTAAAATAAGGAATTATGGGGGAATACTAGATATGTTCACTAATTAAACAGTAGTGAGGATGTTACAAAACTTGGGGAAAACAGGCAGAAGTTCCTTTATCATAAATTGTAGCAATATTTTTTGTCTCCTAAAGTACATGACAACTACAGAAATTAGACCAAATGGGATCAGATTAAAGCTGGCAGACCAATATCATAGATGCAAAAGTCTTCAACAAAACACTAGCAAACCAAATCCAACAATGTATGAAAAGGATCAAGCACTATGATCAAGTGAGATCTATCCAAGGGATGCAGGGATTCTGCAAAACCCACAAATTAGTGTGATATGCCACTTTAACAAAATGAGAATAAAATTCATATGATCATCTCAATAAATGCAGAAACAACTTTTGAAAAAATGCAGCACTCATTTTGATGACAGATTTCCAGAAAGTGGAGGTAGAGTAAACGTACCTCAATATAATAAAAGCCATATATGATAGACCTATGGCTAACACCATCCTCAATGATGAAAAGTTGAAAGTATTCCTCTGAGGTCAAGAACAAGATAAGGATTTCCACTCTTGACACTTTTATTAAAGATAGTTTTATAAATTCTAGCCATGGTAATCAAAAGAAAAAGAAAAAAAAAAGAAATCCAAGTTGGAAAATAAGCAAAACTGTCAGTTTAGACATGATATGGTACTATACATAGAAATATAAGATGCTACTAGAAAACACTAGAGTTCACCAGTGAATTCAGTAAAGTTGCACAACACAAAATTAATACACAGAAATCACTTATATATATACACTCTAACAACAAATGATGAAAAAGAATTAAGGAAACAATCTCATTTATCACCACATCAAAAAAGCATAAAATAACTAGGAATAAATCTACCTAAGGAGACAAAATGGGGCTTCCCAAGTAGTTTAGTGGGTAAAAAAATCTGCCTCCTATGTAGGAGGTACAGGAGACACATGTTTGATCCTTGGGTCAGGAAGATCCCTGGAGAAGGGTTGGCAACCCACTCCAGTATTCTTGCCTGGAAAATCCCATGCACAGAGAGATGTGGAGTTTACATGGAAACACAAGAGACACCAAATAGCAAAATCAGTCCTGAGAAAGTAAAACTGAACAGGAGGAATCAGCCTTTCTGAATTCGTACTACACTTCAAAGATACGGCAATCATAAAAGTATGATACTTGCACAAAAACAAATACAGATTAAAGGAACAGGACAGAATCCCCCCAAACAGACTCATGTCTCTGGTTAATTAATCTACAACAAAGGTTGCAAGAATATATGATAGAGAAAAGACAGGCTCTTCAGTGTGTGGTGCTGGGAAAACTGAACAGTGACACTTAAGAAAATAGAACATTCTCTAACAAAATGTGTACAAATAAACTCAAAGTGGATCAAAGAATTACATTCAAGGTTGGATACTATAAGACTCTCTTAGAGGAAAACACAAGAAGAACACTGACATAAATTGAAGCAGCATCTTTTTTAGATCCACCTCAGAGAATAACCAAAATAAAAACAAAAACAAATGGGATGTAATTAAATCTAAAGCTTCTGTACAGTAAAGGAAATCACAAACAAAATTAAAAGAAAACCAACAGAATGGGAGTAAATATCTGCAAATAAAGTGGCCGACAAGGGATTAATCTCCAAAATAAACAATTCATGTAACTGAATATCCCCAAAAGAAAGTAACCCAGTCAAAGAATGGGAAGAAGAGTTAGACATTTCTCCGTAGAATACATCAAGATGGCCAAGACACACATAGAAAAGATGCTCAACATCACTAATTGAGGCAGAAATGCAAATCAAAACTACAATGAGGTGTCACCTCACACTAGTCGGAATGGCCTTCACCAAAAAGTCTACCAATAATAAGTGCTGGAGAGGGTATAAAGAAAATGCAATACTTGTACACTGTTGGTAGGAATGTAAATTGGTACAGCTACTATAGACAATGGTAGGAAGCTTGCTTAAATTAAAATCAGAACTACATCTATAATCCAGCAATCTCACTTCTAGTCATATATCTAGAGAAAACCATAATCTGAAAAGACACACACACCCTAGTCTTCATTGTATGACTATTTACAACAGCCGAGATATGGAAGCAACTTAGATGTGTATCAATAGAAGAATGCATAAAGATGCGATATATTAATATATGTGTGTGCCTGTGTTCAGTTTTTCAGTCCTATGTAACTCTTTGCAAATCCATGGACTGTAGCCCTCCAGGTTTCTTTGTTCATAGGATTTTCCAGGGAAAAATACTGGAACAAGTTGCCATTTCCTCCTCCAAGGTATCTTTCTGACCCAGGGACCAAACTCACATCTTTCTTGTCTTCTGCATTGTCAGGTGGATTCTTTAGAAATGCATTACCTGGGATTTCCCCTGGTGGTCCAGTAGATAAGGACACCACCATGCAATGCAAGGGGCGCCAGTTCAATCCCTGGCCTGGGAAGATCCCACATGCCGCGGAGCGGCTGGACTGCTGTGTCCAATTGCCGAGCCGGAGCTCTGGAGCGCATGCGCCCAGAGCCGACGCTCTGTAGCGACAGATGCCACTGTGATGGGAGGCCCACAGGAGCCAAAGAACAAAGACGGATGAAAATAGAGAAATGAAAGACCAATAGAAGTGGCCCGCCTGCTCCCCTCCCTCCCCAACCCGACCCCCGCCCAAAATAAATAAATAAATAAATCTTAAAAAAAAAAAAAAAGAAATGCATTACCTGGAATACCTTGTGATTACACACACACACACACACACACACACACACACACACACACAGAGAGGAATATTACTCAGTCATAAAAATGAAATAATCCCATTTGCAGCAATATGGATCGTCCAAGACATTATCATACTAAGCGAAGTCAGACAGAAAGACAAACATAATGGAATCTACATGTGGAATCTACTTTTAAAAATATACAAATGAACTTATTTACAAAACAGAAACAGACTTACAAATATTGAAAACAACCGTACAGTTGTCAAAGGGGAAATGTGGCAGGGAAGGAATAAATCAAGAGCTTAGAATGTAAGTAAAGTCTACCAATAATAAGTGCTGGAGAGGGTATAAAGAAAATGCAATACTTGTACACTGTTGGTAGGAATGTAAATTGGTACAGCTACTATAGACAATGGTAGGAAGCTTGCTTAAATTAAAATCAGAACTACATCTATAATCCAGCAATCTCACTTCTAGTCATATATCTAGAGAAAACCATAATCTGAAAAGACACACACACCCTAGTCTTCATTGTATGACTATTTACAACAGCCGAGATATGGAAGCAACTTAGATGTGTATCAATAGAAGAATGCATAAAGATGCGATATATTAATATATGTGTGTGCCTGTGTTCAGTTTTTCAGTCCTATGTAACTCTTTGCAAATCCATGGACTGTAGCCCTCCAAGTTTCTTTGTTCATAGGATTTTCCAGGGAAAAATACTGGAACAAGTTGCCATTTCCTCCTCCAAGGTATCTTTCTGACCCAGGGACCAAACTCACATCTTTCTTGTCTTCTGCATTGTCAGGTGGATTCTTTAGAAATGCATTACCTGGGACTTCCCCTGGTGGTCCAGTAGATAAGGACACCACCATGCAATGCAAGGGGCGCCAGTTCAATCCCTGGCCTGGGAAGATCCCACATGCCGCGGAGCGGCTGGACTGCTGTGTCCAATTGCCGAGCCGGAGCTCTGGAGCGCATGCGCCCAGAGCCGACGCTCTGTAGCGACAGATGCCACTGTGATGGGAGGCCCACAGGAGCCAAAGAACAAAGACGGATGAAAATAGAGAAATGAAAGACCAATAGAAGTGGCCCGCCTGCTCCCCTCCCTCCCCAACCCGACCCCCGCCCAAAATAAATAAATAAATAAATCTTAAAAAAAAAAAAAAAGAAATGCATTACCTGGAATACCTTGTGATTACACACACACACACACACACACACACACACACACACACACACAGAGGAATATTACTCAGTCATAAAAATGAAATAATCCCATTTGCAGCAATATGGATCGTCCAAGACATTATCATACTAAGCGAAGTCAGACAGAAAGACAAACATAATGGAATCTACATGTGGAATCTACTTTTAAAAATATACAAATGAACTTATTTACAAAACAGAAACAGACTTACAAATATTGAAAACAACCGTACAGTTGTCAAAGGGGAAATGTGGCAGGGAAGGAATAAATCAAGAGCTTAGAATGAACACACACACACACTACTATATGTAAGATAGATGACCAATAAGGACTTGCTGTAGAGAACAGAGAACTCTACTCAGTATGCTGTGATAACCTATATAAGAAAACAAATGTGCATGTATAACTGAATCACTTTGCTGTATACCTGAAATTAACATTTTGAATCAACTATACTTCAATAAAATTAAACTATTAAAATAATTAAAAATAGTAAAAGCTTTTTACAGCAAAAGAAACCACCAAGAAAATGAAGAAATAGCATACAATATGGGAGAAAATATTTCCAAATGTTGCAACAAAGTGTTAATATCCAACATATGTAAACAGCTTATATAATTCAACATCAAAAAAAATAAACAACTCAATTGAAAATAGAATTCAATAGACATATTTTACAAAGTTGAAATGAAGATAAAAAGATATTCATGCTTTCAGGCACATGAAACAACACTCCACATCATTAATCAACAGGGAAATGCAAATGAAAACCACAGTGAGATGTCAACTCACACCTGTCAGATGACTCTCATCAAAAAGAACACAAATAACAAATGTTGACAACTACTTGAGAAAAGAGAATCCTTGTACACTCTTCATGGTAATGTAAATCAGTGCAGCCATTGTGGAAAAAAACATTATGGAATTTTCTCAGAGAACTAAACATAGAATTGCCATGTGTACATGCAAAGTCATTTCAGTTATGTCCGACTCTTTGTAGTCCACCAACCTCCTTTGTCCATGGAATTCTCCAACAAGAAAACTGGAGTGGGTTGCCACTTCCTTCTCTGGGGAATCTTTCTGACCCAGAGATTGAAGCTGAGCCTTCTGTTGCAGCCATATTTTTTACTGTTTGAGCCACCAGGACTTTGAGTATCATAGAAATTCCACTCCTAGGGATTTATTTGAAAAAAAACAAAATCATGAATTTAAAAATATGTATGCATCACAATGTTTACAGCAGCATTACATATAATTGCCAAGATACAGAAACAATCTAAGTGTCCATCAACAGCTGCATGAATAAAGATGTGAGATACACACACACACACACACACACTCACACACAGAGTGGAATACTATTCAATCATAAAAGAACTGAATTTTACCATTTACAGCAACATGGATAGATTTGGGTGGCAATGAGCTAAGGGAAATTAGTCAGAAAGAGAAAAAACTGTATGGCATCATTCGTATGTGGAATGTAAAAAAAAAATTCAACTACTGAATGTAACAAAAAAGAAGGAGATGCACAGATATGAGAACAAACTAGTAGTTACTAGTGACAAGGGTGGGAAGTGGGAGATACAAACTTTTGGGTGCAAGAAAGGCTCAATGTATTGTACAACACAGGGAATATAGCAAAAGTTTTCTAATAACTATAAACAGAAAGTTATTTTTTAAATGTGCATTTAAAATTGTATGACAGTAAAAATTTTAAAAATACAAATTTTGTGCTACAGTATGCAAGTGCTAAAGTCTGAATGTTTATGTTCCTGCAAATAGATATGTTGAAATCTTAATGCCCAAATAAATACTAGTCAATTAAAAGCTTTGGGAGGGGATTAAGTCATGATATTGATATCCTTATAAAAGAGGCAACAAAGAGATCCCTAGCCTACTTCTACCCTGTGAGGACACAATGACGTCTACAGTCTGGAGGAGGGCCCACGTTCAACTATGCTGGCACCCTGACCTCAGACTTGTAGCCTATAGAACCATGAAAAATCACAAGGCCGCCCGCAGAGGAGAAAGCGGCGGGATTGCCCATGGCCAAGCCATGGGAAGATCAGAGAAGAGTAAGCCAGCTTCAGGCTAACCCAGCCCCACGGCGGATGGAGGAATTTTCTCAGATAACTAAACATAGAATTGCCATGTGTACATGCAAAGTCATTTCAGTTATGTCCGACTCTTTGTAGTCCACCAACCTCCTTTGTCCATGGAATTCTCCAACAAGAAAACTGGAGTGGGTTGCCACTTCCTTCTCTGGGGAATCTTTCTGACCCAGAGATTGAAGCTGAGCCTTCTGTTGCAGCCATATTTTTTACTGTTTGAGCCACCAGGACTTTGAGTATCATAGAAATTCCACTCCTAGGGATTTATTTGAAAAAAAACAAAATCATGAATTTAAAAATATGTATGCATCACAATGTTTACAGCAGCATTACATATAATTGCCAAGATACAGAAACAATCTAAGTGTCCATCAACAGCTGCATGAATAAAGATGTGAGATACACACACACACACACACACTCACACACAGAGTGGAATACTATTCAATCATAAAAGAACTGAATTTTACCATTTACAGCAACATGGATAGATTTGGGTGGCAATGAGCTAAGGGAAATTAGTCAGAAAGAGAAAAAACTGTATGGCATCATTCGTATGTGGAATGTAAAAAAAAAATTCAACTACTGAATGTAACAAAAAAGAAGGAGATGCACAGATATGAGAACAAACTAGTAGTTACTAGTGACAAGGGTGGGAAGTGGGAGATACAAACTTTTGGGTGCAAGAAAGGCTCAATGTATTGTACAACACAGGGAATATAGCAAAAGTTTTCTAATAACTATAAACAGAAAGTTATTTTTTAAATGTGCATTTAAAATTGTATGACAGTAAAAATTTTAAAAATACAAATTTTGTGCTACAGTATGCAAGTGCTAAAGTCTGAATGTTTATGTTCCTGCAAATAGATATGTTGAAATCTTAATGCCCAAATAAATACTAGTCAATTAAAAGCTTTGGGAGGGGATTAAGTCATGATATTGATATCCTTATAAAAGAGGCAACAAAGAGATCCCTAGCCTACTTCTACCCTGTGAGGACACAATGACGTCTACAGTCTGGAGGAGGGCCCACGTTCAACTATGCTGGCACCCTGACCTCAGACTTGTAGCCTATAGAACCATGAAAAATCACAAGGCCGCCCGCAGAGGAGAAACGGCGGCGGGATTGCCCATGGCCAAGCCATGGGAAGATCAGAGAAGAGTAAGCCAGCTTCAGGCTAACCCAGCCCCACGGCGGATGGAGGAGACAGTCAGACGAGACAGGGGTTCCGTCAAAGCAGTTCTGTTTTATTAGTGCAGACTCACAGCTTTTATAGGCAAGTGAAGGGGGTTTTGCACGGGACTTCTTATAGATTACACCAATCAAGCTAAAGGTCAAGCAATTATCCACAAGCGTGGAAACCAGGGGAACCAATCAGAAATTTTGACAATCACTTAACAATTTAGATCACACCCTTGTCTCTTCCTGTAGGCGCCATCTTAGCTCAAAACCGCAAACATGTGCTTAAACTTCCTTATGCTTGCAACGATTTAGATCACGCCCTTGTGTCTTCCTGTAGGCGCTATCTTAGCTCCAAAGTGAAACAATGTGCTTAAGCTTCCTTTCATGCCCACATCCCTTCCTGTAGACGCCATCTTAGCTCCAAACTGAAACAATGTGCTTAAGCTTCCTTATGCTTGCAATGGTCCTCTTTCAATTCAGAGCCCCACAAAAAATAAGTTTCTGTTCTTTATGAGCTACCTAGTCTAAAATATTTTGTTCTAGCAGCCTGAATGAACTAAGGCAGACTGGTACCTTGGAGCATACAAAAGGTATACAGATAAAGAAGATCCAAGTAAATCAAACAATTAAAGTTCATTTCAGGAACCACATTTCAAGTGATGTTGGGTCAAAAGTTGAACAAAGTTCCTCTTCAGCGAACACTCTCTCATTTGTTTCTTTCTGAGGTAAGAGCTAAAATGAGGAAGCAACTTTGACAGTATATGATTGAAAAACATGTGTCTTATGGAGACAGGAACATTGCTAAGGTATATAATATGGCTTATGTTCTCAGGACTACTATGCAGAAATATTTTCTTCTGTAGACTCTGTCAGCATGATAAAATCCCATATTAGAGGACACAATGACGTCTACAGTCTGGAGGAGGGCCCACGTTCAACTATGCTGGCACCCTGACCTCAGACTTGTAGCCTATAGAACCATGAAAAATCACAAGGCCGCCCGCAGAGGAGAAACGGCGGCGGGATTGCCCATGGCCAAGCCATGGGAAGATCAGAGAAGAGTAAGCCAGCTTCAGGCTAACCCAGCCCCACGGCGGATGGAGGAGACAGTCAGACGAGACAGGGGTTCCGTCAAAGCAGTTCTGTTTTATTAGTGCAGACTCACAGCTTTTATAGGCAAGTGAAGGGGGTTTTGCACGGGACTTCTTATAGATTACACCAATCAAGCTAAAGGTCAAGCAATTATCCACAAGCGTGGAAACCAGGGGAACCAATCAGAAATTTTGACAATCACTTAACAATTTAGATCACACCCTTGTCTCTTCCTGTAGGCGCCATCTTAGCTCAAAACCGCAAACATGTGCTTAAACTTCCTTATGCTTGCAACGATTTAGATCACGCCCTTGTGTCTTCCTGTAGGCGCTATCTTAGCTCCAAAGTGAAACAATGTGCTTAAGCTTCCTTTCATGCCCACATCCCTTCCTGTAGACGCCATCTTAGCTCCAAACTGAAACAATGTGCTTAAGCTTCCTTATGCTTGCAATGGTCCTCTTTCAATTCAGAGCCCCACAAAAAATAAGTTTCTGTTCTTTATGAGCTACCTAGTCTAAAATATTTTGTTCTAGCAGCCTGAATGAACTAAGGCAGACTGGTACCTTGGAGCATACAAAAGGTATACAGATAAAGAAGATCCAAGTAAATCAAACAATTAAAGTTCATTTCAGGAACCACATTTCAAGTGATGTTGGGTCAAAAGTTGAACAAAGTTCCTCTTCAGCGAACACTCTCTCATTTGTTTCTTTCTGAGGTAAGAGCTAAAATGAGGAAGCAACTTTGACAGTATATGATTGAAAAACATGTGTCTTATGGAGACAGGAACATTGCTAAGGTATATAATATGGCTTATGTTCTCAGGACTACTATGCAGAAATATTTTCTTCTGTAGACTCTGTCAGCATGATAAAATCCCATATTATTTAAAACTGACAAGTAAAATTTGCTTAGAAAATTTCAAAACCAAACTTTCTGATCAAATTTTTTCTCTTCCTATCAACCACAGACATTTATTGAGTTTCATTTTAGTTAATATCAAACTCTATTGATTCACAAGATAAATATTGACCTGACCTTGCCTTCACCTCAGTTTATATTTACTTCTTAAGTCCATAAATATAGAAACTGATCTGACAGCAGTCAATATTAGTTTAAAATTTTTAAAATAGCAGCTTTGCTGTAAGGTAATAATTCAGTATTTTATAGATTCAATCTCAAAGAAATAAAAAGGCAATGTAACTTAAGAGTTTGCTACATAGAACTATTTCTGTATCATCTGGTTTTAAATAAGAGGATCTTGCTCATATCAAAGAACATCTTTAGTATATCTCCTAATCTCTGACCCACAGTATTTCAAATACTTTATCCCACTTGCTAGTGGCAATTGAATAACAGTGTATTTGCTTTGCTTCTAATTATAATTAAGCTATAGAATTATTTTTTAAATGATTGATGTTTCTGTAGGGTCCAGTTCCCTCTGGAATTAATTTTACCTAGAGGTATAATATACTCAACAGCCATACTGGACTTTGGAAGTTAAAGGCAATAACATATTTGTTGCCTCATTAGTCAGCTTTTGTTTTTCTAAACAATTCTTTAAAAAAATTTTTTTTTGACTGTTCTGGGTTTTCACTGCTGCCACAGGCTCTTCTCTAGTTGCAGGGAGTAGGGGCTACTCTCTAGCTAAGATGGGCTAGCTTTGCACTGTGGTGACTTCTCTTGTTGTGGAACTCGGGCTCTAGGGCATATGGACTCAATAGTTGTAGATCTGAGGCTCTAGAGCACAGGCTCAATAGTTGTGGCTCATGGGCTTAATTCCTCTGCAGCTTGTGGGATCATCCTGGATCAGGAATCGAACCCATGTCTCCTGCATTGGCAGGCCAGCTCTTCACCACTGAGCTACCAGGTAAGCCCCTAGTCAGCTTATTTTTATCTTTTCAAAGTTTATGAGATATAAACACAAGGTCAAGATTTGCATATAATTATACTATAGATAAATGAGGTAAGCTCAGGGTCCTTGTCCTAACCAAAGCAATGCAGTCTACAATTTATTATATTTTTAAAGGACACAACACTCATCTTTTTTTTTTTTTTTTTGCCACTTCTACTAGTCTTTCATTTATTTCCTTCTTTGTTCTTTAGGCCTGTGTGGGCCTCTCATTGCAGTGGCCTCTCTCACTGCAGAGCACTGGCTCCCCGGCGCATGAGCTCCAGAGCTCTGTCTTGGTAGTTGGACACATCGGTCCAGCCACTCCGAGGCATGTGGATCTTCCCAGGTCAGGGATAGAACCGGCACCCCTTGCACTGCAAGGTGGTGTCTTTACCCACTGGGCTACCAGGAAAGCCCCAACACTCATCTTTTGCTTTACTATGTTCCCATGTTTTGGCTTATGGATGACATGCTCATAGAATTCCATAATTAAATCACCTAAAATGTATTTTTTTAAATCGTTAATTTTCCACCTAAATAACAGATAAGGAAATTTCCTTTTGTAAATAATGTATACTCAATTATGTTCTAAAGAAACAGGTTGTACTATTAAAATTTATTTCGTCAGGGAACTATTTAGGAATTGAGTCTAGATATCATGGAGATAGATCAGGTCAAAACAAAATATATTATACAATTTATTCCATCAGTTAAATGCATCCTATTGTAGGATATTTCAAAGTGAAATATGGGGTAGATGTTATTATTTCATCCTTAGGGAATAACTATCTAAATAGTGCACAATCATGCTAATTAGCCAAACCCCACTTGCCAATGCAAGAGATGTAAGAGATGTGGGTTCAATCCCTGAGTCAGGAAGATTCCTTAGAGGAAGAAACAGCAACTGACTTCAGTATTCTTACCTGGAGAATCCCCTGGACAGAAAAGTCTGGCAGGTTATGGTTCATAAGTTTGAAGAAAAGTTGGGCACAACTGAAGCTATTTAGCATGCATGCATGCATGCAAAGATAACAACTACTTCAAGAATATTGCCACCTACTTGCAGTCACATTAGAAAAGCTTATGAGAAAACCTTATAAGTGTGAAGTTAATAATCCTTCAATTTTAAGGATTTTAAGGATAGCTACGTCTTGTTTATATTCACATCATTACATGTAGATATATGTACTATGCTTAACACATATGTAGCTCTCAAATTTATAGGCTTACCAGAACAAATTCAGGTACATTATTTCTATTTTGCTTTAATTAATCATCTTTGGTGTTAGTGCTAACACCAAAGCTAAGTCTAGATTTTGTTAAATCTAGATTTAGAAAAGACTAAGAAACATAGTGACTAACTATCACAAAGAAAATCCCCAATGGTAAATATTAGAATGATAGTATTATTCTTTCATTCATTAAATTTTAATTCCACTGTTCTTACAGGCTGCCATTTCTTTTTATCCTGAACGATTTCTTATGATCTATTCTAGCTCCTATGATTATATATTTATACTGAATATAGATTATAAAAATACCTAATTGAAAAGATCATGTAGATGAGGTATTTTGAAATTATTAAATGTAACTCATAATATGTAACTGAGAAGTTTTGATGGGATTATTTTATGCTATTTTTTTACTTTTACTACCTCATGTCCAAAACAATAAATGTTCAAGAGAAGTATTCATCTAATTATTCAGTTCTCTGTCTCCCATATATCTAAGAAACTGAAAATGATTAGAGACAGTTATTTCAGAGAATTGGCATAATCTAAGAAACTGAAAATGATTAGAGAAAAAGTTTTTTTACAATTATGAATATATGGGTAGATGTTATTATTTCATCCTTAGGGAATAACTATCTAAATAGTGCACAATCATGCTAATTAGCCAAACCCCACTTGCCAATGCAAGAGATGTAAGAGATGTGGGTTCAATCCCTGAGTCAGGAAGATTCCTTAGAGGAAGAAACAGCAACTGACTTCAGTATTCTTACCTGGAGAATCCCCTGGACAGAAAAGTCTGGCAGGTTATGGTTCATAAGTTTGAAGAAAAGTTGGGCACAACTGAAGCTATTTAGCATGCATGCATGCATGCAAAGATAACAACTACTTCAAGAATATTGCCACCTACTTGCAGTCACATTAGAAAAGCTTATGAGAAAACCTTATAAGTGTGAAGTTAATAATCCTTCAATTTTAAGGATTTTAAGGATAGCTACGTCTTGTTTATATTCACATCATTACATGTAGATATATGTACTATGCTTAACACATATGTAGCTCTCAAATTTATAGGCTTACCAGAACAAATTCAGGTACATTATTTCTATTTTGCTTTAATTAATCATCTTTGGTGTTAGTGCTAACACCAAAGCTAAGTCTAGATTTTGTTAAATCTAGATTTAGAAAAGACTAAGAAACATAGTGACTAACTATCACAAAGAAAATCCCCAATGGTAAATATTAGAATGATAGTATTATTCTTTCATTCATTAAATTTTAATTCCACTGTTCTTACAGGCTGCCATTTCTTTTTATCCTGAACGATTTCTTATGATCTATTCTAGCTCCTATGATTATATATTTATACTGAATATAGATTATAAAAATACCTAATTGAAAAGATCATGTAGATGAGGTATTTTGAAATTATTAAATGTAACTCATAATATGTAACTGAGAAGTTTTGATGGGATTATTTTATGCTATTTTTTTACTTTTACTACCTCATGTCCAAAACAATAAATGTTCAAGAGAAGTATTCATCTAATTATTCAGTTCTCTGTCTCCCCATATATCTAAGAAACTGAAAATGATTAGAGACAGTTATTTCCAGAGAATTGGCATTTGAAACTAACAAAATGAATTTTCTTCTTGTCTAGAATTCCTTATATTCTTTGTACTTTGTCTTGGTTAACAGAGTGCTGCTTATGGTATCTTTCATTTGTGTAAGTGAAAAATAGCTATGTTTTTATTACTTAAAATATTACAAAAAGGGACAATATGCTAAAAATATGCAGTGAACAAATATCATCTGTACAGACTGGAAGAGAACCTTCATAAATTAACCTTATTAGTGCATTACTGTAAGCGAATGCCAAAAAAGCTCCTAATTTGCATTAAGATAGATTTTTCAGGTTGGCTGCATGATTTAATTAAAGAAAAGATTAAGAATCATTAAACAAGCTGCTCTACCTTGCAATAACAGAATTCATATCTGATTCAGGTTAACGAAAACACAGATGGTGATTCAGTAACTGTTGAGTTGCTGTAACAGAATGAAAATGATCCCATTAGTTCTCTGGAAATGTGAGGGAATTTGAAAATTAGTATGCAGATACATTGTATGGTGCTAGACAGCTTGGTCTGCTCGGATCATCGCTGATTATACTTTGTTTGGGTTGGCAACACTGAACTTAATAAATGAAAAAATGTTCCAGTATACCACAGTTGGAAACTGTTCAAGGTTGAAATAGGTGTGCAGGCTTTCAAAAGGAGAAAGTTAAGTAAACAAATGTCAATCAATTCAGAGCTGGCAACTTTTTTCTCCTTTAAAGAATATGTCTGTTCTTGAGAAGCAAGTGTCATAGAAATGGAAACCCTTTACTAGATACATATGTCCATGTGGTATTTATTATTACAAAAGTGTTTTCAATGCATACTACCAGTTTGAGGGAGATGGGCAAGTGTGTTAATAACTTTTTTGGGCAGAAATAGAAAAAAACATTGGTCACTATGAGGATTATTACATTTTTCACAAAAAAATCAATGTAATTCTGATGGAAAAATGTTATGACAGGATTAAAAAAAAAAGTGTAAGTATAATGGCTATTGAAAGTTTAAAGGTGTCAATAAGGACTACAAAGTAATCCTCAAGGAGTCTTCTGGGAACAAACAACTTAAACAAGTAGTGTAGTCAATCACCGAAGCTGACAGTAAAAGCCATTGCATTCAAGATCTCAGCTACATATACTGCCTCCATTTTTATCACCTGGTTCATGCCATCAATCTGACCCTTTGGAATGAACCTCAGTGACTTAGCAAAATACCCTTCTGGGCAGGTCCTCAAAGGCAGGCAGCAAATGACCCTGTTCTGTTAACATGTTACAATAAAGCAGAAAAAGATCTATGTTGTTAAAGTGGATTTTGGTCTTATTCTTTCCTATAAAATAATGTAAAGGATAGAACACTGATCATGTGGAATATTCAGGGGTTATAATAAACATGGAGGTGAGTCATTCCAGATTAAAATGTCCCCTGTTCATCGTGTGTTACTATCTTTCCAGAAACTGCAGTATACTGAGAGAAAAGATTTGATTTTTCCCAAAACATACTAAAAATTAGTATACAATGTACAATAACTTCAATATTGTGGAAGTTTTAATAGTACATATGTTATTAATATGAGTCTTAATTACAAATGACATGCCCAGAGTTCCTCTATTATAGACCCTTTTTAAGGCTTTTGAGCTAATTTCTAAGGAAGTTATATTATTGAGAAGAAATGCTACAAAATACTTTTCATATAGTATAGTATACAAACTCAGTACATAATTATAAAGGCCTTGGTAAACATCTATTTGTTTTACCCACAACATTATCTGTTTTGTCCTCTTAAAAAAGAAACCATGATAGTTTCCTTAAACACTGGACCATCGAGAAAGAACCTGGGATTCACTGGGGAATTCTACCAAACATATGAAAATTTGTACCCATCCTTCTCAAACTATTCTAAAATTTTGAAAAGGAAGGAATACTCCTAAATTCATTCTATGAGCCCAACATTATCCAAACACCAAAACCAGACAAATATATTACAAAAAAGAAATTAAATGCCCAAATCTTTTATGAATATTAATGTAAAAATTCTCAAAAATTTACCAAACCAGAATCCAGTAGTACACAAGAGGAGTCATACAGAAGGATTAACGTATATTCCAATTTCACAAGGATGGTTCAACATACCCAAATTAATGTGATACAATGCATTAATAAAAGGAAGACAAACCACGTGTTTATGAAGAAAAAGCATTTGACAAAATTCAACATCCATTCATGATGAAACTCTCAAAGTGAGTATAGAGCAAATAGTACTTCAGCATAATAAAGACCATTTACCGCAGAACCACAGCCAACATGATACTCAACTACTCAACAGTGAAAAGTGGAAAACTTCCATGCTAAATTCAAGAACAAAACAAAAATGCTCAATTATATTCAACATAATATCAGAAGTCCTAGCCACAACAATCAGTTAAAGAAAAAAAAAAGAAATGTAACCAGATTGGAAGTGATGAGGTAAAACTATCCATATTTGCAGATGATTTGATGCTTTATACAGAGAACCCAAAAGTCTACCCCAAAATTATTAGAACTAATAAATTCAGCAACATTGTAGGATACAAGATTAAATACACAGAAATATTTCATTTTTCGTGTAAAGAAGTACAACATATCAGAAAGAAAAAGCAAAAACACAATCACATTTAAAATTTCATGAAAAATTACCTAGAAATAAACTTGACCAAAGAGGTGAAAGACCTATGAACTAAAAAGTAGAACATTAATAAAGAAAATGAAGATGATACAAAGAAATTAATAGATACCCTGTACCCTTATATTGGAAGATTCAGTATCATTAAAATGACTCATTATGCCCAAAGCAATCTACAAATTTAATGCAATCACTACCAAAACATCTAGCACATTTTTTCATAAAACTGTAACAAATAATCGTAAAATATATATGCAAACACACACAAAAAACCCCAAATTGCCAATCCTGAGGGAATAAAAAAATGACTTCCGGCTCTACCACAAAACTACATTAACCAAAACATCATGATATTGGTATAAATATAGACACATAGGTCAATAGAATACAAAACTCAGAAATACGTCCACACATCTACAATCAATTAATCTATAGCAAAGGGGTTTAGAATATACAATGGAGAGGAGTCAACAAGTACTGCGGGGAAAGCTGGACAGCTTACATGTTTGTAGATATTTTTCCCAAGGCAAAAGAAATAAAATAATAAGCAAATAGTATTTAATCAAACTTTATAAGTTTTTGCAGAGTTTTTCCATAAGAAATGAAAAGATAACCTAAGGAATGGCAGAAAATATTTACAAATAATGAGACTAATATCAAAAATTTATAAATATAAACTAAATGTATAAACTCAATATCAAAAAAACAAAAATTCTAACCATAAATAGGCAAATTTAAAAATTTATTTATTTTAAATTTATTTTTACATTTTTTAACATCAAAAACATTTCTATTGAGGTACAGTCAATTAACAATTTTATGATAGTTTCAGATGAACAGTGAAAGGGCTCAGCCATACATATACATGTATCCATTCTCCCCCAAAGTCCCCTCCCATCCAGATTGGTACATAACAACAAGCAGAGTTCCATGTGGTATACAATAGATTGTTGTTGGTTATCCATTTCAATCATGGCAGTGTGTACATGAATTTAAAAATGGGCAGATTCGAATATTTTTTCATAAAGGCATACAGGTAGCTAAAAGAAACATGAAAAAATGTTCAAGCATAGCTAATTAGACAAATACAAGACAAAGTCACAGTGAGATTTCTCTTCACACCTGTCGGAATGGTGATCATTGAAAAGTCTACAAATTAAAAATGCTGAAGGGGATGTGAAGAAAAGTGAGCCCTTTTATACTGTTGGTGGGAATGCATATTGGTGTAGATGATGGAAAAGAACATGAAGTTTTAGTTTTTAAAAAATTATAAGTAGAGCTACCATATATATGATCCAGTAATTTCAATCTTGATTATAGTTCTAGAAAAAAAATGTATTTTAAAAAGATACATACACCTCTGTATTCAAGCAGCACCATTTGCCATAGTCAAGATACGGAAGCAACTCAAATGATCATCAACAGATGACTGGCTTAAGAAGATTTGATGTATATATGTGCAATGGGATATGACTCAGCCAGAAACGAGAATTAAGCATTTCCATATACAGCAATGTTGATGAATCAAAAGAAGATTGTGCTTCGTGAAATAAGACAGAAAAAACATCATTATATCACTTGTGTAGAATTATAAAAATACTACAAATGAATGTATACACAAAACAGAAAGAGACTCATCGAACTACAAAACAAATTTATGGTTACCAAAAGGGAGAGGGTAGGAAGAGGGTTAGATTAAGGTTAGGATTAACAGATAAAAACTACTATACATAATACAGATAATCTATGAGGATACACTGGCTAGCACATTGAATTATACTCAGCATCTTGAAATAAACTATAATGGAATATAATCTGCAAAAATTATCTATGCTCTATACTTAAAATTATTACAATATTGTAGAGCAACTATACTTAGGAAAAAAGACAGTGGGTGTATGAGTTGCATGTAACATATGCTTCTGCTGTAAGCTGAGATGCTTAAGAAAGTAACTTGATCAGGGTATTTACCATTACAGTATAGCACTGTCCCTGTTACAGAGCTAACAGATGCCACCTTCACAGTGAAAGTATAATGACTGTTAGCTACATTTATGCATGATTATCTAAAGATTTGGAGGCATTTCCATCCTGTCATGGCATTATTTAAAAATGGGCAGATTCGAATATTTTTTCATAAAGGCATACAGGTAGCTAAAAGAAACATGAAAAAATGTTCAAGCATAGCTAATTAGACAAATACAAGACAAAGTCACAGTGAGATTTCTCTTCACACCTGTCGGAATGGTGATCATTGAAAAGTCTACAAATTAAAAATGCTGAAGGGGATGTGAAGAAAAGTGAGCCCTTTTATACTGTTGGTGGGAATGCATATTGGTGTAGATGATGGAAAAGAACATGAAGTTTTAGTTTTTAAAAAATTATAAGTAGAGCTACCATATATATGATCCAGTAATTTCAATCTTGATTATAGTTCTAGAAAAAAAATGTATTTTAAAAAGATACATACACCTCTGTATTCAAGCAGCACCATTTGCCATAGTCAAGATACGGAAGCAACTCAAATGATCATCAACAGATGACTGGCTTAAGAAGATTTGATGTATATATGTGCAATGGGATATGACTCAGCCAGAAACGAGAATTAAGCATTTCCATATACAGCAATGTTGATGAATCAAAAGAAGATTGTGCTTCGTGAAATAAGACAGAAAAAACATCATTATATCACTTGTGTAGAATTATAAAAATACTACAAATGAATGTATACACAAAACAGAAAGAGACTCATCGAACTACAAAACAAATTTATGGTTACCAAAAGGGAGAGGGTAGGAAGAGGGTTAGATTAAGGTTAGGATTAACAGATAAAAACTACTATACATAATACAGATAATCTATGAGGATACACTGGCTAGCACATTGAATTATACTCAGCATCTTGAAATAAACTATAATGGAATATAATCTGCAAAAATTATCTATGCTCTATACTTAAAATTATTACAATATTGTAGAGCAACTATACTTAGGAAAAAAGACAGTGGGTGTATGAGTTGCATGTAACATATGCTTCTGCTGTAAGCTGAGATGCTTAAGAAAGTAACTTGATCAGGGTATTTACCATTACAGTATAGCACTGTCCCTGTTACAGAGCTAACAGATGCCACCTTCACAGTGAAAGTATAATGACTGTTAGCTACATTTATGCATGATTATCTAAAGATTTGGAGGCATTTCCATCCTGTCATGTCCAACAATGAATTAACCAGATTTTTCTTACCTTGTGCAATGTCAGTTTTATTTAATATCTCCAAGCTTGAACCTAATAGAACAGAGAATCTTGGAAAGAGTCATGATAATTTTTGAGAGTCATGGCAATTTTTATATAATTAAAAATTACTTGGGCCTTCCCTGGTGGTGCAGTGGGTAAAGAGTCCGCCTTGCAGTGCAAGGGGCACCAGTTCCACCTCTGGCAAGGGAGGATCCCAAATGCAGCAGAGCGACTGGACCAGTGTGCCCAATTACAAGCCAGTGATCTGGAGTGCATGCACCCAGAGCTGATGCTCTGCAATGAGAGAGGTCACTGCAATAGGAGGCCCACAGAGGCCACAGAAAAGAGACAGATGAAAATAAATAAATGAATAACCAATAAAAGAGGACAAAAATTTAAAAAAATACTACTTAATCCATTTCCTTTGAAAAAGACGATCCAGTAGCAAATTTGTACTTCTTTTTTTACTGTTGTGAAGATGTCTATAGGTGTTGCAGTAGTAGCTCTGCAATGACTAGAAGTTGATTCATTAAAGTAAAATAACAAAACAAATAAGGTATAAACAGTAAACTTTTTTATTTTATAAAAAGTTTCAAGGGACTTCCATGGTGGTCCATTGGGTGGAGAGTCTGCCTTTCAGTGCCAGGGGTACCAGTTTGATCCCAGGTCCAGGAAGATGCCACATGTTGCTGAGAAGCTGGATGCTCTGGAGCACACATGCCCAGAGCTGGTGCTCTGCAAAGATAGAGGCCACTGTTATGGGAGATCCACACAGGCCAAAGAATAGATGTGGATGAAAATAAATTAAAAAACCAATAAAACAGGCCAAAATTTAAAAAAAAAGTTTCATGATTGGATTCTTTATTATAAAAATAAAGATAATGATGGCTTTAACTTATTTACTCTATAAAATAAAGCGAATATTTACCGACATTTTAGATAAACTTTCTTACATGACATCAAATTGAGTATATAGTGTAATTTCACAATGTTATATTATTTTTAAAAGCTATCAAAATTTAATACACTTTAAATATATTTCAAATATGTGTAAAAGAATGAAGGTTTGGTATTACCCTTCCTTTGATCTGCACTTATCATTCCTTAAGTCAATATTTTAAAATTATGCATTACATTTCACATGATCCCAAGATTTAAATTATTTTAATTTTTAATAATAACCTGTTTCTAATTTTATTTCATGATTACGGAATTGAAAATTTTAACTTGTCAAGATTTTCATAGCTAAACATTATTAGAACTTTTGATTCCAAATAAAGGCATCTTCCCTTAAGTAGATGTTAACTTTAGCCAGTGCAACCATTTTAACCATATCTACGATTCTAATTCTAAAGTCATTTTGTGTCAAATAATGCAGGTATAGGGCAGTTCTATCTTCAATTTGTAATGTCCTATATTGAGTTTGACTTGTTGACATGTTGCTTTGCAAAATTTTCTGTAACTTGTTTCTCACATGTGTGGTCTAATTTTCCAGTAATGTTGATTTAAGTACTAATGACATTCACAACTGTGTGCAGGAAGGGGAATGAATGCCTCTCTCACAGCATTAAAATCTGTACAAAAAATAAATCAAAATTTCCACCGGTTAGAGACTTTGTTTACTACCCACAACCAATAAATTAAGGAGTGTATTACACTTAGCATTCATTTTGCATAGAGTGATGGGGATGAGGGCCTCCCTGGTGGCTCAAACCATAAAGAATGTGCCTGTAATGCAGGAGACCAGGTTCAATTCCTGGGTCAGGAAGATCCTCTGGAGAAGGGAAGGGTTATTCACTCCAGTGTTCTTGCCTGGGAAATCCCATGAACAGAGTAGCTTCAGCAGAGGCATTCGTTGGATCTTAAACAGTCGGATACAACTGGACAGCTAACACTTTGGGCTTCCCAGGTGACACTAGTAGTAAAGAACCCACCTGCCAATGCAGGAGACATGAGATGTGGGCTTGATCCCTGGGTTGAGAAAATTCCCTGGAGGAGGACATGGCAACCTCCTCCAGTATCCTCACCTGGAGAGTCCCTAAAGCAAAGGAGCCTGACATGCTACAGTACATAGGATCACAGAGTCAGACAGGACTGAACTAACTTTGCATGCACACATGCATGATGGGGTTGGGATGAGTTTTCTACCCCAAATTACAGGAGGAAAGTCAAGTTTATGTTCAAAGAAAAGTGGGCCCTGAGTAACTACATCAATATGTCTACCTGCCCAGGAGAAATTTTGTTTCAGTTCTTATCCAGTGCAGACCCACTATTCTTAATGCTTTCCTTAAGGTTTACCTGCTCTTAATGGAAGGAATCCTGTCTACTGCAAAGGTAAAGTTAAATACACATGGAAAAGGGAGAGATGTGTGCAAAGAACATATTATATTCTCCTTATTAGATAAATGGGGGAAGCGGAAGGAGCTTAATGTAGAACAAAGAGAAGGAAAAGAGAGGATATGGGAATAGGAAAGGGGCTGGAGAAAGAAAAGGAAGAAGGAAGAGGAGGAAGAAGCAGCCAAGATGGAAGGAGGAAGAAACAGGGTGTCATGGGCAAGTAAAGGCATGTTCACTTCTCACAGGAAAGATCAAGAAAAGATATCAGGGCTGAGCAGACAAACGTCTCCTCACACTAAGGATAGGCGCTGCCTGCAAGCCTCGCTTCTCTGAGACCAATACAGAGCACAAAGGTTCTTTCTCTTACCTGCTTTTTAATGATAATGAAACACTTTACAACTCACATAGCTCTTTGTAACTTAAGAATTGTAAGAATGTTTCTTCTCAAGAGCAAAGTTGTTGGTGGGGGAGAAAGGGCTGCGGTGATGACCTCTTTTGCATCTCTAGAGAAACAAAAAGCTTCTTCATGATTATTAATTAACTTGAGATTTCTAGTTGGAAAAAAATTTAAAAGCGTAAAGGAAGATTGTGCAGGAGGCTCGCTCACGGAGATCGCCTGAGCCCTATGTGAGATCGAGACTCTTCAACTCTGGGGTAAGAACATCTGTTTGCATTTGATTGAGTTCTGATTATTTCTGATTATTTGTGCATGCCTTTATTTGATGATTAATAAACCCACTCTTGGTTTGACAATACTTGAGACCACGACACTTTATTGTCAAAATCCAAGGCTCACACCCTGAGGGGACTGCACTGTGTTTGTGAAAATGTCTCAGAGCTATTTAATATAGTGTCTCTTAGTGAGAACTAGTGAGAATAGTAATCAGAGTAAGCTCCAACATGGTGCCCACAATAAGGAGAAGGGGAAAGGGAGAGAGAAGATGAAAAAGAGGAAGAAGAGAAAAAGAGAAATGATGACAACAGCAAGAAAATTAAAACCAAGAAGAATGGGGACAGTTTGTGATATGATGGGAAAGCTCATGAATTGATTTTTTTCTTTTTCTCTAATTAAGGTCCTACCCACTTTCCCTATTTTCTCATGGAAATAAATGGACTAAAGGATGAATACTCCTTCCCTTAGAGGGTTCTCATTTTTTTTCTCTCCCATCCCACAGACCAGTCTTGGTACACAAAGCATGAAAGCACGATCATTAGGTCAGTTGCATTGTGCAATAGATAACAAGAATGACAAAGGAATAAATGGCAGTAATCCCCATAAGCAGACGCAGTTCAGTTCAGCCACTCACTTGTATCCAATTCTTTGCTACCCTGTGGACTGTGTCACGCCAGGCTTCCTTGTCTAAGCAGACTAGATTAGAAATATGTCAAGGAGATGCTTATAAAATCAGGAAGTACTTCGATTCTCAGCAAAGTTAACAAATGTCTTAGTACTGTATTTAGATAACCTCGTCTTTTGTAACTATAATTCCCTCAAAGGTCAAAAAACCAATGTAAACAGAAGGCAACTCTAAGAAATGTGATTTTTTTTTCTTTATGCATATATTTTACGTATCTTCTGAGTCTTGCATCCTATGAGGCTGAACAAAACTTCAGTTATTGTTCTATTTCCTGCTCCCCCTTTCATTGTGTTCATGAGGTTCTCAAGGCAAGGATACTGAAGTAGATTGCCATTCCCTTCTCCAGTGGACCACATTTTGTCAGCTCCTGACTAGTAAGGACACGCCCTTCAGCTGCTTGATGATTCTGGACAATATGTCCAGCACCCTGATTGTCCCACTGCTGGTTCTCTGGACATGTAAACTTTCACCAGCTGCTGGGTGTCAGTCAACATGCCGTCTGGGGAGGCAAAAAAAAATATGACACTGGAAGGTCAAGAAGCATCCAGTATGCTACTGCGGAAGAGAAGAGAAACAGCTCATAAAGAATGAAGTGCTAAGGTAAAGTGGAAATTTAACTCAGTTGTGGATGCATCTTGTCATGAAAGTTCAATGCTGTAAAGAACAATATTGTATAGGAACATGGGATGTTAGGTTCATGAATCAAGGTAAATTGAAAATGGTCAAACAGGAGATAACAATGGACACTGATATTTTAGTAATCAGTGAACCAAAATGGACAGGAATGGATAAATTTAATTCAGGTGACTATTATATCTACTACTGGGCTTCCCTGGTAGTCCAGTGGGTAAGGACACCACCTCACAGTGAAAGGGGTGCCGGTTCGATCCCTGGCCTGGGAAGATGCCACGTGCCGCGGAGCGGCTGGACAGATGTGTCCAACTACCGAGTCGGAGCTCTGGAGCACGTGCACCCAGAGCCAGCGCTCTGCGACGAGGGAGGCCACTGTGATGGGAGGCCAACACAGGCCAAAAACCAAAGATAATAAATGAAAGATCAATAGAAGCAGCCAAATATATATATATATATCTACTACTGCAGGCAAGAATCCCTTAGAAGCAATGGACCTCACAGTCAGCAAGAGTCCAAAATACAGTACTTGGGTGAAATCTCAAAAATGAAAGAATGATCCTGGTTTGTTACTAAGGCACACCATTCAACATGTAATCCAAATTCTATGTGCCCCAACCATTAATGCCAAAGAAGCTTAAGTTAAACAGTTCTTTTAAGACCTACAAGACCTTCTAGAACTAATACCCAAAAAAGACACTCTTTTCATCATGGTGGACTAGAATGCAAGAGTAGGCAGTCAAGAGATGCCTGGAAAAATAGACACGTTTGGCCTTGGATTACAAAATGAAGTGAGGGAAAGGTTAGCAGAGTTTTGCCAAGAGAATGCACTAGTCGTAGAAAACACCCTATCCCAAGAACGCAAGAGGTGATTCTACATATGGACATCATCAGACTGCCAATACCAAAATCTGATTGATTCTATTCTATGAAGCTAAAGATGGAGAAACTCTATAGGAAAAGACACACCCAACTGAATCCAGACTTCCAGAGAATAGCAAGGAGAGATAATAAAGCCTTTGTAAGTGAACAATGCAGAGAAATAGAGGAAAAATAGATTGGAGAAGACAGAGATCTCTTCAAGAAAATTAGAGATACCAAGGGAACATTTTATGCAAAGATGGGCACAATAAAGGGGAGAAATGGAAAGGACCTGATAAAAGTAAAAGATATTAAGAAAAGGTGGCAAAAAATACACAGAAGAGCTGTACAGAAAAGGTCTTAATGACCCAGATAAACATGATGGTGTGGTCACTTAACTAGAAACAGACATCCTGGAGTGTGAAGTCAAGTGGGCCGTTGGAAGAATAACTATGAGCAAAGCTAGTGGAGGTGATAGAATTCCAGCTGAGCTATTTCAAATCCTAAAAGATGATGCTGTTAAAGTTTTGCATTCAATATGCCAACAGAATTTTGGAAAACACAGCAGTGGCCATAGGACTGAAAAATGTCATTTTTCATTCCAATCCCAAAGAAAGACAATGCCAATTAATGTTTAAGTTACTGTACAGTTACATTCACCTCACATACTAGCAAGGTCATGCTCAAAATCTTTCAAGCTACACTTCAATAGCACAGGAACTGAGAGCTAGCAGATGCACAAGCTAAATTTAGGAAAGACAGAGGAACCAGTGATAATTGCCAACATCCATAGGATCATACAACAAATCAAGAGAAATCCAGAAAAACATCTGCCTCTGCTTCACTTTTTAATGACCAAAGAAAGCGTTAAGTTAAACAGTTCTTTTAAGACCTACAAGACCTTCTAGAACTAATACCCAAAAAAGACACTCTTTTCATCATGGTGGACTAGAATGCAAGAGTAGGCAGTCAAGAGATGCCTGGAAAAATAGACACGTTTGGCCTTGGATTACAAAATGAAGTGAGGGAAAGGTTAGCAGAGTTTTGCCAAGAGAATGCACTAGTCGTAGAAAACACCCTATCCCAAGAACGCAAGAGGTGATTCTACATATGGACATCATCAGACTGCCAATACCAAAATCTGATTGATTCTATTCTATGAAGCTAAAGATGGAGAAACTCTATAGGAAAAGACACACCCAACTGAATCCAGACTTCCAGAGAATAGCAAGGAGAGATAATAAAGCCTTTGTAAGTGAACAATGCAGAGAAATAGAGGAAAAATAGATTGGAGAAGACAGAGATCTCTTCAAGAAAATTAGAGATACCAAGGGAACATTTTATGCAAAGATGGGCACAATAAAGGGGAGAAATGGAAAGGACCTGATAAAAGTAAAAGATATTAAGAAAAGGTGGCAAAAAATACACAGAAGAGCTGTACAGAAAAGGTCTTAATGACCCAGATAAACATGATGGTGTGGTCACTTAACTAGAAACAGACATCCTGGAGTGTGAAGTCAAGTGGGCCGTTGGAAGAATAACTATGAGCAAAGCTAGTGGAGGTGATAGAATTCCAGCTGAGCTATTTCAAATCCTAAAAGATGATGCTGTTAAAGTTTTGCATTCAATATGCCAACAGAATTTTGGAAAACACAGCAGTGGCCATAGGACTGAAAAATGTCATTTTTCATTCCAATCCCAAAGAAAGACAATGCCAATTAATGTTTAAGTTACTGTACAGTTACATTCACCTCACATACTAGCAAGGTCATGCTCAAAATCTTTCAAGCTACACTTCAATAGCACAGGAACTGAGAGCTAGCAGATGCACAAGCTAAATTTAGGAAAGACAGAGGAACCAGTGATAATTGCCAACATCCATAGGATCATACAACAAATCAAGAGAAATCCAGAAAAAACATCTGCCTCTGCTTCATCTTACTATGCTAAAGCCTTTGACTGTGTGAATTACAAGAAACTGTGGAAAATTCTTAGAGATGGAAATAGCAGACCAGCTTACTGAGAAACCTGTATGCAGGACAAGAAGCAACAATTAGAACCTTCCATGGAACCATGGTTGGTTCAAAATTGGACAAAGAGTACATCAAGACTGTATATTGTCACCCTGCTTATTTAATTTATATGCAGTGTACATCCTGCAAAATGACTAGCTGGATGAAGCACAACCTGGAATCAAGATTGCCAGGAGAAATATCAACAACCTCAGATATACAGATTATAACACTTTAATGGCAGAAAGTGAAGAGGAACTAAAGAGCCTCTTCATAAAAGTGAAAGAGGAGAGTGATAAAGCTGGCTTAAAATTCAACATTCAGAAAACTAAGATCACAACATCTGCTCACATCACCTCATGGCAAATAAATGGGGAAAACATAGAAATAGTGATAGACTTGATTTTCTTGGCCTCCACAGTCACTGAGGATGGTAACTACAGTCTTGAAATTAAAAGACAGATTTCTTGGAAGGATAGCTTCCTTGGAAGGAAGCCTAGACAGCATATTAAAAAACAGACATCACTTTGCCAACAAAGGTCCATATAGTCAAAGTTATGGGTTTTTCCAGTAGTAATGTACAGATGTGAGAGTTGAATCATTAAAAAATGACTGAGCACCAAAAAATTGATACTTTCAAATTGTGGTGCTGGAGTAAATTCTTGAGAGTCCCTTGTACATCAAGGAGATCAAACCAGTCAATCCTAAAGGAAATCCACCCTGAGTATTCATTAGAAGGACTGATGCCAAAGCTCAAATACTTGGCCACCTGTTGTGAAGAGCTGACTCACTGAAAAAGACACTGATGCTGGGAAAGATTGAGGGCAAGAGGAGAAGCAGGGCCAGAGGATGAGATGGTTGGATGGCATCACCAACTCAGTGGATATGAGTTTTGTTGGGCAAAAAATAACTGGGAAGAACAGTGATAATTGCCAACATCCATAGGATCATACAACAAATCAAGAGAAATCCAGAAAAAACATCTGCCTCTGCTTCATCTTACTATGCTAAAGCCTTTGACTGTGTGAATTACAAGAAACTGTGGAAAATTCTTAGAGATGGAAATAGCAGACCAGCTTACTGAGAAACCTGTATGCAGGACAAGAAGCAACAATTAGAACCTTCCATGGAACCATGGTTGGTTCAAAATTGGACAAAGAGTACATCAAGACTGTATATTGTCACCCTGCTTATTTAATTTATATGCAGTGTACATCCTGCAAAATGACTAGCTGGATGAAGCACAACCTGGAATCAAGATTGCCAGGAGAAATATCAACAACCTCAGATATACAGATTATAACACTTTAATGGCAGAAAGTGAAGAGGAACTAAAGAGCCTCTTCATAAAAGTGAAAGAGGAGAGTGATAAAGCTGGCTTAAAATTCAACATTCAGAAAACTAAGATCACAACATCTGCTCACATCACCTCATGGCAAATAAATGGGGAAAACATAGAAATAGTGATAGACTTGATTTTCTTGGCCTCCACAGTCACTGAGGATGGTAACTACAGTCTTGAAATTAAAAGACAGATTTCTTGGAAGGATAGCTTCCTTGGAAGGAAGCCTAGACAGCATATTAAAAAACAGACATCACTTTGCCAACAAAGGTCCATATAGTCAAAGTTATGGGTTTTTTTCCAGTAGTAATGTACAGATGTGAGAGTTGAATCATTAAAAAATGACTGAGCACCAAAAAATTGATACTTTCAAATTGTGGTGCTGGAGTAAATTCTTGAGAGTCCCTTGTACATCAAGGAGATCAAACCAGTCAATCCTAAAGGAAATCCACCCTGAGTATTCATTAGAAGGACTGATGCCAAAGCTCAAATACTTGGCCACCTGTTGTGAAGAGCTGACTCACTGAAAAAGACACTGATGCTGGGAAAGATTGAGGGCAAGAGGAGAAGCAGGGCCAGAGGATGAGATGGTTGGATGGCATCACCAACTCAGTGGATATGAGTTTGTGCAAACTCTGGGAAACAGTGAAAAACATAGAAGCCTGGTGAACTGAAGCTTATGGGGTCAGAAGAAAAGGAAGTTATTTAGTGACTATTATTTATGAAATGAGTGAACAGTTACATTATACAAAGATTTCAAATAGATGAGCATGTTAAAGTTGAAAATTTAGACAGGAAAAACTTCTCTTCAACATCTCCCCAAAGACAACCCATCTGTGTCTAGGATCTCCCAACAATACATATGAATGAGAAGTCAAGAATTTTCAAATTTTATAAAATGGGAAAATAATTATTTTACCCTGCTTTGCATCTAGAGCAAATAGAGCTGAATTTAAATGGTTTACAGCTCTTTTGAAAGCCATGGTATCTGAATCAGTCATATTCTTTGGATGGAATTGGGGATGAGATCTATTTTCAGTGAAAACTGAGTACTTCCTTTCAAAGCATTAGTGTCATTATTTGGTTCTCCATGTAACATGGCAATACTTATTATAGTACATGAAAATAAAATCAGAGAAATGGGAAAGAGAATTACTAGAGATACTGTTGTAAGATCATAAGAAGTTTCTATAAGTCTAAGACAAAGAATTAGGAACTTCCAGTGACAGCTCTAGTTAATAACACAAGTCTGAAGATTTACAGAGCCTTTCGGCAGGATGATCAATTGTGAGATGATGTCTCTCACCATCACATAGTGCTTTAAAGGCAGGTAAATTTACCCTAATACCCATTGAAAAATACTGTAGTGATTGATATTTTACAAATGGAGAAAGATTGAAAGAAACAGTAAATTTAGCTGTATAATGACATTCATATGCTCCCATAGCACAGTTCTTGGTCTACTGTAAGCACTCAGTAAATAGTTACTTATTGATTAAACTATTGCCCATGCTTTAAAATTCTGAAATAGTCCTAAATATTAATAAATTTTGATTATTAATAAAATTAATAGAAGTTAAAAAATATAAAATAAGTTTTTTTCATAGAAATGTCTCAAGAATTATAGTATATTAGAAACTCAGAATTTTAAGTATTATATAAACCTGAATATCATCTGGTGCAACACAGTCATTTTTATAGATAGAGGTCCAGAAAGATTTTCTAGGATTTTTGAAAACCGTGGGAAACTAGTGGACTAGTGCACCATACATTTGGAGCTAAATTTCTCTAATAATTAGACTAAAATAAAATGCTTACTTACACAGATCAGAAGATCAAAATAGCAGTTTGACCTAGACACCTAGATTTACCAATATCAAGCACCAAATTGAAGAACAGGCAGGCAGCCCAATCTGAAAAAGACTTTAAAGTGATTATCTAGGACCACATTACTAGATACTCAGAAAACTCATCTCCTATTCAGGATTCAAACCAGAATCAAGAGTTCAAAATTAAGAGATTATTTTATGGTTAGTTTTTTGGGGGGCAGGGGGTGACGGGTGGGGGGAAGAGACTTCTATTGGTCTTTAATTTATCTGTTTTCATCCATCTTTGTTCTTTGGCACGTGTAAAACTGAGTACTTCCTTTCAAAGCATTAGTGTCATTATTTGGTTCTCCATGTAACATGGCAATACTTATTATAGTACATGAAAATAAAATCAGAGAAATGGGAAAGAGAATTACTAGAGATACTGTTGTAAGATCATAAGAAGTTTCTATAAGTCTAAGACAAAGAATTAGGAACTTCCAGTGACAGCTCTAGTTAATAACACAAGTCTGAAGATTTACAGAGCCTTTCGGCAGGATGATCAATTGTGAGATGATGTCTCTCACCATCACATAGTGCTTTAAAGGCAGGTAAATTTACCCTAATACCCATTGAAAAATACTGTAGTGATTGATATTTTACAAATGGAGAAAGATTGAAAGAAACAGTAAATTTAGCTGTATAATGACATTCATATGCTCCCATAGCACAGTTCTTGGTCTACTGTAAGCACTCAGTAAATAGTTACTTATTGATTAAACTATTGCCCATGCTTTAAAATTCTGAAATAGTCCTAAATATTAATAAATTTTGATTATTAATAAAATTAATAGAAGTTAAAAAATATAAAATAAGTTTTTTTCATAGAAATGTCTCAAGAATTATAGTATATTAGAAACTCAGAATTTTAAGTATTATATAAACCTGAATATCATCTGGTGCAACACAGTCATTTTTATAGATAGAGGTCCAGAAAGATTTTCTAGGATTTTTGAAAACCGTGGGAAACTAGTGGACTAGTGCACCATACATTTGGAGCTAAATTTCTCTAATAATTAGACTAAAATAAAATGCTTACTTACACAGATCAGAAGATCAAAATAGCAGTTTGACCTAGACACCTAGATTTACCAATATCAAGCACCAAATTGAAGAACAGGCAGGCAGCCCAATCTGAAAAAGACTTTAAAGTGATTATCTAGGACCACATTACTAGATACTCAGAAAACTCATCTCCTATTCAGGATTCAAACCAGAATCAAGAGTTCAAAATTAAGAGATTATTTTATGGTTAGTTTTTTGGGGGGCAGGGGGTGACGGGTGGGGGAGAGTGGATGGGGACGGAGGCGGGTGGGCCACTTCTATTGGTCTTTAATTTATCTGTTTTCATCCATCTTTGTTCTTTGGCACGTGTGGGCCTCCCATCACGATGGCCTCTGTTGTTGCAGAGCACCAGCTCTGGGCGCATGCGCTCCAGAGTTCTGGCTCAGTAATTGGACACATCGGTCCAGCCACTCTGAGGCACGTGGTATCTTTTCAGGCCAGGGATCGAACTGGCACCCCTTGCACTGTAAGGTGGTGTCCTTACTCACTGGACCACCAGGGAAGCCCTATGGTCAGTTTTTCAAAGAGCTACTGAAATGCTGTTATACTTATTCAGGTATTTTGGTTCCATCAGCTGTCCCAAAGCTACTAAGAAAGTACTTAAGTAAGGAGCTTACTCTGGGAGACTCAGAACACTGATGTCTGTGCCTGTTTAATAATTAGATTCACCTCCATCACTAAAGAGGAGTAGGTCTTGGACCTGTGCTCACAAAGTTTACTAGGACAGGGGATGTGGGTATTTCTATGCACCACATCTGGGCCACATGGACAAGAAGGTCCAGTCATGGTGTCTTGGGCTCCTGCTAAAGAAGATCTAGTATGACAATGGAGGATTTGGGAGGCATGGAAATTGGAAAATCAGGAGGTCAGGAGCAGGGGCCGACAGAAGAATAAAGAATGCAACATCCATGACACAAAATATTGTCAGAGGGACCAAGTTAGGGCAGAGAGAACTCATAAAATGTCCATGAAGACTTCCCTGTTGGTCCAGTGGGTAGGACTGGTCTGTCCAATTACCAGCGAGCACTCTGCAGCACATGTGCCCAGAGACCCTGCTCTGCAAGGAGAGGGGCCACTGCAATGGGAGGCCCATACAGGCCAAACAATAGAGATGGATGAAAATAAATGAATAAAATAAATAAAAGAGGCCAAAAGTAAGAAAATGTCCATAAAACGAATGTCAATTAAACATCTGCTGACCACACTATCTCCATGCCACATGACAATGGCACCTTCCACATAGGGCTAGCTCTGCTTTTTCCCCTGGACTTCTCAACCCCATCAGATTGCTCTGCCCTCTCCTGTGACCCCAAGCAGACCCTAGTCTGGGGGAGAGAAGATTAGTGCCAGATCAAGTGAGGAATCAGGATTATTCCAGCAGATGGATATTCTATTTTCTGAATTAAGACTGGGTTTGTGACTTAAAGCAACCAGAGGACCTTTACTACCAGTGAATGCCCAGAGGAAAAATGGACCTGATACTCTTCTCCAGTGACTGGGAAAGGCTTTCTCTAGTTTTAAAGAGATAGTGGCAGCCAAAATTAAGTTTATTTGGCTTATGTTCCCAAAACCCTGCATGAGCTTGTAGAACTGTTCACTAATGCAAATACAAAGTATATAAGTTAATACACATATTAATTAATATTATACTATTAATTAGCCATAAAATATTTCCAAAGGATTCAATAAAGTTTGCTATAAGACAAGTCACCGGGTTTCCCCGGTGGTCCAGTGGGTAAGGACACCGCCTTGCAGTGCAAGCGCTGCTGGTTTGATTCCTGGCCTGGGAAGATCCCACGTGCTGCGCAGCAACTGGACAGATGTGTCCAATTGCTAAGCCGGAGCTCTGGAGTGCATGCACCCAGAGCTGGTGCCCTGTAACAACAGGGGCCACTGCAATGGGAGGCCCACACGTGCCAAAAAAAAAGAAGGATGAAAATAGATAAATGAAAGAACAATAGAAGTGGCCTCTCCACCCCCCTCCCTCCCCAACCCGCCCCCTTCCCTGCCTCTCCCCCCCCACACAAGAAAAGACTAGCCACCAATTTCCAGGTTCTCCTATTCCATTAGCTAATAGGAATTTGCTTAAAATTATCATTATCAATCAAAGTGATTTAGTCCTTCAGGAATATTTAACAATGTCTGGTAACAGTTTTGATTGGCACCACTAGGGGCTGCAGCTGGCATCTAATGGGTACAGCAGGGCTGCTGTTAAACATCCTGTAGTGCACAGGACAGTCCCCACAGAAAAGAATTATACCGCCCCAAGCCTCAATAGTTTCATGCCTGAGTTAGAGGCATGATTACATAACTGTTGTGAGTTAGACAGGAAGACTGAAAAAGACACCACACAAAGCTTGCAGACTATCTTCCCATCTTATCACTACCTACTTCTTAGCAGTTCCATCTCTGATCTATTCCTGGAGTGCCTTGGGCAGGACTCAATGACATCTTTCTTATTCATGTGTCCCTAGTTAGTATTAACTCAACCAATTTGCAAAATAAACAAGTTTAGACAAAAAATCATTTGCATTACTTCTATTTCTGACCTTGAGAAATGCATGTATCTATCAATTTTTTTTACAAAAATAATTCAAAACGATGAGGGTAGAAATAATGAAAGGTAAATAGAAGATAAAGATAAATCATGTACATGAATAATTTGATAAACAACAATTGATGAAAGCACATTAGTATGGGACTTTTGTCCCAGTATATTCTCCAGTTAGATTTATTGATAAGGAAGCTATGATAATTCTGCATTTTATTCTCTTTTCTCATTTAATTATGATGAAAGGGGTGAGTTTTTGGTGCCTGATATGGTTCATAGAAGCCACAAGGTGTTCAGTAAACATTTGTGATATCAAAGGATAAAATATTTCCCATTGTTCTCAGGGAATCAGTTTTTGTGATCCTTTCTAAATGATGCAAGTCTATTTTTACAGAGAATTGTGGGAAGTTCCCTCCCTTCACTTTAGGCATATTCCTAAATTAATAGAATCATTTGCCTATAAGTTCAGCATTCAAAATTAGTAATAAGGCCAGATTTGTCAGTGAAATTAATGGTTACTTTCTCTTAATAATTCTGAAGTAAACTATCTTCTTGATAACAGTAGTTTGGTTATATTAAGTAGATGGTCATAAATAGATAGCTACTCTTCCATTTAGGGGAGACAGAATTTGGAAGATGGTCCAGAGAGGGAAGGTCAAGGTTAATTCTAAACATACTTTTTCGTTTTACATAAAGTCTACTAAAAACTTCTGTTCACTCCCAGCCTTTTCCTGCTTTATTAGATAGGTATGGAAATTTACAATTCTTCTACTAGAAATATACAATCTTATTAGGAAGCTTACTACATAGAAAGAGATCAAAACCATTAAATGTCTAAAGAGTCATTCCTATAAAATAGAGAAATACTTTTCATTTGAAATTATCTTGAAAGGAATCAATGTCACCAGTGTCCCCTCTAGTTATAAAATTAAAATTTCAGTGTTTGATGAATTATGCTTCATTAAAAGAAGTAACAGGATAAGAAAAATTTATGACTCCAGGATGTAAATTTAGCACATTTGGTTTGCAGACAGTTATCATTCTAATCAAATAAGCTTTGAGAATGCAATCTGCTTTGTCTGTCCCCACCCTTCTTCTTTCCCCCTTTCCCTTTTATTCATCTCTTTTCCTACCACCATTTCTTTTATACTTTGAAATGCACTGCTTTTCTAAAGAGTTGATTAACAACATGTACCCATTAGCACCTTGATGTTATCTTGAATTGCTGTGAATCCATGTATGATATATGCTAGGTCTACTGTATACAGCCTAAGGTTTTTGTTTTTGTTTTTTTTGATAAATAGCTGATTTGTTTGTCCTTTCATGTTCTTTTACCCTGCATTAGAGATAGAGTGGCACATTGCTGACACCATTCCAGTCAGATCACACATATTAAAGCCTAATCTAGCAAGAGTGATCATAGGAACAGAATTCTCTGTCACCCTGGAAGGTTTACCTTTCCTGGTAAAGGCTGTTAGAAATGTATGGAAGCTCACACTAATATTGCTGCTCACAGCTTACCATGCTCTGAATAAAACACACTTTGTAAAGGCAGCTCCATGGACACTTTTGAGTAGGTCGAAAGGAGGTTAGTGAGGAGATATCAGTAAAAAGTACCTGCCAGCAAAGCCCATAGTGATAGATCTCCATCAATACATCAATTTTAAAAATACCAGCATTATCCAATTGCTTAAGCATGGTAAGATAAAACAGATCTAAAATTCAGAGTGCATTTTTTTGTGACTTTTATTTCCATGTTCCTTGGGAAGAGGACAACATTTGCAAAAATTCATTTGTCTTAATAAGATTGTGCTTCTGTAAAATCCTCATTAATTCTACAGTAACTTTAGATGGGACCTAAGGGTAAAGGAGGCAGAGTAAAAACTACAACATAGTATTTGTTTCCCACCAATAACTCCTCTCTGCTTCAGGAATAACAAGAAAACTCATCGCTGCTATTAGTACCTCAAGGGTGATGCCAAAAGGATAAGTTCAATATGTCAGCCAAGGAGAGAAAAAGGATGATTCTAATGTGGTTTTTATTTTTGCTAGTCTACTACACTTTCCTTCTCTCTACCTAAATATAGTGCTGGAGAGACAGTGTGAAGGAAGGAGCATACTTTAAAGCAGACTACTCAGTTTATAGAGAAACAGATTTGACTACTTGGAACGAGAGGGTGACAATTACAAAAAATCTACAGAGTGGCCGAAACTCAGGGCACGACTTAGATTCATCTGGGCTTCCGCCATTATTTATACTCTTAGTTTGGGGGTAGGTGACCAGAAAGGTAGCTGCCAATTATCAGTATCAAATTAAGTGAATATCTTAGGCAATAAAAAAGAAGTGAATTAGAATTGAATTGAATTCAATTGAATTGAATTGTATTAGAATTGAATACAATTAAAAAGAAGACAGTATCTCTGGAAACAGAAAAGGTAGAAGGGCATATAACAAGCCCCTGGTGCTACGTGAACTTCCTCGCCCCAAGGTGTCAGCATTGATGTATTGCGCATCCTAATAGATTCCTTAGTTACTGGAAATTTTGATTCAAGAGACATAGGATGCAGCCTGAGATCCTACATTTCTAAAAGGCTTCCTTGTGATGCTTGTGTTGCTGGCCCAAGAATACTTCAAGCAACAAGGAATTAGAAGAAATTAACAAGTGAACCTGAGCTCGATGATGTAAGAATTGGTCTTAGGTTTAGCCAGAAATAGAAGCCAAAAAGAGGGAGAATGGAAGGGAGATGTAAGTGAACTGCTCTTATGCCAATTGCTTAAGCATGGTAAGATAAAACAGATCTAAAATTCAGAGTGCATTTTTTTGTGACTTTTATTTCCATGTTCCTTGGGAAGAGGACAACATTTGCAAAAATTCATTTGTCTTAATAAGATTGTGCTTCTGTAAAATCCTCATTAATTCTACAGTAACTTTAGATGGGACCTAAGGGTAAAGGAGGCAGAGTAAAAACTACAACATAGTATTTGTTTCCCACCAATAACTCCTCTCTGCTTCAGGAATAACAAGAAAACTCATCGCTGCTATTAGTACCTCAAGGGTGATGCCAAAAGGATAAGTTCAATATGTCAGCCAAGGAGAGAAAAAGGATGATTCTAATGTGGTTTTTATTTTTGCTAGTCTACTACACTTTCCTTCTCTCTACCTAAATATAATGCTGGAGAGACAGTGTGAAGGAAGGAGCATACTTTAAAGCAGACTACTCAGTTTATAGAGAAACAGATTTGACTACTTGGAACGAGAGGGTGACAATTACAAAAAATCTACAGAGTGGCCGAAACTCAGGGCACGACTTAGATTCATCTGGGCTTCCGCCATTATTTATACTCTTAGTTTGGGGGTAGGTGACCAGAAAGGTAGCTGCCAATTATCAGTATCAAATTAAGTGAATATCTTAGGCAATAAAAAAGAAGTGAATTAGAATTGAATTGAATTCAATTGAATTGAATTGTATTAGAATTGAATACAATTAAAAAGAAGACAGTATCTCTGGAAACAGAAAAGGTAGAAGGGCATATAACAAGCCCCTGGTGCTACGTGAACTTCCTCGCCCCAAGGTGTCAGCATTGATGTATTGCGCATCCTAATAGATTCCTTAGTTACTGGAAATTTTGATTCAAGAGACATAGGATGCAGCCTGAGATCCTACATTTCTAAAAGGCTTCCTTGTGATGCTTGTGTTGCTGGCCCAAGAATACTTCAAGCAACAAGGAATTAGAAGAAATTAACAAGTGAACCTGAGCTCGATGATGTAAGAATTGGTCTTAGGTTTAGCCAGAAATAGAAGCCAAGAGGGGGAAAGAGGGAGATGATGAGGGAGAGAATGGGAACAGGAGAGAAAATTGTTTAAGTCTTAGACCACTGCTCTTATGCTTCAAATACTGGTATGCTAAAGTTTTAGAGAAGGGAGAATAATCTACATTCAACAAGACAGCACACACATGCTCCAACTGAGCCCTTCCCTATTCATCTTGCTCCCCTATGTAAGCTGCTACACAAACATACATACCCCTCTTCCCAAAATCTCAGGCTGTAAAGAAAACATGTTGTTTTGAAGTGAAGATGCCCTGTCCTTAGATAAGATGGTACAGAATTGGTCCCTATTATATTGGCATGGCCAAAACCTTTGTTTGGGTTTTCCATATGATGCTATGAAAAATATGAATACGCTTTTTGACTAGTTCAATATTAGAGCATAAAAAGTCAACTAAAGGTTCTGTTACATTAAGGCAATTAAAAAGAAACATGAAGAAACGTATGAACCCATACTCTAGAGAAAAAGAAAGGTAAAACAAAGAAATATAGCATGCAAGAAAACCACAGATGAAGTCCACAGTCCAGAAGCACATACAACACAAAGATCAAAATAATTCTTCCTATGACTGATGAACATTACAGAGGATGTTAAACTGGAACACCATTAGGCCTCAAAGATGAGTGACATTGGAAAAGAGGAAAATGAGCTGAAAATGGACTTGGCCTACCTAAGAGAACACCTACAAATAAATTTAAAACATAAATAAAAGTATGTGCATGAGAATCATACCAGCAACAGTGAAGGAGCTGTCATAATAAAATCTTTGCGATTGCATAGAAAGTGATAGATTTTTAATAAACAGCAATGTTAATAAAATTGGAGGGCATATAGATAATACAAAAGGATTTGACATTATCTAATTAAGATCTGAACATATAAAAGAAGCTCACAATTAAATTAATAGTTAATGATATTTAATTATATGTATAGATTTACTCAGCACTAAAAAAAAAAGAAAAAGATCATGGCATCAGGCCCCATCATTTCAAGGCAAATAGAAGGGGAAAAAGGTGTAAATAATAACAGATTTTATTTTCTTGGAATCCAAGATCGCTACAGACAGTGATTTCAGCCATGAGATTAAAAGCCATGTGCTCCTTAGGAGGACAGTTATGACAAATGTAGAAAGCTTATTCCAAAGCAGAGACATCACTTTGCTGACAAAGTTCTGTATAGTCAAAGCTGTGGGTTTTCCAGTACTCATGTACACATGTGAGATTTGTTCCATAAAGAAAGCTGAGCAAAGAATCCATGTTTTTGAATTGCAGTGCCTTCTAATTGTGGTGCAGGATAAGACCCTTTATAATCACTTGGATAGCAAGGATATCAAACCGATCAATCCCAAAGGAAAGCAACTGAATATTCACTGGAAGGATTGTTGCTGAAACTGAAGCTCTAATACTTTGGCAATCAGATGCAAAGAGCTGACTCCTTAGAAATGACCTTGATGCTGGGAAAGACTGAAGGAAAAAGGAGGAGGGGATGGCAGAGGATGAGATGGTTAGTTAGCCTTGATTTTATTCCTATTTGGTTATTTGAAAAAGTTCTTTCATAATTTAATGAAATAATGAATTTAATGGACATGAATTTAAGCACACTCCTGGAGATGGAGGAGCACAGAGGACCCTGGCATGCTACAGTCCATAGGGGCACTAAGAGTCAGACCCAACCTAGCAATTGAATAGCAAAAACATGGATTTGCTTTATCAGGTCAATGAAAAGACAAACTGATTCATGCAATGCATTAAGCTGGATTACAGAACAAGTGCTATATCCATGAAAAAAGAGCAGCATGCTATTTAAAAACAAATATTAAAGGAACAACAACAAGAAAAGTTCAGAGCTTTTGGAAATTAAGTATATTATAGCAGAAAAGAAAATTTAATAGAATAGGAAAATAAATGTGATTTGTCTCCTTACATGTAGGCTCTCAAATTATTGAATTACAGTACACCTTTCTCAGGAGATTCCTAGAAGATGGGCAAAGAATATAGTAATTCAAGAAAGACACAAAACTATAATCTAAAAACAGAGGCAGTTGTAAAGGGCAAGATTGGCATGATAGCTGTACAGCATGCACGAAGCACAAGCCTGTAGTCTCTTTCAGACCAGGTGGGCAAGCTCAGAGATGGATGTCCTAAGCATTGCACAGCTGATAGACCACGGATGTTTTCAGACACACTGAAATGAAGTTTATTCTAGGTAAGGTTTGGTGGGAAGATTTAGTAATTAATTAAAGAAAAACTAAAGCAAACAAAAAGCAATATAATTACTAATTCCAGGGGAAAAACATAAATTGTTCAAGATAGGAAATAAAATTATAGCCTCCTATGTAGTTCTTTTGTAATAGAATTATGTTGGCATGATGTGTGAGATCAAATAATTATGACCATGTAACATTTTACTTATTAAGGAAGGAATTTGTCTAAATTTGATAGCTTTCATAGTAAAAAGAGAAATATTTACTTGAAATACAGAAAGGCACATTTGTGGTGTAGCAATAAGTATATAAAGAAATCCAATGTCAGAATATGTCCTGACTGTAAAAATTATGAAAGATTTTTTTCAAATACCCATGTAGGAATAAAATCCAGGCTAATATCAGGATTATTTACACAATATTCCTTAGTTCATTACATGAATACTTTGGGGCCACTTCCTGTGGGTAAGATGGGTTTCAGTCCACAAGAAGACAAAATAGACAAACTATCTTTGCTCATAGAGTCTATTCTCTCACTAATTCTCTCACTAATTCATAGCCTGAAGACAAGAGAGCAATGTGTAGAATGTCAGACAGTATCAAATGCAGAACAAATACTGTTTAAATACAACATTAAAGAACAAATATCCTCCAACAGTGCTTAGGAAATTCATCACCTGTGAGCATTTTAGGTTCAATCCATCTGAGAGTAAATTCCAAATTAATTAAAGAGACAAATGGTAAATGACCAGGAGCAAACATTTGATTACCATGAAAATTTTATTATAAAGTAAAACTATTAAAAGAGTATACAACTATTTATAATTTTAAAATATTAAGACAGAACAGATGGGCAAAGAATATAGTAATTCAAGAAAGACACAAAACTATAATCTAAAAACAGAGGCAGTTGTAAAGGGCAAGATTGGCATGATAGCTGTACAGCATGCACGAAGCACAAGCCTGTAGTCTCTTTCAGACCAGGTGGGCAAGCTCAGAGATGGATGTCCTAAGCATTGCACAGCTGATAGACCACGGATGTTTTCAGACACACTGAAATGAAGTTTATTCTAGGTAAGGTTTGGTGGGAAGATTTAGTAATTAATTAAAGAAAAACTAAAGCAAACAAAAAGCAATATAATTACTAATTCCAGGGAAAATCATAAATTGTTCAAGATAGGAAATAAAATTATAGCCTCCTATGTAGTTCTTTTGTAATAGAATTATGTTGGCATGATGTGTGAGATCAAATAATTATGACCATGTAACATTTTACTTATTAAGGAAGGAATTTGTCTAAATTTGATAGCTTTCATAGTAAAAAGAGAAATATTTACTTGAAATACAGAAAGGCACATTTGTGGTGTAGCAATAAGTATATAAAGAAATCCAATGTCAGAATATGTCCTGACTGTAAAAATTATGAAAGATTTTTTTCAAATACCCATGTAGGAATAAAATCCAGGCTAATATCAGGATTATTTACACAATATTCCTTAGTTCATTACATGAATACTTTGGGGCCACTTCCTGTGGGTAAGATGGGTTTCAGTCCACAAGAAGACAAAATAGACAAACTATCTTTGCTCATAGAGTCTATTCTCTCACTAATTCTCTCACTAATTCATAGCCTGAAGACAAGAGAGCAATGTGTAGAATGTCAGACAGTATCAAATGCAGAACAAATACTGTTTAAATACAACATTAAAGAACAAATATCCTCCAACAGTGCTTAGGAAATTCATCACCTGTGAGCATTTTAGGTTCAATCCATCTGAGAGTAAATTCCAAATTAATGACTAAAGAGACAGTGGTAAATGACCAGGAGCAAACATTTGATTACCATGAAAATTTTATTATAAAGTAAAACTATTAAAAGAGTATACAACTATTTATAATTTTAAAATATTAAGACAGAACAGATGAATGGAAAAAGTGAATTGTCATTTTTCTTTTCTTTTCTTTTCTTTTTTTTTTGAGATTTTAATAGACTGTAGACCTGATAGTGTTCTGCATTTTTTTGTTTGTTTGTTTTACCTTTTGGCCTCTTTTATTGATTATTTATTTATTTTCATCAATCTTTATTTTTTGACCTGTGTGGGCCTCCCATTGCAGTGTCCTCTCTCGCTGGTGAGCACAGGCTCTGGGTGCATGTGCTCCAGATTGCTGGCTCATAACTGGACACACCGGTTCAGCCACTCGATGGAACGTGGGATCCTCCTGGGCCAGGGATTGAACTAGTGCCCCTTGCACTGCAGGGTGAACTCTTCACCCACTAGACCAGTAGGGAAGCCTGTTTTACATTTTCGTTTTTTATTTATTTATTTATTTTAAAAATTTTACTTTTACAGAGTTTTGTTGTTTCCAGTTCCATATAATCCCAAATCTGTCATAGGCATATCCATGACCCCACCCACTTCCCCATTCCTCCCCTCCAGGTTGTTTCCTAGCCCCCATGTAATATCTGTTAGTTCCACAGTGCATTCACAATGGCTATCTCTTTTAGACACGATAATGTAGGTTTCCGTGTTACTCTTTCCAAACTTCTCACCCACTCTTCCCTCCCCCACAAAGTTTGTAGGTTTGTTCTCTCTGTCTGCTTCTCCATCACTGCTCTGTATTTATCAGTACCTTCTTACTAGATCCCATATTTATGTGTTAGTATACTGTATTTGTCTTTCTCTTTTTGACTTACATCACACAGTATAATAAGTTCTAGATTCATCCACCTCATTAGGCCTGATTCATCTGCATATCTTTTTGGGGGGATGGGGGTGGGGTTGGGGAGCGAGGGGGGCCGGCAGGCCACTTCTATTGGTCTTCCATTTATCTATTTTCATCCATCTTTGTTCTTTGGCCCGCGTGGGCCTCCCATCACAGCGGCGTCCACTGTCGCAGAGCACTGGCTCAGGGCACATGCGCTCCTGAGCTCCGCCTCGGTAATTGAACACATTGGTCCAGCCGTTCCGCGGCACATGGGATCTTCCCAGGCCAGGGATTGAACCGGCACCCCTTGCACTGCAAGGCAGTGTCCCTACCCACTGGACCACTAGGGAAGCCCCCATCTGCATATCTTTTTACGGCTAAGAAATATTCCATTGTACACATGTACCATAGCTTCTTTATGCATTCATTTATCAATGGATGTCTAGGCTGCTTCCATGTTCCAGCTATTGTACAGAGTGCTGCAATGGACATTGGGGTACAGGTGTCTCTTTCAATTTTGATTTCATCAGGGTATAAGTCTAAAAGTGGAATTGCTGGGTCACATGGTGCTTGTATTCTTAATTTTTATAAGGATTCTCCATACTTTCTTCCATAATTGTTGTATCAATTTACATTTCCACTAACAATGCAAGAGTGTTCTCTTTATTCCTCATCCTCTTCAGCATTTATTATCTGCAGATTTTTTGATGATGGCCATTCTGATGGATGTGAGGTGGTATCTCATTGTAGTTTTGATTTGTATGTCTCTAATAATAAGCGAGGTCGAGCATCTTTTCATGTGTTGTTTGGCCATCTGGATGTCCTCTTTGGAGAGATGTCTGTTTAGGTCTTTTTCCCATTTTTTGATTGGGTTGTTTGATCTTTTGGTGTTGAATTGTCTGAGCTGCTTGTGTATTTTTGAAATTAATTCTTTGTCGGTTTGTTTCATTTGCTACGATTTTCTCCCATTCTGTGGGTTGTCTGTTCACCTTGTTTGTAGTTTCTATTTTTTTTTTTTAATTTTTTGCTTTACGTATTTTTTATTTATGTATTTTTCATCCATCCTTGTTATTCAGCCTGTGTGGGCCCCCTATTGCAGGGGTCTCTCTCGTTGCAGCTCACTGTCTCTGGGCACATGTGCTCCAGATTACTAGCTCATAATAGGACACACTGGTCCAGCCACTCTGAGACATGTGGAATCTTACCAGGCCAGGGATTCAACTATTAAGGTCTAAGCTAATTAAAGCACATACTGGATAACAAAGCTAGAGCAAGATCCTGTCTGGATTCTGTGGTAATGAAAGTAGGTATTCACTAATAAATATGAAGATATAGGGGAGGAGGAGGATGGATAGATGATAAGGAGAAATGAAATCATGTTGTGGGATTATATATAGATTGATAGCAAAGATTTATATATATTAGAATTAAGTATAGCAGGAAGAAAGCTGTAGAGAAAGTAAAGAAGGGAATAGTTTTGGGGAATAACAGTAGATATTACAACAGTTAAAGTGAAGAGAGAAAAAACCGTGGTTAATAGAAAAACAAAAGTAGAAAATGGGACAAAGGCAACAAACATAAAACAAAAAATAATAAATGAAAAAATAAAACAAATTTAAAAACCCACAACTGTCCCTGGTTCTCAATTGTGAGCTTATCTTCTCATCTGTGTGTGGATCATCCGCTAGAGTTTGTTTCTGTCAGCATCCTAGACGCTTTGAGTCTGACCTAGCAGGGGCTGGTTGTGGGCCTGAAGCAGCTGCTTATGACTCAGGTTTTGGTCAAAACCAGGTTTCAAGTTTTTAGGCAGGGCCCTGAAAGAACCAGTTGCTCTGATTTCTCCACGGTGTGTCTGTTCCTATGCCAAGCCACTCTCTGTATCCTGAGTAGTGCTCTGGGCCTCACTTCCCAGCGTGGCTTTTCCGCCCAGGTGGGTGCAATCAGTTCAGCAGAGGAATCACTGTTCAGTTCTAAGCACCCTAGTAGCATTCTAATGCAACTTCCTGCCCGAGCACTGCTCTTTGATCCTGATCCAGCACTGTCTGCAGTGCTACTGAGCCCACATGGTTCTATGTTCCTGGGCCCGAGCACCCGCTCTTGGGAGTCCCCGGTGGTCTCAGCTCTGCTGCAGCTCACTGTCTCTGGGCACATGTGCTCCAGATTACTAGCTCATAATAGGACACACTGGTCCAGCCACTCTGAGACATGTGGAATCTTACCAGGCCAGGGATTCAACTATTAAGGTCTAAGCTAATTAAAGCACATACTGGATAACAAAGCTAGAGCAAGATCCTGTCTGGATTCTGTGGTAATGAAAGTAGGTATTCACTAATAAATATGAAGATATAGGGGAGGAGGAGGATGGATAGATGATAAGGAGAAATGAAATCATGTTGTGGGATTATATATAGATTGATAGCAAAGATTTATATATATTAGAATTAAGTATAGCAGGAAGAAAGCTGTAGAGAAAGTAAAGAAGGGAATAGTTTTGGGGAATAACAGTAGATATTACAACAGTTAAAGTGAAGAGAGAAAAAACCGTGGTTAATAGAAAAACAAAAGTAGAAAATGGGACAAAGGCAACAAACATAAAACAAAAAATAATAAATGAAAAAATAAAACAAATTTAAAAACCCACAACTGTCCCTGGTTCTCAATTGTGAGCTTATCTTCTCATCTGTGTGTGGATCATCCGCTAGAGTTTGTTTCTGTCAGCATCCTAGACGCTTTGAGTCTGACCTAGCAGGGGCTGGTTGTGGGCCTGAAGCAGCTGCTTATGACTCAGGTTTTGGTCAAAACCAGGTTTCAAGTTTTTAGGCAGGGCCCTGAAAGAACCAGTTGCTCTGATTTCTCCACGGTGTGTCTGTTCCTATGCCAAGCCACTCTCTGTATCCTGAGTAGTGCTCTGGGCCTCACTTCCCAGCGTGGCTTTTCCGCCCAGGTGGGTGCAATCAGTTCAGCAGAGGAATCACTGTTCAGTTCTAAGCACCCTAGTAGCATTCTAATGCAACTTCCTGCCCGAGCACTGCTCTTTGATCCTGTTCCAGCACTGTCTGCAGTGCTACTGAGCCCACATGGTTCTATGTTCCTGTTGTGGGTGGGGGATCCCTGATTGAGCATGGGTTGGGCCGCTGGACTCTGTCCTGTGGGGGATTCCCCAGTTTTGTTCCCTACACCCTGGTAGTATTCTGTCTCAGCTGTCTGCCTAGCATCCTTGTCCCAGCACTGCCACTGGAGGGACTGAGTCTGGCTCTGCCCCTGTCACAGGCAGAGGCTTCCCAACTGGGCTCAGGCTGGCTGCTGGACCAAGGGTGGCGGGATTCTCAGACTGAGCACAGTTTTCTGTCCTGGGACACTTTCCAGTGCTCTCCCTGCATGCCTGGTCTGTTGTGGACACTGAGGGATGGGAGCTCGGGGAAAGCTCCGGCAGCTTACTCTCCGGTTTGTGGGGTGTGTATGGGCTGAGAGTTTCACATAACTTTGCTCAAGGTTCCACTGTTATCCTTAGCCTCCCTTGTGTATGCTTTACTGGGCATTTGCATCTTCCCTGTTCTCTCTTTCCTTCCTCCCTCTCTCGGAGATCTGAACACTCTTGTCTTTTCTTTCTCTGCTTTCTATGTCTCTGGTCTTTTCGTCCCTCATTCCAGGAGGCCCAGCTTACCCTGTAGATCTGAGGACTTCTTTTGTCCTCTAGGGGCTGGTCTGTAGAGGATTTTCCATTTCTTGATTAGTTCCTGGTGACTGTGGGGAGCTAGTGAAATCCTTCTCTCATTCCTCTGCCATCTTGGGCTCCCTTCCTCATTTTTCTTTTTATAGCATAACTAAAAGTTATTAACCTGAGCCTCTTAATTTCTGTGATAATTTCTCTTTGAGACGAATTTTCTTTTTTTAGTAATTAGTATATCAGGAGTGGTATAAATTATAGGAGTGGTGATCCAACCAAATGATCGACTGGCTTTATGGATGCAAAAACAAGATCCTAAATATGCTGTTTACAAGAGACTCACTTTATACCTAGGAACACTTAGAGATTAAATGCAAGAGTATGGAAAAAGATATTCCATGTAAATGGAAATGAAAAGAAAGCTGGAGTAGCAATACTGTATTAATGAAATAGACTTTAAAGAATGCTACAAGAAACAGTGAAGGGCACTGCATAATCATCAAGGATCAATGCAAAGAAGATATAATAATTGTAATAAATATTTATGCACCTAACGCAGAAGAACATCAATATAGGCAAATGCTAAGAACCTTAAAAGGAGAAAGTGACAGTCACACAATAATAGTTGGGGACTTTAACAGCACACATAAACCAATGGCCAGATTGCCTAGACAGAAAATTAAAAAGGGAAACACAGCCTTAAATGTTGCATTAGACCAGGTAAAATTGATATTTATATGGCATTTCAACTGAAAATTGAATACACTTTTTTCTCAAGTGCACATGGAACATGGTCCATGATAGACTACACCTTGGGTCACAAATTAAGCCTCAGTGTATTTTAAAAAATTGAAATAATATAAAGCGTTTTTTCTGACCACAATGCTATGATACTAGAAATCAATTAGAAAAATGAAAACTGTAAATAACCCGCAAACACATGGAGGTTAAAAAATAAGCTACTGAATAGCCAATAGATAACTGAGGAAATCAAAGGAGAAATTTTAAAAACTACCTAGAAACAAATGACAATGAAAGTACAGAGATCCACAACCTGTGAGGTGCAGCAAAGGCAATTCTATGAGGGAAATTTATATCAATACAATCTCACCTCAAGAAACAAGAAATATCTGGAATAAACAACTTTACACATAAAGCAACTAGAGAAAGAGGAACAAAGAAGACCCAAAACCAGTAGAAGGAAATAAATCATAAAGATTGTAGGAGAAATAAATGAAATAGAAACAAAGAAGACAATACCAAAAGTAAATGGAATTAAAAGCAGGTTCTTTGAAGAAGATAAATAAAAATGATAAACCTTTAGCCAGACACATCACACAAATAAGAGAGGACTCAAATTAATAAAATTAGAAATGGAAAAAAAGAACTTACAACAGATATCTCAGAAATACAAATGATCATAAGAGAATGTTCCAAACAGCTATATGCCAATGAAATGGACAGCCAGGAATAGACAAATTCTTAGCAGGGTAAAATCCTTCAAGACTGAACAAAAAAAAAAATCTTAGCAGGAGTAGCAATACTGTATTAATGAAATAGACTTTAAAGAATGCTACAAGAAACAGTGAAGGGCACTGCATAATCATCAAGGATCAATGCAAAGAAGATATAATAATTGTAATAAATATTTATGCACCTAACGCAGAAGAACATCAATATAGGCAAATGCTAAGAACCTTAAAAGGAGAAAGTGACAGTCACACAATAATAGTTGGGGACTTTAACAGCACACATAAACCAATGGCCAGATTGCCTAGACAGAAAATTAAAAAGGGAAACACAGCCTTAAATGTTGCATTAGACCAGGTAAAATTGATATTTATATGGCATTTCAACTGAAAATTGAATACACTTTTTTCTCAAGTGCACATGGAACATGGTCCATGATAGACTACACCTTGGGTCACAAATTAAGCCTCAGTGTATTTTAAAAAATTGAAATAATATAAAGCGTTTTTTCTGACCACAATGCTATGATACTAGAAATCAATTAGAAAAATGAAAACTGTAAATAACCCGCAAACACATGGAGGTTAAAAAATAAGCTACTGAATAGCCAATAGATAACTGAGGAAATCAAAGGAGAAATTTTAAAAACTACCTAGAAACAAATGACAATGAAAGTACAGAGATCCACAACCTGTGAGGTGCAGCAAAGGCAATTCTATGAGGGAAATTTATATCAATACAATCTCACCTCAAGAAACAAGAAATATCTGGAATAAACAACTTTACACATAAAGCAACTAGAGAAAGAGGAACAAAGAAGACCCAAAACCAGTAGAAGGAAATAAATCATAAAGATTGTAGGAGAAATAAATGAAATAGAAACAAAGAAGACAATACCAAAAGTAAATGGAATTAAAAGCAGGTTCTTTGAAGAAGATAAATAAAAATGATAAACCTTTAGCCAGACACATCACACAAATAAGAGAGGACTCAAATTAATAAAATTAGAAATGGAAAAAAAGAACTTACAACAGATATCTCAGAAATACAAATGATCATAAGAGAATGTTCCAAACAGCTATATGCCAATGAAATGGACAGCCAGGAATAGACAAATTCTTAGCAGGGTAAAAATCCTTCAAGACTGAACCAGGAAAGATAGAAAATATGTAGAAACCAATAGCAAGTAATGAAATTGAAAGTGTGATAAAAAATCTTCCAATAAAGAAGTCCAGTAGCAAACAGCTTTACAGATGAATTCTATCAACCATCCTTACATGTAAGAATGGCTTAAACATGTTTAAAGATGGCTAAAATTCATCCTTTTCAAAATCTTCTAAAAATTGCAGAAGGAACACTCCTAAACTCATTCTATGAGGCACCATCCACCCTGATACCAAAACCAGACAAAGATATCACAAGAGTATAGATCAATATCATTGATGAACATAGACACAAAAAATCCTCAAAAAAACACTAGAATCCAATACCACAATAAAAGGATCATATGGCATGATCATGTGGGATTTATCCCAGGGATGCAAAGATTCTTCAATATACATAAATCAATGTGATATGAAGAATTAATACACATGATCATCTCAATGATGCAGAAAAATCTTCTGACAAAATTCAATATCCATTTACAATAAAAAAGAAATCCCTAGAGAGTGGGCATAGATGGAAATATATGAAAATCTCCAGAAAGTAGACTTCAACATAATAAAGGCCTATATGACAAACCCACAACAAATATTCTCAAAGGTAAAAAACTGAAAACATTTCCTCCAAGAACAGAAATAAGACAAGAATGCCTACTCTCATCACTATTACTTAACATAATTTTGTAAGCCCTAGTCATAGGAATCAAATAAGGAATACAATGAATCCAAATTAAAAAAGAAGCAAAACCATCATCGTTTGCAGATTACACGATATTATACTCAGAAAATCCTATAGATGCCACCAGAAAATTACTGGTGTTAATGAATTTGAGTGACTTCATAGGATACAAAATTAATACACAAAAATCTCTTACATCCATATACCATAACAATAAAAAATCAGAATGATAAATTAAGGGAAAAATCCCGTTTACCATTGCTACAAAATAATAAAATACCTACAGATAAATCTACCAAAAAAAGTCAAATCCTGTACTCAAAAGACTGTAGATACTACTAAAAGAAATCCAAGCTGGCACAAAGAGAGGGAAAGATATATCATGCTCTTGGATCAGAAGAACCAATATTTTGAAAATGACTATACTACCCAAAGTAAGAAAAAGGCCTTCACTGGTAGCTCAGATGGTAAAGAATCTGTCTGTAATGCAGGAGATCTAGGTTTGATCCCTGAGTCAGGAAGATCCCAGAGAAGAAAATGGCTACTCACTCCAGTATTCTTTCCTGGAGAATACCGTGGACAGAGGAACCTGGCAGGTAGAATGAAATTGTGCCTTTTGCAGAGATGTAGATGGAGCTAGAGACTGTATACAGCATGAACTAAGAAAGAGAAAATTATTGTATATTAACACATATGTAGAATCTAGAAAAACAGTAGAGGTGAACATATTTCCCATGTAGAGAGATATAGGCATAAAAAACAAATGTATGGACACCAAGTAGAGAAAGAGAGAGTAGGATGAATTGAGAGATTGGGATTGACATATATATTAATGCACTAATATGTATAAAATAGGTAACTAATGAGAGCCTAATGTATAGCATAGGGAACTCTACTCAAAGCTCTGTGGTGACAAAATGGGAAGATACATATCTATATCTATATCTATCTATCTATCTATCTGTCTATATAGCTGATTCACTTTGCTGTACACCAGAAACTAATACAACTTTGTAAAGCAACTAAACTCCAATAAAAAGGAAAAGCATCTGGACTTTAGGAATTTCTTCAACATTATTCAGGGATTTTAAAATTTAAGTGAAATTATGAAGCTTGACATTTTATATTATACATATGTACTGATATAATAACTATGTGGTCTGGGATCTGTTTTAATTTTCTTATTCATTTTTACTTTATTTCTTGAATTCAATACAGAGAATGCATAAAACTAATTTTTTGCAGGTTTTTTGTTTGTCTTTTCCTAAAAAAAAAACCATTTTGTATCACATTTAGAGGACTACTGAAGTATGTTAAATTTCATCTTCAGACTACAATCAGGAAATCGTTCTGTCACAAAAAAGGACCAAAATATAACTAACCCTTTCATATTGCAACAAAAACAGAGCAGTAGGGATGATATGATAACCAGGGATTCCAGGTAGAAACTGTAGTTCTGGAGCAACAGTTTGTTACTTCAAGGATAGTAAGGGATCAATGAAATTATGCAACCGAGCACTGGAGAGAATAGAATGCCTTGGAATTTCAAGATGGTCCTAAAATTAAACTGAGTAATTAGAAAATTTTGGAAGGTCTGAAGACACTAGGGAAGAACCCCTTCCTGAACCAGAAAGAGAGAAGAAGCAGTTTCTCAAAAACAAGTAGAGTATCTCAGTGTTCAAATCAGATTTGTACTTTATTTAAAAAAAATAAGTTTATGTATTTTAAATTAAAGGATAATTGCATTACGGTATTGTGTTGGCTTCTGCCAAAGATCAACACGTATCAGCCTTAGGTATATATATATATATATATATGTCCCCTCCCTCTTGAACCTCCTTCTCACCTCCCTTCCCATCCCAGTCCTCTAGGTTGTTGCAGAGCCTGATTACTATTCTCTTAATCTGACCTGAGGGGCAATTTATGACCCATCTGTAAGTCATCCAGTTGTAGTTGTTTACAGTTGCATTTAATTTATGCTGAGGGTAGTTTAACTATTTCCACTGTGTACATTTAATTTGTCTCAGTTTATCTTTCCTTTGACTTGATGCAATTTGAATTCAAGAACTCCATTAGGTATTTTAATAGATTAATTCAGGCAACAGATATTTGAGCACTGGATATGGAATATGTCTTCTGCTAAATGCTGAGGTTACAATATTGAGGAAGACAGTTCTTTCTTTGGGGAGCTTAGGCTCTGGAGAAGGGAGTCAAATAAACAGGCCAGTGTAACAGAGTGTGCTCCCTCTAACTGTTGCAATCAAAATGCTGGCATACTCATCAGTAAAAGTATAAAAGGATACTTCTTCCAGAGTACAGGCTTTCATGGTATCCTTTTACAGGTAGATATTATAAGACATTACTTTACACACCTTAAATTCCTTTTCAACAAAGCCAATGTCTCTAATCTCACCCAGTTAACGTGGTCTTACCCAGTTTCCTTTGTGAATGTAATTCTTTCTGATGACCAAAGAAGATTAATACTTAGCACATGTTTAAATGGCCTACATTAAGATCCCACATGCAGCTTTAATCACATTAATAATCATCTTCAACTAGAAAAGTATAGAGAAAATAGCCACGTATCATAACATGACATCAACCCATCTTTTAAACCTTTTATCATGTATTTCACAAGTGTTTCCCTAATATAGGTAGCAGACACAGTCATTCTGCTTGAAACCTACATGAGTCCTTCAGCAAACTCAATCCCTCAGCTTTCCCACATTTTTTCCATTCTGCTCTAGGTGGAAGATTTGAACACATCTCCTTTCCACTTGAAATGTTTTTCCTTTGAACTTCTGAAATTTCTAATTCCTGCTTGCTCTTCACAGCTCAGTTTCTCTTCCAGATTTTTAAGGATTATCTCATCACTATAAACCATAATGATCCACATTTTACTTTCAAATGTTTTACGGAGCTAATTCCTTAAGAACTAAATTGATACTTTATCTGTCATGTTCAGTATTTCCAGTTACTTTCAATGTGCTGAGATTCCTCAAATTTACTGAGATTTTGAAAGATGGGGGCACTGTTTTATACTTTAGTATACTTACATTTCCTATCCCAGGAGCCTACTCCTGGTAAATATTCAATAAAGCTCAATAAAACTTTGCTTGATTGTAATTTTCTCATTTCCTTTGTTTCTTCAAGTTAATAGTAGTCCATGCTGTAATGGCAAACTTCCCAGTGGCTTCCCAGAATCCTGCATTCAGGTACATAGAAGTGGAATAAAGGTGATTTTGTATTCCTTACACATTTCTGCTTCCCTACAGCAGGAGGTCAAAAAATACAGTAATAACCATCACGCAGAGACACATGGCATCAGTGATTGCTGCTCAACTCATGACAGACTAGCAAAACAAGAGAAGAAAACTTGAATGGGACATTTAGATTAGAAAAATGGAGTCCTAGCTCAAGATTTTCCACATTTTAGGTTTGGTAGTTCCTAAAAATATATGTCTAATGCGTCCTATGTTTCCAAACAATATAGTCTCTTCTGGCACTTCATTCCTTAAAGTAGCTGTTAAAAAACATTTGACAGGCCTCTATATGAAATATGTGTGTAAAAAATGAAAGTGGTTGTGCAAAGCGTTTATGAAAGGTAGATGGTATGGAGAACAAGAGTGGAAATTGGAGATACCTCAAGTAGCCATTGACACAGTCATTGTGCCACAATGCATGAGTCCCTTTTCCACTCTGTATGCATATGTCACCATTTCAGAACGCACAAGATCAAATTGTGGCTGTCAAAGACCCGTGCTGCATCATCACATTGCTGGTGGCCAGGAGCCAGTGCTGTCATCACTTGATTTCGTGTGGCTTAGAGCAGAAAATCTGATTGTTCAGCAACATGTAATCAGCTTACAACAAATCTGGAAGATGTTGCCCAAAGACTAGATGATATCCAGGCCCTGGAATTGTGTACAGATTTTTAAGGATTATCTCATCACTATAAACCATAATGATCCACATTTTACTTTCAAATGTTTTACGGAGCTAATTCCTTAAGAACTAAATTGATACTTTATCTGTCATGTTCAGTATTTCCAGTTACTTTCAATGTGCTGAGATTCCTCAAATTTACTGAGATTTTGAAAGATGGGGGCACTGTTTTATACTTTAGTATACTTACATTTCCTATCCCAGGAGCCTACTCCTGGTAAATATTCAATAAAGCTCAATAAAACTTTGCTTGATTGTAATTTTCTCATTTCCTTTGTTTCTTCAAGTTAATAGTAGTCCATGCTGTAATGGCAAACTTCCCAGTGGCTTCCCAGAATCCTGCATTCAGGTACATAGAAGTGGAATAAAGGTGATTTTGTATTCCTTACACATTTCTGCTTCCCTACAGCAGGAGGTCAAAAAGTACAGTAATAACCATCACGCAGAGACACATGGCATCAGTGATTGCTGCTCAACTCATGACAGACTAGCAAAACAAGAGAAGAAAACTTGAATGGGACATTTAGATTAGAAAAATGGAGTCCTAGCTCAAGATTTTCCACATTTTAGGTTTGGTAGTTCCTAAAAATATATGTCTAATGCGTCCTATGTTTCCAAACAATATAGTCTCTTCTGGCACTTCATTCCTTAAAGTAGCTGTTAAAAAACATTTGACAGGCCTCTATATGAAATATGTGTGTAAAAAATGAAAGTGGTTGTGCAAAGCGTTTATGAAAGGTAGATGGTATGGAGAACAAGAGTGGAAATTGGAGATACCTCAAGTAGCCATTGACACAGTCATTGTGCCACAATGCATGAGTCCCTTTTCCACTCTGTATGCATATGTCACCATTTCAGAACGCACAAGATCAAATTGTGGCTGTCAAAGACCCGTGCTGCATCATCACATTGCTGGTGGCCAGGAGCCAGTGCTCTCATCACTTGATTTCGTGTGGCTTAGAGCAGAAAATCTGATTGTTCAGCAACATGTAATCAGCTTACAACAAATCTGGAAGATGTTGCCCAAAGACTAGATGATATCCAGGCCCTGGAATTGTGTACAAAGAAAATGAAGTATTTGCTTAAAGATAAAAACTGTATCTGTGACAAGAAGCCCAAGACCCTTGGAGAAGATTCAAGTCAATAAGTTTAATAGCAAAACTTTAAGACATAAGGATTATATCCCAAACAAGCCAACCAGGTCTGCATAGCAGTGAGAGAAACCAGAGTCCAATTTATAGAACCAAAATATTTTCTGTCTTCAATGCCCAAATATCACTTATAAGACACTCTTCAGGGAAGGCAGACTTCCAAGAGAAGTAGAAATACAGTTACTGAACACCAAGATAATAGAAGTCTTAAGAGTTAAACTGAATCATGACTTAACTGCTTGCCATGTGACCGACAAACTTGAATATGTCATTCTGTCTTCATTAACTATTTTTCCTTTACTTGAAAAAGTAGGGATACTTTTCCACTATATACTAATTCTACTAATGAAATAATACTAATATATTTTTTTCCTTCTTTCTACTTCCCACCTGCCCCACTCCTCATGGTGTGATAATGTAACAGAAGTAGAGTTTATAATATTAAGTAGTATTGAGGAAGGAAATAGAGATTCTTTTCACATCAAGAGCTGCCATAAATATATTCACAAGAGGCTAATGTACAGAATGTGAGTCTGCTTTTCCCCTCAGAAAATGCACCCTGTTCCCTTTCCAATCAATACCTCTGAACCCTCCTTTCTCCACCCTCAGTGCTGAGGTTTGGCCTCTGGATTTAATTGACTACCAGAGGCAGAAGAATAAGAGTGACATGCAGTGAGCACAAGAAACTGTGGAGTCACTGAAGACAGATACTGAGTCCAAGTTGAGTCATTCATGAAGGCTACCAGGAAGCAATGGTATTGAGTGAGTCTTGAACGGTGAGGGGAAATAGCCAGTGCTTATTGTTCACCAGGTACTATTTTAAGTACTAAATATATATATAAAGCTTCATTTAATCCCCTTGACAAAACTTTTAGGATGGCACACTTAATTTCCATTCTGCAGATGAAGAAACTTGGCAGAGAGAAGCTAAGTAGCTTGTCCAGCACTTCCTCAAATGCAGCATGTGGCAAGAGGGTTTGAAGCCTGAACCTAGATACCACACTCCCATGATGCTTTATTCTAAGTTTGGAATTACCTACGTAATGCCAGAGAAGGTAGTTTGGACAGAAGGATCACTTGAATAAAGAAGCAAAGGCATGAAAGAGTACTGTGACAAGACCCAAGCCTTGGAAGATTCAAGTCAATAAGTTTAATAGCAAAACTAAACAAAATTTCCCCCTGCATAGCAGTGAGAGAAACCAGAGTCAAATTTTGCCCAAGAATATCACTTATAAGACACTCTTCAGGGAAGGCAGACTTCAAGAGAAGTAGAAATACAGTTACTGAACACCAAGATAATAGAAGTCTTAAGAGTTAAACTGAATCATGACTTAACTGCTTGCCATGTGACCGACAAACTTGAATATGTCATTCTGTCTTCATTAACTATTTTTCCTTTACTTGAAAAAGTAGGGATACTTTTCCACTATATACTAATTCTACTAATGAAATAATACTAATATATTTTTTTCCTTCTTTCTACTTCCCACCTGCCCCACTCCTCATGGTGTGATAATGTAACAGAAGTAGAGTTTATAATATTAAGTAGTATTGAGGAAGGAAATAGAGATTCTTTTCACATCAAGAGCTGCCATAAATATATTCACAAGAGGCTAATGTACAGAATGTGAGTCTGCTTTTCCCCTCAGAAAATGCACCCTGTTCCCTTTCCAATCAATACCTCTGAACCCTCCTTTCTCCACCCTCAGTGCTGAGGTTTGGCCTCTGGATTTAATTGACTACCAGAGGCAGAAGAATAAGAGTGACATGCAGTGAGCACAAGAAACTGTGGAGTCACTGAAGACAGATACTGAGTCCAAGTTGAGTCATTCATGAAGGCTACCAGGAAGCAATGGTATTGAGTGAGTCTTGAACGGTGAGGGGAAATAGCCAGTGCTTATTGTTCACCAGATACTATTTTAAGTACTAAATATATATATAAAGCTTCATTTAATCCCCTTGACAAAACTTTTAGGATGGCACACTTAATTTCCATTCTGCAGATGAAGAAACTTGGCAGAGAGAAGCTAAGTAGCTTGTCCAGCACTTCCTCAAATGCAGCATGTGGCAAGAGGGTTTGAAGCCTGAACCTAGATACCACACTCCCATGATGCTTTATTCTAAGTTTGGAATTACCTACGTAATGACAGAGAAGGTAGTTTGGACAGAAGGGATCACTTGAATAAAGAAGCAAAGGCATGAAAGAGTATTTGTGTCCAGAGATCTAAAATTTGGGGGAAGTATATAGGAGAAACTATTGAAACCCCACCTAAAGCCAGGTTCAGAACTTCTGTGATTTGCTGATTTACAAATAACTGGATAAACTTTTCATATTAACTGATGAACTTTCCCTGGCATCTCCCCATCTAATGATTGTTTGGCCAGTAATTTCTTTCTTGTCTGCTGGTCCATGAGGTATCAGTTGTCCTGAGAAGCTCAGATTATTGTTTCTAAATACAAAATTACTTATGGCACGGGATTTTTACCAGAGGAAAACTTGGCCTAATTCCTAGTAAGATAAGGTCTTCTCTGGAAATACATAGTGTTCTACAGGTTGAGGAAAAGGGCAGGAAGGAAAATAGGGAGGATACAAACCTTGGCTTGGCTTGGGTGTCTGAGAAACAGGTGAATGTGTCCCCAGATCAGACCAAGTCCACGACACCAGCAAGATCTAGAGTTGCCTGGTTCCCAGCAACAAAAGAAAGTGGGCAATAGGACAAATATGGATTCACAGAACACCTAGATAGAGCCTAGCTGAGCACATTTCCAGGAATCCAAGAGTGGAAGCAGGTATAGGTTGTCAATGAGGCCATGAAGAGCATCATACCTCCTGTGAGAGAGGTGGCCTGGAAAGACTCTTCAGTCTACAGTAAGGAGAAAACAGTCATAAGGTGCATTTGTTTGGGAGCAAAGGTCCCATGGTTGACCTAAGTGTCAGTAGATGTCACTGTGGATGAATGTTAACAACTTGGCCCAGGCTCTTTTCACTTCACTCATCTCTTACTGCATGTTTGTAATACTAATTACTCCTTTCTCAAGGACTGAGTCTAGGGATGGGAGACTATTTGATGTGGTTTAATTTTCAATACATAGTAAAGCTTAAATGAAAAATGAATTTCAGTTATAGAATATTAAATTTCTTATACAACTTAATTTGTAACATGGCATTTATGCCTACTGCATGCTAAAGTCTTATTGTGTATATGTACTGGTGTGTTCTCATCTGCAATGTATAACTGGAGGTGTGTGCTATGAGATGGAATTTAAAAAGAGCAATCATCTAGGAGAGAATGGGTAGAGGAAAAAACAGAAAGAAGCAGAATCCCTGGGATGAGGAAACCTACAACTGTCACATTAAAAAGCTGAACGTAATAAGCTAGGACTACTTTAAGAAACTTCGCATCTCAACGTAAAGTGACTTGAACACTCTAGACTAAGGATTTTCCTATTTTCTATTCTTTGTAGAGTTCTTATCAACAACAGCTCACAACTTGTGAGGATTTATAAGTGTTAGGGAATATTGTACAAATAACATATATTTTCATTGTCAAAACAATCCTTGCAGGCAGAAGCTACAAGTGCTCCTTTTCTTTTTCTCAGTGCTCCATTTTTGAGATGTGACAATTGAGGGTGAGAGTTTTCTTAAGTTCCCACATCAGAGGCTGAATTTGTGTTATTCCCTCAAGTAAGTTCTAGTTATCTATGACTTCATAACAAACTTACACAATACTTAGTGCCTTAAAATCTCCATTTTGTTTACTTACATGTTGGTGCATCAGGAGTATGCGTAGAGCTTGGCTGAGTTCTTCTCTGATCCCTGAAACGTCCTCTGGAGCAGCATGTGCTAGAGAAACCTCTTCCATGATGGTTTATTCACTCACCTGCAGCTTCCATACTTTCGCTCTCACCAACATTGGGTCTCATCATCCATAGCCTCTTGATGTGGCCTGGATTTCTCACAGTGCTGAGGGTTGAAGAGTCTCACTTCTTAATGGAAACTGCCTTTCAAAAGCCAATATCCCCAGAGAGGAGCAAAAACTGCCAATTCTTTTACAAGTAGGTCTAGAACTGGCAGAATACTGCTTCTACCACTCTCTAATGGTCGGAGCAAAAACCCAAGGTCAGCAAAAACTGAGTCTAGGGATGGGAGACTATTTGATGTGGTTTAATTTTCAATACATAGTAAAGCTTAAATGAAAAATGAATTTCAGTTATAGAATATTAAATTTCTTATACAACTTAATTTGTAACATGGCATTTATGCCTACTGCATGCTAAAGTCTTATTGTGTATATGTACTGGTGTGTTCTCATCTGCAATGTATAACTGGAGGTGTGTGCTATGAGAGGGAAATTTTAAAAAAGAGCAATCATCTAGGAGAGAATGGGTAGAGGAAAAAACAGAAAGAAGCAGAATCCCTGGGATGAGGAAACCTACAACTGTCACATTAAAAAGCTGAACGTAATAAGCTAGGACTACTTTAAGAAACTTCGCATCTCAACGTAAAGTGACTTGAACACTCTAGACTAAGGATTTTCCTATTTTCTATTCTTTGTAGAGTTCTTATCAACAACAGCTCACAACTTGTGAGGATTTATAAGTGTTAGGGAATATTGTACAAATAACATATATTTTCATTGTCAAAACAATCCTTGCAGGCAGAAGCTACAAGTGCTCCTTTTCTTTTTCTCAGTGCTCCATTTTTGAGATGTGACAATTGAGGGTGAGAGTTTTCTTAAGTTCCCACATCAGAGGCTGAATTTGTGTTATTCCCTCAAGTAAGTTCTAGTTATCTATGACTTCATAACAAACTTACACAATACTTAGTGCCTTAAAATCTCCATTTTGTTTACTTACATGTTGGTGCATCAGGAGTATGCGTAGAGCTTGGCTGAGTTCTTCTCTGATCCCTGAAACGTCCTCTGGAGCAGCATGTGCTAGAGAAACCTCTTCCATGATGGTTTATTCACTCACCTGCAGCTTCCATACTTTTCGTCTCTCACCAACATTGGGTCTCATCATCCATAGCCTCTTGATGTGGCCTGGATTTCTCACAGTGCTGAGGGTTGAAGAGTCTCACTTCTTAATGGAAACTGCCTTTCAAAAGCCAATATCCCCAGAGAGGAGCAAAAACTGCCAATTCTTTTACAAGTAGGTCTAGAACTGGCAGAATACTGCTTCTACCACTCTCTAATGGTCGGAGCAATCCAGGTCAGCAAAAAAATCGGCCATGTCTGTTAGTGGGAGGAGGGCCAATATTTAATCAGTTAAGCATTTGCAAGTGGTTGCAGGGACTAGGGACATTTGAAGGCTCATTTAGGATAGAGAAGCAAGTCGGCTACCTCCTGTGTATGTGAATTAATGTTGAAAATGTGCTGAAAGCTCAGATGAGTCTTCTGACCTATGTGACCCTACAGGATATCTCAGTATATTAGAAAAAGAGTCCTACCAGTTCTCATTCTGAGATACAGGGGCAAAGCTGCAAAGCTGCACCTCAATCTGTTTGTCAAACTGCTCATTAAGAACAACTGAGTCATGGGGGAAGCCTCCATCTCTTAATATGAGGTGGAGCATTTTCCAATTGTTATTGTGGTTTCAAGGTCTTCTCATAAAGTGCTTGCTGAACATTTATTATGCTTTGTCTCTGTGTTTCCTCCTGTCTGAGAGTACAGATTTCCTTACCAGTTATGGATTGCATGCAATGAAGGTGTGGTTGATTTTATTCAAGAATAAGTGATGTCTCCAACTGAGGGACTTTTGTCAGAGATAGACTGAATCACATGAAATGTCTAATATTCAACCAGCTTTGACCAATGAAAACCGCAGTTTCATATGATTCAACTTAAAATTTTAGGTGTCCATCAGCATTGAGTTGTGTAACTAAAAAAATTTTAAAAAGAGACTTTATATAAATAGCTAGCAGATTTTTATTTTTTTTAAATTTGCCATCCTAACTTTCAGAGAGAGGTCATGTTAGTAGGTCAGGATTAGCAGCAATTTTATCTTCTGGTTTTATATTCTCACATTGGGTCTCATCATCCATAGCCTCTTCCATGATGGTTTATTCACTCACCTGCAGCTTCCATACTTTCCTCTCACCAACATTGGGTCTCATCATCCATAGCCTCTTGATGTGGCCTGGATTTCTCACAGTGCTGAGGGTCGAAGAGTCTCACTTCTTAATGGAAACTGCCTTTTAAAAGCCAATATCCCCAGAGAGGAGCAAAAACTGCCAATTCTTTTACAAGTAGGTCTAGAACTGGCAGAATACTGCTTCTACCACTCTCTAATGGTCGGAGCAATCCAGGTCAGCAAAAAAATCGGCCATGTCTGTTAGTGGGAGGAGGGCCAATATTTAATCAGTTAAGCATTTGCAAGTGGTTGCAGGGACTAGGGACATTTGAAGGCTCATTTAGGATAGAGAAGCAAGTCGGCTACCTCCTGTGTATGTGAATTAATGTTGAAAATGTGCTGAAAGCTCAGATGAGTCTTCTGACCTATGTGACCCTACAGGATATCTCAGTATATTAGAAAAAGAGTCCTACCAGTTCTCATTCTGAGATACAGGGGCAAAGCTGCAAAGCTGCACCTCAATCTGTTTGTCAAACTGCTCATTAAGAACAACTGAGTCATGGGGGAAGCCTCCATCTCTTAATATGAGGTGGAGCATTTTCCAATTGTTATTGTGGTTTCAAGGTCTTCTCATAAAGTGCTTGCTGAACATTTATTATGCTTTGTCTCTGTGTTTCCTCCTGTCTGAGAGTACAGATTTCCTTACCAGTTATGGATTGCATGCAATGAAGGTGTGGTTGATTTTATTCAAGAATAAGTGATGTCTCCAACTGAGGGACTTTTGTCAGAGATAGACTGAATCACATGAAATGTCTAATATTCAACCAGCTTTGACCAATGAAAACCGCAGTTTCATATGATTCAACTTAAAATTTTAGGTGTCCATCAGCATTGAGTTGTGTAACTAAAAAAATTTTAAAAAGAGACTTTATATAAATAGCTAGCAGATTTTTATTTTTTTTAAAATTTGCCATCCTAACTTTCAGAGAGAGGTCATGTTATGCTAGGTCAGGATTGCCAGACCAGCAATTTTATCTTCTGGTTACTTATATCCTTTAGCTTAGATTCCTGAAACCCTTTCCTGGCATTTATTCTCTGAGTTTATGAGGCCAACACTTACATTTGGTGAATACTTGTAAAGCCTTGCTCTGCCAACCTTATCCCCATGGGAAGGAATAAAGTCAATTCATTGTGTCAATAGCAGTGAAAGTGTTCTCCTTCTTACCAAATCTTCTATTTTTCTTTGTGACTTTCCCAGTGTTGCTCCCCACATGAAAGACCAGTCTTACAATTTACTTCTAACTGAAAAGCTTTTCAATAATAGATTCCCCTGTGAAGCTCCCCATAGTTTTTTTAAATGAGGGAAGAGAGCCAAAGCTGAAAGCTCAAAGCTGACTACTTTCTGAGGTGGTATATTTTAGGAACAGATTATTATATGTCAATTACTCTCTTATATTATGGTTTGTATGGTATGAAACACTTAACAGATGTAAATTAGTAATAGCAATGTGATGATGACAATGATTATTTAGCTTTGTCTTTCTATTACTTAAATAGTAGTAATTGAAGCAAATGTGTTTTCTCTCATACCTCAGAAATGTGAAATATTTAATAATATGTGGTTCAAGACACCATGGTGTCTTTGGCCTCTGGTGTCCAAGAGACCATGTCTCTAAGAGATCAAGTTTCTAAGAGATCAAGTCTCATGCATCCATGGTGAGGTTCTAAATGTTAACATTGAGAGTATAGAGGTTTTACTTGCTATTTGAAACACCATATTCTCATATTCCCATGTCTGACTCTAGAAAAACCAAAAAAAGTGCAATGAAGGTGTGGTTGATTTTATTCAAGAATAAGTGATGTCTCCAACTGAGGGACTTTTGTCAGAGATAGACTGAATCACATGAAATGTCTAATATTCAACCAGCTTTGACCAATGAAAACCGCAGTTTCATATGATTCAACTTAAAATTTTAGGTGTCCATCAGCATTGAGTTGTGTAACTAAAAAAATTTTAAAAAGAGACTTTATATAAATAGCTAGCAGATTTTTATTTTTTTTAAAATTTGCCATCCTAACTTTCAGAGAGAGGTCATGTTATGCTAGGTCAGGATTGCCAGACCAGCAATTTTATCTTCTGGTTACTTATATCCTTTAGCTTAGATTCCTGAAACCCTTTCCTGGCATTTATTCTCTGAGTTTATGAGGCCAACACTTACATTTGGTGAATACTTGTAAAGCCTTGCTCTGCCAACCTTATCCCCATGGGAAGGAATAAAGTCAATTCATTGTGTCAATAGCAGTGAAAGTGTTCTCCTTCTTACCAAATCTTCTATTTTTCTTTGTGACTTTCCCAGTGTTGCTCCCCACATGAAAGACCAGTCTTACAATTTACTTCTAACTGAAAAGCTTTTCAATAATAGATTCCCCTGTGAAGCTCCCCATAGTTTTTTTAAATGAGGGAAGAGAGCCAAAGCTGAAAGCTCAAAGCTGACTACTTTCTGAGGTGGTATATTTTAGGAACAGATTATTATATGTCAATTACTCTCTTATATTATGGTTTGTATGGTATGAAACACTTAACAGATGTAAATTAGTAATAGCAATGTGATGATGACAATGATTATTTAGCTTTGTCTTTCTATTACTTAAATAGTAGTAATTGAAGCAAATGTGTTTTCTCTCATACCTCAGAAATGTGAAATATTTAATAATATGTGGTTCAAGACACCATGGTGTCTTTGGCCTCTGGTGTCCAAGAGACCATGTCTCTAAGAGATCAAGTTTCTAAGAGATCAAGTCTCATGCATCCATGGTGAGGTTCTAAATGTTAACATTGAGAGTATAGAGGTTTTACTTGCTATTTGAAACACCATATTCTCATATTCCCATGTCTGACTCTAGAAAACCAGAGTAGACAAAACTTGAAGTGGGAATTGGAGTGAAAGAAATTGTCTCAGTGGTATCCTACAGTGGCTTATGGGAGGTGTGAACTCATGGTATCTAAGGAGCAGAGAGGGCTGCTGACTAACATCAGTGCTGTCTATAAGGAAGTCTGAGCTCTGCATGGTGTTTGGGCTGAGATACAAAACAATTTCTCTATTTTCCCAAAGAGCTCACCCCTCCCTAATTATAGCTCTCAGACAAATGTTTTGTTACCATCAGAAAGCAGGCAAAGCAGGAAGGAAATAATCAGGCATTTTCACTTAGAACATTGAATGTTAATACTCTCTTTCCTCTTGCTAACAGGCCTTTCAATTTTACTTCTTATATATTTTAAGTATGATCAATTTTACCTTTCAAGATATTATTCCTCATCCATAAAATTATACGAAAATTGCCATAAACAAACTGATGGAAAAGGAATAATTGTTTTACATTAAAAGAAATAACCTTCATGTTTATAGAAATGATAAAGCCCATGCAGTACTTCTTTTAAAGATCTTGCTCTAAACAAACTGAATTATTCATGCATAGAATTGTACAGCATTAGAACACCTGTTTTCAATCATGCATAATGTAAAATCACTCATTACCTCACAAGAGCCTCTACATCTCCAGCAATCAAATGGCATTGAAACAGCAAAACAGGTGTCTGGCAGGTGGATCCAAGCAGATGTTTTGGGTTTGCATGCCTTTTCTTGTACAGGTGTGATGATCTTGTTTTCAACCACATAATTGCCATTTAAATAGGTAATATTTAATTCTTCTGTACTTTAATATTTATTTTTGCATCTTGAGTTTATCTCCCACTTTGCTCGTGCCTGGGATTGAGGTGGATTTGAAAGTTGTTTGGACCCTGTAAGGTGGAGAGATGCCAGTTGAATGTGCAATTCTACTGTCCAAGACTTTGATGATGAAGAAATCCTCCATGAAAAGTAGCTTCTGAGTGAGCTTGTGGAGTTTCGGCAGCATGGCTAACTACTGAACAGGAAAGAAAAAGTTACTTTCCCTTGTTAGGTATCATCCAGAAGTCATATTTAACCATTTCTTTTGTGCATACCATGAATTTTAAATTAAGTCAATGCAAATCTATGAGTGCAAATCAGGAAGAGAAACATCTTTCTTCAGCTGCCGATACACAATTTATTGAACTTCTGCAAAAAGAGCTCTGTGTATCTTCTTTGTGAGGCATCAAAATGCATTTGCTTAAGCATGTTTTACTAAAACATCTTTAAGTCTCATCTGGAAATAGGGTTTTCAACTTCGTACTAGATTTATCCAATATAAATTCATCCAAGTGGAATAAGTAATGCAGCCTTCTACAGAGGGTGTTGCAGGCACTTTATTTCCTGTTTGGATCATTTTTATTTCTCTTTTTGAAATAATCAACAAACAGCATCAGTGAAAGGTGCTGTATTGAAAGCTGCAAAGACAGCAAACTTTATTTTTCAACACAGGTGCAGCATGAATTTCTGTGGCACCCCATCAATGCTGTCATTCTTTGTTAATCTTTGTGCCTGTTTTAGCCATGGGTTTACAGTGAGTGCATAATTACAAGTCTATTCGACTGACATAGTTGGAAGTTTGGGTATGTATATATGTGTGTGTGTGTATGTATGTATATATATATATATATATACATACACACACATATATGCATATATATATCACAAACATATAAAATTAAAGTATATCTTTGACATGTTACATTATTCATTTTGGGGTCACCTATGAAAAAAATGTTCAAATATTTCTATGTAAGAACAGTGTTTTCAGTCATACAAATATAGTGTTAACTCCATTCAAGTATGTAGATATTTCTAAGTATCCAGGCATGTGGAATCATTTATGCAGACCAAAGATCCCTAGATGGCTGTCTTTCCATCACCTTTTCCCAAGATTGTGCAGACATGGCCATGATATTTGTTACCCACATAGTGCTCTTTCCTGGAGAAGGGAATGGCTATTCATTTCAGTATTCTTGCCTGGAGAATTTCTTGGACAGAGAAGCCCAGAAGGTCACAATCCATGGAGCTGCAAAGAGTTGGACGTGACTGAGTGGTTAACACAACATAGTTCTCTTTCAATGAAAATACCCTAAAATGAATGAAGAAATAATCATATTTACCTATTTAGCCGCTTAAAGTGTTTGTTGTTGTTTAGTCATTAAGTTGTGTCCAACTCTTTGTAATCCTGCAGGCACCTCTGTCCACAGGATTATCCAGGCAAGAATACTAAAGTAGATTGCCATTTCTTTCTTCATGGGCCTTAAAAGTGTTTCAGTCCAATATAAATTCATCCATTTAGCTGAAAACATCTTTAAGTCTCATCTGGAAATAGGGTTTTCAACTTACTAGATTTATCCAATATAAATTCATCCAAGTGGAATAAGTAATGCAGCCTTCTACAGAGGGTGTTGCAGGCACTTTATTTCCTGTTTGGATCATTTTTATTTCTCTTTTTGAAATAATCAACAAACAGCATCAGTGAAAGGTGCTGTATTGAAAGCTGCAAAGACAGCAAACTTTATTTTTCAACACAGGTGCAGCATGAATTTCTGTGGCACCCCATCAATGCTGTCATTCTTTGTTAATCTTTGTGCCTGTTTTAGCCATGGGTTTACAGTGAGTGCATAATTACAAGTCTATTCGACTGACATAGTTGGAAGTTTGGGTATGTATATATGTGTGTGTGTGTATGTATATATATATATATATATATATATATATATACATACACACATATATGCATATATATATCACAAACATATAAAATTAAAGTATATCTTTGACATGTTACATTATTCATTTTGGGGTCACCTATGAAAAAAATGTTCAAATATTTCTATGTAAGAACAGTGTTTTCAGTCATACAAATATAGTGTTAACTCCATTCAAGTATGTAGATATTTCTAAGTATCCAGGCATGTGGAATCATTTATGCAGACCAAAGATCCCTAGATGGCTGTCTTTCCATCACCTTTTCCCAAGATTGTGCAGACATGGCCATGATATTTGTTACCCACATAGTGCTCTTTCCTGGAGAAGGGAATGGCTATCCATTTCAGTATTCTTGCCTGGAGAATTTCTTGGACAGAGAAGCCCAGAAGGTCACAATCCATGGAGCTGCAAAGAGTTGGACGTGACTGAGTGGTTAACACAACATAGTTCTCTTTCAATGAAAATACCCTAAAATGAATGAAGAAATAATCATATTTACCTATTTAGCCGCTTAAAGTGTTTGTTGTTGTTTAGTCATTAAGTTGTGTCCAACTCTTTGTAATCCTGCAGGCACCTCTGTCCACAGGATTATCCAGGCAAGAATACTAAAGTAGATTGCCATTTCTTTCTTCATGGGATCTTCCTTCTCAAAGGATCTAACTTGCCTCTCCTGCATTACTGGCAGATTCTTTACCACTGAGCCACCTAGGAAGCCCATTTAAAGCGTGAGAACTATTTAAACTAATGTAATGGATTTTTGAAGCCAGACCAGAAAGTTAACCCACTGGTTTTGTCTTTTCATCTAAGTATTACTGAAAATGTACATGAGTGTATATATATATACACACACAGAGACTGTGCTATACAGTAGGTCCTGGTTATCTATTTTATATATGGTAGTGTATATATATATTAATCCAAAACTTCTATTTATTTTCTCACCTACTTCCCTGTTGATTACCATAAGTTTGTTTTCTATGTCTGTGAGTCTATTTCTGTTTTGTAAACAAGCTCATTTTTATCCTTTTTTTTAGATTCCACGTAAGAGTGACAGCATATACTATTTGAGTTTTTCTAACTTCATTTAGCATGATAATATCTAGGTCCTCCATACTATCACAAATGGCATTATTTAATTCTTTTTTATGGCTAAATTATATTCCATTACATACATGCATACACACACACATGCACATATATATCACATGTTCTTTAAGGGATGAAACATTTTAAGTGGAATATTGCATTTTTATTTACTAGAAACATATGAAGAAATAAAATATTTAGTGAATTACTAATGAATTGTTTCATTTCTAAAGAACTTAATGCCCTGGAATCTATTCAAATATTGTAAGGGTTGTAGTCAGTAGCTCCCAGAAAATACCTCATTTTCAAGAATTAGAAGACAATTTCCATTCTTCACTAATCACTATTTTCACCAGAGCTTGAAACATTATCTTCTGCAATAACCTACTCCTTGCTATAACTCCTTTCCTACTTGTCTGTTTTCAGGAGTCTCAAGGACACCCTTCCTCTGCTGTGGTGAAGAGTGAAGGAGAAAGAAATAAGCAAATGTATCACAAGAAGTTATAAAAATTTGACATAAACCCCACTTGCTTCGAAGGCAATCAATGTCCAGGCAACTTTTAGCTTAAAAAACTAGACTTTTTTTTTTTCTAGAAAATAATATACACAGAGCATTGAGGAAGATGCAATATATAGTAGATTGCCATTTCTTTCTTCATGGGATCTTCCTTCTCAAAGGATCTAACTTGCCTCCTGCAGTACTGGCAGATTCTTTACCACTGAGCCACCTAGGAAGCCCATTTAAAGCGTGAGAACTATTTAAACTAATGTAATGGATTTTTGAAGCCAGACCAGAAAGTTAACCCACTGGTTTTGTCTTTTCATCTAAGTATTACTGAAAATGTACATGAGTGTATATATATATACACACACAGAGACTGTGCTATACAGTAGGTCCTGGTTATCTATTTTATATATGGTAGTGTATATATATATTAATCCAAAACTTCTATTTATTTTCTCACCTACTTCCCTGTTGATTACCATAAGTTTGTTTTCTATGTCTGTGAGTCTATTTCTGTTTTGTAAACAAGCTCATTTTTATCCTTTTTTTTAGATTCCACGTAAGAGTGACAGCATATACTATTTGAGTTTTTCTAACTTCATTTAGCATGATAATATCTAGGTCCTCCATACTATCACAAATGGCATTATTTAATTCTTTTTTATGGCTAAATTATATTCCATTACATACATGCATACACACACACATGCACACATATATATCACATGTTCTTTAAGGGATGAAACATTTTAAGTGGAATATTGCATTTTTATTTACTAGAAACATATGAAGAAATAAAATATTTAGTGAATTACTAATGAATTGTTTCATTTCTAAAGAACTTAATGCCCTGGAATCTATTCAAATATTGTAAGGGTTGTAGTCAGTAGCTCCCAGAAAATACCTCATTTTCAAGAATTAGAAGACAATTTCCATTCTTCACTAATCACTATTTTCACCAGAGCTTGAAACATTATCTTCTGCAATAACCTACTCCTTGCTATAACTCCTTTCCTACTTGTCTGTTTTCAGGAGTCTCAAGGACACCCTTCCTCTGCTGTGGTGAAGAGTGAAGGAGAAAGAAATAAGCAAATGTATCACAAGAAGTTATAAAAATTTGACATAAACCCCACTTGCTTCGAAGGCAATCAATGTCCAGGCAACTTTTAGCTTAAAAAACTAGACTTTTTTTTTTTTCTAGAAAATAATATACACAGAGCATTGAGGAAGATGCAATATATAGGCATAGAATTATTTGAAGAAAAGTGTTTAAATCTCTAACTTAATTTCACACTCCAAAGCCAAAATATCTCAGCACATTATACATATATATATATATATCTCCTGGGATCATACACCAAGATGTCCATTCACAAAAAGGAATTTCATTTTACCTCACAATCTTAATTTTATTAGAACTCTGCTACCAAATAAAATTTCCTATAAAATCTATACTAAAAGGCTGAACCATTTAAAGACCAAAACTATTAAGTTTAGGTGTTGTTTAAAGATTATATTAAAAAGTAGTATTTTATAGTTGAGTAAATTTAGAAGGAGGACTTCCCTGGTGGCTCAGATGATAGAGAATCTGTTAATCTGTCTGCAATGCTAGATACCCAGGTTCAGTCCCTGAGTTGGGAAGATTTCCTATAGAAGGAAATGGCTACTCACTCCAGTATTCTTGCCTGTGAAATCCCACGGACACAGAAGCCTGGCTAGTACAGTACATGAGGTTGCAAAGAGTTGGACACGACCAAGACACAAACAATTTTCACATTTAGGAGGAAGTAGAAGCTAATGGTAACCATTAGATTGATGAGCTTCTCAGGTAGCACTGGTAGTAAAGAAGAGATGCAAACAATGTGGTTTGATCCCTGGATTGGGAGGATCCCTGGAATAGAAAATGACAACCTACTCCAATATTCTTATTTGGAAAATTCCATGGTCAGAGGAGCCTGGCAGTTCACTATCTATAGAGTCACAAAGAGTTGATTTTCAAGAATTAGAAGACAATTTCCATTCTTCACTAATCACTATTTTCACCAGAGCTTGAAACATTATCTTCTGCAATAACCTACTCCTTGCTATAACTCCTTTCCTACTTGTCTGTTTTCAGGAGTCTCAAGGACACCCTTCCTCTGCTGTGGTGAAGAGTGAAGGAGAAAGAAATAAGCAAATGTATCACAAGAAGTTATAAAAATTTGACATAAACCCCACTTGCTTCGAAGGCAATCAATGTCCAGGCAACTTTTAGCTTAAAAAACTAGACTTTTTTTTTTTTCTAGAAAATAATATACACAGAGCATTGAGGAAGATGCAATATATAGGCATAGAATTATTTGAAGAAAAGTGTTTAAATCTCTAACTTAATTTCACACTCCAAAGCCAAAATATCTCAGCACATTATACATATATATATATATATCTCCTGGGATCATACACCAAGATGTCCATTCACAAAAAGGAATTTCATTTTACCTCACAATCTTAATTTTATTAGAACTCTGCTACCAAATAAAATTTCCTATAAAATCTATACTAAAAGGCTGAACCATTTAAAGACCAAAACTATTAAGTTTAGGTGTTGTTTAAAGATTATATTAAAAAGTAGTATTTTATAGTTGAGTAAATTTAGAAGGAGGACTTCCCTGGTGGCTCAGATGATAGAGAATCTGTTAATCTGCCTGCAATGCTAGATACCCAGGTTCAGTCCCTGAGTTGGGAAGATTTCCTATAGAAGGAAATGGCTACTCACTCCAGTATTCTTGCCTGTGAAATCCCACGGACACAGAAGCCTGGCTAGTACAGTACATGAGGTTGCAAAGAGTTGGACACGACCGAGACACAAACAATTTTCACATTTAGGAGGAAGTAGAAGCTAATGGTAACCATTAGATTGATGAGCTTCTCAGGTAGCACTGGTAGTAAAGAAGAGATGCAAACAATGTGGTTTGATCCCTGGATTGGGAGGATCCCTGGAATAGAAAATGACAACCTACTCCAATATTCTTATTTGGAAAATTCCATGGTCAGAGGAGCCTGGCAGTTCACTATCTATAGAGTCACAAAGAGTTGGACATGACTAAGCACAGCACACACATCACACATACATACATTGGATTGATACATATATGATTGGGTTACCTTTCCTTAAGCACCACAAGCCATAGAGAACCTTCTGTCCTTATGATAATGGCAACACTGGGTTTATTTCCCATGTCTTCCCTTTGTAATTATGATTTCATGAGTTTTCCAAAATTGAGACCCTTCTCCATGTGTAAGGCTTTGAGGATAAGCTTCCACAGGACCTCCAAATTCATTGATTATTTCACTTGCACGATTTTCTCTTCTAATTATATGTCCTATGTCTCAAGTTTCCCCAAACTGGTGCCAGTATTAGGTGGTTTATCTTTCTTGGCATACAGTGAGTATCTATGAAATTGTAATGCTGTAAGTAAACAATTCCTTGTATGTACAGTGCTGCAGTTTTTCAGTATCTCTTACAGATACATGATCATGATCTCTTCTATGTCATTCATGTAAAACTATCTAGAACATAACCAAGATCAATATTTTTTCTATCATTTTACTTCTTTTTGTAAGCATTATTTCTCACCATTCATTTTCTTAAGACCTACTTTTAGAATCTTTAAGTCCCAAGTGAGCCATTTCTCCAGTTTTGGGGGTAACTTTGCTTTCTTTAGAGCAAAAGGACCTGCAAAACCTCATCTATAAACTGAAAAATCTCCAGGTCACATATTTTCAGTATCTACTAGAAAATCAAAGATCAAGGACAGCATGTCAAATCAACCGAAATTAGAACTAATTTCTTAAGTTAAGCGCATACTAACTATAGTATTTAACTGTCTGGGCTCATTTTGTCAGGATTCAAATACCTGAAAAATCTCCAGGTCACATATTTCAGTGCGAGTCGACAGATCAAGACACAAACAAATTTTCACATTTAGGAGGAAGTAGAAGCTAATGGTAACCATTAGATTGATGAGCTTCTCAGGTAGCACTGGTAGTAAAGAAGAGATGCAAACAATGTGGTTTGATCCCTGGATTGAGAGGATCCCTGGAATAGAAAATGACAACCTACTCCAATATTCTTATTTGGAAAATTCCATGGTCAGAGGAGCCTGGCAGTTCACTATCTATGGAGTCACAAAGAGTTGGACATGACTAAGCACAGCACACACATCACACATACATACATTGGATTGATACATATATGATTGGGTTACCTTTCCTTAAGCACCACAAGCCATAGAGAACCTTCTGTCCTTATGATAATGGCAACACTGGGTTTATTTCCCATGTCTTCCCTTTGTAATTATGATTTCATGAGTTTTCCAAAATTGAGACCCTTCTCCATGTGTAAGGCTTTGAGGATAAGCTTCCACAGGACCTCCAAATTCATTGATTATTTCACTTGCACGATTTTCTCTTCTAATTATATGTCCTATGTCTCAAGTTTCCCCAAACTGGTGCCAGTATTAGGTGGTTTATCTTTCTTGGCATACAGTGAGTATCTATGAAATTGTAATGCTGTAAGTAAACAATTCCTTGTATGTACAGTGCTGCAGTTTTTCAGTATCTCTTACAGATACATGATCATGATCTCTTCTATGTCATTCATGTAAAACTATCTAGAACATAACCAAGATCAATATTTTTTCTATCATTTTACTTCTTTTTGTAAGCATTATTTCTCACCATTCATTTTCTTAAGACCTACTTTTAGAATCTTTAAGTCCCAAGTGAGCCATTTCTCCAGTTTTGGGGGTAACTTTGCTTTCTTTAGAGCAAAAGGACCTGCAAAACCTCATCTATAAACTGAAAAAATCTCCAGGTCACATATTTTCAGTATCTACTAGAAAATCAAAGATCAAGGACAGCATGTCAAATCAACCGAAATTAGAACTAATTTCTTAAGTTAAACGCATACTAACTATAGTATTTAACTGTCTGGGCTCATTTTGTCAGGATTCAAATACCTGTCTGGTTCACTAAATGAATCATTCTCTTCTCTATCTCCTATTTTTATCCTATCTGGTTGGAATCATAGTCATCAACACATTGCTATTGTTAATTTATATCGATTGAATGTTTCATACCATACAAAACATAGTAAAAGAGAGTTATTGACATAATAATCCCTTTCTAAAATATACCATTTCAGAAATAGTCAGTTCTGAGCTTTGAAGTGTGGCTCTCTTTCCTTATTTTAAGAGTTATGGGGAGCTTCCCAGGGAATCCGAATAGAAGATGCTAGTTAATTGTTTGCAGGTAATGTGATCATTCACAGTGATCCATTTGAATGCTGGCAATAATAGATTATTACCAACCCACAAACAAGTGGTACATATCTGATAAGATCAGTGTAATATGAATGTATCTTCTATTTTACTCACATTAGGGAAGATTCTGTCTAAAACATTTGTATTTATTCTAAAGTAGCTGGCTGATTTTAAAAAAGAACAATATAAAATTTACTAAGATAGTAAAAATAAAGTGCAATGAGATGACTTAAATGGACTTGTAGGATTTTAAAATTCCTTAGAGTTATTTTGAATATCAAACTGCATTCTTTTATATGTGGGTAAACAAGAGGGTAATGTAATCTCTCATTTTGTAGAACATCATAGCTATAATTTTCTGCTTTTAACATTTTAGCAAATCATTTAATTCATATAATTTGTGGGTGTTTTTTTTTTTTTTTGTCCTCAGAGTCTTTGTTGAAAGAAATTGCTCATGTTCTTATGCAAAATATGTTTCTCTATGCATTTATCAGTCAATTTTGCTATAGGTACATGTGAATTTCCTGCTCATTTTGGACATATGTGACAGCAGTCAATTAAAACTGGTCAAGTGAATTAAATTTATAGGAAAACGCTTAAGGTTTTAACCTAAATCTTACTTCATGTTACACTGAATTATTTTTTAATGAATAAAGCCAAAATTAAAATTTAAGACTATGTAGGGAATGAAGAAATTAGTATTTTAGAACAAAAGTATCTTATAAAGATACTTTTCTTCAAAGTATCTTATAAAATTTCATTTAAAATAAGCCATACATTGGCAATTTCCTGGTAGTTCAGTGGTTGTCCAGTGGTTAGCACTCTGTGTTTTCATAGCCAAATGCAAAAGTTCACTCTCTATTTGGGGGATTACACAAGTCACATGGTAAGCCAAAAACATAAGGGAAAATAAATCACATATTATTTACCATTATTATCCTTTAAACATGTCCTGTTTACATAAGAATCTGTAACATTGTTCAAAAATAGATATGAATAATAATTCTTATGCTATTTCTTGTAAAGAAAGAATGGTACTATCTAAATATTTTAGACAATCTTTCTTTCCTGCATAAGCGACATTAGAAAAACTATATATACTTTATATACAACTCAAAATTGTAAAAGTATTAATTATCAAACATTTCAATTATTAAAGTAATGTGATCATTCACAGTGATCCATTTGAATGCTGGCAATAATAGATTATTACCAACCCACAAACAAGTGGTACATATCTGATAAGATCAGTGTAATATGAATGTATCTTCTATTTTACTCACGTTAGGGAAGATTCTGTCTAAAACATTTGTATTTATTCTAAAGTAGCTGGCTGATTTTAAAAAAGAACAATATAAAATTTACTAAGATAGTAAAAATAAAGTGCAATGAGATGACTTAAATGGACTTGTAGGATTTTAAAATTCCTTAGAGTTATTTTGAATATCAAACTGCATTCTTTTATATGTGGGTAAACAAGAGGGTAATGTAATCTCTCATTTTGTAGAACATCATAGCTATAATTTTCTGCTTTTAACATTTTAGCAAATCATTTAATTCATATAATTTGTGGGTGTTTTTTTTTTTTTTTGTCCTCAGAGTCTTTGTTGAAAGAAATTGCTCATGTTCTTATGCAAAATATGTTTCTCTATGCATTTATCAGTCAATTTTGCTATAGGTACATGTGAATTTCCTGCTCATTTTGGACATATGTGACAGCAGTCAATTAAAACTGGTCAAGTGAATTAAATTTATAGGAAAACGCTTAAGGTTTTAACCTAAATCTTACTTCATGTTACACTGAATTATTTTTTAATGAATAAAGCCAAAATTAAAATTTAAGACTATGTAGGGAATGAAGAAATTAGTATTTTAGAACAAAAGTATCTTATAAAGATACTTTTCTTCAAAGTATCTTATAAAATTTCATTTAAAATAAGCCATACATTGGCAATTTCCTGGTAGTTCAGTGGTTGTCCAGTGGTTAGCACTCTGTGTTTTCATAGCCAAATGCAAAAGTTCACTCTCTATTTGGGGGATTACACAAGTCACATGGTAAGCCAAAAACATAAGGGAAAATAAATCACATATTATTTACCATTATTATCCTTTAAACATGTCCTGTTTACATAAGAATCTGTAACATTGTTCAAAAATAGATATGAATAATAATTCTTATGCTATTTCTTGTAAAGAAAGAATGGTACTATCTAAATATTTTAGACAATCTTTCTTTCCTGCATAAGCGACATTAGAAAAACTATATATACTTTATATACAACTCAAAATTGTAAAAGTATTAATTATCAAACATTTCATATATTTAAGAATTAACAGTTATTTCATTGTCTTTTGCAGTAAAGCAATAAAATTATGGGCTTCTTTTTAAAAAGTGACAGTGGTATCAAATGCTATTAGAATCAAGATGGTTAACTATATAGTTAAGTATATTTTCTCTTTGTGTGTAATGAACATGAAGAAAAATATAGAGTCTAAATAGCAGCTCTAGTAAGGTACCAGATGTCAAATATCAAAATACTTTGAGGCACTATAAATATTACAGTCAACAGATATACTTACAGATTACAATCATTTGTGAGGCAATATTCTGGGCACTTGGGCTATATTAGCAAGCAAAACGGACATCTCTGCCTTCCCTGGCTTTCTAGTCTAGCAAGGAGACAGAATAAAAGAAGCAAACAAATAGACATTATAAGTAAGCAAATGATATGACCTGTAGAAAGTGGTAAGTTCTATAAGAAAATAAAAAATGGAGCACGTTGGGTGAAGGGGAGTAGAATGAGACTCTAAAGTGTAGGGTGTATATTGCAACAACAAGAAGGGTGCTCTGGGAAGCAGGTGACAAGTAAAGACAAACTATCCAAGTAGCAATCTAGGAGAAGAGTGTTTCAGGAAGAATAAACAGCTAGTGCAAAGACTCTTGGGTGGAAACAGGAATACCAACGTCACTAAAGCACAGTGAGTAGAGGAGTGTAGTGTGTGAGGTCATGGAAATAACTAGGGACAGACATTTCAGGTCAGTAGATATTTCTTTAAAAAGACCAACAGTAAATATTTTTGTCTTTACAACACATCATCTTTATTACCAACAATTCACATGCCAAGGCAACCATAAACAAAATATAAGTAAATAAGTGTATGTGGTCCAATTAAGTTTATTTACGAACATCAAAGGGCTTCCCAGTGAGTAAGTGGTAAAGATTCTGCCAGCAGTGCAGGAGACATGACTTTGATTCTTGGGTCTGAAAGATCTCCTGGAGGAGGGCATGGCAACTCACTCCAGTATTCTTGCCTGAAGAATTCCATGACAAGAGGAACTTTGTGAGCTACAGTCTATAGGGTCACAAACAGTAGGACATGACTGAGCACACATGCACATGGACATTAAAAATTACATTTTACATGTTTTACAGTTACAAATTTTTTTCTAACCTTTGAAAACTGTAACACCATCCATAGTTCATGGATAAATCAATTATAGTTCAATTACAAAAAGAAAAGCATCAAAAAATACTAGAAAGAAAGCTATGCGGTTGGCAGATTTGATATGCATGTCATAGTTGCCAACCCTTTATGTGACATGGTTGCCATTACAAGGATTTTGGCTCTGGTTTCCATTGGATGGGAGTTACATTGTGGGGTTCTCACCAAATAATGGCATGACAGGTCTTATATTTTTTTCTAAAGGTTACTTGGGTGGCTGTGTTGAGAAGAAAAGATACAAGGCAAGGATAGAATGAGGGGGACATGTTAAAGAAGTTAATAGAGGGCTTTCCACTCTCCAATGGGTAGAGTCTGCCTTGCAGTGCAAGGGGCACTGGTTTTACCCCTGGTTGGGGAGGATCCCATGTGCCATGGAGAGGCTCGACAGTTGTGTCCAATTATAAACCAGTACTCTGGAGCGCATGCACCCAAAGCAAGTGCTCTGTGAGGAGAGAGGCCACTGCAATGGGAGGCCCACACAGGCCAACAGAATAAAGATGGATGGAAATAAATAAATAAATAACAATAAAAGAGGCCAAAATTTTTTTAAAAAATTGTGTATAAAAATCGAAGTCAATAGAGAATTCAAGGCAAAAGATAAGGAGGCTGAGACCAAGGAGTTAGTAGTAGAGACAGAGAAGTTTTCAGCCAGCTGTGTTTGAAAGGGTGATCCAGTATTCTTCTTGATATTTATGTACGTAGAGTGTGAAATTACACAAAGGCACACAAATTGCCTTCTTAGCAACTCAGAGTAAAAGTAAAGATGTTAGAACCCGATTAACCTTGATTCAAACCCCATCTCATCATTAATGTGACATCAAATAAATAAACACTTCCATGCTTAGGTACTGAAGAGTGAAATAGGATGATATTTATCTTACAGAACAAGGGCAACATTGCAAAGCAAACATCAGGCATTCGATGGTAGCAGCACACAATAAGACATGAACTTCATACATTTGTCAAAGTGAATTCTACAACTAACAAGGCAGGTCATGTCATGTCCTCATTGTGGAGAACCTAGGCACACACTCCAGTCCTACCCAGTATCATGCAGGCTGTTCACTGCAGAACTGAGCTTCACACTCATTTCACCTGCATTCAGAATTCATGCTGTTAATGATTATGCTGCATTGCCTCTCTGGAAAAAGTTACGATTCATTTTTCATAAAAATGGAAACTAACCAATGAATATCTTACTTAACTGTCAGAGCCTATCTTAAAACTAAATACAGCATATAAGAGATCAGAAAAAGGAAGCAAAAAACAATAACAAAAAAGATCTAAACAAAGAGTAAAATGATTGTAACAAGAGTGCATGGGAAAGTAATTTAGGAAAGGAAAATTTTAAGACAAATGAGACTTCACATCACATCAGGTCTTGATTATCCATGAAGACAATTTGTCTTTCGTAGGAAAATAGGAGGATTCAGTCATTCATTGGGTAAGTATGTTGCAGTGCCAAGATCATTGCTGAAACTTAAAAGTGCAAGCAAAAAGCTAGATATGGCATCTCCATCTTGGAGAAATCATTGTTTGTAATTAAAAGGGTCTATTTTTAGTGGGGCTAAGAGACCCCACTATAATACCCTTGCAAAAGAATATACCCTTGCAAAAGAACAGAATCAGAATGACAGAAGCATAAATCAACCCCTAAAGAGAAGAAGAATGACTACTGAAGTTGCAATAGGAATTTTGTGCTTTCTAGTTACTTGAAGGGAGGGTTCAGGAGACCCAAGAAGGGAGCACTAAATATTAAATGATTGGATTCTTCTTAGTCACTTAACTAAAAATACACCTGGATTAGGGTGCTGCTCTCTGTCAGGCTATCAGAGCCACAAGTATCAGTGATATCTGATTTTTTTTTCTTAAAATTTCAAATCCTGAGCTGGGTGGAGCCCCTGTTTTCATAGTGCAGTTGCCCTGTGCACCTAGCATTGCCTGCTGGCTGGTGGCAGTATCTCCTTGATGAGTCAGTACCACGCATCTCCCCTTTCAGCCTGACAGCTGCATATCCCAGGTGGTCTGACATTTGAGATGGAGGCTGTGGATAAGATTGAAGGTGTTTTAGGGGAGAAGTAGGCTGTGAATAACACCAAGACTTCATCCAGATGGAATCCCTCATAAGACAACCTGAGATAGTCTATTACTGCCCATATGCTTCCAGGTCTCCAAAGGTCAGGCTCCATTGATTTATAAGAAACTTACTATCTATGTTTTGGCTAATCTTGAAACAGACCACAGTAAAGGATTTATCAGAGATGCTGCTGTTTCTGGCAGTTGTTGGGATTTTATAAGTTCTTTAAATAAAACAGCCTCCATAAATATCCTAGTAAACATCAGACAATAAAGTAAATATTTGGGATGAGATTCAGTTTATTTCTACTTAATACACCTCGCCATTTTACAAGTTTCCTTTAAAGCCCCATGGCAGAATCTTTTATAGAATATACATATTTTACATAAATAAATAAATATGTGACTCCAAAGAAATCAAAATTACTAGATATAGCTGTATTCACAGTATTGCTTAAACACTTTTTCCCTTGCAGATAAGCCTTGGAAGAATTATTTCATTATTTTACCAGCACAAGCAGCTGTTATTAGTGTATCTTATTTATAGATGGCTCTTTGAAGAACTATAGTAATATAGCAAAATATCAGTTATTTCATCACACTGGTGAATTTAATGAACCTGAAGGTGTGTGTTATTTTAGCACTTGCTGTAGCTTCTGTGAAAACCCAGTGGTGCTAAAATCTGTAAACCTGTCATTGCTTAAGTAATAACCTTGTTAAAAGCATCTTCATTTAACTTACTTTAGCTTCTGCAGGATGTAGGTTTTATTTTATCACTGCAGAGAGTAGGTGTTTCAAACCCAAACCATTTATTGTAAATATAATTAATTGTAGTTCATTAATTTATTTGCAGCGTTATTGCTTTTATTTTCACACTTAGGTTAAATTAAATATTGTCTGAATCTAGTACCCATTTTCAATTTTTTACAAAGTCTTAATTCATATTGAATTTCTGTGGTTACAGGAGTTTATTTTAGTGTGCACCAATGAAAATGTTCATTTTAAATTTTAATACTCATTTATGTGAAGCACAACGGACTCTTCCCCTCTCCCCTACATACAATGTAGATTGGGGAAAAAAAGTGCACTTTTGCTAATCTACTCGGAATGGACTTTAGCCTTGCCTTTTCAAAATATGGAGTAAGTTGGATATTGATGGTAGGAGTTGAGAATTATCAATTGATTTCTAGAAGAGCTCATTTATAATTATTGAAACACTGCCAGTATAAATGGGAATTCTCTCCTATTTAGCACTATTCATGAAAAGATAGAAAACGGAAGAAAAGATGAGACAGAGACAGAGCAGATGAAAGAGGACAAAAACTGTAATTTATATATTTAAAGTCTCAAAAAACAGCCTCCATAAATATCCTAGTAAACATCAGACAATAAAGTAAATATTTGGGATGAGATTCAGTTTATTTCTACTTAATACACCTCGCCATTTTACAAGTTTCCTTTAAAGCCCCATGGCAGAATCTTTTATAGAATATACATATTTTACATAAATAAATAAATATGTGACTCCAAAGAAATCAAAATTACTAGATATAGCTGTATTCACAGTATTGCTTAAACACTTTTTCCCTTGCAGATAAGCCTTGGAAGAATTATTTCATTATTTTACCAGCACAAGCAGCTGTTATTAGTGTATCTTATTTATAGATGGCTCTTTGAAGAACTATAGTAATATAGCAAAATATCAGTTATTTCATCACACTGGTGAATTTAATGAACCTGAAGGTGTGTGTTATTTTAGCACTTGCTGTAGCTTCTGTGAAAACCCAGTGGTGCTAAAATCTGTAAACCTGTCATTGCTTAAGTAATAACCTTGTTAAAAGCATCTTCATTTAACTTACTTTAGCTTCTGCAGGATGTAGGTTTTATTTTATCACTGCAGAGAGTAGGTGTTTCAAACCCAAACCATTTATTGTAAATATAATTAATTGTAGTTCATTAATTTATTTGCAGCGTTATTGCTTTTATTTTCACACTTAGGTTAAATTAAATATTGTCTGAATCTAGTACCCATTTTCAATTTTTTACAAAGTCTTAATTCATATTGAATTTCTGTGGTTACAGGAGTTTATTTTAGTGTGCACCAATGAAAATGTTCATTTTAAATTTTAATACTCATTTATGTGAAGCACAACGGACTCTTCCCCTCTCCCCTACATACAATGTAGATTGGGGAAAAAAAGTGCACTTTTGCTAATCTACTCGGAATGGACTTTAGCCTTGCCTTTTCAAAATATGGAGTAAGTTGGATATTGATGGTAGGAGTTGAGAATTATCAATTGATTTCTAGAAGAGCTCATTTATAATTATTGAAACACTGCCAGTATAAATGGGAATTCTCTCCTATTTAGCACTATTCATGAAAAGATAGAAAACGGAAGAAAAGATGAGACAGAGACAGAGCAGATGAAAGAGGACAAAAACTGTAATTTATATATTTAAAGTCTCAAAGCAAAAACAAACTTTCGATAATTACCCAGACAGACCAACAGCAAAGCATATGATAAAAAGGTATATGTTATAAACTACTTTGAAATCCTTGACTGATTGCAATAATGTAGTCAGTATACACTGACACATGTTCTGTTCCATGACCATATCTAGAAGAACATCATAAAAAGTGTTGACCAACCACTGTTTCATTGCTAAGTGATGTTACTGGCCTGATAGGTAGGTTAAGATTGATAACAAACTTTCTTTCCCCAAAAAGTCTCAAGAAAAATACAGGATAAAAATAGAATAACAGACCCATTTGCCAATAAATTGAACCTGTCAAAGCAGTTTTGTTTCTGAATACATTATTTGTAATAAATTTTTTATAAGATCATGATTCTTTGGTTTATGCTAATACCTTGGAAAACTGATTATCAGTGTTCTTCATCTTTACAAAAAGAACTCTTCAATTTAACTTGAATTTTAGTGCTTTAAAATATAATAATGATCAAGTATATTGATTATTATAATCAAGATATCTTTGTAAAATTCCCCCAAATTGTAAACTTGATATTGATAATTTTTTTCTACTCTCTAACTATAAGTATTGATTTTAAATCTGGGGCTAAAGAGAGTGAGGAGAGAGAATGCATCAAGAAATAAGAATTTCTTGGGATATTTTCAACATTTAAAATAATCACGGTAAACATTATTTTCCATTTAATGATTTTTGTCTTTTAGATGAAGATTGTTAGAATTCTTAAAGTTTAAACTGGTTGAAGTGGGGGTCATTCAAACAATAGTGTATTTAAATATGCAGTGAAAAAGTTTCAAAATTATATCTGTATTTTTACTTTTATCAATCTTTTTTTATGACATACCTGTTACTAAAAACTTTCTTTAGTAATTTAGTTAATGTTTATCTGCCTTGAATAAAGGACATTTTTAATCACAGTATTAGGCAACCATGTTAATTTTTCTTTGGTTTGACCGTATAGTTTCTAAATGATAGGCAGACAATAGATTGCCCAATTGTATCTTTCAAAAGATACATTTTAAATGTACATTAAAGCTAGAAAAAATAATGAAATTCACACTTATACCAAGGATTTTTTAAATTAAATATATTGGTTGTTTGTATCTGCAAACTCTTAAGAATAAACACCTGCAGTGTTTTATTATGTAAAAAGGTGGTTTAATTGCATCTTATTTATCACAGACAAATCAAGCTCTATTCAGAAGATAATAATGATGCAGTAATTGGATCAGTAATTGGTTCGGGATGATTCAATATTGTACTACTAATAATAAATACTACTGTCTTCTGCTTTGATTCAGAGCTGACATGCTAATATGGCTTGGATTTAGAGCAATTAATATTTGTGAACTGGATCTGGTATTAATAGCTACAGCCTTACTTTGGCTACACCAGTGTGAGACAGGTATAAAACATACATACCTCTTGAAAACATATTTTAAGTTGCAACATTAATTCAATATACTTTATTGACTTTTCTTGAGTCTTCATCTCTGAAACCAATGTCTTCCACATATAGAGATGGAAAGGAGTAGACATGAAGACATTTCCTTATTTTTCGTATATTGATTATTATAATCAAGATATCTTTGTAAAATTCCCCAAATTGTAAACTTGATATTGATAATTTTTTTCTACTCTCTAACTATAAGTATTGATTTTAAATCTGGGGCTAAAGAGAGTGAGGAGAGAGAATGCATCAAGAAATAAGAATTTCTTGGGATATTTTCAACATTTAAAATAATCACGGTAAACATTATTTTCCATTTAATGATTTTTGTCTTTTAGATGAAGATTGTTAAATTCTTAAAGTTTAAACTGGTTGAAGTGGGGGTCATTCAAACAATAGTGTATTTAAATATGCAGTGAAAAAGTTTCAAAATTATATCTGTATTTTTACTTTTATCAATCTTTTTTTATGACATACCTGTTACTAAAAACTTTCTTTAGTAATTTAGTTAATGTTTATCTGCCTTGAATAAAGGACATTTTTAATCACAGTATTAGGCAACCATGTTAATTTTTCTTTGGTTTGACCGTATAGTTTCTAAATGATAGGCAGACAATAGATTGCCCAATTGTATCTTTCAAAAGATACATTTTAAATGTACATTAAAGCTAGAAAAAATAATGAAATTCACACTTATACCAAGGATTTTTTAAATTAAATATATTGGTTGTTTGTATCTGCAAACTCTTAAGAATAAACACCTGCAGTGTTTTATTATGTAAAAAGGTGGTTTAATTGCATCTTATTTATCACAGACAAATCAAGCTCTATTCAGAAGATAATAATGATGCAGTAATTGGATCAGTAATTGGTTCGGGATGATTCAATATTGTACTACTAATAATAAATACTACTGTCTTCTGCTTTGATTCAGAGCTGACATGCTAATATGGCTTGGATTTAGAGCAATTAATATTTGTGAACTGGATCTGGTATTAATAGCTACAGCCTTACTTTGGCTACACCAGTGTGAGACAGGTATAAAACATACATACCTCTTGAAAACATATTTTAAGTTGCAACATTAATTCAATATACTTTATTGACTTTTCTTGAGTCTTCATCTCTGAAACCAATGTCTTCCACATATAGAGATGGAAAGGAGTAGACATGAAGACATTTCCTTATTTTTCTTGTAAGCCATGATCATTTTGGTGGAGTAAAGTAGCTTTGCCACTTGATTGAGCTAGTAGCCATAGAGGATGTGACATGATGATCTGGTGGGAAAAATTATTCATGTGCCAGTCATGTAATGATGGACAAGAAAATCATTCCCATTACTAGACTGTGTTCGGCAGACACTTGGCGGCTAAACAGGACTATTTCTTAGCCAGTGTGGTGGCAGCCTTTCACTGAGAGCCAAAGGAAAGGGAGGCTCATTATGTAGGAAACAATGATACTTATTCACTCAACATGGAAACGTGCCTTATGAGAGCACATTGGATGGCTCTGGGCTGGAATAAAAATGACATATCCCCTTTTATCAATGAAACAGAAAACCAGGATCCACATGCCTGGCTTGGAATGCTGCCTACTGGTGATAGAAATGGATATATTCAGGCATTTGCTTGTTTATGATCATTTACATGAATTGAAGAGGTTGGGGAGGTACTTACTGTCTACCCCTGCTGAAATAGGTCTAATACAAAAGAGAAAGGAGAAAGGGGCAGCTCACAAGTGCTAATGAAGAATGTAACTATGCACTTTGAACTCTTATAAGATTTCTGGAGACAACTGATTAGGTGTGTCATGTTTATCTGGCAATGGGAGTATAATTTTTCTATTGTTTTAACTAAATATAGGATAATGGAACGTATGAAATCTATTTTTTGTATAGGATCAAAAGAATGTCGTGGAGTATGGAACCAATGCTTCCTGGTGAAGAACTCAAATATAATAACACCTTCCTAAGAATAATAGAGAAGTCTTCTGCTTTGATTCAGACATGACTATGTTTTAATATGCTAATATGGCTTGGATTTAGAGCAATTAATATTTGTGAACTGGATCTGGTATTAACAGCTACAGCCTTACTTTGGCTACACCAGTGTGAGACAGGTATAAAACATACATACCTCTTGAAAACATATTTTAAGTTGCAACATTAATTCAATATACTTTATTGACTTTTCTTGAGTCTTCATCTCTGAAACCAATGTCTTCCACATATAGAGATGGAAAGGAGTAGACATGAAGACATTTCCTTATTTTTCTTGTAAGCCATGATCATTTTGGTGGAGTAAAGTAGCTTTGCCACTTGATTGAGCTAGTAGCCATAGAGGATGTGACATGATGATCTGGTGGGAAAAATTATTCATGTGCCAGTCATGTAATGATGGACAAGAAAATCATTCCCATTACTAGACTGTGTTCGGCAGACACTTGGCGGCTAAACAGGACTATTTCTTAGCCAGTGTGGTGGCAGCCTTTCACTGAGAGCCAAAGGAAAGGGAGGCTCATTATGTAGGAAACAATGATACTTATTCACTCAACATGGAAACGTGCCTTATGAGAGCACATTGGATGGCTCTGGGCTGGAATAAAAATGACATATCCCCTTTTATCAATGAAACAGAAAACCAGGATCCACATGCCTGGCTTGGAATGCTGCCTACTGGTGATAGAAATGGATATATTCAGGCATTTGCTTGTTTATGATCATTTACATGAATTGAAGAGGTTGGGGAGGTACTTACTGTCTACCCCTGCTGAAATAGGTCTAATACAAAAGAGAAAGGAGAAAGGGGCAGCTCACAAGTGCTAATGAAGAATGTAACTATGCACTTTGAACTCTTATAAGATTTCTGGAGACAACTGATTAGGTGTGTCATGTTTATCTGGCAATGGGAGTATAATTTTTCTATTGTTTTAACTAAATATAGGATAATGGAACGTATGAAATCTATTTTTTGTATAGGATCAAAAGAATGTCGTGGAGTATGGAACCAATGCTTCCTGGTGAAGAACTCAAATATAATAACACCTTTCCTAAGAATAATAGAGAAGTTGGTGAGTCTAATGAATCTATAGAGGATTTGTATAATCTTGTTACCTATCCCTTGCTTTTGGCTTTTTGTTATTTACAAATTAGGATCTTGAAATGGAATTTACTTTCCAAAGGTCACTATGAAGAAAATGAATACAAACCTTATCAAATCTATTACTTATACAAATGCTTCAAGCTGAGTATTGAGATTCCTTTCACATCATTTATCTCTGTTCTAATTATTTAAATAATCCTTGAAAGTAGGCATAGAGTGGTGTGATTAATTGCCAAATCTCATTGCCAAAGTCAGGCAGGAAACACAAATAGATGAACTGTGTGTTGGGAGAAAAAAACAAAACCCCCCAAAATACTGTATCAGTGTCCTTAGGGTTAATGATTGTTTAACCTCATGATTCCACTCAGGGGAGCACGCTCCAATCTGTACCGGTATTCTCAGTCCACACTCTTCATGCAAGGTATAGAAGATGCAATTTTCTCAGCATACACTCAGTTGAATCTTTTCTAATGGCATCCATGTTGGCACTATTTTCTAGGTAGGCATGGAGGGATGTCTTCATCATTCACAGGAGTCTGAGACTGCTGCCAAAAGGCAATGATCCACCTCCACAGGCAAGGGAAATAGATAATTTCAGTTCCCAAATCAGCATTGCATCCAGTAACACCTGAGCACTGAAAGTCCTGTGGTGTCTTCATTCAAAGAGCCAGGAAATTCCATGTGTTTACGGAATCAAGTTCTGTCATAAGTGGAGTGACTATTTATTGTTTAGTTCTATGAAAAGAAATCCTCAGTAAAATAGCAGCTAGTCATCATACATTCCTTGTGCATCTATGCCCCAGTGGCTCCAGTGCTGAACAAACTGCTCATGAGTCACAGGATAACTAATTCACTTCCTCCCATTTCTCCCTGAAACTCTACGTGTAGTTGTCAAATGTGAATTTTCTATTGTTTTAACTAAATATAGGATAATGGAACGTATGAAATCTATTTTTTGTATAGGATCAAAAGAATGTCGTGGAGTATGGAACCAATGCTTCCTGGTGAAGAACTCGAATATAATAACACCTTTCCTAAGAATAATAGAGAAGTTGGTGAGTCTAATGAATCTATAGAGGATTTGTATAATCTTGTTACCTATCCCTTGCTTTTGGCTTTTTGTTATTTACAAATTAGGATCTTGAAATGGAATTTACTTTCCAAAGGTCACTATGAAGAAAATGAATACAAACCTTATCAAATCTATTACTTATACAAATGCTTCAAGCTGAGTATTGAGATTCCTTTCACATCATTTATCTCTGTTCTAATTATTTAAATAATCCTTGAAAGTAGGCATAGAGTGGTGTGATTAATTGCCAAATCTCATTGCCAAAGTCAGGCAGGAAACACAAATAGATGAACTGTGTGTTGGGAGAAAAAAACAAAACCCCCCAAAATACTGTATCAGTGTCCTTAGGGTTAATGATTGTTTAACCTCATGATTCCACTCAGGGGAGCACGCTCCAATCTGTACCGGTATTCTCAGTCCACACTCTTCATGCAAGGTATAGAAGATGCAATTTTCTCAGCATACACTCAGTTGAATCTTTTCTAATGGCATCCCTGTTGGCACTATTTTCTAGGTAGGCATGGAGGGATGTCTTCATCATTCACAGGAGTCTGAGACTGCTGCCAAAAGGCAATGATCCACCTCCACAGGCAAGGGAAATAGATAATTTCAGTTCCCAAATCAGCATTGCATCCAGTAACACCTGAGCACTGAAAGTCCTGTGGTGTCTTCATTCAAAGAGCCAGGAAATTCCATGTGTTTACGGAATCAAGTTCTGTCATAAGTGGAGTGACTATTTATTGTTTAGTTCTATGAAAAGAAATCCTCAGTAAAATAGCAGCTAGTCATCATACATTCCTTGTGCATCTATGCCCCAGTGGCTCCAGTGCTGAACAAACTGCTCATGAGTCACAGGATAACTAATTCACTTGCTCCCATTTCTCCCTGAAACTCTACGTGTAGTTGTGGTTCATTGGTTTAGTGACGTGGATGAAGGGAATTCACTGCACTTCAAATCTCTCATTACACCTTAATTAGGACCCCAGCTAGAAATATCAATATTTTAACAACTGTAGCAGACAAGGTTTCTTTTCTTCCTTTAATCACATATTGTAAAGCAGATTGAAGTGCTTTATCAATGTTTTCTTCTTTTGTTTTTTCTCCTATTGAGAATTCATGATTAAGTGTACTAACATAAAAACTAAGGCTGTGATCTTTCCATTTTAATCCTTTGCTCAGTCAGCAATAGAATAATAAATAATAACAGTAGTCATAGAAAATGCATTATTAAGGAATAACTGCATAACTATTAAATTTTTGTCATGTTAAATCTTGTTTTATATATTTGTGGGTGTTTTTTCTAAGCAGAAACTTTGCCACTGAGGCCAATTATACTTTTGGGGAGTTTGTATATTTCCAGGTAATTAATTTATTTTTCATTATCATGTTGATTTTAGAAACTTGTTTTGGGACAACCTGGAGCACTTGAGTAATTTCCACTGTGAAGTGTGGTTTTCTGGTAAAAAAAGAAAAACATTTGAATGCTTATACTATCTGGATCATAAATAATCAAAAGTTAGTTTTTAGGTGTTAGTATAATAATTGTCTTTATAGCAAAAGAGGGAGAACATTTGTTTTAGTTAATATTTATATTTTTAAAGTATTTATCTTTACCCCAAACAAGGTTACAATAAATTTCCAATTAACAACACAATAAAATAAGCCATAACTTTAAAAATACACCTCTAAATCCAAGAAAGAAGACAAACAATACTAAAATTTAATCTGTCCTTTGGGGCAGGAGACAGCTTACAGGTTCTACTCAGCCAGCTAAATGACAATCAGAAGAGATCATGTGACTGGGATCTAGAAACTAATTAATCTCCATAAAGCTGTAAGTGAGGTAGGTAAGATGACTTGAAATCTGATTACGTTATTGCATTTAAGGAGAGAAATGCAGCATGTATTTTTCATGTTGATTTTAACCACCTGAGCCCTTAATGACATTTTTGTACCTTGGAAGAAAACTAATATATTTCATCCATATTTTAAACCGTGTAGTTGTGGTTCATTGGTTTAGTGACGTGGATGAAGAATTCACTGATCAAATCTCTCATTACACCTTAATTAGGACCCCAGCTAGAAATATCAATATTTTAACAACTGTAGCAGACAAGGTTTCTTTTCTTCCTTTAATCACATATTGTAAAGCAGATTGAAGTGCTTTATCAATGTTTTCTTCTTTTGTTTTTTCTCCTATTGAGAATTCATGATTAAGTGTACTAACATAAAAACTAAGGCTGTGATCTTTCCATTTTAATCCTTTGCTCAGTCAGCAATAGAATAATAAATAATAACAGTAGTCATAGAAAATGCATTATTAAGGAATAACTGCATAACTATTAAATTTTTGTCATGTTAAATCTTGTTTTATATATTTGTGGGTGTTTTTTCTAAGCAGAAACTTTGCCACTGAGGCCAATTATACTTTTGGGGAGTTTGTATATTTCCAGGTAATTAATTTATTTTTCATTATCATGTTGATTTTAGAAACTTGTTTTGGGACAACCTGGAGCACTTGAGTAATTTCCACTGTGAAGTGTGGTTTTCTGGTAAAAAAAGAAAAACATTTGAATGCTTATACTATCTGGATCATAAATAATCAAAAGTTAGTTTTTAGGTGTTAGTATAATAATTGTCTTTATAGCAAAAGAGGGAGAACATTTGTTTTAGTTAATATTTATATTTTTAAAGTATTTATCTTTACCCCAAACAAGGTTACAATAAATTTCCAATTAACAACACAATAAAATAAGCCATAACTTTAAAAATACACCTCTAAATCCAAGAAAGAAGACAAACAATACTAAAATTTAATCTGTCCTTTGGGGCAGGAGACAGCTTACAGGTTCTACTCAGCCAGCTAAATGACAATCAGAAGAGATCATGTGACTGGGATCTAGAAACTAATTAATCTCCATAAAGCTGTAAGTGAGGTAGGTAAGATGACTTGAAATCTGATTACGTTATTGCATTTAAGGAGAGAAATGCAGCATGTATTTTTCATGTTGATTTTAACCACCTGAGCCCTTAATGACATTTTTGTACCTTGGAAGAAAACTAATATATTTCATCCATATTTTAAAAAGAACTACAAAGATGCTACTCTATGATTTACATATTTGTTGTAAATAATATGAAAATGAATCATGTGGGATGCATTTGTAACAAAGAATAAGTAATTCTTTGAAAGGTAAATAGAGTGTGCAATGGAACCTGTCAATTGTAGCATTAAAAGAAATTGACAAAGATATTTAAAGGAAATAATAATTTTATTATATTCCCACCCCTACTTCCATAAAAAGCAGTTGATGGGGGTAGTATATTTTGGTTATTGGACATTTATGAGCCACATTTTTACTTGTTCTAAAGTCCTATTCAAAATAATTCTGAAAATTGATTAAAATACGATATTCCTACCACTTTCATTGCTCTAGTCATAGATAGCATATTTAAACACTGAGTGCTAGAAGAAGTTATTCAGAATCCCATGGAAATTTTGTGTACATTTCACAGCTAATTCTTTTTTCATTGTTTTAACATTTAAATAAGAGAGACTTCTAAGCAGTGGTTCTTTAAATGTGTTCTCCTTTTATCTACAGCAGAAGAACAAAGATAATAGAATAATAGTTTGGAGCATTCTGTCTGAAATGCTGTGAAAATAATCCTTATTAGATTGAAATGTACCCTGAAGAGAGAAAATGAGTGGGGTGTGTGTGTGTATGTGTGTGTGTGTGTGTGTGTTGGTGGGGGAACATTTTGTGTATGTGAGAATGAGAGAGACAGAGATTTGGGGTTTTACTAGTAAACACCATTGATCATAGATTATGTAAATTATATATATGTAAAAATTTTATTTAAAAAATTGGAAGCATTATATTGAATTAAACTACATGTTGGGGAATTTCTTGCTACCAGGTAATCCATTGTTTACTGAACACTGAGAGAAGGTGACAGACTGAATATATTCTGTAGCTTGTTTTATTAATCAGAAGAGATCATGTGACTGGGATCTAGAAACTAATTAATCTCCATAAAGCTGTAAGTGAGGTAGGTAAGATGACTTGAAATCTGATTACGTTATTGCATTTAAGGAGAGAAATGCAGCATGTATTTTTCATGTTGATTTTAACCACCTGAGCCCTTAATGACATTTTTGTACCTTGGAAGAAAACTAATATATTTCATCCATATTTTAAAAAGAACTACAAAGATGCTACTCTATGATTTACATATTTGTTGTAAATAATATGAAAATGAATCATGTGGGATGCATTTGTAACAAAGAATAAGTAATTCTTTGAAAGGTAAATAGAGTGTGCAATGGAACCTGTCAATTGTAGCATTAAAAGAAATTGACAAAGATATTTAAAGGAAATAATAATTTTATTATATTCCCACCCCTACTTCCATAAAAAGCAGTTGATGGGGGTAGTATATTTTGGTTATTGGACATTTATGAGCCACATTTTTACTTGTTCTAAAGTCCTATTCAAAATAATTCTGAAAATTGATTAAAATACGATATTCCTACCACTTTCATTGCTCTAGTCATAGATAGCATATTTAAACACTGAGTGCTAGAAGAAGTTATTCAGAATCCCATGGAACTTTTGTGTACATTTCACAGCTAATTCTTTTTTCATTGTTTTAACATTTAAATAAGAGAGACTTCTAAGCAGTGGTTCTTTAAATGTGTTCTCCTTTTATCTACAGCAGAAGAACAAAGATAATAGAATAATAGTTTGGAGCATTCTGTCTGAAATGCTGTGAAAATAATCCTTATTAGATTGAAATGTACCCTGAAGAGAGAAAATGAGTGGGGTGTGTGTGTGTATGTGTGTGTGTGTGTGTGTTGGTGGGGGAACATTTTGTGTATGTGAGAATGAGAGAGACAGAGATTTGGGGTTTTACTAGTAAACACCATTGATCATAGATTATGTAAATTATATATATGTAAAAATTTTATTTAAAAAATTGGAAGCATTATATTGAATTAAACTACATGTTGGGGAATTTCTTGCTACCAGGTAATCCATTGTTTACTGAACACTGAGAGAAGGTGACAGACTGAATATATTCTGTAGCTTGTTTTATTAATATTATAATTATCTTCTTATAATATTAATGAATATATGAGGAAAGTGAATCATGGAAATAGAGTGCCTCTCACTGATAATATGAAAGCATTTTATAAACAAAGGGCTTTTTCACTCTATTTCACATGAACAAAGTATCAAATTATTTTTGAATTAAAGAATATTCACTATTTTGGGGCAAAAGTTATCCTTTTTCACCTTGACAAAAACACTAAATGCTAGTCAAGTTGTTTCTAGTATACCAACTTTGGAAGGATCATAAAGGATAGATGTGGTTTAGGATTCAGAGGACAAGAAATATCTTTTGTTCCTTTAATTTTCTTTTCTCTAGACACTAAGATGAGCATGCATGTATTATAATGTACAGATAGACGTACACCCAAAGACCTATTAGTGCACAGGGTGACCAGAGGGCAACTAGAAGAGTCTAGAGGGGCTTCCCTGGTGGTCCAGTGTGTAAGGACACCGCCTTGCAGTGCAAGGGCCGCGGGTTCAATCCCTGGCCTGGGAAGATCCCACGTGCCGCGGAGCGGCTGGACCAATGTGTCCAATTACTTAGCCGGAGCTCTGGAGCGCATGCGCCCAGAGCCGGTGCTCTGCGACAACAGAGGCCACTGCGATGGGAGGCCCACGCCGGCCAGAACAAAGATGGATGAAAATGGATAAATGAAAGACCAATAGAAGTGGCCTGCCTGCCCCCATCCCTCTCCAACCCGCTCCCCCGCTCCGAAATAAATAAATAAATAAAAAGGGAAGACTCTAGAGGTGTTGGAACCAGGCAGAATGATTGAAAAGCTACAGGAAGGAATGCAAAGCTTCTGGAAGGAGAGCCTTCCATCTTTTGACCTCTGCCTTCACATTCATCTAATCTCCTCTGTATCCACTTCCTATGATTTCACTGTCTTTCCATACAGAGTATGGGAAATAGGCTCCCCAAACTGAATAAGTATTTATGACTGCTATTTCCTGAGTTTAGTGAATTTTCAAGGGGACTTAAAAAGCATTGTATACCCTATGAATGGTGGTATCATTTAAAATATTATTATAATTATTGGGGAATAACTTACCACTACTTAAATATCCCAGGTTTATATTTCCAGTCACTGAAGATCTGAGGCCTTAAGAGGATACTTGCTAATGGGTATCTACTTAGTATCCATGGTTAAAAATTAAAGGAAGTAAAAATAGAAATGGCAACACTGTGGACCTTGGAAGAAAAGTCATGACAAAACTAGACAGCAATATTAAAAGCCAGAGACATTCTGAAAAATCTCTGTATAGTCAAAGCTATGGTTTTCCCAGTTGTCATTCATGGATGTGAGAGTTGGGCCATAAGGAAGGCTGAGGCCCAAAGAATTGATGCCTTTCAACTGCAGTGTTGGAGAAGACTCTTAAGAGCCCTTTGGACTGCAAGGAGATCAAACCAGTCAATCTTAAAAGAAATCAACCCTGAATATTCACTGGCAAGCCTGATGCTGAAGCTGAAACTCTGATACTTTGGCCATCTGATGCAAAGAGATGATTCATTGAAAAAGACCCTGATCCTGGGAAAAATAGAAGGCACAAGGAGAAGGGAACAATATAGGACAAGACGGTTGGATGACGTCACTGACTCAATGAACATGAGTTTGAACAAGCTCCAGGAGATGGTGAGGGACAGGGAAGCCTGGCGTGCCACAGTCCACAGGGTAACAAACAGACACAACTGAGCAACTGAACTGAACTGAACAACACTATGGAGAATGCTAGAAGTTTGTGTTAAAACATTTTTAAATGACCTATATGTATAATAATTTATCAAATTATCTCTTGAAATTATTTGAAAGAATGTGTAGTGTGAGAAAAAGGTACACCTGAGGTATAACACCCTTTGGTGGACCCTAAATTCTAACTAGAATTTTGTTCTCTTGTGCAATGATGCAAAAAGTTCAGACCATTCCTACCAACTCTACTACCATTCCCACCAACTCTACTTATGGTCCTACACACCATAAACTCACTTTCCTAATGTAATTGAATAGATAAAACTTGCAACTCAAGATCAAGTAAACAGAAATGGAAGAGAAAAAAAAGAATGAGGAGGGCTTTCCTGGTGGCTCAGTGGTGAAGAATCTGTTGGCCAATGCAGGAGACAGGGGTTTGATCCCTGGAGAAGGAAATGGCAATTGACTCCAGTATTCTTGCATGGGATATCTTATGGAAAGAGGAGTCTGGCTGGATACAGTCCAAGGGAGTCACAAAAGATTTGGGCATGACTTAATAACTAAACAACAATTCAAAGAAAAAGCTGATGTATTCTCTATGCTTTTATCATTTTTCCATTTTTTGGTTTACTTTTGATGTAAGAGAATCATTCAGCAGTTTAACAAATTCTGAGATCCAACAATGCGTCAACATTACAACACATTGAATATTTTAGCTGCTGTAAATTGTTTCCCAGAAGCTTGCTTTTTTAAAACAGTCATCTTTAAGCCCTTTTCAATGGTGAACCTAATTTTAGTGAAAGAGATGATCCAGTTCCAAACCCTTTAAAAGAAATCAACCCTGAATATTCACTGGCAAGCCTGATGCTGAAGCTGAAACTCTGATACTTTGGCCATCTGATGCAAAGAGATGATTCATTGAAAAGACCCTGATCCTGGGAAAAATAGAAGGCACAAGGAGAAGGGAACAATATAGGACAAGACGGTTGGATGACGTCACTGACTCAATGAACATGAGTTTGAACAAGCTCCAGGAGATGGTGAGGGACAGGGAAGCCTGGCGTGCCACAGTCCACAGGGTAACAAACAGACACAACTGAGCAACTGAACTGAACTGAACAACACTATGGAGAATGCTAGAAGTTTGTGTTAAAACATTTTTAAATGACCTATATGTATAATAATTTATCAAATTATCTCTTGAAATTATTTGAAAGAATGTGTAGTGTGAGAAAAAGGTACACCTGAGGTATAACACCCTTTGGTGGACCCTAAATTCTAACTAGAATTTTGTTCTCTTGTGCAATGATGCAAAAAGTTCAGACCATTCCTACCAACTCTACTACCATTCCCACCAACTCTACTTATGGTCCTACACACCATAAACTCACTTTCCTAATGTAATTGAATAGATAAAACTTGCAACTCAAGATCAAGTAAACAGAAATGGAAGAGAAAAAAAAGAATGAGGAGGGCTTTCCTGGTGGCTCAGTGGTGAAGAATCTGTTGGCCAATGCAGGAGACAGGGGTTTGATCCCTGGAGAAGGAAATGGCAATTGACTCCAGTATTCTTGCATGGGATATCTTATGGAAAGAGGAGTCTGGCTGGATACAGTCCAAGGGAGTCACAAAAGATTTGGGCATGACTTAATAACTAAACAACAATTCAAAGAAAAAGCTGATGTATTCTCTATGCTTTTATCATTTTTCCATTTTTTGGTTTACTTTTGATGTAAGAGAATCATTCAGCAGTTTAACAAATTCTGAGATCCAACAATGCGTCAACATTACAACACATTGAATATTTTAGCTGCTGTAAATTGTTTCCCAGAAGCTTGCTTTTTTAAAACAGTCACTTGCATAAATGGCATAAAGTGCCAACTTTTCTGCAATGGTGAACCTAATTTTATTGAGGTTGTAGAATTAGGTTTCTTCGTTCTTTTATTTTTTCACTTCCTTTCTGGCTGACAAGGTATTTGCTAACACATCTGAGATTTGGATTCAAATTGATAGCTACATTGACAATTGAGAGACAGATTTATGAAGCATCAAGACTTCTAACTGGTAAGTCTGATTTGTTTGTGGGCCTGTGTTTGTTTATGCACTTACATACTATTTCTAGTTTCATTCATCCACTTACTTATGGACAGAACATTAGACAAAATCCGCTTTAATGAGAAAGACAGGCAAATTCTCATTTAACGTAAAAGCCACTTCCACTATTAATCACTGTTATAGAAAATCTCCATTGTAACAGAATATCATTTAACTTCTAAAAACTAGAAGCAGTGACAGCACACATTTTTATAAAGCTCTACTATGTAATAATTCTGTGTAAAGAAAGATGGTTCAAGCTTATCTTTGAAAGAACTTGTATTACCAATCAAATACACATAACCCATTTCATTTGTTAAGGTCTTGATTTTCTATATTATTTTGGTTTTGTTTTAACAAATACACTTGGCCATAATGAAAATAAACCTGCTGAAGTCTCTGAGGTCTGAGACAAGCTATAACACATTTCTGCACTGCGGGGTAGGCTCCTGGGATGCCTACTGAGAAAATGCCTGCCCACTGAGCATGCCCAGACTATTAAAATGAATTGACATGTTAATGCTGACAGGAAAAGAGCACAAGAGAGCTTGCTAAATTACTGCTCAGTCAGGCACTAGGAATTCCTGAGTGGCTAACTCCTGAGCAAAACCCACAGCAAGCACAACAACAACAAAACTTTATTGTCAAATGCACCAAAACAAACACACACTAACAGGGTTGTCATGTTAGTAATCCACCTGCCCATAAATCATACGGATTTTAATCATACCTGCCACCTTAGCCGCTTATCCCCAGAGAAATTGTTTCTTTTTCTCCTCCTTCATTCTCTTTCAATTATCTGGAAGCTGGTTCACATGTTTATTTATTTATCTAAAGTTCATATACTTTCTGCAAATTGTTTAGCTGCTGTAAATTGTTTCCCAGAAGCTTGCTTTTTTAAAACAGTCACTTGCATAAATGGCATAAAGTGCCAACTTTTCTGCAATGGTGAACCTAATTTTATTGAGGTTGTAGAATTAGGTTTCTTCGTTCTTTTATTTTTTCACTTCCTTTCTGGCTGACAAGGTATTTGCTAACACATCTGAGATTTGGATTCAAATTGATAGCTACATTGACAATTGAGAGACAGATTTATGAAGCATCAAGACTTCTAACTGGTAAGTCTGATTTGTTTGTGGGCCTGTGTTTGTTTATGCACTTACATACTATTTCTAGTTTCATTCATCCACTTACTTATGGACAGAACATTAGACAAAATCCGCTTTAATGAGAAAGACAGGCAAATTCTCATTTAACATAAAAGCCACTTCCACTATTAATCACTGTTATAGAAAATCTCCATTGTAACAGAATATCATTTAACTTCTAAAAACTAGAAGCAGTGACAGCACACATTTTTATAAAGCTCTACTATGTAATAATTCTGTGTAAAGAAAGATGGTTCAAGCTTATCTTTGAAAGAACTTGTATTACCAATCAAATACACATAACCCATTTCATTTGTTAAGGTCTTGATTTTCTATATTATTTTGGTTTTGTTTTAACAAATACACTTGGCCATAATGAAAATAAACCTGCTGAAGTCTCTGAGGTCTGAGACAAGCTATAACACATTTCTGCACTGCGGGGTAGGCTCCTGGGATGCCTACTGAGAAAATGCCTGCCCACTGAGCATGCCCAGACTATTAAAATGAATTGACATGTTAATGCTGACAGGAAAAGAGCACAAGAGAGCTTGCTAAATTACTGCTCAGTCAGGCACTAGGAATTCCTGAGTGGCTAACTCCTGAGCAAAACCCACAGCAAGCACAACAACAACAAAACTTTATTGTCAAATGCACCAAAACAAACACACACTAACAGGGTTGTCATGTTAGTAATCCACCTGCCCATAAATCATACGGATTTTAATCATACCTGCCACCTTAGCCGCTTATCCCCAGAGAAATTGTTTTCTTTTTTCTCCCTCCTTCATTCTCTTTCAATTATCTGGAAGCTGGTTCACATGTTTATTTATTTATCTAAAGTTCATATACTGTATGCATGCACAAATTTTCTCCAGGGGTCTGGACCAGACAGATCATAGGAGGATGCAGTGGAGCGTAGCAGCTAACAGCTTAGATGAATGTACTCAGTCTCAAAAACCTGCTTTGGACCATGATGACAAGAAAAGGGGAGGACAGAAAGTAATTTGTGTGTGTACAATGATTGATTATGGCTTAATATTCAGGCATTTCACCTCTAAACCACTATAGGTAGACATAAAGAATGACGAAACAGGAAGTCCTCGTGGCTTTTAATAAGTGAGAGAGAAAAAAATCTGTTTTTCCACATTGAAGTCATTCACTTTCACTTCTGTGGAGGCGGAATAAAATTTAGTCACTTGTAAACACATATGTTTGATCAGTCTATTCACTGCATCTAGGAACTGTTCAAAATATCAAATGTTAAGATGAGCATAAATAAGTGACTTCTAGTCTTGGGCAGGCAGAGAGGAGATGAATAGAAGCTACACATTTCAGATGAGATTATCCAATGTTGCCATTGTGTTGTCTCATTGCCATGAAAACTTCAGAAAATAATACCAATTTATCTACAGAAGGAATAAGTTGTGAGCTGCTCATGATCTTTTCTCAACTCTAGAGGTAAAAGATGAGCACAGATGTATTGTAGAGCCCATATCCTTTAGACATGCAAATCATTCTCATTAGAAAAACTGGTTAGGGCTTCCTTGGTGGTCCAGTGGGTAAGGACACCGCCTTGCAGTGCAAGAGGCGCCAGTTTGATCCCTGGCCTGGGAAGATCCTGCATGCCACAGAGCGGCTGAACCAATGTGTCTAATTACTGAGCTGGAGCTCTGGGGTGCATGCTCCCAGGGCCACTGCTCTGCAATGAGAGAGGCCACTGCAATTGGAGACTCACACGGGCCAAAGTATAAAAAAGAAAAGTGAATGAAAGATCAATAGAAGTGGCCAAAAAAAAAGAAAGAAAAACTGGTTAAAAATAGATAAGTTAGATATACCAAATCAAAAGAAAGAAAACATTCACTTTATTATATATGTCTGATTCAAGGGTTTTTTGATACTATGATGTGTATGTGTTTGTGTAAGTCATGATGGCTTTGTATGCACATTCTAATCTATACTTGCCAAGCTGTGTATTAGCTCCATTTTTAGATAGAATCTGTTTAGAACAGCCATAGAAATTAAAAGGATCACATGGAGTGTGACATTTTGCAAAATGAAAGAATAATGGATGTATTATATTGTGTGTTTTTTCCTTTTAATAAAAATGTCTAACTGACCCTTGGGAAGCTTGGCTGGAAGTTTAGAAGTCTGAATCATTTTTCTTTCTCTTTATGCTCAAAAATATAAGAATGTAATTTCTTCAGCTTATTTTCTTTGATATTTCAGTAAATTTGAGATTTCTTTCTACTTCATAAATCATGAACTAAATAATCACAATGTACCCTAAAATATTTTGATATCTTTTGACTTTGCAGCTGATATCCAAATGCCCAAACAAATCTCCCTGCTCTATTAGGTTTTATGACTGTCTTCTTATAACTATGACCAAAGACATGACACAGAATATAGGAAGTATTTGACCTTTAACCTCAAATTTGAAAGAATAGATAATTGATCTCACATTGGATATGGAATTCTAGTCTTCCAAAGTGCCAGGCTCATCATACAAAATTGGCACTTAAGTAAATATCTTTGAGGAGAAAATAGTTATTGAGTTACCTTTCACATTTTACCACTATACATCTATATCTTATGGATTGTGATCATCATTTTATGTTTTTTTTTTACAATTCCCAATAAATTTTTATTCATTAATCTATTCAACACTTAATTTATTAAGCACCTAAGAAGTGTCAGGTGCTGGATCACAGTGTTGTAGGTAAAATAGTCTTTAATAGTTGCATAGATTTAATTTAGACAGATCAATCTGTGTTTATCTATCTGTATATCTATTCGTCTCATTTCAAAAACAATCAACTTTAAAGTCCAAATTTAAACTGAACATGGTTTAGATGAATTTATGTAACCAAAGTCCATCGACAACTTTTTATGCCCTCGCAAAATAAATAAATAAATAAATCTTTAAAAAAAAAAACTGACCAACAAGATTTTGATTAGTCAGGTCTGGAGTGCTCTGTATCATATGTATGAGAAGGGAAGCAAACCCAGGCAGACCAGAAAGCATCACAGAATTGCAAGAAATTCTCAGAAAGACTGGGAAGGAAGAGTTAGAGAGATTGAAGGAGCTAGGGAAAATGTGAAATAAGAAGATAATATTTCAAGAAAAAGAGTCCAATGCTGTCCAAATGTCAATAAATATAAGGACTAAAAAGGGGTTAGTGAGAAGATGTCACCGCTGATCTTGTGGGGTTGGTGGGATGAAAGCCAGATTATGATGGCTTTAGAAACCAATAAAATATAATGAAGAAACAACTAGTATAGAAAGTTAATCTAAGATATAGCTATTGTCATTGTGCTGTGGGACTAAGGGATCGTACATGGGGGTTATGTGATGGCCTAGAGGGGTGGAATGGGAAGCAATGGGATATACATATGAATAATCTGGAATTATAGATATATGTAAACAACAAAACTCTAAAAGAAAAGAAAAAACTTGTGATTGTGAAAAAAAAAAGAAAGTTAATCTAAAGAGTTTTTCAGTGAGGGGGAGAACAGAGAGGGATAAGAGATAAGCCAAAAATTAGAGCAGGGATGATTTCAAGGACTCCACACTGGAGCTATTTATATCATAGTCTGTCTAGCTCCTCCTGGAGTTGTGTGATACACAGTGTAACCACATACAGTGGCATTGATTGTTTGTTTGGTGTCTTCTATGTTCATGAAAAGTGGTTAATAGTGAAGAACATATTAGAGACATTAGGGAAAGCAAGAGAGATACAAAAAAAGTGCAGTGGAAAACTTCCCTGGTGGTTCCGTGGCTAAGACTCCACACTCCCAATTTGGGGGGCCCAGGTTTGGTTCCTGGTTGGCGAACTAGATGCCACATACTGCAACCAAGAATTCGAAGGTGACATCTTAAGATTCCCATATGCCACGATTGAGACCCAGTACAGTCAAAACAAACAAAAAAACAAGTGCACTGTGGGGTAGCCCATAGGGATAGGATAGGGCATATGGCTTTTTTATTTAGACAAATGTGAATTCAGGTTAGTTTATATCTATCACTTGCAGTTCTGCCATGGATATACAAACCACCATCCTACAAAAGTCAGTCCTCCAGTACACTCATTAAGTCATGTATAAGTCTGATCTTTTACACCATCAACACATGACTTTATTCACTTGAATTAGAAAAAAAAACACGTTTTTTCACTGTACAAACCCTAACTCCTAGAGTACTACCTATGACAATTGTTCAGTTAATACTTACGGACTTTACAGGCATTTTTGTAATATGGATATTTTACAAATTGTTATTTTCTTAAAGAAAATACTATTGATTTTCTAAAAACCATCTGACAATTCACATTTTCCCCTAAATTGACAGATACCAATTTTGTTCAAGTTTGTCAATCATCTCTTCCCCAGCAACTTAGGAGAATCATGATTCTTCTTAGCAGGTTACTATCACCCTATCAGTCTGCTTACCAGGGAACTGTGTGGTGAGCATGTGACCCCAGGACTGGCCAAGGCGATATGTGGAGAGATGGTTCTATGGGATTCTGAAACAAATATTTCCTTGGTGATGAAAATAAGCTTAGAGAAGAAGCAGTTTCTTATCTTCTGCTCTATATCATTATATCTAATTTTATACATAAAAAAAAAAGAAAGTTAATCTAAAGAGTTTTTCAGTGAGGGGGAGAACAGAGAGGGATAAGAGATAAGCCAAAAATTAGAGCAGGGATGATTTCAAGGACTCCACACTGGAGCTATTTATATCATAGTCTGTCTAGCTCCTCCTGGAGTTGTGTGATACACAGTGTAACCACATACAGTGGCATTGATTGTTTGTTTGGTGTCTTCTATGTTCATGAAAAGTGGTTAATAGTGAAGAACATATTAGAGACATTAGGGAAAGCAAGAGAGATACAAAAAAAGTGCAGTGGAAAACTTCCCTGGTGGTTCCGTGGCTAAGACTCCACACTCCCAATTTGGGGGGCCCAGGTTTGGTTCCTGGTTGGCGAACTAGATGCCACATACTGCAACCAAGAATTCGAAGGTGACATCTTAAGATTCCCATATGCCACGATTGAGACCCAGTACAGTCAAAACAAACAAAAAAACAAGTGCACTGTGGGGTAGCCCATAGGGATAGGATAGGGCATATGGCTTTTTTATTTAGACAAATGTGAATTCAGGTTAGTTTATATCTATCACTTGCAGTTCTGCCATGGATATACAAACCACCATCCTACATAAGTCAGTCCTCCAGTACACTCATTAAGTCATGTATAAGTCTGATCTTTTTACACCATCAACACATGACTTTATTCACTTGAATTAGAAAAAAAAAAAAAAACACGTTTTTTTCACTGTAGAAACCCTAACTCCTAGAGTACTACCTATGACAATTGTTCAGTTAATACTTACGGACTTTACAGGCATTTTTGTAATATGGATATTTTACAAATTGTTATTTTCTTAAAGAAAATACTATTGATTTTCTAAAAACCATCTGACAATTCACATTTTCCCCTAAATTGACAGATACCAATTTTGTTCAAGTTTGTCAATCATCTCTTCCCCAGCAACTTAGGAGAATCATGATTCTTCTTAGCAGGTTACTATCACCCTATCAGTCTGCTTACCAGGGAACTGTGTGGTGAGCATGTGACCCCAGGACTGGCCAAGGCGATATGTGGAGAGATGGTTCTATGGGATTCTGAAACAAATATTTCCTTGGTGATGAAAATAAGCTTAGAGAAGAAGCAGTTTCTTATCTTCTGCTCTATATCATTATATCTAATTTTATACATAAAACTGGAATACCTATCTTATATTCTTTTAAAAAATCAACTTACTGATATTACTAGAGAAAAAAGATTCAGGTCATTGAAAAAATGAAATTTGACTTTAAAAATTGTTCCACTGTGTTCCACTACCACCCTACTATATCCCAGGGCATAAACAAAATGGCATCCTTAATTCTTAATGTCAAAACTTTACAATCTCTTAGTTTTGAAGACAATATGTGTCCATTGGAATGAAAGGACACAAAAAAGATTAACAAGTGTTTCTTATCTGGAAGGCTAACTGAGGACAGGTTCACTTACAAGATGATTCAGCAACATATTTTCAGCAACATGATTCTTATATCATGTAATATAAACTTGGGAGGGATACCATATCCTCATGTGTAGTAGTGTGTGCTTAGTCACTCAGTTGTGTTGGACTCTGTGATCCCCATGGACTGTATCCTACTGGGCTCCACTGTCCATGGAATTTCCTAGAAAGAATACTGGAATGGATTGCCATTTCCTTTTCCAGAGGATCTTCCTGACCCAGGGATCAAACCCCATTGTCACCTTATACATATTTCATGGTTACAGGTAAGGTAGAGAGAGGTTCCTCCCACAATCTAGAGGAGAGGATGATAGAGGGGCTTGAAAGTAGGGCTCTTTAGGGTCTTCTTAGCTTCTGTGCACCACCAGTCACCATCTGGCCATCAATGTTTCATATCCTTCCAACATGCAGAATAAAATCGCCCTTTCCAAAATCCCCAAGAGTCTCATTCTGTTGTAGCACAAGATCAAAATCTCATAATGTAAATCAGTAAGAATGAGGTTTCCAGGTAGAATCTGCTCAGAACAGCTAGCTCTTTAGGCATTCTCTCCATTTATAATCCTATAACACTAAAAATCCAAGCTATTTGCTTTTAACAAACTCAATGTAAAACAGTGGAGCAGACAAAAATAACATTTGTAAGCAAGTTCAAAAGCAGGGAAACAAAAGATGAAAAAGAGTGGAACTGCTGAAATCCAGTCAGGCAAATATTGGAGATTTCTTGATTTGATTTCAAAGATTGGGAATAATTCTTTGAGATTCTAGGCTCCATTGCCTGGGTCTTGGTTTGACTTTTTGATCACTCTTCCTCTTTCATGAAAAGTAGCATAGGTTTACAACTGAGAAACAGTATCAGGACTTCCTGCAAGTAGAATCTGGGGTGGGGGTGGGGTGGGGTCTGAATGTCTCCTTTCATACTGTACTATCTGTGCTTTTTAAGCCATCTGGTAGTGACTTCTTCATTGAAACCATTAACTCAAGTATTTTCTAGGTCTCCTGTGAATTTTAATGGGGTTCATGTCATAAGACAAAAACCAGGCTCACAGAGCTTTTTGTGATAATCTTTTCTACCTTGGTGTCCTGCTGAATTGGCTAATGGCCACCACACTTAACTTAGTAGAATATTTATGATTTGATTGGGAGGATCTGTGTGGCACATTGTTGCTCTCTTGAAAGGCCCCTTTATTTTGACAGAATACCCTGACCTTTTAATTTTCTGAGGCTTCATTGAAAGGTTGCAGAATCTTTTCTCCAGAGCAAACTTTCCTAGCTGTAGATCTCTTAATGTTGATTTATTTTTTAGTAGTTCTTCCTTCAATTTGCCTCTCTCTTCTCACATTTTACTACAATTAGGACCTTTACCACTTTGCTTAGAAATCAGCTATATGAACAAATTCATTTGTAAGTTCTGCTTTCCATATATCTGTAGAAAACAGCATTGCTATCCTTTCTTTGACTATACCACTAGGATCCATCTTCCTCCAACTTTCAATACTATGCCTCCCCTGCTTTCATCAAAAGTCTCCATTGACAGTGTCTTTAATAAAGCTGGTCAGACATCTGCCAGTGATCTGTTATAGGTTATCAAGCCTTTTCCTGTCATGCTCATCAAAATTCCTCTTGTCCCCACCCACAGCCTCATTCGGCACTCATGAAAGTTAGGTGAAAGTTTTCTGTACCATGTAATTAACTACCACAGCCTTAGTAGCTTAAAGCAACATATATTTATTACCACACAGTTTCTGTTGGTCTGGAGTCAGGGCGTGTCTTGGCTAAGTTTACAGCAAGGTCAAGGTGTTGGCAAGGGTTGTGATTTTCATTTGAAGGCTTGATTGGGGAAGAATGCAAATCCAATTTCACTCAGGTTGATAGCAGTATTTATTTATTTTTGTGTTTATTTTGTGATTAGAAGACTGAGAGAAGTAGTTTCTTGCTTACTATTGACTGGAGGCCTATATCAGCTCTTTGTCACATGGACCACCTAATATGACCATTTACTAGTTTTAAACCCAAAACACAAAGTCTCTAAAGCAAGTCTGCTAGCAAAATAAGCAGGTTTCTATAAAATATGGGAGTGACTCCCATCACCTTTTCCATATTCCACTAGTTAGAATTAAGGAAATATCCTCAACCACTCTCAAAGGAAAAGAGATTATAACAAAGGTGTAAAAGTAGGAAGTTGTTAGGGGCTGAATTGGGTTCACTCAAATTCATTTGTTGAAGTGGTGACTCTCAGTACTTCAGAATGTGACTGCATTTGATGATAGGGCCTTTATAGATGAAAGAATAAAGAAGATGTGGTACATGTATACAATGGAATACAACTCAACCATAAAAAAATGAAATAATGCCATTTGTAGTAATACGGATGCAAGTAGAAATGATCATACTAAGTGAAGTAAGTCAGAAAAAGATGAATATCATATGATACCATTTATATGTAGAATCTAACATATGATACAAACGAATTTTTATAAAGCAGAAACAAACTCAGACATAGAGAAGACTTATGGTTTCCAAGGGTGAAGAGGTGAGAGAGGGATGGAGTGGGAATTTGGGATTAGTAGACACAAACAGTTATATAGAATGAATGAACAACAAGGTCCTACTATATAGCACCAGAAACTATGTTCAATATTCTATGATAAAGCATAATGGAAAATATACAAATGAATGTGTATAAGAGTTACTTTTCTATAAAGTGAAATTAATACAACATTGTAAATAAGTATATTTCAATAAAAATAAAATAAATAAATGATAGGTCTTTAAAGAGTAATTAAATTAAAATAGGGTCATCAGGGCAGGCTCTAATTCAACATGACTTAATGTTCCCTTCAAAAAAGGAGGTAAAAAATAAAATAAAAATAAAAGAAGAGCACACAAGGTGTTGGCAAGGGTTGTGATTTTCATTTGAAGGCTTGATTGGGGAAGAATGCAAATCCAATTTCACTCAGGTTGATAGCAGTATTTATTTATTTTTGTGTTTATTTTGTGATTAGAAGACTGAGAGAAGTAGTTTCTTGCTTACTATTGACTGGAGGCCTATATCAGCTCTTTGTCACATGGACCACCTAATATGACCATTTACTAGTTTTAAACCCAAAACACAAAGTCTCTAAAGCAAGTCTACTAGCAAAATAAGCAGGTTTCTATAAAATATGGGAGTGACTCCCATCACCTTTGCCATATTCCACTAGTTAGAATTAAGGAAATATCCTCAACCACTCTCAAAGGAAAAGAGATTATAACAAAGGTGTAAAAATAGGAAGTTGTTAGAGGCTGAATTGGGTTCACTCAAATTCATTTGTTGAAGTGGTGACTCTCAGTACTTCAGAATGTGACTGCATTTGATGATAGGGCCTTTATAGATGAAAGAATAAAGAAGATGTGGTACATGTATACAATGGAATACAACTCAACCATAAAAAAATGAAATAATGCCATTTGTAGTAATACGGATGCAAGTAGAAATGATCATACTAAGTGAAGTAAGTCAGAAAAAGACGAATATCATATGATACCATTTATATGTAGAATCTAACATATGATACAAACGAATTTTTATAAAGCAGAAACAAACTCAGACATAGAGAAGACTTATGGTTTCCAAGGGTGAAGAGGTGAGAGAGGGATGGAGTGGGAATTTGGGATTAGTAGACACAAACAGTTATATAGAATGAATGAACAACAAGGTCCTACTATATAGCACCAGAAACTATGTTCAATATTCTATGATAAAGCATAATGGAAAATATACAAATGAATGTGTATAAGAGTTACTTTTCTATAAAGTGGAAATTAATACAACATTGTAAATAAGTATATTTCAATAAAAATAAAATAAATAAATGATAGGTCTTTAAAGAGTAATTAAATTAAAATAGGGTCATCAGGGCAGGCTCTAATTCAACATGACTTAATGTTCCCTTCAAAAAAAGGAGGATGGAAAACAGACATGTGCAGAATAAAGACCAAGTTAAAAATAAAAGAACACACACAAGGAAATGATGGCTATCTACAAGTCAAGGAAAGAAACCTCAGAAGAAATCAACACTGCTGACAGCTTGGTCTCAGCTTTTTAAAACCCATAAAATACATTTGTTGTGAAGCCACGCAGCCTGCAATTTATTTTTTTTAAAACAGCAAACTAATACAGTCAAATGTTGGGGGATCACTGTAGTGATTTAGTCCCCATAATTGGAAAAGTTATGTTTTCAAGACATGGTCCTAAGAAAAACCATGAAATTCTTCTAAGACGCCTAAGATTCCTCCCAGGAGATAGGGATAAGAGAGAAGTACATAAGGATCTAGGGTTCCCAATTCAACTTCAGTAAATAAATTCAACTTTAATCTATTCTGAATATGAAAATCCTACCTAGTGAGAACTTTTTTGGATGACTCCCTGTAATCTATCTGATGTGCTCTATTTCAGAAACATATCTTTCCTATAGAAATTTCATTGTTAAAACAATCCTGGTCAAGTATTTAGGAAAATGAAACTCTAATATGCACCCTAATAAAAGCTAGTCGGTGAACTTAGAACAAGTCTCTTAATGTTTCTACATTTTTTTTGTTTTTTAACACATGGAATTCAGAGTTTGGACAAAATTATTCCAGATTTCTTTCCAATTCCCAGTGACATAAGTTACAAATGTTTGTATATTTCTGTTATTAATCACTTTCTTTCCATTTATATACTTATTGAGAGAGATAATATTATACAAAGTTTATTTTGCTTGATAAATAATGACAAAACTTTTATGATAATTAAAATCAAAATACATATTTGTACTGAGAAAGAACTTGACAATTTCTTCAGCATTAGAAAGATATATAGGTTATATTTTGAATATTGACTACAGTTTTTATTCTCAATTACATGTGTTTGAGAAAGAAAATGAAATTGGACATAATAGACTGAGTATTTTCATGAATTCTGTCAGTGCAAGAAGAGACTCTGGCCAAATTTAACAGAAAATATTTCTATATCTTCAACGAGAAATAATTTTACCTTTGTGTTTACTTCAGAGACAATTTTATATAGTTGAGATGCCTAATTGGTGTCTATGTAAAACAAGTGACAAATTAGAAATGAGAATAAACTTCTTTTGTTCAAATACACCTCATCTGTCCACCTCATCTGTATTTTTGTTGCTTTGAGGTTTTTTGCTCACTGATATGTGAGTCTGAATCAATGAATAATTCTTTATCCTCACACCTGTAGTCTGAGTTTGCTGCCATAGTTAAAAATTTATAATTTTACTGTATACTGTCAAAACTCAGACCAGAAACTCAAGACATTCATATTCATTCACCATAGCGTTCAAAATATTCATTTCCTTTAGGCAGTGTTTCAAAATTTGAGGTCAGCATAAGTGAAACAATTTTTAATGTTTCTTTAATTCTCAGTTGTCACCTATCCTGGTTCTTCTGTCTTGGCTTTCACAGTGAATGTCCCTGAACAGAACCCCATGAATACCTAAAAGGCCAAGTTTCTAAAGCTACTCTAGGCTAGCAAGAGGTGCTACATTTAAGTGAGCTTTCTGGTGTATGGGTGACAGGCAAGAACTAAATTGGCAGTATTTGCTGAATCATCTGAACCCACAGGGGGCAGGGTTCCACCTGGCTAGGCTCTTATACTGGAGTAAACTCAAGGACCAGCCTTCATGATATGAAATAGGCTGTAAGGGAACAGCCAAAGTGAAGGCACATTTTGTGTTCAGTGACCGTATGGTTTTCATTATCTTGTTCTCAACGAAGAATTCATCCAAAGAACAACCAAATGAAAGCAATGTGCAAGCCATGTCAACCCATCTTTGGAAGAACATGTCACATTTGCTCTATTATCTAAAGATAATTGTGTAAAGGTGGGGAAATTGAAGAGGAAGAAGTAGGAAAAAAAATAAAGCTCGTGCAAAAAGAAGGTATGGTAAGGACAAGAGGAAAGAAATGTATTAGCCATTCAGCTGTCTCATTAGGTAACTTTCCACACTCACCAAAGATGTAATTCATCCTGCAGGTGCAAATATTGTTGGCTTTCTCATGGACTCTTGACGGACGGATCGGACATATGTTTCCTTACCCCAGATGCTTTTTAAGAACACCAGCAATGAGATAAGAGATTGTGTGCACCTGAATCAGCACATTGACTGAGTCTTATTTGTCTCCCTTCTTGTTTAAAGAACCAGTAGTATTGTACACAGAACAACAAAAGCTAGGCAGAGTATTTTTTCTTTTAATACAGAAAGATGGCCAATCTAAACACCTTTTGGAGTCACTTTATAATTTCCCTCAGATAAATATGACATGCCTGCCCTGATTACTCATTACCAAAGAGGCACATTAGCAGATAACTATCAGAACACATCAAGTAATAAAATTCATCCTTATGTTTTCTGTAAGATTTTCAAGAATTTAAGATGGCTTTTCCCCCTAAAACGGAGAAAAATAAAAATATTTTTCAGTCATATGAATAGGTAATATATTAGAAATGGGAATACTCACTCTATCTGAATCAGTGTCCCCACCCCCACCCCCCATTAGTTCCCATCAACTTCGAGGATTCCAAAATCCCAAACACAACTGACTCTTTTAGGGTAGAAGTTCCAATGAATCTTGGCAAAAAGCAACTTCCTGGTTCAGAGAAAAAAAAGACATAAAAAAACTCACAATGCTTCTTAGACATCAAATGGGTCTTACGAAACCACATTTTGATGAGCTAAGTGTAAATGAAACAGAAACACATGGATTAAATTTCCCTTGAAATACACATGGGTTTGAAAATCAAGGAAAAAGTGTTTAGCCAAATGTGTTTTAGGTTTCCTTGAACTAAAAACATTTGAAAAAAATTGAGGCATTTGCTAAACCCTAATACACTGTTGTGTTTGCTCAATCTTCCTCTAAATCAATTAAATTTCCACGAGGCTTCCTTCATTCCCTTGTGGTTTGCCTTGTCACCCCTGTCTTGACACTTTATAGACCAAACCAAATTCCCATTGAAAAAGTAGACTGTTGTTCTAGATCTACTTAAATATGAAGTAGCTATTAAAATACCCAGTGAATCAAAGACATTTAAGGATGGAAAAGCACCCATTAGGTCATGTTCTATCCTGAGGGTTGAGAAGCATGCACTCATGGCTCTCTAGTGCTTTATCCAGTGTAGTTTTAAATGTCTCAAGTGACAGGACTTGCACCACCTCCCTTGGGAGAATATTGTGCATTCTAATAGATTTTGCCATTAGGAACTGTGCCTAAGTGTATAGCAGAGGCACCGTGGGATATCTGATGGGAAAAATGGTATTATGGATAATTAACTCTTTCACTGCTGCATATCAATTCCCTGTAGCATGTTTAGCAAATTATTCTTGCATTTCAGAACTAAATGTGCAATACATGTGCACATTACTAGTTGTCATTCAAAAAAATAACATTTGGTTACTGGTTTAAAGTTAGGCCCATGGTATTGTAAAATAAAGTTTCACAATTTATAGATCCATCACAGTAAAACTATGGAATGTCATAAATGTTTTATCTTGACTGATAATGTTATTTTAACATTCCTAGAAAATGTGTCACTTAAAGATTTACAATTTCTTTTTGTGTGTGATCAGGAAATGATGTCCAACTGGCAATGACCAGAACCTAAACACATATACTATGTGTGTATATATTTTATTACATATATGGTCTCTAAAACTGCCTTCCTTCTGCTAATATCTTTTTTTAAAACCTCTTCAGAGAAAATTGAATTTATTTCCATTTCTGTTGCTCCTAAGAAAGGCAATGTATTTGTGAGGAAGCATCTAGTTGTCTTTCTAGATAGAAAGGAAATCGAAGCTTTCAATGTAACTAGCATGTGTCTAGGTTTTATGGCAGAGTTTACATTAATTTGCTGTAGTTCTCATTCTACTTACAAATGAGTTATACTTCACATAATGGATTACATGGCCTCTGATACTACTACTATGTTGACCTTTTCAAAATTCTGCACTGTGAGCACCTGACAGGCATACCTCTTCCATGCCTGATCGTGCAACCTATATAACTTACCAATGAAGTGGCAAGAAGAATCTAGGAATAACTGTCTTGACACTTTATAGACCAAACCAAATTCCCATTGAAAAAGTAGACTGTTGTTCTAGATCTACTTAAATATGAAGTAGCTATTAAAATACCCAGTGAATCAAAGACATTTAAGGATGGAAAAGCACCCATTAGGTCATGTTCTATCCTGAGGGTTGAGAAGCATGCACTCATGGCTCTCTAGTGCTTTATCCAGTGTAGTTTTAAATGTCTCAAGTGACAGGACTTGCACCACCTCCCTTGGGAGAATATTGTGCATTCTAATAGATTTTGCCATTAGGAACTGTGCCTAAGTGTATAGCAGAGGCACCGTGGGATATCTGATGGGAAAAATGGTATTATGGATAATTAACTCTTTCACTGCTGCATATCAATTCCCTGTAGCATGTTTAGCAAATTATTCTTGCATTTCAGAACTAAATGTGCAATACATGTGCACATTACTAGTTGTCATTCAAAAAAATAACATTTGGTTACTGGTTTAAAGTTAGGCCCATGGTATTGTAAAATAAAGTTTCACAATTTATAGATCCATCACAGTAAAACTATGGAATGTCATAAATGTTTTATCTTGACTGATAATGTTATTTTAACATTCCTAGAAAATGTGTCACTTAAAGATTTACAATTTCTTTTTGTGTGTGATCAGGAAATGATGTCCAACTGGCAATGACCAGAACCTAAACACATATACTATGTGTGTATATATTTTATTACATATATGGTCTCTAAAACTGCCTTCCTTCTGCTAATATCTTTTTTTAAAACCTCTTCAGAGAAAATTGAATTTATTTCCATTTCTGTTGCTCCTAAGAAAGGCAATGTATTTGTGAGGAAGCATCTAGTTGTCTTTCTAGATAGAAAGGAAATCGAAGCTTTCAATGTAACTAGCATGTGTCTAGGTTTTATGGCAGAGTTTACATTAATTTGCTGTAGTTCTCATTCTACTTACAAATGAGTTATACTTCACATAATGGATTACATGGCCTCTGATACTACTACTATGTTGACCTTTTCAAAATTCTGCACTGTGAGCACCTGACAGGCATACCTCTTCCATGCCTGATCGTGCAACCTATATAACTTACCAATGAAGTGGCAAGAAGAATCAGGTAAGGGGAATGGGAAACTGCACAATATTCTTAACTTCTCTTTATAACCTCTCACAGGTATGGATTGCCTTTTTATGCTTCAAACAACCTTTTCTTTTGCTTTTAAAAGGAGCATTTCCTCTCCTTTTACCTTGTCCCTCATAGTATCTTGCTCCTTTGCCTGCATTTCGGTGTTAGTCATCTAAAGTGAGTTCCTTGTTAATATATGGAGTTGACACTTATATGTCCATGTGACTCTCTTTCTCTCTCTATTTGAAGAGGATCTGGGCAGGGAAGTATGAATAAATATTTTCAAAAATTTATAATCATTTGGTCTTTAATCTGTCTTTCTTCCAGATATTTTAAATAATATTTAAAGCTGAGGACTCACTTTCTGATTACTTCTTTTGCTAATAATACTCATCATTACCAAATGAACTGGGCCATTTTCCTCCCTCACACCAAATTGTGAAGGGTCTCCACCCCAGTTTTTTATATTACCACAGCAGCTCTGGTCACCATGGTCTTTTCCTGCAACAAATCTAGCTTTCCTTTTTAATTTTTTTTCTTATAAGCCAACCCTCTATCTTTTTAATAAGTAGGTTACTTTTCTCTGAAGTTCTTTTAATGTTTTTCCTTTCACTTTTTAAGGGAATCACTGTTAAGGCTTAGCAATGTTGAATTTCTGTTTTCAAAATGGGATATTAGATTTTTTAGTATTTAGGATGGTTTAAATGTATAACAAGTTTTTCATGGACAAAATTGAAAAACACATATACAGCCACCATATGATAGCAACTAAGACCAAAAAGGGGTAGAACTGCTGTTTCCTACAAAACTATTTGATATTGAAATGATTACAAACACAGAATAAGAACAGCATTCTGGGTCATGCTATTGAGCTTTGTTTTCTAATCTGAATCTAAGTTCATGAGTTAAGAACTAATTATGTTACTATCTATAAATCCTTTAAATGATGTCTCATGTTCAAGAAGACTTAGAAATAAAAGGCTCAGTTCTTCAGGTTGAGTTAACATTCTAGGGTGTGGAAAGTATATGGTAAATGCTGGCATATTATGGCCAATAGCTTGTTTTTCTATTTTCCATTTTAGGCAAAAGTAAAATCAGATTTACTAATGACATTCAGTGCAATATCTTTACGTTACATGAGGTAGTGAAATCTAAAAATCTATCAGAAGGAGCTGATGGTGAGACTGTTTTGAACTAAATTCAACTACACATATTTACTTTCTACCTGCTGTATGATGGCTACCGTTGTATCAGGGCTTCCCAGGTGGCACTAGTGGTTTAAAAAAAAAAAAAAAAAAAAGCCTGCCTTGCAATGCAAGTGACATCAGAGATGGAAGCTTGATCCCTGAGTCAGGAAGATACCCTGGAGAAGAGCAAGGCAACCCACTTCAGTATTCTTGTCTGGTGAATCCTATGGACAGAGGATCTGGCAGGCTATACTCCATAGGGTCCCAAGGAGTTGGACAGGACTGAAGAGACTTAGTACTCATCTTTACATCAAAATCCCTATGCAGTTAATCTTAAAAGCACATCAAATGAGTCATTGTCTGAGAGAAAATTCAAATTCAAGTATGTTTCTTTAAAAGTGTGCTTACTTTATTTTACAAATACATGTTATTTCAAAAAGAGGCATTAATAAATCTTTGAAAGCCAACATTTTCTATGCTATGATGATTCCATAGACATTGGAAAAGATAGAAAATATTTATAAAGCATTTAGTGATGAGTAATTCACAAGGAAATAATTATAAATACAAGTCAAACAAATTGGCAATTGTTTGCATTTCAAATTAGAAATCACATGAAAGGAAGCATTGCTCTGTTTTGCTTCATGAACATTCTAGAGAAAGCTATTCCTACCTACATTTCTGAGGCTCACATGGAGGTCCAGCTGATAGAACATTAGTTCGGGATTCTGGATTTCATAAAGTCTCTCCTGGCTCAATCAGACCTCCTTGTGTGGCCTTGTAGAATTTATTCTGAAATTTCTGTATTTGCTTCCTCATCAGTATAACTGGGAATAGAAAACACTTTTTTAAATGTTAAAAATACCAATGATCTTGCATCCTAACAATTTAATGGAACCAAACCAAGTTTTTCACAATAAACTTGTTTTCCCTAAAATAATTGATATTCCTAATAGACTCAGTTCTGTCTAAACTTTTTAGATAATCATGCATGTATACTTAAAGAGATGAGAATATTTATCTGAAGAAAGGACAGGACTGACCAAAATTCATATAGGTAACAGAAAAACTTTCTAATATCCTGTTTATAGTAACCGTCAACAAATACTACTTCATATAATCCTATGATGCTCAGATTACACACTTACCTCACTAACTCCTTAAATGATGCTGTCAGCATGTATGTTTGTCCTTATCCTACATACAGCATTGAAAAGCAAAAAAGGTAAATATATTGTCTTTACTCAGTAGACATGTTTAAAAATCACAAAGCAAACAAACTTAATTGTGTTTTCAGCTAATGGAATGATGAACAGTGAGTGACTGGGGTGGGACTAGGTTAGCATATGAAAAATAATGCAGCCTTAGATCAATTTGAAATTTGGTATTTTCAGTCCAATATTGGGAACTAGGTAGCTAATGAGTCATTGTCTGAGAGAAAATTCAAATTCAAGTATGTTTCTTTAAAAGTGTGCTTACTTTATTTTACAAATACATGTTATTTCAAAAAGAGGCATTAATAAATCTTTGAAAGCCAACATTTTCTATGCTATGATGATTCCATAGACATTGGAAAAGATAGAAAATATTTATAAAGCATTTAGTGATGAGTAATTCACAAGGAAATAATTATAAATACAAGTCAAACAAATTGGCAATTGTTTGCATTTCAAATTAGAAATCACATGAAAGGAAGCATTGCTCTGTTTTGCTTCATGAACATTCTAGAGAAAGCTATTCCTACCTACATTTCTGAGGCTCACATGGAGGTCCAGCTGATAGAACATTAGTTCGGGATTCTGGATTTCATAAAGTCTCTCCTGGCTCAATCAGACCTCCTTGTGTGGCCTTGTAGAATTTATTCTGAAATTTCTGTATTTGCTTCCTCATCAGTATAACTGGGAATAGAAAACACTTTTTTAAATGTTAAAAATACCAATGATCTTGCATCCTAACAATTTAATGGAACCAAACCAAGTTTTTCACAATAAACTTGTTTTCCCTAAAATAATTGATATTCCTAATAGACTCAGTTCTGTCTAAACTTTTTAGATAATCATGCATGTATACTTAAAGAGATGAGAATATTTATCTGAAGAAAGGACAGGACTGACCAAAATTCATATAGGTAACAGAAAAACTTTCTAATATCCTGTTTATAGTAACCGTCAACAAATACTACTTCATATAATCCTATGATGCTCAGATTACACACTTACCTCACTAACTCCTTAAATGATGCTGTCAGCATGTATGTTTGTCCTTATCCTACATACAGCATTGAAAAGCAAAAAAGGTAAATATATTGTCTTTACTCAGTAGACATGTTTAAAAATCACAAAGCAAACAAACTTAATTGTGTTTTCAGCTAATGGAATGATGAACAGTGAGTGACTGGGGTGGGAACTAGGTTAGCATATGAAAAATAATGCAGCCTTAGATCAATTTGAAATTTGGTATTTTCAGTCCAATATTAAAATGTAAATTGTATAAAAATGCATACATAACTAATGGCATTTATGATTATGCTTTGTTTTAACCTATATGTAGTTCAACTTATCCATATGCAGACAGTAATAACATTGACTCTTATTGGAAGGGTTCATATATCCAGGTTTGTTTGGAGAGTCCAAATTCACATTTGTTGTCCCTGCTTCCTGTTAGCATTGCCCTATATTTTTTAATTTGCAAGCAATGTATTAGTACTCATGTGTATGTGTGCTTTGTTGCTTAGTCATTTCCGAATCTTTGTGACCCCATGGATTATAGTCTACCAGGCTCCTGCATCGCAGGCAGATTTTTATCAGCTGAGCTATGAGGGAAGCTCAAGTAGTAATGATTATATACCATATATATGTTCTCTTAAATGTCTTTAGACTTTTTTCCTAGAAATGAAAATTATTAAAAAAATATTCTTAATGAAAAGTTTATTGTTGAATTTCTATATGTCAAGAATGAGGGTGAAATTTTGACTTGCACAGAATGCCTATTGATAATTATTATCACTACAGGGATTTTAATAATATCACTGAAGACCTGAGAAAATAAAATGTAACTCTTTTGGGAACGCAAAAGAGAGTCATATAATAGATAACTTGCCAAAGATGATATTTTAAAAAATGTAATTAAAGAAGGTATGCTTTTTACATTACTCTTAAAAGAAGACATCTCATTTAGATCAAGTAAGTGTTATTCATTAATTCTGCTTGTGCTTAAGTCCAAAGTTTCTAATATCCTGTTTATAGTAACCGTCAACAAAAAAACAGGTCAACCCTTACCTCACTAACTCCTTAAATGATGCTGTCAGCATGTATGTTTGTCCTTATCCTACATACAGCATTGAAAAGCAAAAAAGGTAAATATATTGTCTTTACTCAGTAGACATGTTTAAAAATCACAAAGCAAACAAACTTAATTGTGTTTTCAGCTAATGGAATGATGAACAGTGAGTGACTGGGGTGGGAGCTAGGTTAGCATATGAAAAATAATGCAGCCTTAGATCAATTTGAAATTTGGTATTTTCAGTCCAATATTAAAATGTAAATTGTATAAAAATGCATACATAACTAATGGCATTTATGATTATGCTTTGTTTTAACCTATATGTAGTTCAACTTATCCATATGCAGACAGTAATAACATTGACTCTTATTGGAAGGGTTCATATATCCAGGTTTGTTTGGAGAGTCCAAATTCACATTTGTTGTCCCTGCTTCCTGTTAGCATTGCCCTATATTTTTTAATTTGCAAGCAATGTATTAGTACTCATGTGTATGTGTGCTTTGTTGCTTAGTCATTTCCGAATCTTTGTGACCCCATGGATTATAGTCTACCAGGCTCCTGCATCGCAGGCAGATTTTTATCAGCTGAGCTATGAGGGAAGCTCAAGTAGTAATGATTATATACCATATATATGTTCTCTTAAATGTCTTTAGACTTTTTTCCTAGAAATGAAAATTATTAAAAAAATATTCTTAATGAAAAGTTTATTGTTGAATTTCTATATGTCAAGAATGAGGGTGAAATTTTGACTTGCACAGAATGCCTATTGATAATTATTATCACTACAGGGATTTTAATAATATCACTGAAGACCTGAGAAAATAAAATGTAACTCTTTTGGGAACGCAAAAGAGAGTCATATAATAGATAACTTGCCAAAGATGATATTTTAAAAAATGTAATTAAAGAAGGTATGCTTTTTACATTACTCTTAAAAGAAGACATCTCATTTAGATCAAGTAAGTGTTATTCATTAATTCTGCTTGTGCTTAAGTCCAAAGTTTCTTGTCCAAATAAAAAGGTAAAGTGACAGCTATTTATGTATTGACTGTATTAGCAGAACTTTGCAAATGATAAATTTTGTTAATTTTATATATTTGTTATCAGGTGTTTTAAATCATCATGTTAATTCTAACAATGATTCGATTTTTTGATCCTATTTATAAAATCAAAGTAAAGATTAGGGTAGATTATTTTGCTGAAATGAAACATCTGTTATTGTAAATTTAGTTTAAAAAGGTTAGAAATAAATAAAATTATTTTGTTTTGTAAAGATAACATAAATATACATATATGTGTGTGAAAAAAGTTCTGTTACAAATATTCCTGCTAAATTAGGAAGCTTATGGGACAGAAATATACTTGGAATTAGTTGCAGTGAACATATACTTTTGTTTGCAAACAAATTGAAAATCTCTAATTAAAATAGAAATATGGTCAGGATTTAGAGATATTTTTAGAAAAATTCTGTAAAGTAGGTCTCGATAAAATACAGACTTTCTGTGATGAATTTAATAATGAATACTTTAAAAAGTAACATGATAGTACATACTTCCTCTTTTTTGTTGTCTGTTAACAAACAGATTTTAGAAAGGTTTTATCCTTTGAAGAACTGCTCCACACGCAAACTTAAGTACTCTAAGAAGGTATTGAAGCTCTTTTATAGTTTTTGTATCACTGTGTTAAAACTCAGAAAAATAGAAAAAAAAAAAAATATATATATATATATATATAAATCTAAAATTTGTATGGAACCACAAAAGACCCCTAATGTCTATGGCAAACTTAAGAAAGACCAAAGGTGTGAGGCGTCACAATTTCTGATTTGAAATTATAACTCTTCAAACACTTTGGTACTGGCATGAAATGGGAATTTGCTGTATGATTCAGGGAACTCAAACCAGGGCTCTGTAACGACCTAGAGGGATACAATGGGGAGTAAGGCATGATGGAGGTTCAAAAGGGAGGGGGCATATGTATACCTATAGCTGATTCATGTTCATGTTTGGCAGAAACCAACACAATTCTGTAAAGCAATTATCCATTTAAAAAATAAATAAATTTAAAATAACGCTTTGGTAGTGGCATAAAAACATACATATAGATCAATGGAATAGAACAGAGAAACTCAAACTCACACATATACTGTCAATTGACTTTAGGCAAAGGAGCCAAGGATATAAAATATGAAGAAAATATACACTGTGGAAATGATAGTCTCTTCAAAATTATGTTGGGAAACTGGACAGTCACATGAAAGAAGAATTAAACTGGACCCTATTTTTTGCCATGCACAAAAATCAACTCAAAATAAATGAAAATTTTGAACAGACGGTCTTAAACCATAAAACTACTAGAAGAAAATGGTCAAGTAAGTTCCTTGATTTTGGTCTTGGCAATAAGTTTTTGGATTTGATAACAAAGTAAAGGCAAAAAAAAAGAAAAAAAGAAAAATGGTGATTATATCAAACTAAAAAGCTCTGCCAGCAAAGGTAATCATTAGCAAAATGTAATGGTTACCTACCCTATGGCATAAAAAACTTACAGATCATATTAAAGGTAAAATATTAATGCCCAAAATATATAAAGAACTCCTACAAATCACATTGAGTAGAAGGTCTGACTAAATACTTTTTCCCAAGAAGACATAAAATGGTCAATAGTACATGAAAATGTTATCACCACTAATAATCATGTAAATGTGAATCAAAACCACACACAAATCACACCTGTTAAAAGGGATATCATCAAAAAACAAGAAATAAGTGTTAAACATGCGGAGAAAAGAGAACACTTATGCCCTCTTGGTGAATATGTAAATTGGTACATCCCCCTTGAAAAACATTAGGAAGCTTTCTGCAAACAGAAAGAAAGAAAATTTAGCCTTGTAATAACAATGGAAAAATAGAGAAATTTAAATAGTGAATGTTCAAATAACATGCACTATATAATTTTTAAATCTGAGCTGAGCTGCAAAATAACTTGAGCAGAAAAAAACTTGGAGTTCCTAGTTTTAATTGAAGGATTGTATGTAGTATACTGAAATTGAAAACAATTTAGAAAGTCTACAGTTTTATAGGATTTAACTATGGAAAGTAGCTAAGATAGCTTATTTTTTTTGAAAAGTGTACTCTTATGAAAAGCGTTTTCAGATATTGGTTAAAGATAATGTGAATGAAAAAAATGAAAGTACCTGTAAAGATAGTATATGTATATATCTTTTATTAAAGACAGTTATAATTGAGTATATTTTCCTTTTAGTAGAATTTACCTTAAGGTTATCAAGTAATTCAGTATCTGCTAACACATAATTTTCTCATTTAAAATTATTATGGTCTATTTGGACATGCTCAGTCAGTCATGTCTAAGTCTTTATGACCCCATGGATTGTAGCCTTCCAGGTCTTCTGTCCATGGAATTTTCCAGGCAAGAATATTGGAGTGCGTTGTCATTTCCTACTTAAGGGGATCTTCCCAAATCAGGGATCAACCTGAGTCTCCTATGTATCCTGCACTGGCAGGTGGATTCCTTACCACTGAGCCACTTGGGAAGCCATTATGGTCCATGAAGAGTAAATTGAATATATATATATCTTCCCTGATGGCTCAGTGGTGAGGAATTACCTGCAATGCAGGAGGGCCAGGTTCCATCACTCGGCTGGGAAGATCCCCCTGGAGGAGGCATGGTAACCTACTCCAGTATTCTTGTCTGGAGAACTCCATGGACAGAGGAGCCTGAAAGGCTGCAGTCCATGGGGTGAGACAGAGTTGGACATGACTGAAGAGACTAAGCACCAACAATCAGAAAAAAGAAACTTGGAGAAATTTTATAGGTAATTTTATGAAGGAAGATAGAAAACTTTTGTGATGATATTCACGCAACTCTGAAATATATTTAAAAACTCCAAATTATACACTTAAAATGAATGGATTTTTATGACATGTAAATTATACCACAATAAAGCTGTTAATAATGTTTTTAAAAACCACATTGAAAGACAAAATATGTTCTAGGGAACGAAACTAGTAACACAATATGAAAACACACTAAGAAAACTATTGTATTCATTAATATGTACTAAAATATTTTTTCTACTTATGTTCCTTCATAATACTCAATAAATAAGTACTTTTGTCTTAATTTATGTAAATATGTGATTTCATCTTTAAGAAAAAGGTATATTTTTGAAAATTATTTTTGAATAAACCATTACTGTTTTATAATGAAACTGTGTTTTCGAACAATAAGCATTTCAAAATAATCTATAAACAATGCTTTTAGCACCTCATTTTACTCTTAAAACTGTCCTGTTTCAGATGATACAGTACACACTCACCTGCATTCTGTGACACTGCACACTAAGTAGTACGATTTTCATGAAATATAATTCTTTTAATTTCCATCACAAGTTTATGAGGCAAGTTATGATTGGAAAATTAGGTCATAGAAAAGTGAAGTCACTGTCCCAGGTTAACAGGTAAGAACTAGTGGCACCAGGACCCACGCCCAGGGAGCTTGGCTCTGAAGCTGTGACTTACGTTGGTGACTCTAAACAAACATTCTCCTGAGAGCTTTACTCCAGAGGCCATGTCTGTGACCTATATTTCTGAACTCGGATCACCAGGCCCTGCTTTCTCTTCTGGTGGATAGTTTTGCTCTCAGGGATTTGTTTTCAAATTATTTCTGCATTGCTGTTTTGGTTTATCATACCCTAGAAAGCCTCCTAATTACAGCCACATTACTCTTCAGTCCCTATTTCCAGCTTCCACATAAACATTTGGAGAAAGTTCGGTGATAGTAAAACGAAGTAAGTGCTTATAGAAATAGCAACCTGTACTATTTCAGTTGCTACTGAGATCTGTGTAATATACATGTACTAACAGAGTATATGCAGTTCTGACATAAACAAGTCTGCTTTAAAGTTACATCTCTTATCATAACTTCATTACTGCAAATCTATCATAATTATGTAAAATGTCATAAAGGTAACATGATACCTAAACAGGGAGTACTTTTAAATGTGAATGCAGTTCTTCTTAGTCAGAAAAATGTTATTTTGCCTTCATATACTAAGTGGACAGGAAAACAGAGTAGGATTTATTCCTATCAGTTCAGGCTCAAGGAACAGAGGTAGGCACTGTGGATTTCAGCATCCATCTTTACCTCTTCTAAGTTCATCAGCATAAATCTCCCCTCCACTTTCCCCACCCAACATGCCCCAGAGGAAATCTTGGCCAGATGGATGTGTCATCCTTTCTCAAAAAGTCCAATGGCTGTATTTTGTACCATATTGGTTTTTGTCTGATAGGAAAATCCAGTCATTTTCTCCCTCCACCTCTTGCTCCTCCTCAAAGATCTGGTTGCAGGCCTGCTTTCTCAATAGAACTATTTCAGTGCATATTGTCTATTTCTACAGAATATTAATGACACTTCTTGCCTACATAAGCAATGTACCATTGAATTTTCATATATATACTATGCATACATGGATATACACATTTATGTATACTGTTTTAAATTCTCTGTGTCCATTCTTTTCTGCCCAGTAAACTGTAAATTTCGGGAAAGGAATTCTATTAGATTTGTCTATCTTTCCAACTATGCTTGTTATTTGGCTGATAGACATTTGTATTGACTAGATTAAAGATTTTGTTCCTTTTTATTGCAATATCCTTTATCCCTAGCTATTTGCCATATAGAACATAGAACAGGTTCTTCTTACATTTCAAATCACATTATAAGTTTATGAGTCTTAAATTCCACCTGGTCCAACATCTATCCTTATCTCCTCCAATTACACCAGAACTTAGCTGTTAACACTTCTATTCCTCAGAGACATAACAATCATTGTCCAATGCATTGATTTGATACAGGCAACAACCCAGGTCAGATTTCTGCATGGAATGCCAAAATATCAATCATGCTGCAACATCTATTTCATATATAACCTGATTAATACAGTAATTCAATGCTTCCTAAATTTCCTTTAAGTTGAGATCACATTTGTGGCCATTTTGAACGTTTGAGTGAATACATACCACCATGTATAATACCTTCTTTCTACTGTCTATTGACAAATGACCTAAAAATAGATAGTAGATAAACTCTGTTCTAAGAGTAAGACTCAGGACATAAAAACAGTAGCCACGTATTTGTATACTGCTTTGAAAGAGATCAGGATACATCGGGTTAAAGTATATTAGAAATTATTGCACTCAGCAGTTTTATTTTATTAAATAATAAAAGAATATCATCAAATACCCGCATAAAATATATATGAAAGAGAAATAAAATTTTCATTTTTTTCACTTAAGACCTAATTCTCACTGGTGAAACTTGCATGTTATGAAGATGTGGCCTTTCAAAAGGTCTCAATGAACATTTTTAAAAGGCATCTTTTTTGACATATTAATCATTTTAACATAAAAATTAGGTTTAAAGAGTCATAATTTTATTAAAAATAAAAGGGATATGTTTTTTTTAATTTTGGCCTCTTTTACTGGTTTTTCATTTATTTATTTTCATCCATCTTTATGCTTTGTCCTTTGTGGACCTCCCATTGCTGTGGCCTCTCTAGTTGCAGAGCACTGGGCTCTGAGTGCATGTGTTCCAGAGCACATGCTCATAAATGGACAAACTGGTCCAGCCAATCCACAGAATGTGGGATCGTCCCAGACCAGTGATCAAACTCATGCCCTTTGCACTGCAACGCAGACTCTTTACCCACTGGACAACCAGAGAAGCCCAAGACGGTAAATTTTTAACTTATTTTATTTTATTCAAACAATGTTGTAAAAATTTCCTAACTATTATAGATTGTTACATAAGTACACATACATATGTACCATATTGAAAAATATGAATATATACTACACATAAATTTACCCCATATTCATTTTACATAGGTGAAAACATGACCTAATAAAATGATACTTTGTGACACTTTAGTGATGCAAATATTTGAATTATCTTGTTTAAGTCTCTGCTTTTCACTTTCACCAGTAAATTTTTTGATTTCTGTTACACTCATTGCACCCTAGAAATTTCTTTAAGAAATGAAAGATGAAACAGTATAGAAGGAACTCCTTCTTTCAGTAAGTGGATATAGTGATTCCATTACCACTGCTTGTAGTGTTAAGTCAAACATGATATTTTTAATATAAAACTCTGGTTTGGAGGCTTGGTTCCTTTGAATTTTGCAAATTAGGCATTATTATGAAGGCAAATAATAGCTTTATTTGAATGTTCATTCTTTGAAGGAAAATATGCATCCATGATATCCTTATAAATGGCTTGATGATAATCTTTGCAGTGTTTTACAATCATTCTTGTATTTTATTCCTAATACAAACAACAAAAACTCCTGCAGGGATTACTACTGGGTGATTGAGAATAATGCCACAGTCTTCTATGGACAATGTTTAGATTCTCCACAAGATATGTAGTTTAATTTAGTCCACTTAAGATGAGCAATGAGCAACTATATACAAAGGAGGTAGAAAAGCTTACTAGAGTATCTGTGTGACACGGAAGTTTTACGTATTTGGGTTATAAGAGCTGATGTTTTCAAATTATGCTGGAAAAGACTTGTAAGAGTTTCTTGGACTGGAAGGAGATCAAACCAGTCGGTCCTAAAGGAAATCAACCCTAAATATTCTTTGAAAAACTGATGCTAAAGCTGAAGTTGCATTACTTTGGCCATCTGATGTGAAGAACTGATTCATTGGAAAAGACCTTTATGCTAGGAAAGATTGAGAGCAGGAAGAGAAGGGAATGACCAAGGATGAGATGTTTTAATACCAGCAATGACTAAATGGACGTGAGTTTAAGCAAACTCTGGGTGATAATAAGGACAGGGAAGCCTGATGGGCTGCAAAGAATCAGACACAACTTCATGACTGAACAACAAGAGCCAAGAGACAAAATGTGGCTTGAGACTGGATAAAAGAAACAATGCATTTCAAAATAATTAATCAGCAACATTTTAGTGGAAAAGTAAAAACAGTAACTACAATGCTAAGCAGAATCAATGCACAAGTATATAATGGAACTGGGGACAAAAAAAAAAAAACAGTGAGTAAGTCCATTAAACTATTTTCATGAGGGATCCTCTAGAGTCATATCCAGAGGGACTACAAGTGAGTGACATGCTAATTGGTTTCTATTAGAATAGATTTAGGAGCACTGCTCACCAAAATATGGCTTGTCACTAAGAGCAAAAGTTACCAAAAGGCAGACAGAGAACCTGATGCTTACATAAAATGGAGAAAAGAAAGTGAGTCAATATTCATAGTAACGAAAGCACTACAGTGTTCATTCTGGTTTGACCCCTCTTGTTTAAATCTTCTTCCATTGACATAGCCTGAAAGGTGACTGGCCAGGTTTGCACAGATGAGCTCACCTAGCCCTAAGTTCCCTCAACACCAGTCTTTGAACCTTGTTAACCTAACTTCAAAATAGTTGTTCTGGGGGTTTGTGGGGGGAAGACTAATTAAACACCCAGATTTCTAGTACCTGATCCTATGGATTCTAGTTCTGTATGCATATCTGGGATTGGGCATAGGAATCTGTCTTACTTTTGTTGCATTTGTTTTTCTGCTATTGTTGTTCTAAGGTATATTTTAACTGAAAGATGCTACCAGGCAATGCCTTCCTAAGGTCAATAGCTGTTCTTAATCTTTAGAGTGTATTATAATCACCTGCAGTAACTTGGTAACAACAAATTACCTGAGTATTGACATTTTTAACAAGTTCCAAGGTAATACTGCTATTTTTGGTCCAGGGACCAAAAAATTGATAATTGTGTCTATAAAGCTTAAAATACATTTTTTCAAAAATCAGGATAAAACAATCCACCTGCTAATACAGGAGATATGAGTTTGATCCCTGGGTGAGGAGAATCCCCTACAGAAGGAAATGGCAACCCACTCCAGAATTTTTGCCTAGAAAATCCCATGAAGAGGGGTATCTGGCAGGCTACAGTCAATGGGGTCACAAAAAAATTCAGACACAGCTTAGTCATTAAACAGCAACAGCATTATGCAATAAAGAGTCTGTATGAATTAGAGACAGCATCTTCAACCTAAATAGATTTATAATAAATTTCATTTTAAAATATTTTACTAGCCAGTTGAAAATTCTCTGAAGGAATATTTTCCCTATGCTCTTACATGTAATTTTTAAGTCTGTAAACTCAGACTAAACATAGATTTCTATGAATAGTGGAAATATTATTAATTCATTCACTTATTCATTCATTTATTCAACATTTATTCACTGATTTTTGCCAGGTAATATTTTTTGTAGATGGAATATATCAGTAAACAAAACAGGAAAAAATACTTGCCCTCATGAAGAATTTTGAACACAACCGATGTAGTTCAACATATTTAGGTTACAATTAAAATACAAATAATCTTAAAGTCCATTTTACTTATTAGTTAAACCTCCAAAGAATACAATCACTAAATGACAAACCAGAATAAACTTATAAGTCTCATACTTTTTAAACAGAATACTTATATTGTTTCACTCACCTAAATTCCAGAAAAAGTATATCTAAAAATTCTAATATACATAAATGCTATGATTTTTGAAATACCAAATCTTAGTACTCTTTATCAAATGTACAGGCAAATGGTTTGTAAAGCTTTGAGGGAGATGACAGATGTCAGGAATACAAATAGGATTATTTAATACAGCTATTTGCAATCATGCCTTCAAGTAAAAGTTGACAGGAAGCTTATGAAAAATACCAATGCCTGGCCACCCTCAACCCCCCAGAGTTTCTCTTCTTCCTTCTTCTAGGTGGACTCAGGAATCACTGGTTTCAAAGGCTTCCCAAGTGAATCTAATGTAAAACTAATTGAGAACCACTCATAAAGAAAGTGCTATCTGTTCATTTGTCAACAAATATTTACTGTAGCCTAGTTGGAATGTAGTTGGAATATACACACTCACAAGTGAAACAGATGCAGACTATATCCTCAGGAGTATATGCATAATTTCCTAGTATTTTAAGAGACTATAAAGTGGAAAACCTTTTGCTAGGGACTGGTTAGAGGTTTCGAGAACGTCCTGGGTCACTCGATTTCCCCATTGTGGAAGATCATTTGTGCACTCTGGATTTTGTCCCTGAACAACTGTGGGTTTTGGTGAATGGCTTTGTCTTGAAGTAACATCAGAATTGCAACAAGTTCACTGTGAATTTTTTAATGCCACAAATAGCTTTCAAACATAATTTAGAAGACTATATTTAAAGCACAGTTTATCTCAGATACATATCAGTCTCTTCTTAATTATAGAGAAAGGAAGTAGACACCAATGGGGCAAGTCCTATTACAAGTCAACTGACTTAAGGCTACATGAAAGAAAACAGTACACACAATGTTATCAGTAGAACATGAAAACGTCTGTCCTCAGAGTATTGGAAAAAGTAGGATGTCAACTGGGTGAGAAAGGTTGATTGTCCTCTGTGAAGTAAATTAACTATTCAAAGGATTTAGAAAAAACCTTCTATAGCACTCATGATAATTTAACCAATGTCACTCTTCTCCCTACTAAATGATGCTTTTACAGTCTCCTAAAGTCCTTTAAGATGTTCCTGATATTTAAAGTGACATATCTTCTCAAATCTTTATATAACATCTAAGACTAAAAGTTGCATAGATGTCTTTGATTGACTGATACTTATTTTTGTTTTATTTTCAATGTGTTACTTTTCTGTATGTACTACTATGTTGTAAGATATTTATCATAGCTCTTCAGGATTCAATGAAGCCCTATGCCTCATTTGATTAGTCACCAGTCTAATCTGAGCACTATATCCTCTTTAGTCTATCACTCTCATCACATTTCTAATGAGCATATTTCATTCATTTCTTATTTCTTCTGAACAGCATTTCTTCACTTCTCTTATAGATTCTGGATACATGTGATGGCAAGCATGGGATGCTAGGTATTTTGAATGCATTATTTCTAATTCTCAAGTCAAATCTAGAATATGAGGCTAATACCTAGATAAGGCTAGAATCTAGCCTCATATTATGAGTATGAAAACAGAAGTAAATAAGACAGGAAGGAAAACCTTGTTTAAGCTTATAGACTAGTCCTATAAGCCAGAAGCCCATGTCAAATTTGTTGGACTGCAGTGACCATATTATTTTTCTAGCTTCTCTCCCCAAGTTTTCTATAAAGTGTTTTCTTTCTTCTTGATCATGCTGAACAGGTATAATCTTTTTTGACAAGTCCATTACTCATGGCATCACATACTTCTAAAGACTTTTCTAAAGGTAAATCTCACTTCTCATAGGAGTTCCTTACATGCAATAATTCTTATTGCCTTTATTTGCATTATCAGAGGTCCTTGCAGACAGGGCCCATCAGGCTGCCTGTACTTTCCAGGAATTGTGTGTGCAATTTCCAGTATAGTTGTACCATTATTTTCCTAATTCTAGTACAGTTCAATACTGCTATTAATACAGCCTCCGGGCCCATCAGCCTTTCTGGCAGACACATTACTGTTGACTCCTACTGAGCTTGTCAACTGAATGCCTAAGCCTCTTTCACACATAAGGTTGTTAAGTCATATCTCCTCCAGTCTTATCTTTGTGCACTTTGTTTCCGAGTAGGGACCTGAGTAGGGTCTTAAAATTATTCCTATCAAACTTAATCATATTAAGGTCAGCCCATGGTTTCAGATTTTTAACATTTTTTCACATCTTTTAGCATCTGTCAGAGTCCGGAGAGACTGTGGATTTAGCATTTGATATTTTTACTGCCCTCATAACTTGAAGCTTTTGTTTTTAAAAACTAGCTCCATGACTTTTAATGTAGATAGAATTTACTGACAAATCTCTTAACTGAGTAAGACTTGCTGTAACACACTGGAAACTCCTGCTCAGGGTAAAAACACAGGCCCTAAAGTAGATGTAGACTGAGCTTGCCTTTCCATGTTCTGACCTCAGCCTACAAACCTTGTTGTGCTACAGTTCATCTTATTTCTGGATACATGAACAGCATTTCTTCACTTCTCTTATAGATTCTGGATACATGTGATGGCAAGCATGGGATGCTAGGTATTTTGAATGCATTATTTCTAATTCTCAAGTCAAATCTAGAATATGAGGCTAATACCTAGATAAGGCTAGAATCTAGCCTCATATTATGAGTATGAAAACAGAAGTAAATAAGACAGGAAGGAAAACCTTGTTTAAGCTTATAGACTAGTCCTATAAGCCAGAAGCCCATGTCAAATTTGTTGGACTGCAGTGACCATATTATTTTTCTAGCTTCTCTCCCCAAGTTTTCTATAAAGTGTTTTCTTTCTTCTTGATCATGCTGAACAGGTATAATCTTTTTTGACAAGTCCATTACTCATGGCATCACATACTTCTAAAGACTTTTCTAAAGGTAAATCTCACTTCTCATAGGAGTTCCTTACATGCAATAATTCTTATTGCCTTTATTTGCATTATCAGAGGTCCTTGCAGACAGGGCCCATCAGGCTGCCTGTACTTTCCAGGAATTGTGTGTGCAATTTCCAGTATAGTTGTACCATTATTTTCCTAATTCTAGTACAGTTCAATACTGCTATTAATACAGCCTCCGGGCCCATCAGCCTTTCTGGCAGACACATTACTGTTGACTCCTACTGAGCTTGTCAACTGAATGCCTAAGCCTCTTTCACACATAAGGTTGTTAAGTCATATCTCCTCCAGTCTTATCTTTGTGCACTTTGTTTCCGAGTAGGGACCTGAGTAGGGTCTTAAAATTATTCCTATCAAACTTAATCATATTAAGGTCAGCCCATGGTTTCAGATTTTTAACATTTTTTCACATCTTTTAGCATCTGTCAGAGTCCGGAGAGACTGTGGATTTAGCATTTGATATTTTTACTGCCCTCATAACTTGAAGCTTTTGTTTTTTTAAAAACTAGCTCCATGACTTTTAATGTAGATAGAATTTACTGACAAATCTCTTAACTGAGTAAGACTTGCTGTAACACACTGGAAACTCCTGCTCAGGGTAAAACACAGGCCCTAAAGTAGATGTAGACTGAGCTTGCCTTTCCATGTTCTGACCTCAGTACACCTTCAACCACTATGTGGACCTTGTTGTGCTCATATACAGCTTTAGAACAGCTGTAGAGAATTAAAGAGTGGATGCTTAGATGAGCACAGGTAAGTAAAAAAAAAAAACAAAACACCAAAGAACATCTTAAATCAATCAAGCTGTTGCTAAATTGTCCACACAAATTAAATTGTCCATATGCACTAAGTCCTAAGGAAAATAAAAAGCTACCAAACCATGAGAGTGTAAGAGGGGATTAACACTGTATAATAATTTTGTCACCAAAAGAACCACTACCTGTTTAAAATTATGTAAATATTATGACTAGATGCACTGCAAAGTTTTATGTGAGGTCAAAGATGAAAAACACATTTGAAAAGAAACAAAACTTTCAGTCTCTTTTTATCCCTTGACCTTATTCTCTCATTTTGTCTCTTTTTCTCAACTCTTAGACAAATATTCAGCGACCTAAAAAAAAAAAAAAAAAGCAAGAATGTTCCATGTCAGAGAGTTTTTTTAATCTTCTTCCTCTAACAGCTTCCAAGAAACTAAAAAGGGAAAAGTGGAGAGAGGAGGAAGATAATCAGGGTTGATTGTGAATCTGGGAAAAGTCTCAACTATGTATTGAGAGTCACAAAAATGAAATCTGAAAGATCACAAGAGAGGAAATGAATAACCATTTTTCCCATCACCAGTGCTGTGCTCCCTATTCTCCCAGCTGTGGCCGATGCTTCAGCTTCACCCTTCAGATCTGAGTTAGAGGCACATGCGAGCATCTCAGCTGCTTCACTTTCTGGTACTGTTGTTTGCTTTTCTTTAGAATGCCCTAAAGATAGCATTCTCAGTAAACACACTGTCAGGCAGAGGAAATTTCATCAGGAGAATGTAACCATCCTCTCCAATAGGAAAGGCTTTTCCACCTGCAGGGCACAAACTATTGGAAATTTTAAGTTTTTGTGACAACATCAGCAGCTAAGAAAAAAAAAAAAAGAGGACTTGATTCGACTCTACAAATAATCTTCTCATCTCTGCAGAGAATCTGATAGAATGAACCTATGAGCCATCTTCAAAGTATATCCTCTGTGCCTAGAACAGTGTTTGGCTCATATCAAGTGTTCAATAAATATTTGTTGACTAGATACAGGAGTTTTTTTTGTTGGAGTTACCTAGGATAAATTGTTTCTTTTGACCTAAATAAGTGTGAGCAGACATTCAATATACAAATATTTGTGTCATATTAGGCAGAGGATGTTGCCAGGTAAAAAATTCTATCTGCTTGTGCAGTTGTTTTGTGGGTGGTATTTCATCCAGTTTTCCAGACATTTGCTTGAATTTCTCAGTTATTTCAATCATGATAGAACATTCCATACATGCGGCTACAGAAGTTCAGCTTCCTTGAATCCTGAGAGTTCTCATTCAGTTACTTGGAAATGAGACCCAGAAGTTGGCATTTTTAACAATTTTCCAGGTGGTGCTGATGCTATTGGTCCAGTTACTGCACTTTGAAGACCACAGCACTAACCCATCCCCTGAATGACAACTGAAAACATGAAAAGGATAGTATGGGTAAAGTAAGCTATCAGTATAGTTGCTAGAGTGGCAACCACCTCCTCCTCCCAGTGGAGGAGGCATGTTTCTGTCTTCCACTATGGCCTCCTCAAGCAAAGACAACATAATGCAGAGCAAGGGCTGGTGGGACTTAACTGAAATAAAACTAGTACCAATAAATGAGGATAGACTGTATGAGACATTTTTGGATTAAATAAAAAGTTCTTACTTATTTTAAAGTCCTTCAAGGGAGGACTGAGGTTCTATAATTTCCCTTGCTAACTTCTTCCACATCTAAAAACATTATTCAGAACATTCCTGCTACAAACTTGAGCCCATTTTCCATTGCTAATGAGGCATTCTATATTATACTAGTAAGGAGCTGATGTTGGAAAATAAATGTGTCTATGAAGTAACTGCATTTAAAAAAAGTAAAATTGAAATAAAAATAATTAAGTGCAGCCAGCTGCTTTAAGTAACCATTTCATCACGTGCTCAGAAAAGTATTCAAAAGCTCTCCAAAATCAGTTCTCCTCTGTTACTCTTGCCTTATTGCCTTGCCACAAGGAACCATATCAGTTATTGAAACCATTGTCTCATGCATTTCCTTATTTTGTGGCCAGTCCTGAGCATTTTCAATTAACTCAACTGTCCTAATTTATTCATTTACATTGATATCTAGCTTTGATCTGTTCATATCAAATTATATGTTAAAAACAAAATAAAACAAATAAAGCTTATACACAGTCACAAATAACGGTAAATTCCTCTTCTCAGTATTTTTACGACTTAAAGGGAATAAGAGAGCTGTGTAGAGATACTCATGATGGAAAGAAAAAATAATAATCTGCTTGTGCAGTTGTTTTGTGGGTGGTATTTCATCCAGTTTTCCAGACATTTGCTTGAATTTCTCAGTTATTTCAATCATGATAGAACATTCCATACATGCGGCTACAGAAGTTCAGCTTCCTTGAATCCTGAGAGTTCTCATTCAGTTACTTGGAAATGAGACCCAGAAGTTGGCATTTTTAACAATTTTCCAGGTGGTGCTGATGCTATTGGTCCAGTTACTGCACTTTGAAGACCACAGCACTAACCCATCCCCTGAATGACAACTGAAAACATGAAAAGGATAGTATGGGTAAAGTAAGCTATCAGTATAGTTGCTAGAGTGGCAACCACCTCCTCCTCCCAGTGGAGGAGGCATGTTTCTGTCTTCCACTATGGCCTCCTCAAGCAAAGACAACATAATGCAGAGCAAGGGCTGGTGGGACTTAACTGAAATAAAACTAGTACCAATAAATGAGGATAGACTGTATGAGACATTTTTGGATTAAATAAAAAGTTCTTACTTATTTTAAAGTCCTTCAAGGGAGGACTGAGGTTCTATAATTTCCCTTGCTAACTTCTTCCACATCTAAAAACATTATTCAGAACATTCCTGCTACAAACTTGAGCCCATTTTCCATTGCTAATGAGGCATTCTATATTATACTAGTAAGGAGCTGATGTTGGAAAATAAATGTGTCTATGAAGTAACTGCATTTAAAAAAAGTAAAATTGAAATAAAAATAATTAAGTGCAGCCAGCTGCTTTAAGTAACCATTTCATCACGTGCTCAGAAAAGTATTCAAAAGCTCTCCAAAATCAGTTCTCCTCTGTTACTCTTGCCTTATTGCCTTGCCACAAGGAACCATATCAGTTATTGAAACCATTGTCTCATGCATTTCCTTATTTTGTGGCCAGTCCTGAGCATTTTCAATTAACTCAACTGTCCTAATTTATTCATTTACATTGATATCTAGCTTTGATCTGTTCATATCAAATTATATGTTAAAAACAAAACAAAACAAATAAAGCTTATACACAGTCACAAATAACGGTAAATTCCTCTTCTCAGTATTCTTGTTGACGACTTAAAGGGAATAAGAGAGCTGTGTAGAGATACTCATGATGGAAAGAAAAATAACTAAATGCATTACTTTTCTTGACCTCTGAATTGATTCAAGTTTCTCAAAAATATACTTATTTGTTCTTAAAAGGATTTGGTGGAATGGTACAACAGAAATGCACGCATCTATTATGTTTCAGAGCTAAGCTACATTTGTCCGGGCAACACTGCATGGCAGCTGTTAGAAAGGAATATTTTAGAGAGTTCACAGAGTTATGAATGAGGAAGACCTATACATCATTTTGCTTAATGCTTTAATATTTTGGTCTATTTCTAATTTAACTTCTCTTTTCTAAGTGTTTTGGTAGTTTATTCTACCAGGTATACAATTGTCCTTATACGTGATAAGTATACAAACTTGAAATGTCAAATAACAAAGAATCATCCCATACTCAAAAACACCAGTCTGCTGACAGGATATACAAGAACATAGCCAGTTTTACTAAACGTAACTCCTGCAACTTTCAGCATATAAGAAAAGCATTTAGTTAAATGCATATCCACAAGTATATAGTTTTTGGAAATGACAAATGCTAAATTTTTCCTCCTTCAAGTCATTATACCTTATAGACAATTGATATATTCTGGGCATTTTTCTAGATGTTACTGAAAACCTGAACTTTCCTATGAATCATTATTACTATCCTGTATATGCTTGATTATATACGCTACATATATTCTTAAGACAATGCATTGTAATAGTAAGAACTTTGGAAATTCAAATCAAATGAAAACATTCTGCATGAACAGTTTTTAAAACATCTTAAACAGAGAAAACAACACCTTTAATCAAGCACATATACACACGAACACACAAAGACAAATAGCTAACACAAAATTTCACACAATTGAACTCGGCTAAGTGAGATACATTTCTAATCTGTTCAGTTTTGTTCTTTAAAACAGCATTGATCAAGTCCCACTAAATTAATTTCAATATTCAGTACATTTCACAAAAATATTCTTTGAAAAATACTGTTTTTAAGGAATTCTAGAGACACAATCTAATAATCCTTTAGAATATTGACTAACTACAATGATGATTTTTTTCTGTACCAATTTAAGATTTTGATGTAATAAAAATTTTAACTCTATGTTCACTTCTACTTGGCTATTGCCTCTCTGAAGGTAACTACAAAGGATATGTTACACATTGAGGACACTGTAATGTTTGATAATGTTATGATTGCTCAAGATGCAATTATTAGTGAATACTTTGCAGTTGCTATCTCAATCTGGTGGGCAGTGTGCAGCCTCATGTCTCCTGTCCTGGTATTTTTGTGCTTTGGTTCCCTTGGGCTTATCTATATTTGACTTTCTATATATTAAATCATTCCCAGGAGAAGTCTAAAAAAGCATCTCCAGTAATCTTTAATTCATATGATTAAAAATTCAAAGGAAGCCCTTGTACCAGCTGTTAAACTATGTTCGTAAGCTGTAATTCAGAGTTTAGACCCCAGCAAATTGAAGGTTAGGTTAACAGGATCATTCAGTGGAACTGCATTAAACTGTGGCAACTAGAACAGTAGGTGGACTATTTTATACATGCTCATTTGCAGAAGATAAACTAAGGATGTGCAAGCTTATCTCACTGGAATTCCTGCTATATAATTTGATATATTTTTTTACTTCTTTTCTAGAGTATGGCTTAAAAAGGGATGCATATGAAGTTAACTATGGTTTTTGCTTACCACATACATAGATAAAAAAGAAGAAAATAAAAAAAATAAAAGAATAAAATCTACATAGATTGTTGCACTGAATCTTACTTGAAAATCAACAAATGAATTTCTTTTTACAAATTTTAACTTTTTCAGATGACCCTGAAGTTTCATGGGCAATTATTTTCATTGTCCCAAATCAAAATGTGCTAACATGCTTATTTTGGAATATATAAAATAAGCCCTTAGTAATAATATTGGTGCCCTATATTTCATGGAAAGCATAGTGAAAAGTCATCTTCATGGTATCAATTCTCTACTTAAAAAAATAAGAAAACCTTAGTCATAGAATAGCATAGTTGAAAATTAAGAATTGGTAATCCCACAAACTGGTCCTGCTTCATTTACTTTCTAGTGACATGTCCTAAAGGAAACCATTTAAGCACTCTGGGTTTCACTTTGAGCAAAATGGGCAAGATGACTTCTGTGGACAAAAATTCCTTCTTTTATGAGATATTATGCATATAAATTTATGCATAAACTGCATGGCTGGATCTGCATTGGCTGATAAGAGATTGGGAACAAAAGAATTAAAAAAGAAAAAAATAAAAACTTGTAAAACATCTTCTCTTTTCTTAAGTAAATCTGAAAATTTTCCTTCCTACTTATAGCATTGGAAAGGAAACAAGATTTGCCAAGATAGAGTAAAAAGGAAATGACACAAATTAGTAATCTGAGTTTAGAAGATGTAAGATAAAATCAGTGGAGAGAAATTTAAACAGAATGCTTTTGCTTCCTAATGCAATTGACACATAGGGGCTTCCCAGGTGGTTCAGTGGTAAAGAATCACAGGTTCAGTCACTGGGTTGGGAAGATCCCTTGGAGAAGGGAATGACAGCCTATTCCAATAATCTTGCCTGGGAAATTCCATGGACAGAGGAGTCTCATGGGCTACAGTTGATGGAGTCGCAAAAGACATGAATGAGCAACTAAACAACAACAATATATCAAGAAAGCAGTGAAAGAAACTTTTAGAAACATATATGTTAGCTTCAACAGAATAGGAAAGGTATCACAAAAAAAAGGCAGTATTTTGCTTAAAAACTAGGTTCAAGAATAAAATGTTCTTGTGAAAATTCAGACCAACATTTTGAACAAACTTCAAAAGTATCAGAACCAAAAGTAAAATATTTGAAAGATCATTTTCAGACAGTAAACATCATGAGATGCTACTTTAAATAGCTTTCTAGAAACAGTGATATAACTGCATCTTGCCATTGTTATATAGTTCATACATCTTTGCAATAATCAGTAATTATAACTTACTGACTTGGCTTTTTCTATAGAGATGCTTAAGCCTTATATGCCTATTTATCTATAGTTAAGGATTTTCTACATCTATGCAGCTGCTCTATGTGGAATGGCCTGAAAGTAAGATAAGTATATGTTAAAGTTCCTTTAATAAAGATAAATATTTATTTAAAAGAACTTTATCTTTCTCTTGTTAGGTTCAGGGGTAAACATGCATTTTTAATGTTCGTTGTATCTACAAATAACTATTGATTTGTTAAATCAAGATGACCAGTCAATAATAAGAGTAATGTAGTCAGAAACATCTAGGTTCCAACTATAGACAACCTCGATTGCCGTGTGAATCCTGACAAATTACTTAACCTCTCTGATCTCCATTTTGTAAATCATTAAGCAAACAAAACACCCACATATAGTGTTATTTTTAAATGAAATGATATATATAATGCTTATTACAGTGAAATTCCTCAATGTGTTAGTTGTCTCCTAATATAGTTCTTACAGCATTCCTTTTTCCAGAAAAGAAATGAATCTTTCAAAGTAAAAATTAAATCATACTAAGTATTGTGCACTATGTATTGAAGGGACTTTTTATGTTAATGAAGTAATAACACACTTCAGATGGAAGAAGAAAGCATTAATTCCCTCATTCTTTATTTAATGAACATCTATATGTGCTGAGAACATTCTACATAAACTGTACACATAATGCCAGCTGCCTGCATGGAACTATAAGCTAGTGGAAATAGGAAAAGATTAATATTACCTTTTTTTAAAAATTAAATAAAAATAAAAAAATTTAGTCGGAGTTAAAAAGGGATAGTAAAAGAGTGATAAACATATATGTTAGTTAAATTCCTTTTGCTTAAAAACTAGGTTCAAGAATAAAATGTTCTTGTGAAAATTCAGACCAACATTTTGAACAAACTTCAAAAGTATCAGAACCAAAAGTAAAATATTTGAAAGATCATTTTCAGACAGTAAACATCATGAGATGCTACTTTAAATAGCTTTCTAGAAACAGTGATATAACTGCATCTTGCCATTGTTATATAGTTCATACATCTTTGCAATAATCAGTAATTATAACTTACTGACTTGGCTTTTTCTATAGAGATGCTTAAGCCTTATATGCCTATTTATCTATAGTTAAGGATTTTCTACATCTATGCAGCTGCTCTATGTGGAATGGCCTGAAAGTAAGATAAGTATATGTTAAAGTTCCTTTAATAAAGATAAATATTTATTTAAAAGAACTTTATCTTTCTCTTGTTAGGTTCAGGGGTAAACATGCATTTTTAATGTTCTTTGTATCTACAAATAACTATTGATTTGTTAAATCAAGATGACCAGTCAATAATAAGAGTAATGTAGTCAGAAACATCTAGGTTCCAACTATAGACAACCTCGATTGACGTGTGAATCCTGACAAATTACTTAACCTCTCTGATCTCCATTTTGTAAATCATTAAGCAAACAAAACACCCACATATAGTGTTATTTTTAAATGAAATGATATATATAATGCTTATTACAGTGAAATTCCTCAATGTGTTAGTTGTCTCCTAATATAGTTCTTACAGCATTCCTTTTTCCAGAAAAGAAATGAATCTTTCAAAGTAAAAATTAAATCATACTAAGTATTGTGCACTATGTATTGAAGGGACTTTTTATGTTAATGAAGTAATAACACACTTCAGATGGAAGAAGAAAGCATTAATTCCCTCATTCTTTATTTAATGAACATCTATATGTGCTGAGAACATTCTACATAAACTGTACACATAATGCCAGCTGCCTGCATGGAACTATAAGCTAGTGGAAATAGGAAAAGATTAATATTACCTAATATTAGTAAATAATATATCGAGTTATAAGATAGTAAGGAGTATGGAAAAATAAGTAAAACAGAATCATTTTGAAAAAGAAGTGAACACTGGAAAAAAAAAGCTACAGAATTAAATAAGGTGGTCAGTACAGACATCACAGAGGAAGATAAATTTTAGAGTTTAAAGAAGGTAACGATATTATCCAGAAAAAAAAAAAGTCTGGGGGCTGCTGGCAAAGGTAACAGGTGAAACAAAGACCCAAGTTGGGAAGGTGAAGACACGTTTATTGAACAAGGAAACCAGTATGATTGCAAATACATAATCAAGAGGGAAATAAATAAAGAACTGAGATCAAAAGTGACAGAGGTGAGGTTACAGAAGATTTCTAGAAGATGTGGGGATTTGGGCTTTTAATATAATTGAAAAGGGGCTGGGGGCTTGCAGTGACCTGAATAGAAGCAATAACTAACTTGAACTGGATGAAATTTGCTCCAGTTTGGAGAAGAGGTATTTGGTGTTCTCAAAAGGAAGCAAACAATTTTATAGACTATCCCAGTAATCTAGGAGGGATATCAACATGGTACTAGTAGAGAAGGTAAAAAAGAGGCCATAGCTGAATATATTTTCAAAGCTGAGAAAACAGATTTGATGATGAAGTAGATGTGTTATTTGAGAGAGAGAGAGAAAAATGAAAGGAGACATGATATTTTGGGGCTTGAAAAGGATTACTAGGATGGAGTTTCCACTCATTGAGCCTGGAAATACTATGGGGAAATAAATAATTTCTGGAGAAAACATAAATAATTGAGTTTGTACATATTATTTGTGGGATACCCATCAGATATACAAGTGGATTTGTGTAAATGAAAAACGAAGCTCATGGAAAAGAGCTGATCTGGAAGCCTAAATTTAGGATTCTTCAACCCAAAGTTGTAATTCCCCAGTAAAGTGGTAGTGTTAAAGCTATGAAGAATAGATACAATTGCCTAAAGGAAGAAGAAAGCATTAATTCCCTCATTCTTTATTTAATGAACATCTATATGTGCTGAGAACATTCTACTAATGCACTAATGCCAGCTGCCTGCATGGAACTATAAGCTAGTGGAAATAGGAAAAGATTAATATTACCTAATATTAGTAAATAATATATCGAGTTATAAGATAGTAAGGAGTATGGAAAAATAAGTAAAACAGAATCATTTTGAAAAAGAAGTGAACACTGGAAAAAAAAAGCTACAGAATTAAATAAGGTGGTCAGTACAGACATCACAGAGGAAGATAAATTTTAGAGTTTAAAGAAGGTAACGATATTATCCAGAAAAAAAAAAAGTCTGGGGGCTGCTGGCAAAGGTAACAGGTGAAACAAAGACCCAAGTTGGGAAGGTGAAGACACGTTTATTGAACAAGGAAACCAGTATGATTGCAAATACATAATCAAGAGGGAAATAAATAAAGAACTGAGATCAAAAGTGACAGAGGTGAGGTTACAGAAGATTTCTAGAAGATGTGGGATTTGGGCTTTTAATATAATTGAAAAGGGCTGGGGGCTTGCAGTGACCTGAATAGAAGCAATAACTAACTTGAACTGGATGAAATTTGCTCCAGTTTGGAGAAGAGGTATTTGGTGTTCTCAAAAGGAAGCAAACAATTTTATAGACTATCCCAGTAATCTAGGAGGGATATCAACATGGTACTAGTAGAGAAGGTAAAAAAGAGGCCATAGCTGAATATATTTTCAAAGCTGAGAAAACAGATTTGATGATGAAGTAGATGTGTTATTTGAGAGAGAGAGAGAAAAATGAAAGGAGACATGATATTTTGGGGCTTGAAAAGGATTACTAGGATGGAGTTTCCACTCATTGAGCCTGGAAATACTATGGGGAAATAAATAATTTCTGGAGAAAACATAAATAATTGAGTTTGTACATATTATTTGTGGGATACCCATCAGATATACAAGTGGATTTGTGTAAATGAAAAACGAAGCTCATGGAAAAGAGCTGATCTGGAAGCCTAAATTTAGGATTCTTCAACCCAAAGTTGTAATTCCCCAGTAAAGTGGTAGTGTTAAAGCTATGAAGAATAGATACAATTGCCTAAAGGAATGAGGGTAGACAGGAAGGAAAGAGTTCAGAGTTTGAGACCTGAGACTCTCCAATATCTGGATTTACATTTGAGATAGATCTGTGTCTCAGTCGGAAATTGGGGCCCTTAGATGTTCCAGTCACACCAGGTTCATTTGGAATTCTATGCTTTGATTTATATTCAGCCCCTGGACTCCTAACCACACCTACAAGAAACTGCTTTGTGTTCCAAGAACTGTTTATTATTTCTCCTCAAAAGATACTTCTCTAATTGTGCTCATCCCCTGTAATCATAGAACACTTGTATTTTGCCCTGAGTTATGTCTGTTCCTTGTAGCAAATTGCCAGTACTTTGATGGCAGTAACCCTAGCATACACACCAACACCATTATAAAACTAACGTGTAATGAACACAAAATACAGGTCAGATATACCCTTAAGCACTTTTCAAGCATAATCTCATTAAATTCTTTAAGTTCTCTATCTTATTTTATAGATGAGGAAATTCAGACTCAGAATGAAAGTAAATTGCTTGGGGCCTCCTAGCGTAAAAGCCATAGCGTTGAATTTCTGTATCAAGTCTTTATTACTCTAAAAATCAAGATTGCCAGGAGAAATATCAATAACCTCCAGTATGCAGATGATATCACCTTTATGGCAGAAAGAAAAGAGGAACTAAAGAGCCTCTTAATGAACGTGAAAGAAGAGAATGAAAAAACTGACCTAAAACTCAACATTCAAAAAGCAAAGATCATGGTTTCTGGTCCCATCACTTCATGGCAAATAGATGGGCAAACAGTGGAAACAGTAACAAGCTTTATTTTCTTGGGCTCCCAAATCAATGTGGATGGTGACTGCAGTCATGAAATACTATGGGGAAATAAATAATTTCTGGAGAAAACATAAATAATTGAGTTTGTACATATTATTTGTGGGATACCCATCAGATATACAAGTGGATTTGTGTAAATGAAAAACGAAGCTCATGGAAAAGAGCTGATCTGGAAGCCTAAATTTAGGATTCTTCAACCCAAAGTTGTAATTCCCCAGTAAAGTGGTAGTGTTAAAGCTATGAAGAATAGATACAATTGCCTAAAGGAATGAGGGTAGACAGGAAGGAAAGAGTTCAGAGTTTGAGACCTGAGACTCTCCAATATCTGGATTTACATTTGAGATAGATCTGTGTCTCAGTCGGAAATTGGGGCCCTTAGATGTTCCAGTCACACCAGGTTCATTTGGAATTCTATGCTTTGATTTATATTCAGCCCCTGGACTCCTAACCACACCTACAAGAAACTGCTTTGTGTTCCAAGAACTGTTTATTATTTCTCCTCAAAAGATACTTCTCTAATTGTGCTCATCCCCTGTAATCATAGAACACTTGTATTTTGCCCTGAGTTATGTCTGTTCCTTGTAGCAAATTGCCAGTACTTTGATGGCAGTAACCCTAGCATACACACCAACACCATTATAAAACTAACGTGTAATGAACACAAAATACAGGTCAGATATACCCTTAAGCACTTTTCAAGCATAATCTCATTAAATTCTTTAAGTTCTCTATCTTATTTTATAGATGAGGAAATTCAGACTCAGAATGAAAGTAAATTGCTTGGGGCCTCCTAGCGTAAAAGCCATAGCGTTGAATTTCTGTATCAAGTCTTTATTACTCTAAAAATCAAGATTGCCAGGAGAAATATCAATAACCTCCAGTATGCAGATGATATCACCTTTATGGCAGAAAGAAAAGAGGAACTAAAGAGCCTCTTAATGAACGTGAAAGAAGAGAATGAAAAAACTGACCTAAAACTCAACATTCAAAAAGCAAAGATCATGGTTTCTGGTCCCATCACTTCATGGCAAATAGATGGGCAAACAGTGGAAACAGTAACAAGCTTTATTTTCTTGGGCTCCCAAATCAATGTGGATGGTGACTGCAGTCATGAAATTAAAAGACATTGCTCAGGCTTCCCCTCGTGGTCCAGTGGGTAAGGACACTGCCTTGCAGCGCAAGGGGCACGGGTTCGAGCGCTGGCCTGGGAAGATCCCACGTGCCGCGGAGCGGCTGGACCGATGTGTCCAATTGCTGAGCCGGAGCTCTGGGGTGCATGCGCCCAGAGCCGGTGCTCTGGGACAACAGAGGCCACTGCGATGGGAGGCCCACATGGGCCAAAGAGCAAAGATGGATGAAAATGGATAAATGAAAGACCAATGGAGGTGGCCTGCCCATCCCCCTCCCTCCCCACCCCACCGCCCAAAAAAGATTAAAAAAAAAAAAAAAAAGACATTGCTCTTTGGACGAAAAGCTATGACAAACCTAGACAGCATATTCAAAAGCAGAGACACTACTGCCCCTACAAAAGTCCGTATAGTCAAAGCTATGGTTTTCCCAGTAGTCACGTATAGATGTGAGAGCTGGACCATAAAGAACATTGAACTCCGAAGAATTGATGACTTTGGACTGTGCTGTTGGAGAAGGCTCTTGAGAGTCCCTTGGACTGCCATGAGATCAAACCAGTCAATCATAAAGGAAATCAACTCTGAATATTCATTGTAGGAGCTGAGGCTAAACTTGAAGGTCCAATACTTTGATCACCTGATGTTAAAAGACAACTCATTGAAAAAGAGCCTGATGTTGGGAAAAACAGAAGGCAGAAGGAGAAGGGGATGACGGAGAATGAGATAGTTGGATGGCATCACTGAGTCATGGAAACAAGTTTGAGCAAGCTCCGGGAGATGGTGAAGGACAGCCTGGTGTGCTGCAGTCCATGATGCCACAAAGACTTGGACACAACTGAGGTATTGAACTGAACTGAACTCTAAAACCCTTAACCACTGCCTGGTCCAGCTTAATACTACTCATTTTATAATTCCCAAACAAAAAAAGAAAAAGAGGAACCTAAAGAGGCCTCTTAATGAACGTGAAAGAAGAGAATGAAAAAACTGACCTAAAACTCAACATTCAAAAAGCAAAGATCATGGTTTCTGGTCCCATCACTTCATGGCAAATAGATGGGCAAACAGTGGAAACAGTAACAAGCTTTATTTTCTTGGGCTCCCAAATCAATGTGGATGGTGACTGCAGTCATGAAATTAAAAGACATTGCTCAGGCTTCCCCTCGTGGTCCAGTGGGTAAGGACACTGCCTTGCAGCGCAAGGGGCACGGGTTCGAGCGCTGGCCTGGGAAGATCCCACGTGCCGCGGAGCGGCTGGACCGATGTGTCCAATTGCTGAGCCGGAGCTCTGGGGTGCATGCGCCCAGAGCCGGTGCTCTGGGACAACAGAGGCCACTGCGATGGGAGGCCCACATGGGCCAAAGAGCAAAGATGGATGAAAATGGATAAATGAAAGACCAATGGAGGTGGCCTGCCCATCCCCCTCCCTCCCCACCCCACCGCCCAAAAAAGATTAAAAAAAAAAAAAAAAAGACATTGCTCTTTGGACGAAAAGCTATGACAAACCTAGACAGCATATTCAAAAGCAGAGACACTACTGCCCCTACAAAAGTCCGTATAGTCAAAGCTATGGTTTTCCCAGTAGTCACGTATAGATGTGAGAGCTGGACCATAAAGAACATTGAACTCCGAAGAATTGATGACTTTGGACTGTGCTGTTGGAGAAGGCTCTTGAGAGTCCCTTGGACTGCCATGAGATCAAACCAGTCAATCATAAAGGAAATCAACTCTGAATATTCATTGTAGGAGCTGAGGCTAAACTTGAAGGTCCAATACTTTGATCACCTGATGTTAAAAGACAACTCATTGAAAAAGAGCCTGATGTTGGGAAAAACAGAAGGCAGAAGGAGAAGGGGATGACGGAGAATGAGATAGTTGGATGGCATCACTGAGTCATGGAAACAAGTTTGAGCAAGCTCCGGGAGATGGTGAAGGACAGCCTGGTGTGCTGCAGTCCATGATGCCACAAAGACTTGGACACAACTGAGGTATTGAACTGAACTGAACTCTAAAACCCTTAACCACTGCCTGGTCCAGCTTAATACTACTCATTTTATAATTCCCAAACACATGGTAAATATTTTATAAAATGTGTTGGTTAAACAGAGGAATGAGTTCTAGAATTAATGACTCTGCTTCCTTTTGGCAGCCATAATCAAACCTTGACTAACAGAGATAAATTTTGTATACCCTTTGATTAACTGGAATTTAAAATTTTCATTTTTATAGTTCATTTTTAATAGCATGTAGAAAATCTCAATACATTTTAAACTGATAATCAGAATAAAGTGCTGAAATATATTTTTTGAAGTTGGTGCAAAATTATCTTTGTTGCTCACATCTGAGACAACCTGTGTATAAGACCACAAGATCATGTGATCATGGACTTTCAGAGAAAATTATCGATAACACTGTGCACAGACCTATGGAAAACAAGCCAGTATATGAGGACATTTCAGAATCCCTATTGGGACAATCCACTGTGAAAATTATAAAATATCCAAAGCTATAAAGCTGTAAGTTAATGTTCAGTGTACTTTTTAAACTATAAATTACTAGACAAAAGTAAAATAGCATTATTATTACAATGCTGACTGGCATATACGTACTATTATGTATGTAAATAAAAGAAATCTATCTTCCCCAAGTTTTGAAGAACTTTTTCTTATCACACACCCTAATTTATTGACCATCAGGGCTTCTTATATCTATTAAAATATACTGTCTTTTAATTTACCTCAGAGTGGATCTGTAAAATTAGCTTTTATTTACAACTAAATATTTAGCTTTCATTTACAAAAGTGAATCAAAACTGCCTAGTGAAATCTTTAGTGTGAGGTTATATCACTTCTAGGGGTTTTAGGAGTCTTTTCATAAATAAAAGAAAAAGACAACCTACAGCATAGGAGAAAATATTTGCCAACATTGTGACCTACAAAAAATTAATCTCCAAAGCATATAAACAATTCATGTAGCTCAATATAAAAAGGCAGCCCAGTAAAAAAAGGCAGAAAATCTAAACAGACATTTCTCCAAAGAAGATATACAAATGGCCAGAAGACAAATGAAAAGATGTTCAAATATAGCTAATTATTAAATAAATGCTAATCAAAACTACAATAAAAAGTCACCCAGTGAGAATGACCATCATCAAAAAGTCTACAGATAATAAATGCTGGACAAGGTGTGGAGAAATGGGAACCTTCCTACACTGTTTGTGGAAATGTAAATTGATTCAGCCACTATGAAGAACTCTATGGCGGTTCCTTAAAAAACTAAAAATAGAGCTACTGTATGACTTAGCATTCCCACTCCTGACATATATTAAGAGAAAAACATGATTGAAAAATAGGCATGCACCCCATTGTTCATTCCAGAACTATTTAAAATAGCTGAGACATGGAAGCAATCTAAATGTCCATCAACAGATAAATGGATAAAGAAGAAGTGGTATACAGACATACAGACACATTCAGGCACAATGGAATATTATTCATCCACTAAAAGTAATGAAATAATGTCATTTGTAGCAGCATGGATGGGCCTAGAGGTTATCATACTAAGTAAAGTAAACCAAAAACAAATAATATGGCATTGCATATATGTACAGTCTAAAAAAGTGATTCAAATGAACTTATGTATATACAAAATCAGGCCCACAGATTTAGAAAATCATCAGAAAAATTAGATGTATATGTATGTCTAAGTAAGTCACTTTGCTGTACATTTGAAACTAATACAATATTGTAAATCAACTACATTTAAAGAATATATAAATGAATGAATAAATAAATATAGAAATAAAGACAAAAAATGTCTATTCAGCTCTTCTTAAATAGATTTAAAGTGTGTAGTTTTTCCCAATAGCAGAGAATGTGTCTTTTAATTTACCTCAGAGTGGATCTGTAAAATTAGCTTTTATTTACAACTAAATATTTAGCTTTCATTTACAAAAGTGAATCAAAACTGCCTAGTGAAATCTTTAGTGTGAGGTTATATCACTTCTAGGGGTTTTAGGAGTCTTTTCATAAATAAAACAAAAAGACAACCTACAGCATAGGAGAAAATATTTGCCAACATTGTGACCTACAAAAAATTAATCTCCAAAGCATATAAACAATTCATGTAGCTCAATATAAAAAGGCAGCCCAGTAAAAAAAGGCAGAAAATCTAAACAGACATTTCTCCAAAGAAGATATACAAATGGCCAGAAGACAAATGAAAAGATGTTCAAATATAGCTAATTATTAAATAAATGCTAATCAAAACTACAATAAAAAGTCACCCAGTGAGAATGACCATCATCAAAAAGTCTACAGATAATAAATGCTGGACAAGGTGTGGAGAAATGGGAACCTTCCTACACTGTTTGTGGAAATGTAAATTGATTCAGCCACTATGAAGAACTCTATGGGGGTTTCCCTTTAAAAAACCTAAAAATGGAGCTACTGTATGACTTAGCATTCCCACTCCTGACATATATTAAGAGAAAAACATGATTGAAAAATAGGCATGCACCCCATTGTTCATTCCAGAACTATTTAAAATAGCTGAGACATGGAAGCAATCTAAATGTCCATCAACAGATAAATGGATAAAGAAGAAGTGGTATACAGACATACAGACACATTCAGGCACAATGGAATATTATTCATCCATTAAAAGTAATGAAATAATGTCATTTGTAGCAGCATGGATGGGCCTAGAGGTTATCATACTAAGTAAAGTAAACCAAAAACAAATAATATGGCATTGCATATATGTACAGTCTAAAAAAGTGATTCAAATGAACTTATGTATATACAAAATCAGGCCCACAGATTTAGAAAATCATCAGAAAAATTAGATGTATATGTATGTCTAAGTAAGTCACTTTGCTGTACATTTGAAACTAATACAATATTGTAAATCAACTACATTTAAAGAATATATAAATGAATGAATAAATAAATATAGAAATAAAGACAAAAAATGTCTATTCAGCTCTTCTTAAATAGATTTAAAGTGTGTAGTTTTTCCCAATAGCAGAGAATGTGTCCTTCACAAATGGACTAGAAGTACCCTTTGATTTTAAATAAATTCTCAGTGAAAACTAGTAGCTTTGCGATTTAACACATTCTGAAAAACTAAATCCATTTTCATATGATGTAATTTAGTTTCCACAGTTATTTTAAGGATTAGGAACTCCCCATTTTTAATTGGTGCATTGGGCATAATATGTAATTTTTGAGATAGGGTAAACAATTTACTTTTGTATCAAGGAAACACTAGTTAAGATTTTATTAGACTTCTAAACATGAATAATAAGCTCAGCCCCATACTTGTTATATATAATAGCTAAAATAAACTTGCAGCTCACACTATGGTGATTTAGCTGAGTGCCTCTTTCATTCTATCAAACGGCATAGGGCAGCAGCTGCCTTTCCCCCCCATTCCCTGTCTCCTTACTATGTTTACTGCAGCCATGTTAACTGAGTAACTTTGTCTTAGGTCCAGACTGTTGCTAAGGCGTGGACCCCACCTTCCTCCTGATTACCTAAAGCCCATTGGTCATGGTTTCGTAATTAGGCAGTTACTCAGTGTCACCACAGGGGCATCGGCAAAAATGTCCTCTATGTTTCTACAAATGTTACACGTTTTGCTTCCCTAGTGACCAGTAATCATTCAAGTGGACTAAAATCATATCTTTTAAAAACAATGTCCTGGCATTGCTGAGAACATGCATATAAGGCCATGAAGGTCTACACAGCAAGATTGTAAAATTCATTTCCAGCATAAAATTAGAATAAACCAAACAAATAATATGGCATTGCATATATGTACAGTCTAAAAAAGTGATTCAAATGAACTTATGTATATACAAAATCAGGCCCACAGATTTAGAAAATCATCAGAAAAATTAGATGTATATGTATGTCTAAGTAAGTCACTTTGCTGTACATTTGAAACTAATACAATATTGTAAATCAACTACATTTAAAGAATATATAAATGAATGAATAAATAAATATAGAAATAAAGACAAAAAATGTCTATTCAGCTCTTCTTAAATAGATTTAAAGTGTGTAGTTTTTCCCAATAGCAGAGAATGTGTCCTTCACAAATGGACTAGAAGTACCCTTTGATTTTAAATAAATTCTCAGTGAAAACTAGTAGCTTTGCGATTTAACACATTCTGAAAAACTAAATCCATTTTCATATGATGTAATTTAGTTTCCACAGTTATTTTAAGGATTAGGAACTCCCCATTTTTAATTGGTGCATTGGGCATAATATGTAATTTTTGAGATAGGGTAAACAATTTACTTTTGTATCAAGGAAACACTAGTTAAGATTTTATTAGACTTCTAAACATGAATAATAAGCTCAGCCCCATACTTGTTATATATAATAGCTAAAATAAACTTGCAGCTCACACTATGGTGATTTAGCTGAGTGCCTCTTTCATTCTATCAAACGGCATAGGGCAGCAGCTGCCTTTCCCCATTCCCTGTCTCCTTACTATGTTTACTGCAGCCATGTTAACTGAGTAACTTTGTCTTAGGTCCAGACTGTTGCTAAGGCGTGGACCCCACCTTCCTCCTGATTACCTAAAGCCCATTGGTCATGGTTTCGTAATTAGGCAGTTACTCAGTGTCACCACAGGGGCATCGGCAAAAATGTCCTCTATGTTTCTACAAATGTTACACGTTTTGCTTCCCTAGTGACCAGTAATCATTCAAGTGGACTAAAATCATATCTTTTAAAAACAATGTCCTGGCATTGCTGAGAACATGCATATAAGGCCATGAAGGTCTACACAGCAAGATTGCACAATAACCCATTAAAATAAACATTTGTAACCACAGATAGCTGGACTGAAATCCTGCTCTGATACAAATAACATCTGGACAACTTTTGTTTGCATCTTCCAGGCTAAAATACCCTTGAGAAAAAATAGAAGGCGAGCGAAAAGACAAAAGACCACTAAAGGTTTTATTATGCTATGGGTGTGGTGTCATAAATTTGAGGGGGTTTGGGCTGGAGCTGCCAAAGTTGAATTTAAACAGCATGTTGTTTTTAAACGTTGTAACACTGGTGAGGGACAATTTGGTTTTCTTACATAATTAATCCAGTGTGAAATAGAGTGACTGGAAAACATCCAATAGTTTAAAAATAACTCAATTATTTATAAGTTGCACAGTGCTATAGGATGCCACACTAAGGAGAAGAAAGTAAAGGTATCTTGGTACCAACCACGTTGTGCTTAATGAATAAGAACTTCAGGACATCTGCATCAGTAACCTAACTGTAAAACTCAGACAGCAAGGACAAAGAAACTGCAGTCTTCTTGGATTATGTATCAGGAAACTATTTATTTTCTGACTTTTACATATTAATAACCTATATTAGTATATATTATTAATACCAAAAGAAATCACTAAAGTGGGGGGTAGACAGATGCAGAGAAATAGAAGAGAGGAAGTTTTGGAAAAGAAAAACTAATAAGCATCTTCCACAAAATCTGCAACATAGACTATGAATCATAAAGAATACTGAATGGACTTTAATTTCTAATGCTGTTCTTTGATGTGAAGAAAAATAATTACAAGCTGAAAGATACTGGCAAAAAAAAATTAGCCTTATAGGTCCAGACTGTTGCTAAGGCGTGGACCCCACCTTCCTCCTGATTACCTAAAGCCCATTGGTCATGGTTTCGTAATTAGGCAGTTACTCAGTGTCACCACAGGGGCATCGGCAAAAATGTCCTCTATGTTTCTACAAATGTTACACGTTTTGCTTCCCTAGTGACCAGTAATCATTCAAGTGGACTAAAATCATATCTTTTAAAAACAATGTCCTGGCATTGCTGAGAACATGCATATAAGGCCATGAAGGTCTACACAGCAAGATTGCACAATAACCCATTAAAATAAACATTTGTAACCACAGATAGCTGGACTGAAATCCTGCTCTGATACAAATAACATCTGGACAACTTTTGTTTGCATCTTCCAGGCTAAAATACCCTTGAGAAAAAATAGAAGGCGAGCGAAAAGACAAAAGACCACTAAAGGTTTTATTATGCTATGGGTGTGGTGTCATAAATTTGAGGGGGTTTGGGCTGGAGCTGCCAAAGTTGAATTTAAACAGCATGTTGTTTTTAAACGTTGTAACACTGGTGAGGGACAATTTGGTTTTCTTACATAATTAATCCAGTGTGAAATAGAGTGACTGGAAAACATCCAATAGTTTAAAAATAACTCAATTATTTATAAGTTGCACAGTGCTATAGGATGCCACACTAAGGAGAAGAAAGTAAAGGTATCTTGGTACCAACCACGTTGTGCTTAATGAATAAGAACTTCAGGACATCTGCATCAGTAACCTAACTGTAAAACTCAGACAGCAAGGACAAAGAAACTGCAGTCTTCTTGGATTATGTATCAGGAAACTATTTATTTTCTGACTTTTACATATTAATAACCTATATTAGTATATATTATTAATACCAAAAGAAATCACTAAAGTGAGGGGTAGACAGATGCAGAGAAATAGAAGAGAGGAAGTTTTGGAAAAGAAAAACTAATAAGCATCTTCCACAAAATCTGCAACATAGACTATGAATCATAAAGAATACTGAATGGACTTTAATTTCTAATGCTGTTCTTTGATGTGAAGAAAAATAATTACAAGCTGAAAGATACTGGCAAGTATTATATTTAATATAAAGATAAAGAAATTAGCCATAAATAAGTCTTTATATAAAATCTCACTCTCAGGGCGGGCTAGCAACTAGAAACTATATATTGTGTCAGCTACAGCTGGACACTAAACAAAGAGAATGACAATTTGCTAGTAATGTCACAATCTTGCAAAATACTTCATAGTTGCCTCATGCATTTTTTCCTTTTGCTCTACTTAAAAAGAGCGTATGAGAGGTAGAAATAGTTCCAAAGAACCAACCAGAAGTTGGAAAGATTAAAATCTATGATCTGTTCTTAAAATATTAGATGCATTTTTCTAATTTGATTTACCTTAATTTCATCTTTTAGTTTTGTTAGAGTTCAGAGGCAAGAAAAAATAAAACCAGTTGTTTATTCTTTCAGCCAATCTATAAACTTTAACCAGTATGTTTAAAACATACTATATTTCTTTCTTCTTTAAACCTTAGAAACAAATGAAATATGAAACATAGTTATATCATTTATTTACTGGGCTGAACAAACACAATTTTGATACACTAATACCCATGACAAGGAAAGTAGATGCCATTTATTTAAACAAAGCATTGAGTTGAGAACAGAAATGGTGTTTTAAAATTCCTTTGTCACTTATTTATGGTTATTACCTGATTGATAAGTATTTCAGTAATTCCACTAGAATAAGGATGGTTTTGTTTTTCCTGAGAAGCTGTAAGCACCTGTGGCAATATGGAAGGAAATAGTGAAGTGATTGCAATCCAATGATATCTAATTGAATAAGAACTTCAGGACATCTGCATCAGTAACCTAACTGTAAAACTCAGACAGCAAGGACAAAGAAACTGCAGTCTTCTTGGATTATGTATCAGGAAACTATTTATTTTCTGACTTTTACATATTAATAACCTATATTAGTATATATTATTAATACCAAAAGAAATCACTAAAGTGGGGGGTAGACAGATGCAGAGAAATAGAAGAGAGGAAGTTTTGGAAAAGAAAAACTAATAAGCATCTTCCACAAAATCTGCAACATAGACTATGAATCATAAAGAATACTGAATGGACTTTAATTTCTAATGCTGTTCTTTGATGTGAAGAAAAATAATTACAAGCTGAAAGATACTGGCAAGTATTATATTTAATATAAAGATAAAGAAATTAGCCATAAATAAGTCTTTATATAAAATCTCACTCTCAGGGCGGGCTAGCAACTAGAAACTATATATTGTGTCAGCTACAGCTGGACACTAAACAAAGAGAATGACAATTTGCTAGTAATGTCACAATCTTGCAAAATACTTCATAGTTGCCTCATGCATTTTTTCCTTTTGCTCTACTTAAAAAGAGCGTATGAGAGGTAGAAATAGTTCCAAAGAACCAACCAGAAGTTGGAAAGATTAAAATCTATGATCTGTTCTTAAAATATTAGATGCATTTTTCTAATTTGATTTACCTTAATTTCATCTTTTAGTTTTGTTAGAGTTCAGAGGCAAGAAAAAATAAAACCAGTTGTTTATTCTTTCAGCCAATCTATAAACTTTAACCAGTATGTTTAAAACATACTATATTTCTTTCTTCTTTAAACCTTAGAAACAAATGAAATATGAAACATAGTTATATCATTTATTTACTGGGCTGAACAAACACAATTTTGATACACTAATACCCATGACAAGGAAAGTAGATGCCATTTATTTAAACAAAGCATTGAGTTGAGAACAGAAATGGTGTTTTAAAAATTCCTTTGTCACTTATTTATGGTTATTACCTGATTGATAAGTATTTCAGTAATTCCACTAGAATAAGGATGGTTTTTGTTTTTCCTGAGAAGCTGTAAGCACCTGTGGCAATATGGAAGGGAAATAGTGAAGTGATTGCAATTCCAGGTGGTTGCAGTTATGATATCTAATTGCTATTATTTTTACTAGTAGTCACTGCACTAATAACTGGGAGATTATTACTATAACAACTTTTCAAACTCTTTGACTAAAAGGTCAAGCCAATAAACAGGCGATGACTATCCTGTTCCTTTATATGAAGTTTCCGTCACTGTGCTTCTTTTTACTTTTCTGCTTATAGTATCATTTCTGTGGCTGGCTAGAAAACAGTATTCTTTCTTTTGGGTCGGGGGCCTCAATCAGAAGGACTTGGGCCCCCCAAAACAGCATTCTTAACTTTATAGTTTTTGTTTCAGTCTGTCATCCAAGCTGTAAAGACACAAGGACACCAAAGCTTCTTTGCTGGTACTAGTGAAGCAACAGAATCCTTCACAAATGAGCTAAAACATTTTATACTAGGAGGTCAGTGTGTTATTTATGTATTTAAAAAGAAAAGTTAAGATTGAACCTGGTCAGCTCTGAGTGACATCTTTATGTGTGAAAGAAACTATCCATTTATCCATTCACTTAAATGAATTCATTCATATACTCATTTACATACATATGTGTGTGTGTGTGTGTGTGTATGTGTGTGCATGTATGCTTGTATATACAGAGAGAGAGGAATTATATACCCCAACAATATAGAAAGAGTCATTCTTCCAGTTTTTTTATATAAATCAGGTTTTATAAAAACAAAATGGAGAATGGAGAATGCATTTCCCCCAAATATCATGCAGTTTTATATCTCTTCCTTTAGGATCTTTTTTCTACTCAGAAAGGTTTTTTCCCCTCATCAAGTGTACTTATGCCCGTAAAATCCTATTTTACTCCCAACATCATAGAAAGTGTCATTCTTCCAGTTTTTTATTTAAACAAACACAATTTTGATACATTAGAAAGAATAGATGCCATTTATTTAAACAAAGCATTGAGTTGAGAACAGAAATGGTGTTTTAAAATTCCTTTGTCACTTATTTATGGTTATTACCTGATTGATAAGTATTTCAGTAATTCCACTAGAATAAGGATGGTTTTTGTTTTTCCTGAGAAGCTGTAAGCACCTGTGGCAATATGGAAGGGAAATAGTGAAGTGATTGCAATTCCAGGTGGTTGCAGTTATGATATCTAATTGCTATTATTTTTACTAGTAGTCACTGCACTAATAACTGGGAGATTATTACTATAACAACTTTTCAAACTCTTTGACTAAAAGGTCAAGCCAATAAACAGGCGATGACTATCCTGTTCCTTTATATGAAGTTTCCGTCACTGTGCTTCTTTTTACTTTTCTGCTTATAGTATCATTTCTGTGGCTGGCTAGAAAACAGTATTCTTTCTTTTGGGTCGGGGGCCTCAATCAGAAGGACTTGGGCCCCCCAAAACAGCATTCTTAACTTTATAGTTTTTGTTTCAGTCTGTCATCCAAGCTGTAAAGACACAAGGACACCAAAGCTTCTTTGCTGGTACTAGTGAAGCAACAGAATCCTTCACAAATGAGCTAAAACATTTTATACTAGGAGGTCAGTGTGTTATTTATGTATTTAAAAAGAAAAGTTAAGATTGAACCTGGTCAGCTCTGAGTGACATCTTTATGTGTGAAAGAAACTATCCATTTATCCATTCACTTAAATGAATTCATTCATATACTCATTTACATACATATGTGTGTGTGTGTGTGTATGTGTGTGCATGTATGCTTGTATATACAGAGAGAGAGGAATTATATACCCCAACAATATAGAAAGTGTCATTCTTCCAGTTTTTTTATGTAAATCAGGTTTTATAAAAACAAAATGGAGAATGGAGAATGCATTTCCCCCAAATATCATGCAGTTTTATATCTCTTCCTTTAGGATCTTTTTTCTACTCAGAAAGGTTTTTTTTTTCCCCCTCATCAAGTGTACTTATGATCCCCCTTCAAGACCCCATCAAATGGCTTATCCTCACCGAAGCCATTCTCAAGTCTCTTAGAAACAGTCACCACATAGACATTTATGATCATTTTGGATTGTACTCATTCAGCATAGATGGCCCCAGATTGTACTTGGCATAGTGAAATAAGTCAGATAGAGAAAGACAAATAGTATATAAAATTTCCACTTATATACAGAATCTAAAAATAAAATGAATTACTCTAAATAGGTAAATAAAGCATGCTCATTAGTCTTAAAGAGAACAACCTGTTTTGAGTTTATAGCAGGACATTATATTGTTGACTGAGTATAAGGTCCATCTTGACTGCTGAAGAAGAAATAGCAGTTCGTGGAGGCCATGAATATCTTATCCTGTTCAGCATTCCTAACCACCAACCTCTACTCTTTCTCTTGTTCCTGATTTACCAACACAGATTTCCATCTCTGCCAATGAAAAAAGAACTTCAATCGCTATCTCCTTTTACAAACAAAAATTATAAAAACTTTGAATTAAAGTTTCAAATTGTGGAGATAAGAGCTATATCCACATGAGGAAATTTAAATGGTCAATTAGGCATTGATTCAGATAATTCAACTCTCCTTTACCCCATATTTTCTTACCTTATTTATCTCTATAGTCTGTACAAAGGAACATTTCTCCATCAAATCTTTTCTTCACTTTTGATTTTATGTTATATAAATACACATTGAATGAGCCTGTATATGAACCAACTTTCTAGCACTTTGCTGTAGGATTAGTTTTTTTAAAAAAATATGTGTTGGAAAAAACAAAGATTATTCCAAGATGAAATGACCCACGCAGACCACCTGGAATTTTTTAAATCATAATACTTAGTAATAATTCTTCTCATGCAATGCAGTTTTTATTTCCTAATTTCTCAAGAGATATTTACTTGGACACTAGTTCTTTGTTTTCAATAGTTTTCTCTGCCTTTGCAAATTAATTCCCACCTGTAGTCAAATGGTTCCACTTACGAAATCACAACAGTTGTTTAAGTCATTGTATTGAAATAATGGAAAAGTTTATGTAAGTTGGAATGTGGGAAAAGGAAAGGAGATATTTTAAGTGAGCAAGATAATTTTCTTACATCTTTAAAGATTAAAAAAATAGAGAAAAATAAGTGGATGTTCTAGAGATTGGAGAGTAAATTTGTAGCTATATTTTGCTTTTTTAAAACAAATGGCAAGATAACCAGTACAGGTAGAACTTCAGCAGTCTTTATAATCATCTAAAGCATTAATTCATTCTATAGATGGTGTACTACAGTATTCCCAAAGAGAAGGATGAAATGATTAAGCCAGTTAGTGAATTTGTTTCTACTTTGCTATTGTGGGATGACTAGATTTACATCCACTTACACATTGATTACAAAAGAGTCTCAAGTCAGTTTAGTCATGTCTGACTTTTTACAACCTGATGGGCTGTAGTCCACCAGGCTCCTCTGTCCATGGAATTCTCCAGGCAAGAATACTGGAGTGGGTTTCCATTTCCTTCTGCAGAGGATGTTTCTTACCCATGTCTCTCATGTCTCCTTCATTGGCAGGTGTGCGCTTTACCACTAGTGCCACTTTGGAAATGCCCTCAAAAAAGCATAGTCACATGAAAGTCTATAACTGATTTAAGACTAGAATTATTTTAGCCAAACTAAAAGTTTATGAACCCTAAATAATTTTGACTACAAATTATATATCTTATTTACAGTTAGTCAACCTAACAACTGCCAGTTCTCCCAGATCTTCATCTTGTGAAAATCAGGTGGATCATAGTAAGGACTCTTAACTGCTCTTTTGAATATCCTGTTTAACATGCAAATTAGAAGGCCAAGGCATAATAAATAATGACCCAAAAATGGTAACAAGAATCAACTATGACCTTGTAATTGAAGCAAACATAATATTAAATAATATATGAAATGATGATTTTTAACAAACTGAACATCAGTTACCTAAAGACAGTGATCCCTGAAAGATGGAGAAAAAAACAAGATGAGCCTATAATTACCCTGGATTATTGTCTTGTGAGTGTTTCCCAGATATTCCGGGATGAAGGTCAGTTCAAATTAATTCCCACCTGTAGTCAAATGGTTCCACTTACGAAATCACAACAGTTGTTTAAGTCATTGTATTGAAATAATGGAAAAGTTTATGTAAGTTTGGAATGTGGGAAAAGGAAAGGAGATATTTCAAGTGAGCAAGATAATTTTCTTACATCTTTAAAGATTAAAAAAATAGAGAAAAATAAGTGGATGTTCTAGAGATTGGAGAGTAAATTTGTAGCTATATTTTGCTTTTTTAAAACAAATGGCAAGATAACCAGTACAGGTAGAACTTCAGCAGTCTTTATAATCATCTAAAGCATTAATTCATTCTATAGATGGTGTACTACAGTATTCCCAAAGAGAAGGATGAAATGATTAAGCCAGTTAGTGAATTTGTTTCTACTTTGCTATTGTGGGATGACTAGATTTACATCCACTTACACATTGATTACAAAAGAGTCTCAAGTCAGTTTAGTCATGTCTGACTTTTTACAACCTGATGGGCTGTAGTCCACCAGGCTCCTCTGTCCATGGAATTCTCCAGGCAAGAATACTGGAGTGGGTTTCCATTTCCTTCTGCAGAGGATGTTTCTTACCCATGTCTCTCATGTCTCCTTCATTGGCAGGTGTGCGCTTTACCACTAGTGCCACTTTGGAAATGCCCTCAAAAAAGCATAGTCACATGAAAGTCTATAACTGATTTAAGACTAGAATTATTTTAGCCAAACTAAAAGTTTATGAACCCTAAATAATTTTGACTACAAATTATATATCTTATTTACAGTTAGTCAACCTAACAACTGCCAGTTCTCCCAGATCTTCATCTTGTGAAAATCAGGTGGATCATAGTAAGGACTCTTAACTGCTCTTTTGAATATCCTGTTTAACATGCAAATTAGAAGGCCAAGGCATAATAAATAATGACCCAAAAATGGTAACAAGAATCAACTATGACCTTGTAATTGAAGCAAACATAATATTAAATAATATATGAAATGATGATTTTTAACAAACTGAACATCAGTTACCTAAAGACAGTGATCCCTGAAAGATGGAGAAAAAAACAAGATGAGCCTATAATTACCCTGGATTATTGTCTTGTGAGTGTTTCCCAGATATTGTCCAGGGAAGGTGAACCCAGGTCAATCAAGCAAATTTCTTAAGTCGAGGCAACCAGGTTGGAGAAAGACTAAGGCATGATGTTGCATAACAGATTTTCAAAGAGGAGAGAGCTACATCAAGAAAACACCAGATATCCATAGAGTATTTAGATGAGTACTGATTATTGAAGAAACTACCTAAGGCTGAGGGGAAAAGAACTGAAAAGCATTATAAGTACAGTGTCTGGTGATAACACAGAGATAGGAATAGTGACTTTACATCCAGTCAGACTGGAAAACTGTTATAAATACATCACTGAATAGAATACTCAGAAGAGTCTTGCCTGGATAATTAGTCCTAGGCTAAACACTTCCCTAGTTCCAAGTAATAAATCTTAAAGGAAAAATGCAAAATAATACAAATATTTCCATATAATTGAATTGTGTTTCAGACTGAAGCTCTGGGCTATTTATAAGAACACAAAAATACTGACCACTCAATAAGATAAAATTTGTAATGTCTGATATTTAATTAGTTATTTCCTGACATGCAAATAAACAGGAAATTATGACCCATGAGTGGGAGAAAAATCAAACTAATTAAACCAAAATTTTCACAGATACTAGAGTTAGCAAATGAAAATGTTGATAGCTCTTATAACCATATTCTAAAAGGTAAAGAAAGTGATAAGACTATATATATATATACATATATATATATATATAATTGTATATATATATATATATGATTAAATGCCAAAATCAAGCTTTTTAGGATAAAAAGTACAATCTCAGAGATAAAACTACACTGGAAAGAGTTAGCAGCAGAAAAAACACTATAGAGAAAAAACAGTGAACTTGAAGACATAGGAATAAGAAATCCAAAATACATAGAGAAAAGTATTTAAAAAAAAAATTAGGGAGCTATAGAAACACTTCTAATATCCTAGTATTTGTGTAATTGAAGTCTCTGGAGCTATTGAAAGAGAGTGGACAAAAAATACTCTGGATAAATACTGATTAAAAATTTTCCAGACTTGATAGAAAATGTAAACTATAGATCCAGAAGCTCAATAAACTCTAAGCACAAAAAAAGAAAAAAAGAAAGAAAGAAAAGAAAAGCACATTACATCACATTTTAATCGCATTACTGAAAACCAGGGATAAAGAGAAAAAATTACAAACATCTAGGGAAAAAATCATGAATTACATACAGAGAAATAAAGGCAAGGATGTGGTAGATTTCTTAACAAAACTAATGCTACCAGGAAGACAGCAGACTGCCATCCTTAAGGTACCAAATGAATAAATCAGTCAAGTTAGAATTCTACATTCAACAAAATATCTTTGTAGATAGGAATAGTGACTTAAAACATCCAGGTTCAAAGAACTGGAAAACTGTTATAAATACATCACTGAATAGAATACTCAGAAGAGTCTTGCCTGGATAATTAGTCCTAGGCTAAACACTTCCCTAGTTCCAAATACATAAATTTTAAAAGGGAAAAAATGCAAAATAATACAAATATTTCCATATAATTGAATTGTGTTTCAGACTGAAGCTCTGGGCTATTTATAAGAACACAAAAATACTGACCACTCAATAAGATAAAATTTGTAATGTCTGATATTTAATTAGTTATTTCCTGACATGCAAATAAACAGGAAATTATGACCCATGAGTGGGAGAAAAATCAAACTAATTAAACCAAAATTTTCACAGATACTAGAGTTAGCAAATGAAAATGTTGATAGCTCTTATAACCATATTCTAAAAGGTAAAGAAAGTGATAAGACTATATATATATATACATATATATATATATATAATTGTATATATATATATATATGATTAAATGCCAAAATCAAGCTTTTTAGGATAAAAAGTACAATCTCAGAGATAAAACTACACTGGAAAGAGTTAGCAGCAGAAAAAACACTATAGAGAAAAAACAGTGAACTTGAAGACATAGGAATAAGAAATCCAAAATACATAGAGAAAAGTATTTTAAAAAAAAATTAGGGAGCTATAGAAACACTTCTAATATCCTAGTATTTGTGTAATTGAAGTCTCTGGAGCTATTGAAAGAGAGTGGACAAAAAATACTCTGGATAAATACTGATTAAAAATTTTCCAGACTTGATAGAAAATGTAAACTATAGATCCAGAAGCTCAATAAACTCTAAGCACAAAAAAAGAAAAAAAGAAAGAAAGAAAAGAAAAGCACATTACATCACATTTTAATCGCATTACTGAAAACCAGGGATAAAGAGAAAAAATTACAAACATCTAGGGAAAAAATCATGAATTACATACAGAGAAATAAAGGCAAGGATGTGGTAGATTTCTTAACAAAACTAATGCTACCAGGAAGACAGCAGACTGCCATCCTTAAGGTACCAAATGAATAAATCAGTCAAGTTAGAATTCTACATTCAACAAAATATCTTTCAAAAAAAACTAAACAAAGCACTTTTGCATTACTATAAAAACTGAACAAATTCATTATTACCAGGCTTGTACTATAGGAAATGTTAAAGGAATTCATTCAAGTTTAATAATAACAGAGATGCACACAAATAGGAAAATACAAGATTCACACAAAGAAGTGGAGAAAACTGGGAAAGAAAAATACGCGGGTAAGTAAATTTTTTCTTAGTATTTAAATATCTTTAAAATATAATGGAATCTAAACAAAATCAGTAAAAATACATTCTGAGATTTACAGCATACATGTAAGTAAATTTAAACAATAATAGCTTGTATATACAAGAAGAACGATAGAAGTATACACTGGTAAGGTCCTTATGCATAAAGGTAGACTGTGATATGTTAAGGAAATATGCTCTAAACTACAAGGCAATCATTAAAACAATAAGAATTCATAGTTAGTTCACTAAAATAATAACATACAATCACATCATAAAGGCTATTTTTATCATAAAAGAAGATAAAAGATGAAAAATGGAAACAATAGTATATACAGCCAATAGAAAACAAATAACATGATGGATTTGAGCCTATTAATAATTATGTTAAATAATTATATCCTAAACATTCAAGTTAAAAATCCAGAGATGATCAGATTAGATAACATAGTAAGATCTAACTATGAATGCCTATGTAGAAATGAATATTAAATATAAAGACACTAATGGATAAAGTTAAAATAATCAAAGATTTACCATACAAACACTAACACTAATATTCATTTCAGATAAAACTGATTTTTGAACAAAGAATATACCAGAGAAAATAAATTCATTATGAAAATCATACAAATTCAATAAGAAGACATTACACTTTTTTTTTTAACTTTTATTTTACTTTTAACTTTTACAGAGTTTTGTTGTTTACAGATATACATGTTCCCAGATAAGTCATATGTATATCCCCCTCTTCACACCCCTCCCAACCATCACACAGCACCCCTAAAGGATCCCCTTTTCTCACAGGGCAATGACTATAGCTATTTTCTTCACTTATGATAGTACAGTCCTTCATGCTACTTCCTTTGCACCTCCCACCCTCTGTTCCTTCCCCACAGTGTCCATATGTCCACTGTCCATGTCTGTCTTTCTATCACTTCACTACGTGTGCATTATCACCATCCTACTTGATTTCATATATATATGTGTGTGTGTGTGTGTGTGTGTGTGTGTGTGTGTGTGTGTGTGTGTGTGTTAATATATTGTGTTTGTCCTTCTTGTTCTGACTGACTTCACTTTTTGTTACATTCTATATCCAGTGACCTCATTAGGGCTGATTCTTCTGCATTTCTCTTTACAGCTGTGTAGTATTCCATTGTATATATGTACCAGGGCTTTTGTATCCATTTGTTCGTCAATGGTCATCTAGGTTGCTTCCATGTTATAGCTATTGTATAGAGAGCTACAATGAACATTGGGGTACAGGTGTTTCTTTCAGATTTGATTTCATCAAGGTATAAGCCTAATAGTGGAATTGCTGGGTCATATGGTGTGGGGCTCTGAATTGAAAGAGGACCCGTGCAAGCATAAAGAAGCTTAAGTACATGTTTGCAGTTTGGAGCTAAGATGGCGCCTACAGGAAGGGACGGGGGGGAGATGGGAAGCTGAAGCACATTGTTTAAAGAAGCTTAAGCACATGTTTGCAGCTAAGATGGCGCCTACAGAAAGAGACAGGGCGTGATCTAAATTGTTAATTGATGGTCAAAATTTCTGATTGGTTCCCCTGGTTTCCACACTCGTGAATGATTGCTTGACCTTTAGCTTGATTGGTGTAATCTATAGGAAGTCCTGTGCAAAACCTCCTTCACTTGCCTATAAAATCTGTGCATCTACATTAATAAAGCGGAACTGCTTTGACGGAAGCCCTGTCGCATCTGATTGTCTCCTGCCTGCCGGGGATCTGGGTGGCAGGCAGCAAGATTCACCTCTCTCCGAGATCTCCCAGTTCAGCCGGGGGCAATCCCACTGCCTTCCTTTCTGCGAAAGGCCCCCGCAGGTTCCCTTTTCTATGCACCCTTTCCAGATATACATGTTCCCAGATAAGTCATATGTATATCCCCCTCTTCACACCCCTCCCAACCATCACACAGCACCCCTAAAGGATCCCCTTTTCTCACAGGGCAATGACTATAGCTATTTTCTTCACTTATGATAGTACAGTCCTTCATGCTACTTCCTTTGCACCTCCCACCCTCTGTTCCTTCCCCACAGTGTCCATATGTCCACTGTCCATGTCTGTCTTTCTATCACTTCACTACGTGTGCATTATCACCATCCTACTTGATTTCATATATATATGTGTGTGTGTGTGTGTGTGTGTGTGTGTGTGTGTGTGTGTGTGTGTGTGTGTTAATATATTGTGTTTGTCCTTCTTGTTCTGACTGACTTCACTTTTTGTTACATTCTATATCCAGTGACCTCATTAGGGCTGATTCTTCTGCATTTCTCTTTACAGCTGTGTAGTATTCCATTGTATATATGTACCAGGGCTTTTGTATCCATTTGTTCGTCAATGGTCATCTAGGTTGCTTCCATGTTATAGCTATTGTATAGAGAGCTACAATGAACATTGGGGTACAGGTGTTTCTTTCAGATTTGATTTCATCAAGGTATAAGCCTAATAGTGGAATTGCTGGGTCATATGGTGTGGGGCTCTGAATTGAAAGAGGACCCGTGCAAGCATAAAGAAGCTTAAGTACATGTTTGCAGTTTGGAGCTAAGATGGCGCCTACAGGAAGGGACGTGGGAATGAAGGGAAGCTTAAGCACATTGTTTAAAGAAGCTTAAGCACATGTTTGCAGCTAAGATGGCGCCTACAGAAAGAGACAGGGCGTGATCTAAATTGTTAATTGATGGTCAAAATTTCTGATTGGTTCCCCTGGTTTCCACACTCGTGAATGATTGCTTGACCTTTAGCTTGATTGGTGTAATCTATAGGAAGTCCTGTGCAAAACCTCCTTCACTTGCCTATAAAATCTGTGCATCTACATTAATAAAGCGGAACTGCTTTGACGGAAGCCCTGTCGCATCTGATTGTCTCCTGCCTGCCGGGGATCTGGGTGGCAGGCAGCAAGATTCACCTCTCTCCGAGATCTCCCGGTTCAGCCGGGGGCAATCCCACTGCCTTCCTTTCTGCGAAAGGCCCCCGCAGGTTCCCTTTTCTATGCACCCTTTCCAGCATTAATTGTCTGTTGATTTGTGGATGATGGCCATTCTGACATGTGTCAGGTGGTATCTCATTGTAGTTTTGATTTGCATTTCGCTAATTATAAGTGAAGTTGAGCATCATTTCATGCGTTTTTGGGCTATCTGTATGTCCTCTTTGGAGAGGTGTCTGTTTAGGTCCTTTTCCCGTTTTTTGATTGGGTTGTTCATTTTTCAAGTGCTGAGTTGTCTGAGTTGCTTGTAGATTTTGGAGATTAATTCTTTGTCTGTTGTTTCATTGGCTATGATGTTCTCCCACTCTGTGGGGTGTCTGTTCAGTTGTTTTGTGATTTCTTTTGCTGTACAAAAGCTTTTAAATTTCATTAGGTCCCACGTGTTCATTTTTCATTTGAGTTCTGCTTTTCTAGTAGGTGGGTCAGAGAAGATCTTACTTTGATTGATGTCCTTGAGGGTTTTGCCTATATTCTCCTCTAAGAGTTTGATGGTTTCTGGTCTTACATTTAGGTCTTTAATCCATTTTGAGTTGATCTCTGTGCATGGTGTCAAGATATGTTCCAACTCATTTTTTTGCATGTAGCTGTCCAATTTTCCCAGCACCATTTGTTGAAGAGGCTGTCTCTGTCCCATTTTATAGTTTTGCCTCCTTTGTCAACAATAAGGTACCCATAGGTACTTCCCTCTTACAACTGCTTTTGCGGTATCCCATAGGTTTTGCACTGTCGTGTGTTCATTGTCATTTTCTTTTAGGAATTTTTTTTTTTTCTCCTTTTATTTGCTCGGGAATCAGTTGGTTTTTTAGGTATGTGTTGTTTAATCTCCATGTGTTTGTGTTTTTAGCAGTTTTTTTCCTGTAGTTGATCTCTAGTCTCATTGCATTTTGGTCCGAGAAAATGGTTGATATAATTTCAGTTTTCTTGAATTGACTGAGGTTTGATTTGTGGCTCAAGATGTGGTCTATCCTGGAGAATGTTCCATGAGCACTTGATAAGAAAGTGTATTCTTCTCCTTTTGGATGGAACGTCCTAAAGATATCAATGAGGTCCATTTCTTCTAGTGTGGCATGTAAGGCTTGTGTTTCTTTATTAATTTTCTGTTTTGATGATCTGTCCATTGGTGTGAGAGGAATGTTAAAGTCTCCTACTATTATTGTGTTAGTGTCAATGTCTTCTTTTATCTCTGAAAGTGTTTGTCTTATGTATTGGGGTGCTCCTGTGTTGGGTACATAGATATTTATGATTGTTATGTCTTCTTCTTGGATCAATCCTTTGATCATGATGTAGTGTCCTTCCTTGTCTCTTCTAATCTTTATTTTGAGGTCTATTTCGTCTGATATGAGGATTGTTACTCCAGCTTTCTTTTGATTTCCATTTGCATGGAATATCTTTTTCCAGCCTCTCACTTTCAGTCTATGAGTGTCTCTAGGTCTGAAGTGAGTTTCCTGGAGGCAGCATATGTATGGGCCATGTTTTTGAATCCATTCAGCCACTCTGTGTCTTTTGCTTGGGTCATTTAGTCCATTGACATTCAAAATAATTATTGATACAAATGATCCTATTGTCATCTTCTTAGATGTTATGATGGGTTTGTTTTGTGGATCTTCTCCTTCTCTTATACTTGTTGTCTATAGAAGGCCCTTTAACACTTGTTGTAAGGCTGGTTTGGTGTGACTAAATTCTTTTAATTTTTGCTTATCTGTAAAGCTTTTGATTTCTCCATCAATTTTGAATGAGATCCTTGCAGGGTAGAGGATTCTTGGTTGCAGATTATTCTCTTTTAGCCATTTAAATGTGTCCTGCCATTCCCTTCTGGCCTGCAGAGTTTCTGTTGAAAGATCAGGAATTTTTTTTCTCCTTTTATTTGCTTGGGAATCAGTTGGTTTTTTAGGTATGTGTTGTTTAATCTCCATGTGTTTGTGTTTTTAGCAGTTTTTTTCCTGTAGTTGATCTCTAGTCTCATTGCATTTTGGTCCGAGAAAATGGTTGATATAATTTCAGTTTTCTTGAATTGACTGAGGTTTGATTTATGGCCCAAGATGTGGTCTATCCTGGAGAATGTTCCGTAAGCACTTGATAAGAAAGTGTATTCTTCTCCTTTTGGATGGAACGTCCTAAAGATATCAATGAGGTCCATTTCTTCTAGTGTGGCATGTAAGGCTTGTGTTTCTTTATTAATTTTCTGTTTTGATGATCTGTCCATTGGTGTGAGAGGAATGTTAAAGTCTCCTACTATTATTGTGTTAGTGTCAATGTCTTCTTTTATCTCTGAAAGTGTTTGTCTTATGTATTGGGGTGCTCCTGTGTTGGGTACATAGATATTTATGATTGTTATGTCTTCTTCTTGGATCAATCCTTTGATCATGATGTAGTGTCCTTCCTTGTCTCTTCTAATCTTTATTTTGAGGTCTATTTCATCTGATATGAGGATTGTTACTCCAGCTTTCTTTTGATTTCCATTTGCATGGAATATCTTTTTCCAGCCTCTCACTTTCAGTCTATGAGTGTCTCTAGGTCTGAAGTGAGTTTCCTGGAGGCAGCATATGTATGGGCCATGTTTTTGAATCCATTCAGCCACTCTGTGTCTTTTGCTTGGGTCATTTAGTCCATTGACATTCAAAATAATTATTGATACAAATGATCCTATTGTCATCTTCTTAGATGTTATGATGGGTTTGTTTTGTGGATCTTCTCCTTCTCTTATACTTGTTGTCTATAGAAGGCCCTTTAACACTTGTTGTAAGGCTGGTTTGGTGTGACTAAATTCTTTTAATTTTTGCTTATCTGTAAAGCTTTTGATTTCTCCATCAATTTTGAATGAGATCCTTGCAGGGTAGAGGATTCTTGGTTGCAGATTATTCTCTTTTAGCCATTTAAATGTGTCCTGCCATTCCCTTCTGGCCTGCAGAGTTTCTGTTGAAAGATCAGCTGTTAAACGTATGGGCTTTCCCTTGTATGTCACTAGTTGCTTTTCCCTTGCTGATTTGAGAATTCTGTCTTTGTGTTTAATTTGTGTTAGCTTCATTAATATGTGTCTTGATGTGTATCTTCTCGGATTGATTCTGATGGTACTCTTTGCGCTTCTTGGACTTGATTGACTATTTCTTTTCCCATGTTGGGGAGACTTTCAACTATAATCTCTTCAACAATTTTCTCATAGCCTTTCTTTTATTCTTCTTTTGGAACCCCTAAAATTTGAATATTGGTTCGTTTGATATTATCTCAGAGGTCTCTGAGGCTATCCTCTGGTCCTTTTCTTCTTTGAGCTTGATTCTGTTTTTCAGCAGTTACTTCCAGCATTCTGTCTTCCAGCTCACTTATCTGGTCTTCTGTCTCAGATTCTGTCTCTTGATTCCTTCTACAGTGTTTTTAAGTTCAGCAATTGAGTTGTTTGTCTCTGTTACTTTTCCTGTAAGTTCTTGTATTTCTTTATTCAGTGTATTAGTTGTGTCTTGCAATTTCTCTAACATTCTGTTTTCAGTGTCTTTAATCATCTTTACTATCATTCTTCTGAAATTACTTTCAGAAAGGTTGTCCAAATTCTCTTCGTTGATTTGATCTTCTGTGTTTGTAGATTGTTCCTTCACTTGTGTGGTATTTCTCTGGCATTTCATTGTTATTATTAATGTTTTAACTGACACTGTTTGGGATTTCCTTTTCCCAGACTTTGAGTTACCTCTGTCGGTGTTTGTTGTTTGGATGGGGCTTCTTATTCTGGGTGATGCTGGTGGTTGGGTGACGTCAGGACTTGCATACAAGTGATTACTTTTGTTGGTGTTCTCACTTGTATAGCGCTCTCTAGTGTTAGACGTTCTCTAGTATTGTAGAGTTTTGGAGTCAGTGCTCCCTCCCTAAAGCCCCAGGGCTTGTTACCTGACCAAGGAATGAAGATTTGACGGCTGGTTTGTTATGGCATTAAATGATATTAAAATATATATATGCGAATGAGAAACAGAAGGTATACCTGTCGCAGGCAATGTATAGTTACTTATCTCTGGCTAATAGTGGTGAGGAAACACTTAATTACCTCTGTACTATTTTTAGAGAACTTCAACCTATACAATGTAGCTCCCTCTAATTTAAGAGGATAGAACGTCAACAGTAAAAAAGGCGTGGAGTTCAAATCAAGATTTGATTTATTCACATAAAGAACTTAATATGTGTCTTGATGTGTATCTTCTCGGATTGATTCTGATGGTACTCTTTGCGCTTCTTGGACTTGATTGACTATTTCTTTTCCCATGTTGGGAGACTTTCAACTATAATCTCTTCAACAATTTTCTCATAGCCTTTCTTTTATTCTTCTTTTGGAACCCCTAAAATTTGAATATTGGTTCGTTTGATATTATCTCAGAGGTCTCTGAGGCTATCCTCTGGTCCTTTTCTTCTTTGAGCTTGATTCTGTTTTTCAGCAGTTACTTCCAGCATTCTGTCTTCCAGCTCACTTATCTGGTCTTCTGTCTCAGATTCTGTCTCTTGATTCCTTCTACAGTGTTTTTCAGTTCAGCAATTGAGTTGTTTGTCTCTGTTACTTTTCCTGTAAGTTCTTGTATTTCTTTATTCAGTGTATTAGTTGTGTCTTGCAATTTCTCTAACATTCTGTTTTCAGTGTCTTTAATCATCTTTACTATCATTCTTCTGAAATTACTTTCAGAAAGGTTGTCCAAATTCTCTTCGTTGATTTGATCTTCTGTGTTTGTAGATTGTTCCTTCACTTGTGTGGTATTTCTCTGGCATTTCATTGTTATTATTAATGTTTTAACTGACACTGTTTGGGATTTCCTTTTCCCAGACTTTGAGTTACCTCTGTCGGTGTGTGTTGTTTGGATGGGGCTTCTTATTCTGGGTGATGCTGGTGGTTGGGTGACGTCAGGACTTGCATACAAGTGATTACTTTTGTTGGTGTTCTCACTTGTATAGCGCTCTCTAGTGTTAGACGTTCTCTAGTATTGTAGAGTTTTGGAGTCAGTGCTCCCTCCCTAAAGCCCCAGGGCTTGTTACCTGACCAAGGAATGAAGATTTGACGGCTGGTTTGTTATGGCATTAAATGATATTAAAATAAATATATGCGAATGAGAAACAGAAGGTATACCTGTCGCAGGCAATGTATAGTTACTTATCTCTGGCTAATAGTGGTGAGGAAACACTTAATTACCTCTGTACTATTTTTAGAGAACTTCAACCTATACAATGTAGCTCCCTCTAATTTAAGAGGATAGAACGTCAACAGTAAAAAAGGCGTGGAGTTCAAATCAAGATTTGATTTATTCACATAAAGAACTTAAAGTCAGTAGTAGTAAATCTTAGTAATTAGCATCAGTACATTACTGCGGGGACCTTCTGCAGAAAGGAAGGCAGTGGGATTGCCCCCGGCTGAACTGGGAGATCTCAGAGAGAGACGAATCTTGCTGCCCTGCCCCCTCCCGCCCGCCGTTGCATGCCAGGGACAATCAGACACGGCAGGGGTTCTGTCAGAGCAGTTCCGCTTTGTTAGTGTAAACTAACAGTTTTTATAGGCAAATGAAGGGGGTTTTGCAAGGAACTTCCTATAGTTACACCAATCAAGCTAAAGGTTGAGCAATTATGTATTTACATCCAATAGGAATTTATGGTTAGCATGCATTGCCCAGAGCACGGAAACCAGGGGTATCAATCAGAAGTTTTGACAATGGACTTTAGATTATGCCCTCGTCTCTTCCTGTAGGCATCATTTTAGCACCAAACTGCAAATATGTGCTTAAGCTTCCCTATGCTTGCAAAGGCCCTCTTTCATTTAGGGCCCCACACGTTACATCAAAGTTAAAGTTCAGAACTTAAACAGCAATAATTCAAGGCGTTAAGATCATTTCAGAAATAATTCAGAACTTTAAACTTATTTCAGAACTTCATTTAAATCTTCATAAATATTTCAGAACTCTAAAGTTATTTCAGAACTTTAACATTATTTCAGAACTCAGTCAACAAAATAACAATGTTCTTATCCCAAAGCTGGGGAGCCTCTCTTCTCAGATGCAGCTGAGTAATATGAGTAAGTTCCCATACAATCTAATTATCCTCCTCTTATAGTAGCATTTTCCTATATTCCCCAGTCATCAAACCTCGACTGTCAGGAATTCCACGTTTCTCCCGCCCTCATTTTAAGGAAATTCTCTGAAGCTATTATTATCTTATCTGACTGTCTGGGTATTAGAACTTAAAAGGAAGTAATTAGCAAGCTTCACACTGCCTTCTGGTCTGTGTGCTACTATTTGCCTTTCTCTTTTATAAAAATTTACCTAAAATTTAAACTTCCCCTACAATATTCAAACCCACGATTTAAAAACAAATCTGGGCTTCCCCTGGTGGTCCAGTGGGTAAGGACACCGCCTTGCAGTGCAAGGGGCACCGGTTCGATCCCTGGCCTGGGAAGATCCCAAGTGCCGCGGAGTGGCTGGACTGATGTGTCCAATCACCAAGCTGGAGTTCTGGAGCGCATGCGCCCAGAGCCTGCGCTCTGCAATGACAGACGCCACGGCGATAGGAGGCCTACAGGAGCCAAAGAACAAAGACGGATGAAAATAGAGAAATGAAAGACCAATAGAAGTGACCTGCATGCTCCCCTCCCTACCCAACCCGACCCCCTCCCAAAAATAAATAAATAAATCTTTTAAAAAATAAATAAATAAATAAATAAAAACAAATCTACTCTGGGCTTCTATGACATAACTTTTCTACATGCACTAGAGCTGAGTAGGTTACCTAACTAACTCTTTTAGCCTATTCTTATTTGATATAGATAATAGCAAAAGTAAACACAAACTGCAGGGCTTTATTTTTCTTCTAACTTCTGAGCCTTAGGAGATGATTGTGGCCCAAGCACAGCGCCACATTCTTCATCACTAGAGGAATCTTGATTTACTTGGCCATAATTTCTCTTAGAGACATACCTCTTCCCCTCAGAACTAATTAATACACTTCCTTTGGGCAACATCGCATTCACCCATCTCTCAGATTCATCAGAACTGCATCACTCTCCAATGGGCAAATGAGAGGTCTCGGTGGATCTGTGGTTAAAGCATCATCTGAATATAAATCAGAATCATCCCAACTACTTTCTTTATATCCTAAGGCCCAATATATTCCTAAAAATTCTCTGGTTCCAGCCCACAACATACCTTTGATAAATGGCAATTAAAATATGCAAATGCTATCTAGCTTACTGAATTATACAGACAAACATATACAGCTGTAACATAACCCAAGCATTCCAACCAAAAATACAGTACAATATGTTAGCACGGCGAATAGAGAGAATCAAGAATGATATCCACCAGTTAATAACCAAACTAAGTAGAGCACAAATTGGAGAATAATGCTAGAGTAGGCTCCCTGTTGGGGATAAGGCAATGAGGACAGAACAGACTAAGAAATATGGTGGGAAAAGGGAAAAAGAGAAAGGGTGAATAGAATAGAAATATAGAATAATACTGCAAAGTTAAAGGTAGGGAGATAAAGATTTGTATGTATTAGAGTTTAGTGCTATAGGAAAGGAGCATCAGAGAAAGCAAAGAATTATAGAGGAAGTAGTAGTACAAATAAAAAATTTAAAAAATTAAAACAGATAAGCATATAGAAAAACAAAGTAAAAACAATAAAAACAAAGAAAACCTCCACAGAACCTTAAAAGACCAATGTGGAACCAGAAGTTTATACCAAAATAAAATATGTGTTTTAAAAGGAAAAAGAAGAAGAAAAAAAAATTATGTAAACAAATATATTCAGTCTTACTGATAAGATTAGTAGCTTCAATAGAATTCAATGGAGGAAATAAACACACCCACACTCATACACACCCCACAAAAAAAAAAAAAAAAACAGTGGCGGTGCACTGAGTGGATTTGGAAAAAAAGAGAAAAAAACAATTGAAACAAAACAAAACAAAACAAAAGCAATAAAAAGAATAAGGAATAAAATGAAAATTTAAAAATCCAGCAGTAACTCCAGCTTCAGACAAAACATGAAAATAGTGTTTATGTTCTTCTGTCTCTTGCTGACTATTCAGGAATTATCAGTCTTTTTCTTGCCTCTGGCAGTGGTTGGATCTGAAGACCTCTTTGACTGCTTGTTTATTTCGGCCTATTCCAGAACTAAAAGGCCTGCCCAGGCTGGCCCTGGGAGTTTCTTAATCCAAATCCCTTTTCTTGCTGGGTAGAGCCAAGTTCCCTCCCTGTAGCTTGACCAGCAGCCCTGTAGTTTGACCAGCAGCCAAACTACAATAGGGAAAATGGCGTCTGTCTCACAAAGGATTTATTCCCACACTCTCTATGGGAAGCACTTCCGCAGTGACCCCGACACTGCTGCAGGCCACCGTCGACCCCCACCACTGCAGGAGACGTCAGGTTACTCAGAGGTGAGTCTCCGTCTCATGCAGGATCTCTCTTCCCCTCTCCCAGATCACAGTGCGCACAGTTTCCAGTCCTCCTCGGCAGCTCTATTATTGTGTTAATGGTAATCTCCTCCAAAGGAAACTGAGTGCTGTCCTTCCGAGGACTTCTCAAGGGCACTTCTAGTTCAAGGGGGCACTTGGACCCTCCAAAGCAGGTCTGGTTCACTCCCTTGTGGGCATCACCGCTCCTTTCCCGGGTCTTGACCTGCAACAGGCTTTGCGCCTTTGGCCCACCCAGCCTCTTTGGTGGGTATGAGGTTTGACTTTTAAAAGCACGATTACACCCTTCCTACCGTCTTGATGCAGCTTCTCCTTTGTTCTTCGATGTGGGGTATCTTTTTTGTGATCAGATCCAACCTCCTCCTGTCGATGGTTTTTCAGGAACTCATTGCATTTCAGGCGATTTTGCATGAGAGATGAGTGCACGTCTTTCTACGCCACCATCTTAGCTCCACCCTGACATTACACTTTTAAACTTGGATGTGCCACATAACAATTGGGAGACCCAATACTTTTGCCCACCTGGTGCAAAGTGCCAACTAAGGGAAAACAACCCTGATTCTGGGAAAGACTGAAGGCAAGAAGAGAAGGGGATGACAGAGGATGAGATGGTTGGATGGCATCACTGACTCAATGGAGATGAGTGTGAGCAAACTCCGGCAGATAGTGAAAGACAGGGAACCTGGTGTGCTCTGGTATGGGGTTGCAAAGAGTCAGGCACAACTTAGTGACTGAACAATGACAATAACAAAGTTTCAAAACTAGCAAAGCAAAAACTGACAGAATCACAGGAAAATGTAAATAAACCCATCAGTATAGTCAGAGATTTCAATACATCTTTTTCAAAAATTGATAGATTAAATATAAATCAGTAAGAATGCACAAGAACTGAAAAATATTATCAACCAAGTTGATGTAATTGGTGTACATAGAACAATCCACTCAACATTAAAATATACATTCAAATATATGGGAACATTTACTAAGATATCCTAAATTTTCGTCACAAGAACAGCCTCAATATAATTAGAGGTCAAAATAGTCATGTTCTTTGATTATAATAAAATTAATTTAGAAATCAATTATGTAAAGACTTCTGTAAATACTACAAATATTTGGAAGGTATATAACACATTCCTAAGTAGCCATATGGGAAAAAAATACAGCATTATGAACTGAATGAGAATATAGCACTAAAGGCCATATTATAGAATGAAATTGGTCTCAAATCAATGTAATGATGATTCATCTTTAAAAAAAAACTAGCAAGAGAAGCAGAGATTTAGCCTGAAGTAATGAGAAAAAGAAAATAATAAACATCAGTGCAAACACTAATTAAATAAAATTCAGAAAAAAGTAGAAAAAATAATGATCCTAATATTTTTCTTAGTGAAAAATCAGTAAAATGGATGAACATTTAGCTAGACTTCTAAGATAAAAAGAGAAAATACACAGAATTTCAACATCAATAACAAGAAAAGAGGGCTTTCCTGGTGGTCCAGTGGATAAAGATTCTGAGTTTCAGCGCAAGGGGCACCAGTTGGATACCTGGCCAGGGAAGATCCCACGTGCCATGGAATGGCTGGACTTGTGTCCAATTACAAGCCAGAGCTCTGGAGCTCATGCTCCCAGAAACTGGTGCTCTGCAGTGAGAAAGGCCACTGCAATGGGAGGTCCATACATGCCAAAGAATAAAAATATAGATGAAAATAAATTTAAATAAGAAGACACATAATGGGGAAAAAGAAAAAAAAAATGAGAAAAGTAGTTCACTAAAGCTTCTGCAAATAATTATGATAAGAAGAGAAGCTTTGTGCCAACATTTTAACGTTTGAAGAGATAGAGAAATTCTTCTGAAAGACAAAAGTCATCAAAACTCACTTAAATTGAAAGTTTACATGCAGTTTATGTGTATAATTGTAAATTTATTTAAATTTATCTTTTAGATAAATACAATTTAGGTTTAAGAGCCTTGCAAATTATTTTTTTATCCGAGATGAGTCTACTAGTGCATGATTTTTAAATATTTAATGAAAAAAGTAACATTTCTACACAAATTAATTTTGAAATCTCAAGAAGAGTGACTGCTCCCCAAATCATACTAAGTCAATTTAAACTTCTATTAAAACCACACAGAATAATTACAGGAAAACAAATCTACAGATGCATATACCTCATGGCATGCATGCAAACATTCTGACTGAAATATGTCAATTGTAACAATATAAAAAAAATTTAATATTATATTTAGACCAAGTAAAGTTTTATCTGAGTAATGCATGGCTGGCTGATTTGACTTTTGAAAATCAATCCATGTAATTTACCAGTTCATGTTAATAAAACATAAAAAGAAAACCATATGATCATCTTAATAGGCTGGCATACACACAAACACAGAAGTACCTGGCAAAATTCAACATTCATTTCTAATTAAAAGAAAAATCAGCAAACTAGAAATAGAAGAGAATGTTCAAATCTGATAAAGGGCATCTAGGGAAAATCTGCAACTTATCACTTCTATTCTAAAATTTACTGGAGATTCTAGACATTGTAGTAAGCTTTGAAAAAAAATTAGAAACAAAGAGCTAAAATTGCTTTTTTTTTATTAGATGACATGATTATCTATGCAGAAAATTTCATATAATGTACAGCAAATCTCCAAAACCTAGTAGGTTAATTGAATAAGACTGCCAGATAAAATTGTACTACTGGGCTTTCCTGGTGGTCCAGTGGGTAAGGACACCGCCTTGCAGTGCAAGGGGTGCCGGTTCTATCACTAGCCTGGGAAGATGCCACATGCTGTGGAGTGGCTGGACCAATGTGTCCGGCTACTGAGCCAGAGCTCTGGAGCACGTGCGCCCAGAGCTGGTGCTCTGCAATGAGAGAGGCCACTGCGATGGAAGGCCCACACAGGACAGAAAACAAAGATAAACAGATGAAAGACCAATAGAAGTGCCCCCCTCCCCAAAAAATGTACTACTAAAACAATTTAAAAAATAAAAAACTAATCATATGCTATTAACAATCTGAAATTGGAAATTTTGAAATACCATTTACAGTACCATACATAATGCCTAAACATAAATCTGACAAAATACTTCTAACCCTTGTGTACTGGAAACTTTAAAATATCATCAAAATAAAGAAAACCTAAAAAAATATCAAATTATACCATATTCAGCAGTGGCCACAGGACTGAAAAAGGTAGGTTTTCATTCCAATCCCAAAGAAGAACAGTGCCAAAGGATGTTCAAACTGGCATGCAATTGCACTCACTTTACATGCTGTTAAGGTATATGCTCAAAATTTTTCAAGCTAGACTTCAGCAGTACATGAACCAAGAACTTCCAAATGTACAAACTGGATTTTGAAGAGGCAGAAAAAAACAGAGATCAAACTGCCAACATTTGTTGGATCACAGAGGAAATAAGGAAATTCCAGAAAAGCTTCTACTTCTGCTTCATTGACTACGCTAAAACCTTTGCCTATGTGGATCACAACCATGGAAAATCACGAAGAGATGGGAGTAATGAAAATGTTATTAGGCAGAATTAAGGAGAGCAGCGATTTCCAAGGAAAAGGGGAAACAAATATTTTCTAGCTAAACATTTTCTTGCCATGATAATGTCCTGTCCTGCTGGAAAGTAACTTAAAGCTCATAATTATTATTATTGTTTTAAGGATGCAAAATACTTCACTTTGGAATGTCTCATTTAGTCTTATTACTAATGATGTCTGGAGATCATCCTTTGGCTAATCCTATGATAATTATCTCAAGATAATTATTAAATTAATTCAGTGTAGAGTGTTGATTCAACAAATGATGCTGGAATAATTGAACTTTCATCCTTATCTTGTAAAGTATATGGAGACTAAATCCAAATGTATAACAGACCTGAATGCAAAATATAAATTTTTGAGCTTAAAGAAGAAAATATTTTTGATGTTTTATTAGGCGTACACTTTTAGATATAAAACCAATAGACTGATGCCCAAACGGGAAAGAAAAACTGATCAACTGGCTGTTATCAAAAGTTAAAAGGAAACAACTTCTTCAATAGACAGTGTTAAGATAACAACAGAGACTCAGAGAAAACATGTGCCATGTATAAATACGCTAAAGGACTTTTATTCAGAACATATAAATAATAAAAGAACAAACAGCTTAATTAAAAATGGGCAAAAGATTTGAATACTTTACCAAAGAAGATAAATAGATGGAAAATATGCACATGAAAAGATGTTCAACATAGTCATTAAAGAGATGCAAAATAAAGAAATGGATTTTACTGTACACTTATGCTCAGGTAGTAAAGAACCCACCATGAATAGAGGAAACCTGGGTTCAGTCCCTGAATTGGGAAGATCCCCTAGAGAAGCAAATGGCTACCCACTCCAGTGTTCTTGCCTGAATAATACCATGGATGGAGGAGCCTTGCCGGCCAAAGTTGATAGGGCTGCAAAGAGTTAGACACAACTGAGCCACTAACACTTTCACTTTTATACCATGAGAGTGGCTAAAACTGAAAAGATTCACTATGCCAAATATCACTAAGGATTTAGAGGAACTGGAACTCTGATACACTATTAGTAGGAATGTAAAATGGCACATCTCTTTGGAAAAAAGAGTAGGTGTTTCTTTTTTTTTTTTTTTTAATATTTATTTATTTATTTATGGGGGGGTGTTGGGGAGGAAGGGGGTGGGCAGGCCACTTCTATTGGTCTTTCATTTCTCTATTTTCATCTGTCTTTGTTCTGTGGCTCTTGTGGGCCTCCCATCGCGGTGGCCTCTGTTGTCGCTGAGCGCCGGCTTTGGGAGCATGCACTCCAGAGCTCCAGCTCGGTAATTGGACACATCAGTCCAGTCGCTCCGTGGCACGTGGGATCTTCCCAGGCCAGGGATCGAACAGGCGCCCCTTGCACTGTAAGGCGGTGTCCTTACCCACTGGACCACCAGGGAAGCCCCAGAGTAGGTGTTTCTTAAAACATTAAAATACATACACAATATTATCTACCTATTCTACTCCTACTTATTTTCGCAAGGTTGGGGTTAAGATGTTCATATAAAGATTGGCATGCAAATGTTCATAGCTTTACTTATAATAGCCCAAACTGCAAACACTCCAAATGCTTCCTGATAGAGAACAATGTAAAGAAATTATATCCTTACAGTGGACTACCATACAGACCTAAATAGAAATGGTTCATCTATCGATAGAAACAATAACACAGTGAGATCTCACTGTGTTTCTACTGAGTGAAAACAAAGCCAGACACAAAAGAATATGTACTTTTGATTATTTAAAACTCTAGAAAACATATGCTAATTTCTAGTAACAGAGAACACTTCTGTGGTTGCCTGGACAGTAATGTAGGAGTTGTTTAGAGTTTCTTAGAGACATGAGAAAACTTTTGGGGGTGATTAATATATCAGTATATTAATTGTAATGATGGTTTCACAGGTGTATACATTTTTCAAAACCTATCAAATATTTTAAATATTAATTTTATTTTATTGCCAGTTATCTCTCAAATCTGTTACAAAACAAAATAGCATAATTCTTTTTAGAATGTTTAATAAATATTATTGTCATTTCATGAACTTCCTTTATAACAGTTTGCTGATAATCTTGCATATTATGGATACTTATAATGCATATAAAATTGTGCAAGAAGTTTAAGTTCTCCTGCCTAAAGAAATAATACTAAGTTTGGAACATAGGCATCATTACACTTCTTCAGTTTATTCCCAATTATTCATGCATGTAATGTTTATACTACAATGCTAGCATACTGTATTCATTTTGATCTATGATCCTTGAAGTCAGAAGAGATCTTTCTGTTTGGAATAGAGATAACCCAAATGTGACTGGGAGCCAAATGGTATTGTGTGACTTAATTAAGTGGTGGGTATTTCATGAACTTAGTCTTTCACATCTGGCTGTTATTAGATAGCCCTACTTGGCTACCCCACAAAGCAGCATTTGATCTAAGGGCCAACTCTGCCCCACAGTTTGCTAACATCTTTCACACTGACTAAATCTCCAAGGAGAGGTCAGACCCAAGAAACCAGGAAACAGTGTAGGAGATATCTTTGCAGAGGGACTATTTATATTTCGGTTTGGTTTTTAAGTGCATTTTGCCTTGACTAGCTTCAAATATTGATTGTTAAAAAGTGGACTGGAAATGCAATGATTGACTGATTGCAATGTACTACATACAATGAATTTTGAATACCTCAGACCTAATTGAATAAATGAACGGAAATATTAATATTGAATTAATAGGAATGATCAGAGTGAATTAAACACAGCGGGCCAAATTCTGCCCCTGGATATGCACGTACAATTTCCATTGACTTCAATGGGGGTTTTGTTGTGTGTATCCAAGGGCAGAATCCAGCTTAATGAATTTTTTAATTGTTTTTAAATGGTGAATGAATTGGTTAAAGTGCAAAGCACCAGAGATGACTCTGTACATATTGCATATATTTCTGATTTTTTTCATATTATTGAAATCTTGTGTCTATGATCCACCACAAAAGTCAAATTTTAAACTTGCAAAATAATATAAGAAATAAAATAAGCACTGTTACTTATTTTATTTTGCTATTCTTTGTAAGAGTATAACACATACACATTGCTACGGGTTTCTATTTCTTTATATGAAAACTATAATACTTTTACTTATTAATAAACCACAAAGAGAAATCTCATGCTTTGGTGGCCAGGAATTCACTCATGTCCTCTCAAGTGTCCTTTCGGTGAATACTACAGACCAAGGTGCTTTGTCAACCATACCACTCTTCACTGTACTTAAGTTAGAAAATTTTTTGCCTATGATGATTAATGCCTATGCTGATGACGTGATCATTTGCAACTGTCATATTGGTTTAGTTTTTAAGATTTAGATATGAAATTTTACTACTAAAATCTTTCTAGATTAAAAATCCGTGATAGAATCTAAAATATGTTCGATCCCTTGATAGATTCAGTCATTTAAATAGACCAGTTTACACCATCACAACTTAGTTTTACATCTGGCTGTTATTAGATAGCCCTACTTGGCTACCCACAAAGCAGCATTTGATCTAAGGGCCAACTCTGCCCACAAGTTGCTAACATCTTTCACACTGACTAAATCTCCAAGGAGAGGTCAGACCCAAGAAACCAGGAAACAGTGTAGGAGATATCTTTGCAGAGGGACTATTTATATTTCGGTTTGGTTTTTAAGTGCATTTTGCCTTGACTAGCTTCAAATATTGATTGTTAAAAAGTGGACTGGAAATGCAATGATTGACTGATTGCAATGTACTACATACAATGAATTTTGAATACCTCAGACCTAATTGAATAAATGAACGGAAATATTAATATTGAATTAATAGGAATGATCAGAGTGAATTAAACACAGCGGGCCAAATTCTGCCCCTGGATATGCACGTACAATTTCCATTGACTTCAATGGGGGTTTTGTTGTGTGTATCCAAGGGCAGAATCCAGCTTAATGAATTTTTTAATTGTTTTTAAATGGTGAATGAATTGGTTAAAGTGCAAAGCACCAGAGATGACTCTGTACATATTGCATATATTTCTGATTTTTTTCATATTATTGAAATCTTGTGTCTATGATCCACCGCAAAAGTCAAATTTTAAACTTGCAAAATAATATAAGAAATAAAATAAGCACTGTTATTTATTTTATTTTGCTATTCTTTGTAAGAGTATAACACATACACATTGCTACGGGTTTCTATTTCTTTATATGAAAACTATAATACTTTTACTTATTAATAAACCACAAAGAGAAATCTCATGCTTTGGTGGCCAGGAATTCACTCATGTCCTCTCAAGTGTCCTTTCGGTGAATACTACAGACCAAGGTGCTTTGTCAACCATACCACTCTTCACTGTACTTAAGTTAGAAAATTTTTTGCCTATGATGATTAATGCCTATGCTGATGACGTGATCATTTGCAACTGTCATATTGGTTTAGTTTTTAAGATTTAGATATGAAATTTTACTACTAAAATCTTTCTAGATTAAAAATCCGTGATAGAATCTAAAATATGTTCGATCCCTTGATAGATTCAGTCATTTAAATAGACCAGTCCTGCTTTACACCATCACATCCACTGGGCTGAGACAAAGAAATACAATGTCTTAGACCTGAAATTAACCAAAACTTATTACAAAACGTTTTCCTTAATATATTACCCTGAAAGTGATTAAAAATAGTCTCCGTGTAAGGTAAACAGATAAGCAGTAGATATGCATAGAAAAAGTATTTGTGCATTTCAGGAATAAATGTCAGAATTCACCTGAGTAAGGAAAACAAAACAAAACCCAGGATACTATACATACATTCCTTGAATGAGTGTGAATTTTAAAGCTAAATTCATCACATTATTTTTATTTTGTTTTTATTTTTTTAATTAATAGGCTTAATTTTCAGGGTATTTTTAGGATTTAACAGGAAATTTCAGAGAATTCCTACATGCACAAACACCCCCATCAAAAACATTCATAATCAATGTGATATATCTCTTACAACTGATTAACCAATACTGACACATCATTATCAACCAAAGCACATAGTTCACATTAGGGTCTTTACTTGTGCTATACATTCTATGGCTATTGATAAATGCATACTTTGTGTGAATGTACCATTATAGAATATACAGAGTAGTCATCCTGCCCTAACAATCCTCTATGCTTTAGTATTCATTCTCACCCCCTCACCCCAATCCCTGACAACCACTGACATTTTTTTTTACTGTCTCCATAATGTTTCCTTTACTAGAATATCATATGTTTGAGAATCATACAGTGTGTAACATTGCCAGATTGACTTCTCTTATTGCAAGCAGATAGAACCAGTCAATCCTGAAGGAAATCAAACCTGACTATTCATTGGAAAGAATGATGCTGAAGCTAAAGCTCCAATTTTGGCTACCTAATGAGAAGAGTCGACTCACAGGAAAAGAGCACAATGTTGGGAGAAATAGGAGGTGAAAAGAAAAGGGGACGACGCAGGATGAGATAGTTAGATGGCATCACTGGACATGAGTTTAGAAGACGGTGAAGGACAGGGAAACGTGGCATGTTGAAGTCCACGGGGTTGCAAAGAGTCAGACATGACTGACTGACTGAACTAAATTAAACTTTATCACATAGCAATAAGTAGTGAAGATTCCTCCATCTGTTTTCTTGGTTTGACAGCTCATTTCATTTTAACAATATAAACGATTCCAATGTCTGGATGAATCATAGTTTATTCATTCACCTATTAAAGACTTCTTGTTTACTTCTAAATTTTGCCAATTCTAAATAAAAAGAATCCATGTGCAGGTTTTCTGTGGATATAACTTTTCAACTCATCTGGATAAATACCAAAGTGCATAGTTGATGGATCATATGGAGGGAGTATGTTTAGGTTTGTAAGAAACTGCCAAACTGCCTTTTGGAGTGGTTGTACCATTTTCTATTCTCATCAAAAAGAAGAGTTCCTGTTGCTTCAAATCTTTACCAGCATTCTGTGTTGTCAGTAGATTAGATTTTAGCCATTTTAATACATGTGTAACATTTCAGAGAATTCCTACATGCACAAACACCCCCATCAAAAACATTCATAATCAATGTGATATATCTCTTACAACTGATTAACCAATACTGACACATCATTATCAACCAAAGCACATAGTTCACATTAGGGTCTTTACTTGTGCTATACATTCTATGGCTATTGATAAATGCATACTTTGTGTGAATGTACCATTATAGAATATACAGAGTAGTCATCCTGCCCTAACAATCCTCTATGCTTTAGTATTCATTCTCACCCCCTCACCCCAATCCCTGACAACCACTGACATTTTTTTTTACTGTCTCCATAATGTTTCCTTTACTAGAATATCATATGTTTGAGAATCATACAGTGTGTAACATTGCCAGATTGACTTCTCTTATTGCAAGCAGATAGAACCAGTCAATCCTGAAGGAAATCAAACCTGACTATTCATTGGAAAGAATGATGCTGAAGCTAAAGCTCCAATTTTGGCTACCTAATGAGAAGAGTCGACTCACAGGAAAAGAGCACAATGTTGGGAGAAATAGGAGGTGAAAAGAAAAGGGGACGACGCAGGATGAGATAGTTAGATGGCATCACTGGACATGAGTTTAGAAGACGGTGAAGGACAGGGAAACGTGGCATGTTGAAGTCCACGGGGTTGCAAAGAGTCAGACATGACTGACTGACTGAACTAAATTAAACTTTATCACATAGCAATAAGTAGTGAAGATTCCTCCATCTGTTTTCTTGGTTTGACAGCTCATTTCATTTTAACAATATAAACGATTCCAATGTCTGGATGAATCATAGTTTATTCATTCACCTATTAAAGACTTCTTGTTTACTTCTAAATTTTGCCAATTCTAAATAAAAAGAATCCATGTGCAGGTTTTCTGTGGATATAACTTTTCAACTCATCTGGATAAATACCAAAGTGCATAGTTGATGGATCATATGGAGGGAGTATGTTTAGGTTTGTAAGAAACTGCCAAACTGCCTTTTGGAGTGGTTGTACCATTTTCTATTCTCATCAAAAAGAAGAGTTCCTGTTGCTTCAAATCTTTACCAGCATTCTGTGTTGTCAGTAGATTAGATTTTAGCCATTTTAATACATGTGTAGTGGTATCTCATTGCTATTTTAATGTGAAGTTCTCTAAAAATGAATGATTTTTAACATCTTTTCTTATGCATGTTTGCTATTTGTATATCATCATTTGTGAAAGGCCTGTTCAGATTTTGTTAATTTTTTAAATTTCTGTATTGCTGAGTTTTAAGAATGTTCAGTATATTTTGAGTAATAGTATGTTATCAGGTAAGTCTTGTATAAATATTGTCTTCCAGTCTGTGGCTTGTCTTGTTCACTTGATAGTGTGTTTCTCAAAAGAAAACAGAAATTTTAAATTTTAATGAAGTCCTATTTATCAATTCTTTCTTTCATCAATTGTGGTTTTAACACTTAACCTAAAATGTAAATATGAAATCTAATTTTACCTAGGTTTTCTATGTTATCTTCTAGGAGTTTCAGTTTTACATTTTATATTTAGGTGTGTGATTCACCTTAAGTTAATTTTGGTTAAGGATATAAGGTCAATATCTAGACGATGATGATATAACTTTTGCATATGGATATCTAACTGTTTCAGCAGTGTTTACTGAAAAGACTTACCCTTTCTCCCTTGAATTGCCTTTGCTCCTTTGTAAAATACCAATTGAATATATTTGTGTGGGTTTATTTCTGTGATCCCTATCCCATTACATTAATCTATTTATCTCTTCTTTTGTCAGTGTCACACTTTTCTGATTACTGTAGCTGTATGATAACACTTGAGGTCAGATAGCATGTGTCCTCCATCTTTGTTCTTATCCTTCAACATTGTGTTGACTATTTTGGGAGTTTTACCTCTCCATATAAACTTTTGAATCACTTTGTCAATCACTTTCTTTTTAGAGGCTTTTTATCAATCTGTTCTGTTTTTATGTTGGCTAAGAAATAATGTAAACAAATAATAGAACTTTCCTTTTATAGAAAATAATCATAAATAAGAACTACTTTCTCTAAGTTGATTTATTGGAAAGGATAATTCTTATGTTTTTCAAATAATAAAATTTTACTATTGATTAATATTAGTTACTTATACTAGTGATTATTGTAATTTCTAACTATTTAACATTTGGGGAATAAAATACTTGAAATGTCTTCTGTAAGAGATTATAGTCTAAGGAAGGGATTTTTCAACAAAAATGAAAGTATTTACAATTACTATTATTTTAGATCGATTTCTGGAGATAAATTTTGAAAGAAGTTGGACGAAACATTACACTTCTCTCAACCTTGTTCTCTAGGTGCATATCTGATGCTTAAGATCTTCCCTGCCTCCTGAACAAAGGTGTTCTGAGGGTCTCAAATGGAAAAAAATGTAACTGAAATTACATTAAAGGCTGTGAAATAGAGGAGGAAATTCTTTTAAAATTCAATTTCTAAACCATGAAAATATTCTCATTAAAATCATAGGCTTCCCTGGTGGTCCACTGGGTAAGGACACCACCTTGCGGTGCAAGGGGCGCCAGTTCCAAATCCTGGCCTGGGAAGATCCCACGTGCTGTGGAGCAGCTGGACCAATGTGTCCAGTTACCAAGCTGGAGCTCTGGAGCGCATGCACCCAGAGCCAGTGCTCTGCGACAACAGAGGCCACTGTGATGGGATGCCCACACTGGCCAAAGAACAAAGATGGATGAAAATAGATAAATGAAAGATCAATAGAAGTGGCCAGCCTGCCCCCCTCCCTCCCCAATCCACCCCCCCAAAACAAACAAACAAACAAACAAACACAGATTGCTCATTGAAATAGAAGAAAATTAAAAATTAAAAAAAGAAAATCATATCAGTGGGGCTTCTCTGGCAGCTTGGTGGTAAAGAATCCATTTGCCAGTGTAGAAGACTTGGGTTCAATCCCTTATCCAGGAAGATCCCACATGCTTCAAAGCAAATAAGCCAGTGTGCCATGACTATTGAACCTGTGTTCTAGAGCCAGGTAACCACAACTACTGAAGCCATGTGCCTTAAAGCCTATGTTCCACAATAAGAGAAGCCATGGTAATGAGAATCCTGCATACCACAGTGAAATGTAGCCTTCAAGTGCCATAACTAGAGTAAAAGCTCATGTGACAATGAATACCCAGCACAGCCAAAAATCAATCAATCAATAAATAAACTATTCAGTATGCCCATACTCAGTTTCATCTGTCCTGTGGGTGTAATAATTAATATGGATTAGCTTAATAAAGTTTTTGATGATGTTTCACTTGAGATTCAATCTCGGAAGTCTTTCAGTTTGCATATCCACGTGGGGAAGTTTTTTTGAGGATAGAATAAACAGCATTTATGCAATACATTCATTCTTGCATTTATGTAATTGTTCATGAACTACATCAAGTGACATGTTTATAGGACAGTGGTCCCTAATCCTCAGGGACGATGACAGGTAGGAACTGGACTGTACAGAAGTGGTGGGCTCAAAACTTTATCTGCCACTTCCTATCACTCACATTGCTGTCTGCATTCCCAACACCAGCTCCATCCATCGAAAAATTATCTTACACAAAACTAGTTCCTGGTACCAAAAATCTTGGGCACCACTCTTATAGGACATTGCTAATAACGTATTTCTCAGTTCCCTTTCCTATAGGACAATAACTTTTGTCACAAGGCTTACAGAGAAAAAAAAAAAAAAAAGTAACATAGAAAATGCACATGAGCATTAGATTAATATACTGTTCTTTTATGCACCCAGAGCCAGTGCTCTGCGACAACAGAGGCCACTGTGATGGGATGCCCACACTGGCCAAAGAACAAAGATGGATGAAAATAGATAAATGAAAGATCAATAGAAGTGGCCAGCCTGCCCCCCCCCCTCCCCAATCCACCCCCCCAAAACAAACAAACAAACAAACAAACACAGATTGCTCATTGAAATAGAAGAAAATTAAAAATTAAAAAAAGAAAATCATATCAGTGGGACTTCTCTGGCAGCTTGGTGGTAAAGAATCCATTTGCCAGTGTAGAAGACTTGGGTTCAATCCCTTATCCAGGAAGATCCCACATGCTTCAAAGCAAATAAGCCAGTGTGCCATGACTATTGAACCTGTGTTCTAGAGCCAGGTAACCACAACTACTGAAGCCATGTGCCTTAAAGCCTATGTTCCACAATAAGAGAAGCCATGGTAATGAGAATCCTGCATACCACAGTGAAATGTAGCCTTCAAGTGCCATAACTAGAGTAAAAGCTCATGTGACAATGAATACCCAGCACAGCCAAAAATCAATCAATCAATAAATAAACTATTCAGTATGCCCATACTCAGTTTCATCTGTCCTGTGGGTGTAATAATTAATATGGATTAGCTTAATAAAGTTTTTGATGATGTTTCACTTGAGATTCAATCTCGGAAGTCTTTCAGTTTGCATATCCACGTGGGGAAGTTTTTTTGAGGATAGAATAAACAGCATTTATGCAATACATTCATTCTTGCATTTATGTAATTGTTCATGAACTACATCAAGTAACATGTTTATAGGACAGTGGTCCCTAATCCTCAGGGACGATGACAGGTAGGAACTGGACTGTACAGAAGTGGTGGGCTCAAAACTTTATCTGCCACTTCCTATCACTCACATTGCTGTCTGCATTCCCAACACCAGCTCCATCCATCGAAAAATTATCTTACACAAAACTAGTTCCTGGTACCAAAAATCTTGGGCACCACTCTTATAGGACATTGCTAATAACGTATTTCTCAGTTCCCTTTCCTATAGGACAATAACTTTTGTCACAAGGCTTACAGAGAAAAAAAAAAAAAAAGTAACATAGAAAATGCACATGAGCATTAGATTAATATACTGTTCTTTTGCCCCAAATATTTCTGGGCATCCTTAATATGGAAAACCTTTCTCATCCTCAGCCTCTTCCAGTCTATTCTCAACTGTGGATATGCTAACCTGGCATACACCTATGGCTAGGTTCAGCCTTTACATTTCCCAGTAGTGAGAAATGGTCAGAAATTCTGTCTCAGATATGTCTGAGAGAGTTATTTGTCTTCTCTGCTAGTGCCAGTCCCTTATTGTAGCCATTTCCCTCCCCACCTGTAAAGTCAGTGTGAGCTCCCCACAGCAGCAGTCAGTCAGACATTGCTGAGCTTCTGCACAGTATGTGTAGGAAGGGAAATTATCATACCCTATCAGTACCGGCCTTATTTCTCTTCTCCCCGACTCTTCATTTATCCCACGGGATCATCTCATTACCATGATCTTCCATGAGGCCCTCTGTGTTAACATAGGCTGTGTTAACATATCTGCATTTACAATCCTTTTGTATAACTATAGTGCATACAATGATACTTGACACATCACTGTTCCTGAATATTACATTTTTTCAATCCAGGATGCTATTGCAGGCATCTCAAAATTATCATTAGAAATATAATTTAGGTGCTTTTGTTATTAGTTGTTTACTAAAATCTTTTTATTGAGACCAATTTGACATATTTAAACTTATAAATGCTAATTACTAGCACATGATCACTAATGATCTTACAATAAAAATACTCTATGCATTTGCCTTCTCTAAGGTCTTGTTCTGAAATCAGAATAGAACACCCTTTACGCTACAGTTTGGATTTCATTAATGTATTCTTACTAGTAGTGCAGAGACATTTGAAAAAATAAATTTCAAGACTTCAGTTTATTACTCACATTGGCTGTCGGGGGCAAATTTCCCAACACCAGCTCCATCCAAAACCCCCCGAAAAATTATCTTACACAAAACTAGTTCCTGGTACCAAAAATCTTGGGCACCACTCTTATAGGACATTGCTAATAACGTATTTCTCAGTTCCCTTTCCTATAGGACAATAACTTTTGTCACAAGGCTTACAGAGAAAAAAAAAAAAAAAGTAACATAGAAAATGCACATGAGCATTAGATTAATATACTGTTCTTTTGCCCCAAATATTTCTGGGCATCCTTAATATGGAAAACCTTTCTCATCCTCAGCCTCTTCCAGTCTATTCTCAACTGTGGATATGCTAACCTGGCATACACCTATGACTAGGTTCAGCCTTTACATTTCCCAGTAGTGAGAAATGGTCAGAAATTCTGTCTCAGATATGTCTGAGAGAGTTATTTGTCTTCTCTGCTAGTGCCAGTCCCTTATTGTAGCCATTTCCCTCCCCACCTGTAAAGTCAGTGTGAGCTCCCCACAGCAGCAGTCAGTCAGACATTGCTGAGCTTCTGCACAGTATGTGTAGGAAGGGAAATTATCATACCCTATCAGTACCGGCCTTATTTCTCTTCTCCCCGACTCTTCATTTATCCCACGGGATCATCTCATTACCATGATCTTCCATGAGGCCCTCTGTGTTAACATAGGCTGTGTTAACATATCTGCATTTACAATCCTTTTGTATAACTATAGTGCATACAATGATACTTGACACATCACTGTTCCTGAATATTACATTTTTTCAATCCAGGATGCTATTGCAGGCATCTCAAAAATTATCATTAGAAATATAATTTAGGTGCTTTTGTTATTAGTTGTTTACTAAAATCTTTTTATTGAGACCAATTTGACATATTTAAACTTATAAATGCTAATTACTAGCACATGATCACTAATGATCTTACAATAAAAATACTCTATGCATTTGCCTTCTCTAAGGTCTTGTTCTGAAATCAGAATAGAACACCCTTTACGCTACAGTTTGGATTTCATTAATGTATTCTTACTAGTAGTGCAGAGACATTCATTGCACATACTATAAAAAATGTTTCTGCCTAAAAAGTTGTCTCTCAAGACTCTTCAGTTTATTCCCATTCAACTTAACAAATTAGCTATTGATATAGTGATCAAATAGGAACATTAAAGAGTAAAAGTGGATAGTGGTAATAATTACCTTGAATGAAGAAATTAAAGAGAACTGACTCAACATGTGTAGATGTGTGGTCATCTTAGGTGTTGGTAATTTCACTATTGGTACACTTGTGGGTAACTTGGTTCACTGGTATTTCAATAATGGAAGAGTCCTTTATTCAGGAAAAAGTATAGTTCAGCACTGGATATAGTTTAAAGAATCCTTCTAGGACAAATACAACTAAAAATCTGAACATTGAACTTTGAAGATGAGAAACCAGTCTAAAGAGAGAACTAGGAAACAGTGGGAAAGGACAGAGACCAAGGAGAGCTGACAGGAGAGAAAGATTGACAAGGATGGTAATAGATGTTAAGAACAATTGATGAGAGGAAAATTATTATAGTACTTACAAAACTTGTGTAGCTTTTGGAGGAAACAGAAACACTTTAAGAGTGTTCATCCACACAGAAAAATGCCATCCTTGTATCAATTCTAAATGTATTTTCCATTTATTTTTAATTAGCAAGAAAAATGACATGGTGTTTTAAAGCTGATTAACAACTTATATTAACAATAGATTTCTAGGGAGAGGGCAAGATGGTAGAGGAATGAGAGGAGGATTTCACCAGCTCCCTAAAAGAATCACCAGAACTAATCAAGAAATAAAACACCACCAAGAAACGAGCCTCTAGATGACAGAAGTTCTCAGTTCTACAACGGATGGAGAACAAGCAGCCGGAACTTTCCCAGAGCTCCCACGGATCCCAGAGTTCCCATACCCCAGCTCCCACACTGGACCGGGTGATCAGAGCACTGGGAAGTGCACCAGGACGAAAGAAAGCAATGCTCAGAGTGAGAATCCCGCTGGGGTCAGTACTGTGACAGGGACATGCCAGGTAAGCGTGAGACTGAATGCTAGCAGGGCATGGGAAACAGAATGGGAACTCTCCCGTGGGTTGCAGTTCAGAAGCCCAGCTCAAGTCGGACAGGGAAGCGACCGCCCGTGTTTGGGGAAAGCAGTGAATCTTAGTCCCACAGGACAGGTGTGCAACGGCTGCTTGAACTAGCCCACACAGCCCCAGAGCTGTGGCAAGGAAGTGGGCATCCAGGTCAAGAAGTGCTCAGTCCTGCCAGCAGCAGGGTCATATTAGAGGCACTAGACATGAGATGTGTGGTCATCTTAGGTGTTGGTAATTTCACTATTGGTACACTTGTGGGTAACTTGGTTCACTGGTATTTCAATAATGGAAGAGTCCTTTATTCAGGAAAAAGTATAGTTCAGCACTGGATATAGTTTAAAGAATCCTTCTAGGACAAATACAACTAAAAATCTGAATATTGAACTTTGAAGATGAGAAACCAGTCTAAAGAGAGAACTAGGAAACAGTGGGAAAGGACAGAGACCAAGGAGAGCTGACAGGAGAGAAAGATTGACAAGGATGGTAATAGATGTTAAGAACAATTGATGAGAGGAAAATTATTATAGTACTTACAAAACTTGTGTAGCTTTTGGAGGAAACAGAAACACTTTAAGAGTGTTCATCCACACAGAAAAATGCCATCCTTGTATCAATTCTAAATGTATTTTCCATTTATTTTTAATTAGCAAGAAAAATGACATGGTGTTTTAAAGCTGATTAACAACTTATATTAACAATAGATTTCTAGGGAGAGGGCAAGATGGTAGAGGAATGAGAGGAGGATTTCACCAGCTCCCTAAAAGAATCACCAGAACTAATCAAGAAATAAAACACCACCAAGAAACGAGCCTCTAGATGACAGAAGTTCTCAGTTCTACAACGGATGGAGAACAAGCAGCCGGAACTTTCCCAGAGCTCCCACGGATCCCAGAGTTCCCATACCCCAGCTCCCACACTGGACCGGGTGATCAGAGCACTGGGAAGTGCACCAGGACGAAAGAAAGCAATGCTCAGAGTGAGAATCCCGCTGGGGTCAGTACTGTGACAGGGACATGCCAGGTAAGCGTGAGACTGAATGCTAGCAGGGCATGGGAAACAGAATGGGAACTCTCCCGTGGGTTGCAGTTCAGAAGCCCAGCTCAAGTCGGACAGGGAAGCGACCGCCCGTGTTTGGGGAAAGCAGTGAATCTTAGTCCCACAGGACAGGTGTGCAACGGCTGCTTGAACTAGCCCACACAGCCCCAGAGCTGTGGCAAGGAAGTGGAGCATCCAGGTCAAGAAGTGCTCAGTCCTGCCAGCAGCAGGGTCATATTAGAGGCACTGAGAACAGAGCGGAGACTGAAGGCTACCGGGGGTATGCAATAGAGCCAGGGAACTCCCTCCAGCACATAGTCCAGGGGCGCAACCTCCAGCCACACGATCGACTCGGGTTCACCCACCATGCCCTTTCCCTACCAGCAATAGGGGCAGAGAGATATGGTCTGCTACGTTGACTGCGGAGCCTTTGTTTTGCTGAAAGCAAAACAGAAACCAGAGCAACCAGTTCTACAAAGGTCCTGACTACCAAAAAAAAAGGACCATCACTGAAACCTGAGACATAAGCAGCTGTCCAGCCCCCACACCCTGACTACACCAGTACAGACTAGGGAAATCTGGGACAGGATCAAGAGCACACTGGTAGAAGGTTCATACGCAGATGAGAAAATTAAAAACTAGGGACAATAATTTTTTAATAATTAAAAACAATATTTTTAATTAGTATGATTATTATTTTCTTTTTCTCATACCACAGCTTCCACTCTCTATGCTCTAAATGTAAAATCTTTTTATATCTACTACTATCCTCTCTATAAATATTTCCTATCTTCCTGTGTCTAATGTTCCTTTCAGCTATACTAAACTCTACTACATACTAACCTCTGTTACCTAACCCTACAAAATCCTTGCAACATGAATCGATTCCATTTCATTACCTATACACTGTCCTCCTTCTCCCAACACATGTCTTAGTTAAAAACTGCCTTCATTGAAATATTCCTAGCTGAGGCCTTGCTCTGGATGTGTTTTTCCAGCCAGTGTTTTTAAACTGCCTTCATTGAATTCCTAGATAGGGCCGCTGGGGTCAGACTGAAGGGACATGCCAGGTAAGCGTGAGACTGAATGCTAGCAGGGCATGGGAAACAGAATGGGAACTCTCCCGTGGGTTGCAGTTCAGAAGCCCAGCTCAAGTCGGACAGGGAAGCGACCGCCCGTGTTTGGGGAAAGCAGTGAATCTTAGTCCCACAGGACAGGTGTGCAACGGCTGCTTGAACTAGCCCACACAGCCCCAGAGCTGTGGCAAGGAAGTGGGGCATCCAGGTCAAGAAGTGCTCAGTCCTGCCAGCAGCAGGGTCATATTAGAGGCACTGAGAACAGAGCGGAGACTGAAGGCTACCGGGGGTATGCAATAGAGCCAGGGAACTCCCTCCAGCACATAGTCCAGGGGCGCAACCTCCAGCCACACGATCGACTGGGGTTCACCCACCATGCCCTTTCCCTACCAGCAATAGGGGCAGAGAGATATGGTCTGCTACGTTGACTGCGGAGCCTTTGTTTCGCTGAAAGCAAAACAGAAACCAGAGCAACCAGTTCTACAAAGGTCCTGACTACCAAAAAAAAAGGACCATCACTGAAACCTGAGACATAAGCAGCTGTCCAGCCCCCACACCCTGACTACACCAGTACAGACTAGGGAAATCTGGGACAGGATCAAGAGCACACTGGTAGAAGGTTCATACGCAGATGAGAAAATTAAAAACTAGGGACAATAATTTTTTAATAATTAAAAACAATATTTTTAATTAGTATGATTATTATTTTCTTTTTCTCATACCACAGCTTCCACTCTCTATGCTCTAAATGTAAAATCTTTTTATATCTACTACTATCCTCTCTATAAATATTTCCTATCTTCCTGTGTCTAATGTTCCTTTCAGCTATACTAAACTCTACTACATACTAACCTCTGTTACCTAACCCTACAAAATCCTTGCAACATGAATCGATTCCATTTCATTACCTATACACTGTCCTCCTTCTCCCAACACATGTCTTAGTTAAAAACTGCCTTCATTGAAATATTCCTAGCTGAGGCCTTGCTCTGGATGTGTTTTTCCAGCCAGTGTTTTAATTAATTTAGACCTCAAATGTCCGGTACCAACTTTGATTGTGCCATCTGCCAGAACAATTTCCTGTGATTTATCCCTTTAAGACTGTTCAGTAGTATTTATCAATGTGTATGTATGTATATTTTTCCATTCTGTTAGAAAATATTTGCATGATTTTATGACTGTCATCTACCAGGGATGCACCTTTTGTCCCTCATATGCATATATTTGAACTAATACCACTGAACACCATAGCAAACCAGACATAGAGCCTACCATCCCCAGCCAGAGATCAAACTAAGGACCCTCAGAGTGGAAGCCGTGACTCCAAGACCCTATACTATAAAAGAACATACAACACAAGAGATTATTCACCTGAAAACAAGACACAAACCACCGAACACTTCTACAAGGGCAGAAACCAAAAGGAAGGGAGAATTCAACCACACAGTCATGGTGTGGAGGGGAAAGACCTCCATCACAAAGACACATACAAAGAAACAAAAATTAACATAAAAATGAAAAAGCACTGCACAAATGAAGGACAAGTCAGACAAAAAAAGTTACAAATGACAGAGGATGAGATTGACAAATTATCTGAAACAGAATTCAGAAAAGCGATACTAGCAAAGATCCAAAACTACGAAAACAGAATATTACAGGACATTACTACACTGAGAAGAGACATGCAAGAAATGATAAATAAATAAATAGAGAAAAACAACTAAATTGCTAAACTTAAAAATACTATAGAAGGTCTTAACAGTAGAGTATCAGAGGCACAAGAAAGGATAAGTGAGATAGAAGACAGAATGGTGAAAATAACTGCTGAAGAACAGAATAAAGCACAAAGAGTAAAAAGAACTGAGGATAGCCTCAGAGACCTATGGGACAATATCAAACGCACCAAGATTAGAATTACAGCAGTCCCAGAAGAAGAGGGAAAGAAGGGTATAAAAAAATTCCTGAATAGGTTATAGTTGAAAACTTCCCCAGCATGGGAAAGGAAATAGTCAACCAAGTCCAAGAAACACAAAGCGTTCCATACAGGATAAGCCCCAGAAGAAACACACTGAAGCACATTCTAATCAAGCTAACACAGACTAAATATACAGTCAGAATACTTAAAGCAGCTAGGAACAAACAACAAACAATTTACAAAGTAAATCCCATACGTTTAACCATGGATCTGTCAACAAAAACCCTGCAGGCCAGAAGAGAATGGCAAGACACATTTAAACTGCTAAAAGAGAATAACGTTCAACCAAGAATTCTCTATCCAGAAAGGATCTCATTCAGAATTGATGCAGAAGTCAAAAGCTTTACAGACAAGCAAAAGCTAAAAGAATTTTGTACCAAGAAACCAGTGCTACAACAAGCCTGATATAGCCAAGGAATACAAGAGTAGGAGAAGTCCTACAAATCAAACCCCAAATATCTAAGTAGATGACAATGGGAACATTCGTATTGATAATTACTTTGAATGTAAATGGACTAAATGCTCCAATCAAAAGAGACAGACTTGCTGAATGAATTCAAAAACAAGACTCATATATATATGCTTACAAGAAACCCACTTCAGACCTAGAGACACTCATAGACTGAAAGTGAGAGGATGGAAAAAGATATTCCATGAAAATGGAAATCAAAAGAAAACTGCAGTAGCAATCCTCTATCAGGCAAAATAGACTTTAAAATAAAAAAGATTATAAGAGACAAGACAGGGCACTAAATAATGATCAAGGGAACTATCCAAGAGGAAGACATAGCAATCATAAATATCTGCGCATCAAACACAGGAGCACCCCAATACATAAGACAAACTTTCAGAGGCACAAGAAAGGATAAGTGAGATAGAAGACAGAATGGTGAAAATAACTGCTGAAGAACAGAATAAAGCACAAAGAGTAAAAAGAACTGAGGATAGCCTCAGAGACCTATGGGACAATATCAAACGCACCAAGATTAGAATTACAGCAGTCCCAGAAGAAGAGGGAAAGAAGGGTATAAAAAAATTCCTGAATAGGTTATAGTTGAAAACTTCCCCAGCATGGGAAAGGAAATAGTCAACCAAGTCCAAGAAACACAAAGCGTTCCATACAGGATAAACCCCAGAAGAAACACACTGAAGCACATTCTAATCAAGCTAACACAGACTAAATATAAAGTCAGAATACTTAAAGCAGCTAGGAACAAACAACAAACAATTTACAACGTAAATCCCATACGTTTAACCATGGATCTGTCAACAAAAACCCTGCAGGCCAGAAGAGAATGGCAAGACACATTTAAACTGCTAAAAGAGAATAACGTTCAACCAAGAATTCTCTATCCAGAAAGGATCTCATTCAGAATTGATGCAGAAGTCAAAAGCTTTACAGACAAGCAAAAGCTAAAAGAATTTTGTACCAAGAAACCAGTGCTACAACAAGCCTGATATAGCCAAGGAATACAAGAGTAGGAGAAGTCCTACAAATCAAACCCCAAATATCTAAGTAGATGACAATGGGAACATTCGTATTGATAATTACTTTGAATGTAAATGGACTAAATGCTCCAATCAAAAGAGACAGACTTGCTGAATGAATTCAAAAACAAGACTCATATATATATGCTGCTTACAAGAAACCCACTTCAGACCTAGAGACACTCATAGACTGAAAGTGAGAGGATGGAAAAAGATATTCCATGAAAATGGAAATCAAAAGAAAACTGCAGTAGCAATCCTCTATCAGGCAAAATAGACTTTAAAATAAAAAAGATTATAAGAGACAAGACAGGGCACTAAATAATGATCAAGGGAACTATCCAAGAGGAAGACATAGCAATCATAAATATCTGCGCATCAAACACAGGAGCACCCCAATACATAAGACAAACTTTCAGACATAAAAGATAAATTTACAATAATACAATAATAGTGGGAGACTTTAACACTCCTCTCACACGAATGGACAGATCATCAAATCAAAAATTAATAAAGAAACACAAGTCTTAAATGACACACTAGAAGAGATGGACCTCATGAATGTCTTTAGGATCTTCTATTCCAAAGCAGAAGAATACACTTTCTTATCAAGTGCTCATGGAACATTCTCCAGGATAGACCACATCTTGGGCCACAAATCAAACCTCAGTCAATTCAAGAAAACTGAACCATCTTCTCGGATCACAATGCAATGAGACTAGAGATTAACTGCAGGGGAAAAAAAAAAAAAAAGCCTCTAAAAACACAAGCACATGGCGATTAATCAACACATACCTAAAAAACCAACTGATTACCAAGCAAATCAAAGGAGATATAAAAAAATTCCTAGAAAAAAATGACAATGAACAAACGACAGTGTGAAACCTATGGGATACAACAAAGGTAGTTCTAAAAGGGAAATTTATACCAATGCAATCCTACCTAAAGAAACAAGAAAAATACCAAACAGATGACCTGACCCTAGCTTAAAACAACAAAAAGAAGAAAGACGAGAAAGAAGAACAAAAAAACCCCAAAGTCAGCAGAAGAAGGGAAATCATAAAGATCAGAGCAGAAATAAATGAAAAAGAAATGAAAGAAACAATAGTAAATATAAATAAACAAAAAGTTGGTTCTTTGAAAAGGTAAACAAAATTGACAAGCCACTGGACAGACTCATCAAGAAAAAAAGAAGAGAAGAACCAAATCAACAAAATCAAAAATGAAAAAGGAAAGATTACAACAGATAATGCAGAAATCCAAAGGATTCTAAGAGACTATTATGAACAACTATATGGTAACAAACTGACAACCTGGAGAGAACGGACAGTTTCTTAGAAAACGTTAATCTTCCAAGACTGAACTAGGAAGAAATAGAAACTATGAACAACCCAATCACATGCTCAGAAATCAACTTTATAATCAAAAATCTATCCAAAAATAAAAGCCCAGGGCCAGATGGCTTCATAGGTGAATTCTACCAAACATTTAAATAAGAGCTAATGCCTGTCCTTCTAAAACTTTTTCAAAATATTGCACAGGAAGGAACACTTCTAAACACATTCTATGAGGCCTCCATCACCCTGATACCAAACCCAGGCAAAGACAACACAAAAAAGAAAATTATAGGCCAATTTCACTGATGAATCTAGACGCCAAAATCCTCAACAGAATCCTAGCAAACACAATTCAATATCACATCAAAGAACTCATACATCATGAACATGTTGGGTTCATCCCAGGCATGCAAATATTCTTCAATATCCACAAATCAATTAATGTGACACATCATATCAACCAATTGAGAGACAAACATCACATGATAATCTTAAAAATGTACAAAAAGCCTTCAACAAAATCCAACATACATTTTTGATAAAAACTCTTCAAAAAATGGACATAGAAGGAATCTATCTCAACATTGTGAAAGTCATATATGAGAAGCCCACAGCAAACATTATCCTCAATGGTGAAAAACTCAAAGCATTTCCTCTAAGATCAGGAGCAAGACAGAGGTGTCCACTTTTACCACTATTATTGAACATATTCCTGGAAGTTCTAGCAACAGCAATAAGAGAAGAAAAAGAAATAAAAAGAATCCAGGCTGGAAAAGAAGTAAAACTCTCTCTATTTGGAGACGACATGATATTCTACATAGAAAACCCCAAAGACACTATTAGAAAACTACTAGAGCTAATCAACTAATTCAGCAGAGTCATGGGATACAAAATCAATACACAGAAATCACTCACATTCCTATATACACAGTTAAAAATTAGAAAACAAAATCAAACAGGCAATCCCCTTCATCCTTACAACCAAAAGAATCAAATATCTCGGAAAAAACCTACCCAAAGAAACAAAAGAACTGTACACTGAAAATTACAAGACACTCATGAGAGAAATTAAAGAAGACTTAAACAGATGGAGAGATATTCCATGTTCCTGGGTCCGAAAAATCAATATTGTGAAAATGACAATACTACCAAATGTCATCTATAGATTCAATGCGATCCCTATCAAACTACCAATGACATTCTTCACAGAACTAGACCAAAGAATAACACAGTTCATATGGAAGCACAAAAGACCTTGAATAGCCAAAGCAATTCTGAGGAAGAAGAATGGAGCTGGAGGGATCAACCTCCTCAACTTCAGACTCTACTACAAAGCAACAGTCCTCAAGACAGTATGGCACTGGCACAAAAACTGAAATATAGACCAATGGAACAAGATAGAGAACTTAGAGATAAACATATGCACCTATGGGTACCTTGTTTTTGACAAGGGAGGCGAAAATCTAAAATGGGACAAAGACAGCCGCCGACAAATGGTGCTGGGAAAATTGGAGAGCTACCAATGGAACAAAAAAATAGAGAACTTAGAGATAAACATATGCACCTATGGGACCTGTACTGCATGAAATCCAACATAAAATTTCATATTTTAAAAATAAAAATCTTAAATGTACAAAGCCTTCAACAAAATCCAACATACATTTTTGATAAAAACTCTTCAAAAAATGGACATAGAAGGAATCTATCTCAACATTGTGAAAGTCATATATGAGAAGCCCACAGCAAACATTATCCTCAATGGTGAAAAACTCAAAGCATTTCCTCTAAGATCAGGAGCAAGACAGAGGTGTCCACTTTTACCACTATTATTGAACATATTCCTGGAAGTTCTAGCAACAGCAATAAGAGAAGAAAAAGAAATAAAAAGAATCCAGGCTGGAAAAGAAGTAAAACTCTCTCTATTTGGAGACGACATGATATTCTACATAGAAAACCCCAAAGACACTATTAGAAAACTACTAGAGCTAATCAACTAATTCAGCAGAGTCATGGGATACAAAATCAATACACAGAAATCACTCACATTCCTATATACACAGTTAAAAATTAGAAAACAAAATCAAACAGGCAATCCCCTTCATCCTTACAACCAAAAGAATCAAATATCTCGGAAAAAACCTACCCAAAGAAACAAAAGAACTGTACACTGAAAATTACAAGACACTCATGAGAGAAATTAAAGAAGACTTAAACAGATGGAGAGATATTCCATGTTCCTGGGTCCGAAAAATCAATATTGTGAAAATGACAATACTACCAAATGTCATCTATAGATTCAATGCGATCCCTATCAAACTACCAATGACATTCTTCACAGAACTAGACCAAAGAATAACACAGTTCATATGGAAGCACAAAAGACCTTGAATAGCCAAAGCAATTCTGAGGAAGAAGAATGGAGCTGGAGGGATCAACCTCCTCAACTTCAGACTCTACTACAAAGCAACAGTCCTCAAGACAGTATGGCACTGGCACAAAAACAGAAACATTGACCAATGGAACAAGATAGAGAACTTAGAGATAAACATATGCACCTATGGGTACCTTGTTTTTGACAAAGGAGGCGAAAATCTAAAATGGGACAAAGACAGCCGCTTCGACAAATGGTGCTGGGAAAATTGGAGAGCTACATGCAAAAAAATGAAGTTGGAACATTCCCTGACACCATACACAAAGATCAACTCAAAATGGATTAAAGACCTAAATGTAAGACCAGAAACCATCAAACTCTTAGAGGAGAATATAGGCAAAACCCTGAAGGACATAAATCAAAGCAAGATCTTCTATGGCCCGCCTACTAGAATAGCGGAACTAAAAACAAATATTAACATGTGAGACCTAATGAAATATAAAAGCTTTTGTATAGCAAATGGGATTACAAAAAAGATGAATAGACAGCACATAGAATGGGAGAAAATAATAACAAATGAAACCATAGACAAAGAATTAATCTCCAAAATCAACAAGCAACTCAGCACCAGTAAAATGAACAACCCAATCAAAAATGGGAAAAAGACCTAAAGAGACATCTCACCAAAGAAGACATACAGATGGCCAAAAAATTCATGAAATGATGCTCAACCTCACTTATTCTTAGAGAAATGCAAATCAAAACTAAAAGGAGGTATCACCTCACCCCAGTCAGAATGACCACCATCAAGAAATTGACAGAAAATAAACGCTGGAGAGGGTGCAGAGAAAAGGGAACACTCTTGCATTGCTGGTAGAAATGTAAATTGATACAGCCACTGTTGAAGACAGTATGGAGATTTCTTACAAAACTAAAAATAGAAGCACCATATGACCCAGCAATCCTATTATTAGGCTTATATCTTGATAAAATCAAAACTGAAAGAAGCACCAGTACTTCAATGTTCATTGCAGCTCTCTATACAATAACTAGAACATGGAAGCAACCTAGATGTCCATCAATGAATGAATAGATAAAAAAGCTATGGTACATATATACAATGGAGTACTTCTCAGCTGTAAAAAGAAATGCAGAAGAATCAGCCATAATGCGGTTGGTGGACCTAGAACCTATCATAAAAAATGAAGTCAAAAAGAGAAAGACAAGTACAGTATACTAACACATATATATGAGATCTAGTAAGAGAGTAATGGTAACACATGCAGTGAAGCGAGGGAAAAACAGACATGGAGAACAGATATATGGACATTGTGGGGCATGAACAGTGGCTGGGATGCATAGAGGGCGTAATGTGGAAACCTATACTATCATATGTGAAAAAGATGGCTATTGTCATTGCCCTGCAGGAATAGGAGATCCTGCAGGGGCAGTGTGCGATGGCCTGGAAGGGTGGGATGGAGGGGACTAGGAGGGGGGAGAGTGCTTGGGACATGCATATGACTGATCTGGGAATATACATGTCTGTGAACAACAAAAGTCTGTAAAAATTTTTAAAAAAATTAATTTAAAAAAGAATAGACTTCCAATATTAAAAGGTATAATGTTAATGAAAAGCTCAATTTGAAGAAATTTGAATATTTATTTACTATGTTTAATATTTGTATATAATATTGTACATACATACTTCTTGAAGATGGTTAGAAATAAGCTTTAAATCAATACAATTTGATATTTAATAGTAAAGAGTAATTGAATCTGGCTGTTAATACTGTTGAATTCTCTTTTGGAAGCAAATACAATGTGCTAAATAGTAATGACATAAACTACTTTTAAAGTGATGTTATATATTTTATGAATGCCCCGGTAGGATTTCTGATATGCCTTTGTTTTGAATTGAAGTGAAAATGTGCAGATAGATAAACAAGATTGCTGAATAGGGAACACCTTTCTTAGTTGCCCTGCAATTTTTTCACGGCAATGGATACCCTAAGGAGTGTACTACAAGTTAGGTAAGAAGCAATTGTAAGTTTGAAGTTTAGCAAAGAGGAAAGAGAGAATTTATTTAGCTCATTTTAAAGTGCACATTCTAGTGTTTTGGGGACATCAAGTATGCAAGAAGCAAATGTAACTGTTTTGTGAATTTGGCTCTTGGGTTTTTCATTCGAATGTAAGTATTGCAACCAGATCAGAAATTTCAACAATGTGACATCTCTGTGACTTTCTCTGTGAAATCTAATGTTCTGTCTCATAGACATAATATAAAACATTCTATAAGTCTGTATTATGTAACCTCTAACCATATAATTCCATGCTTGGCTCAATATCTAAAATTTTTCCTGGAAAAATATAAAAAAATAATAATAGTATTAAATTTGAAGTCACTTACATTAAAATATATGAGGATTTTACCTTTTAAAAGCTAAATATGACTATCTGCTTTTCTAATCTGGACCAGTTTAATACAGTTTTTGATAATGTTTCACTTCACATTCAATTTTGGAGGTCTCTTGGTTTGCATATTCTTTGAATTTCATTCTTTTGATATTAAATAAAATTTACAAAAAATGAATTTACCCAACCTAGCAAGGAAAATATTGATTTTGTTATAAAATCAATGCCATTTGTCAGTCTTCCTCACATTAAACATGCTAGAATACACATGGTTTTAAAAACCACCACTAAAATCAAGCGTCATATAATCAAACCCTTTTCTGTCTTTTGAATTCTCTCAAGGATTCAGAAAAATGTTTAATATGAATATTTGATAAAAGTATCTCTAATTTTGAAATTTAACTTCCTCTAAGAATAGAATAATGGTTATGCTGAGTAAGGAAACTGTTTACATTTTGATGGGAGAGAAAACATCTCTTTTTGAAAATTCATTAACTCTACAAATCTTGGCTCCATTTTGATTTTAAAATAAAGTTAAATATGTTATGACACTAATGAGATTCATTTTATTCAAACTGATCATCCATTATGATGTATATGCTTAGTCAACTGTTGTCATTAGAGGAAATTTTGAAGTTGTTTTATGAATCAATAATGTTAATCTCAACATAGCAGAAATAACATATTAGACCATAGGTCTAATGAGATTTTCAGAGTATCAGCTAGCCTAGTGTATCTTCTCCAGTGGGAAGAACACATTTCTTCTATGAAAGCATTAGGCATTTTTAGAGGAATGAAAACCTAAAATCTTCTATTAAACTATCATAACCAGAATAAAAAAAATTCCAATATCAGCAAAATCTATTGTTACGTTCCTTGTAACTTTTCTTTAAGACCTTTCAAAGTGTATTGATGTATCATCTTCACTTTTTCTTTTCTGTTCTCTACTCACTTTTATAATTCTTATAAAATTTTACATTATGAAATTAATATATACAGCAAAGTATACATTTTGAAGTTCCTATTTCACCAATGAGAAAATTTAATTCTATATTAAAAAAATGTTTTGGTAATGGATATTTTAGTCAGGAATTTCTTCACTATTTCCAGGAATTAAATGTGTTAATTTAATAATTTCTCAAAGGTGAATGCACTCTACCATAGGTATGTTCATTCCCTAGTTCAACTAATTAAGATGTTGGAGCTACCTTGACTTGACTTAGTATCCTAGGTTTATCACTTAAGATCTCTGACATCATGACAGTGTGTCCTCAGTTTAAAGTGAGGGTCAGGAACAAATGCCAAGAAGATGAAAATCTGGGGACCTGATAAGTGAGAAAGTTTGATGGTGGTGGTGATAGGTGTTGTTAGGAATGTTTATGATGAGAGGAAAGTTACTGTATTATTTACAAATTGCAAATCTAAGTTACTAATCCTCTTTGAATCTCATTGCCTATCTATGAAATAGGAACAGTAATACTAAATTCACAGACTATTTATGCAATGTTCAAAGCTCAGTACTTAAATACATATGCCTAACAAAGTGTTAATATCATACATTTCTTCATCCTCCTCCACTCTTCCTCCTCCTTTTTCATCATTTTGTGTATACATTTTAATTTACATTTTAATGTTTTACCTTTAGATATTAATCTATTATAGTCTATGTGTGCTGTACTTAGTCATTCAGTCACGTCTGACCCTTTGTAACACCAACTGCAGCCCACCAGTTTCCTCTTTCCATGGGGATTTTCCAGGCAAGAATACTGGGGTGGGTTGCCATTCCTTCCTACCGGCGATCTTCCCAACCCAGGGATCAAACCCAGGTCTCTCACATTACAAGAGGATCCTTTACCCTCTGATCTACCAGGGAAGCCCTATTTCTATTATAGACACCCCCCCAATATTATTATGCTCTTTCACCCCTCAATATCAGAATAAAAATTCCAATATCAGCAAAATCTATTGTTACGTTCCTTGTAACTTTTCTTTAAGACCTTTCAAAGTGTATTGATGTATCATCTTCACTTTTTCTTTTCTGTTCTCTACTCACTTTTATAATTCTTATAAAATTTTACATTATGAAATTAATATATACAGCAAAGTATACATTTTGAAGTTCCTATTTCACCAATGAGAAAATTTAATTCTATATTAAAAAAATGTTTTGGTAATGGATATTTTAGTCAGGAATTTCTTCACTATTTCCAGGAATTAAATGTGTTAATTTAATAATTTCTCAAAGGTGAATGCACTCTACCATAGGTATGTTCATTCCCTAGTTCAACTAATTAAGATGTTGGAGCTACCTTGACTTGACTTAGTATCCTAGGTTTATCACTTAAGATCTCTGACATCATGACAGTGTGTCCTCAGTTTAAAGTGAGGGTCAGGAACAAATGCCAAGAAGATGAAAATCTGGGGACCTGATAAGTGAGAAAGTTTGATGGTGGTGGTGATAGGTGTTGTTAGGAATGTTTATGATGAGAGGAAAGTTACTGTATTATTTACAAATTGCAAATCTAAGTTACTAATCCTCTTTGAATCTCATTGCCTATCTATGAAATAGGAACAGTAATACTAAATTCACAGACTATTTATGCAATGTTCAAAGCTCAGTACTTAAATACATATGCCTAACAAAGTGTTAATATCATACATTTCTTCATCCTCCTCCACTCTTCCTCCTCCTTTTTCATCATTTTGTGTATACATTTTAATTTACATTTTAATGTTTTACCTTTAGATATTAATCTATTATAGTCTATGTGTGCTGTACTTAGTCATTCAGTCACGTCTGACCCTTTGTAACACCAACTGCAGCCCACCAGTTTCCTCTTTCCATGGGGATTTTCCAGGCAAGAATACTGGGGTGGGTTGCCATTCCTTCCTACCGGCGATCTTCCCAACCCAGGGATCAAACCCAGGTCTCTCACATTACAAGAGGATCCTTTACCCTCTGATCTACCAGGGAAGCCCTATTTCTATTATAGACACCCCCCCAATATTATTATGTTCTTTCTAATTTTGCATATTATTAGCAATATAATATCTAAATGATTTGAAACTTTCTTAAATATTACTACTTTATCCTGAACCAAAGATTTCTCTAGGGTTTTCAAATCATTTTATAAGACCAATTCACAAACACAAACTAGGACCATGGAGAGGAGCAAGTTTTTCAGGCCTAATGTTTAGAATCCAGTACCAGTGGGGTCAAGATCATGGACAATCCAATACCAATGGGATCAAAGTTATGGATTTTTCTGTTGCACTTCATGTAGGCAGCAAGTTTCTCTCAGATGGCACAACTAGCCCTCTCATAGAAACTGTGTGTTTAACTAAGTAAGAAAGTATGTACAGTTTATCACTACCTCTGATGAAGCAATCCTGAGGGCTTTCCTAATCAAAGGTGATCAAGAAGCATCCCATAAGGATCAAGATAAGGCCATGAGGCCACATAATATGTCCTCCAATTATTTTCTATTTCTTTTCATATGTATATATATATATTTAAAGGGATAGTTTTAGATTTGCTGAAAATATTATCCAGAGAATATCCATGCACCTCACACTCAGATTCTCCTAGTGTTACTATCTTACATTTCTGTGGTACATTTATTGAAATTAGTGGGCCCAAACTGGTACATTACTGTTAACTAAAACCCACAGTTTATTTGGATTTTACTAGTTCCTTCATGTCATTCTGTTTCAAAATCCCATAGAAAATACTATATTACAAACAGTCCTCAAACCATCATAGTCTCCTTTGGTCTGTGAATATCCTAAATATTCCTTATCTTGGACAACCTTGAAAAATTTTAAGAAAGGAAGTCTCTTAATTGTACTTTTTTTCCTAATACTTTTCTCATGGTGAGACTAGGGTTATCAGTTTGGGGGAGGTCTTCTATTTGCTTTTATGAGCTGATTGTATTTTGTCTGACTGAGAGTTCAAAAAAAGCTCTTCCATATGAGGCAAAATCTGGGCTCATCCTGCTTTATTTAGCTCTCCTTGTTCAATCTTACTTAGTGATTGAGATGAAAGCTATTTAGATAGCAACAGAGGAGATGAGATGATGCTAGCAAATAACCATGAAAAACAGAAGAAAATATTTGAGCCTATTTCTCTGAATATGTAAAATCCCTCCCAAAGTATATATTCCTGAAATTTCTTTCACACCAGAGACAACTGCTCACCACATATTATTCTTCAATATATTCCTTTCATTTTGTATACAAAAAGGTCAATCTGAAAATATACATCAAACCTGAATGAAAACATCGTCTATTCCTATGGAACACACCAGTGCTTAAAGTTTTCTCTTCCAACATTATTTGTTTAATAGAAATATTTTCCATACCACCTGGTTCTGGCAGAAAGTCAAAATTTGCATTTATATGAGGTAGTTTATCAAATATAACATACAGAAGTCTGTTAAGTACACATTGCATTTTGTTTGTGAGAAAATCTGTTTGTATTTAATGTAGTTTTAAAATTAACCTTAATGAAAGCTTCTGAAAATTGTTGTTCTAAGCATTTGAAATATGCAACAAGAACCGGTGGAAGACATAAACATGTTTTCCATTATATGTTATCAGATAGCCCAAAATTACTACAAAGAAGAATGTGGGTCTATGTTAAATTAGAAAGATAAGCAAGCATTTAGTTAAAAGCAAAGGTCTTTAGAAGAGGAAAGCTTCTAACACAGTTAACCCCAAACATCTTACAACAATCTTCAGTCAGAAGTATTTTAACGTTTTTCAGTTAGAATGTTACCTGCTATATACAGAAACTAAAATTATTTGCCCGCAAATTCAATATTTCATTTCCTTTATACTAAGTTTTTCCAGATACTCAAAGTTTCACAAAAGGTTTTCTAAAGTGTTTAAAAAAAAAGAAAGCAATAAATTCGCGCATGAACTTACTTGACTGTCTCAATTAATAGTTTATTATGTTCTCATTCCTCTATTGTCTTTTCACTCCTTACAATATTCCTCTTAGTCTCTTTTTGAATTTTAACACACCCCAGTGATTTCAGACAGAGGGATCCCCAAGAGTGAATTCAAGATTAATATTTATTTCTAGTAGACCTGTTTTTATAATTTTGTGGAAAATTCAAGTGTCTTTAGGTTTTGAGACACTCATTCCCCTCCTATCTTTGCTATGTAAGAGGAAATGCTCAATACTTTCAGGTGGGTGAATTTTTTCAATTAAATCTAGATGTCCAGATATTATACACAATCACATAACTTCTAAATGTTAGAAACTAACTTTAAAATATTTTATACATCATGTAAGTCAAACAAATATGGCTGGTGACATTCGTAATCAGCGTTATAATATTTGTTTAAAAAAAAGAAAAATTATTTTCACACCAGTGCTTAAAGTTTTCTCTTCCAACATTATTTGTTTAATAGAAATATTTTCCATACCACCTGGTTCTGGCAGAAAGTCAAAATTTGCATTTATATGAGGTAGTTTATCAAATATAACATACAGAAGTCTGTTAAGTACACATTGCATTTTGTTTGTGAGAAAATCTGTTTGTATTTAATGTAGTTTTAAAATTAACCTTAATGAAAGCTTCTGAAAATTGTTGTTCTAAGCATTTGAAATATGCAACAAGAACCGGTGGAAGACATAAACATGTTTTCCATTATATGTTATCAGATAGCCCAAAATTACTACAAAGAAGAATGTGGGTCTATGTTAAATTAGAAAGATAAGCAAGCATTTAGTTAAAAGCAAAGGTCTTTAGAAGAGGAAAGCTTCTAACACAGTTAACCCCAAACATCTTACAACAATCTTCAGTCAGAAGTATTTTAACGTTTTTCAGTTAGAATGTTACCTGCTATATACAGAAACTAAAATTATTTGCCCGCAAATTCAATATTTCATTTCCTTTATACTAAGTTTTTCCAGATACTCAAAGTTTCACAAAAGGTTTTCTAAAGTGTTTAAAAAAAAAGAAAGCAAAAAATTAGCGCATGAACTTACTTGACTGTCTCAATTAATAGTTTATTATGTTCTCATTCCTCTATTGTCTTTTCACTCCTTACAATATTCCTCTTAGTCTCTTTTTGAATTTTAACACACCCCAGTGATTTCAGACAGAGGGATCCCCAAGAGTGAATTCAAGATTAATATTTATTTCTAGTAGACCTGTTTTTATAATTTTGTGGAAAATTCAAGTGTCTTTAGGTTTTGAGACACTCATTCCCCTCCTATCTTTGCTATGTAAGAGGAAATGCTCAATACTTTCAGGTGGGTGAATTTTTTCAATTAAATCTAGATGTCCAGATATTATACACAATCACATAACTTCTAAATGTTAGAAACTAACTTTAAAATATTTTATACATCATGTAAGTCAAACAAATATGGCTGGTGACATTCGTAATCAGCGTTATAATATATAGTAAATAATGCTAAGGATCTCCTAATTAAACAAAAGTTGGACAAATGACTTTTTCTTTCACAAAATATTATATTTCTTTGTATATAAAATCATGGGATATTTAGAAATAAATCAGATGTTATTTAGAGGTTTGATCTTCAATGTTTACAGTATTTGACAAAGTCTGGGTTATGATCCTTAATCGTAGCATTTGCTACACCTTTGATCACAAATATCTTTGAAGTCATTGAAGAGGTATTCCAACAGTTTTAAAAAATCTTACAACAAAGCTTTTTTATACATCAAATTCCATCTTTGACCAAACAATTCAGCAGTTTCAGTTTCTAAGCATTTCACCCCCTAACCTTAAATGTATTGATTCATAATTTTTATCAATCGAAAACCTGATCTAAAATACTTAATTTAGCAGAACTATATACTGAGTGTTTGATGTTTCACATATTTCTCCTCTGATTTGCCATTTGTTCATAGTGTATGTTGCTCTTAACTATCTTATGTAACAGTGACCTCTTGGGTTACTGTCCAAATAGCTCAGATTGGGACATAAAGAAGCTGTGAATATCTATGCTACTAATAAGATATGTGGGGAAAGGATAAAAGAGTGTACAGCTTACATTTTCTATAATCAGAAAGGTAAAAAACTTCCTAATATTTTACTTCTCCCTACGTCTTCATCAGGTTCCTCTAATGAGACAGAAAAACATAGAACCAAATGAGAATCATTGGCCTCTTCTCTCCTCAGTACCAGCTTAACACAATCCTACAAGGGATAAGATTAGAGGTCTTTGCCACATCTGCCACTGTGCTCAGCTGTGTCTGGGCCAGTGATTTCAGACAGAGGATCCCCAAGAGTGAATTCAAGATTAATATTTATTTCTAGTAGACCTGTTTTTATAATTTTGTGGAAAATTCAAGTGTCTTTAGGTTTTGAGACACTCATTCCCCTCCTATCTTTGCTATGTAAGAGGAAATGCTCAATACTTTCAGGTGGGTGAATTTTTTCAATTAAATCTAGATGTCCAGATATTATACACAATCACATAACTTCTAAATGTTAGAAACTAACTTTAAAATATTTTATACATCATGTAAGTCAAACAAATATGGCTGGTGACATTCGTAATCAGCGTTATAATATATAGTAAATAATGCTAAGGATCTCCTAATTAAACAAAAGTTGGGCAAATGACTTTTTCTTTCACAAAATATTATATTTCTTTGTATATAAAATCATGGGATATTTAGAAATAAATCAGATGTTATTTAGAGGTTTGATCTTCAATGTTTACAGTATTTGACAAAGTCTGGGTTATGATCCTTAATCGTAGCATTTGCTACACCTTTGATCACAAATATCTTTGAAGTCATTGAAGAGGTATTCCAACAGTTTTAAAAAATCTTACAACAAAGCTTTTTTATACATCAAATTCCATCTTTGACCAAACAATTCAGCAGTTTCAGTTTCTAAGCATTTCACCCCCTAACCTTAAATGTATTGATTCATAATTTTTATCAATCGAAAACCTGATCTAAAATACTTAATTTAGCAGAACTATATACTGAGTGTTTGATGTTTCACATATTTCTCCTCTGATTTGCCATTTGTTCATAGTGTATGTTGCTCTTAACTATCTTATGTAACAGTGACCTCTTGGGTTACTGTCCAAATAGCTCAGATTGGGACATAAAGAAGCTGTGAATATCTATGCTACTAATAAGATATGTGGGGAAAGGATAAAAGAGTGTACAGCTTACATTTTCTATAATCAGAAAGGTAAAAAAAAACTTCCTAATATTTTACTTCTCCCTACGTCTTCATCAGGTTCCTCTAATGAGACAGAAAAACATAGAACCAAATGAGAATCATTGGCCTCTTCTCTCCTCAGTACCAGCTTAACACAATCCTACAAGGGATAAGATTAGAGGTCTTTGCCACATCTGCCACTGTGCTCAGCTGTGTCTGACTCTTTGTGATTCCATGGACTACAGCCCACCAGGCTCCTCTGTCCAAGGGAATTTTAGGCAGGAATAGTGGAGTGGGTTGTCATACCCTCCTCTGGGGAGTCTTTCTGAACCGGGGATGAAATCTGTGTCTCCTGGTGACTCCTGCTGAGTCACCACAAGGGAAGTCACATCTACTATATCCTTTCCAAATCCTTCTGTATAACGAAGTCAACATCTTTAATGTAAAAATGATGTTATACGCTATTTTTACTTCTAGACTGCATCTAAAGTGTGATTAAAGCTGATTGAGGGAAACGTTAAAGGATAATAGATTTCTTTAGTAGTGTTTTAAGAGTCAAGCATTTTTAAGTGTAAGTAAGTTTCTTTGTAAGTCTTTTTACCTTAAATTACATGAAAATTCAGTCTCAAAATATAATGCAGAACACTCCAGCACCCCAATAGGTCTGGTAGAATTTATAGCTTTATATAAAAGCAAATGTCAGGTTTTATCTATTAAAACTGTAAGAAAGCTAATAGAACTCATGTTCATATATTATTATAGAACTTAACATCCACCAAACATATGAATAACTTCAGAAATTTCAGAAGAGTTTTAGAGTAACCTCAGACAAAGAAAATGCCTGTTCTGTGAGTATAGTTACAATTTTATTAAAAATAGCAATGCTTGGTAAATAAAATGAATAAACATAAATCAGATAATTTATAGATTACAGCATAAAATACTAAAATCCAATTTTCCATATTACAAACATCCCGAAGTGCCATTATTATAATATACAAAGAAAATATTATAAAATGGCAATCATACAATAAATGAAATATAGATTAACAGTTCGGACCAGAGCAGTAATAATTGAAGGTGTATATTTTGATACACATTGGTGTTATTCTGCTCAGTTGTGTCCTATTCATTGAAACCCCATGGACTTCAGCATGCCAGGCTTCCCTGCCTTTCATCATCTTCCATCTCACCATCTTGTCCTATGTCAACCCCTTTTCATGCCATCTATTTTTCCCAACACCAGGGTATTTTCCAGTCAGTCACCTCTTTATATCAGGTGACCAAAATATTAGAGATTAAGCTTCAGCATCAGTCCTTCCAATGAATATTCAGAGTTCATTTCCCTTAGGATTGACTGGATTAATCTCCTTATAGTCCAAGGGACCCTCAAGAATCTTCTTTATCACCTCAGTTCAAAAGCATCAATTCTTTGACACACTGCCTTCTTAATGGTCCAACACTCATATTTATACCTAATTAATGGAAAGACTAAAGCTTTGACTATATTGATCTTTGTTAGCAAAGTGATATCTCTGTTTTGTAATGTAGATGGGAATTTCCTTTTTTTAAAAAAGTTTTTATTTGGCTCCATTGGGTATGAGGACTTTGTTGCTTGTAGGATCTTATTTTTAGGACCAGGGATCAAACCTATGTCCCCTGAGTAGCAAGGCAGATTTTTGGCCACCATACAACCAGAGAAGTCCCATGTGCTTTGTAATATGCTGTCTAGGTTTGTCATAGCTTCTCTTGCAAGGACAAGGCATCTTTTAATTTCATGGCTGCAGTCACCATCCTCAGTGATTTTGGAGCCCAAGAAAATAAAGTCTGTCACTGTTTCCATTTTTTTCCCCATGTGCTTGCCATGAAGTGATGGAACCAGATGCCATGATCTTAGTTTTTTAAATGTTGAGATTTAGGCCAGCTTTTCTACTCTCCTCTTCCACCTTAATCAAGAGGCTCTTTAGTTCCTCTTCACTTTCTGCTATAATCTTCATACCTGAGGCTATTGATATTCCTGGCAATCTTGATCCCAGCTTGTGTTTCATCCAGCCTGGCATTTCACATGGTGTATTTGGATAAAAGTTGAATAAGCTGGAGAGAAGATGGTGGAGTAGAGGATGTGGACTCATCTTTCCCTTCAAGAGCACCAGAACTGCAACTAGCTTCTGAAAAAATCATTGACAGGAAGAGGCTGAATCCCACCAAAATAAAAGATACTCTACATCCAAGGGCAAAGGAGAAGCCACAACAAGACCATAGGAGGGGCACAGTCGCATTATATATGTATTTATTTTGCAATCACATTTTTAAAATTAAACTTCAAACCAACCAGAAACACTGGGAGAGCAGAAACAAAACTCTGTGCACACCAGGACTCAGGAAAGGAGCAGTGACCCCCTACAAGCCAGACCTTTCTTTGAGGGTCCAGGTTACTCCTGAGTATCTCCAGCAGAGACTTGGGTCAGCAGTGGCCTACAGCAGTCCTTGAAATTGCAGCATTTAGGATGAGGCTGCTTGAAGAAGGACCCAGTAGTCAGACAACAAAGTCGTAGAGCAGAACTAGGGAAACAGACTCTGGAGGGCACAAACAAATCTTTGTGTCCACCAGGATCCAGGAAAAAAGGAGCAGTGACACCATATGAGACCAAGCCAGACTTACATCTGAGTGTTCTGGAGTCTCCAGAGGAGGCACGGGTTGACAGTGACCTACCACAGGGTCAGGAACACTGTGGCAGTGGTCCTGGTGCAACATGCTGGAAGATCCTTTTGGAGAGGGTCTCCATTACTCCTACCATAGTTGGGCCCCAGTTCAAACTACACGGAGAGAACATAGCTCCACCCATCATCAGATAATTGAACTAAAGATCAGGGCAGGTCTTTTTAGTGCTTGAACAGGCTGGGTTACAGAAAAGAACCAGTAAAAGAGGCCTTCTGATCCAACATTTGCCAGAGGCAAGGACAAGACACTGATATGGCCATAACTCCTGCTGCTGAGGCAAGCTATGTCCCTGAACATTTGGCCCTGCAAGGGTCTCTGCGACCGAAGATGCTACACTTCCTTCTTGTTCAGTCTTCACTGGGGCAGAGCTGATAGAGGAAAGAAGAAGCCCTAAGAGCACCATAGCGCCTGTGACAATAGCCACCGATGCACCTGAGTAGCCAGCACAGCCAGGGTCCCCACGATCCGAGAAATCACGCCACTTCCAATCACAATTCCCACTGGGACAAAGCTGCCAGAGGCTTAAAAATGTCCTCTATCTGTGCAGAAGGAGACACTTAAATCATTGACAGGAAGAGGCTGAACCCAAAAAGATACTCTACATCCAAGGGCAAAGGAGAAGCCACAACAAGACCATAGGAGGGGCACAGTCGCATTATATATGTATTTATTTTGCAATCACATTTTTAAAATTAAACTTCAAACCAACCAGAAACACTGGGAGAGCAGAAACAAAACTCTGTGCACACCAGGACTCAGGAAAGGAGCAGTGACCCCCTACAAGCCAGACCTTTCTTTGAGGGTCCAGGTTACTCCTGAGTATCTCCAGCAGAGACTTGGGTCAGCAGTGGCCTACAGCAGTCCTTGAAATTGCAGCATTTAGGATGAGGCTGCTTGAAGAAGGACCCAGTAGTCAGACAACAAAGTCGTAGAGCAGAACTAGGGAAACAGACTCTGGAGGGCACAAACAAATCTTTGTGTCCACCAGGATCCAGGAAAAAAGGAGCAGTGACACCATATGAGACCAAGCCAGACTTACATCTGAGTGTTCTGGAGTCTCCAGAGGAGGCACGGGTTGACAGTGACCTACCACAGGGTCAGGAACACTGTGGCAGTGGTCCTGGTGCAACATGCTGGAAGATCCTTTTGGAGAGGGTCTCCATTACTCCTACCATAGTTGGGCCCCAGTTCAAACTACAGGGAGAGAACATAGCTCCACCCATCATCAGATAATTGAACTAAAGATCAGGGCAGGTCTTTTTAGTGCTTGAACAGGCTGGGTTACAGAAAAGAACCAGTAAAAGAGGCCTTCTGATCCAACATTTGCCAGAGGCAAGGACAAGACACTGATATGGCCATAACTCCTGCTGCTGAGGCAAGCTATGTCCCTGAACATTTGGCCCTGCAAGGGTCTCTGCGACCGAAGATGCTACACTTCCTTCTTGTTCAGTCTTCACTGGGGCAGAGCTGATACAGGAAAGAAGAAGCCCTAAGAGCACCATAGCGCCTGTGACAATAGCCACCGATGCACCTGAGTAGCCAGCACAGCCAGGGTCCCCACGATCCGAGAAATCACGCCACTTCCAATCACAATTCCCACTGGGACAAAGCTGCCAGAGGCTTAAAAATGTCCTCTATCTGTGCAGAAGGAGACACTTAAATCATGTGGGTTCTTTGCCACCTTTTGGACTGTGGCCTGCAAGGCTTCTCTGTCCTGGGAACTCTCCAGGCAGGAAGGCTGGAGTGGATTCCCATTCCCTTATAAAGCACCACACTTACATATGGCCTAGCTGCCTGAATACCTGGTTCTGTCAGGTCCCTTGAGTCTTAAGCAGCTACACAACCTCCACACCTTGCCCTCACTAGGGTAGACCCAAATCCTCTAGGGCAGCCTCAGGAGCAAACCCTGGTGGAAAACCCAAACAGAGAGGCGAAGACAAAATCACAACTGAAATCCAGAGGCAGAGTTACTAAGGAAGAAGACATAATACCTTCCCACCAGCTGTATAAACTGTAGATTAAAACCACAGCATCAACTAAGCAGATGCTGTGTCTAAGGAATATATGAAAGGACAATGACATTTCTGACAATGCACCAGTTCTGACAGCTGTGGACATTGGAGACAATAACACACAGGAGTAGGGCCAGATTAGAGTCTGATATGTCTCCACAGTAGGTTCAGAGATCAGCCTAGTGGTGGAGGGCATCATAGTGAAAGTGGTGAATAAGTATACCTGATAAGGAGGCCAGCAGTTTCCAAGGAGGAGGAGGAAGAGAAGGAACAAACATTTTCTAGCTTAAAATGTTTGCCATGATAAAGATCTACTCTGAAACTAACTTTATTGTCTTATGAAGGCAAACTATTTTGCATTTGAATGTCTTATCTAGTCTTTAAGACCAGAGACCATTCTCTGAGTAATCTTATGTTAATGTGGGTGTAGGTCTCACAAGGCCTTTACAATCTTAAAACATTCTTTTTATCTATTGTTAATAATCACCTGGAAAGTACAAAGTGCCTTGTCTAAACTAGCTGTCTAAGTCCCCCTTCCAGTTCCTTTAGCTGGAGGTTTTCTCTCTTTTTTTCTTTAGTAAAGTTTTCCTGCAGGAAGCTCTGAGTGACCATGGTGAAGTCTTTTTGCTCCCAATGTGAAATCTTGTCCTTTGGAGATTGAGAATCTGACACCTTTAACAGTAGCCAACCTACTGTCATCTATCAATAGCCAGGCAAGGCTGACTGGTGCTCACAACATGGGAAAGGCCACTGACAACAGAGACCAAAATCAAACACATTTATTATTTTTATGTTTTGACTTGCTCTGGAGTTGCTCCTGAATTTTTCTGCTCCTCCCCCTCACCTCTTCTTTTTTTTTTTTCCCCCTTGGCCCTGTGTTGTTGTAATGGTCAGTTTTATTAGAACTATTAAATATATTTAAATTCTTAAGATTTTTTTTATATCACACATTTTATTTTGGTTATATACTTCTGTTTCTACATTGACCTTTTGAGATTCTGTAGGGTTTTGTTTTTGTTCTGTTTTTGTCTCTGTTTTAATTTTTAATTATTTTTACTACAATTCCTTTGTCTGCTTTCTCTACTGTTCTTTCCCTGTTGACTAACTTTCAAATATACTTTGTCTTCCTCTATTCAATTTTGCATTATTACTCTATCTTTCTTTTCTCTTGTTTCTTTTCTTTATTATATTTTTAGTTTGTTTTGTTTTCACTACTTTATCCCCAATTAGGACTTTGCTCTATTATTGTTTTCCAATTTGTGTTTTAATTAGTTTGGTTCTTAACTGGTAGATATCATTATTGGTTTCCTCTTTTGCCAGGTTAATCTATTGTACTGTGTGTATATGTGTGTGTGTGTGTGTGTGTGTGTACATGTACATATATATATTTATAATATATATTTTGGACTGTTCGGGTTTTGTTATGGGTGTACATGTTTGTGAGTATATTTCACTATGTTAGATAATACATGCATGATTTTTAATGGTCAGGGATACACCTTCTATTTTTCATTTGTGTATATTTGTTTTAATAACATTTAATGCCGTAACAACCTAGCCATGGAATCTCCATTCCCTGGCCAGAGATCAAGCCGTGGGTCTTTGGAGAGGGAGCACTGACATCAAGGTCCTACACTACCAGAGAACAACCTAACACTAGGGAGCATTAAACAGCTAGAACTCCCACTTTGGAGAAAGGAGCAGCATCAAGCTCTGAGTGACCATGGTGAAGTCTTTTTGCTCCCAATGTGAAATCTTGTCCTTTGGAGATTGAGAATCTGACACCTTTAACAGTAGCCAACCTACTGTCATCTATCAATAGCCAGGCAAGGCTGACTGGTGCTCACAACATGGGAAAGGCCACTGACAACAGAGACCAAAATCAAACACATTTATTATTTTTATGTTTTGACTTGCTCTGGAGTTGCTCCTGAATTTTTCTGCTCCTCCCCCTCACCTCTTCTTTTTTTTTTTTTCCCCCTTGGCCCTGTGTTGTTGTAATGGTCAGTTTTATTAGAACTATTAAATATATTTAAATTCTTAAGATTTTTTTTATATCACACATTTTATTTTGGTTATATACTTCTGTTTCTACATTGACCTTTTGAGATTCTGTAGGGTTTTGTTTTTGTTCTGTTTTTGTCTCTGTTTTAATTTTTAATTATTTTTACTACAATTCCTTTGTCTGCTTTCTCTACTGTTCTTTCCCTGTTGACTAACTTTCAAATATACTTTGTCTTCCTCTATTCAATTTTGCATTATTACTCTATCTTTCTTTTCTCTTGTTTCTTTTCTTTATTATATTTTTAGTTTGTTTTGTTTTCACTACTTTATCCCCAATTAGGACTTTGCTCTATTATTGTTTTCCAATTTGTGTTTTAATTAGTTTGGTTCTTAACTGGTAGATATCATTATTGGTTTCCTCTTTTGCCAGGTTAATCTATTGTACTGTGTGTATATGTGTGTGTGTGTGTGTGTGTGTGTACATGTACATATATATATTTATAATATATATTTTGGACTGTTCGGGTTTTGTTATGGGTGTACATGTTTGTGAGTATATTTCACTATGTTAGATAATACATGCATGATTTTTAATGGTCAGGGATACACCTTCTATTTTTCATTTGTGTATATTTGTTTTAATAACATTTAATGCCGTAACAACCTAGCCATGGAATCTCCATTCCCTGGCCAGAGATCAAGCCGTGGGTCTTTGGAGAGGGAGCACTGACATCAAGGTCCTACACTACCAGAGAACAACCTAACACTAGGGAGCATTAAACAGCTAGAACTCCCACTTGAATGCAAGACCTGGTATCACAGCAAACACCTGTAGCATCCTGGGCAGTAGAGTTCAATGAAACAACAAATAAGACAAAAGTACAAAACCAATTATCAGTCAACCTAACCCAAGCTTGCCCATCTGAGCTGAAAAATAAAAATAAAAGATCATCTTCTCCCACATCCTACATGAAGCTAAGACAAATCACTGGACCAACCTTATGAGGGTAGAAACCAAAAAGAAGAAAGAAAACAACCTTAATTCAACAATTAAGTTAAAAGATTAATAATAATAATGAAAAGGCAGAGGAATACTTCACAAATGAAGGAAGAACCTAAAAACATACATGTCCAAATGAATGAAGAGGAATGAGACAAAATATCTGTAAGATAATTCAGAATAAAGATGATCCAAATACTCAAAAATAGAATGGAGAAAATGTAAGAATCAATATATTAACATATTGAACGAAGACATACAAGAAGTTGAGAAACAAACGGACAAACAACACAATTACTGAACTTAAAAATACTGTAGAAGGAATCAAAAGCAGAATATCTGAGGTAGAAGAATGGATAAAAAGCTGGAAGATATAATGGTGGAACGAACTATTAAAGAACATAATAAAGTTCAAAGAATGAGAAGAACTGAGGATAGTCTTAGAGACTTCTGGGTTAATATCAAACACACCAACATTAGCTTTTTAGGGGCTCCAGAAGAAGAGAGAAAGATAAAGTATGAGGACCTTTTTGAAGAGATTATAGCTAAAAAAATTCCCCAGAATGGAAAGGGAAATAATCAATCACATCCAAGATGTTCAAAGAGTCTCATACAGGATAAGACTAGGAGAAGCATGCCAAGACACATTCTAATTATGATAACACAGACACACAGATTAAACACGGAGAAAAAAATATTACAAGTAGCAAGGGAAAAGCAACAAGTGACATACAAAGGAAACCCCATATGTTTAATAGCTCATTTTTCAGCAAAAACTCTGCAGGCCAGAAAGGAATGACTGGACATATTTAAAGTACTGAAAGGGAAAAAGCTACAACCAAGATTAACATACCCAGCAAGGCTCTTATTCAAAGTTGATGAAGAATTCAAAAGTTTTACATACAAGCAAATGTTAAGAGAATTTAGTATCACCAAACCAGCCTCACGACAAATGTAAAAGGGATTTATATAGTCAGGAAATATAAGAGAAGAGAAAGATCTATAAAACAAACTTCAAACATTTAATAAGACAGCAATAGAAACATACATATATATCAATAATTACTTTACTTTTAAATAGATTGAATGCTCCAACTAAAAGGCACAGTCTGGCTGAATAGATACAAAAACAAGACCCTATATATGCTCTTAACAAGAAACTCACTTCAGACCTAAAGAAACATACATACTGAAAATGAGATAATGGAAAAATACATTCCATGAAAATGGGAAATCAAAAGAAAACTATAGCAGGAATCCTCATATCAGACAGAATAGACCTTTAAATAAAGAAGGTTATAAGAGATAAAGAAGGATACTACATAATGATCACGGGATCAATCCAAGAGAAAGATAATACAATTATAAATCTCTATGCACCCAACATTGGGAGCACCTTAATACATAAGACAAACATTTTCAGACATAAAAGAAGAAATCGACAATAACACAATGATACTAGGAGACTTTAACACTCCTCTTACACTAATGGACAGATCATCAAAACAGAAAGTTAATAAAGAAACACAAGCCTTAAATGACACATTAGAAGAGATGGATCTCATTGATATCTTCAGGACATTCCATCTAAATTCAGAAGAATACCCTTTCTTCTCAAGTGCATATGGAACATTCTCCAGGATATACCAAATCTTGGGTCACAAATCAAGCCTCAGTAAATTTAAGAAAATTGAAATCATACCAGTCATCTTTTCTGACTACAATGTTATGAGACTAGATATCAATTACAAGGAAAAAACAAAAAAACAACAAACACATGGAGATAAACAAAACATTTCTAAGTAATGAACAGATTACTGAAGAAATCAAAAGGCAAATAAAAAAAATCCCTACAAGAAAATGACAATGAAAACACATTAATTCAAAACCTATTGGATGCAGAAATAGCAGTTCAAAGAGGGAAGTTTTTAGCAATATAAACCTACCTCAGAAACAAAACAAAATATTAAACAAACAGCCTAACTTTACACTGAAAAAAACTGGAAAAAGAAGAGCCCCCACTCCACCAAAGTAACAGAGTAAAAGAAATCATAAAGATAAGAGTAGAAATGAATGAAAAAGAAATGAAAGAAACAATAATAAAGATTAATAAAACCAAAACATTATTCTTCAAAAAATAAATAAAATTGACAAACCTTGAGCCAGACTCATCAAGAAAAAATGAGAGAAGAATCAAATCAACAAACTTAAAAATGAAAAAGCAGAGGTTACAATGACAATGCAGAAATACAAAGGATTATAATAGACTATTATGAACAATTATATGGCAATAACATGGACAACCTGGAAGAGACTGACAAATTCTTAAAAAAGCTCAATCTTCCAAGAATGAATCAGGAAGAAATAGAAATTATGAACAATCCTATTACAAGCACTGAAATTGAATTTGTGGAAAAAAAATTCCATAAAAAAATAAATAAATAAAAGCCCAGAACCAGATGGATTGACAGGTGAATTCCTCCAAACATTTAGATAAGAACTAATGTCTATCCAAAAACTCTTTCAAAAAATTACATAGGAAGGAACATTTCCAAATGCATTCTACAAGTGAACCATCATCCTCATACCAAAACCAGGAAAAAACAACACAAAAAAAGAAAATTACAGGCCAATATCAATGATAAACTGGATGAAAAAATCCTCAACAAAATTCTAGCAAGCAGAATTCAGCAACAAACAACTCATACACTACGATCAATTCAGGTTTATTCCAGGCATGCAAGGACTCTTCAATATCCACAAATCAATTAATGTGATACACCATATCAACAAACTAAAAGATAAAAATCACATGATAATCTCAATAGATGCAGAAATAGCAGTTCAAAGAGGGAAGTTTTTAGCAATATAAACATACCTCAGAAACAAAACAAAATATTAAACAAACAGCCTAACTTTACACTGAAAAAAACTGGAAAAAGAAGAGCCCCCACCCCACCAAAGTAACAGAGTAAAAGAAATCATAAAGATAAGAGTAGAAATGAATGAAAAAGAAATGAAAGAAACAATAATAAAGATTAATAAAACCAAAACATTATTCTTCAAAAAATAAATAAAATTGACAAACCTTGAGCCAGACTCATCAAGAAAAAATGAGAGAAGAATCAAATCAACAAACTTAAAAATGAAAAAGCAGAGGTTACAATGACAATGCAGAAATACAAAGGATTATAATAGACTATTATGAACAATTATATGGCAATAACATGGACAACCTGGAAGAGACTGACAAATTCTTAAAAAAGCTCAATCTTCCAAGAATGAATCAGGAAGAAATAGAAATTATGAACAATCCTATTACAAGCACTGAAATTGAATTTGTGGAAAAAAAATTCCATAAAAAAATAAATAAATAAAAGCCCAGAACCAGATGGATTGACAGGTGAATTCCTCCAAACATTTAGATAAGAACTAATGTCTATCCAAAAACTCTTTCAAAAAATTACATAGGAAGGAACATTTCCAAATGCATTCTACAAGTGAACCATCATCCTCATACCAAAACCAGGAAAAAACAACACAAAAAAAGAAAATTACAGGCCAATATCAATGATAAACTGGATGAAAAAATCCTCAACAAAATTCTAGCAAGCAGAATTCAGCAACAAACAACTCATACACTACGATCAATTCAGGTTTATTCCAGGCATGCAAGGACTCTTCAATATCCACAAATCAATTAATGTGATACACCATATCAACAAACTAAAAGATAAAAATCACATGATAATCTCAATAGATGCAGAAAAAGCCTTTGACAAAATTCAGCATCCATTTATGATAAAAACTCCTCAAAAAATGGTCATAGAAGGAACCTAGCCTAATATAGTGAAAGTCATATATAATAAGCCAACAGCAAACATTATTCTCAAGGGTGAAAACCTGAAAGCATTCAAAGAGCAGGAACAAGACAGGGGTGTTCACTCTCACCACTAGTATTCAACTTATTCTTGGAAGTCCTAGTTATGGCAATTAGAGAAGAAAAAAAAAAATAAAAAGAATCCAGATTGGAAAAGAAGAAGTAAAACTCTCATTGTTTCCAGATGACATAATACTATGCATAGAAAATACTAAAGATACTATCACAAATTTAGTAGAGCTAATGAGAGAATTTAGCAAAGTCTCAGGATACAAAATCATTACACAGAAATCATTTGCCTTCCTATAAACAAACAATGAAAAATCAGAAAGAGAAATCAAGGACTCAATCCCATTCACTGTTGCAACAAAAAGAATAAAATATCTAAGGATAGACCTATGGAAGGAGACAAAAGAACTGTATACTGTGGGGCTCTGAATTGAAAGAGGACTGTTTTAAGCATAAAGAAGCTTAAGCACGTGTTTACAGTTTGGAGCTAAGATGGCGCCTACAGGAAGGGGTGTGGGAGTGAAAAGAAGCTTAAGCACATTGCTTGAGTTTGCAGCTAAGATGGCGCCTACAGGAAGAGACAGGGCGTGATCTAAATTGTTAATTGATGGTCAAAATTTCTGATTGGTTCCCCTGGCTGCTGCGCTCGTGAATGATTGCTTGGTCTTTAGCTTGATTGGTGTAATCTATAGGAAGTCCCGTGCAAAACCCCCTTCACTTGCCTATAAAAGCTGTGGATCTTCATTAATAAAGCAGAACTACTTCGATGGAACCCCTGTCGCGTCTGATTGTCCCTTGACACCCTCTGAAAGAAATCAGGGTGGGGCAAGACACTGTGCTCAGGGGAATCCAGTGAAACAGGTCTTTAGATAGGTAAATGACTTTTAGAAAGAGCTTTTATTATCTCAATCTCTGCATCTCCTTACAACTAAAAAAGTGCTAAAATCCTTCATGAAGATATCAGATCCTCATGTAGGGCACAATCCATTTGTAAAACAAAAGCCTTTAAAAAAAAAAAACAATTTTTTATTAAATTAAAGCATAGAAGACAGGAACAAGACAGCAAACATTATTCTCAAGGGTGAAAACCTGAAAGCATTCAAAGAGCAGGAACAAGACAGGGGTGTTCACTCTCACCACTAGTATTCAACTTATTCTTGGAAGTCCTAGTTATGGCAATTAGAGAAGAAAAAAAAAAAAATAAAAAGAATCCAGATTGGAAAAGAAGAAGTAAAACTCTCATTGTTTCCAGATGACATAATACTATGCATAGAAAATACTAAAGATACTATCACAAATTTAGTAGAGCTAATGAGAGAATTTAGCAAAGTCTCAGGATACAAAATCATTACACAGAAATCATTTGCCTTCCTATAAACAAACAATGAAAAATCAGAAAGAGAAATCAAGGACTCAATCCCATTCACTGTTGCAACAAAAAGAATAAAATATCTAAGGATAGACCTATGGAAGGAGACAAAAGAACTGTATACTGTGGGGCTCTGAATTGAAAGAGGACTGTTTTAAGCATAAAGAAGCTTAAGCACGTGTTTACAGTTTGGAGCTAAGATGGCGCCTACAGGAAGGGGTGTGGGAGTGAAAAGAAGCTTAAGCACATTGCTTGAGTTTGCAGCTAAGATGGCGCCTACAGGAAGAGACAGGGCGTGATCTAAATTGTTAATTGATGGTCAAAATTTCTGATTGGTTCCCCTGGCTGCTGCGCTCGTGAATGATTGCTTGGTCTTTAGCTTGATTGGTGTAATCTATAGGAAGTCCCGTGCAAAACCCCCTTCACTTGCCTATAAAAGCTGTGGATCTTCATTAATAAAGCAGAACTACTTCGATGGAACCCCTGTCGCGTCTGATTGTCCCTTGACACCCTCTGAAAGAAATCAGGGTGGGGCAAGACACTGTGCTCAGGGGAATCCAGTGAAACAGGTCTTTAGATAGGTAAATGACTTTTAGAAAGAGCTTTTATTATCTCAATCTCTGCATCTCCTTACAACTAAAAAAGTGCTAAAATCCTTCATGAAGATATCAGATCCTCATGTAGGGCACAATCCATTTGTAAAACAAAAGCCTTTAAAAAAAAAAAACAAACAAACCCTTTCTTTGACATTTAAATTTCCCCCACACTGAAACCATTGTGTTGACTTTCTTCCCCTAACTCTTTGGAGCAGTTTCTAGGAGCTATCTGGGGTGCTGCCTCTGCGGCTGCAGTCCTAATTTTACCTCAAATAAAACTTACCCCACAGATCCCCATCAAAAATTTAAAGAAAATTGTGCATACTTGCAAGTCTTGCCTCCCTCACTTATAAGTTCCTCCCTTATAATCTCCAGGAGTAAACCCTCAGAGACTGAGGCCTAATATGTTGTGGCAGACAGATGTCACTCACTTTTCTCCCTTTGGAAAACTCAAGTACATCTTTGTACCCATTGATGCTTATTCCCATGCCTGCTGGGCTACAGCCCACTCAAGAGAAAAAGCAAAACATGCCCAGAGTCATTTCTTGCAATGCTTTGCAACTCTGGGTCTACCTTATCAGATAAAAACAGACAATGGTCCCTGCTTTGTTAGCAAAAATTTACAAAACTTTTTTCAACTATGGCACATCCGCCACACCACAGGGACCCCATACAACCCTCAAGGACAGGCCATAATTGAACGTCATCATCAAAACTTAAAGGCCCAATTACAAAAACAAAAAGGGGGAATAAGCCCTCACCAGCTACTTGGAATGGCACTTTTTACCCTAAACATTTTAAATTTTTCAAAGAAAGAACTGATGGCACCCTTTCAAAAACACTGGTCCAGCCAAGAAATAAAACCTGAAGTACAAGTGAGATGGGAGGACCCCATCACTGGCCAGTGGAAGGGGCCTGATCCACTCCTTACTATGGGGAGAGGATTTGGGTGCATATTCCCCATTGGGGAACCCAGCCCTATATGGGTACTAGCGAGAAATCTTAAATTTATGCCACAAAACAAAGATCAAACCTTAAATTCTGCTGCAGATAACAAATGACCATATATCAGGCCCAAGAACAGAAAGTTCTTGAGGCGTCTCTCTCTCTTTTTCTCTCCTTAATAGGTACAACAGTAATAACATCCGTGCTCGGAGTTCAGCGGTGCACACCATCACAGCAGTAAACAACATCCACTAAAATGTGTATGACTTTCAAATTCAAAAGCCTTTAAAAAAAAAAAAAACAAACCCTTTCTTTGACATTTAAATTTCCCCCACACTGAAACCATTGTGTTGACTTTCTTCCCCTAACTCTTTGGAGCAGTTTCTAGGAGCTATCTGGGGTGCTGCCTCTGCGGCTGCAGTCCTAATTTTACCTCAAATAAAACTTACCCCACAGATCCCCATCAAAAATTTAAAGAAAATTGTGCATACTTGCAAGTCTTGCCTCCCTCACTTATAAGTTCCTCCCTTATAATCTCCAGGAGTAAACCCTCAGAGACTGAGGCCTAATATGTTGTGGCAGACAGATGTCACTCACTTTTCTCCCTTTGGAAAACTCAAGTACATCTTTGTACCCATTGATGCTTATTCCCATGCCTGCTGGGCTACAGCCCACTCAAGAGAAAAAGCAAAACATGCCCAGAGTCATTTCTTGCAATGCTTTGCAACTCTGGGTCTACCTTATCAGATAAAAACAGACAATGGTCCCTGCTTTGTTAGCAAAAATTTACAAAACTTTTTTCAACTATGGCACATCCGCCACACCACAGGGACCCCATACAACCCTCAAGGACAGGCCATAATTGAACGTCATCATCAAAACTTAAAGGCCCAATTACAAAAACAAAAAGGGGGAATAAGCCCTCACCAGCTACTTGGAATGGCACTTTTTACCCTAAACATTTTAAATTTTTCAAAGAAAGAACTGATGGCACCCTTTCAAAAACACTGGTCCAGCCAAGAAATAAAACCTGAAGTACAAGTGAGATGGGAGGACCCCATCACTGGCCAGTGGAAGGGGCCTGATCCACTCCTTACTATGGGGAGAGGATTTGGGTGCATATTCCCCATTGGGGAACCCAGCCCTATATGGGTACTAGCGAGAGATCTTAAATTTATGCCACAAAACAAAGATCAAACCTTAAATTCTGCTGCAGATAACAAATGACCATATATCAGGCCCAAGAACAGAAAGTTCTTGAGGCGTCTCTCTCTCTTTTTCTCTCCTTAATAGGTACAACAGTAATAACATCCGTGCTCGGAGTTCAGCGGGTGCACACCATCACAGCAGTAAACAACATCCACCGCCTCTGCCCAGGGACTTCAGACCAGCCTCCACCAACTTGAACACCTGAGGACTGCCATAACAGGACTCCAAAAACAGCTTGATCTACACACCAGAGCTGTCGATATTAAGCATTCTGGCACGCTTAGACTGTGACGTGAGATATCCCCGCTTTTGCCTGACAAAAGGGGGTTAATGACTTTTGGCTATGGATACAAAGCCCTTTCACCTGGTTTAAAAATGTTTTCTATCTGCTTGTTCTTGCTGTCTTGCTAGCTATACTGTTTAAGGTCAGGGGCGTTATGGGTCACAATAGACAGTTACAACAAAATAATTATGCTTGCTCAAGTCCTAGAAAAAGAGCCTTACTTTGGGCACCCACAAAACCCCTGGGTCGATATGGCCCCTCAAGAAATCACTTGAGACATATAATGAGGCCTTTGAATGAAAAACGCTCTAAAAACTCCGTCCAGCCCCCACGAGATGGCTGGTTAGCCAGTGACGGGTAAGAGGACACCACTGCAGAGCAGGCCTAAGACAGGAGGGCCGCTGTAGCTGCTGCCTGATCCCATGACGGGCTCTGCCTGAATAGTGCTCTGTCCCGACCTAAGACAGGCACAGCCGCAGGGGAAAGCGGACGAGGCTAGAGGCTGGCCACCTCTTAGCTCTATGCGTTGCCTCAACAAAAGTCTCTTAATTTTAAAATAAAAGAGGGGCAGATGTGGGGCTCTGAATTGAAAGAGGACTGTTTTAAGCATAAAGAAGCTTAAGCACATGTCTACAGTTTGGAGCTAAGATGGCGCCTACAGGAAGGGGTGTGGGAGTGAAAAGAAGCTTAAGCACATTGCTTGAGTTTGCAGCTAAGATGGCGCCTACAGGAAGAGACAGGGCGTGATCTAAATTGTTAATTGATGGTCAAAATTTCTGATTGGTTCCCCTGGCTGCTGCACTCGTGAATGATTGCTTGGTCTTTAGCTTGATTGGTGTAATCTATAGGAAGTCCCGTGCAAAACCCCCTTCACTTGCCTATAAAAGCTGTGGATCTTCATTAATAAAGCGGAACTACTTCGATGGAACCCTGTCGTCTGATTGTCCCTTGCCTCAGCCGAGGGACTTCAGACCAGCCTCCACCAACTTGAACACCTGAGGACTGCCATAACAGGACTCCAAAACAGCTTGATCTACACCCAGAGCTGTCGATATTAAGCATTCTGGCACGCTTAGACTGTGACGTGAGATATCCCGCTTTTGCCTGACAAAAGGGGTTAATGACTTTGGCTATGGATACAAAGCCCTTTCACCTGGTTTAAAAATGTTTTCTATCTGCCTGTTCTTGCTGTCTTGCTAGCTATACTGTTTAAGGTCAGGGGCGTTATGGGTCACAATAGACAGTTACAACAAAATAATTATGCTTGCTCAAGTCCTAGAAAAAGAGCCTTACTTTGGGCACCCACAAAACCCCTGGGTCGATATGGCCCCTCAAGAAATCACTTGAGACATATAATGAGGCCTTTGAATGAAAAACGCTCTAAAAACTCCGTCCAGCTCCCGCGAGATGGCTGGTTAGCCAGTGACGGGTAAGAAGACACCACTGCAGAGCAGGCCTAAGACAGGAGGCCGCTGCAGCTGCTGCCTGATCCCATGACGGGCTCTGCCTGAATAGTGCTCTGTCCCGACCTAAGACAGGCACAGCCGCAGGGGAAAGCGGACGAGGCTAGAGGCTGGCCACCTCTTAGCTCTATGCGTTGCCTCAACAAAAGTCTCTTAATTTTAAAATAAAAGAGGGGCAGATGTGGGGCTCTGAATTGAAAGAGGACTGTTTTAAGCATAAAGAAGCTTAAGCACATGTCTACAGTTTGGAGCTAAGATGGCGCCTACAGGAAGGGGTGTGGGAGTGAAAAGAAGCTTAAGCACATTGCTTGAGTTTGCAGCTAAGATGGCGCCTACAGGAAGAGACAGGGCGTGATCTAAATTGTTAATTGATGGTCAAAATTTCTGATTGGTTCCCCTGGCTGCTGCACTCGTGAATGATTGCTTGGTCTTTAGCTTGATTGGTGTAATCTATAGGAAGTCCCGTGCAAAACCCCCTTCACTTGCCTATAAAAGCTGTGGATCTTCATTAATAAAGCGGAACTACTTCGATGGAACCCCTGTCGCGTCTGATTGTCCCTTGCCTCAGCCGAGGGGCTGCGGGGCGGACAGTTCAAGGTTTGCCTTTCTCCGAGATCTCCCGGTTCCGCCGGGAGTAATCCCTGCTGCCTTCCCTTTCTGCGGAAGGTCCCCGCAGTATACAAAAAAAAGTATAAGGTACTGATCAAAGAAATCTAAGACAACATAAATAGATGGAGAGATATCCCATGTTCTAGACTGGGTTGGAAGAATCAATATCATAAAATCACTGTAGTACCAAATGTAATCTACAAATTCATTATCTTCCCTATCAAATTATCAAAGGCATTTTTCATAGAACTTGAACAAAAAATCACAATTCATATGGAAACAGAAAATAACCTTGATAACCAAAACAGTCTTGAGCAAGAAAAATGGGGCTGGAGGAATCAACCTTCCTGACTTAAGACTATACTGCAAAGTGATAGTCATCATGACAGTATGGTACTGGCACAAAAACAGAAATATAGACCAATGTAACAAAATAGAGAGCCTAGAGACAAACACATGCACTTATGGGTACCTTATTCTTGACAAAGGAGGCAAGAAGATACAATGGGACAAAGACAGTAGTGCTGGGGAAACTGAATAGGTACATATAAAAGAATGAAATTACAGCACTTCCTAATACCATGTATAAAGGTAAACTCAAAACGGATTAAAGATGTTAATATAAGAACAGAATCTATAAAACTCTTAGAGGAAAATACAGGCAGAACACTCGATACATAAATCAAAGCAAGATCTTCTATGATCCTCCTCTTGGAGTAATGGAAATAAAAACAAAAATAAACAAGTGGGACCTAATTAAACTTAAAAGCTTTTACACAGTAAAGGAAACTATAAACATGGTAAAAAGATAACCCTCAGAATAGAAGAAAATAATAGCACATGAAACAACTGACAAAGGATTAATTTCCAAAATATACAAGCCTCTCATAGAACTCAACACTGAAAAAACAGCCCAATCAAAAAGTGGGAAAAGACCTAAACAGACATCTCTTCAGTGAAAACATACAGATGGTCAACATGACTCACTGTTAAAGAAGTGTATGTCCAAACTACAATGATGTATCAGATATAAGAAATTAAATCAGCTATGTAACAATATACAACCTTGATATACTCCTTTCCCAATTTTGAATCAGTCCATTGTTTCATATCTGGTTCTAAATGTTGCTTCTTGTCATACATACAGGTTTCTCAGGAGGCAGGTAAGGTCGTCCAGTTTTCTGTCTCTTTAAGAATTCCCAAGGTTTGTTGAGATCCACACAAAGGATTTAGCATAGTCACTGAAGCAGAAGAAGATGTTTTCCCTAGAACTCCCTTGTTTCTTCTATGATCCAATGGATGTTGGCAATCTGATCTCTGGTTCTTCAGCCTTTACTGTGTACCACTTTTATATCTGAAAGTTCTTATCAAGGAGTACATTTGTGTGGTAGTTTGGTCATTCTTTGGCATTGTACCGCTTTGGGATTGGGATGAAAACTGACCATTTTCTGTCCTGTGGCCACTTCTGAGTTTTCCAAATTTGCTGGCATATTGAGTGCCACTCTCTAACAGTATCATCTTTTAGGATTTGAAATAGCTTAGCTGGAATTCCATCACCTCCATTAGCTTTGTTTGTAGTGATGCTTCTTAATGCCTTGACTTTACCCTCCAGGATGTTTGGCTTTAGGTCAGTAATCATACCATTGTGGTTATCTGAGTCATTATGACCTTTCTCGTACAGTTCTTCTGTATATTCTTAAAATCTTCTGCTTCTATTAGGTTCATGCTAATTCTGTTCTTTATTGTTTACATCTTTGCATGAAATTTTCCCTTGGTATCTCTAATTTTCTTGAAGAGATTTGTATTATTTCCCTTTCTATTATTTTTCTCTAATTCTTTACATTGTTCACTTTAAGAAGACTTTCTTATCTCTCCTTGATATTCATTGGAACTCTGCATTCAGGTGGATATATGTTTCCTTTTCTCCTTTGCTTTACATTTCTTTTTTTTTAATGCTAAATTGTTTATTACATAGTTTTATATATCAGTGTGACATTTTACCTTTCTCTTCTGCATCACTAACTTTATCATGAATTGATTAGTATATTTCTAGACACAACATTATAACTGAGAGCTCTATGATGCATGAATCAATTTTGAATTGTCTGCTTGAAATTACTATATACATCTACAAATCTAATAACACATTGAGTTTTACTTCTTTTCTCAGCTATTTTTAAGGCCTCCTCAGACAACCATTTTGACTTTTTATATTTCTTTTGTTGGGAAATGTTTTTGTCATTTCTTCCTGTACAATATTACAAATGTCAGTCCATAGTTCTTCAGGCAATGCCATTTAAAATCAAACTCCATACCCATCAGAGATTCTTTAAGGGCACAAACAAAACCTTGTGTGCATCAGGACCCAGAGAAAGGAGCAGTGACCCCCACAAGAGACTGTGCCAGATCAGTCTGTGACTGTTTGAGGGTCTCATGAGGAGGCATGCATCAGTGGCCTCCTGTAGGGACAGCGCACTGGCACCAGCAGTCCTTGAAGGTTTGGTGTATCAGCATAAGCCTTCTTGCAGGAAGTCACCTTTGGCCCCACTATAGAGCTGCTGGGAGGGCAACCCATAAACTGGAGAGCAATTATACCAAATAACTTCTCACACTTGTAAAAGTTCTAGGCCTCACAACAGAGTTCCCAACCTAGTAACGGGACTGAGAATCCCCAGGAAATCTGATTTTGAAGATGAGCAGGATTTGATTACAGAACTTGCACAGACTAGGGAAACAGAGATATTTGTAGGCCATGAAGAAAATCTCACTTACACCAGGAACCAAGAGAATGGAGCAGTGGTTCCACAAGAGACTGAGTCAAACTTTCATGTGCGTGTTTGGGAGTATTTGGCAGAGGTGTGGGTTGCCAGTGATCTGCTGCAGGGACTAGGGCACTGGCAGTAGAAGTCCTGGGAGGTGAGGCACGCTGGCATAAGTCCTTTGGGAGGAAGTTGCCATTACTCTTGCCATAGTTTAGCCTCAACTACAGGGAGGGAGCATAGGCACACCCATTAGCAGAAAAGCAGATTAAAGATTTACTGAGCATGGCCCTGCCCACCAGAGCAAGACCCAGGTTTCCCTACAGCCAATCTCTCTCATTAGGAATCTTGCACAGGCCTCTTATCCTCATCTATCACAGGACAGAAAGAATGAAGAGCACAATAACAGAAAAGTAACCAAAATGATCACATGGATCACAGCTTTGTGCATTCAGTGAAGCTGTGAGCCATTCCATGTAGGGCAACCCAAGACTGACGGGTCATGGTGGAGAGTCCTGACAAAACATGGTTCCTGGAGAATGGAATGACAAACCATTTCAACATTCTTGACCTGAGAACTCCATGAACAGTGTGAAAATACAGAAAGATATGTCACTGAAAGATTAACTCCCTAAGTCAGTAGGTGTCCAATATGCTACTGGAGAACTGTGGAGAAATAACTCCAAAAGGAATGAAGAGGTTAAGCTAAAGCAGAAATATGACCAGTTATTGATGTGTCTGTTGGTGAAAGTAAAATCTGATGCTGTAAAGAACAATGCCGCATAGGAACGCGGAAGATTATGTCCATAAATCAAGGTACATTGGAAGTGGTCAAACAGGAGATGGCAAGAATGAACACTGAAATTTTAGGAATCAGTGAACTAAACTGGACAGGAATGGGTGAATTTAATTCAATTGACCATTATATCTACTACTGTCACCTTTGGCCCCACTATAGAGCTGCTGGGAGGGCAACCCATAAACTGGAGAGCAATTATACCAAATAACTTCTCACACTTGTAAAAGTTCTAGGCCTCACAACAGAGTTCCCAACCTAGTAACGGGACTGAGAATCCCCAGGAAATCTGATTTTGAAGATGAGCAGGATTTGATTACAGAACTTGCACAGACTAGGGAAACAGAGATATTTGTAGGCCATGAAGAAAATCTCACTTACACCAGGAACCAAGAGAATGGAGCAGTGGTTCCACAAGAGACTGAGTCAAACTTTCATGTGCGTGTTTGGGAGTATTTGGCAGAGGTGTGGGTTGCCAGTGATCTGCTGCAGGGACTAGGGCACTGGCAGTAGAAGTCCTGGGAGGTGAGGCACGCTGGCATAAGTCCTTTGGGAGGAAGTTGCCATTACTCTTGCCATAGTTTAGCCTCAACTACAGGGAGGGAGCATAGGCACACCCATTAGCAGAAAAGCAGATTAAAGATTTACTGAGCATGGCCCTGCCCACCAGAGCAAGACCCAGGTTTCCCTACAGCCAATCTCTCTCATTAGGAATCTTGCACAGGCCTCTTATCCTCATCTATCACAGGACAGAAAGAATGAAGAGCACAATAACAGAAAAGTAACCAAAATGATCACATGGATCACAGCTTTGTGCATTCAGTGAAGCTGTGAGCCATTCCATGTAGGGCAACCCAAGACTGACGGGTCATGGTGGAGAGTCCTGACAAAACATGGTTCCTGGAGAATGGAATGACAAACCATTTCAACATTCTTGACCTGAGAACTCCATGAACAGTGTGAAAATACAGAAAGATATGTCACTGAAAGATTAACTCCCTAAGTCAGTAGGTGTCCAATATGCTACTGGAGAACTGTGGAGAAATAACTCCAAAAGGAATGAAGAGGTTAAGCTAAAGCAGAAATATGACCAGTTATTGATGTGTCTGTTGGTGAAAGTAAAATCTGATGCTGTAAAGAACAATGCCGCATAGGAACGCGGAAGATTATGTCCATAAATCAAGGTACATTGGAAGTGGTCAAACAGGAGATGGCAAGAATGAACACTGAAATTTTAGGAATCAGTGAACTAAACTGGACAGGAATGGGTGAATTTAATTCAATTGACCATTATATCTACTACTGTAGGCAAAAATCCCTTAGAAGAAATGAAGTAGTGCTCAGAGTCAACAAAAAGATTTCAAAATGCAGTAATTGTGTGCAGTCGTAAAAACAACAGCATAACCTCAGTTCGTCTCCAAGGCAAACCATTAAACATTATAGTAATCCAAGTCTATGCCCCAGCTGCTAATGCTGAAGAAGCTAAAGTTGAACAGTTCTATGAAAACCTACAAGATCTTCTAGAATTAACACCAAACAAATATGTCCTTTTCATCATAGGGGACCGGAATGCAAAAGCAGGAAATCAAGAAATACCTAGAATAACAGGCAAGCTTGACCTTGGTGTGGAAAATGAAGCAGGGAAAAGGCTAACAGAGTTTTGCCCAGAAAACACACAAGTCATCAAACACCTTTGTGTCCAACAATACAAGAGATGACTCTATACATGGACATCACCAGACAATCAATATCGAAAGCAAATTGTTTCTATCCTTTGCAGCCCAAGATGGAGAAGCTCTATACAGCGAGCAAAAACAAGACCTAGAGCTGACTACATGGCTCAGATCATGAATTCCTTATTGCAAAACTCAGACTTAAATTGAATAAAGTAGGGAAAACCACTAGGCCATTCAGGTGTGACCTAAATCATATTCCTTATTATTATACAGTGAATGTGACAAATAGATTCAAGGAATTAGATGTGGTAGGGCGACATACATTAATTAATATGGATCTGAAACCCAAGATGAGGGTTAAGCCTAAAAAAGCCAGAAATAAAATTCAACATTCTTGACCTGAGAACTCCATGAACAGTGTGAAAATACAGAAAGATATGTCACTGAAAGATTAACTCCCTAAGTCAGTAGGTGTCCAATATGCTACTGGAGAACTGTGGAGAAATAACTCCAAAAGGAATGAAGAGGTTAAGCTAAAGCAGAAATATGACCAGTTATTGATGTGTCTGTTGGTGAAAGTAAAATCTGATGCTGTAAAGAACAATGCCGCATAGGAACGCGGAAGATTATGTCCATAAATCAAGGTACATTGGAAGTGGTCAAACAGGAGATGGCAAGAATGAACACTGAAATTTTAGGAATCAGTGAACTAAACTGGACAGGAATGGGTGAATTTAATTCAATTGACCATTATATCTACTACTGTAGGCAAAAATCCCTTAGAAGAAATGAAGTAGTGCTCAGAGTCAACAAAAAGATTTCAAAATGCAGTAATTGTGTGCAGTCGTAAAAACAACAGCATAACCTCAGTTCGTCTCCAAGGCAAACCATTAAACATTATAGTAATCCAAGTCTATGCCCCAGCTGCTAATGCTGAAGAAGCTAAAGTTGAACAGTTCTATGAAAACCTACAAGATCTTCTAGAATTAACACCAAACAAATATGTCCTTTTCATCATAGGGGACCGGAATGCAAAAGCAGGAAATCAAGAAATACCTAGAATAACAGGCAAGCTTGACCTTGGTGTGGAAAATGAAGCAGGGAAAAGGCTAACAGAGTTTTGCCCAGAAAACACACAAGTCATCAAACACCTTTGTGTCCAACAATACAAGAGATGACTCTATACATGGACATCACCAGACAATCAATATCGAAAGCAAATTGTTTCTATCCTTTGCAGCCCAAGATGGAGAAGCTCTATACAGCGAGCAAAAACAAGACCTAGAGCTGACTACATGGCTCAGATCATGAATTCCTTATTGCAAAACTCAGACTTAAATTGAATAAAGTAGGGAAAACCACTAGGCCATTCAGGTGTGACCTAAATCATATTCCTTATTATTATACAGTGAATGTGACAAATAGATTCAAGGAATTAGATGTGGTAGGGCGACATACATTAATTAATATGATTAATTTGTCATACTGTTTTTACTCATTCAAATATGCACAAAATGTTATTAAACACTTATATGACTATATTCTAGGTAATTAGTATTGTCTTGGCTGATAAAGGATTTTACAAATTAAAATGTATTTTAAAGTCTAATAGTTTAAAGGCAGACAAAACTGAGTTTCCTATTAATCTAACCAGTGTTCAAGATTTGTGGTATATGAATCATATGAATCACCTGACAATACTGGTTAAAAACATAAACTCTTGGACACCATGTTGGAATTTACATTCTTGCTATCACTAGATGGTTGTCTTGAACAGAAAGAGTCAAGAACTACTGGTTTACATATCAATAAATCATTATGATGACTTCATTACCTCTCCAATGGGTGTCAGAAATTCTTCACAGCAAGGTAGACTGTCACCATTAGTTTGTTACACTGAGATGGTCCTCTTTGTTAACAATTATATTAGAGCCACTAAATTTTCTCTAAAAATATTCATCTGATACATTTCCATTTTTTGTGAAGTACCTATTTACATCAGCTAGTGAATTCATTTTTTAAAAATGTATGTATGCCTATAATATTTCTTTCATACCCCATATCTTTCCAAAATGGTATGTCAGATGACTTGATATAGTACAAACGATTATAAAACTAAATTTTGGTAATTCATTCCCTCTCTCTGAATATTTTAGAAAGAAAAAAATGTATCCTATCATGTTTTACCTTCCTGGTTTTTGATCTGTTTTTTGTATCTAGTTTGACAGAGACTTAAAGAATGTCTCTAACCTGCCTATCACTTTGGATACAACAAAGGCAATACCAGCAATTTTCTACTTCAGATATGTTCTTACAGAGTATTCTATCTTCATACAAACAAAAATCTTTTCTAAAATGAAGGCATTAATATGTCTATTAATATGTCTATGACCTTATCTTAATACAAAGAAAAATGCAAATAATTTAATAACATTATTTGCTTATACCCCTTAAGGTTCAAATAACTAGTTCTTATATAGGAGCAGCTAGGTCTGATCTGCCTCAGAAGAAACATACTCTGTTAGTGTACAATAGCTAACATCAGATCACTAATAGATTTAACCTTGTAAGTTCATAGATATTTAAAAGTGTTATGGTTTGAAGGTCAACTTCTCTGTCTTACTGTAAAAGAAAGGCAAAGAAATGAATAAAAAATTAGAAAGAATTAATTCTTCAAAAAGTTTTTACAAATCAAAACCCTGCAGTTTCACACTGAGAACAAAAGAAGCATATTAAACACCAAAGTTTATCAAGACAAATTAGGTCCCAGTTTCAAATTTTCTTTAATCTTTTGCATCTGAACGGTTTTTGCCTCATGCTGTTTTCCCTAGTTAAATGTTAAAATGAATTCTAGCCAATACCATTGACTTCCTCCCTTAAAAATATTGAGACACATAATAAAAAATTAATTACTTCCCCTAATTTCCGTGTGATTCTTTAAAAAGATGTAAAATTCATTTAAAGTAAGTGGTGACTTTGTCTTTGAAGATCACGACAATTAACATGGATCAAAGCTTAGGTTCTGTAACGATGATAGCTTATTAGCATAATGAAATTAACTTAGAGACAAGAATCTTTAATAGGTACAACAAAACGCTTTAATAATACTTGAAGAAAATTATGTATTTGCTAGAAGTACAACAGTTTCAGACTATCCTAATAATAATTGTTTTTGCCAAAACTTAAAAAGATGGATTTCTTATAAAACTAAATTTTGGTAATTCATTCCCTCTCTCTGAATATTTTAGAAAGAAAAAAATGTATCCTATCATGTTTTACCTTCCTGGTTTTTGATCTGTTTTTTGTATCTAGTTTGACAGAGACTTAAAGAATGTCTCTAACCTGCCTATCACTTTGGATACAACAAAGGCAATACCAGCAATTTTCTACTTCAGATATGTTCTTACAGAGTATTCTATCTTCATACAAACAAAAATCTTTTCTAAAATGAAGGCATTAATATGTCTATTAATATGTCTATGACCTTATCTTAATACAAAGAAAAATGCAAATAATTTAATAACATTATTTGCTTATACCCCTTAAGGTTCAAATAACTAGTTCTTATATAGGAGCAGCTAGGTCTGATCTGCCTCAGAAGAAACATACTCTGTTAGTGTACAATAGCTAACATCAGATCACTAATAGATTTAACCTTGTAAGTTCATAGATATTTAAAAGTGTTATGGTTTGAAGGTCAACTTCTCTGTCTTACTGTAAAAGAAAGGCAAAGAAATGAATAAAAAATTAGAAAGAATTAATTCTTCAAAAAGTTTTTACAAATCAAAACCCTGCAGTTTCACACTGAGAACAAAAGAAGCATATTAAACACCAAAGTTTATCAAGACAAATTAGGTCCCAGTTTCAAATTTTCTTTAATCTTTTGCATCTGAACGGTTTTTTTGCCTCATGCTGTTTTCCCTAGTTAAATGTTAAAATGAATTCTAGCCAATACCATTGACTTCCTCCCTTAAAAATATTGAGACACATAATAAAAAATTAATTACTTCCCCTAATTTCCGTGTGATTCTTTAAAAAGATGTAAAATTCATTTAAAGTAAGTGGTGACTTTGTCTTTGAAGATCACGACAATTAACATGGATCAAAGCTTAGGTTCTGTAACGATGATAGCTTATTAGCATAATGAAATTAACTTAGAGACAAGAATCTTTAATAGGTACAACAAAAACGCTTTAATAATACTTGAAGAAAATTATGTATTTGCTAGAAGTACAACAGTTTCAGATTTTCTATCCAATTAATAAGTTGTTAATTAACTCCTTTTCCAAACAATGCACACTTTAAGTTAACATCTGCCAATTGGAATATTCTATCTATTGTGCCTTTTTTTTTTTTTTTTTTGAAGGATATTGAAGTTTTGGCAATGGTACTTTTTTATTACTAAGAAAATTCAAGTTTACCCTTCCATATTATTTTCATCATTAAAATTTCATCATATTATTTCCTCATTAAAATAAAATAAGGCTTCATTTAATGCCTTGGGAAGAGAATGAAGATGTCAATATATGATTACATCATGCAGTAGGTTTACACTTCAGGTCTTCAGCATTTCAAGGACAAAAAATTTACTGGATTGCTTTGAGGTATCTCTTTGATCTTTTGTTTCCATCCCAAAATTTTAAAAATTATTTATAAAAAATAATGTAAATAATTTTGATTTCAAGTGTACATGTTGGAAACCACTTGAATTAAAGGATAACTAAAAGAATGCTCTATTTCCAGCAAGAACTCTTAAAAATTATGCTTTATTCAAGTGCTATTAAAAAATGAACTGTGTGATTTATATTGCCATTCATTCATTAAGCCAATTTATTGTGCATTAATATTTATTGAGTGTGCCATGCACTGTGAGCCTCCTAACATTGTAAAGAGGTAGTTTTCACTGTTGCTGGTTTTACTGTCATTTATTTTCTCTTGGCCTCATAGCAGAAATGTGTACACTCCCCAGGTTCTTTTCCTCTACTATACCTGATTTATCTTTCTGACATAAGTAAACATAATCCAAAACCAATATTCAATAGATGGATAATTTTTTCTCATACTGAAATTTAAGGAGGAATTTCTTGCTGTTATACCCTCATTTCTCACCTCCAGAAAGCCCTTGCTCATTGTCAATCTGTGTGCTTTCCAGTTTATATATGTTGGCAATACTCTTTCTAAATATTTTTTTTGCTGTGGACCCAGAAATTTGTGAATAGGCTCTGATCCCAATGTTTTTATGCTGCTCCTGATCCACATCATCAGTTTTCAGATCCTGGGCAATTACCAGGTTCCCTGACTGCATCTTCTCTATCAGGTATACACTGACACAGGAAACAAAAATAGGGCTACAAACAGGCATACAGAGAGAACCACCAGGAGACTAGGAATCCTACGAAGGTCAATCATGTAATGGAGACAATACTTTGAGAAGCTTTCAACTCTAGCCCTCAAAATAGACTGAATTATGATTTTGGTTAATTAAAACAAAGCCTATGAAACTCTTTTTTTTATTTTTTTACCAGCTGATTGTCTCATTTCCTACCTGAGTCCTAAGAATATTTTGTACCTTTGCTTTGAAACTTACCAAGTTCTTACAGCTGTTTTTGAAGGTGTTTTATCATTATGCTCATATATCCTTAGGGCCCTGTTTAAAGCAACAAGAGAGAAAGTACATTGGGAACTAAATTACAGTAAAATGCAGTGTTTGGAGATGGACTTCTCTTTACTTCTCATTCTCCAGTCTCCCACCTGTAACAACTCTACTTTAATTGGCCAAACTTCACTGGAAGCCCAGTGAAGAAAGGAACCTGGAAAATGTAATACTTTGCTGAGATCAGTCACTTTTTTATAGAGCAAAGGAGGAGAAAGACACAAAATGGATATGAAAAGGACTGGCACAATTTCATAATTAATAATTTCTTATTAACCATAGATATTATATACAAGAAAATGTTACTGAAACAAATTCTTCTCTGCTTTTCTTACCAACTCTGTGGTACTCTAAAGCCCATTACCATTCTGCTTGGGAATGGGAATATCTCTCTGAAATGCCTATTAGATCATATCAGCCCTCTCAATTTTATGTCCTTCAATTCATTCTCATGCTTTATAAGTTTTAGTTTACATAGTTTATCACACAGATCTTTTGTACTTTATGCCATTTCACCTCTAGCCTCGCCTCCTGGCCAACCAAAATATAACCTCATACCCAACCTAAACCATTGAAATTTTAGCGTGCTTAAAGCTTTTGCAGACAACCATGTCTTACATGTGGGCTTCTCTGGTGTCTCAGTGGTGAAAAAATCTGTCTGCCAATATAGGAGCCATTTTGGGTTAGATTCCAGCATTGGGAATATTCCCTGAAAAGAAAATGATAACCCACTCCAGTATGCTTGCCTGATGGATTTTTGTCTTTTAAATTTAGTTTACTTAATAAGTACTATTGTTTTCCATACATGTATTACTATTAAAAATTAAGAAGCACTGCAATCACGAAAAAAAAGGTAGTGTTTCCTTTCTTCACTATTTCATAAGAGATGAGTTCTCAGGCCTTTTCTCCCAACAATCCATAGTGAGAAATTGTGGTGCAACCACTATGTAAAACAGTTTGGAAGTTCATCAAAAAATTACAAATAGAGTTGCAACATGACAGAGAAATTCTACTCCTGGGCATATATCCATAAAAAAATTATAATTAAAAAAAAAATACGGGGCTTCCCCTGGTGGTCCAGTGGATAAGGACACCACCTTGCAGCGCAAGGGGCGCCGGTTCGATCCCTGGCCTGGGAAGATCCCACGTGCCGCGGAGCGGCTGGACTGATGTGTCCAATCACCGAGCCGGAGCTCTGGAGCGCATGCGCCCAGAGCCGGCGTTCTGCAACAGACGCCACCACGATGGGAGGCCCACAGGAGCCAAAGAACAAAGACGGATGAAAATGGAGAAGCGAAAGACCAATAGAAGTGGCCCGCCCGCTCCCCTCCCTCCCCAACCCGACCCCCGCCCCAAAATAAATAAATCAATAAATCTTTAAAAAAAAAAAAAAAAAGTACACCCCTATGTTCATAGCAACACTATTAATAATAGCCACGACATGGAAGCAACCTAAATGTCCATGGACTGATGAACAGTTAAAAAAGATGTTTTATATATACACAATGAAGTACAAGTCATCAATAAAAAGAATGAAATAATGCCATTTGCAACAACATAGATGGACCTAGAAATTATCATACTAAGAGAAGTCAGTAAGAGAAAGACAAATGCCATATGATATTACACATATGGAATCGAAAATAGTCAACACAAATGAACTTGTTTATGAAATACAAATAGACTCACAGACATACAGAACAGATTTGTGATTATCAAGGCAGAGGAGAGGATGTGAGAAAGATAGATTGTGAGGTTTGAATTAGCAGATCTAAACTAGTATATGCAGAATGGATAAACAGCAAAGTCTTACTGTACAGCACAGGGAACTATATTCAATATCTTATAATGAAACACGATGGAAAAGAATATAAAAAGAGCATACATATATTTCTAAAACTGAATCACTTTGCTATACACCAGAAGCTAGCACAATATTATAAATAAATTACACTGCAATAAAAAAAAAACAAATCTTTAAAAAGGTGAGAAATTAAGAAACTCATAGTGTTTACCCACCTCAAGATGTTGACACCCTAAATTTTTAGAAAATAAAAATTTACTTCTTGAACTTTCTCTTCATGCTGTCTTCTGTCATTGCGAGGCATGCTCTGTCAGAAACAAAATAGAAAATAGATCTACTTAAGGATTTATTATATATTATAAATTATGTCTAATCAAATTGAATTAAATTCATCTGCAAATAGAAACAGTATGTTATTTAAGACCAGATTCTGAGAAAACCATGAGGAGACCAAATTTGTCATTGCTTTTCTCTTGGCCCTTGGTGACTGGTGACTGTCCAAGGACTTGACACCATGCTCACTGGACATTGCTGCAGTAATCAGAAAAGTTTGTTAGCATGTGATAGAAAACCAGCTCACATAATCTTAAGAACAACAGTCGTTTAGGAGAAGGAGAACTCAAATAATAAACATTCAAGGGGTAGAGTTTGTTTTAACATGGTTGCTTTCAAAAACTTACATGTACTTTTCATCCTTTTTACTTTGCCCCCATCTCAACTCTTCTTTACCCTGAGTTGATTTTAGCATAGGCTGTTCAGTCAAGATGACAGGGTGGTTTTCAGAAGCACTAGGCTTTTGCTGTAACCTCTCAACAACTGTAGCATATAGACTCATTTAGCCCACTGACTAGTTATGAATCACACATTCATTGCTCAATCAATCACTGTGACTGTGAATATTATTAGTTAAGAAGGAAACCCATGTCAATTTCTCCTACAACTGGGGAAGGAGAACCTTAACTGAATGGTGTAAGAGTAAGAGACTTTTATTTTCCCTTCTAAAAACCAGGGTGACTTTATCGATGGGAGGAATTTCTAAAAATCAATGTTACTTTTGCCCAAAAGAGAGGGGAGGAATGACAGCTAGGTCCAAACAAGTATCCGGTGAACCCTGCAGCTCTGATCCATGGCCCAATTCCTCCTTGCCTCCCATATCTTAACAAAATAATATCTTTATATTTCATTCTTCATGGTGATCCTGAGTGAGTCAGCTTCCTCAGGTACAAATTGTAGAATTGTAGCTTCATTATCATAGCCTAGGAGGTTCAGGAATTGTAGAAAGAAGTCCTTTGGTCTTTCTTACCATCATCTGCTGAAGAACTCCCAGTGATGCTGATAATTATTACTGTTGAGTAGATGTAGTTAAAATATACTTTTTTTTTTTTAAAGATTTATTTATTTATTTATTTATTTTTGGGCAGGGGTCGGGTTGGGGAGGGAGGGGAGCTTGGTCTTTCGTTTCTCTCTGTTCATCCGTCTTTGTTCTCTGGCTCCTGTGGGCCTCCCATCGCAGTGCCATCTGTTGTTGAAGAGCACCGGCTCTGGGCGCATGCACTCCAGAGCCCTGGCTTGGTAATCGGACACATCAGTCCAGCCGCTCCGCAGCACGTGGGATCTTCCCAGGTCAGGGCTCGAACTGGCACCCCTTGCACTGCAGGGTGGTGTCCTTACCCAATGGACCACCAGGGGAAGCCCAAAATATACTTTTTTTTAATCTTGAGTTGGCATCTGTCCTTCTATGCTTTACCCACTTGCTCTAATTTTTCCTTCTAAAGCCCACAAGGTCATGTCCATTTTGTATTGTACAAAGATTTCCACATGTCTAAAGGCAAGTTTATGCAACTGCTGTGCATATAACATGCTTTCCAGAAAGTTAACATCCAAGTATTTCTCTATTAATGTTCATTTTTATCCAACTATTTCAGTACTCTTTTCCTGCTGAACATCATTTTGGTTGAACCTAAAACTGGGAGATTTTTCACATTGTTCCTATTTATTTCCTTTGTTTGTCTCATTCACATAGTCTCTCAAACTGAAGGAAGGAAAACTTAAATGTGTAGCAACATATTCTCTCTTTACATCACTCCTCACACCTAGAGGCTTCCTATGTTAGAGAGCAATAGAAATATCCCAATTTCAGCTGTGAAACAAAACAATATTCCACACGCTTGTATTTTTGCTCTCTTATTTCATCTTCAGGTTGTTTTAGCCCAAAACAAACAAACAAAGAAGCAATTTGAGTCTTATAGAGATTGTACACTTTATAATCTCAGAGTCCACAAAAATGTATTTATTACAGCAAATGGTTAGATTCCTGTTTGTGTACCATGGGAACTGAATTTCTGTCCTAATGTTCTGGTACATCTTCAGTATACTTACCTCTGTAGGAGTGGTGTGTATCCACAATTATGTTATTTGAAAAGAATCTTTGTACTTGAAAATCCCATAGAGATGTAACATCACATTTCTAAGGGTGTCTTGGGACAAGAAAGAATGGGGCAGAAATATACAACCACTTGGTTACATCATTCATACCAAAGAAATTATCATCCAACTGCTGACGGGGAACACTTGTACTTCTCTATTATCAAAGATTTTGCAGAACTGCTCAGCCCTCTTTATTCATTTCATTCCAGCTGTTCTAACACAAGAGATGAAATAGAATGTTTCATTCTTAGTGTTTGTTAAAAAGGACAATACTATCATTTGGGGGGCTTTTGAAAAGGTTTTTGCTCAATTTGGACTGTGTGTGGAGCAAGCTCACTGCCTTATAACAAAGGCATAAAATGGTGACAGGCAAGTCAAAGGCTAAAGAATTTGTTAAAAGGAAGAAACCTTAAATGATCAGCCATAAACAGCAAGCAGCATCAGAGAGGAAGTAGGGAAAAGGTAGAGACCGTGAGAAGGAATGTGCACTGGCCCAGGACTGCAGCCTTTTCTAATCCTTTGGGAAAATTCACTTGCAGGGCTCCAATGGCTCTTTCCTGAATGTGTCCATCATCAAAGAAGCACAAGTTTGTTCTTGCTTTGACCTTGTTTTTAGTATCTTTTAAGGGTACACAGATTTGACATTTTTTGATAGCAAAATATTGAAATGCTTTGTATTGAAATGTACTTACTTGCCATGTGATATTGAAGCATAAACCTTATCCTGTCCTTGGGAACCTTCCTTATCTTCATATGATATTCCTGCCTTATTTCACTTTCTGTTTATACTACAAATATCCAGTGGCCTTTGTTATTCTCCTTTACTCTTTTAGCTTCGTGCTCCCATTCTTCTTGAATGTCAAATATATGTATACAATCTCCCATTCCCATTTTTTATACCAGTGGAAGATAGTGCAAATTAATTATGGAAATTTTATGGTATAGGAATTATTTTTAATATGCATTCCATGAAGGGCAGAATTGAGAAGGAGGATGAAAATGGATTTTTGCATCCTTAGTCAGGAATGTGAAAACTTAAAAATCCAGAAGGCTTCTAAAATACTTCTTCGAATCTTGTGAAGAACATGTTTCTATACATGGTCCAATAAAGATAGTAACTGATTGTCAAATCAAGATTATTATAGAAGGTTATATTGTATCTTTAATTTGGTTCATCTTTTACTCCTCAAATATAGAGATTTAGTACTTGAGGATTCCCAATGATTTTTTTTTTTCCCAATGATTTTTGAAAATGGTAATTTTCACACAAACAAAAAAATTAAATTATTATAAATAATGCAAAGTAATGTAGATTCGGTACTCCTATCCCCCTGCTTGCATTCCATCCTCAAGACCTGTACTAGTCTCAGCAAGTGGGGAACTGGTTTCATCTGTGAGAGGAGGGAGACAGTGTTAGAAGCTGTTACTTCTGTATGCAAAGTTCTTTTTGTGGTGGCTTGTCTATTGGACCACCTCCCATCTCACTTTTTCCTCTCACAATATTGATAGGGTCTGGGATCGTCTTCCTTCTAATTAAAAACAAACTAAAGGAAATCTTGAGGCTCATAAATAGTCGAGTTTGGTTCACAACAAATAGACTATATACACTGGCTTCTGTCTGAAATTACTACTGAGTTTTTGAGGACTTCCCAGGTTATTCTGATGGTAAAAATTTACCTGCAATGTGGGAAACCTGGGTTTGATCCCTGGGTTGGGAAGAGCCCCAGGAGGAGGGAATGGCAACCCACCCCAGTATTCTTTCCTGGAGAATCCACATGGACAGAAGAACCTGGCAAGCTACAGTCCATAGAGTCACAAACAAGAGTCAGACAGAAGAATCAGATAAAATTGAGTCAGATTTTGATATCTAACCTGCCTTATTTCACTTTCTGTTTATACTACAAATATCCAGTGGCCTTTGTTATTCTCCTTTACTCTTTTAGCTTCGTGCTCCCATTCTTCTTGAATGTCAAATATATGTATACAATCTCCCATTCCCATTTTTTATACCAGTGGAAGATAGTGCAAATTAATTATGGAAATTTTATGGTATAGGAATTATTTTTAATATGCATTCCATGAAGGGCAGAATTGAGAAGGAGGATGAAAATGGATTTTTGCATCCTTAGTCAGGAATGTGAAAATTTAAAAAATCCAGAAGGCTTCCAAAATACTTCTTCGAATCTTGTGAAGAACATGTTTCTATACATGGTCCAATAAAGATAGTAACTGATTGTCAAATCAAGATTATTATAGAAGGTTATATTGTATCTTTAATTTGGTTCATCTTTTACTCCTCAAATATAGAGATTTAGTACTTGAGGATTCCCAATGATTTTTTTTTTCCCAATGATTTTTGAAAATGGTAATTTTCACACAAACAAAAAAATTAAATTATTATAAATAATGCAAAGTAATGTAGATTCGGTACTCCTATCCCCCTGCTTGCATTCCATCCTCAAGACCTGTACTAGTCTCAGCAAGTGGGGAACTGGTTTCATCTGTGAGAGGAGGGAGACAGTGTTAGAAGCTGTTACTTCTGTATGCAAAGTTCTTTTTGTGGTGGCTTGTCTATTGGACCACCTCCCATCTCACTTTTTCCTCTCACAATATTGATAGGGTCTGGGATCGTCTTCCTTCTAATTAAAAACAAACTAAAGGAAATCTTGAGGCTCATAAATAGTCGAGTTTGGTTCACAACAAATAGACTATATACACTGGCTTCTGTCTGAAATTACTACTGAGTTTTTGAGGACTTCCCAGGTTATTCTGATGGTAAAAATTTACCTGCAATGTGGGAAACCTGGGTTTGATCCCTGGGTTGGGAAGAGCCCCAGGAGGAGGGAATGGCAACCCACCCCAGTATTCTTTCCTGGAGAATCCACATGGACAGAAGAACCTGGCAAGCTACAGTCCATAGAGTCACAAACAAGAGTCAGACAGAAGAATCAGATAAAATTGAGTGACTAAGTACAGTATATATTTTTCAAGCACAGTCTCTTTAATATAGAAAATTCTATAATCCATGCAGTGAAAATAAATGGCTGTATGCAAGAATTCATTCATCCTAATATCGACCAGACAGTCCCAACAAGTACAACAATGCCTGTTACATTAGGCTGAGTACACACAAGGTGCATATGGAAGGACATGGGGAGAAGGATTTGAATATCTTGATCCTGCCCATTGAAGTAAGATAGTATTTAGCAGTTCATTATGCAGACAGAACATTCAGGCCAAAAATAGATACCAAGGGAAGCCTCTTCATTTTCTGACTTGGGTTTCAAGATTATAAATGATGCAGATACTTTCTATGTGTTAGGTTAAATCTGGGCCTAAAGAACCTGAGAACTCTGTGTGAACTGCCTGGCTCTTTTTCTCTAGATCACACCGACTTATTTCTCCTGTGGTTTTCCCTCCAACAAAATCACCTTCTTCATATATCTGACTTTGCTGCATATACACAACACACAAACACACAGACACGCACACACACTTAACAGAAAAAAAAAAAATTAAAACCTACTCAGGATTTCATCAAGTGATTTTGAGTCACATCTGGCTCCAATTCCTGGTATTCCCCAAATTCTTCTTTACTGAATTGCTATTTAAAGCTCTACCTTTAAACCTTCTTTGGGTTTCTCAAAGTAACTTTCTCCTTAACACCTTCCCACCTTTCCAAAATACCCACAAATGCAAGGCTAATTTTATATCATTTTGTTTTGTCTTGTTTATGAAGCTGTGGGTTTGTGAGTCAAGGGGAAAGGGGTGATGTGTCAGACAAATACATTTGAGTCCCTTTAGAGTCGTTACTGTCCTCACATGCCATGGTGAACACTCTACCACTAGATAAAGCTGTGCTGAATTCTCAAGGAACCTAGTGAGAAAGCATCAGGATATGAGAACGTTTATTTTACATTATCAGTAGGTAGAGGATCAAGCATATCTATATACATATTAAGTGTAGCCTTTACATGTCAATTTGGCTCACTACTGCCTGAGGATATAGTGATAAAACGTATCTTCCCTTTCCCACTGCAAGCCCTAACTCCTTTTCACCTTAGTCAGAAACAGGAACTTTCACAGTGAAGTGAGCAGAGCAGACCAATGGGTTGTGTAAAGACAATATTGACCATTCTATTGGCATGCCTTTATCCTTTAAATGTTATCGTCTGTGTCTTATTGACTATATATTTATAAAAGTCATCAAAATACGCACCCAAACAAGTATATATTGTGAAAGTGTAACCCCATTTTTTATGCCTTCAACATAATGGGAAGTCTCTGTTCCTGAACCATTTTCTGATGACACACATTCAGGGAATGTCCTATGAGGTGTGATAGCTTCTCCCTCAGTTATTGAGACACCCCCACGGGATTGCCACTGGGCTGAGGTACGTTCTGAGGGAGCTTTTCAGCTAATTTACATGGTACCATCACTTCTACCTCCTTTTTGTGGCCTCTCCTTTTCTTCTACCTTCCCTCCTCCAATGTATCTTTGCTCAAGGAGCTGAGCAGAAACAAAACTATCACCCTCTGTCCTGAGAGACATCTTATGACTGAACAAATACTGGCTTCCCTCTTCCTTTCCTTGTTATATTAAGAGAAGCTGACTGTTTTGAGGGATGTTCCTGATCCACAATACGAATAGGAGAGAGACATATTCTGTCAAGACCCAATTCTTGAACATGTGGAATAGTTACAAAACAGGGAAATCCTTGCACCCTGAAGTGAACTGCATTTCTAGCCTTGATAATCTGGGTTTAAAACTAAAGGCTTGTATTACATGACATAGTCCTTTTATCGTGGGCAGGTGGGGGCATGTTCGCTTCTCACAGGAGAGATCAAAGGAGATGTCCAGCCTGAGCAGACAGATGTCTCCTCACACTAATGATAGGAGCTGCCTCCAAGCCTCGCCTCTCTGAGACCAATAAGGAGCACAAAGGTTCTTCCTCTTACCGGCTTTATAATGTTAATGAAACACTTTACAACTCAAAGGAGCGCCTTTTGTAACTTAAGAATTGCAAGAATGTTTTTCTATAAACAAGGTGTTGGGGGAGAAAGGGCTCTGGTGATGACCTCTTGTACATCTCTAGAGAGACAAAAAGCTTCTTTATGATTACTAAATAATTTGAAATTTCTAGAGAAGAAATTTGTGTCTAAAAGAAACAATGGTCAAATAAGCCAGGAATAGGTTTCTCTTTAATCATAGGTTCGAATGACTAAGACAGTAATTTTATTTTGATTTTTATGTAAATTTTTCCAAATAAAAGGAGGAAGGCAGGCAAATAGCTCACAATGTTAAAGCCAATGCAAAAGCCTCCTTGTTCCTTCTTTTTGAGTTCTAATCCCCAGACAGTCAGATAAAATAAGCCTCAGAGAGTTTCCTTAGAATGAGGACCATGGAAATACGGAATTCTTGACGGTCAGAATTTTCATAACTGTGGAAATATGGAATTCTTGACAGTCAGAATTTTCATGACCGTGGAAAACAGGAAAGTGTTACTATAAAAGAAGGCAAGTAGATTGTGCGGGAGGCTCGCTCACGGAGATCGGCTGCACCAATGTGAGATCGAGACTCTCCAGCTCTGGGGTAAGAACATCTGTTTACATTTGATTGAGTTCTGATTATTTCTGATTACTTGTGCTTGCTTTTATTTGATGATTGATAAACCCACTCTTGGTTTGACAATACTTGAGACCAAGATACTTTATTGTCAAGGTCCGAGGCTCACACCCGGAGGGGATCACGCTGTGTTCACGGAAATGTCTCTGAGCTATTCAATATAGTTTCTCTTAGTGAGGGCTTTAAGAAGTTACAAAACAGGGAAATCCTTGCACCCTGAAGTGAACTGCATTTCTAGCCTTGATAATCTGGGTTTAAAACTAAAGGCTTGTATTACATGACATAGTCCTTTTATCGTGGGCAGGTGGGGGCATGTTCGCTTCTCACAGGAGAGATCAAAGGAGATGTCCAGCCTGAGCAGACAGATGTCTCCTCACACTAATGATAGGAGCTGCCTCCAAGCCTCGCCTCTCTGAGACCAATAAGGAGCACAAAGGTTCTTCCTCTTACCGGCTTTATAATGTTAATGAAACACTTTACAACTCAAAGGAGCGCCTTTTGTAACTTAAGAATTGCAAGAATGTTTTTCTATAAACAAGGTGTTGGGGGAGAAAGGGCTCTGGTGATGACCTCTTGTACATCTCTAGAGAGACAAAAAGCTTCTTTATGATTACTAAATAATTTGAAATTTCTAGAGAAGAAATTTGTGTCTAAAAGAAACAATGGTCAAATAAGCCAGGAATAGGTTTCTCTTTAATCATAGGTTCGAATGACTAAGACAGTAATTTTATTTTGATTTTTATGTAAATTTTTCCAAATAAAAGGAGGAAGGCAGGCAAATAGCTCACAATGTTAAAGCCAATGCAAAAGCCTCCTTGTTCCTTCTTTTTGAGTTCTAATCCCCAGACAGTCAGATAAAATAAGCCTCAGAGAGTTTCCTTAGAATGAGGACCATGGAAATACGGAATTCTTGACGGTCAGAATTTTCATAACTGTGGAAATATGGAATTCTTGACAGTCAGAATTTTCATGACCGTGGAAAACAGGAAAGTGTTACTATAAAAGAAGGCAAGTAGATTGTGCGGGAGGCTCGCTCACGGAGATCGGCTGCACCAATGTGAGATCGAGACTCTCCAGCTCTGGGGTAAGAACATCTGTTTACATTTGATTGAGTTCTGATTATTTCTGATTACTTGTGCTTGCTTTTATTTGATGATTGATAAACCCACTCTTGGTTTGACAATACTTGAGACCAAGATACTTTATTGTCAAGGTCCGAGGCTCACACCCGGAGGGGATCACGCTGTGTTCACGGAAAAGTCTCTGAGCTATTCAATATAGTTTCTCTTAGTGAGGGCTAATGAGAATAGTAATCAGAGTAAACTCCAACGCGGTGCCCACGACAATTTCCCCTTCCCCATTTCTGTACCCAGACTGTGAGAACTCGGAAGCAGGAATCACAAGATCTGGTTTGTATTTGAATCCTTTATTCATTGTGTCCAGTACCTTACCTTTGGTAACACTACAGTAGATATTTGTGGATTTGATATAAAGCCACAAATGTTCATGTAAATATAATTTAAATATAGTAATTTACACTAATCTAAAGCACTGGTTCTTCAACCTTAGCATGAATCAGAACCACCTGGAAAGCTTTTTAAAACACAGATAACTGGACCTAAACCCCAGAATTTCAGATTCAGTATGTCTGGTGTGAGATCTTAGAATCTGCATCTTTTCTTTCAAATTCTCAGGCGGTGCTGATTCTGTTGGTTGGATACTACACTTTAAAGAATCACTGATCACAGACTCTAGGTTCATCTGCATTGCTATAAATGACCCAATTTCATTTCCTTTTGTGACTGAATAATATTCCACTGTATACAGGTACCATATCTTTCTTATCTATTCATCTGCTGATGAATATTTAGGTTGCTCCTGTGTCCTGGCTATTGTAGTCCTTCAATAAACACTGATGTACTTGTGTCTTTCTGAATTATGGTTTTCTCAGTGCATGTGCCCACCAGTAGGATCGCTGAATCATATGGTATTTCTACTGTTAGTTCTTTAAGGAACCTCCATACTGTTCTCCATAGAAGTTGTAACAATTTCTATTCTCATCAACAGTGCAAGAGGGTTCTCTTTTCTCCACATTCTCTCCAGCATTTACTTTTTTTTTTATAGATTTTTGATGAACTTAGAGTCTGTCATACAGACAGAAGTAAGTCAGAAAGAAAAAGTCAAAGATCATATATTAACACACACATATATATGGAATTCAGAAAAATGGTGCTGTTAAACCTATTTGTAGGGCAGGAATAGAGATGCAGATGTTGAGAATGGACTTGTGGAGACAGTGTGGGGTGGGGATGGAGAGGGGGTATGAACTGAGAGAGTAGCACTGACATGCATACATTACCATATGTAAAACAGATAACTAGTGGGATGGTACTGTATATCACAGAGAACTCAGATAGGTGGTCTATGATAACCTAGAGAAATGGGGTCAAGAAGAGGAAGGGTTACTCAAGAGGCAATGGATATATGTGTACTTAATAATAGCTGATTCACACTTAGTTGTACAGCAGAAACTAACAAAACATTGTAAAGCAATTATACTCCAATAAAATTTTTAAAAAAGAAAAAGAAGCCCTGATCAAAGAAGTATGCTATTTTCTGTAAGCATAGGAAGAAAGGAAAGATCTAGGAATAGAAATAACAGATTAATTTTTAAACATTTGTTTTCTGTCTGATAACATGGTCATGTTCTATCTCCAATTACAGAAAACAAATTATATTAAAACTAAAAAAAAAGTGAATAAATTTGGAATTATCTAAATTATATATGTTCTATTATAAGATGGAACCAAGGATAATTAATGATTTGGCTTTACAGTCACACTAATATAGGGGATGCATATAAAGTACAAAGTTTAAAAATTATTTTCAAAGAGATAAGCTTACTTCTTTAGGACAACACTCTTTCAAGTCATGTGTAATCATCACATTTTACAAGTGACGAAAAAGTTCAGAGAAGTTGAGTAAGTTTGGCCCAAAGTCAAGTAGTGTTTTAGTGGTGAAGTTCACATTGGCACCGGAGTGAGCTGTTTCCATCCTATTTTCTGTCTCCTATTCCATTTCTTCAATGTCTAATGTTTCTGTTTTATGATGCATATAAGACTAACTAAAGTGTGAAATAGACTATTAAGCAGGCCATTATCAAGGAACTAGAGTATAAACAGGAATTACAGTACCTGGGTTCTAGACTCACATTTTCACTAATTGGGAAAATCAGGCAAGTGTGTTAACCTCTAAGTGCATCAGATTTATCATCTGTAACTGAAAACAATAAATATGCTTTATCTCCTTCATTAAATTGTGTGAAAATCAAATTTCATAATATAGATATAATTTAATCTAGTTATTTATACCACTCATTACATAAAAGATCTAAAGAAATTCCATTATACAGAAAAATAGCTTAAAAATGTTTGAAGTATATTAGAGCTTTAAGGTCTGATGATTAGGTAGAGTGAGATTATAACTTGTATTAATTTAGTTGTCTCAGAATGGAATACAAAAATGTATTAATCATTAATGTTTAAGCCACTTAGAACAAATTATAAGATAAACAAAGAATATGGGTGACCTAGTGAGGGTTATAATCCACTTGTTGAGCCTATGAAGAGTAGGGAGAAAACGCTACAAGTTCCATACTCTAAAATCAGTACACAGTTCTGGTATGAGGAGGGAACATCAGTAGTGCAGCTGTTTCCCCAAAGGGGGAAATATTTGAATCAACCTTTCTCCCACCAACTTCCCTTCTTTCTTCCCTTCAAATGCTTTCCAAAATGTTTTGAAATATCTGTCTTCTGACTTTCATATTTGTTCAGTATTCTCATGTAATTTATTCTGCACCTACTGACATGATATCCTAAATGAAATTTAAATTTGAAGTATTTTTTAAATGACCTTAACATCACTACGAGGAAGTACCCTATTGTATTATTTTTAGAAGACCAGCCCTTGTCTGGTTTTGTTCATTTCCATTTAACATAATTGAACCACAGATTATTGAAACCAAAAGCTACCTTAAGACAACATTGAGTCCTTAACCCCTCATCTCACAATCAAGGAAGAAAGAAGCCTATACTAGTAGTTAAAGGTACATAGCAAGTTAGTGACAAAACTTACACTAGAACAAGGGATCCATTACAGCTTTCTCTTTGCTGTATCATTCTTTTCTCACTAGAGTTTATGCGTTTACCTAAAAAGCTAAGGAACAACTTATACTCCATTCCTGAGAGGCTGAAAGTCCAGAGAAAAGTGCACAAACTACAAAAAAAAAAAAAAAAATGATGGAGCCAGACAATGTGCATTGGAACTTTTATTTAACAATGACATAAGTCATATGGCTTTACTTCAGTGAGTGCCAACTTATTCATTTATGCATCAGGGACCAAAAAGATCAACATTAGAGGATTTGTGGTATGATAGAACATGGTCAACTCTGTAAATAATGAATACATCTTCTGTTCCTCGTTTCTCACACTGTTTCATCTTTCTGCAGATAATACCTTCCAGTGATCATTATGTCTCTCCCTTGTGTCTGTAGGATTCAATTTGTGTATCTTCCCCTCACCTCTTTGGTCCTTTTTTACCTCTTATGCTGGTCCTCAGTCCTTACCCATTCACCATGAGCTAGCCCAAAATTCTCTTCCCTTTTCTCCTCTTCATCTTCATTAACAAACTTCTTCAAGGGCATCCACAGTGTGTGGGAATTGCTCATAATGGAAAGGTGATGCCAGCAGTATCACTCTTTACCTTGCAGTATGAGGGTCCTTTCAACAGTGCTCTCAACATGTTTGTAACCCTTATTCAGGTAGTTGGAAAACTGATAATGACATATTCCCAACCTGGCTAATAAATGCCTCAACAATGTAAATATTAAATTTCAGAGTTTTGGCAATTCTTGTTTCATGTATTAAATGGTCAGCTTTAGGAAGTTTTTCTTCTATACCTGTTGCCACAGCAACATGTGTGATACTTACCTGAGTTCCACTTTGACTTTTCAACTGTGTTGAAATACGAAGTTTGAAAGAACAAGTAGAAATCAAGAATATTCTTAAGAAAGCCAGAGAATCATTCACTTGAAAATATCTCCATTATTTTGCAACTCTGAGATGTCGCCAATATCATTGCAAGATTTGGCTTGTGTACACCTGGAAAATATGAGGTTTGAATATTTCATGTTGACACTCCAGCTTCACTTCCCCTGGGGGTTGGAAGGGAAGCTAAACTACACATGTTAAACCTCTTGCTAAATGCTAGCTCAGCCTAGGCTGCAGGTCTTCTTGGTGGCCTCCCAGTCTTTCAATATACACCCCTACCTTTTCATCCACTATGAATTTATTTAGTTGTGCTTATACTGGAACACAGCACTGTTCAGGGTCAGTTTTAGCACCAGGTACAGACAGCATATATTATAGGGTATGATTTTTAAAAGTCCAAAAATGTCCTACAGAAAATACTTTTTCTAGCAGCCTTATCGAAATTCCCATATTAGTCACTTCCTTGGAATGAAGCAATGAGAAAAAAAAAATCTGATAAAATATATAACCTATCTAAAAGTCATGGCACATAAAGCTCCTTTCACTTACTGATCAAACAAGATAATCAGTCACTTAAAAGGACTAAAGAGAGGAAAATTGTGATAGGAAAGTGAAGGAGAAACAAGCCTTGGAGAATGTCCAAGTCTGAAAAGGCAACACAATCTGAACAGATAAAGAAAATGATAGAAAGAAGATACCACTAGAAATACCCCTCATGATCTTAAAATAATGACTTAGGACCAACCCCAATGCTAGATGTCCATATTTCTATCTATCTATCCATATGACAGTGTTAATTAAGTAACTTTGTACAAGGTATTGTAATGCTACACTAAAGACACAGCAATGAAAAGAAATCAAGTCTTTATTCTTAAAGAGTTTACAAAGGAACAAAGGCACATAAATAAAACAAGTCAGAGTCTTAAATGCTAATAATATAATATAATATAATATAATATAATGCTATAATAGATATAGGCTGGCAGTGCTAAGAACTGACATTTATTACCTTGTGACAGACAGGGCTCTATAAATGCATTATTTAATACTCCTAACAATGCTTTAAGATAGATGGTATTATTAAAGACCATTTCAAAGATGAGAAAATGGTGATAGACCTTAAATAACTTGCCCAGAGTCTTACAGATAAAGAGGAACAAGATCAGGATTTGAGCCTTGGTTATCTTGCTCCCCAGCACATGTTCTTAACACTCGTGTTGCATTGTTTTCAAGAGCCTGTGTTGCAAAATGGTATGGTTCTAATTTTAGAGTCCAAAACATTGTGTACAGGAAAAAACTTAATACTACCCTGGGGTTGGAAGGAAGCTAAACACATGTTAAACCTCTTGCTAAATGCTAGCTCAGCCTAGGCTGCAGGTCTTCTTGGTGGCCTCCCAGTCTTTCAATATACACCCCTACCTTTTCATCCACTATGAATTTATTTAGTTGTGCTTATACTGGAACACAGCACTGTTCAGGGTCAGTTTTAGCACCAGGTACAGACAGCATATATTATAGGGTATGATTTTTAAAAGTCCAAAAATGTCCTACAGAAAATACTTTTTCTAGCAGCCTTATCGAAATTCCCATATTAGTCACTTCCTTGGAATGAAGCAATGAGAAAAAAAAAATCTGATAAAATATATAACCTATCTAAAAGTCATGGCACATAAAGCTCCTTTCACTTACTGATCAAACAAGATAATCAGTCACTTAAAAGGACTAAAGAGAGGAAAATTGTGATAGGAAAGTGAAGGAGAAACAAGCCTTGGAGAATGTCCAAGTCTGAAAAGGCAACACAATCTGAACAGATAAAGAAAATGATAGAAAGAAGATACCACTAGAAATACCCCTCATGATCTTAAAATAATGACTTAGGACCAACCCCAATGCTAGATGTCCATATTTCTATCTATCTATCCATATGACAGTGTTAATTAAGTAACTTTGTACAAGGTATTGTAATGCTACACTAAAGACACAGCAATGAAAAGAAATCAAGTCTTTATTCTTAAAGAGTTTACAAAGGAACAAAGGCACATAAATAAAACAAGTCAGAGTCTTAAATGCTAATAATATAATATAATATAATATAATATAATGCTATAATAGATATAGGCTGGCAGTGCTAAGAACTGACATTTATTACCTTGTGACAGACAGGGCTCTATAAATGCATTATTTAATACTCCTAACAATGCTTTAAGATAGATGGTATTATTAAAGACCATTTCAAAGATGAGAAAATGGTGATAGACCTTAAATAACTTGCCCAGAGTCTTACAGATAAAGAGGAACAAGATCAGGATTTGAGCCTTGGTTATCTTGCTCCCCAGCACATGTTCTTAACACTCGTGTTGCATTGTTTTCAAGAGCCCATAGGAGTTAGAGCCAAAATAAAGCAAAATCCTGTATAACTAAATATGAGAAATACTGCACAGCTTCTAATGGTCATCACTATAGGAATTTTCAGCTAGTCACAAAAGAAACATAGGGCTATTATAGTTATCGCTTCATTCTCTAGAGCCTTCATATAATCAACACAACTGGTTATAAGCTTTAACATCAAGGCTATTCACTGATGAACTGTATCCTCAAGGATTAAAGAGGGTTAGTAGGACACTTATGAATTATTATAATTTGACCATTTTCATTGTGAGTTGAGACAAGCTGGGGCATTTTTCAGGCTCACAAAGGAAATAAATGATGAAGAAAAAAAGTACAGGGAGGCAAGTGAAGATTTGTGAGCAAGACAAATTTTGTCAGGGCATAGGGAGGAGACCTAGGAGACTATAGCATCTAATTTGATACACTTATAAGCCACAAACATGCCTCAATGACCAGGAGCCAGTTACCACCACAAAATAGCCAGGATAGATCTGGAGTCAGCAGGGAAGCACTGGGAAGGAGGCCAGGCCGATAATGAAAGGGGGCATTAAGGTACACATTAAACTCTCCAGAGGGGAAAAACAAGCGAAATTTCCAAGACATCCCTAACAAAATGTTGAAGTATTAACATTTTTGCTAAAGTAAGCACATTATATTGTCTTTTTTTTTTTTTTTTCCTGACATGGGAAATTGGGAAAGCTTCACTTAGTTATGGTAAGTGAGGATGTAAGAGACTTTTCCAATGTGGTACATCAACCAATGCTTGGAGTTTGAAGGGAGTAGTTTATTTTCTGGCTTGAAGAAAGCAGTGTATTTGCGGCTGGCATTCAATGACTGAGTCCAGTTTCCTGAGAGACTCGGGATTCCAGATGGGAGAGAAGCTGTCTTGTTTCAAGGAGTAAAGCTGCCATCCAAACCCAGCAAGCTTGACTGAAATTTCAGACATCTGATTTTGTCAGAGTTCAGATCCCTTTCCTTTGAAAGGCTCTGCCTTAATAATCCCTTTAACCCATTTCCAGTCTTTCCAGCGAACATGTTTTCCTATGATTGAGAAAATTAATGAACAGGTCCTAGCTAATATAATTAAATGTGTTTACTTCTGATTTCAGTATTAAGAAAAAGTCACTGCCCTGATTTTCTCTTGACAATACAAAAGTTTGACCATTCCTGAACTGCTGAATTATTGAAGTGAACTGTAACAGTACCCCAGATAGGGGCAGAGGTCACTGAACAGAGCTCTTTATAATCAACAAAACTGGTTATAAGCTTTAACATCAAGGCTATTCACTGATGAACTGTATCCTCAAGGATTAAAGAGGGTTAGTAGGACACTTATGAATTATTATAATTTGACCATTTTCATTGTGAGTTGAGACAAGCTGGGGCATTTTTCAGGCTCACAAAGGAAATAAATGATGAAGAAAAAAAGTACAGGGAGGCAAGTGAAGATTTGTGAGCAAGACAAATTTTGTCAGGGCATAGGGAGGAGACCTAGGAGACTATAGCATCTAATTTGATACACTTATAAGCCACAAACATGCCTCAATGACCAGGAGCCAGTTACCACCACAAAATAGCCAGGATAGATCTGGAGTCAGCAGGGAAGCACTGGGAAGGAGGCCAGGCCGATAATGAAAGGGGGCATTAAGGTACACATTAAACTCTCCAGAGGGGAAAAACAAGCGAAATTTCCAAGACATCCCTAACAAAATGTTGAAGTATTAACATTTTTGCTAAAGTAAGCACATTATATTGTCTTTTTTTTTTTTTTTCCTGACATGGGAAATTGGGAAAGCTTCACTTAGTTATGGTAAGTGAGGATGTAAGAGACTTTTCCAATGTGGTACATCAACCAATGCTTGGAGTTTGAAGGGAGTAGTTTATTTTCTGGCTTGAAGAAAGCAGTGTATTTGCGGCTGGCATTCAATGACTGAGTCCAGTTTCCTGAGAGACTCGGGATTCCAGATGGGAGAGAAGCTGTCTTGTTTCAAGGAGTAAAGCTGCCATCCAAACCCAGCAAGCTTGACTGAAATTTCAGACATCTGATTTTGTCAGAGTTCAGATCCCTTTCCTTTGAAAGGCTCTGCCTTAATAATCCCTTTAACCCATTGCCAGTCTTTCCAGCGAACATGTTTTCCTATGATTGAGAAAATTAATGAACAGGTCCTAGCTAATATAATTAAATGTGTTTACTTCTGATTTCAGTATTAAGAAAAAGTCACTGCCCTGATTTTCTCTTGACAATACAAAAGTTTGACCATTCCTGAACTGCTGAATTATTGAAGTGAACTGTAACAGTACCCCAGATAGGGGCAGAGGTCACTGAACAGTACTGCAAGTCAGAAGGCAGGCACGACTGACAGAGGGCTTGCCAACGCCTCAGGCTGCAGCTCTAGATCCACACACTTTTTCTCAGGCAGCCAGCCTCTGATAGGTAGCCTGATAGCGGGACTAATTTGCTCATATTCCAAAGGTCCAACGGTGTTTGCTTGTTTTAAGACAAGCCAAAATATGCTCTGGTGACCACCACGACATTGAAATTCCCATGCCCTACCACATTCCTTTTTCAGATCCCAGGCGTTTTTCTTTCTTTCTTTTTTTTTTCTTGTCTCTCTACGTGATGTCCAGGATGTAGTCAAAATGAATTCCAAGTGATCTACGTGGGAGTGGATTTTTTTTCAGAACCAAAGGGCAAATTAAGAGGGGGAAAAAAATCTTATTTTCACTTTTCTTATTTTTTGTAGGAGGGGATATATATGCTTACTTTCTCAGAGACACTTTCTGGCAGTGATGACAGAACTCAGTTATACGAAAGTATTCCCACTAAAATACTAACTAATAAATATTAGCCATCTCTATTTTGCTTAATTTCTTCTCGGCTTTTTAGCTCTAAGAGGACCCATATCTTTTTTAAACAGTTATGTCCAGTTTTCTGTGATTCTTGAATAATTCCATTTTCTGGAAAGGAGGGGTCTTTCTTTCTGCAGTATGTCTTTAATAATATTTAGGCTATTACAAAAGATGATGGGGGTTGGGAGTTGGAAAATGGTACTAGAAATATTAACACCAGATAAACCAGAGTAAAAGTGAGATTTTCACGTTATTATTTATTATTCAATTATTTAATAATCAAGAAAAGAGATAAAAACAAGTTATGTTCAATGGTTTAATAAAAAGAAAATTTCTAGATGTTTTATGGACTTCCCTGATGGCTCAGAGGGTAAACAATCTGCCTGCAATGCAGGAGATGAGAGTTTGATCCTGGGTGAGGAAGATACCCTGAAGAATAAAATGGCAACCCACTCTAGTATTCTTGTTTGCAGAACTCCATTTTATGTGCTCTGAATTATAAAGACAGCTTTTTAGAAAAAAATAACTCATAAAAGTAATGGAGTCTTGGTAGAATCAGACACTGACTTATGTTCAATCTTTAATAACATTCTCTTGGATGCTATCCCTAACTGAACACCTAGTAGCAATGAGCCCATTATTTCTCTTACCTCACTAAAACTTGCCCCAAGGCTATGTAATGCTAAAACTCAAAAGGGACTTGGTAACCTTTTCATAATAGAATCTGAATATACAGAATAGAATTTGAGTTACCTTTGCTTTCTAGGCTAGCAAAGACAAAAGAAGGATTAGATACTGCCATACATGCATACCATTTTATCCAAATTTGACACCTTTGAGAGTGAAAAGGGTACAATTAATGATCCTACTAGGTTAAGAGGCCTAAACCAGAATTATTCCAGGTAAAATGGGATGATATATATTTATCTAAATATTTGATAGTAAAGACATTCATGTTTAGATATATGGTGATAGTTAAAGTGTAGTCACTCAGTCATGTCTTACTCTTTGTGACGCCATGGACTGAAGCTCATCAGCCTCCTCTGCCCATGAAATTAATTCCCTAAGCAAAAATACTGGAATGCATTCTTATCCCATTCTCCATGGGATCTTCTTGACCCATGGATGGAGTCCAGGGCTCCCACCTTGAGGGCACAGGGATCTAGCCTAGGTTTCCCTGTGTGCCACCAAGTAGTATCCCTTATACCAAGATCCCCATTGGATTCCTGCCAGGCTTCTCTTTCCATGAAAATTCTCCAGGCAAGAATACTGGAGTGGGTTGAGACTGAACCCACATTTCTTATGTTGCCTACCCATGATAGTAAGAGATCTTATTTACACTATGTTTTTTCCTATACATACATTCTTATGATAAACTTAAGAGATTAACCATAACTAATAATAGAATAAAACAATAAAAAACATATTGTAATAAAACTTACATAAATGTGGTCTCTCTCAAAATAGCTTATTGCCAAATTTAATGACTTTTCCATTTTAACTACGCACTTACTCAGTGTAGGGACATATCTTTTGTAATTTGAGATGCAACAGTAACATTAGTACAAATTTATTTTTTCCCTCCTCACAAGTTAGTGAATAGAAGATCTGTTCACTTCACAAATCTTAGTAACCTCAAGATATCATTCTTCTTTTTTCTTTGTTAGGTCAAGAACTTTCACGTTTCTGCTTAAAAGGAATGGTTTCATTTTTTCTGTCTTACAAAAATCTTGGTAGAATCAGACACTGACTTATGTTCAATCTTTAATAACATTCTCTTGGATGCTATCCCTAACTGAACACCTAGTAGCAATGAGCCCATTATTTCTCTTACCTCACTAAAACTTGCCCCAAGGCTATGTAATGCTAAAACTCAAAAGGGACTTGGTAACCTTTTCATAATAGAATCTGAATATACAGAATAGAATTTGAGTTACCTTTGCTTTCTAGGCTAGCAAAGACAAAAGAAGGATTAGATACTGCCATACATGCATACCATTTTATCCAAATTTGACACCTTTGAGAGTGAAAAGGGTACAATTAATGATCCTACTAGGTTAAGAGGCCTAAACCAGAATTATTCCAGGTAAAATGGGATGATATATATTTATCTAAATATTTGATAGTAAAGACATTCATGTTTAGATATATGGTGATAGTTAAAGTGTAGTCACTCAGTCATGTCTTACTCTTTGTGACGCCATGGACTGAAGCTCATCAGCCTCCTCTGTCCATGAAATTAATTCCCTAAGCAAAAATACTGGAATGCATTCTTATCCCATTCTCCATGGGATCTTCTTGACCCATGGATGGAGTCCAGGGCTCCCACCTTGAGGGCACAGGGATCTAGCCTAGGTTTCCCTGTGTGCCACCAAGTAGTATCCCTTATACCAAGATCCCCATTGGATTCCTGCCAGGCTTCTCTTTCCATGAAAATTCTCCAGGCAAGAATACTGGAGTGGGTTGAGACTGAACCCACATTTCTTATGTTGCCTACCCATGATAGTAAGAGATCTTATTTACACTATGTTTTTTCCTATACATACATTCTTATGATAAACTTAAGAGATTAACCATAACTAATAATAGAATAAAACAATAAAAAACATATTGTAATAAAACTTACATAAATGTGGTCTCTCTCAAAATAGCTTATTGCCAAATTTAATGACTTTTCCATTTTAACTACGCACTTACTCAGTGTAGGGACATATCTTTTGTAATTTGAGATGCAACAGTAACATTAGTACAAATTTATTTTTTCCCTCCTCACAAGTTAGTGAATAGAAGATCTGTTCACTTCACAAATCTTAGTAACCTCAAGATATCATTCTTCTTTTTTCTTTGTTAGGTCAAGAACTTTCACGTTTCTGCTTAAAAGGAATGGTTTCAGGTTTCTTGTTGGCCTCTGCCTGTTGCCACCATCATGACTTTGCACTCTGAAGCCAATATTAAATAAAACAAGGGCGACTTGAACACAAGCCCTGTGATTTTGCAGAGGTAGACCTGATAACAGATATGGCTATTAAGTGACTAATGAGGAATATGCTAGACAAAGTGATGATTCACCTCCTGAGTGGACAGAACAGGAGGGCTGAGGATTTCATCATGCTACTCAGAAAATCACACAACTTAAAATTTATGAATGGGTTATTTCTGGAATTTCCCACTTAATGTTTTCAAACTTGGTAACTTAATATTACAGAAAACAAAATCTTGCATAAGGGAGGACTTACTGGACATTAGATGGCCAGATCTTATAATTTTCTGAGCCAGACTATTCCATTTGCCCTTTTCATTTACTGCTCCCATCCTTTAAGCTGAGCTCTTGGATCAGTACTACCTGTTTCCTAGGTTCTTCCTAACCTGTGCTATCACTAAATATTTTCTAGCCTTTCCAGACAGACTTGCTGGGACCAAGTGGACTTTGGTGCCTGGAGGACAGAATGAGAACTCTCTACCATCGTTTAGTAACCTAGGGCCCTAGTCTAGTTGCCTGGGAGTCAAGAACACCTATGTGAGAAAACATCATGGATTATGCTTTGATTCATAGGTAAAACAATAAGGACACGTGTAAGACTCTATTAGAAGCTGACTTGGTAGTACAAAATTTAGTGTCCTGCGGAGGAAATCCTCTTCTCCACAATATTATAGTGTAAAACGTTGGCATAACCATGATGAATTGGTTGTAGCTGTCTCCAGATAGGCCTATGATAGAGAAAGTTCCTCGCAGCTCCTTTGGATGAGTTTTGTGAGAATGTAAAGAATGACTGGCTCTGAGTTTCAGACTTCAGTATTTATTATAAGAACAAACTGGGGTCTTTATTTTAAGTGGTTCCTAAGTTACAACCCTCTCAGCAAGTTTGATTAGATGCCCCCAAATCCACATATTTAATAAACCTCAGGTGGTTTGGATATAAGAGATCTCTACACACAAAAGCTGGTACAGGCTTCATCTTTCTCAGTCATTCTCTTACCAATACACGGGAGGCCAGGAGCTTAACTTAAAAATTTTTAAAGGGCCCCCCACCATCATGACTTTGCCCGCTGAAGCCAATATTAAATAAAACAAGGGCGACTTGAACACAAGCCCTGTGATTTTGCAGAGGTAGACCTGATAACAGATATGGCTATTAAGTGACTAATGAGGAATATGCTAGACAAAGTGATGATTCATCTCCTGAGTGGACAGAACAGGAGGGCTGAGGATTTCATCAGGCTACTCAGAAAATCACACAACTTAAAATTTATGAATGGGTTATTTCTGGAATTTCCCACTTAATGTTTTCAAACTTGGTAACTTAATATTACAGAAAACAAAATCTTGCATAAGGGAGGACTTACTGGACATTAGATGGCCAGATCTTATAATTTTCTGAGCCAGACTATTCCATTTGCCCTTTTCATTTACTGCTCCCATCCTTTAAGCTGAGCTCTTGGATCAGTACTACCTGTTTCCTAGGTTCTTCCTAACCTGTGCTATCACTAAATATTTTCTAGCCTTTCCAGACAGACTTGCTGGGACCAAGTGGACTTTGGTGCCTGGAGGACAGAATGAGAACTCTCTACCATCGTTTAGTAACCTAGGGCCCTAGTCTAGTTGCCTGGGAGTCAAGAACACCTATGTGAGAAAACATCATGGATTATGCTTTGATTCATAGGTAAAACAATAAGGACACGTGTAAGACTCTATTAGAAGCTGACTTGGTAGTACAAAATTTAGTGTCCTGCGGAGGAAATCCTCTTCTCCACAATATTATAGTGTAAAACGTTGGCATAACCATGATGAATTGGTTGTAGCTGTCTCCAGATAGGCCTATGATAGAGAAAGTTCCTCGCAGCTCCTTTGGATGAGTTTTGTGAGAATGTAAAGAATGACTGGCTCTGAGTTTCAGACTTCAGTATTTATTATAAGAACAAACTGGGGTCTTTATTTTAAGTGGTTCCTAAGTTACAACCCTCTCAGCAAGTTTGATTAGATGCCCCCAAATCCACATATTTAATAAACCTCAGGTGGTTTGGATATAAGAGATCTCTACACACAAAAGCTGGTACAGGCTTCATCTTTCTCAGTCATTCTCTTACCAATACACGGGAGGCCAGGAGCTTACAGGTAGCCCCTTCTGGTTGCCTTGAAGGTCTCATATATTGGAAGGAGTGTGCAGACCCACCAGAGTCTGTGAAAGAGACTCCCTCATTCCTATAAAAGTGGCATGGTGTGCATCCTGAGAAAATAGACCAATTTTAGCTAAGGTCTGAAATTAAGAACTAATTCTCTGTCTCCAGAGAAATAATGTTAAGTATAGCCTAAACCCAAGAAGAAAGTGTGATTCCCTTTATGATATAGCCTTGGCAAAGAAAAGTTAAAATGTGGCTCGGTCACATCAGCAATGTACAGGAACAGACCACAGGGAATATAAATGGAATTATTGTAGGGAAACATCTGAATTTTTTAAGCAAGGTGAGTTTTCCTTCTTGGTTGTCTAATCTAACATTCTAATAGGAAAAGAAATCTGGTCTCTAAAAACTGCACTTAATCCATTCTTTAAATAGCATTACAGACTTTTTCATTTCTCTCCACACTGTGTTGTGTTGTTTTTGTCTCAGAGGCTTTAAGGCAAGGCCATGACTTGCACTGGGAGGCCTGCGGATTACAGGAAATAATGACCTGTATATATTTAGTTGTTCAAAGGAAATTAGAGTAGCCTGATTTTTATTATTCCCCATCGCCCCACGTTCTCTGGTGTAATAACTTGCCCTGTTCTCTAATTTACTTTTACATCATCGGAAATGTATACCATTTAGCCCAGATTCTCCCATGGCCAATCAGGACCTGCTGCTAGCTAGGTTAACAAAACCTTCCATGCAACGGGAAGCCTTCCTAATGCAAGCCAGCCAAAGACACCAAAGAGCTGGTCTTTCTGGAAAGTATGTGAGCTGAAGAAAGTAATTTACCAACTTCTCTCCTTAGGTAACCAGTGACCACTGTATGCCCCTGCTATTGAATGTGACAGCTAACCTTTTCAGGACTGGTGGCATTTTAGATTAATCTTTTCCTGTAAAAGTGTGCAGGCAATATCTTTCCATTTTGTTTTTTAATTGTTAGTCTATCAGTGTATTTACGACAGCATGGCCCCTGTGTCCTGACTTTTGATGTTTCTTTCCCCAACTCTTATCACCCTTACCACCAACTTTGTATATTTGCTTTAAATTCATCTGCTTGTTTTTTTTTTTTTTTTTTAATTTAGACGAAGAAATTTTTCTGATTTGGGATTTTTAAGAATTATGATTAGATATTTAGATTATAATTTTATTGGCATATTCTAGCCCCATAGTGCATATCTTCTGAATTTGCTTACTGGAGATGAATGTCACACTATCTTTAGAACAATCATAATCTAGCTTTTCTTTTCCTTACAACACTATATCTATATCTATATCTGTCTATCTATCTATATAGTTTACAGACACCTGAAGATGAAAGTAACCTTTGAAAGGTAGGCAAAACTGATTTTTGTAGATTTGGTATGTTTTGGGGGACATTTAATGAAGTTTTGTGGATTCTCTCAATTCTATTACAATAGTTTTAACTTGTGTCCTCTTTAACTGCTGGTATTTGGCAGGGTAAAAATGAAGAAAAATAGTAAGTAGTTTTAATAATCACAACTTCTGAAAATCACTCCAACGTGATCATATTTTAAGAGCTCAATAAATTCAACCTTTATAAGCTTTTCTTCATCCTTCCCAAAACATTTCATTCAGTCTGGGTAGTTGCCTCATTATTAAATAGGGTCTCAATTCCAAAATAAACTCAAGTCACTCGTATTCATTTTACTTTAATTTCCTTCAGTCTCATATATTGTAAGATTAATTATTCGTTTTGTTTTGTCCCCTCACTGCCCCTTCTGAAACAGCAGAAATCCACCTCATTTTCCTATGTTTAATTTCTTAAAAAGAACATTTTTTCTTTTTTAATACTTCCTCAAAGTGGATACCTCAGAATGTCCCTCACTTCTTTCTAAAATCCTTCCAACCCTCCTAAAATATTAACCTCTGGTTCTGGTTCAAAACAGTTTTTATAACACTTGCTACTTTATAGTAACTTTAATGGACTTTAGGTAATTTCTCTGACCAAATCAACTGCCATGCCCTAAATTCTAATCCTAAGTGTCATGGTGACTTGGCTGCATCTGTCTTCAGTGATTGCAGATATTCTTGTGGGATATTTTGTCTCTAGGTTTAACTCCAAGGACTTTCGAGCTTCAGGCAAATTTGAGGTATGAGTATTTTATACCTCAGTGTGTGTTTATTTTTTGTTTTTGATGGACCCAGAGATTGTTACGTTAAATGAAGTTAGACAGAGAAAGAATCATGCCAGATAATATTCTTAATATGTGAAATCTAAGAAAGAAAAAGGAAACAAACTAGCTTATATACAAGATAGAAATAGACCCAAACACAGAAAACAAATTTATGGTTATTAAAGATGAAATGAGCAGTGAATGGATAGATTAGGAGTTCAGGATTAGCATATGCACATTATTATATATAAAATAGATCACTAATAAAGACTTACTATATAGAACAGGTAAGTATATTCTATATGTTGTAATAACCTATAATGGAAGATAATCTGAAATATATATATATAATACACATATATATACACACAAAGATATATACATAATAACTGAATCATTTTGCTGTAGATATGAAACTAACATTTTAAATCAACTATATTTCACTAAAAATTAAAAAAAAAAAATTCTACCTTAGGCAGATGTTGAAATTTGGACCAAGAGTCATAAATTCTAGTTTTCACATCACAGTCACACAGACATGAGTAAGCAAAACCTTTCAATAAGCCTTTCCATATGATACAAAGACAGTCATGCATCCATTAGTCAGTTTTTAAAATCTAAATAAAAATGCTAATATCTACAAATTCTCCCATTCAGAAGAGCAGCTGTTTATTTCCAAATATCAAGATATAGCCTGTCCTCTCTTTCTGCACCCATTCCAGTCTCCATGTGTGTTAAGTCTCTTCAGTCATGTCTGACTCTGCGACCCTATGGAACATAGGAGCCTGGTAGGCTCCTTTGTACGTGGGATTCTCCGGGAAAGAATATTGGGTGGGTTGCCATTTCCTTCTCTAATCCTCAGTGTGTATTTAAATCAGCCAAAGCTTATCCTTTCAAGAGAGTTCTCCAGGTGGCTGAGTGAGGGCCAGGGGTGAGAGAGGTGGATAGGGAATAAAGTAGTGAAGTGGAGAAAAGAAATTCTGATTGTTTTCTCTACAGTAACCAAATTATTCAATTACCAAATGTCATTTGGAAAATATTCTCATTGATTATATTCATTCCAAATGTTTCCATGGGGAATCATGAAAAAAAAATCATAGCATGATAGATAATATATAGAATTATTTCTTTCAAGAAAGATATTTATGTTTTACTGTGTGTTTTTTCTTTCCACATTTTTCTGCAGGTTCAATACGTGGGATTTCAATTCTATTCCATTCATTTATGTTTGTCCTTATGCCAATACCAAACTGTTTTTTTGCAATTTTGCAATTTTGTTGTAAGTTTTGAAACAGGATGTGTGAGTATTTCTACCTTGTTTTTCTTTTTCAAGATTGATTTGACTACTCTAGGTCCCTTGAATGAATTTTAGGTCCAGTTTGTTAAAAAAAAACAATAGGGATTATGATAAAGACAGTGTTGAATATGTCGATCAATTTAAGTGTATTATTATCTTGACAATATGAATTTCTTCTACCTTAGCAATGTTAAATGTTCTGATCCATGAATATCAGTTGTCTTCCCATTTATATAAATCATTCTTTATTTTGTTTAATAATATTTATTAGTTTTAAATAAAAATTTTGTACTGCATTTGCTAACTTTATTTCTATGTATTTTTCACTGAATTTTCTTCTTACTTTTGTTTTCAGATTGTTCATTGCTAGTGTATAAAAATACAGTAGAATTTTCTGTTTTGATCTTTACCCTGGATCCTAGTTTAACTCATTTATTTATGTGTACTTTTGTTATTGCTAAAAGCCATGTCAGTTTTGCTCCATTTGCTGTTTTCCAAATATCAAGATATAGCCTGTCCTCTCTTTCTGCACCCATTCCAGTCTCCATGTGTGTTAAGTCTCTTCAGTCATGTCTGACTCTGCGACCCTATGGAACATAGGAGCCTGGTAGGCTCCTTTGTCGTGGGATTCTCCGGGAAAGAATATTGGGTGGGTTGCCATTTCCTTCTCTAATCCTCAGTGTGTATTTAAATCAGCCAAAGCTTATCCTTTCAAGAGAGTTCTCCAGGTGGCTGAGTGAGGGCCAGGGGTGAGAGAGGTGGATAGGGAATAAAGTAGTGAAGTGGAGAAAAGAAATTCTGATTGTTTGCTCTACAGTAACCAAATTATTCAATTACCAAATGTCATTTGGAAAATATTCTCATTGATTATATTCATTCCAAATGTTTCCATGGGGAATCATGAAAAAAAAATCATAGCATGATAGATAATATATAGAATTATTTCTTTCAAGAAAGATATTTATGTTTTACTGTGTGTTTTTTCTTTCCACATTTTTCTGCAGGTTCAATACGTGGGATTTCAATTCTATTCCATTCATTTATGTTTGTCCTTATGCCAATACCAAACTGTTTTTTTGCAATTTTGCAATTTTGTTGTAAGTTTTTGAAACAGGATGTGTGAGTATTTCTACCTTGTTTTTCTTTTTCAAGATTGATTTGACTATTCTAGGTCCCTTGAATGAATTTTAGGTCCAGTTTGTTAAAAAAAAACAATAGGGATTATGATAAAGACAGTGTTGAATATGTCGATCAATTTAAGTGTATTATTATCTTGACAATATGAATTTCTTCTACCTTAGCAATGTTAAATGTTCTGATCCATGAATATCAGTTGTCTTCCCATTTATATAAATCATTCTTTATTTTGTTTAATAATATTTATTAGTTTTAAATAAAAATTTTGTACTGCATTTGCTAACTTTATTTCTATGTATTTTTCACTGAATTTTCTTCTTACTTTTGTTTTCAGATTGTTCATTGCTAGTGTATAAAAATACAGTAGAATTTTCTGTTTTGATCTTTACCCTGGATCCTAGTTTAACTCATTTATTTATGTGTATGTGCTCGATTGTGTCCGATTATTTGCTCTAAGTATTTCAGTGGATTCTTTAGGACTTTCTATATTCAAGATCATTGCTTCTGCAAATACAGATATCTTTAATTTTTTCTTTTCCAATCAGAATGTCTTTTATTTATTTTTCTTGTTTAGTTATCTTTGCTAGAACTTCTAGTAAAATGTTAAATGTAAGTGGCAAGCATAATATCTTTGACTTGTTCTTGCTCTTTTGCAGAAAGCATTTAATCTTTACTATTATACATGAAATACTGACATTTTTCATCAGTTTCCTTTATTAAATTAGGAAATATCCTTTTGATTACAATTTATTAAGTGCTTTTATCATGACCAAGTGTTGGATTTATAAAATGTTTTTTTTGCATCTGTTGAGACAATCATATAGTTTTGCCCTTTGTTCTATTGGCATTTTGTATTCCATTGTTGATATTTAGATGTTAAGACAACCTTGTTTTGATGGTATAAATCCCACATATTCCTTTTTATATGTTACTGAATATGGTTTGCTAGGTGTTTTTTTTTTTTTTTCCATTGAGGAATATTTTCATTAATCTTGGTTTGTAGTTTCCTTGTGATGTCTTTCTCTAGTTTTGGTATCAGAGCAATACTGGCCTCTTTGAATGAGTTGAGAAGTCTTCTCTCTATTAATTTACTAAATAGCTTGTGAAGATTGATACTAATTCTTATTAAGCATTTGTAGAATTTATTGGTGACCCCATCTAAGTTTGGGGTTCTCTCTGAAGAAAGGCTTTAAATTACTGAATCAATCTCTTTACTTGTTATATGCTGCCCAATTGTATTTTTACAGATCTAAAGTGGAGGCATTATTGTTTTATTTGCCAAAACCAAAAGTCATTGAAAAATTATCTGTGGTGGGTATCATCAGGTGGGAAGCTAAGGAGGAGGATTCCTCCAAATGAAGCAGCAAGGAAGGAAGAGGCTTTCCTGGACTGTGTAGAGATTAGGAGTATCAGGCACTGTAACTTAGTCGTGTGGAGGGGCCAATATGTTACAGAAAAGATATAATATAAGTATAGACACTGGACATGAAGTCTGGACTCCCAGAATTTCCAGCTGTGCCTACCTTTAAGGATCTTTGAAGCTTCAGACAAACTAGACCTGAGAGTTCCTGTGTAGGTTGATATGTATGGAACCTCAGTGGGTGTATATTCTATATAGCTTCAGCAACATGAAATATAATGATTAATGGTTGGAGGGAGGAGACTTGGCTTTACCTAAACCCATGGTAGAATATAGGCTTTGTTGGATTTGAATTGATTTAAATAAAATATAAATAAGCATCTCAATTTGATGACTAAAATTTATATCTATTTCAGCAGGAATTTATTGGCATGTTTTATCTTCATAGCTCTCCACAGTAGACCAACCAGGTCTCATCAGTCCTTCAGCAATGCTGAGTTGCTGAGAAATTCTCCTAGGACATTAATTCCTGTTTGTATAACATAGAGGTTACCCTTTGGTATAATATAGAAATCCTCCCTAATTCTGGAGTCAGAATGTCTAGAATTAATGCTTGGTTCAGATACGTGGTAGTTGTAGGACCCCAGGTAATTTACTTAGTCTCTTTATACCTCAACTTTTAAAATTTTTAAAATGGGAATAATCTATGATACCTAATATAATATCTATCATGACGAAGTCTGTGACAACGGATATTTATTCCTTAGCTACTATTACAATTGATATTATCTCCAGAAGTAACTAATTGTGGAACTAAATTCTCTGTCATGTGTGATTCTTACTGGAGTTATTAAATACCCTTCCTTCTTCATTATTCTGGATTCTGATATGACATCATCCTCGTCATTACCAGTTGTCAACATATTGTCATATTTTATTTTTCCTTTTCTACATTTTAAAAAGATCTAGAGATTTTTCTTTTATATCATCTTATATTCCTTTCTTTTTTTCCATTTCCTCTCCTTTTGCTTATGTTTTTCATTCAAACTTGAGAGACGCTCTCTAGTGTTGCCACCTTTTCAGTGAGCACTTGCTGGGTGTCTATATTAGTCAAGTTTGGTGCTGGTATTTTAAGTCCATTATCTCAAACCCATATCAAAGCCTTGGAGGATAAATATTGCTATATACATTTTAGAAATGAGGAAACTGGTGAAGAAAGGTTTGGTGATCTACCCCAGTTCACCCAACTGTTACATGGCAGGTTTAGCACACAGCTTTAGTCTTCTTCTGAGTGTTAAGTCCATATTGCCTCTTATCCTTCAAGCTACTGCCAAAGTAATTTAGCTATAGTGCAGCTTTGATTATAACACCCAACTCAATGGGTCCTTATTGCCCATAAAATAAAGCCTAAACCCATGGTAGAATATAGGCTTTGTTGGATTTGAATTGATTTAAATAAAATATAAATAAGCATCTCAATTTGATGACTAAAATTTATATCTATTTCAGCAGGAATTTATTGGCATGTTTTATCTTCATAGCTCTCCACAGTAGACCAACCAGGTCTCATCAGTCCTTCAGCAAAGCTGAGTTGCTGAGAAATTCTCCTAGGACATTAATTCCTGTTTGTATAACATAGAGGTTACCCTTTGGTATAATATAGAAATCCTCCCTAATTCTGGAGTCAGAATGTCTAGAATTAATGCTTGGTTCAGATACGTGGTAGTTGTAGGACCCCAGGTAATTTACTTAGTCTCTTTATACCTCAACTTTTAAAATTTTTAAAATGGGAATAATCTATGATACCTAATATAATATCTATCATGACGAAGTCTGTGACAACGGATATTTATTCCTTAGCTACTATTACAATTGATATTATCTCCAGAAGTAACTAATTGTGGAACTAAATTCTCTGTCATGTGTGATTCTTACTGGAGTTATTAAATACCCTTCCTTCTTCATTATTCTGGATTCTGATATGACATCATCCTCGTCATTACCAGTTGTCAACATATTGTCATATTTTATTTTTCCTTTTCTACATTTTAAAAAGATCTAGAGATTTTTCTTTTATATCATCTTATATTCCTTTCTTTTTTTCCATTTCCTCTCCTTTTGCTTATGTTTTTCATTCAAACTTGAGAGACGCTCTCTAGTGTTGCCACCTTTTCAGTGAGCACTTGCTGGGTGTCTATATTAGTCAAGTTTGGTGCTGGTATTTTAAGTCCATTATCTCAAACCCATATCAAAGCCTTGGAGGATAAATATTGCTATATACATTTTAGAAATGAGGAAACTGGTGAAGAAAGGTTTGGTGATCTACCCCAGTTCACCCAACTGTTACATGGCAGGTTTAGCACACAGCTTTAGTCTTCTTCTGAGTGTTAAGTCCATATTGCCTCTTATCCTTCAAGCTACTGCCAAAGTAATTTAGCTATAGTGCAGCTTTGATTATAACACCCAACTCAATGGGTCCTTATTGCCCATAAAATAAAGCCTAAACCCTTAGCCTTAAAATTCAAAGCCTTCTATAATCTGACCCAAATCTACATTTCCAGTGCTTCTACTCATTGAAACTTCTCACACCCACTACACTCCAATCAAAACATATCACTTTTTATTTCCAAGCATGTCATGTACTTTCCTGCAAGGTTACCTTTGCTCATGCTTGTCCCTTCTGCTATATTATTCTCCTACCAAGCATCAACTCTACCATAAGTGCTTTAAATCTCAGATAATTGTTGAATATTCCCATTTGTACCTCTGTAGTAGTTTGGATATAGCCACCTTATAATTCCTTTCATTCTGCTTAATGAAGGAAAAATACCAGAGGGTCTAGGTGGTAAACACATACAGAGGCTGAGAGGCTGGGAATAGCCTTCAGGATTCCCCACAAAGCAGGTAGCCCTGACATGGAGCCCATCAGAATAAGTATCTTTTTACTTTTCTGCACAATCATCTACCATTTCTATAAGCCTGAGTCACAGTGCATGGCCTATAGGCACCGTCAGTTCAGTCCTTTGGGGCCCTAGTTCCATCCTGCCCATTTCATGGGTTTATATTAAAAGGAGGGAGGGGGACAAGGGTCTTAAACAGTCACAGAAATGGGTTACTAAATACCAACTGTATGGCCAAGTAATTAGGAAAACACTAAAGGTTTTTTTCAACGTCTCAGGAGACTGTCCAGCTCAATCTATACAATTTATTTTGGATGCAAGACCCTTTCAAATTGCTTATGTTTTCATTCAAACTTGAGAGCGCTCTCTAGTGTTGCCACCTTTTCAGTGAGCACTTGCTGGGTGTCTATATTAGTCAAGTTTGGTGCTGGTATTTTAAGTCCATTATCTCAAACCCATATCAAAGCCTTGGAGGATAAATATTGCTATATACATTTTAGAAATGAGGAAACTGGTGAAGAAAGGTTTGGTGATCTACCCCAGTTCACCCAACTGTTACATGGCAGGTTTAGCACACAGCTTTAGTCTTCTTCTGAGTGTTAAGTCCATATTGCCTCTTATCCTTCAAGCTACTGCCAAAGTAATTTAGCTATAGTGCAGCTTTGATTATAACACCCAACTCAATGGGTCCTTATTGCCCATAAAATAAAGCCTAAACCCTTAGCCTTAAAATTCAAAGCCTTCTATAATCTGACCCAAATCTACATTTCCAGTGCTTCTACTCATTGAAACTTCTCACACCCACTACACTCCAATCAAAACATATCACTTTTTATTTCCAAGCATGTCATGTACTTTCCTGCAAGGTTACCTTTGCTCATGCTTGTCCCTTCTGCTATATTATTCTCCTACCAAGCATCAACTCTACCATAAGTGCTTTAAATCTCAGATAATTGTTGAATATTCCCATTTGTACCTCTGTAGTAGTTTGGATATAGCCACCTTATAATTCCTTTCATTCTGCTTAATGAAGGAAAAATACCAGAGGGTCTAGGTGGTAAACACATACAGAGGCTGAGAGGCTGGGAATAGCCTTCAGGATTCCCCACAAAGCAGGTAGCCCTGACATGGAGCCCATCAGAATAAGTATCTTTTTACTTTTCTGCACAATCATCTACCATTTCTATAAGCCTGAGTCACAGTGCATGGCCTATAGGCACCGTCAGTTCAGTCCTTTGGGGCCCTAGTTCCATCCTGCCCATTTCATGGGTTTATATTAAAAGGAGGGAGGGGGACAAGGGTCTTAAACAGTCACAGAAATGGGTTACTAAATACCAACTGTATGGCCAAGTAATTAGGAAAACACTAAAGGTTTTTTTCAACGTCTCAGGAGACTGTCCAGCTCAATCTATACAATTTATTTTGGATGCAAGACCCTTTCAAAAGTCTGCAGATATTGACACTGTTAATGTGACCAAGAGGTTCCAGGATTATGCTGCTGTAACCTGACGGTAGAGTATGTTTCTCCTAACACTGTCTGGCTAGGGGCTGGTGATGGACAATTCAGAATAAGACTTCACTTCTCAAATGCACTGTCTGCATTATTTATGTGACTGCAGCAGCATTTGTAGGAGGGAGAGGAAGGACTATGAGGGTAGTGAAGATTAAAGGTATCACTCAGGACTTCCAGTCATATTTTCATCTTCAGCCCTGACATCATTTTGATGTTTTATAGAGTGATTTCCACACTTGCCCAAAGTTTATAATTGTTCAGATGCTTGACACATAATAGGCACTCAGAACGTATGTGTTTAATAAGTAAGAGAATGAAAGAATAGCTTACAAAGCAACAACAACAATGCAAATGACAACACAAATTCTGAGTCCTGACCACACCTACTGACTCAAAATTTCCAAGCACACCCTGGCTGAGTGTTATCACATATGTTTTGGACATAATACCTTAGAAGAGAAATTTCCAAACTTAACTATCATAATTACCTGGAGAAATTTTAAGAGCTATAAATTTCTGGGTCCTACCTTGGGCTTCCTGAGTCAGGTTCTAAACACAGAAATCTATGTTTCTGAAGCAATTCTTCAGATAGTTCCAGTTGTATGAATCACTACAGCAGACTGTGTTGTGTTGAACTTACTTATACCTGCAGCTGTTAGACTAAATGAATAATGAGGACAGTTTGGTTCTTTTAAAACAGAATGCCTTTCTGGTTTGGGTGAGACAAGTGTATGCATTTGTCAAAACTCATCAAATGGTACACTTAAGACATGTACATTTCACTGTGCATAAATTTCATCAGAAAAATATGTGAAAAGTATAGTAGATATAAGTTCTGGTGATGTTATGCATGCTGAGGGGTTTAAAGATGAAGTATACTGATAGCTGGAAGATTCCTTGAAGTGCATCAAAAATTAAGGAGGAGGGCTTCCCTGGTGGTCCAGTGGATAAGTACACCGCCTTTCAGTAAAAGGGGGCGCCGGTTCCATCCCTGGCCTGGGAAGATCCCATGTGCTGTGGAGCGGCTGGACCGATGTGTCCAATTACCGAGCCAGAGCTCTGGAGCACATGCGCCCAGAGCTGGCACTCTGCGACAACAGAGGCCACTGTGATGGGAGGCCCACACGGGCCAGGGAACAAAGATGGATGAAAATAGAGAAATGAAAGACCAATAGAAGTGGCCCGCCTGCCCCCTCCCTCCCCAACCTGCTACCCGCTCACCCCCCACCGCAAAAAAAGGTTTATTCCTCTCCTCCACCTCCTCCTTGGAAACAGCTAGTCTCCTTACCAAATGCATCTATTCACCCCTTTCACCAAGACATGGAAACACCCCAAGAAGCCACCAACAGATAACTGTCTTGAGAAGATATGACATACATGTATATGTATGCATGTATGTATATACATACATATATTTAAAAAATTAAGGAGGAGAGATGGAGACATAGTTTTGCTATAAAGGAAAAAGAATCACTACAGTGTCTAGGTGGCAGTTGTACAGGTGTTCACTTTATAGTCCTTCATAACTTATCTTTATGTTAGAAAAGCTTTATGGTAAAATGTTAAAAAGATAAAAATAATAATGAAAAATAAATAAATACCAGAGAGAGGTGAAATTGAAAGGATGTCAGTGGAAAAGTATTTGTGGAAAAAGCTGAGATTTGACAGAAGATAAAGCTTCTCTTGATTCAGCTAAAGTATACAAGTAAAGGCAAAACCAAGGGTGATGAGGAGGACAGGGTTATGGAAAAATAAAAATAGATTGCACCAGGATAGGAACTGGTTTGTTTCATTTCCCCATTCATTAGAACATATGAATTACTAGGCAAGGTGAAGGACCCATGGAATACTGTCACACATATTTATAATACATCCTTATGATCAGGGTCCAAGACACAGTGGAACTTGCTAAGACACATTCATAATGTAGCATCAAGGAAGCAAAGAGGGATTGGGTGGCATCTAAACTAGTGTTATTCAGATGTCAGGGTGAAATATTCCTCCTCTGTAGGTTCTAGGAGGACAGGTGTACAAACAAGATATGGAGGAAGGTGTTACACCTGGCAAGAGCAAAACCACATCCTCAATACTGTATCAAAATACAAGCCTCACTGATGGTTGAGGAAAAAGCCAAGTTTTAGGAACTATGGCACTTCTAGCAGAATTGGACGTGAGATTTCATGAGACTAGAAGCACTGAAGGACTTGAAAGGTGAACTAGATTCTGGGCTCAACCCTCTAGCCAAGAGGTGAGCAGCAGACACCATGTCATGGGTGAGATAAGCGGGGTGGGGGTAGGGGGGGTGATTCAGAATGTATGGGCTCAGCCCTACGCAGCCCTATTAACCCAGCAGAGTGAGTCAGAAGAAGCTAACACTCCCTGTCTGTCCCAAGAATCATGCCTTGGAAGGTTTTGCAATGACCTAGCTGAAACACGTGATATGTGTAGGGGAAAAGACACAAAACCTAGGAAACACCTTGGGAGAAAAGAATGGGAGATGGGATAAGATGGGATAATGTCTGATCTTACTTACTTTCTTCTTCATACTTCTATCTTCCATGTTTTGGATAATGAGTTTGAAGTATTTTTACAATCATTTCAGGCAGTCTTAAAAAGTACGAACTTCCTGTCTCAAACCAGGATTGGCTAGGAATCAGCAATGGGTGATTTTCTCAGTAGGACAAATATTAGGTCTTATGAAAAAGCTTGGGGAAGACTCAAACAGAAGAAAGTGTGGGAAATTAGGGAAATGTGGTTTGCTCATTGGAAATAAACACTCCTACATAAACTTAACAAAAATGTAGCATGTGTCATCGGAATACTTTCTTCCTAACAGACAACTATTTTGTAGTTTTGTAATAGGAAGCGACATGTTCTCTTTCCCTCATCCCACCACCAACAGCTCTGTGGGAAAAATAAATAAACCCTCAACTCTTTGGCCACGAGGAACCATATATTGGACTATGGAGTACAAGGTTTCTTTGGAATGATGGATGGTTCAACAATAAAGCACAATCAGACAAGACTAGCCATCAATCATTTTAAATCAATGATAGACCTTGAGTGTGTTTTGTGCCATTTTCATTCATTCTAGTGTCCAGAGAGTTACACAGAGAAACCTCATGACCTCACATGAACAGAGAAAATGGCTTTTAAAGCTGTTTCTAGTCTCTATTCATCATTCATTCCTGGGTGAGATGCCAGGAAATAACTTTCATAGGGCTTTTTTTTTTTTTTTTTCCAACTCATCTTCCTCACCTCAAAGTTTGGATGAAGGGTATATACATAGACAAAAAAGGGAAAGAGAACCCATCTGAGTGTGTTAGGCTTTATCATATGAATGAAATTTAGTCCTCAAGGTTTAAAAAAAATTTTCTTAATCATTAAAGATTCTGCTCGGAATTTCCTCCTGTTTTACTGGAAGGAGATTGTGATTTAGTCATGATTCTCTGTGGGACCATTTAGAGCAGGGCACTCTGGTCACCAGTGCATCCAGGACTGGTTATGTTTATCATAGGAGACCATTATGAGCCTTCTCTGCTGGGCACTGGGAGTTTTCCCTGCAGCCTTCATGGCCAGTCATGTCTATGTAGTTCCCACGTAAGAAGTTCTAAACCACATCTTGAGGGTTACTGGCATTTCTGAGGCTGGGGAGCATAGGTCATATAGCACTGGTGATATAAGTCTACTTATAGGTGAGGTGATAAAAGTCTACTTTCTAGCCTTGAGAAGACTTCCAGTGCCCTGAGAACACCTCTTTTCTGCAGGCTTCCTTGTCACACAACCTCTTCAACTCAAAGCACACACTGAGTTCTGGTTCTCTCATTAATCTTTTCCGATGTCCTGAAATACAAATCTTTCACCTCCTCATACTCTCCTTTTCTAATTCCGGAAATGAATGGGAAAGTAACAACAAATTAGCCCTTCAAAAACACTGATATCAACACCACCAACTAAGCCTAAGATTAGGGAAAAGACAGATAAAGCTAGCTTTTTTCTTATCCTGCTGCACGTATTTTCAGCACAGAGACTGGCTGAAATAAGTAACATTCTTTCTATAACAAATGTACCCATCAAAAAGATTATTTAAATTAACCATCTCTCAGGAAATTACTCTGCTGTCTATATTATAATACTGTCTCACAAGCACATGTTTACAACTCAGACTTCTAGCATGATGCTGATATGATTCTATTTAATGATGGAAACAATTCTGCATATTTTTAAGAATGTCAGGGTTCTATTAGTATACACACAATACTCAGTAAAAAGGGCAGTGGGAATAAATGCTATGGAAATAAACCAGTAACACATGGGATATAAACAGTCAGGTTACAAGGCAACCTGGAATAAGAGGAACTCTCTGGCCTAAGAATCAAATCTCTAGTTTGGCTCCAGATTATTTACTAGATAAGTGACCAAGTCTTTCTTCTGAGCTTCAGATTCCCAGCATCTTGATGGAATGATTTCTGCTTTGGTGATTCTGTATGAATTAAGAGCTATTTCTCTTACAACTCTGTCAAACTCCCCTTCTTTCACTTATCTATGACAAAAATCTTATCTGCAATGACAGCTATAGAATAAGAACACCATCTTTAATTATTTTTCTGTCTGTTGTTATAGAGGCCAAGACAAATATGAATATTCCCAATTAAATCATATACATGCATGTATATATTAATATATGTGTACATATGTTTATGTGTGTATATGTACATGTTTTAGTGGTATTGATAAAACAAAGATTCTCATCAATTGCCTTTTGATTACATTATAGACTGAACTAGGAAGAGTTGTCCTTTCAGTCACTAAGCAAGTTGTAAGCAATCAAGGATGTGAGGAATTCTGCCTACTTCAATAGTGAGGTTCCTTGTGTTAAAATGATTAAACCAAAAGGCAAATTGAGGTTCTAATGCGTTGACAGCCTATGAAAACAAACTGAAATCTAAGCCAGAGTCAATGCTTCTTCCGATGTCCTGAAATACAAATCTTTCACCTCCTCATACTCTCCTTTTCTAATTCCGGAAATGAATGGGAAAGTAACAACAAATTAGCCCTTCAAAAACACTGATATCAACACCACCAACTAAGCCTAAGATTAGGGAAAAGACAGATAAAGCTAGCTTTTTTCTTATCCTGCTGCACGTATTTTCAGCACAGAGACTGGCTGAAATAAGTAACATTCTTTCTATAACAAATGTACCCATCAAAAAGATTATTTAAATTAACCATCTCTCAGGAAATTACTCTGCTGTCTATATTATAATACTGTCTCACAAGCACATGTTTACAACTCAGACTTCTAGCATGATGCTGATATGATTCTATTTAATGATGGAAACAATTCTGCATATTTTTAAGAATGTCAGGGTTCTATTAGTATACACACAATACTCAGTAAAAAGGGCAGTGGGAATAAATGCTATGGAAATAAACCAGTAACACATGGGATATAAACAGTCAGGTTACAAGGCAACCTGGAATAAGAGGAACTCTCTGGCCTAAGAATCAAATCTCTAGTTTGGCTCCAGATTATTTACTAGATAAGTGACCAAGTCTTTCTTCTGAGCTTCAGATTCCCAGCATCTTGATGGAATGATTTCTGCTTTGGTGATTCTGTATGAATTAAAAGCTATTTCTCTTACAACTCTGTCAAACTCCCCTTCTTTCACTTATCTATGACAAAAATCTTATCTGCAATGACAGCTATAGAATAAGAACACCATCTTTAATTATTTTTCTGTCTGTTGTTACAGAGGCCAAGACAAATATGAATATTCCCAATTAAATCATATACATGCATGTATATATTAATATATGTGTACATATGTTTATGTGTGTATATGTACATGTTTTAGTGGTATTGATAAAACAAAGATTCTCATCAATTGCCTTTTGATTACATTATAGACTGAACTAGGAAGAGTTGTCCTTTCAGTCACTAAGCAAGTTGTAAGCAATCAAGGCTGTGAGGAATTCTGCCTACTTCAATAGTGAGGTTCCTTGTGTTAAAATGATTAAACCAAAAGGCAAATTGAGGTTCTAATGCGTTGACAGCCTATGAAAACAAACTGAAATCTAAGCCAGAGTCAATGAACTCAAATCCACAAAAATGACAGTTACAACCAATCACAAACAGCCAAATAGACTTTCCTAAATAAGACAACTGCTTAAGCTATAGCCAATCAAATAGTTTCCTTCCTTTGCTTCTTGGCCTCTGTATGAAAACCAATCCCCCGACTCCTGTGGACAGTGTATTCCTAACCACCTCTGGATTGGTGCTGCCAAGTTCAACCTCATACATGTGCAAATAAACTCCTGAAAGCTGTAATATATCTCAGTTTAATTTTTATCACTCATCTAAAGAAAAAAACCCTAAAACAGTTCAACCCTAAAATAGCCTTTCTCATAACTGCAGAAAAGACCTATCTTGAGGACATCCTAGTTACTTCAAACAAACTTAGCTCATTCCTTTATTCTTAAAGAATAAAAGCAAGAAGAAAATAAAGTTCAGTAAAAGTAAGACCATAGATATAAAAGAGAAAGCCACACCATATACTCTTAATCTTAGCCCTTGGAATGGAAGCAAACATTGAACTCCCCATGTGCAGAAGCTTCTCTAGTTGGAATCCAATGACAGACAAGAACATTGTTCTGTAAATGAGGAAATCAAGAAGCTTCACTCCTCCAGGGTGGACCAGCCAAGAATACCAAAGTAAAGCTATATTTATATTTTTCCTGTTACAGCACAGATCTGTTGTTTGGCTACCAAATTACAGGTTGGTCCTGGTTCTCACGTACTTCTTCTTTTCATGTGCTGAACAGGAAGAGTAATAACAGGCTGCTTCTTTTACTTGTGGGATTTAGGTATTCTTCATCATAGAATGGGTCATTTTTCTAAGAAAACCTGCCAGTTTAGAGGCTGGAGGTGTATGCCATTCATGTGGGGGTGGAAAAACCATAAAAATGAGAGGTTTTTGGTGAAAGAGAGTAGCTTCTAGTTACTTGTTCCCATGTTTAAATGACATGTTTATGAGTCATACCCTTATTAAACTAAGTCCGAAAAACTTTCAAACGAGAATTGCCCAGTCACTAGCAAGTCAATGGCTGTGAGGAATTCTGCAAATAGTGAGGTTCCTTGTGTTAAAATGATTAAACCAAAAGGCAAATTGAGGTTCTAATGCGTTGACAGCCTATGAAAACAAACTGAAATCTAAGCCAGAGTCAATGAACTCAAATCCACAAAAATGACAGTTACAACCAATCACAAACAGCCAAATAGACTTTCCTAAATAAGACAACTGCTTAAGCTATAGCCAATCAAATAGTTTCCTTCCTTTGCTTCTTGGCCTCTGTATGAAAACCAATCCCCCAACTCCTGTGGACAGTGTATTCCTAACCACCTCTGGATTGGTGCTGCCAAGTTCAACCTCATACATGTGCAAATAAACTCCTGAAAGCTGTAATATATCTCAGTTTAATTTTTATCACTCATCTAAAGAAAAAAACCCTAAAACAGTTCAACCCTAAAATAGCCTTTCTCATAACTGCAGAAAAGACCTATCTTGAGGACATCCTAGTTACTTCAAACAAACTTAGCTCATTCCTTTATTCTTAAAGAATAAAAGCAAGAAGAAAATAAAGTTCAGTAAAAGTAAGACCATAGATATAAAAGAGAAAGCCACACCATATACTCTTAATCTTAGCCCTTGGAATGGAAGCAAACATTGAACTCCCCATGTGCAGAAGCTTCTCTAGTTGGAATCCAATGACAGACAAGAACATTGTTCTGTAAATGAGGAAATCAAGAAGCTTCACTCCTCCAGGGTGGACCAGCCAAGAATACCAAAGTAAAGCTATATTTATATTTTTCCTGTTACAGCACAGATCTGTTGTTTGGCTACCAAATTACAGGTTGGTCCTGGTTCTCACGTACTTCTTCTTTTCATGTGCTGAACAGGAAGAGTAATAACAGGCTGCTTCTTTTACTTGTGGGATTTAGGTATTCTTCATCATAGAATGGGTCATTTTTCTAAGAAAACCTGCCAGTTTAGAGGCTGGAGGTGTATGCCATTCATGTGGGGGTGGAAAAACCATAAAAATGAGAGGTTTTTGGTGAAAGAGAGTAGCTTCTAGTTACTTGTTCCCATGTTTAAATGACATGTTTATGAGTCATACCCTTATTATCTAATCCTAACAGCATCATCCAAAGATAACTATCATTTAAATGACTTCAGAGAAGGGTATCTGGGAAATTTTACCAAGAGAAAATTATGCACATCCATTCAGCTATGGAGTGCACTCTGCAAACACTTCATTCATTTCTTTAATGCTCTATTGATAATCTATAAAAGATAATTTTAAAAGGTATAACAAATATTGTCCTAATGCATAATGTCTGATATCTTACACAGGAGACTAGTTAAGTATAATATAAATTATATTGAAGGAAACAACTGCACACAGATAGTACCAGTTAGTAGTTGAATCAGTCAACATTCACACAAATATTGTTTTCTTCATTGTCTAGTTTATGGATCTGCTCAGACATCAGTGGAAAATGAAAAATGCTTTTTTGGGATAAGATTCTGGAGAAATTCTGGATTCACAGAATTAAGTGACCACTGAGAAGATTATAGGAACAGTTTAGTAGAGACACTTTATCGCTCTGCCCTAACTCAAAGCAGTATTAGGAAACTGCACAAGCCAACATGGGAAAGAACCTTGGAATTTTGACTCATCAGAGAATTTCTAAAGAACTCTTTTGGCAGACAGGACCTATCTTGAGGACATCTGGGTTACTTCAAAAGAAATTAGTTCGTGCTTTTTTCTTTGAAAAAAAAAAGCAAGAAGGAAAGAAAGGAAAAGCAGGCATTTCCTTGCCCTCAAGTCATTTATCTTGTCCAGAGATTAAACAATAAAAGATTATCATTTTTATCACCCTTCATATTTGTGGAAGAAGATGCCTTTATTCTATTTTATTAAAAGAGGAAATGGAAAAACACAGGGTCCAAGTGATTTCTGCTAATGGAAGAAGAGAAATTCAGCAGTACTGTGGCGGAATTAAGCTTCTTTTACTTGTGGGATTTAGGTATTCTTCATCATAGAATGGGTCATTTTTCTAAGAAAACCTGCCAGTTTAGAGGCTGGAGGTGTATGCCATTCATGTGGGGGTGGAAAAACCATAAAAATGAGAGGTTTTTGGTGAAAGAGAGTAGCTTCTAGTTACTTGTTCCCATGTTTAAATGACATGTTTATGAGTCATACCCTTATTATCTAATCCTAACAGCATCATCCAAAGATAACTATCATTTAAATGACTTCAGAGAAGGGTATCTGGGAAATTTTACCAAAGAGAAAATTATGCACATCCATTCAGCTATGGAGTGCACTCTGCAAACACTTCATTCATTTCTTTAATGCTCTATTGATAATCTATAAAAGATAATTTTAAAAGGTATAACAAATATTGTCCTAATGCATAATGTCTGATATCTTACACAGGAGACTAGTTAAGTATAATATAAATTATATTGAAGGAAACAACTGCACACAGATAGTACCAGTTAGTAGTTGAATCAGTCAACATTCACACAAATATTGTTTTCTTCATTGTCTAGTTTATGGATCTGCTCAGACATCAGTGGAAAATGAAAAATGCTTTTTTGGGATAAGATTCTGGAGAAATTCTGGATTCACAGAATTAAGTGACCACTGAGAAGATTATAGGAACAGTTTAGTAGAGACACTTTATCGCTCTGCCCTAACTCAAAGCAGTATTAGGAAACTGCACAAGCCAACATGGGAAAGAACCTTGGAATTTTGACTCATCAGAGAATTTCTAAAGAACTCTTTTGGCAGACAGGACCTATCTTGAGGACATCTGGGTTACTTCAAAAGAAATTAGTTCGTGCTTTTTTCTTTGAAAAAAAAAAAAAAGCAAGAAGGAAAGAAAGGAAAAGCAGGCATTTCCTTGCCCTCAAGTCATTTATCTTGTCCAGAGATTAAACAATAAAAGATTATCATTTTTATCACCCTTCATATTTGTGGAAGAAGATGCCTTTATTCTATTTTATTAAAAGAGGAAATGGAAAAACACAGGGTCCAAGTGATTTCTGCTAATGGAAGAAGAGAAATTCAGCAGTACTGAGCATAGCTACATCAGGAGGATAAATGGATAGCATGGGAAAGAACTCGAACTTTCCTAAGAGTATGAAAGCCAAATGAAAGCTGAAGTGAGATGGAATTATTATCAATATCCTCAATAATTATTGGACTTTTAGTGTTTAAGAAGAATGTTTAGCTATGTATATTTCACCAATTTAAAGTTCCACTCAGCACTTAAACAGCAAAAGAGGGAAATTTACAAAAACAGCATAAACAGTTTTGATCTAAGCTATGTTTATTGCTTTGTTTGGCTATGGTTTCAGATTATTCTCATAAAGAACTTAAATTCTAGGATTTTCACCCTTTTCCCTGACAAATTGTTGACTTAATAAAGTCATTTTTCTCCATCTTTCTTTCATACATGATCTTGCTTAAAGCAGAAGCTCATACTTCTTGGCTTATTGGCGGAACAGAACAAGGTTACATTTTCACTCACAACTTTTCAAATACTCCCTACCTGTTCCTACATTTCTTTCTGAATCTTTATTTTCACAAGTAATAAGAAGTGATTGATTCAAGCTCATTCTAAAGTAAGCATATCAGGTAGGGCTTAGTGACTTCTTATAGGAAGGTGCCATGCCTTTCTGTGCTTTGCAGTGAGGTGATTAGACAATCTTACTGACCCAGAGTTCTTCTACTTAATTAAGAAGAGGGGACTTTGGAAGCTGAGGCTTCCCTTCAACAGCTGACGTCCAAGCTGCAGCAGGCTCAGTGCACGGCAGCAAGAACTGCAGGTGTGCACTCTAAATCAATACGTCCTTCCTTTCCCCGGACAACATCCAGAGCACATTCTGGCTCATTGCACATCTGGCTTATATTAATTGGTTGCTGAAAGAACATATGAAGATGCTGCATGTATAATTACATATTTACCAGAATGTCACAGAATTTGGTATGAGGCTCTCCCTGTGGCCATTTCTGTGATGGGGAGCATGTGAAGAGTGGAGCCATGTGGGGAGCTTCCAGCAACTTCTAAATGTTTGACCACAGAGTTCTCTATGAGTGTGACGACTTTCAACTGTGATAACTGAAGGTGCATTAAATACAACTGATAAGGGTTTCTCTTTGTGCCTGGGCCATTGCCCTGGCAGTCTATATGATTCCCCATGCTCCTAGTTCTGCCCTCCTTGGTCCGTTCATTGCTCAGGGGTGTTCATCTAAATGAAAGCTGAAGTGAGATGGAATTATTATCAATATCCTCAATAATTATTGGACTTTTAGTGTTTAAGAAGAATGTTTAGCTATGTATATTTCACCAATTTAAAGTTCCACTCAGCACTTAAACAGCAAAAGAGGGAAATTTACAAAAACAGCATAAACAGTTTTGATCTAAGCTATGTTTATTGCTTTGTTTGGCTATGGTTTCAGATTATTCTCATAAAGAACTTAAATTCTAGGATTTTCCCCCTTTTCCCTGACAAATTGTTGACTTAATAAAGTCATTTTTCTCCATCTTTCTTTCATACATGATCTTGCTTAAAGCAGAAGCTCATACTTCTTGGCTTATTGGCGGAACAGAACAAGGTTACATTTTCACTCACAACTTTTCAAATACTCCCTACCTGTTCCTACATTTCTTTCTGAAACTTTATTTTCACAAGTAATAAGAAGTGATTGATTCAAGCTCATTCTAAAGTAAGCATATCAGGTAGGGCTTAGTGACTTCTTATAGGAAGGTGCCATGCCTTTCTGTGCTTTGCAGTGAGGTGATTAGACAATCTTACTGACCCAGAGTTCTTCTACTTAATTAAGAAGAGGGGACTTTGGAAGCTGAGGCTTCCCTTCAACAGCTGACGTCCAAGCTGCAGCAGGCTCAGTGCACGGCAGCAAGAACTGCAGGTGTGCACTCTAAATCAATACGTCCTTCCTTTCCCCGGACAACATCCAGAGCACATTCTGGCTCATTGCACATCTGGCTTATATTAATTGGTTGCTGAAAGAACATATGAAGATGCTGCATGTATAATTACATATTTACCAGAATGTCACAGAATTTGGTATGAGGCTCTCCCTGTGGCCATTTCTGTGATGGGGAGCATGTGAAGAGTGGAGCCATGTGGGGAGCTTCCAGCAACTTCTAAATGTTTGACCACAGAGTTCTCTATGAGTGTGACGACTTTCAACTGTGATAACTGAAGGTGCATTAAATACAACTGATAAGGGTTTCTCTTTGTGCCTGGGCCATTGCCCTGGCAGTCTATATGATTCCCCATGCTCCTAGTTCTGCCCTCCTTGGTCCGTTCATTGCTCAGTGGAGTGTTCTTAGTGGATTCTAAAGAGCTCCTGCCATTCTCCTGCTTAGCACCCCCTTTATCACTTTCTTCAGAGTCAAATGCACAACTTCTCTCTGACCTTACAAGCCTTCTGAACTTCAGTGCATTTTGCATCACTGTCACCTCAACTTCTGGTGTCTTGTCCTTGGCTTAGTCTTCATACACTCCAATGACCTTAATCTTCGAGGAAGACAACAGCCATGGCAGTGTCTTCATCTGCAGTGTTTTCTCCATGCATTCTTATGGCTCACTTCCTCACTTTCTTCAATTTTTTGTTCAAACATCACCTTGTAGTCACAACATCTCTGGCCTTTCTACTTAAAATTGTGTTTCTGCTACCTACACCTGTACCCCTGTCCTTCCTGTTTCATTTTGTCCCCATTGTGCATACAGCCTTCTAATATTATACTTAATTTACTTACTCATCTTATTTATAATCTTCTTCTACCAGAATCTATGCATCTTTGAGATAGTGCTTTTTATCTGTTGTGTCACTGTTGCAAACTGCCTGGTGTGTAGTAGGTGCTCACAACATGTGCTCCCAGCTAGCAGTCCAGGAGAATTTGAGTAAGGCTCTGAGGTGTTTACTTTCACTGACTGCTTCTTAGAATAGGAAAAAAACCTAACAACCTATTTAATCTTTGGCCCAATTAGCTCTGCAGAAAGACAAATCTCTGTTCTACAGTCAATACGTCCTTCCCTTCCCCGGACAACATCCAGAGCACATTCTGGCTCATTGCACATCTGGCTTATATTAATTGGTTGCTGAAAGAACATATGAAGATGCTGCATGTATAATTACATATTTACCAGAATGTCACAGAATTTGGTATGAGGCTCTCCCTGTGGCCATTTCTGTGATGGGGAGCATGTGAAGAGTGGAGCCATGTGGGGAGCTTCCAGCAACTTCTAAATGTTTGACCACAGAGTTCTCTATGAGTGTGACGACTTTCAACTGTGATAACTGAAGGTGCATTAAATACAACTGATAAGGGTTTCTCTTTGTGCCTGGGCCATTGCCCTGGCAGTCTATATGATTCCCCATGCTCCTAGTTCTGCCCTCCTTGGTCCGTTCATTGCTCAGTGGAGTGTTCTTAGTGGATTCTAAAGAGCTCCTGCCATTCTCCTGCTTAGCACCCCCTTTATCACTTTCTTCAGAGTCAAATGCACAACTTCTCTCTGACCTTACAAGCCTTCTGAACTTCAGTGCATTTTGCATCACTGTCACCTCAACTTCTGGTGTCTTGTCCTTGGCTTAGTCTTCATACACTCCAATGACCTTAATCTTCGAGGAAGACAACAGCCATGGCAGTGTCTTCATCTGCACTGTTTTCTCCATGCATTCTTATGGCTCACTTCCTCACTTTCTTCAATTTTTTGTTCAAACATCACCTTGTAGTCACAACATCTCTGGCCTTTCTACTTAAAATTGTGTTTCTGCTACCTACACCTGTACCCCTGTCCTTCCTGTTTCATTTTGTCCCCATTGTGCATACAGCCTTCTAATATTATACTTAATTTACTTACTCATCTTATTTATAATCTTCTTCTACCAGAATCTATGCATCTTTGAGATAGTGCTTTTTATCTGTTGTGTCACTGTTGCAAACTGCCTGGTGTGTAGTAGGTGCTCACAACATGTGCTCCCAGCTAGCAGTCCAGGAGAATTTGAGTAAGGCTCTGAGGTGTTTACTTTCACTGACTGCTTCTTAGAATAGGAAAAAAACCTAACAACCTATTTAATCTTTGGCCCAATTAGCTCTGCAGAAAGACAAATCTCTGTTCTACAGTCAGTGACAACTCTCTATTGGTATTCCTCCACTATACACAGTATACAGTATTTACAACAATAGGAAATTGTGGATAATACAGTGCCTGCCCTTCACAGTGTGATCTGGAAAGGGGAAATTTCTTATAGCATATACCCAGCAATAGGGGGATAAGTAAAAGTATTTGATTGCTAGAGTGCATTTGTCCAGGAAGCTATGATTGTTGTAAGAAAAGGAGCTATAAAGCATATTTCAAAGCCAAAGAGAACCATGAATGCTTATGTTGTGTTAAACAAATTAACAGTGACCCTCTTGCCATAAACAATGCATTTTACTTTACTAATATCATTAATAAGCATGTGTTTTCTGGTTTAAATATATATATATACTTTGTTGTAAAAAAAATTCAAAAGTAGTATAGTTCTGTACAATTAGGTAGTTTTTTTTTTTTTTTTTAATGTAACCACAGTAAAAAACAAACAAAAAAATAACAAAGAAAAATGTAACCATGATACACTTGTCACTGAAAATCAGGTAACCTTGATTGTTTTTCAGAATAGCAATTAGTCTTTAAGAAAAACAAAAGCTAATTAAAAATGACAACTTAGTCATCTAAACAAACAACAGCTCAGAATCAGTCTGTACTGCCTACTGCAAACTGATAATACAGCAATCTATGGTATAAAATGACCTCTTTTCAACTATATTTTTTTGTGTCTTCACAGCTGCAGAGAACTCACATGCTCTTTTCTGCTATGCTCAGTTGATTTAAAACATTTTATTCTATGAAGTTGGTTATACTTTTATGTATATAAAACTATATCCATACCAACTTTTGTTTAGAAACTTATTAGTGCTCAAGTTAACGAATCTTCAGTTACCTATGCTTTAAAACTGTAAAGACTCAAAAACCTCAAAAATTAAACAAAGTCATTTGTAGGAAGAATGTAAGATCAGCAAGCATTAAGTCTTATGATTCATTAATTTAGCAACTATATAGATGTAAAATCTATAGTAAACCAGTATAATGAACAGGAAAAAGATAAAGAATACTGTAAGCAACTCAGCCCTTTGAATTCCCTTCAGTAAAACTGAAGAAGTTATATAAGACACTCAAATACTCTAGAAGTCAAAAGAAGCTAAAAATTCAGCATACATGTCTTCCTAATTCCCTGCTGTGACTCATTCTGAGTCTCCTATTTTTCTCTTCCTCATCTTTTCTGTTCTTTGTTCTGGTGTGTTTTGCAGCTAACGCTACATGTTTATTTTTCTATTCTCTTTGCTTTCTTCATTGTTTGCATCCTTCATTTTTGCACAAAAAGAATTTGCAAATCCAGTTGGAGAGGCAGAAACAGGTTACAGTCTCAAAGTGTGTTTGATTTTACTTAGATGAAACTGTTCGAACCTAGAGTCCTCAGGAAAATAAACAGCTAGTGCTGAGACACATTAGTGTACATTTTGTCTAAGGGCTGAGAACACGAGCTCTTGCCCCTAACATATCTGCATTCAGTGACAAGGCTGGTTACTGGGGAGTTAAGGCTCTGAACAGGACTACTGATTTGTCAGGAAGTTCTGGATGACTGTATTTTGCTGAATGATGAAGTAGCAACTGCTGGAAATAATAATAGACCTTAAAATAGCAAAGATTCCTGAATGACTATATCAGGGAGTGACCAATTTCTATCATGTGTTGATGTCAATTGAGAGCATGGATGATCCCTAGAGAAAAAAAGAAATGAGATTCCAGGCCTGCTTTTCTGAGTGTGTGCAAGAGATTTCAACTACACAAAAACCTCTTCCAGACTCAGCTATAGAGCACACTGGAAATGTCAAGAGGCCAAATGACAGGAAATACATTCTGTATAATCTTGCTGCTTTCATGTTTAATGTGGGAATAGGAAAATCCTCAATAGCACAGCATTCTTGGATGAATTTGAAACCACAAAATGCCATAACTACAGAGTTAAAAAACAACTTCTATAGGCTAAAGCTGAAAAAGAAGTTGCATAAATCTCAGGAAAGGAAAAGCACACTCCCTGTTAATAACATTAAAGTTAAAATTGAAATGTATTTTATTAGAAACCCAAGATCATGAATGTCTGAATATTGTCTGGCCATCAATCACTATATCTCAGTTTCTAACTCCATAATCACTCAATGTGTGGTCTTAGAGGAGAGATGCACATGCATTGGCTATGGATAAACAAATAAATGTTCTTTTTTTCTCTGATGAGTATGAAATGCCTGGCAAGACCAAAAGAAAACTCTTCCCTAAACTATATATAGATTATATAGCCTCCAGTCTAATTGGACAGCCAGTCCTGTTTATCCATGTCCTAGAGACCTGAAATTGTGAACTGGCGACAGAGTTGGAACAGACTCATAGTCAATGTGCATATTGTTCCTCAATGTATTCTTAAAGGGCATCCCAGGTGGCACTAATGGTAAGGAACCAAGCTACAATGCAGGAGACATAAAAGATGTGGGTTCAATCCCTGGGTCAGGAAGATCCAGTGGAGGAGGGCATGGATAAACAGCTAGTGCTGAGACACATTAGTGTACATTTTGTCTAAGGGCTGAGAACACGAGCTCTTGCCCCTAACATATCTGCATTCAGTGACAAGGCTGGTTACTGGGAGTTAAGGCTCTGAACAGGACTACTGATTTGTCAGGAAGTTTTGGATGACTGTATTTTGCTGAATGATGAAGTAGCAACTGCTGGAAATAATAATAGACCTTAAAATAGCAAAGATTCCTGAATGACTATATCAGGGAGTGACCAATTTCTATCATGTGTTGATGTCAATTGAGAGCATGGATGATCCCTAGAGAAAAAGAAATGAGATTCCAGGCCTGCTTTTCTGAGTGTGTGCAAGAGATTTCAACTACACAAAAACCTCTTCCAGACTCAGCTATAGAGCACACTGGAAATGTCAAGAGGCCAAATGACAGGAAATACATTCTGTATAATCTTGCTGCTTTCATGTTTAATGTGGGAATAGGAAAATCCTCAATAGCACAGCATTCTTGGATGAATTTGAAACCACAAAATGCCATAACTACAGAGTTAAAAAACAACTTCTATAGGCTAAAGCTGAAAAAGAAGTTGCATAAATCTCAGGAAAGGAAAAGCACACTCCCTGTTAATAACATTAAAGTTAAAATTGAAATGTATTTTATTAGAAACCCAAGATCATGAATGTCTGAATATTGTCTGGCCATCAATCACTATATCTCAGTTTCTAACTCCATAATCACTCAATGTGTGGTCTTAGAGGAGAGATGCACATGCATTGGCTATGGATAAACAAATAAATGTTCTTTTTTTCTCTGATGAGTATGAAATGCCTGGCAAGACCAAAAGAAAACTCTTCCCTAAACTATATATAGATTATATAGCCTCCAGTCTAATTGGACAGCCAGTCCTGTTTATCCATGTCCTAGAGACCTGAAATTGTGAACTGGCGACAGAGTTGGAACAGACTCATAGTCAATGTGCATATTGTTCCTCAATGTATTCTTAAAGGGCATCCCAGGTGGCACTAATGGTAAGGAACCAAGCTACAATGCAGGAGACATAAAAGATGTGGGTTCAATCCCTGGGTCAGGAAGATCCAGTGGAGGAGGGCATGGCACCCCTACCCCAGTATTCTTGTCTGAAGAATCCGTGGAGAGAGGAGCCTGGTGGGCTACAGTCCAAAGGGCTGCAGAGAGTCGGACATGACTGAAACGACTTAGCATGCATATATTCTTAAATATGGATTTATTTGCAAACATTTAAAAATCAGAAGATTTTATATTTTAAAATCATACTGCTATTTTTCTGTGGATCATAGAAAAAGACCTAGACTACAGGGAATATAGTCCAATCTGAAACATTTTCCAGAGCTGAAGCTTTGCTGCTCTGTCGATGAGGCAAACTTTCCAGTTACTGTCACTCACTGCTGTGTCTTATACACTGGGTGTGCTTTGCTCATTTTCATCTCCTAAATGGCTTTGGATTTAAGACTTTTGCACTAAACTCTCTACTTGAGTTTTAGTCTTCTCTACATAAGAACATCAATGGCAAGGAAGGAGTTCAGAGAAAAGTACTTCAAGAGACATGAGGGAAATTAAGAGTTTCTTACTCAATAAAAACAAAATGATTGATCCTTATAGGTTTTCTCAAGACTTAACCCAATATAAAACAAACAAAGAAGTGGTAACAAACGTTTGCTAAAAAGACTAAAGAATTCAAGGAAGCAGAGACAGAGAGAGAGAGAATGAGGAAGAGAGAAACAGAGACCAGAAACAAAGACAGAGAAACTAGTACATTAGCAGGTTAATGTCATAAATGTCTGACTGTCAACATTAACCCTTCCTTTGGGGAATCGAGTGCAGAATGGAACAAGGAGATTAGACAAAGGACTAATATTTCATGTACAGATCACTATCTATGTCCTATATTCAGTGAAACAGTTTTGAAAAGCCAGTGAATGATAAGATTCTGGCACCTCGATAGCAAGAGTTCTTTCAAGATCCTGTACCTAATTTTGTATTTGTTATTTTGGGTTATTTTTCTCAAGATGGGGTTGCCCTACCAGTTGTATATGTTTCAGCCTCAAAAACATATTTACCTCTGCCCATGTCCCAGAGTTTCAATATCTTGACCAAATTTATCAGTCAAAGGAGCACAATGAAAAATACATGTATTTGATAAGCAGACAAGTTTGTGTGTGGGGTTATGGATGTCTGTGTCTGTGACTAAGCTAAGTTACTCAAGAAAAGGAGATAATCCAATAGTTACTAAAACCAAATTTCATAAAATGAACAATCTCAGAAATTGCTTATTTTGAAGAACATCTTCTGAGGTATTCTTAAATATGGATTTATTTGCAAACTTTTAAAAATCAGAAGATTTTATATTTTAAAATCATACTGCTATTTTTCTGTGGATCATAGAAAAAGACCTAGACTACAGGGAATATAGTCCAATCTGAAACATTTTCCAGAGCTGAAGCTTTGCTGCTCTGTCGATGAGGCAAACTTTCCAGTTACTGTCACTCACTGCTGTGTCTTATACACTGGGTGTGCTTTGCTCATTTTCATCTCCTAAATGGCTTTGGATTTAAGACTTTTGCACTAAACTCTCTACTTGAGTTTTAGTCTTCTCTACATAAGAACATCAATGGCAAGGAAGGAGTTCAGAGAAAAGTACTTCAAGAGACATGAGGGAAATTAAGAGTTTCTTACTCAATAAAAAAAGAAATGATTGATCCTTATAGGTTTTCTCAAGACTTAACCCAATATAAAACAAACAAAGAAGTGGTAACAAACGTTTGCTAAAAAGACTAAAGAATTCAAGGAAGCAGAGACAGAGAGAGAGAGAATGAGGAAGAGAGAAACAGAGACCAGAAACAAAGACAGAGAAACTAGTACATTAGCAGGTTAATGTCATAAATGTCTGACTGTCAACATTAACCCTTCCTTTGGGGAATCGAGTGCAGAATGGAACAAGGAGATTAGACAAAGGACTAATATTTCATGTACAGATCACTATCTATGTCCTATATTCAGTGAAACAGTTTTGAAAAGCCAGTGAATGATAAGATTCTGGCACCTCGATAGCAAGAGTTCTTTCAAGATCCTGTACCTAATTTTGTATTTGTTATTTTGGGTTATTTTTCTCAAGATGGGGTTGCCCTACCAGTTGTATATGTTTCAGCCTCAAAAACATATTTACCTCTGCCCATGTCCCAGAGTTTCAATATCTTGACCAAATTTATCAGTCAAAGGAGCACAATGAAAAATACATGTATTTGATAAGCAGACAAGTTTGTGTGTGGGGTTATGGATGTCTGTGTCTGTGACTAAGCTAAGTTACTCAAGAAAAGGAGATAATCCAATAGTTACTAAAACCAAATTTCATAAAATGAACAATCTCAGAAATTGCTTATTTTGAAGAACATCTTCTGAGGTATTCTCAAGAGAATAAACTACTTAAAATATTTTAAGATAATTACATTTAATTAAAACATCTTTTTATGAATAAAATCAAAAGCACTGATATATATTTAATTTAATATTCTATATCATCTAGGACTTGAGAAGTAATTAATCTGACTAAAGGTTTCCCTAATCTTTCCGTTCATCTTTCCATTTATGACTTGACAACTGAAAGTTTATGCTAGGAAAGCAGGAAGCGTGCAGGACTCTATTCCTGGTCGGTGGCTATGATCTGTTTGGATTGCTTGTTTCTGGTCAAAGAGGTTGAATGTTATATCTTGCAAATCTGAAGATCGAGCTGAATTTAAAACCTCCCATAGCTATTGAATGACAGTTACATAGCCATGCCAACTATTTTAACAGGATCTCATTCAGTTAAGTCCAGTTCAGTTGCTCAGTAATGTTCAAATCTATGTGACCACATGAGCTATAGCATGCCAGGCTTTCCTGTCCTTCACCATCTCCCAGAGCTTGCTCAAATTCATGTCCATTGACTTAGTCATGCCATCCAGCCATCTCATCCTCTGTCATTGTCTCCTCCTTCTGCCTTCTTTATTCACATCAGGCTCTTTTCCATTGAGTTGTCTCTTCACATCATGTGGCCAAAGTTTTGAAAATTCAGCTTCAGCATCAGTCCTTCCAAAGAATATTCAAGGTTGATTTCCTTTAGAGTTGACTAGTTTTATCTCCTTACAGTCCAAGGGACTCTCAAGAGTCTTCTCCAACACCACAGTTCAAAGGCATCAATTCTTTGGCACTCAGCAGTATTTATGGTCCAACACTCACATCAACCGGACTACATATGTTTCAGCCTCAAAAACATATGTACCTCTGCCCATGTCCCAGAGTTTCAATATCTTGACCAAATTTATCAGTCAAAGGAGCACAATGAAAAATACATGTATTTGATAAGCAGACAAGTTTGTGTGTGGGGTTATGGATGTCTGTGTCTGTGACTAAGCTAAGTTACTCAAGAAAAGGAGATAATCCAATAGTTACTAAAACCAAATTTCATAAAATGAACAATCTCAGAAATTGCTTATTTTGAAGAACATCTTCTGAGGTATTCTCAAGAGAATAAACTACTTAAAATATTTTAAGATAATTACATTTAATTAAAACATCTTTTTATGAATAAAATCAAAAGCACTGATATATATTTAATTTAATATTCTATATCATCTAGGACTTGAGAAGTAATTAATCTGACTAAAGGTTTCCCTAATCTTTCCGTTCATCTTTCCATTTATGACTTGACAACTGAAAGTTTATGCTAGGAAAGCAGGAAGCGTGCAGGACTCTATTCCTGGTCGGTGGCTATGATCTGTTTGGATTGCTTGTTTCTGGTCAAAGAGGTTGAATGTTATATCTTGCAAATCTGAAGATCGAGCTGAATTTAAAACCTCCCATAGCTATTGAATGACAGTTACATAGCCATGCCAACTATTTTAACAGGATCTCATTCAGTTAAGTCCAGTTCAGTTGCTCAGTAATGTTCAAATCTATGTGACCACATGAGCTATAGCATGCCAGGCTTTCCTGTCCTTCACCATCTCCCAGAGCTTGCTCAAATTCATGTCCATTGACTTAGTCATGCCATCCAGCCATCTCATCCTCTGTCATTGTCTCCTCCTTCTGCCTTCTTTATTCACATCAGGCTCTTTTCCATTGAGTTGTCTCTTCACATCATGTGGCCAAAGTTTTGAAAATTCAGCTTCAGCATCAGTCCTTCCAAAGAATATTCAAGGTTGATTTCCTTTAGAGTTGACTAGTTTTATCTCCTTACAGTCCAAGGGACTCTCAAGAGTCTTCTCCAACACCACAGTTCAAAGGCATCAATTCTTTGGCACTCAGCAGTATTTATGGTCCAACACTCACATCCATACATGACTACTGGGAAAACCATAGCTTTGAACATACTGACTTTTATCAGTGAAATGATGTCTCTGCTTTTTAATACACTATCTAGGTTTGTCATAACTTTTCTTCCAAGGAGCAAGTGTCTTTTAATTTCATGGCTGTAGTCACTATCTGCAGTAATTTTGGAGCCCAAGAAAATAGCCTGTCATTGTTTCCATTGTCTAGTCATTGATTTACCATGAGGCGATGGAAACGGATGCCATGATCTTCTTTTTTTGAATGTTGAGTTTTAGACCATCTTTTTCACTCTCCTCTTTCACCTTCATCAAGAAGCTCTTTAATTTCTCTTCACGTTCTGCAATCAGGATGGTGTCATCTGCATATCCAAGCTTATTGATATTTCTTCTGGAAATTTTGATTACAGCTTGGGCTTCATCCAGACCAGCATTTTACATGATGTACCCTGCATATAAATTAAATAAGCAGGGTGACAATATACATCCTCAACGTACTCCTTTCCAAATTTGGAACCAGTCCATTGTTCCATGTCCGGTTCTAACTTTTGCTTCTTGTCCTGCAGACAGGCTTTTCAGGAGGAAGGTAATGTGATCTGGTATCCCCTCTCTTTCAGAATTTTCTACATTTTGTTGTAATCCACACAGTCAAAGGTTTAGAATAGTCAATGAAGCAGAAATAGATGTTTTTCTGGAATTCCCTTGCTCTTTTCTATGACCCAACAATGTTGGCAATTTGGTCTCTTATCTTTAGTATAGGAAAATGTTTAGTGTTTTATTTTACTAGGCTTGTCTTTCATCTCCCAGAGCTTGCTCAAATTCATGTCCATTGACTTAGTCATGCCATCCAGCCATCTCATCCTCTGTCATTGTCTCCTCCTTCTGCCTTCTTTATTCACATCAGGCTCTTTTCCATTGAGTTGTCTCTTCACATCATGTGGCCAAAGTTTTGAAAATTCAGCTTCAGCATCAGTCCTTCCAAAGAATATTCAAGGTTGATTTCCTTTAGAGTTGACTAGTTTTATCTCCTTACAGTCCAAGGGACTCTCAAGAGTCTTCTCCAACACCACAGTTCAAAGGCATCAATTCTTTGGCACTCAGCAGTATTTATGGTCCAACACTCACATCCATACATGACTACTGGGAAAACCATAGCTTTGAACATACTGACTTTTATCAGTGAAATGATGTCTCTGCTTTTTAATACACTATCTAGGTTTGTCATAACTTTTCTTCCAAGGAGCAAGTGTCTTTTAATTTCATGGCTGTAGTCACTATCTGCAGTAATTTTGGAGCCCAAGAAAATAGCCTGTCATTGTTTCCATTGTCTAGCCATTGATTTACCATGAGGCGATGGAAACGGATGCCATGATCTTCTTTTTTTGAATGTTGAGTTTTAGACCAACTTTTTCACTCTCCTCTTTCACCTTCATCAAGAAGCTCTTTAATTTCTCTTCACTTTCTGCAATCAGGATGGTGTCATCTGCATATCCAAGCTTATTGATATTTCTTCTGGAAATTTTGATTACAGCTTGGGCTTCATCCAGACCAGCATTTTACATGATGTACCCTGCATATAAATTAAATAAGCAGGGTGACAATATACATCCTCAACGTACTCCTTTCCAAATTTGGAACCAGTCCATTGTTCCATGTCCGGTTCTAACTTTTGCTTCTTGTCCTGCAGACAGGCTTTTCAGGAGGAAGGTAACGTGATCTGGTATCCCCTCTCTTTCAGAATTTTCTACATTTTGTTGTAATCCACACAGTCAAAGGTTTAGAATAGTCAATGAAGCAGAAATAGATGTTTTTCTGGAATTCCCTTGCTCTTTTCTATGACCCAACAATGTTGGCAATTTGGTCTCTTATCTTTAGTATAGGAAAATGTTTAGTGTTTTATTTTACTAGGCTTCAGGGGATAGTCCCAAAAATAATCATTAAAGAAGAAATCCTATAAGTATCAGCTAAAGTCACTGATATGTCTCAGGTCTATTCTATAACCTATAATATAATCACCTATTCATCATTATAATATCATGTTACATAAAAATTGTAGTTTTGATGGCATTTCTCTAATAATAAGTGATGTTGAGCATATTTTCATGTGTTTGTTGGCCACCTGTATGTCTTCTTGAAGAAATTTCTCTTTAGATCTTCTGACCATTTTTTGACTGGGTTTTTTGTTTTTCTAGTATTGAGCTGCATGAACTGCTCTTATAGTTTGGAGATTAATCCTTTGTTAGTTGTTTTATTTGCAATTATTATCTCCCATTCTGATAATCAAAACTACAGTGAGTATCACCTCATACTGGTCAGAATGGACTTCATTAAAAAAAAATCTATAAATAATAGATTCTGGAGAGGATGTTGAAAAAAGAGAACTCTCTTTCACTGTTGGTTGGGAATGTAAATTAATACAAAGACTATGGAGAACAGTACGGTGATTCTTTAAAAACAACTTAGAATAGAAATTTCACATGATTTCAAATTTCAACAATCCCACTACTGGGCATAATATACTCTGAGGAAACCATGCCTGAAAGAGATGCATGTACTTTAACGTAGCACTTTGCAGCACTTTTTACAATAGCTAAGATATATAAGCAGCCTAGATGTCCATCAACAGTTAAATAGATACAGAAACTCTGGTATAGGCATACAATGGAATGTTACTCAGCTTTAAAGGAGAACATATTTGACCCAGTGTTAATAATGTGGATAAACCTAGAGCCTATTGTACAGAGTAAAGTAAGTTAGAAGCATAAAGACAAAATTGAATATTAACACATGTGTATGGAATTTAGAGAGATGGTACTGATTTGCAAGCCAACAAGGGACATGCATACATAGTGAACAATAGAGAAAAGACTTCTCTTTTCTTTTTTACATTTTGATCCACACAGTCAAAGGTTTAGAATAGTCAATGAAGCAGAAATAGATGTTTTCTGGAATTCCTTGCTCTTTTCTATGACCCAACAATGTTGGCAATTTGGTCTCTTATCTTTAGTATAGGAAAATGTTTAGTGTTTTATTTTACTAGGCTTCAGGGATAGTCCCAAAATAATCATTAAAGAAGAAATCCTATAAGTATCAGCTAAAGTCACTGATATGTCTCAGGTCTATTCTATAACCTATAATATAATCACCTATTCATCATTATAATATCATGTTACATAAAAATTGTAGTTTTGATGGCATTTCTCTAATAATAAGTGATGTTGAGCATATTTTCATGTGTTTGTTGGCCACCTGTATGTCTTCTTGAAGAAATTTCTCTTTAGATCTTCTGACCATTTTTTGACTGGGTTTTTTGTTTTTCTAGTATTGAGCTGCATGAACTGCTCTTATAGTTTGGAGATTAATCCTTTGTTAGTTGTTTTATTTGCAATTATTATCTCCCATTCTGATAATCAAAACTACAGTGAGTATCACCTCATACTGGTCAGAATGGACTTCATTAAAAAAAAATCTATAAATAATAGATTCTGGAGAGGATGTTGAAAAAAGAGAACTCTCTTTCACTGTTGGTTGGGAATGTAAATTAATACAAAGACTATGGAGAACAGTACGGTGATTCTTTAAAAACAACTTAGAATAGAAATTTCACATGATTTCAAATTTCAACAATCCCACTACTGGGCATAATATACTCTGAGGAAACCATGCCTGAAAGAGATGCATGTACTTTAACGTAGCACTTTGCAGCACTTTTTACAATAGCTAAGATATATAAGCAGCCTAGATGTCCATCAACAGTTAAATAGATACAGAAACTCTGGTATAGGCATACAATGGAATGTTACTCAGCTTTAAAGGAGAACATATTTGACCCAGTGTTAATAATGTGGATAAACCTAGAGCCTATTGTACAGAGTAAAGTAAGTTAGAAGCATAAAGACAAAAATTGAATATTAACACATGTGTATGGAATTTAGAGAGATGGTACTGATTTGCAAGCCAACAAGGGACATGCATACATAGTGAACAATAGAGAAAAGACTTGAGGGCACCATGTGAGGGGACAGGGTGGGAGGAATTGAGAGAGTAACATGGAGACATATTTAATACCATATGTAAAATAGAGAGCCAGTGGGAATTCACTGTGTGACACAGAGAGTTCAACTCAGTCCTCTGTGACACCTAGAGGGGTGGGATGGGATGGGAGATTCGACAAGGAGGGGACATACGTATACCTGTGACTGATTCATGTTGATGTAAGACAGAAATCAACACAGTATTGTAAAACAAATATCTTGCAGTAAAAAAAAAAGTTTAAAAATTTTAGATGACAATATATTGCAAGGTTTTACTTTTAGATAATATCTCAAAATAAGATATTTCCACCCATTAAAGTCAGATCCTTATAGCTGACCTAGAACCAGTGTTTAAACCTACAAGCGTTCAAATAAAATTTGACTACCTCCAGGTTCTCAGAGGCTTCTTGCTTTTTATTCAGAAACTAGTTATTTTTGATTAAAATGGAAGAATTTACTTTATCTCAACATAGATATTTAAAGTTAGGCATAAAGCAACAAGCTGGCAGAAAGGGGATTCCATCTGTCATTAGGAAATTAAAATATAATGAAATAATAATATACTGAAACTTGACAATATGCCTTCTCGCTATGGGTTTATCAGATGGCTGACATGGACTAAAAGCGAGGATATTCTGAAACTATCAATAATAAAGATCCTTGATCTAGGTCCAAAAGAAACAATCTTAAACACCCTACCATTGTGGGAAATGTCCTAATAAGGTTCCTTTTGAAAAGTACATTAATCTTTTATTGTTCCTTTCTTTTTCAAGTCATGTTTTACCAGGCTTGTCAATAAAGACACTGAGATCACATTAAGTATAGATTTAAACAAAAGAAAAAGGGAATGTTACTCAGCTTTAAAGGAGAACATATTTGACCCAGTGTTAATAATGTGGATAAACCTAGAGCCTATTGTACAGAGTAAAGTAAGTTAGAAGCATAAAGACAAAAATTGAATATTAACACATGTGTATGGAATTTAGAGAGATGGTACTGATTTGCAAGCCAACAAGGGACATGCATACATAGTGAACAATAGAGAAAAGACTTGAGGGCACCATGTGAGGGGACAGGGTGGGAGGAATTGAGAGAGTAACATGGAGACATATTTAATACCATATGTAAAATAGAGAGCCAGTGGGAATTCACTGTGTGACACAGAGAGTTCAACTCAGTCCTCTGTGACACCTAGAGGGGTGGGATGGGATGGGAGATTCGACAAGGAGGGGACATACGTATACCTGTGACTGATTCATGTTGATGTAAGACAGAAATCAACACAGTATTGTAAAACAAATATCTTGCAGTAAAAAAAAAAGTTTAAAAATTTTAGATGACAATATATTGCAAGGTTTTACTTTTAGATAATATCTCAAAATAAGATATTTCCACCCATTAAAGTCAGATCCTTATAGCTGACCTAGAACCAGTGTTTAAACCTACAAGCGTTCAAATAAAATTTGACTACCTCCAGGTTCTCAGAGGCTTCTTGCTTTTTATTCAGAAACTAGTTATTTTTGATTAAAATGGAAGAATTTACTTTATCTCAACATAGATATTTAAAGTTAGGCATAAAGCAACAAGCTGGCAGAAAGGGGATTCCATCTGTCATTAGGAAATTAAAATATAATGAAATAATAATATACTGAAACTTGACAATATGCCTTCTCGCTATGGGTTTATCAGATGGCTGACATGGACTAAAAGCGAGGATATTCTGAAACTATCAATAATAAAGATCCTTGATCTAGGTCCAAAAGAAACAATCTTAAACACCCTACCATTGTGGGAAATGTCCTAATAAGGTTCCTTTTGAAAAGTACATTAATCTTTTATTGTTCCTTTCTTTTTTCAAGTCATGTTTTTACCAGGCTTGTCAATAAAGACACTGAGATCACATTTATGAAGTGGTAGGTAAAATAAAGATGAAAATACAAGCATGTGTTTCAGTAGAGATGATCTGACTTTCTTTCCAGATCAATCAGATAATATATTTTCAGGAGTAAATTATAACTTCTTAGTCAATTAAGAATTCTACAAAGTTTAAAGATCAAAAATTTTAGGTTTATAAATTTCCACCAAAAACAAAGTTGTATTATACAGAAGGTTAACAAACTAACAACAAAAAAAAAATTAGAACATGAAAACTAGTTAATTTCCATAGAGTAGCTCTAGTTTTGCCCAGTATTTGCTTTCATAGACACACAAACACACACATTCACAATCACATACACCAAGCTCTTCTTGAAACTACTGTCGCTTCACATTTTTAATTAGAAATATAAGGGTAACAATCAAATGGCAGGAGGCATTACAATTATGGAAAAGTGTTTGTACATGATGGGGCATGTGTGTATGTTTTCCTTTCTTTAAATAGTATACTTAGTTTGATATTTTTTCATTATATATTTTGGTTGCTGTTATTCTGTTTTGTTTTTGCTTTTGTGGGAAAAAGTTCTTTTTTGATACTAAATGTTTCCAACTCAGAAAACTGTTTTCAGTTGTCAACATTTTAATTAATTTAGTAGTATAAATACCTCCAGAAAAATTTAAAAAGATTTTAAAAATTCTAGTGTTCCTCTAAAAAAAGGGGCAGAAACAGTTTTCTGATAAATCAGGAATTTGTCTTTGTCCAATTGTCTTAGAGAAGCTCTTTTTTTCCATCTTCTTTTTTATTTTGTGAGGTAATAAAATATTTAAATAACTGATACTTGGCAGAAAAACTTATTCCCACAGTATGTCTTGCCAGAATGAGAGAAGAAAGATCCAAATATCAAACAAGGGAGGCTGTATTTGTGAGATTATAAGCCTGATTTTCTACATGACCTCCCCTTTAAAATAAAATAAAACATAGTACAATCAAATAAAACAAAATAATGAGGGGAATGGAAATCCAGAAGGCTTTTTGTGAAATAATATAACCGTTCTCAATTGATGACAAAATTGAAAATAAGACAGGATATAGCAAGAAACAATCTTACTTTGACAGTGAATGAATCAAGTTACAAAATCATTTTCCCAGTTTTAATATTTAATTTTTAAAAGGAAGACAAAAGTTAGGACAACATGACCCATAACTTGCTATTATTAAAATAAAATTAAAAGCTTCTAAAAAGTCTTCCACTAGAAGAATTAAAAAAAAAAAAAAAAAAAACTAGGTCAGAAATAATATGTGCCTTGTTTTGTGAAAGGAAATGCTCTACCAGGAAAAGAAGTAATTACATTCTATGCAGGTTTCAATTTTGTAAACATCAAATTGGCAAATATACATTTGCTTTCTCCCTTTAGATTTGTCTTACAAAATTGAGGGAGGAATTCACTTCAGTAAGGTTCCTCAGTTTAATTATTGCATCCCAAATTTATTAAAGAAAGAAAACAAAAACATTTGTGAGCCATGGAACTGGTGGCAACACAGGTACAGTGGGACCAGGAGGATCTGCTGATTCCAGATGGAGTGGATATATTCCCATGGAAAAAGTTCTTTGATACTAAATGTTTCCAACTAAAAGGGATTCTGTTTTTTCTTTGTTTTTGTGGGAAAAAGTTCTTTTTTGATACTAAATGTTTCCAACTCAGAAAACTGTTTTCAGTTGTCAACATTTTAATTAATTTAGTAGTATAAATACCTCCAGAAAAATTTAAAAAGATTTTAAAAATTCTAGTGTTCCTCTAAAAAAAGGGGCAGAAACAGTTTTCTGATAAATCAGGAATTTGTCTTTGTCCAATTGTCTTAGAGAAGCTCTTTTTTTCCATCTTCTTTTTTATTTTGTGAGGTAATAAAATATTTAAATAACTGATACTTGGCAGAAAAACTTATTCCCACAGTATGTCTTGCCAGAATGAGAGAAGAAAGATCCAAATATCAAACAAGGGAGGCTGTATTTGTGAGATTATAAGCCTGATTTTCTACATGACCTCCCCTTTAAAATAAAATAAAACATAGTACAATCAAATAAAACAAAATAATGAGGGGAATGGAAATCCAGAAGGCTTTTTGTGAAATAATATAACCGTTCTCAATTGATGACAAAATTGAAAATAAGACAGGATATAGCAAGAAACAATCTTACTTTGACAGTGAATGAATCAAGTTACAAAATCATTTTCCCAGTTTTAATATTTAATTTTTAAAAGGAAGACAAAAGTTAGGACAACATGACCCATAACTTGCTATTATTAAAATAAAATTAAAAGCTTCTAAAAAGTCTTCCACTGGAAGAATTAAAAAAAAAAAAAAAAAACTAGGTCAGAAATAATATGTGCCTTGTTTTGTGAAAGGAAATGCTCTACCAGGAAAAGAAGTAATTACATTCTATGCAGGTTTCAATTTTGTAAACATCAAATTGGCAAATATACATTTGCTTTCTCCCTTTAGATTTGTCTTACAAAATTGAGGGAGGAATTCACTTCAGTAAGGTTCCTCAGTTTAATTATTGCATCCCAAATTTATTAAAGAAAGAAAACAAAAACATTTGTGAGCCATGGAACTGGTGGCAACACAGGTACAGTGGGACCAGGAGGATCTGCTGATTCCAGATGGAGTGGATATATTCCCATGGCACCTATTACTTGCCAAATGTTTTGTAAAGCAAACACATGACCTAAAAGATTTTGCAAGTGTGGGGTCTTCAAAAAAAAAAAAAAAAAAAGGAAAAAGAAAAAAGTACACACTTGCAAAAAGAAAAAAAAATTCTGTTCTTATTTAAAAGTCATTTCTTAATTCCTAACCATAAGTTGTTTTTAAAAACACACACACTTTTAATATTTTTCAGCTGTCATGCCCACTTTAGTGAGTCTACATGTGTGGGTACTCCATAAAATCTCAGTGGTGGTGGCAGATGTCTCCTTTGAAATATTTCATCTGCTGTGGGAGGGTGGGGGAGTGTCACTCTGGTGCCATGAACACTATTCTTTCTGAAGCCTCCAATTTGGGACAGCCCCTCTAGAGCAAACACAGCACTGCTTGATGTCATTCAAATGGGTGGTACAAAAAGCAGAGAAACATATGACTATGTCAAGATGAAGAATGGAATTTTAAATAATAACATATTTATGATCCCCTTTGCACAGCCTAAGAACTGCTTCAGAAAACATAGCAATAATTGTTATAATTAAGACTGGGCTCTGAGAGTTTACAAATTTTTATCTGTTGTTTGAAGTGACTCCATCCTATATTGATGAGAGTCCTACCCACTCCCAAGAAGACACCCCCATTTGTTGGAGCCCCAGACTTCTATTCCTTCTTTGCATTCCTCTAGCAGTTTCACACTGTACCACATATTTTCACACTTAACCACATATTGTCTTCCTTTGTCTTCTAATTGTTTGAAGATTTAGTGGTTTAGGAGTTTTACTTATTTTGAAAAAATGTTTATTCTTCCTCCTTCAACATGATTATTGTGCTGAACAGAAGATAATAAATATTTGACTTATTCATTCAGAAAATTTTATTAAGCACCTTCTATGGAGCAAGTAAAAAAATTGTCATGACTCCTCGCCCTCAGGTAGAGTTATATATTTTCAAGATAGAAGAAACAGTAAGCCAATAATCACAACAGGGGGAATAAAATTACAACTGGTGATGAGAGCTATGGAGGAAGACCAGCAGATATGGCAAATAAAGAGATCTGATGTCCACAGACTAATGGGATGAGGCAAAGTTTTCTGAGAAACTGATACTTTATTTAAGCCCAAAGGGTAAGTATAGATTACCAAAGGAAACAGGAAGAAAAACATTTTCAGAAAAGGAAAGAGCAGGCTAGGTTGGAGAACCAGTGCGATAGAAGAGTAATAAAGACAGGGGAAATGGAGGAAGATCCTGGAAAAGTTAGCAGAGGTTGGGTTTTGTAGATATTTATGGTCTATAGTGAGGATTTTTAATTTTTATCATGAGCCTATACAGGATATTGAGTGAGCAAGAGGCATCATAAGATTCACTTTTTAAGATGATTCTGCCTGCACAGATAATATTCATAATGGATTAGAAGGACACATGTCTAGGTAGAGAGATCTAGCAAGAAAATATTTAATTATTACAGGTGGAAAATGGCACAGATTTGAACTAGGACAAATGGTGACAGTGGACATGAAAAGAAGCAGACAATGTTGAGAGACAAAAAAGCAGAGAAACATATGACTATGTCAAGATGAAGAATGGAATTTTAAATAATAACATATTTATGATCCCCTTTGCACAGCCTAAGAACTGCTGCAGAAAACATAGCAATAATTGTTATAATTAAGACTGGGCTCTGAGAGTTTACAAATTTTTATCTGTTGTTTGAAGTGACTCCATCCTATATTGATGAGAGTCCTACCCACTCCCAAGAAGACACCCCCATTTGTTGGAGCCCCAGACTTCTATTCCTTCTTTGCATTCCTCTAGCAGTTTCACACTGTACCACATATTTTCACACTTAACCACATATTGTCTTCCTTTGTCTTCTAATTGTTTGAAGATTTAGTGGTTTAGGAGTTTTACTTATTTTGAAAAAATGTTTATTCTTCCTCCTTCAACATGATTATTGTGCTGAACAGAAGATAATAAATATTTGACTTATTCATTCAGAAAATTTTATTAAGCACCTTCTATGGAGCAAGTAAAAAAATTGTCATGACTCCTCGCCCTCAGGTAGAGTTATATATTTTCAAGATAGAAGAAACAGTAAGCCAATAATCACAACAGGGGGAATAAAATTACAACTGGTGATGAGAGCTATGGAGGAAGACCAGCAGATATGGCAAATAAAGAGATCTGATGTCCACAGACTAATGGGATGAGGCAAAGTTTTCTGAGAAACTGATACTTTATTTAAGCCCAAAGGGTAAGTATAGATTACCAAAGGAAACAGGAAGAAAAACATTTTCAGAAAAGGAAAGAGCAGGCTAGGTTGGAGAACCAGTGCGATAGAAGAGTAATAAAGACAGGGGAAATGGAGGAAGATCCTGGAAAAGTTAGCAGAGGTTGGGTTTTGTAGATATTTATGGTCTATAGTGAGGATTTTGAATTTTTATCATGAGCCTATACAGGATATTGAGTGAGCAAGAGGCATCATAAGATTCACTTTTTAAGATGATTCTGCCTGCACAGATAATATTCATAATGGATTAGAAGGACACATGTCTAGGTAGAGAGATCTAGCAAGAAAATATTTAATTATTACAGGTGGAAAATGGCACAGATTTGAACTAGGACAAATGGTGACAGTGGACATGAAAAGAAGCAGACAATGTTGAGAGACAAAAGAATCAAAAATAGTATGCAGTTCTCCAGTCTGAACAACTAGGCGTTATCTACCAAAATGGGAAAATAAAAGAATATGGGACTAGATTGAGGTGTGAAAGTCAATGGTTAGCTTCAGATATCAACTTTCAGCAACCCTGAGGTAACAAATTGAGAGTGCTGAATAAGCAGGCAGATAGAAAATCTGGAGCCCAGAAGAGAAACTTTTGCTGAAAGAATACAGATTGGGAGTCACCAGTCTGAAGAGAGCATTTGGAAAACAAGGCTGGTGAGGTCACTTAGGGAGAGTAGGCAGAGAGAAGAGAAGGGAGGCCTGAATAGAACCAGGAAGAACGGCAAACAAGACAAGAAGAAAACAGGAAAACAGACCACAAAAGAGGGAATAGGAAGAAAGAAGCAGTGGGGAATATGAAGACACTCAAGAGAAGAGTCCAGGAGATCCTAGTGTTGTCTGCCTGTCGTGAGAAGATGCTCAGTCAACCAAAGTCTCCCATTCAAAGTGTCTGCTTTGGGTCATTCCAGTTGGAGTTTGTGCTTAGAACACAGGTTGTTTTCTCTGTCACTAATGTATCCATTTGTATGCCATTTTTTTCCTGAAAGGCATTGCATAAGCTACTCTGGAAAATATTTCTATATTTTTTGGCGAAACTGCATGACTTCAAAGAGGAATTCTAGTACTTCATGTAAGCCATATTTATTTTTAGGTCATACCATTTTAAATATAGACTCCTAATTTGGTGAAAGCATATTTAGCAATTTTCATATGATGTTATTTAGCAAATAGGTAAAATTTAAATATTCAATTAACAAATATTCTTTGCAGACAGATGTTAAATCAAATCACTTTTGGGAAACAAAATAATACAAGTACCCTCAAAGTGCTTTGATGTATGGTTTTTAAGTTGAAAACTCATTAACCCTAAAAGAATTCTACTCACTCACACACAAAGATGTATACGTGCACACATACACACACACATGTATATACACATAGCAGTCCTGTTCATAGCAAAACTGGTTGTTTTGAAGTGTAAACTTGCAAAAAAATAAATATAACAATGCCCCTGAAATAATAAATTACAGCATAATTACACAATGGAATATAATACAGCAGAGAAAATTAACACGAATGAACTACCTTAAAGCACAATAACATAAATAAACATAATACTGACTGGGAAAAAAAAAAAAAACAAATTCATAAAGAATAGAATTGTTTGACACCCTTTTTATAAAGTTTTTAAATTAACAATACAATGTTCAGTCACACATTTGGTTGACAAAAAACAAGCAAATAAATAACAAACAATAATTCACACAAGCTAAAGGATAGTGATTTCCTCTGAGGTGCAGCAGATGGATGGGACAGAAAAAAGCAGAGGTGAGTTACAATATATCATTAAGAATAGGGCAATTTTGAGAGTGAAGTGGGGCACTGTTAATAATAAAGTCAGGATGGCACTAGTAAGCGGGTACTGTTCCCGGCAAACTAGGGATGTGTAGTCACCATAGCTATTAGTAAGGGTAATAAGTTATTGAGGGTTTCCCTCGTGTATCAATGGTAACAAATGCATCGTCCAATGCAGGAGACATGAATTCAATCCCTAGATCTGGAAAATCTCCTGGAGAAGAAATAACTACCCACTCCATTATTATTGCCCGGAGAATTCCGTTAACAGAGAAGTCCAGTGGTCCATGGGAAGACAAAAGAGTTGGACACAACTTAGCGACTAAACGACAACAGTAAGTTATTGATAAGAACAGAATCAGCTCTTAGATTGGTATGTTCATGGGTGTCCCTTCTATTTTAATTAACTAATTAATTAATTAAAATAAATTAAAGAGGTCCATTCATGACCAATGTTTTAATGTGCTATGAACCAAGGATCTATGACTTTTGATTTACGACTGTCCTTTCTATTTGGGGATCATCTGAGGTTCAAATATAAGTAATGTTTTTTTCAAATTTAAAAGATTGGTTATTCACTAGTTTAGATCTTAAAATTAATCTTCAAGTGTATGGTTGAGATGAATGAAAAAGAACCATATTTAATTCAGGAAAGGAAATAGAAGGGAGAAGATGTAGCCAGTCCTACTGCATTTTCCTCTCCCCGCAGATCCTGAGAGTTTGAGAGTCAAAGATCACAATGTAACAAATGTAATGAATCAAATGATTATTTGATTGTAATCATAACTGAGGTTGACTTAATTACTTAGGAAAATCAGGTAATTGAACTACATCTACAAGATTTTCTAGAATTAACAGCAAAAAAGATGTTCTTTTCATCATTGGCAACTGGAATGCAAAAGTAGGAAGTCAAGAGATACCTAAATAAAGCAGAACAAAGGCTAACAGAGCTTTTCCAAGTGAACACACTGTTCATAACAAACACCCTCTTCCAACAACACGAGAGACAATTCTACACATGGACATCATCAGATGGTCAATACCAATAACAGATTAATTACACTTTGCAGCCAAAGATGGAGAAGTTTTATACAGTTAGGAAAAAAACAACACTTGGAGCTAGCTATAGCTCAGATCATGGACTCCTTATTACAAAATTCAGACTTAAATTGAAGAAAGTAGGGAAAACCAGTAGGCCATTCAGGCATGATCTAAATCAAACCCCTTATGATTATACAGTAGAAGTCACAAATATACTGAAGAAATTAGATCTTTTAGAGTGCATGAAGAACTGTGGACTTAGATTCGTAACATTGTATAGGAGCAGTGATCAAAACCATCCCAAAGAGAAAGAATTCAAAAAGACAATGGTTTTCTGAGGAGAACTTACAAATAGGTGAGAAAAGAAGAGATGCAAAAGGCAAAGGGGAAAAGGAAAGATAAACCTATCTGAATGTGCAGAGTTCCAGAGAACAGCAAGGAGAAATAAGAAAGCCTTCTTAAGCGAACAATGCAAAGAAATAGAAAAAAACAAAAAAAACCAAAAAGAATATGAAAGACTGAGAAGAATGGGAAAGAGATGTCTACAAGAAAATTAGAGATACCAAGGGAAAATTTCAAGCAAAGAACAACACAATAAAGGACAGAAACAGTATAGACCTAACAGAAGCAGAAGATATTAAAAAGAGGTGGAAAGAATACACGGAAAAATTATACAAAAAATGATCTTAATGAGCCAATGATCATGATGGTGTGAATACTCACTGAGGGCCAGATATCTTAGAATGCAAAGTCAAGTTGGTCCTAGAAACCATTGTTATGAACAAAGCTAGTGGATGTGATGATGGAATTCCAATATATCTTTTTGAAATATTAAAATATGATGCTGTTAAAGTGCTGCACTCAATATGCCAGCAAATTTGAAAAACTTGGCAGTAGCCTCAGGACTGGAAAAAGTCAGTTTTCATCCCAATCCCAAAGAAAGATAGTGCCAAATCATGCTCAAACTACCACAACATTGCACTCATTTCACATACTAGCAAAGTAAAGCTCAAAATCCTCCAAGCTAGGGTTCAACAGTACATGAACCAACAATTTCCAGATGTACAAGCTTAATTTAGAAAAGGAAAACCAGAGATGAAATTGCCAACATCTGTTGGATTATAGAAATAAAAAGGGAATTCCAGAAAAACATCTACTTCTGCTTCATTAACTATGCTAAAGCCTTTGAGTGTGTGGATTACGAGAAACTGGAAAATTCTGAAAAAGCGGGAGTACCAGACCAATTTATCTGCCTCTTGCAAAAGCTGTATACAGAACAAGAAGCAGTGGTTAGAACTGGACATGGAACAAAGGACTGGTTCCAAATTGAGGATGAAGTATGTCAAGGCTGTATATTGTCACCCTGCTTATTTAACCTATATGTAGAGTACATCATGCAAAATGCCAGTCTGGATGAAGCACAAATTGGAATTAAGTTGCCAGGAGAAATACCAATAGTCTCATATATGCTGATATGGCAGAAAGTGAAGAGGGACTAAAAAAACCTCTTGATGAAGGTGAAAGAGAAGAGTGAAAAAGCTGGTCTAAAACTCAACATTGAAAAAACAAAGATCATGGCATCTGGTACCATCACTTCATGGCAAATGATGGGCAGACAATGGAAACAGTGACAGACTTTATTCTCTTGGGCTTCAAAATCACTGTAGGTGATGACTACAGCCACAAAACTAAAACCCATACCTTTTTGGGAAAAAAAGCTCTGAGAAACCTATACAGCATATTAAAAAACGCAGGTATCACTTTGCCAACAAAGGTCTGTATAGTTAAAATTATTGTTTTCCCAGTAGTCATTCATGGGTGTGAGAGTTGGACCATAAAGAAGGCCGAGTGCCAAAGAATTGATGCCTTTGAACTGTGGTATTGGAGAAGAGTTTTGAGAGTCCCTTGGACTGCACAAAAATCAAACAAGTTGACCCTAAAGGAAATCAGCCCTGAATATTCATTGGAAAGACTGATGCTGAAGCTAGAACTCCAAAACTTTGACTTCCTGATGTGAAGAGACGACTCATTAGAAAAAAGCCTGATGTTGGGAGAAAAAAGAAGGCAGAAGGAGAAGTGGACAACAGAGGAGGAGATGGCTGGATGGCATCACTGAGTCAGTGGACATGAATTTGAGCAAGCTTTGGGAGATGGTGAAGGAGATGGAAGCAAGGTGTAGTACAGTCCTTGGGGTTGCAAAGACTTGCATACAACTGAGCAACTGAACTGGACTGAACTGAATGGCATCCTGATAAAAGAGTTGACATTGCTTTGTAACTGTCCTTCAGCTGGATCTTCACATTTGCAAGATAAAATATTCAAACTATTTAACCAGAAATACCCAATCCAAACACATCCTAGCCATAGCCCAGGAATGGAGTCCTGCAGCCTTCCTGCTTCCCTAGTGTAAACATTCTGTTGCCAGGTCATAAATATGAGAGCTGGTGGTTCCCAAAAATTCACTGAGCTAGAGTCAATGGGGTGACCCCTAAGGGCTTGCATTTTGGCTAATAATTAATCAGATTTTTAATCAGGTCAATATTTTAAATAGTGGTACACCTAGAAGGGTATAAAGATTTTTTATGTCTAAAATTTATATAATTTCAAATATTTTCATGAAGAATGTGAACACAAATTGTTTTCACAAATGAAAAAGAAAAAAGAAAATTAAACAATCATTACTAAAGTCTCTCCTAGTACCTTGGAAGCTTAGCCATAATTAGTTTTATGAAAATCCATGTCTGTCTATGGCCACACTGGAACATACCAGCTGAGTGTATGCTTTACATCCACAATGAATATCCCAGATGCTACAGATTCTCAGGCTAAGCCAGACTACTTCAGGACATTGTCACTTTGATGAAAATGTCAGAGCAGACACACCCTGAGAAACCTATACAGCATATTAAAAAACACAGGTATCACTTTGCCAACAAAGGTCTGTATAGTTAAAATTATTGTTTTCCCAGTAGTCATTCATGGGTGTGAGAGTTGGACCATAAAGAAGGCTGAGTGCCAAAGAATTGATGCCTTTGAACTGTGGTATTGGAGAAGAGTTTTGAGAGTCCCTTGGACTGCACAAAAATCAAACAAGTTGACCCTAAAGGAAATCAGCCCTGAATATTCATTGGAAAGACTGATGCTGAAGCTAGAACTCCAAAACTTTGACTTCCTGATGTGAAGAGACGACTCATTAGAAAAAAGCCTGATGTTGGGAGAAAAAAGAAGGCAGAAGGAGAAGTGGACAACAGAGGAGGAGATGGCTGGATGGCATCACTGAGTCAGTGGACATGAATTTGAGCAAGCTTTGGGAGATGGTGAAGGAGATGGAAGCAAGGTGTAGTACAGTCCTTGGGGTTGCAAAGACTTGCATACAACTGAGCAACTGAACTGGACTGAACTGAATGGGATCCTGATAAAAGAGTTGACATTGCTTTGTAACTGTCCTTCAGCTGGATCTTCACATTTGCAAGATAAAATATTCAAACTATTTAACCAGAAATACCCAATCCAAACACATCCTAGCCATAGCCCAGGAATGGAGTCCTGCAGCCTTCCTGCTTCCCTAGTGTAAACATTCTGTTGCCAGGTCATAAATATGAGAGCTGGTGGTTCCCAAAAATTCACTGAGCTAGAGTCAATGGGGTGACCCCTAAGGGCTTGCATTTTGGCTAATAATTAATCAGATTTTTAATCAGGTCAATATTTTAAATAGTGGTACACCTAGAAGGGTATAAAGATTTTTTATGTCTAAAATTTATATAATTTCAAATATTTTCATGAAGAATGTGAACACAAATTGTTTTCACAAATGAAAAAGAAAAAAGAAAATTAAACAATCATTACTAAAGTCTCTCCTAGTACCTTGGAAGCTTAGCCATAATTAGTTTTACGAAAATCCATGTCTGTCTATGGCCACACTGGAACATACCAGCTGAGTGTATGCTTTACATCCACAATGAATATCCCAGATGCTACAGATTCTCAGGCTAAGCCAGACTACTTCAGGACATTGTCACTTTGATGAAAATGTCAGAGCAGACACACCCAAAGTATTTGGCTGTTGCTGTTTATGTGTTGTGATTCAATTGCAAATTAAACTTCACTTCCTATGCTAGGTTTCTAATCTTCAAAAAACACCATGAAAGTACCTAAATATTTTCAGTAGAATATAAAGCAACTCTGGAAACATTTCTACCACCAGAACACCTCCATAACTTCTGACAACTCCAATTACACCAACGTTTAAAGCATAACAACATAAATAATATATATTCATTATCTGAATAAGTAAAGGTAATCCTGAATTTAAACCCTGGATTCACCATTTAATACTAAAGTGTCTTTTACTCCCTTTTAAACTGGAGAAAATAATAAACAGAAAACTGCTATGAGAATTACTGAGAAAAGAGAAGAGGTCACATGTAGGTCTTCAAAAACTATTACTGCTTCTTTTTCTTCTAGAAAACAGCTGAAGAACAGGCTTCCAGACCATAATGAAGGGACAGGGTTTCTCTACTAACATAGTTCTGAGAACCCAAACGGCCACGATTTCCAACAATCTAGAATGTTCTAATGAAGCAAGTGTCAAGATGTTGACTAAGTCTGTATCACTGTGACTCAGGCCAAACTGTTATCAAACAAAAGTGACTTCCATATCAATATTGAATTTCATACAGAAAGGAGTGTGTGTCTCTAAATGATGGTTTTAAAAATGCGAAATCACTACATTTATTCTCATCTAATGGAGCAAAAAAATGAAAGATTGATAAATAATACCCAAATTATTAATGAATGGAAGAAACAATACTTTTCATAGTTTATTGGAACAAGATTAGATTATACTTAAATGAGAGAATAAGTTAAATAAGAAAGTCAATAGAAATAGGGGGGTACAGAAAGAGAGAAAAAAAAAACTGACCTGAACTGTGTTTACTTACATTATTACTGAGTATTAACTAATGATTACAGAATAATTATTACTATTATCACTGAATTATGAGTAAGTTATTTTGGGTTTTATTTATTTATTTATTTTTTAGCCACTTCTATTGGTCTTTCATCTATTTATCTTTGTTCTTTGGCCTGTGTGGACCTCTCATCGCAGTGGCCTCCCTCGTCAAAGAGCACCGACTCTGGGCACATGTGCCCCAGAGCTCGGGCTAGGTAGTTGGCACATTGGTCCAGCTGCTCCGTGGCACGTGGGATCTTCCTAGGTCAGGGATCTAACCAGCACCCCTTGTACTGCAAGGTGGTGTCCTTACCCACTGGACCATCAGGGAAGCCCCATGAGTAAGATCTTATACAATATATAGTGAAAACAATATTTGTTAAATGTGTCAACCTTCTTTCTAGGAACTAGCTCACGGTGTAAGAACTTCTACATTTCATAATTGCATCATTACTATTTAATCTTAAGTACTATCTTAAGTTACCCAAATACATCCATCTGGAAAAGATATGTAAAAATCAAGACCGTTCTTTTCAATTATACTTTATTCGCTTTCTAAATTTTATTATTATATCTCCAGTTATAAAGAAAGAGATCATGAGACATAAATCCATTTCCACTTCTAGCCAAATTTCAAAATATAGAATATTGAGTCTCTGTGGAATGGCCAATCTGAGGAAGATTCCCCTCTGAGCCTCTCAGGATAATTTTACAGCAGTTTAGGAGAGAAAATAATATTCTTTATGACCCTCAGGAGCTTTGGATGGGCAGAAGACCACCAAGAAGTGGAATAAGTTTTCAGTTCTGTGGGTGTTACTAGAAAGGATTTGCTAAACCTACAGATTTCCTTGTCAGGTCACTATTAAGTCAAGAAGTCAATGTGACATATATATAATACCTAAATGTGTTGGTGACGTAATTGAAACAAATTAAAAGGTTTCTAATGGAAGCAAAAATTTTTTGAAAAAAATTGATAAATAATACCCAAATTATTAATGAATGGAAGAAACAATACTTTTCATAGTTTATTGGAACAAGATTAGATTATACTTAAATGAGAGAATAAGTTAAATAAGAAAGTCAATAGAAATAGGGGGGTACAGAAAGAGAGAAAAGAAAAACTGACCTGAACTGTGTTTACTTACATTATTACTGAGTATTAACTAATGATTACAGAATAATTATTACTATTATCACTGAATTATGAGTAAGTTATTTTGGGTTTTATTTATTTATTTATTTTTTAGCCACTTCTATTGGTCTTTCATCTATTTATCTTTGTTCTTTGGCCTGTGTGGACCTCTCATCGCAGTGGCCTCCCTCGTCAAAGAGCACCGACTCTGGGCACATGTGCCCCAGAGCTCGGGCTAGGTAGTTGGCACATTGGTCCAGCTGCTCCGTGGCACGTGGGATCTTCCTAGGTCAGGATCTAACCAGCACCCCTTGTACTGCAAGGTGGTGTCCTTACCCACTGGACCATCAGGGAAGCCCCATGAGTAAGATCTTATACAATATATAGTGAAAACAATATTTGTTAAATGTGTCAACCTTCTTTCTAGGAACTAGCTCACGGTGTAAGAACTTCTACATTTCATAATTGCATCATTACTATTTAATCTTAAGTACTATCTTAAGTTACCCAAATACATCCATCTGGAAAAGATATGTAAAAATCAAGACCGTTCTTTTCAATTATACTTTATTCGTTTTTAAATTTTATTATTATATCTCCAGTTATAAAGAAAGAGATCATGAGACATAAATCCATTTCCACTTCTAGCCAAATTTCAAAATATAGAATATTGAGTCTCTGTGGAATGGCCAATCTGAGGAAGATTCCCCTCTGAGCCTCTCAGGATAATTTTACAGCAGTTTAGGAGAGAAAATAATATTCTTTATGACCCTCAGGAGCTTTGGATGGGCAGAAGACCACCAAGAAGTGGAATAAGTTTTCAGTTCTGTGGGTGTTACTAGAAAGGATTTGCTAAACCTACAGATTTCCTTGTCAGGTCACTATTAAGTCAAGAAGTCAATGTGACATATATATAATACCTAAATGTGTTGGTGACGTAATTGAAACAAATTACTTCTGTCAAAATGCATTAAAAACTATATATATTAGTCTAAATATTTCTAAAAATATGTGAAATAATATTTTCCAATTTATGAGAGATCACTTTGTTACCTTCTACAGAGACTTTAAGGATATGAGGCTTAATAAAGAAAAAAATGCTATTTTGATAATTATAATTGTTTCACTCTAACAATATTATTTTGAACCTATATCTCAGTGTTTTTGGAGATTAGAATTCCTAATGCATATACTGTGAATATTGGGGGTCCTTACAAAACAATAGAGAATATAAAAAGTTGACCATCAGTGATAGAAATTGAGAAAAAGGATTAATAATGTCATTATTAATAATAGCTAACTGTTAAAACATCTTTAGTTTGTGCAAGGTTACATTTAGTTTGTACAATTTTATTTATCATGTAATTTAATCTTAATCAAAATGTTTTTTAAAAGGAGGAAAGTCAGAATTAGATTGAAATGTTATAGAATGATAGTGGGAATGAGACAATAAAGGAAATTTTAGCCTATTCAATTTTCCATTACAAATTATTTCTCAAAAAATGACCTTGTGCCTGCATTCCATTTCTCAAGATAACTCAGAATTTAAATTTGGCAATATCAATGAAAAGACTTGAAAACTGTCAGAATCAGCAAGTCAAATTCTAAAAAAAGGAAGTACACATGTAAGGATGTCCATTGAAGCATTACATAAGATGATAAAGATTTGGAAAGAGTATCTGCAATATGAGATTTGTTAAATAAATTATGATATACATTTGTGATAATCTGCCTTGCCCTACTGTAAATTATAGAATAGAGAAAAGATTCTCATCAAGGGAAGAATATGTTTATAATGTATTGGCAACATTAAAAATACATCCTAGTTTGGATAGAATCAAAAATATATACGTATATTTGGGAAAGGTCCTAAAAAAAGAAAAACGCATCAAAACAGCAGCATGTGACATGTTGAATTATGCCCAGCATCCAGAACTAAAAGCGGCTGTGGTATGGGGAAATGACAGCAACTCAATATCCTCCACGTATGATTGCGGACACTATTCTAGGTGATGGAACATGCTCCCTGGCCATCATTAAACTCTAAAATATTCCTTAAGAAAATCTATTTTCTGCTTAATGTGTCCAGATCTCATTTCTGTGGTTTGTATCAAAGATCCTGACAGATGCAGGTCTTCAGTTAGAAGCTTTCCTACAGTTCTAAGTGAAAAGCAAAGTTTTTCTCTAAGCCAGACTTCTGGGAGCACATGGGGAATAGGTTCAAGGTATCTGTCAACAAGGAACAGAATAAACTATTCCCATTATTTATAGAATTATAATATATCAATTCTCTCTTCCAAGACAAAATTTTGAGCAATGGTAGACACTGGAAAAATTACTGAGATAAAGGGAAATGAAGGAAAAAATAAGAGGACTGATAGAAGCTGGATTTCCAGCTCCCATCCAGTGCACACTTAGACTATTTGTACATTAGCTATGTACACTTTGACTAATAAATCCTTGTACGTAAGTACTTGTGTTAGTCACTCAGGCATGTCTGACCCTTTGTGACGCCATGAACTGTAGCCTGCCAGGCTTCTCCATCCATGAAATTCTCTAGGCAAGAATACAGGAGTGGGTAGCCATTCCCTTCTCCAGGCGATCTTCCAAACCCAAAGACTGCACCCAGGTCTCCTGCATTGCAAGCAAATTCTTTACAGTCTGAATCACTAGGGAAACATAACTAAAGCTGTTTCTACCCAGGTTGCCCTAACCCCCAAAAAGGTAGTGACTGAGAAGAATAGATACTTAAATAATCCCATAGAATCAGAACAGTGAGGCAGCCATTTTAGAGTTAAACACAGATTATGCATTCTGCACTATCCCTTCCTCTCTCAATCTACACATGTGGCCTACTAGAGAGCTCCTGTGACCAATGCACTGAGGAAGAGAAGCTCAGACCTAATTAGCAACAGGTGGCATAATATATTGGAACCAGTCAGTCATGGATATCTGTTTCACTACAGCTCCACTCGTAAGTGACTCAAAGAATATAAATTCCCAACTCAAAGAAAATGATGAAGGAATATTCTCTTAGGGGTAAAATTTGGATAATAAACCTAGTTATCTAGTTTACTCAGGAAAATAAATTACCTGAGCGATGAACTGATACATAGGCCATCACTGGTTATTTGGTTATTTGGTCAGGAATCAGAAGAAAAGCATTGGAAGATTGGTGGACATTATCTGAGGAAAAGTTAGATGAATGTACCAAGAACAATCACAAAGTGTAAAGGTGTTTGTTCCTCAAACTATTCAGTAAAAGGCATCCATAGCTGAGGAAGCTCTCAAATCAAATGAGCAAATAATTTATACAATGGATATCAGACAGGATACTTCCCAGATACTTCAGTGCTTATTGAATGGGTCCATGGGATACCAGCTCCATCCAGTGCAAAAAAACTGGAAAAATTACTGAGATAAAGGGAAATGAAGGAAAAAATAAGAGGACTGATAGAAGCTGGATTTCCAGCTCCCATCCAGTGCACACTTAGACTATTTGTACATTAGCTATGTACACTTTGACTAATAAATCCTTGTACGTAAGTACTTGTGTTAGTCACTCAGGCATGTCTGACCCTTTGTGACGCCATGAACTGTAGCCTGCCAGGCTTCTCCATCCATGAAATTCTCTAGGCAAGAATACAGGAGTGGGTAGCCATTCCCTTCTCCAGGCGATCTTCCAAACCCAAAGACTGCACCCAGGTCTCCTGCATTGCAAGCAAATTCTTTACAGTCTGAATCACTAGGAAACATAACTAAAGCTGTTTCTACCCAGGTTGCCCTAACCCCCAAAAAGGTAGTGACTGAGAAGAATAGATACTTAAATAATCCCATAGAATCAGAACAGTGAGGCAGCCATTTTAGAGTTAAACACAGATTATGCATTCTGCACTATCCCTTCCTCTCTCAATCTACACATGTGGCCTACTAGAGAGCTCCTGTGACCAATGCACTGAGGAAGAGAAGCTCAGACCTAATTAGCAACAGGTGGCATAATATATTGGAACCAGTCAGTCATGGATATCTGTTTCACTACAGCTCCACTCGTAAGTGACTCAAAGAATATAAATTCCCAACTCAAAGAAAATGATGAAGGAATATTCTCTTAGGGGTAAAATTTGGATAATAAACCTAGTTATCTAGTTTACTCAGGAAAATAAATTACCTGAGCGATGAACTGATACATAGGCCATCACTGGTTATTTGGTTATTTGGTCAGGAATCAGAAGAAAAGCATTGGAAGATTGGTGGACATTATCTGAGGAAAAGTTAGATGAATGTACCAAGAACAATCACAAAGCGTAAAGGTGTTTGTTCCTCAAACTATTCAGTAAAAGGCATCCATAGCTGAGGAAGCTCTCAAATCAAATGAGCAAATAATTTATACAATGGATATCAGACAGGATACTTCCCCAGATACTTCAGTGCTTATTGAATGGGTCCATGTACAGAGGTACCATGATACCAGAAACAACATCCCTACAGAATAGAGTTCAATGTGCAACCTCAGTGGCCAATGCTTTACACCTGACACAGCATTTTCAAAGAGATCAGTAGCTTCCTGATAGCTGGTTGAAGACAGTGAACATGTATAATTTTGAAGGAGCATCAATTTTTTTCTGACTATAATATATAGCCTATTCTGTAAATAGATTTGCTATGATGATCTGCCAGTATTATCATCCACGAATTTATGAAAATATCTTGTTATTCATCATCGAATCCTGTAACACACTTAAATTCATTTCACAGCAAAAAGTTCAGCTTTATACCTATGAGATTCACTTGTATTGCAGTGTATCCCATTGCCCAAAGGAAACTGACTTCATAGAATAGTTAGTGCCTACTGATGATTCACTTGTGGAAGACCACATCCTGGTAGTATTGAGTGTTTTGAAAAGTGAACCAGTATAAGGCCTATTTCTCACTTCTCCCATGGGTAATATATAAGGGTTTGGGAGCAAAGAAATAGGAATAAGAGTTACTATTTCCATTATTATACCAAATATCTATGTGTGGATCATTCTTGCTTTCTGTCCTTATAACTTTACATTCTGTAGGTTCAGATGCCTTAGTTCCCAAAAGAGACATTAATGGCACCACAACCATTCTGTTGAATTATAAGTTGAAACCAGCACTTGGATAGTTTGGGTTTCCCCAGCCGTTGAGACCTCGCAGGCAAAGAAAAGGAATATGAATATCAATTCTGCTTACCAACATAATGGAATCCATCGGGCACCTCCTTCCCTTAATAATTCCAAACCTTGCAGTAAAATCCACTATTACCCAATAGAGCCAGAATCATTAATGTTCCAATCATTTTGGATGGAAGTCTTTGATCACCAACCAGATACAGAACTGTGACCAAATGATGTTCTGATTGAGGGCAGGAGGAATATAAAAGAGCAAATCAAAGAAGTGCCTTCATGATTAGAGACACAAATGAGGGCTATATCAACTCTGTATATTTTGGTCATTTATGTATTAACAAATTATTGATGTTTTACTCTTTCCTCTTTCTTCACTATATATATGAGGAGTGTTAGTGATGCCTAAATTTGCATTTTCATTCACAGGCCTCCAGACATTGGGGAACCACACTTAGATCTGATGAAGGTGTTACATCACCTGGAGACATTCAGCTTTGAGAGTGAACACTGAGTAATGATGAGACTTCATGTGCCCTTTTGGGGAGTGTGAGTGTCTTAATTTGTGTTTGGTTTATAGGCCTATTTCTTGTAAATAGATTTGCTATGATGATCTGCCAGTATTATCATCCACGAATTTATGAAAATATCTTGTTATTCATCATCGAATCCTGTAACACACTTAAATTCATTTCACAGCAAAAAGTTCAGCTTTATACCTATGAGATTCACTTGTATTGCAGTGTATCCCATTGCCCAAAGGAAACTGACTTCATAGAATAGTTAGTGCCTACTGATGATTCACTTGTGGAAGACCACATCCTGGTAGTATTGAGTGTTTTGAAAAGTGAACCAGTATAAGGCCTATTTCTCACTTCTCCCATGGGTAATATATAAGGGTTTGGGAACAAAGAAATAGGAATAAGAGTTACTATTTCCATTATTATACCAAATATCTATGTGTGGATCATTCTTGCTTTCTGTCCTTATAACTTTACATTCTGTAGGTTCAGATGCCTTAGTTCCCAAAAGAGACATTAATGGCACCACAACCATTCTGTTGAATTATAAGTTGAAACCAGCACTTGGATAGTTTGGGTTTCCCCAGCCGTTGAGACCTCGCAGGCAAAGAAAAGGAATATGAATATCAATTCTGCTTACCAACATAATGGAATCCATCGGGCACCTCCTTCCCTTAATAATTCCAAACCTTGCAGTAAAATCCACTATTACCCAATAGAGCCAGAATCATTAATGTTCCAATCATTTTGGATGGAAGTCTTTGATCACCAACCAGATACAGAACTGTGACCAAATGATGTTCTGGTTGAGGGCAGGAGGAATATAAAAGAGCAAATCAAAGAAGTGCCTTCATGATTAGAGACACAAATGAGGGCTATATCAACTCTGTATATTTTGGTCATTTATGTATTAACAAATTATTGATGTTTTACTCTTTCCTCTTTCTTCACTATATATATGAGGAGTGTTAGTGATGCCTAAATTTGCATTTTCATTCACAGGCCTCCAGACATTGGGGAACCACACTTAGATCTGATGAAGGTGTTACATCACCTGGAGACATTCAGCTTTGAGAGTGAACACTGAGTAATGATGAGACTTCATGTGCCCTTTTGGGGGGGAGGTGTGAGTGTCTTAATTTGTGTTTGGTTTATATTTTCTTAGGTGGAAGCATGAAGCTGTTGTTATATTGGAATAAATTATATATGTCTGGAGAGAATGCCTGCTATGTTGCAAAAGGGCTGAATTGTGACACTTACAATTTTGCTCAGAGACTCTTTACTTAGCCTTACTCTATTGTCCAGGAATTGGCATTTTGCAAGCAACATTTTCAGGGTTACATTTGTCAACTTCCCTCGAGCCAGGTAAAGTAAATGGGAAGCTGTGATATGAGTACTGGATTAAAGGAAGGAAGAAATCAAGACCAGTCCTCCAAACCTCTGACTATTTCATGTGAAATATCTGTAGCACATCATCTCTCCATGGTTTGAATTCTAAAGACTATAAACAGGCCCTTCCACTCTGATTTCCTTTCCTATCTGGTGGCCCTGATGCCATGGCACTTGTCCTTTTGCTCTCCATACCTATGAATGGATGTGCTTTGCTGATATACTTAATGTTGGGATAGGGAAACCATTCATTTTGGTTTTTCAGCTTTTATAATAACTTTTAAATACATTTTATGTTCCCAAAATGCAGCTACCAGGCATTAACTTGACCCCATCATGAGGCTATTTCAGTAGTTCAGATGAAAGGTGATGGTGGTTTAATCCAGAGCCCTAAGGTGCTAGCAGTAGGAAGAAGCGGATTTGAAAAGAGTAGAGGACTTGCTTATAAATAAATAGGTGCCGAGGAAAGGGAGGAATCAAGGAAGATGCTTGGTTTTCATTTTTGGCATCTATAATATAGTAGTGACATTTAATGAGATGTAATAGGTAGAAGAAGGAACAATTTGGAAGTAAGAATTAAGCATTCCAGTCTAGACAGTTTCATGGTGAAATCTCTGTAGGATCACAAAGTGGATTTATTTAATTGGCAGATGGTTAATGGAATCTAGAGATCTGTGGAAAGACCTAGACTCCTGATCTTCATCCTTTACCACTAAACTCTCTTTTTCACTTGCAATTAACTCCCAAGTGGTTAAATCCCAACTCTTTTTGTGGCTCTGATCCCACAGAGGTATAAAATGAAATTTCTAGGAGTATTCCCATTTAAAAGACTGTGCTCCCATAGAGTAAAATAATTTGGCTGACTGCTTCAGTTTACTAAAAAGTGTTTTATCTGATTCTGAAATAACAAAACTAAGTAAGATCTAAAGTGAGAAATCTTGAGGCAATACTCAGGACTTGTTTGGATGCTCTCAGAGCAGTGAGAGACCTACTCAACAGCTAATCGCACTTAACAAGTTCTTAAGAAACTGCCCTCAGTCAACACTCTCTCTTAGGACATGATCAGTTTCCTGCCTTAGTCTCAGCTAAATTTTAGATTAAAGATAGAAGGAAAAATAAGAGGTCTTCATGATCTCAGAAAGAGATTCTCAAATCTAAAATAAAAATTTATAAGGACTTTGGTGTTTGATCAATGGATGTAAAAGAAGCACTAGTTAAGATATAGCTTTATGAATTTAGTCATACTCTTGTGTTTCTATTTCTAATAGTTATAAGTTGTTCACATATGAAACAATCAGAAATCAGGAACTATTAATAAATGAGAATGGGGAAGAAAACATAAAAAGATCACTCACATATTTCAGAAAAAGGAAATTAGATGCCAGAATATCTGTCCTAGGTTAGGTTTCATTAATTTCTGTGAGTTACTTTGTTTTCTTTCAACATTCATGCAGTTTATGTAATCTTTTTGTGACAGTGTCTTCCAAAAACTTTTGTGGTGGGCTTAAGGTGGGAAACCAATCTTACAGGAAAGCTTTTCTTAATAATTATGCAATATACTCTGAATTCCCAGTAAATGTGTTGGGACTGGTGTTAGTGTGTGTGTGTGTGTGTGTATTCTAAACACAGTGTTCCCACTGACAGCTGGCCAAGGAGAGGGAAAAAGTGATGAGAAGTAGAGAGGAATGGGGGTGGGGAATTCCCGTTTTTAAACAGTCTTATGAAATCTAAGGTTCCCATGTCTTGAAAGGTCAAATAAAGAATATAATACACTTAGGAAAAAGAGACAGGCTCATCATTAATCTAGTTCTTGGATGAGTCAGCAGAAGAAACAGAAATGCTGTCATTGCTTACATGCAAGATAAAGGATAAAGTGGGAATGTATTTTAAACTAATTAATCCCAACTCTTTTGTGGCTCTGATCCCACAGAGGTATAAAATGAAATTTCTAGGAGTATTCCCATTTAAAAGTCTGTGCTCCCATAGAGTAAAATAATTTGGCTGACTGCTTCAGTTTACTAAAAAGTGTTTTATCTGATTCTGAAATAACAAAAATAAGTAAGATCTAAAGTGAGAAATCTTGAGGCAATACTCAGGACTTGTTTGGATGCTCTGAGAGCAGTGAGAGACCTACTCAACAGCTAATCGCACTTAACAAGTTCTTAAGAAACTGCCCTCAGTCAACACTCTCTCTTAGGACATAATCAGTTTCCTGCCTTAGTCTCAGCTAAATTTTAGATTAAAGATAGAAGGAAAAATAAGAGGTCTTCATGATCTCAGAAAGAGATTCTCAAATCTAAAATAAAAATTTATAAGGACTTTGGTGTTTGATCAATGGATGTAAAAGAAGCACTAGTTAAGATATAGCTTTATGAATTTAGTCATACTCTTGTGTTTCTATTTCTAATAGTTATAAGTTGTTCACATATGAAACAATCAGAAATCAGGAACTATTAATAAATGAGAATGGGGAAGAAAACATAAAAAGATCACTCACATATTTCAGAAAAAGGAAATTAGATGCCAGAATATCTGTCCTAGGTTAGGTTTCATTAATTTCTGTGAGTTACTTTGTTTTCTTTCAACATTCATGCAGTTTATGTAATCTTTTTGTGACAGTGTCTTCCAAAAACTTTTGTGGTGGGCTTAAGGTGGGAAACCAATCTTACAGGAAAGCTTTTCTTAATAATTATGCAATATACTCTGAATTCCCAGTAAATGTGTTGGGACTGGTGTTAGTGTGTGTGTGTGTGTGTGTATTCTAAACACAGTGTTCCCACTGACAGCTGGCCAAGGAGAGGGAAAAAGTGATGAGAAGTAGAGAGGAATGGGGGTGGGGAATTCCCGTTTTTAAACAGTCTTATGAAATCTAAGGTTCCCATGTCTTGAAAGGTCAAATAAAGAATATAATACACTTAGGAAAAAGAGACAGGCTCATCATTAATCTAGTTCTTGGATGAGTCAGCAGAAGAAACAGAAATGCTGTCATTGCTTACATGCAAGATAAAGGATAAAAAGTGGGAATGTATTGGTTTACTGCAAAGATAATTCTTTTGGTTTGAGAACATTGCTGGAAATAACCTGAGCTGAGAAAAGCTCCCTGTGAGGAATACATGTTATGGGAAACTGTTAAAGGCAAAGTTTGGTCACTGACCTTCTCGATGTAGTTTAATCAAGCTACAAGCACCACACCAAAAAGACAGCTGCTTAAGGAAGGAAGCCTTCAACCAGCCAAGACATTTTACCTTTTCTCTATTACATGAGTCAAGGAGAAGACACGAGTGTGCAATAAATCTCTAGTTCATGCACTCAGAGGCTGCACTATAATAATGATAGACTATAAATCACAAGAAATGTTACCTTTAAGAAAGTCAATAACTAGAAAAAGCATTCACCAATATCACAGATGTGTAGTGGATATAAAAACAAATGTTTGGCAGTTGTTTAAAAATGGGAAATACAAGGATCTGACCTGAAATATATTAGAAAACAGCAGCAGTTTCTTCATTTTGTCAAGGTTCCAGTTTCATATTTTATTATTTTTCTCAAAAATTCCATGGTTTTTTTTTTTTTTTTTTTGGTTAAATGTAGGACTGCAACTTTAAAAAGGTGAAATACTTTTCTGTCATATGTTTCTCAAAATACTGTAAATATTTGGCAACTGTATATACATACATGAGCTTTTATGTAAAGTTGTCTTTCTTTGAACATCCAAGGGTAACTGACTGTTGAGAATTGAAGCAAGATGAGGTAAACAAATGGGAGGCTCCTACAAAGGACCCAAGGGGCCTGGAACTAGGATGTCAATGTGCCAACTATTAGCTAATTATGAAGATGATACTGTTCTGGTCAGAATCACAATCCACATCCCAATGTCTACCTCCGAAGAGCTGTTATAAGAAACCAAGTCTCGTTTCTTGCAATTGTAACCGAGTGCTCTGAAATCCAGATGTGGGCATTGAAAATGGAGGTCTCTCAAATGACTCTGACAATGGTAAGTGTCAAAGAAGCTTCTGGCACCACTTGTGGAGAGGCAGGGAATGAAGGATTAACAGGCTGTATTTTATTTACCACTTTTTACTTATGTTTTCATTTAATTGAAGTTGGGAGAAACTGAAAGGTTATGGAAAAGTGAATTATGCTTAAAAAAAACCTTTTCTTATTTTTTTTTCTGGTACACCACCTTTCTAGGTCAGTTGGGGGAGTGAGGGAAGGTATGGTCAGGAAATTAGACCTGTTGACTTAAACAACTGAAACTCTAGAGAAATCTGAATCTCAATGTCCCAGAAGGTTTCAAGTAAAGCTCAGTTTCCAGTGATTCTCCATTTCCTGAGTTTAACAGGGACATGGATCGCAAGAATTAAAATACAGTGAGAAAATCTGTCCTACTAAGATTTTTCTCACCCTAGCAGTAAAGTACCATACCAGAAATTTCACAGATGTGTAGTGGATATAAAAACAAATGTTTGGCAGTTGTTTAAAAATGGGAAATACAAGGATCTGACCTGAAATATATTAGAAAACAGCAGCAGTTTCTTCATTTTGTCAAGGTTCCAGTTTCATATTTTATTATTTTTCTCAAAAATTCCATGGTTTGGCTTTTTTTTTGGTTAAATGTAGGACTGCAACTTTAAAAAGGTGAAATACTTTTCTGTCATATGTTTCTCAAAATACTGTAAATATTTGGCAACTGTATATACATACATGAGCTTTTATGTAAAGTTGTCTTTCTTTGAACATCCAAGGGTAACTGACTGTTGAGAATTGAAGCAAGATGAGGTAAACAAATGGGAGGCTCCTACAAAGGACCCAAGGGGCCTGGAACTAGGATGTCAATGTGCCAACTATTAGCTAATTATGAAGATGATACTGTTCTGGTCAGAATCACAATCCACATCCCAATGTCTACCTCCGAAGAGCTGTTATAAGAAACCAAGTCTCGTTTCTTGCAATTGTAACCGAGTGCTCTGAAATCCAGATGTGGGCATTGAAAATGGAGGTCTCTCAAATGACTCTGACAATGGTAAGTGTCAAAGAAGCTTCTGGCACCACTTGTGGAGAGGCAGGGAATGAAGGATTAACAGGCTGTATTTTATTTACCACTTTTTACTTATGTTTTCATTTAATTGAAGTTGGGAGAAACTGAAAGGTTATGGAAAAGTGAATTATGCTTAAAAAAAACCTTTTCTTATTTTTTTTTCTGGTACACCACCTTTCTAGGTCAGTTGGGGGAGTGAGGGAAGGTATGGTCAGGAAATTAGACCTGTTGACTTAAACAACTGAAACTCTAGAGAAATCTGAATCTCAATGTCCCAGAAGGTTTCAAGTAAAGCTCAGTTTCCAGTGATTCTCCATTTCCTGAGTTTAACAGGGACATGGATCGCAAGAATTAAAATACAGTGAGAAAATCTGTCCTACTAAGATTTTTCTCACCCTAGCAGTAAAGTACCATACCAGAAATTTCACAAGAAAATTGGTTCTCATGAGATTAACAGCCAGACATTTAACCATTTTGATAAGTTCAGAAGAGTTTCAGTCAGAAAGCTTTCAAATCCTTGTCCCAAATGACCCCACAGATCCCTTTGAGAGCCACCCAACCCACTTCATAGTTCCCATAAACACTTGGACCTTTCCCTGTGAAAGCTGACAAATTTCCCGAAAGTCCTTACATACCACCACGTTCAGCCTCATCTTGCCAAATTGTGCTATCTCAGTGGAAACTGCTGGAACTTTCCAGACAGATTTTATTCTAAAGGCAAAAAGTACCTCAGTCACCAATATACACACACTGTTTTCTGAGACTGACAATACCTCACAACTTCATATGATAAGTATAAAGTCCCATAGCTTTTTCCTCCCTGTATGCCCAAGGATTGCTCTCTTAATACTTTATGAAAAATGTCTCATAACAGCAGTAATTACTGATGTCAACACCCCTGTTAATATTCTGGAACTGCAAACATTTCCTATCACATCTCCAAGTGGAAAAGGGGCTGTTCACCTCTACTTTGTAAAATAGGTATACGATTTATCTGTGGAAAATATTTCAAAAATATAGATTCAGAAAGACATATACCACATGATGGCTTTTCCATATGGCATCTCATAATTATTTTGCTGTGTGTGAACATGATGAAAACAGTTTCATAATTCTCCAAGGTCAGAGTAAATTATTTCAATTAGACATATTTCAGAGCAAACATTACCTTAGGGTTTATTAATAATATTACCTGAGAAGGAACAGCTGCCTTTTATGCATAAAAAGCTGTCAGCTTCTTACTGCTCCTTACTATAGAAACCCTTGTGTGACTTAAAGAAAAAAATGGCAGATTTTCTCATGCTTTACCTAAACACAGAACTTGGCAGCAGAGAACTGGCTGTAATCCTCAGCATGGGAGCTAGTGGGTGGATTTTTTTTTCTCCATAAACTCTTGTATAAACCACACCAGTCTCCTGGTATTTATTCTGGGTAATGCTGGAAATTGTACACAGATCCAACAAGCCATGTAAAGGAGTTTTGTAACTTCCTGAAGCCCTTTCATGCAAAAGCTTTATTCTGAATGCAATTCCAGAAAGATGGGACATAACAGCAGCTAAAAAGCAAAGGTTTATTATACTGTCCCTTCTTCCTTCTCATTGGAGTCTCACAAATATGAAATAGGTCAATTGGGGCAACATAATAACAGCAATTAATATGACATTAATTGACCTATATTGAAAATTCAATGCTCATTGAAACATCTTCAGAGATAAATCACATAGGTAGCTATAGTTATATTAATTAAGGATTGGAATTTTTCTCTATAGGTTGGTTGCTGCTTTATAAGAGTTAGTTGAAGCTATATTATTAGCGTTTGCTTTTAAAAAAGTTATATTAAAAGATTTTATTCTAAAGGCAAAAAGTACCTCAGTCACCAATATACACACACTGTTTTCTGAGACTGACAATACCTCACAACTTCATATGATAAGTATAAAGTCCCATAGCTTTTTCCTCCCTGTATGCCCAAGGATTGCTCTCTTAATACTTTATGAAAAATGTCTCATAACAGCAGTAATTACTGATGTCAACACCCCTGTTAATATTCTGGAACTGCAAACATTTCCTATCACATCTCCAAGTGGAAAAGGGGCTGTTCACCTCTACTTTGTAAAATAGGTATACGATTTATCTGTGGAAAATATTTCAAAAATATAGATTCAGAAAGACATATACCACATGATGGCTTTTCCATATGGCATCTCATAATTATTTTGCTGTGTGTGAACATGATGAAAACAGTTTCATAATTCTCCAAGGTCAGAGTAAATTATTTCAATTAGACATATTTCAGAGCAAACATTACCTTAGGGTTTATTAATAATATTACCTGAGAAGGAACAGCTGCCTTTTATGCATAAAAAGCTGTCAGCTTCTTACTGCTCCTTACTATAGAAACCTTTGTGTGACTTAAAGAAAAAAATGGCAGATTTTCTCATGCTTTACCTAAACACAGAACTTGGCAGCAGAGAACTGGCTGTAATCCTCAGCATGGGAGCTAGTGGGTGGATTTTTTTTTCTCCATAAACTCTTGTATAAACCACACCAGTCTCCTGGTATTTATTCTGGGTAATGCTGGAAATTGTACACAGATCCAACAAGCCATGTAAAGGAGTTTTGTAACTTCCTGAAGCCCTTTCATGCAAAAGCTTTATTCTGAATGCAATTCCAGAAAGATGGGACATAACAGCAGCTAAAAAGCAAAGGTTTATTATACTGCCCCTTCTTCCTTCTCATTGGAGTCTCACAAATATGAAATAGGTCAATTGGGGCAACATAATAACAGCAATTAATATGACATTAATTGACCTATATTGACAATTCAATGCTCATTGAAACATCTTCAGAGATAAATCACATAGGTAGCTATAGTTATATTAATTAAGGATTGGAATTTTTCTCTATAGGTTGGTTGCTGCTTTATAAGAGTTAGTTGAAGCTATATATTACTGTAGAACATCAATTAAGTTTAGCTTTATTATTATAATTAATAGTCTCTGAGCTTGCACTTTAAAAGATTTCAAGACACAAGGCTCTTTGAAGGGTATGGAAAAGAAATTAGAAAACTGTCTCAGTGTCCAAGAACTATATCATGTCACAAATTTTTCTTCCACCTCAAAGTAAAATAATGATGATTATGATAAGGGCTCCTAACCAACATGTTCTGCTTTTGAAAAGTCCTTCCCAAACCAAATGCATATTTGCCTCAGTAGAACTATCAAAGAATTTATCTTCTAGGTGTACTGGTTGGATGAATGTTGGTAGGGCAGCTTGTAGAATTAGTCAACATCTACTCTTTAAAATGTTACCTCTTGGCACTGTGGCCCAATGTGTCTTAAAATTCTCAAGGAACCCTACCTGGAATGATAGCTATGACCTGACAAACTTTTTCTTGAAACAAACTGAATTTAAGCACAATGAATAGAATTTAAAGGGAAACAAACATAAACACAATCATTAAGTACCTTCAACCAATGTTTCTTTTCACGGGCATACATGATGTCACAGTTAAAATGCTCCTCCATCCAAGCCACCAAGGAAATGCTGACAGCAAACAGGATTATTAGGAGACTGTCTCTTGTCTATTTTGCCACCAAATGCATAGTTGTGGGGGAAGCACTGTACTTTAAGAAATAGAAATGAAAACTGTAAACAGAAAGGTCATTTTTAAACAACAGAGACAACATAGAATGTTTAAAGAACTGTTGTGTTGTGTCTTTCATGTTCCTGATAGAATAGCAGAATATATCTTTTGCTTTATTGTAACCATCCTGAGGAAAAAATTCCTCTGGGACCAGCATTGCTTTTCTGTCACTCTGCAATTTTGTGGTTTCCAGTTTTCATCTTTCTTCGTTTGGCATTCTGGCATGCCATACTCTTATTTTGTACTTGTTTTATAAATCACATAGGCTCAGAACATCTTAAGAGATAAATCACATAGGTAGCTATAGTTATATTAATTAAGGATTGGAATTTTTCTCTATAGGTTGGTTGCTGCTTTATAAGAGTTAGTTGAAGCTATATATTACTGTAGAACATCAATTAAGTTTAGCTTTATTATTATAATTAATAGTCTCTGAGCTTGCACTTTAAAAGATTTCAAGACACAAGGCTCTTTGAAGGGTATGGAAAAGAAATTAGAAAACTGTCTCAGTGTCCAAGAACTATATCATGTCACAAATTTTTCTTCCACCTCAAAGTAAAATAATGATGATTATGATAAGGGCTCCTAACCAACATGTTCTGCTTTTGAAAAGTCCTTCCCAAACCAAATGCATATTTGCCTCAGTAGAACTATCAAAGAATTTATCTTCTAGGTGTACTGGTTGGATGAATGTTGGTAGGGCAGCTTGTAGAATTAGTCAACATCTACTCTTTAAAATGTTACCTCTTGGCACTGTGGCCCAATGTGTCTTAAAATTCTCAAGGAACCCTACCTGGAATGATAGCTATGACCTGACAAACTTTTTCTTGAAACAAACTGAATTTAAGCACAATGAATAGAATTTAAAGGGAAACAAACATAAACACAATCATTAAGTACCTTCAACCAATGTTTCTTTTCACGGGCATACATGATGTCACAGTTAAAATGCTCCTCCATCCAAGCCACCAAGGAAATGCTGACAGCAAACAGGATTATTAGGAGACTGTCTCTTGTCTATTTTGCCACCAAATGCATAGTTGTGGGGGAAGCACTGTACTTTAAGAAATAGAAATGAAAACTGTAAACAGAAAGGTCATTTTTAAACAACAGAGACAACATAGAATGTTTAAAGAACTGTTGTGTTGTGTCTTTCATGTTCCTGATAGAATAGCAGAATATATCTTTTGCTTTATTGTAACCATCCTGAGGAAAAAATTCCTCTGGGACCAGCATTGCTTTTCTGTCACTCTGCAATTTTGTGGTTTCCAGTTTTCATCTTTCTTCGTTTGGCATTCTGGCATGCCATACTCTTATTTTGTACTTGTTTTAATTCCAAGGAAATGATGAAGAACTAAGAACTGAAAGCAGAGCCATAATTGGATATGATAAAACTAAAAACCCCTCATGTCATGCATGAGCCACTGGCAATAGGTAAATGTTACTTAGGGCACCATTTTTTGTTGTTTTTGATTGTTTTTAATTAATTAATTAATTTTTTATTGGGATATATTTGATTTACAATGTTGCATTAGTTTCAGGTTTACAGTGAAGTTATTGATGTATGTCTTTTACAGAACTTTGTTGTTTACAGCTATACATAATCCCAAATAAGTCACAGGTATATCCCTGACCCCTCCCACCTGAGACCCCATTTTCTCCCCACTGTCCCACCCCTCCAGATTGTTGCATAGCCCCCATGTAAGTTTGCTTAGTCTTACATCTTATTCACAATGGTTATCTCTATTACATATGATAGTGTAGGTTTCCATGTTACTCTTTCCATATCTCTCACCTGATCTTCCCTCTCCCCACTGTCCATAGGTCTGTTCTTTATGTCTGTGTCTCCATTGCTGCTCTGCATGTGTATTTATCAGTACCATCTTTCTAGATAGGGCACCATTTCATTTCTTGCAATAGTGGCCTCCATCTCAGTAAATGGTACCATCACCCACATAGTTGCTCTGAACCTTGAGAGTTACTATTGACTGTTCTCCTTTTTCACATCCAACAATCAGATCATTAGCAAATCCAACAATTTTTCATCATCTCCAGGACTATCAACATAAGCCCAGCCATTATGACCATTTATCTCTATTATTGCAGTAGACTCCTCAGTACTCCTCAGATGATTTGTTTTCACTGTTGCTCCCTACTATTTCATCTCCAGACAGTAGCCAGTGATCCTTTTAAGACAGATAGCAGATTATATGATGCCCCTGACTCAATCTTCCAATGCCTTTCTAGTATGCTTAGAATAAAGTTCAAAAATCCCTATTATTCCTTCCAAATCCACATAAGATTCAGCCTCTGGTAAGCATTCTGACTTAATTTCCTACATATCTCCCTGCTTATTCATTACACTCCAATGGCACTTGCCTTGATGAATTTCTTTTTTTTTTTTTAATCCCAAAGCCCTTTCCATCTCAAGGCTATTACAATCTGCTGGGAATATGTATGACCCAGACATTTGCTTGGCCCATTCTCTCACTTCATTCACCTCTCGATGAGAAATTAGCTCCCTAGAATATGACCTTCACGGTTCTAGAGCAGCCTCTAATGGCATTTTCCTTCTATCCTAGTTAATCCTTTTTTATAATTTACTTGACATATTAATATAAATTTGTAGATTATATTTTTTATTTACTTAAGTGCTTTATTAATTATTGTTATCACCTCCACCTAAAATGTGAACATTCTGTGGTTCAAGATTTCATATGTTTGATTATCACTATATCCCCAAAACCTAAAACATTGTGTAACACACAGCATATACTAAATAAACATTAATGGTCTAAAAGAGCTTTTATTTTTCAATATGAAGCTTTGTAATATATGAAGAAAAGGGGCAAGATATGCTATATAGTTTCATTACTGATTCTCCATATTAAAGGAAGCAAATGTATATTACCAAATAGCAAAACTTGCTAATTAGCATGAAGGTAGATATACACTGATTGCCACACCTTTCATATTTCATATCACCTTTCATGATTCATATCTACTCCCATCTACTACACATGCGTTGACTGGGGTTTTATCTACTTATGACTCAGTCAGAGCATGTTATCTACTTTTCATGTTTAAATCCAAGATCATATTTTCAAGTTTTACTTGCCTACAAGTTAAAAAGTGTGAACTCTATAATCTCCAATCCTCTCCAATTATGTACCCCTATTGAACATGTAAGAGATATGACAGAATGTTTTAGAAAAAGATAGGAACTTAATGGTAATTCTCAATTATCTAATATCCCCATGTGTTTTTGCTCATTAGCTACAATATATATAATTTTTATATACATTTAAAGTCACCTGAAAGTCTAGATATTCACTTGCTAATGGAGCTACAACTTTCCAAGTTTACCATTGTTACTGAATGTCCTTGGAAATTCTTACAATCAGAAGAATAAGAGGCCAATCTCAGTTGATTAGAAAAATCACAGCACTGATATCTAATATATACTTCACTGTTCATCCAAGTAAGTTTTTTTGTTTGTATTTTCACATCCTAATCCATAAAATAAGATCAATACACAGTACATTTATTAGAAAGCCTCTTAACAAATATGGTCATATTCACAGGTTAGTGTTTTCTGCAGGAAGCACTGAAAGGAAATTTGGTGAGCAGAATATGTTAGAAGGTAAAGCTGGGTAGAAGGAGAAGCTACATGGCCATAGAAGTTCAATGAGGCTTTGGTTGAAAGATCAGGGAGCTCTGGGGCATAAACAGTCCCTCAGAGTTGGCCTGTTGTCGACAGAAATGGATGTATATTTATATCTGCCTCAATTAGTCTTTAGATGGGGGTGGAGTTAGGGTGGGGAGGAGGAAAAACATGTCTTGAGAAAACTCATATTTTTATTTACTTAAGTGCTTTATTAATTATTGTTATCACCTCCACCTAAAATGTGAACATTCTGTGGTTCAAGATTTCACATGTTTGATTATCACTATATCCCCAAAACCTAAAACATTGTGTAACACACAGCATATACTAAATAAACATTAATGGTCTAAAAGAGCTTTTATTTTTCAATATGAAGCTTTGTAATATATGAAGAAAAGGGGCAAGATATGCTATATAGTTTCATTACTGATTCTCCATATTAAAGGAAGCAAATGTATATTACCAAATAGCAAAACTTGCTAATTAGCATGAAGGTAGATATACACTGATTGCCACACCTTTCATATTTCATATCACCTTTCATGATTCATATCTACTCCCATCTACTACACATACGTTGACTGGGGTTTTATCTACTTATGACTCAGTCAGAGCATGTTATCTACTTTTCATGTTTAAATCCAAGATCATATTTTCAAGTTTTACTTGCCTACAAGTTAAAAAGTGTGAACTCTATAATCTCCAATCCTCTCCAATTATGTACCCCTATTGAACATGTAAGAGATATGACAGAATGTTTTAGAAAAAGATAGGAACTTAATGGTAATTCTCAATTATCTAATATCCCCATGTGTTTTTGCTCATTAGCTACAATATATATAATTTTTATATACATTTAAAGTCACCTGAAAGTCTAGATATTCACTTGCTAATGGAGCTACAACTTTCCAAGTTTACCATTGTTACTGAATGTCCTTGGAAATTCTTACAATCAGAAGAATAAGAGGCCAATCTCAGTTGATTAGAAAAATCACAGCACTGATATCTAATATATACTTCACTGTTCATCCGAAGTAAGTTTTTTTGTTTGTATTTTCACATCCTAATCCATAAAATAAGATCAATACACAGTACATTTATTAGAAAGCCTCTTAACAAATATAGTCATATTCACAGGTTAGTGTTTTCTGCAGGAAGCACTGAAAGGAAATTTGGTGAGCAGAATATGTTAGAAGGTAAAGCTGGGTAGAAGGAGAAGCTACATGGCCATAGAAGTTCAATGAGGCTTTGGTTGAAAGATCAGGGAGCTCTGGGGCATAAACAGTCCCTCAGAGTTGGCCTGTTGTCGACAGAAATGGATGTATATTTATATCTGCCTCAATTAGTCTTTAGATGGGGGTGGAGTTAGGGTGGGGAGGAGGAAAAACATGTCTTGGAGAAAACTCATAGAAACATTGGTGAACCATAAATTAACTGACATATGGAGACTGTCTGCTGTCATTTGGGGCAATTAAGTTCCTTCTTGTAGAGGGATCTGACACATTTCCATTTCATCCAGTCATAGAACCATCTAGCAAATCCTCTTATACCATTTATATTAACAGCAAATAATATATGCCATATGGGCACTTTCCTGAAGACCACCAACATGTATATATATTACTGTGCATTCAAATTTCAACCTATAATGGACAATGGTAATAAACTTTATGATTTAGATTGAACTATACATACATCTTGGACTTCTCTAGGGGCTCAGATAGTAAACAATCTGCCTGCAATACTGGGGTGTGGGGTTCAACCCCTGGGTTGGGAAGATCCCCTAGAGAAGGAAATGGCATCCCACTCCAATATTCTTGCCTGGAAAAATCCATGGACAGAGGAGCTTGGCAGGCTATAGTCTATGGGGTCTCAAAGAGTTGGACACAACTGAGCAACTAACACTTTCACTTTTCATACACATATCTGAGATTCCCAGGTGACTCAGTGGTAAAGAATCTACCTGCCAATGCAGGAGATGCAAGAGACACATGTTTGATCCCTATGTTGGGAATATGCCCTAAAGAAGGAGATGACAACCCTATCCAGTATAGCCTGGGGTACCCCATGAACAGAGGAATCTGGTGGGTTACAGTCCATGGGTTTACAAAAAGTCACATGACTGAGTGATTGAGCATGCACATACACATATCTGAAAGTGGCCATGGACTTGTAGAGATAAGAAAGAGAGTTTAAGTATGACAAAGGTTGTCTGCAGGCTAATATCCATAGCAGACAAGAGCAATTAACAATTTCACGAATTATACTTTGACTGAACTCCTTTCCAGACTTATCAAGAGCATTGCTTTTACTTATGGGTCTATGTCATTGTCTGTGTTTGAGTTCTACATACCTCACATCTCACAACAAGAACTCCAAGAGTTCATCAACAAATTCATAGGTGTAACTATTAAAAAAAAAAACAGATTTTACTAAACATACTTCTTGAATTTTCTAAATGTTATTTGCTGTTAATGTCGTTTGTCCTGGGTTAATTATAGAACATACCACAATATTTTCCTCCCTCTCTCCGTTCCCCCCTTAAACACACTTTTAAAATCCTGTTGCCTTTTTTTTCCCCGTGTTTTGAAATACTCAACCAATTGCCTTAGCCTTCTTTTTTTTCTGCTGTGTCACCTTTTAATACAGGTTTTCATCACCTCTGCAAAAGGGATTTTTTTTTCTCCCCAGTGAAAAAGATGGATTGGTAAGAGGTCCCACAGCCTATAAACTGTTTCCTTTTAATTCCGGCACCAGTCGTTTTGCCTGGCTTGCGTTCAGGTAGTATTATAACTTGTCTGAACCCCGGCTATACATACATCTTGGACTTCTCTAGGGGCTCAGATAGTAAACAATCTGCCTGCAATACTGGGGTGTGGGGTTCAACCCCTGGGTTGGGAAGATCCCCTAGAGAAGGACATAGCAAAACACTCCAACATTCTTGCCTGGAAAATCTCATGGACAGAGGAGCTTGGCAGGCTATAGTCTATGGGGTCTCAAAGAGTTGGACACAACTGAGCAACTAACACTTTCACTTTTCATACACATATCTGAGATTCCCAGGTGACTCAGTGGTAAAGAATCTACCTGCCAATGCAGGAGATGCAAGAGACACATGTTTGATCCCTATGTTGGGAATATGCCCTAAAGAAGGAGATGACAACCCTATCCAGTATAGCCTGGGGTACCCCATGAACAGAGGAATCTGGTGGGTTACAGTCCATGGGTTTACAAAAAGTCACATGACTGAGTGATTGAGCATGCACATACACATATCTGAAAGTGGCCATGGACTTGTAGAGATAAGAAAGAGAGTTTAAGTATGACAAAGGTTGTCTGCAGGCTAATATCCATAGCAGACAAGAGCAATTAACAATTTCACGAATTATACTTTGACTGAACTCCTTTCCAGACTTATCAAGAGCATTGCTTTTACTTATGGGTCTATGTCATTGTCTGTGTTTGAGTTCTACATACCTCACATCTCACAACAAGAACTCCAAGAGTTCATCAACAAATTCATAGGTGTAACTATTAAAAAAAAAAACAGATTTTACTAAACATACTTCTTGAATTTTCTAAATGTTATTTGCTGTTAATGTCGTTTGTCCTGGGTTAATTATAGAACATACCACAATATTTTCCTCCCTCTCTCCCTTCCCCACTTAAACACACTTTTAAAATCCTGTTGCCTTTTTTTCCCTGTGTTTTGAAATACTCAACCAATTGGCTTAGCCTTCTTTTTTTTCTGCTGTGTCACCTTTTAATACAGGTTTTCATCACCTCTGCAAAAGGGATTTTTTTTTCTCCCCAGTGAAAAAGATGGATTGGTAAGAGGTCCCACAGCCTATAAACTGTTTCCTTTTAATTCAGGCCCTAGCCGTTTTGCCTGGCTTGCGTTCAGGTAGTATTATAACTTGTCTGAACCCCTTCTAAAGGGCCTCCTGCTTGTGTATTTATGCCTGAGCACTTGGGTGAGCTTTGAAATAGCTTCTCTAAAGACTGATGGGATCTGTGTGTTCACCTCCAGTCCACATTGTAATAAAGCAGGCCCCTTGCTTTACACTCCAGAGGTTCTGACCTCACCAGGTGAGGTTTTCCCTGGAAATGGCCCCCTGAGGCTATTTCCAATTGCATAGTTTATATGTAGGATACCAATAACAGCGTTCACCATTAAAGGTCTTTTTTTTTCTCTCCCTTAACATTGTTAGCAGCTTTCATGTTCAAATTTAACGTTCTGCATAGGAAGTATTAGGAGGAGATTTCTAAAACTCCTAGTGCTAAACCTGTTAAAGCTTTTCCTTAACATTCAAAATAGTCAGGGTTTTTGTACAAATTGCAAAGTTTGCCATAGTGTGTTCAGTTTAAGTAGGGTGGTATCATAGGGAAAAGAACAAAAGAATCTTTTGTCATTAATGTCATTGCCAAGAACAGAAACTGATGTTATTAAAGCTTTGGTCTTTGTTTTCTTCCCCTTCCTCCAGTGCTTAATTGAATTATGTGTCCCTCCTTTACATAGTATAAATGCCACTCCTCCTCAGTTCCTCAATTACAGACTATTCAGGGATCCTAGTTGTCCTGTGATTGAGTCAGTGTATTGTTGCATTTCTTTTTTTTATTCTGACTTCCAACAGGTACTGCATGTTTCAGACAATTTTCTTTTCAAAGCCCCCAAATATGAGACTACATCGATTATAGCTCATTCAGTAATCAGTAGATTATACAGTGGCTGACACATAGGTGAAAATTAATAGATAGATTGAGACAAGAGACTACTTAGATTCCTTTGATGAGATGGTACAGCAACTTACATCTAACCTGTCTGCTTCTCTCTTGCACCCAAATAACAATGCAACTGCAACTTTTATGAAAACATTTCAAACCATATTTATATTGCAGGACTTGTCAAATATAGCTTTTAAAATACCTGTGGTCAAGGATTGACAAATATAAAAAGGAAAATTAAAACTTCTTTCATTTTTGTATCTCACTATTTTAATAACACTTGGACTAGCATTAATTAGTATGGTCTTTTGGGGAGAAAAAAGTAGGGAAAGCTATCAGTTGATAATTGTTAGTAAAAAATAGCTGGCACATCATAATAAATTTGTAAGCATATATCTTTGCTCAGTGTGGTATATAGAGCGAACTAAACTCAGGAAGCTTTATGTCCTCCAGAAGCTTACCATCTGTGTATGGAGAAAACAGACATGAACAAATGAAAAAGCATTAAGCAATCATTTGTATAAGTAGCTAGATGTAAAAAAAAAAAAAAAAAAGTTAGTTGTGTGAAATAAAGTGCTAAGGGGAAAAGACACCTGAGAAATTAATTGTAATTTCTCTTTAAGTTTTGTAGCAAAGGGATCTTAATTGTGATGATGAAATGTGAGGTTACTGAACCAAAGCTGGTGAGGTCTCCCAGACATGAAGTCTTGTCTAAGAAGAGCAGAGGATGAGCGGCTAGAGATGCTTCTCCTTTTTTTTTTTTAACACAGGGGGGCAGTTCCATCTTATCATCCCTCATAGGAACATTTAGTTTTTCTTTCTTGGTTCAAAACATTTCCATAAATCGCAATTACTTCCCACAGTGTCGAATACATTTTCCTTGACAAAGGTGATTACTAGGTATTAAAGTCTAATCCCATAAGAAATTTGTAAATTATTAAGCCTATTTCTTAACTAGTCAAGAGCAAATCCATCCTACTCATATGTTTTCATGCTAACATTGCATGTTATCACCTACATGTCAGGAGAAAATTTTTCAGGCAAATATGGTCCTTCTAGAAAAGAATAAGGGCAGTTACTGTGCTCTAAAGAGACAATTATGGACTTTGATCTCTTTGGTTCTCATCAAAGGACTTTTAACCAGAAAAGCTGTCTGTAAGTTAAATTGTATGGATGAAAATCTTAATGTGAAACCAAAATGCATCTGAAAAAGTACTTAGATTACAAAAGGCCATTTATATGGAAAAAGTGTACTCTGTAATAACCAAATTGTAAAAATGCCACAAATCTTTACATACAAAATGAATAGCACTAAAGAACATTATGTAAAAACTAGAAATAGAACTTCTGTGAATAACCATAATATTGTTATCTGTCTTTTATGTCTCCTTTAGGTAAAGAAAAAAAGAATTGAAAAATAGTTCAATTCAGTTCAGTTGCTCAGACATATCTGACTCTTTGTGACCCAACGGACCACAACATGTCAAGCTTCCCTGTCCTTCACCATCTCACAGAGACTGCTCAAACTCATGTTCATTCTCTCACTGATGGCATCCAACCATCTCATCCTCTGTCATCCCCCTTCTACTTTGCCTCCTATTTTTCCAAACATCAGGCTTCTTTCCTGAGTCATTTCTTCACATAAGGTGGCCAAAGTATTCGAGCTTCAGCTTCATCATCATTCCTTCCAATTAATATTCAGTGTTGATTTTCTTTAAGATTGATTGGTTTGATCTCCTGGTGGTCCAAGGGACTCTCAAGAGCCTTCTCCAACACCACAATTCAAAGGCATCAATTCTTCTGTGCTATGCCTTCTTTATGGGCCAGCTTTGACATCTATACATGACTAATGGAAAGCCATAGCTTTGACTATTCAGACTTTCGTTGGCAAGGTGATATCTCTGTTTTCAAATACACTGTCTAGGTTTGTCACAGCTTTTCTTCCAAGGAGCAAGTGTCTTTTAATTTCTTGGCTGCAGTTTACTTTATTTTTTTTAGAAAAATAATTAATATGAATAAATTAATACTATATTTTAACTACAAAATGTGAAATATATATTATTCATGAAACATGTAGAATTATCTGTAATTTCAAAAATAATTCAATATATTTCACAAAGCAGAAATTATGCAGGGTACATTTTCTGATTACCATAAAACCATATAAGAAATAAAAATAAAACATTAAACAAACAAATAATACATGCAAAAATTCTTACTATGAGAAATTTACAACAGTTTTGATAAATATCTTTGTTTGGGCTAATAAGAAATAAAATGAATGGTTAGAAAATACTGAAAATAGTCCTTTACATTTTAACTCTTCTGATATGCACCCAGGACAGTGTTCAGAGACAAAAATCACAGTCTTGGAATATTTATATAATTACATGACTAATACTCTTTCAAATGATGACCCCAAAAAAAAACTTCTGTGAATAACCATAATATTGTTATCTGTCTTTTATGTCTCCTTTAGGTAAAGAAAAACGAATTGAAAAAGAGTTCAATTCAGTTCAGTTGCTCAGACATATCTGACTCTTTGTGACCCAACGGACCACAACATGTCAAGCTTCCCTGTCCTTCACCATCTCACAGAGACTGCTCAAACTCATGTTCATTCTCTCACTGATGGCATCCAACCATCTCATCCTCTGTCATCCCCCTTCTACTTTGCCTCCTATTTTTCCAAACATCAGGCTTCTTTCCTGAGTCATTTCTTCACATAAGGTGGCCAAAGTATTCGAGCTTCAGCTTCATCATCATTCCTTCCAATTAATATTCAGTGTTGATTTTCTTTAAGATTGATTGGTTTGATCTCCTGGTGGTCCAAGGGACTCTCAAGAGCCTTCTCCAACACCACAATTCAAAGGCATCAATTCTTCTGTGCTATGCCTTCTTTATGGGCCAGCTTTGACATCTATACATGACTAATGGAAAGCCATAGCTTTGACTATTCAGACTTTCGTTGGCAAGGTGATATCTCTGTTTTCAAATACACTGTCTAGGTTTGTCACAGCTTTTCTTCCAAGGAGCAAGTGTCTTTTAATTTCTTGGCTGCAGTTTACTTTATTTTTTTTAGAAAAATAATTAATATGAATAAATTAATACTATATTTTAACTACAAAATGTGAAATATATATTATTCATGAAACATGTAGAATTATCTGTAATTTCAAAAATAATTCAATATATTTCACAAAGCAGAAATTATGCAGGGTACATTTTCTGATTACCATAAAACCATATAAGAAATAAAAATAAAACATTAAACAAACAAATAATACATGCAAAAATTCTTACTATGAGAAATTTACAACAGTTTTGATAAATATCTTTGTTTGGGCTAATAAGAAATAAAAATGAATGGTTAGAAAATACTGAAAATAGTCCTTTACATTTTAACTCTTCTGATATGCACACAGGACAGTGTTCAGAGACAAAAATCACAGTCTTGGAATATTTTTATAATTACATAAAGAAAAAAAAAAAAAGAAACCAAGCATTCAATTTAAGAAATTAGGGAAACAGGTAAAATAGGAAAAAGATAGTAGCAAAGATAAACAGAAATTAATTTATTATTAAATATAAATATAAATATTGAATATAAGAAATATAAAAAAATAAAAACTGCACATAAAATAAAGAGAGAAGTGATCATGATGATAATTATAATGTAAATAGTTTTGATATATTGAATACCTTTTTGTAGCAGACGTTATCCTTAATGTTTGTATGTTAATTCAGTTAATCCTTAAAGCAAAACTGAAGGGTTTTTTTTTTGTTTTGTTTTTTGTTTTATAATGTGGTCATTAAATAGAGGATTAATTTTATCACAAAGCTCTTCAGGTGTCAAAGACAGAATTTCAATGTAGCACTTACTTGCCTTCGCTCCAAAATACGCTCTCCTAACAATTATACTATTTCTAAGAAATCTTTTTTGTAAAAATGATTATAAAAGATAAGAATGCATACCTTCTAATTAGTTTGATAAGTTAGATGAACTGGGAACATTTCTGGGAAAATATATATTTTTTAATCTGCCAAGGTTTAATAGGCAATCCATACACACAAACAACTACTGAATAAATTCAAAATGTTACCAAAAAATATTCACACATGGCTCTAGAACAACATGATATTTTATCATGGGCTTTTGTTGTAAATTATATAAAGAATAAAATTACCAGCTAATTAATTATATTTTTTACTTTAGAGCCTAAAAGGAAAAATGTAGTCTTTTAATTAAAAAAATTAAATATCTGTCATCAAAACCTGATAATGATCGCAGGAAATAAGGAAACTGTATATTTACCTCAGTTATATGGATGTGACAATACCAAACACAAGTACTAACAATCCAACTGACCACTATAAAGACATTTGCTTAGACAAAATGCAATCCCACTATTTATTAACGGTGATATAAATCATTAATCAGCCTTGTGTATCCAGTTTTTTACAACCCCAAAGACTATATCCCACCAGACTCGTCTATTCATGGAATCATACTGGTAAGAATACTGGAGTGGGTTGCCATTTCCTCTTTCAGAGGATCGTCCTTACCCAGAGATTAAACTCATGGCTCCTGCACTGGCAGGCCAGGTGGATTCTTTACCACTGAGCCACCTGAGAGATATTCCCATTAAATTCAGAAACAAAGAAGACTTCCCACCACCACTGTTTTTGCATAATAATGTTGGGAAGACTCTGATTAGTTGAACAGCAGGCTGTTTATAAGGAACAGTTCATAAAGGAATAGACAGAATAATGTATTCCTTTATGAAGAAATAAATAAAATAGTTAACAAGGAATCCCTTCATAAATCTCTTTATAAAGGGATAAATAAAATAGTTTATAAGGAGTAAATAGAATGCATTTGGAAAGGAGGAGACAAATGGCTTGCCCACACTAGAAACTAAACATAGAACTTAAAATTTTTTTAAATTAATGAATATTGTTAAGGTAATCAGATACAACAGAATAAAGATAAACTCTTTAGCTTCTCAAATACTGGAAAGAGTCAATTTATTGGATCAGAATCCTATTTGCATCTCACATGCCTAAGAGCAGAAAAGAGTGACTAGATTCCTAGAATTTAAAACCTTTTCTACCTACTTCTACCAATCTGAAATTTCAGTAAAATTTCTGTCATTCATAAGTAAAACTATTATTATTTTCCAATGAGGTGTCAGGATCTGTCCAAATCCAGAGGAAACAGCACTGAAAAAATATCCACATTTCCATTTTTATAAATTTTACCATTTATTGGCATGAGTATATCAGAGATTGATAAAAAATGAAAAATATACATGGAAACATTTGAGAGTAAAAAGTGCTATAAGAGATAAAATAGATCACTAGGCTAGAGACTCATGGGCTAATTTGGTTGAAAGTTTAGAGAAGACTATTCTTGGCAGGTGACATTTCAGAAATGAATGATGTAGGCCAGATACATAATGATCAGACTGAAAAGAACTTTAGAAAGAATCTCTTATTTTAACTTAAAACTAAATTTAACCTTTGCATTGGGTTTTATAGTACGTGCATGCTTCTTTTAATGTAAATGTAATGTGGATTTCCACCCTCTTCAGTATTAATGTCCTATTGATTGAAAAATCCATCTCAATTTAGCCTTCCGAATTTAGTTGCTTTGACTTCAAGTCATTTTGACACTTCTTATTAATGTTAGATATTGTCTTCCTCAAACTGCCTCCTCATCCTCCCTTTTTTTTCAATCTTACCTCTGGTTTTCATCCCCATCTGAACTCATTACTGAAATGAAGGATGGGGTGAATCATTTGAGATATTACTTGTTAATAAAAATTGCAATACACAAATGGCCTCAATAAATTATGTCCACACAAATTAAGGTAATATCAAATTGGCTGTTTCAAAATGTTCTACTTTACCCAATATCAGACTGTCATTCATCTCTAATGGTGATCATTTTAAAAATATAAAAGAATGGAAAAAAATTCAATTCTAATTCTAGAAACATGGCAAGAGATTAGATCTGAGGCCTTTCCTCTCCTAAAACCTATATCAGAAAGAAAACAACAACCATAAAAATCCATGGATTCCATTCAAAGAAAATTAGAATATAAATCTCAAATTATGTGTATCCTAATTAGGCAGCTGAGATGGACCAAGCCTTTCAGCAATCCTTGCAGAAAGAGGCAACAGGAGTGATAGTTAAAAATGAAAAACAAGGTGGTGGGAAAGTTAGTGGTGGCAGATCTCAGAAGATGTCATATAAAAGCATCTTCTATATATCAACTATATCTATTAATGATAGTGTCCATGAACACACTGAAGACACAAAAGAATTACTCCAGAAGCAGTGAGGGAATGTGTTAGGTTCTGAGAGGCAGAGAAGACATAGAACACAGGAACGTATATATTAAGAAAGTTTTATCCATATACAATGATATTTGTAAAACATCAGGGTGCCATCCTTCTGTAATCTCACAGATCTCACACGTAGCATAAAATAAAGAAGAACTAATCTCAGATTTGGCTTGGAATTTGGTTGAAAGTTTAGAGAAGACTATTCTTGGCAGGTGACATTTCAGAAATGAATGATGTAGGCCAGATACATAATGATCAGACTGAAAAGAACTTTAGAAAGAATCTCTTATTTTAACTTAAAACTAAATTTAACCTTTGCATTGGGTTTTATAGTACGTGCATGCTTCTTTTAATGTAAATGTAATGTGGATTTCCACCCTCTTCAGTATTAATGTCCTATTGATTGAAAAATCCATCTCAATTTAGCCTTCCGAATTTAGTTGCTTTGACTTCAAGTCATTTTGACACTTCTTATTAATGTTAGATATTGTCTTCCTCAAACTGCCTCCTCATCCTCCCTTTTTTTTCAATCTTACCTCTGGTTTTCATCCCCATCTGAACTCATTACTGAAATGAAGGATGGGGTGAATCATTTGAGATATTACTTGTTAATAAAAATTGCAATACACAAATGGCCTCAATAAATTATGTCCACACAAATTAAGGTAATATCAAATTGGCTGTTTCAAAATGTTCTACTTTACCCAATATCAGACTGTCATTCATCTCTAATGGTGATCATTTTAAAAATATAAAAGAATGAAAAAAAATTCAATTCTAATTCTAGAAACATGGCAAGAGATTAGATCTGAGGCCTTTCCTCTCCTAAAACCTATATCAGAAAGAAAACAACAACCATAAAATCCATGGATTCCATTCAAAGAAAATTAGAATATAAATCTCAAATTATGTGTATCCTAATTAGGCAGCTGAGATGGACCAAGCCTTTCAGCAATCCTTGCAGAAAGAGGCAACAGGAGTGATAGTGAAAAATGAAAAACAAGGTGGTGGGAAAGTTAGTGGTGGCAGATCTCAGAAGATGTCATATAAAAGCATCTTCTATATATCAACTATATCTATTAATGATAGTGTCCATGAACACACTGAAGACACAAAAGAATTACTCCAGAAGCAGTGAGGGAATGTGTTAGGTTCTGAGAGGCAGAGAAGACATAGAACACAGGAACGTATATATTAAGAAAGTTTTATCCATATACAATGATATTTGTAAAACATCAGGGTGCCATCCTTCTGTAATCTCACAGATCTCACACGTAGCATAAAATAAAGAAGAACTAATCTCAGAGAAATTAGTACACATACCTTTTATCTAGTGGAGTATATTATTAATTGGTAAATAAGAAATCAAAGAAATTGAATTATATTAAGCTGATCCAAAGAGAACTGAAACTGTACAAAATAAAAAGAAACTCTTGAGCTTCCAAACTTCTACAGATACAAAGCATGTTTAGAAAGCTGTGTAGATTCAAATATTGGCAATTTCTAATAGAAAAGAAATGATAATTCAGAAGGAAAAACCAGGGACTCAGAGAGTATAGCCAAGACTCTCAAAGAATCATTTTTAGGGAATTGAATTGTACTATGAACACTGCTAAATTTCAGAATTTCTATGAGCCATTGACTTCTAAGTGTCTCTTGTACTCCATTTTCGAAGTATCTATTGATTCTATCTTTATCCCATCAGTGCCTGGGGGAGTGGGAGTGAGGGTAGAAGTAGAGAGCATATGTGTGCTGCATCACACTTAGTCACTCAGTAACGTCCAACTCTTTGTAACTCCATGGACTGCAGCCCACCAGACTTTCCTGTCCATGGGGATTCCTCAGGCAAGAATACCAGAGTATTTCCAGATCCTCCTCCAGTTCTATGAGGTGTCTGAGTAATATGAGTGTTAAATGTCTCCCAAATAAATGTTCATTATATGGAATGTATGCCCTTACTTATTTACATGTGTGTTTGTATGTTGTTACTTAGAAGGATTAGGTATTTGGATTATTTCAGAATGTAAATATTATAGTGACTATCCATAGTTGATTGATTTAAAAACATATTAAATTCAAACATCCATTGAAAAAAATCAAATTGACTGTTTCACTTTAAAAAAAGAAAAATAAAACCTAAAATCAAGCACTCAGCTTTGTGCCCAACAAAAAGTTTGATATGGGAACTCACTCATCATCCAAGATCCCACCCTTCCCATCAGCATCAAAAAGAAAGCTCAGCACACACTAAAGGCTTGGGAAGGGGGCATTCTCCTGCCTCCCCGCCAACCCCAAGGATGGACTTGGAAGAAAAAGAATGAGCCGGATTCCACCTCACTCCCATAGCATCAACCCTACACTTGAGAGTTTTTAATGCAATTTGTAAGAATCAACAGCTCATTCAGCTATGATTCTCCCAACCCCATCTCCCACCCTATCCATGTTTGATCCACAGATAAGATTTCTGCAGCACTCCTTGGAATCTCCTACCAACAGCAGCCCTGCTCCATCACCAAAGTCCTTGCTTCCTCACTGCAAGGCTGAACTCCTCCTCTAAAGCCCAATTCTTTACCATGTGATCCACCAGGGATGCCCAAGAACTGACTGGAGTGGCACGGGATATTAAAAAAGGGTAGAGATAGCCAAGACTCTCAAAGAATCATTTTATGAACAACTGCTAAATTTCAGAATTTCTATGAGCCATTGACTTCTAAGTGTCTCTTGTACTCCATTTTCAAGTATCTATTGATTCTATCTTTATCCCATCAGTGCCTGGGGGAGTGGGAGTGAGGGTAGAAGTAGAGAGCATATGTGTGCTGCATCACACTTAGTCACTCAGTAACGTCCAACTCTTTTTAACTCCATGGACTGCAGCCCACCAGACTTTCCTGTCCATGGGGATTCCTCAGGCAAGAATACCAGAGTATTTCCAGATCCTCCTCCAGTTCTATGAGGTGTCTGAGTAATATGAGTGTTAAATGTCTCCCAAATAAATGTTCATTATATGGAATGTATGCCCTTACTTATTTACATGTGTGTTTGTATGTTGTTACTTAGAAGGATTAGGTATTTGGATTATTTCAGAATGTAAATATTATAGTGACTATCCATAGTTGATTGATTTAAAAACATATTAAATTCAAACATCCATTGAAAAAAATCAAATTGACTGTTTCACTTTAAAAAAAGAAAAATAAAACCTAAAATCAAGCACTCAGCTTTGTGCCCAACAAAAAGTTTGATATGGGAACTCACTCATCATCCAAGATCCCACCCTTCCCATCAGCATCAAAAAGAAAGCTCAGCACACACTAAAGGCTTGGGAAGGGGGCATTCTCCTGCCTCCCCGCCAACCCCAAGGATGGACTTGGAAGAAAAAGAATGAGCCGGATTCCACCTCACTCCCATAGCATCAACCCTACACTTGAGAGTTTTTAATGCAATTTGTAAGAATCAACAGCTCATTCAGCTATGATTCTCCCAACCCCATCTCCCACCCTATCCATGTTTGATCCACAGATAAGATTTCTGCAGCACTCCCCTTGGAATCTCCTACCAACAGCAGCCCTGCTCCATCACCAAAGTCCTTGCTTCCTCACTGCAAGGCTGAACTCCTCCTCTAAAGCCCAATTCTTTACCATGTGATCCACCAGGGATGCCCAAGAATACTGGAGTGGCATGTAGACTGAATGCATTTATTTATTTCTAAATGTTTTATTCATATTTTTAAATTATGAAAATATTGTAACACATGTATAGGAGATTTGGAAAATACAGAACAAAGTTACATATAGCTACAATATGTATTACAATTATTTTTTAAGTAGTTGAATTAAAATTTTTAGTTGGAGTTTCAATCAAACTGTCAGAAATTAATAGAATGAATATACAGTGAAGCAGAAGGTTAGAGGAGACCTGAAAAGCACTATGAACCAACTCAACATAATTAAGATTAATACAATTTTCACACAACAGTAGTGGTGGTGATGGTTTAGTTTCTAAATCATGTCTGACACTTATGACCCCATGGACTGTAGCCTTCCAGACTCCTCTGTCCATGGGATTCTCCAGGCAAAAATACCACGGTGGGTTTCCATTTCCTTCTCCATTACACAACAGTAGACGCCTACAAATTCTCATAGACCTAATTCAGTGATAAAATCCTGAACTGCACATTGAGAGGTAAGAGGGTAAGATTTTTGCATATCTTGGGAGGAGATGAAAATATTTCAGATATTATAGAAAGTAAATAATTTATACCAGAGGATGAAAGATGTACATTAAAGATAACTACAAATAACTGCCTACTCTTCTCATTAGAGTTTGAATCTAATTTCCCTTATATCGGGGTGAAATCTAGTGACTTTCTTTCTCAATAAAAACAGTTGAAGTGTCATTCAACTACTTCTGAAATTAAAGCTAGGTTGTAAGACTTTCAGCTTCTACACAGGCCACATGTAATATTTACTATTTGTACCATGAGCTGCCATACAGCTATACTGCAAAAGAGCTGTCACTTGGAAAGGCCTTCAGAGTACATGAGAAAGGAGAGCGTCCTTTTAATGCTTTTCAACAGCTCATTCAGCTATGATTCTCCCAACCCCATCTCCCACCCTATCCATGTTTGATCCACAGATAAGATTTCTGCAGCACTCCCCTTGGAATCTCCTACCAACAGCAGCCCTGCTCCATCACCAAAGTCCTTGCTTCCTCACTGCAAGGCTGAACTCCTCCTCTAAAGCCCAATTCTTTACCATGTGATCCACCAGGGATGCCCAAGAATACTGGAGTGGCATGTAGACTGAATGCATTTATTTATTTCTAAATGTTTTATTCATATTTTTAAATTATGAAAATATTGTAACACATGTATAGGAGATTTGGAAAATACAGAACAAAGTTACATATAGCTACAATATGTATTACAATTATTTTTTAAGTAGTTGAATTAAAATTTTTAGTTGGAGTTTCAATCAAACTGTCAGAAATTAATAGAATGAATATACAGTGAAGCAGAAGGTTAGAGGAGACCTGAAAAGCACTATGAACCAACTCAACATAATTAAGATTAATACAATTTTCACACAACAGTAGTGGTGGTGATGGTTTAGTTTCTAAATCATGTCTGACACTTATGACCCCATGGACTGTAGCCTTCCAGACTCCTCTGTCCATGGGATTCTCCAGGCAAAAATACCAGGGTGGGTTTCCATTTCCTTCTCCATTACACAACAGTAGACGCCTACAAATTCTCATAGACCTAATTCAGTGATAAAATCCTGAACTGCACATTGAGAGGTAAGAGGGTAAGATTTTGCATATCTTGGGAGGAGATGAAAATATTTCAGATATTATAGAAAGTAAATAATTTATACCAGAGGATGAAAGATGTACATTAAAGATAACTACAAATAACTGCCTACTCTTCTCATTAGAGTTTGAATCTAATTTCCCTTATATCGGGGTGAAATCTAGTGACTTTCTTTCTCAATAAAAACAGTTGAAGTGTCATTCAACTACTTCTGAAATTAAAGCTAGGTTGTAAGACTTTCAGCTTCTACACAGGCCACATGTAATATTTACTATTTGTACCACGAGCTGCCATACAGCTATACTGCAAAAGAGCTGTCACTTGGAAAGGCCTTCAGAGTACATGAGAAAGGAGAGCGTCCTGACTGAGCCCAAACTTCTGGCTATCTAAGCCACCGACCTTTAAGATACATCATTTAAAAACCTTCAGACCAGTCAAGCTATCAGCTGAATAACAAGTGATTCCAGATAATGAAATATAAAGTAGAAGAATCACCAGCTGAGCCCTGAATGTTTATCTCCAAATTATGAAATAAAATAAAATGTTTCATGCTAGGATGATTGTTAGGCACAATAGGTAAGAGAACATTCATAGTAGAAAAGTGCTATGCCATCTGGAAAACAGGGCAACAAGGGTCTTACAATGAGGTCTCATCATAAAACCAGTACTAGAATACAAATACAAACCTTATGAAAGATCAAAGTTTCAGCAAAGAAAAAGCAAACAGACAACGTTTTGAAAGACTTAAAATGCACAAAGTCATACACAATACGGGATTTTGCAATGGGCATATATGTCTAGGCAGAAATTTATCAATATTACAAATCTGAAAATTTACTCTATATTTTACTATTCTTACTCAGAAAAAATCTTTTGAAATAAATCATGAGAGATGTTTGTAAAATTATATGTAAAGGTGGTTTATTTGTTACTTTGAGGTCAACATTACTACTCTAAATGTGATATGATTAAATAACTTGTGGTTTAGCATATAACAAATTAACATGCTACTGCTGAAAAAAATGTTCTTAAGAATATTTAATAGTCTAAAATTTACTGTAGATGAAATGCCACTTGAAAAAGAGCAGAAAATAAAACTGTAGTATATGATGACATTTTGTAGAAAAACAAAAAATTTAATATACAATTTTGTAAAAAATTGAAAGGAAAAAGGAAATTCAATATTGTTCACCTATGGGATGGTAGGAAGAAAATTTTCTTATATCGGGTGAAATCTAGTGACTTTCTTTCTCAATAAAAACAGTTGAAGTGTCATTCAACTACTTCTGAAATTAAAGCTAGGTTGTAAGACTTTCAGCTTCTACACAGGCCACATGTAATATTTACTATTTGTACCATGAGCTGCCATACAGCTATACTGCAAAAGAGCTGTCACTTGGAAAGGCCTTCAGAGTACATGAGAAAGGAGAGCGTCCTGACTGAGCCCAAACTTCTGGCTATCTAAGCCACCGACCTTTAAGATACATCATTTAAAAACCTTCAGACCAGTCAAGCTATCAGCTGAATAACAAGTGATTCCAGATAATGAAATATAAAGTAGAAGAATCACCAGCTGAGCCCTGAATGTTTATCTCCAAATTATGAAATAAAATAAAATGTTTCATGCTAGGATGATTGTTAGGCACAATAGGTAAGAGAACATTCATAGTAGAAAAGTGCTATGCCATCTGGAAAACAGGGCAACAAGGGTCTTACAATGAGGTCTCATCATAAAACCAGTACTAGAATACAAATACAAACCTTATGAAAGATCAAAGTTTCAGCAAAGAAAAAGCAAACAGACAACGTTTTGAAAGACTTAAAATGCACAAAGTCATACACAATACGGGATTTTGCAATGGGCATATATGTCTAGGCAGAAATTTATCAATATTACAAATCTGAAAATTTACTCTATATTTTACTATTCTTACTCAGAAAAAATCTTTTGAAATAAATCATGAGAGATGTTTGTAAAATTATATGTAAAGGTGGTTTATTTGTTACTTTGAGGTCAACATTACTACTCTAAATGTGATATGATTAAATAACTTGTGGTTTAGCATATAACAAATTAACATGCTACTGCTGAAAAAAATGTTCTTAAGAATATTTAATAGTCTAAAATTTACTGTAGATGAAATGCCACTTGAAAAAGAGCAGAAAATAAAACTGTAGTATATGATGACATTTTGTAGAAAAACAAAAAATTTAATATACAATTTTGTAAAAAATTGAAAGGAAAAAGGAAATTCAATATTGTTCACCTATGGGATGGTAGGAAGAAAATTTTCTTATACTTTAAGGGTACCCTCTTGTATTTCCATTCATTATGCTAAAATATTTTTAAATAATTAAATAGGTACATTGTCAATCAAACTAAAGACCTGCCATCTTCCACAGGAGAAGCTGTCTACTCTCTCTTCTAAAACAATGGGATGAATTCTAGAAGAGGTGATGGTTGAACCAGTACAACTAAAATTCAGAGTTTATACCTTATGGATACATATTTGGATCAAATTTCCTAAGCACAATTTATTCTTTGGGTTTTATGGAATAACTATTTTTTCCTGAGGTGTCTATGGATCTCTGGTTAAAGAGAGAATTGCCTAGCTACCTAATCATTCTACACACATTTTTGTTTCCTCGAAATCTGAATCTAAAACCTTGCTTCTGGGAGCTATCTTCTAGTCAGCTAACGTTTCCTGGTAGATACTGAACTTTGAACATATACCATTCAATTATACACAACGTGGAAATATCGTACCTCTGACAAGCTGTGCAGTGTGTCTTTAATTCATGGTCCCTAATAAAACCTGATAGTTTGGAAATAGTTGCCCTTAACATTGAGCCCTTAAACATAGAAGAAAACAGAAGAGAACGCTTCCTAAGGCACCACTCTCTCTTGGTTTTCTATTATTGTTGATTCAGGTCCTCATTTGTATATTAGGTAAATGTGAAAGCTGAATTATATTAGGACATTATGTTACTCATCCTTTTTTCCATTCCATTGTCTTCTGGTACCATAAAAGAGTTAAACCTCTAAAATCACCATCTAAGAGTCATGTGCACAGCAGGAGCATCTGCTCATTATTAGATTATGTGGCACTAGTCAGGGTAGAACTCTGAGCAGACTAATAGCAGTGGAAGCACAGTTGTGGAAAAGCAACCCACAACTTGAACTGCCAGGACACAAAATTACCCCTTGGTCTTGGCACAGAGATTGCCTCCATTTTTTTTTTTTTTTTGATGCTGATCATTTTACTTAAAACGAAAAACATTGAAACTCATCACTTTATGTTACTTTCCATCAAAGATTTGAAATTATGAAAAGATTAATTCTTGAATATCTAAATATTCTGTCTTCTACTTAGTTTCCTCATATCCTACTTTTCCACCCAGAAAGGAAGAAGAGAGTGCTTGGTATTTAACTGGGCCTGAAATCAGAGGAGCTTCCACAGGAGAAGCTGTCTACTCTCTTCTAAAACAATGGGATGAATTCTAGAAGAGGTGATGGTTGAACCAGTACAACTAAAATTCAGAGTTTATACCTTATGGATACATATTTGGATCAAATTTCCTAAGCACAATTTATTCTTTGGGTTTTATGGAATAACTATTTTTTCCTGAGGTGTCTATGGATCTCTGGTTAAAGAGAGAATTGCCTAGCTACCTAATCATTCTACACACATTTTTGTTTCCTCGAAATCTGAATCTAAAACCTTGCTTCTGGGAGCTATCTTCTAGTCAGCTAACGTTTCCTGGTAGATACTGAACTTTGAACATATACCATTCAATTATACACAACGTGGAAATATCGTACCTCTGACAAGCTGTGCAGTGTGTCTTTAATTCATGGTCCCTAATAAAACCTGATAGTTTGGAAATAGTTGCCCTTAACATTGAGCCCTTAAACATAGAAGAAAACAGAAGAGAATGCTTCCTAAGGCACCACTCTCTCTTGGTTTTCTATTATTGTTGATTCAGGTCCTCATTTGTATATTAGGTAAATGTGAAAGCTGAATTATATTAGGACATTATGTTACTCATCCTTTTTTCCATTCCATTGTCTTCTGGTACCATAAAAGAGTTAAACCTCTAAAATCACCATCTAAGAGTCATGTGCACAGCAGGAGCATCTGCTCATTATTAGATTATGTGGCACTAGTCAGGGTAGAACTCTGAGCAGACTAATAGCAGTGGAAGCACAGTTGTGGAAAAGCAACCCACAACTTGAACTGCCAGGACACAAAATTACCCCTTGGTCTTGGCACAGAGATTGCCTCCATTTTTTTTTTTTTTTTTGATGCTGATCATTTTACTTAAAACGAAAAACATTGAAACTCATCACTTTATGTTACTTTCCATCAAAGATTTGAAATTATGAAAAGATTAATTCTTGAATATCTAAATATTCTGTCTTCTACTTAGTTTCCTCATATCCTACTTTTCCACCCAGAAAGGAAGAAGAGAGTGCTTGGTATTTAACTGGGCCTGAAATCAGAGGAGCTTGAGCACCACAAGAAATGCTGCTCTTTCGATATTTTTGGCAAATGCCAGGGGTGGATGTTCTAGAAATCTGGCCAAATTTTCAACCCAATTTTGCAGACTAATTTGTGAGCTTCTGAGCATTTGGAAAGAAACAGATAAGCAACTCAGCAACAGATTTTATTTTTTATAAGAAAACCCTGGCACTAAAAATCTTTGGGTTCAACACAGGTAACATTTTTACAACTCATACAGTCCTGTTGCCTAACTCCATAGACTAGTCAGAGGTGAACTTGTAGGCAGGGTAGATTCCCTACTTTAAGGGAAAGACCCACCACAGAGCCAGAACAGGATTTTCTAGTGGGTTGATGGATCTAGCAAACGATTCACTGGTCAAAACTAGATGCCACACTGGATGTTTGACAATCCTGATCTATGAATGCTGTGTTTGGAAGCACAACTGTGAGCATGACTTAACTTCTAACTTCAACTTTTATTTTTATTAAGTAAGCATATTCTTCTTGCATGCCACTCCAAGAAACACAGTAAGTGGGAAGTGTATAGGAATGGGTAGAGAAAATGCTTTCTAAATAAAGCATAAATTCACTGATTAAAAATAATCCTAAAATATTTTATAAATTATGTATTTAGCCTGAATTGAGGAAAAGAATAATGCAAATCCTCTCATTTAGAAAAAGTGAACCACCATGCTGGAATGTAAACAACTGCCCACTTTAAGCTGAGTTGACGATGACTTTTCAGAGCCCTACCCAAGTCATCTCCCTATCGATTATATTAGGCCATACCTAACTTCTCATAGAGAAAAAACTGTATTTTTTTTTAAACTGCTACCATGTTCTTTGCAGATTTCTTTCAAAATGTGGTGTTCTGAAAGGGAGGCTATTAGTTATTCAATACATAGTTTGATTTTCAGTACTTAGCGGAACACTGAGGAGAAGATCACAGAATAGATGAGTTTTCAAGGTAATACATTGAAACTCATCACTTTATGTTACTTTCCATCAAAGATTGAAATAGAAAGTTTTTGTTTTTTCTGTTCTACTTAGTTTCCTCATATCCTACTTTTCCACCCAGAAAGGAAGAAGAGAGTGCTTGGTATTTAACTGGGCCTGAAATCAGAGGAGCTTGAGCACCACAAGAAATGCTGCTCTTTCGATATTTTTGGCAAATGTCAGGGGTGGATGTTCTAGAAATCTGGCCAAATTTTCAACCCAATTTTGCAGACTAATTTGTGAGCTTCTGAGCATTTGGAAAGAAACAGATAAGCAACTCAGCAACAGATTTTATTTTTTATAAGAAAACCCTGGCACTAAAAATCTTTGGGTTCAACACAGGTAACATTTTTACAACTCATACAGTCCTGTTGCCTAACTCCATAGACTAGTCAGAGGTGAACTTGTAGGCAGGGTAGATTCCCTACTTTAAGGGAAAGACCCACCACAGAGCCAGAACAGGATTTTCTAGTGGGTTGATGGATCTAGCAAACGATTCACTGGTCAAAACTAGATGCCACACTGGATGTTTGACAATCCTGATCTATGAATGCTGTGTTTGGAAGCACAACTGTGAGCATGACTTAACTTCTAACTTCAACTTTTATTTTTATTAAGTAAGCATATTCTTCTTGCATGCCACTCCAAGAAACACAGTAAGTGGGAAGTGTATAGGAATGGGTAGAGAAAATGCTTTCTAAATAAAGCATAAATTCACTGATTAAAAATAATCCTAAAATATTTTATAAATTATGTATTTAGCCTGAATTGAGGAAAAGAATAATGCAAATCCTCTCATTTAGAAAAAGTGAACCACCATGCTGGAATGTAAACAACTGCCCACTTTAAGCTGAGTTGACGATGACTTTTCAGAGCCCTACCCAAGTCATCTCCCTATCAATTATATTAGGCCATACCTAACTTCTCATAGAGAAAAAACTGTATTTTTTTTAAACTGCTACCATGTTCTTTGCAGATTTCTTTCAAAATGTGGTGTTCTGAAAGGGAGGCTATTAGTTATTCAATACATAGTTTGATTTTCAGATTACTTAGCGGAACACTGAGGGAGAAGATCACAGAATAGATGAGTTTTTTGTTTCAAGGAAATTAATGACTCGGGCTTTTCTGACTGAGGTGGATTATTATCTATAATAAGTGGAAGCATTGCTAAGAAAGTCAAACTTTAGCTTGTTCCGGCATTCATATATTGATCTAAGACTGTAAAAATCTTTGTGGTGTGCACAGAGAAAAAAATAACAGTGGATCCAAAATGGAGATTCAGGTAATGAGGGACCATATTTACAGGAGACCTAGATAGTTCAGGATGAGATGAAAGTTACTGAAAGCAAAATATTTAGTGAAGTAGGAGCCAGGAATTATCAAATATTGACTCATACTTGTCCTCTTGTATCATTGAATTATTTACCAAAGTGTTTCCAATACCAAAAAATGGAGGTAAAGGAAGAAATATGGAATTAGAAATCCCATCATAGATATACTATCACATCCTTTATTGCATTTTGTTCAGTGAAACTAATATAGTTTAAGAGACTTTGGAGTTATTGCTACTATTATTACAAAATATCAATTATCATTTAGCATAGCTATCTTTCCTCCTTAAAACAGAGTTACCTTGCTTTGTTTAAGAGTGCTCTTCCTTAGCTTTCCTTTAACATCTCTAAATACTTCTTCTCAATTGCTTATTACACCTCTATCTGTAATACTACTCAAGGATCAATCATATCTTCTCTAAGGAAATTCATCTGGTTTTACAACTTTATATAATACTTATATGTTGACAACTCACAAATGTATCTGAATCCCCGATCTCTCTTGCAATTTCCAGATGTACATGGACAATTGCCCATGAGTCATTTCAAGTTGGATAAGCCACCTAACTCCTTAACGAAGCCTAACTCCCTAAAGAACCCACTCCAGACTACCCTCTCAGATTGGTACCTCTGCAGTCTTCTCTTTAGTCCACATCAACTCCATTCCTCTAATTGTTCATGTCTTAAAACTGGGAGAAAACTCTCAGTATTCCTGCCCATCTCTCATAGATCTCACAATATCCAGTATGATAATACACCCTGTGGGGTCTGTCTTCAAAATCTATTCAGAAAATGTCCACTTCTCACTACCCTTCATTGCTACTACACTCTCAAATAAACAGCCATTTTTTTTTTTTAAGTTTTGCAGTTGAGACCTAAAAGATCTTCTCACTTTCACCCTTCCTTTCTGTTCCCATTTTGAGGGCAAATTCTTTCTAAAATTCAGTGTTGATCATAGCATTTCCTGACTTAAATTTTCTGGTGACTTCTCATTTCTTTTGGAGTAAATGCCAAAGCTCATATGCTATCCTATAAAACCCCACAGTATCTGGCTCCCTATCCAACTCTCCAAGTCTATGCCCTTGCAACCTTCAATCTGACCACATCTCCCACCATCTACACTAGTCTTCTAGGAACATGTCTAGCCTTGGACCTTGTCATTCACATGCTCTTCTCTCCCATGGACACTTCTCCTCTAAATACCTGCATGATTCTCTCTCTTTATTTTAGGTCTCTGCTCTTTTATCATATCATCAGAAGACTTCCTTGATTACTCAGTATAAAAACAGAATCTCTCCATTTTCTAATTCAAACAGAGCTCCTAGATTTGAAGCAGAGACTTTGGAGTTATTGCTACTATTATTACAAAATATCAATTATCATTTAGCATAGCTATCTTTCCTCCTTAAAACAGAGTTACCTTGCTTTGTTTAAGAGTGCTCTTCCTTAGCTTTCCTTTAACATCTCTAAATACTTCTTCTCAATTGCTTATTACACCTCTATCTGTAATACTACTCAAGGATCAATCATATCTTCTCTAAGGAAATTCATCTGGTTTTACAACTTTATATAATACTTATATGTTGACAACTCACAAATGTATCTGAATCCCCGATCTCTCTTGCAATTTCCAGATGTACATGGACAATTGCCCATGAGTCATTTCAAGTTGGATAAGCCACCTAACTCCTTAACGAAGCCTAACTCCCTAAAGAACCCACTCCAGACTACCCTCTCAGATTGGTACCTCTGCAGTCTTCTCTTTAGTCCACATCAACTCCATTCCTCTAATTGTTCATGTCTTAAAACTGGGAGAAAACTCTCAGTATTCCTGCCCATCTCTCATAGATCTCACAATATCCAGTATGATAATACACCCTGTGGGGTCTGTCTTCAAAATCTATTCAGAAAATGTCCACTTCTCACTACCCTTCATTGCTACTACACTCTCAAATAAACAGCCATTTTTTTTTTTTTAAGTTTTGCAGTTGAGACCTAAAAGATCTTCTCACTTTCACCCTTCCTTTCTGTTCCCATTTTGAGGGCAAATTCTTTCTAAAATTCAGTGTTGATCATAGCATTTCCTGACTTAAATTTTCTGGTGACTTCTCATTTCTTTTGGAGTAAATGCCAAAGCTCATATGCTATCCTATAAAACCCCACAGTATCTGGCTCCCTATCCAACTCTCCAAGTCTATGCCCTTGCAACCTTCAATCTGACCACATCTCCCACCATCTACACTAGTCTTCTAGGAACATGTCTAGCCTTGGACCTTGTCATTCACATGCTCTTCTCTCCCATGGACACTTCTCCTCTAAATACCTGCATGATTCTCTCTCTTTATTTTAGGTCTCTGCTCTTTTATCATATCATCAGAAGACTTCCTTGATTACTCAGTATAAAAACAGAATCTCTCCATTTTCTAATTCAAACAGAGCTCCTAGATTTGAAGCAGAGACTGGAGATAGGTGGCATTCAGCTATATTTTAAGTGCAAATGGACAACAAATATTTCAATATTTAGTATAAGTATGTCCTAAATATTGCAGAGGACATAATTATACAAAAAATTATTCTCAAATATTGCATGGGATCTGCTCAGACTAAAAAACTATTTGCTGTTTATCTGAAATTCTTTTTACTCTTTTGTATTTTATTTGGCCATTATAAACCCACCTTAATTCTCTCTCTTCTACTTTTGCTTTGTTGTTGTTATTGTTTTTCAGTTGTGTCTGGCTCTTTGAAATCCATAGACTGCAGCACTACAGGCTTCGCTGTTTTTCACCATCTCCCAGAGTTTGCACAAACTTATGTCCATTGAGTCAGTGATGCCATCCAATCATCTCATCCTCTGTTGTCCCTCAATCTTTCCTAGAATCAAAGACTTTCCCAATGAGCTGGCTTTTCACATCAGGTGGCCAAAGTATTTGAGTTTCAGCTTTATCATCAATCCTTCCAATGAATATTCAGGGTTGATCTCCTTGCTGTCCAAGGGACTCTCAGGAGTATTCTCCACCACCACAGTTTGAAGTCAATTCTTTGGCACTTAGCCTTCTTTATGGTCAAACTCACAGCTGTACATGACTACTGGAAAAACCACAGCTTTGACTATACAGACCTTTGTAGGCAAAGTGCTGTCTCTGCTTTTTAATACACTGTCTAGATTTGTCATAGTTTTTCTTCCAAGGAGCAAGCATCTTTTAATTTCATGTGCAGTTACCATCTACTACTTTAGTTTTCTCCATAGTATCTATTGCCATATGACTTATCACATTATTTCTCTGCTTCTTATTTGTCTTCTGAACTAGACTGAGAAGAGAAACTTTGCTTTATTAGCTGTCTCTGACCATCTACATCTTAGTCTTCTAGGAACATGTCTAGCCTTGGACCTTGTCATTCACATGCTCTTCTCTCCCATGGACACTTCTCCTCTAAATACCTGCATGATTCTCTCTTTATTTTAGGTCTCTGCTCTTTTATCATATCATCAGAAGACTTCCTTGATTACTCAGTATAAAAACAGAATCTCTCCATTTTCTAATTCAAACAGAGCTCCTAGATTTGAAGCAGAGACTGGAGATAGGTGGCATTCAGCTATATTTTAAGTGCAAATGGACAACAAATATTTCAATATTTAGTATAAGTATGTCCTAAATATTGCAGAGGACATAATTATACAAAAAATTATTCTCAAATATTGCATGGGATCTGCTCAGACTAAAAAACTATTTGCTGTTTATCTGAAATTCTTTTTACTCTTTTGTATTTTATTTGGCCATTATAAACCCACCTTAATTCTCTCTCTTCTACTTTTGCTTTGTTGTTGTTATTGTTTTTCAGTTGTGTCTGGCTCTTTGAAATCCATAGACTGCAGCACTACAGGCTTCGCTGTTTTTCACCATCTCCCAGAGTTTGCACAAACTTATGTCCATTGAGTCAGTGATGCCATCCAATCATCTCATCCTCTGTTGTCCCTCAATCTTTCCTAGAATCAAAGACTTTCCCAATGAGCTGGCTCTTCACATCAGGTGGCCAAAGTATTTGAGTTTCAGCTTTATCATCAATCCTTCCAATGAATATTCAGGGTTGATCTCCTTGCTGTCCAAGGGACTCTCAGGAGTATTCTCCACCACCACAGTTTGAAGTCAATTCTTTGGCACTTAGCCTTCTTTATGGTCAAACTCACAGCTGTACATGACTACTGGAAAAACCACAGCTTTGACTATACAGACCTTTGTAGGCAAAGTGCTGTCTCTGCTTTTTAATACACTGTCTAGATTTGTCATAGTTTTTCTTCCAAGGAGCAAGCATCTTTTAATTTCATGTGCAGTTACCATCTACTACTTTAGTTTTCTCCATAGTATCTATTGCCATATGACTTATCACATTATTTCTCTGCTTCTTATTTGTCTTCTGAACTAGACTGAGAAGAGAAACTTTGCTTTATTAGCATTTTATTTATCTTAGCAAGAACAATGCCTGGCAGGCAAAGATTTGTCAGATGAATGAATGAATGAACAAATGAATGTTCATATAGAGTATGAGGATGAGGTCTACTTGCTCTTGAATCACCTCCATGGTCTTTCTCTTCCCCTGCCCCTCCCTCTACTGGTTCCTGGCTAAAAATTGGCCAGGATCTGAAGTTCTGATTTGGCAGTTTTGGGCACGCAGGTAAATTCTCATAAGCTTCCTCATTTTGAAGGCTGTATTTACCAAGCCTCAACCAGCCTGTTTTGGTTTCTCATGCTTGCCTGATGTTTTTACATAGGAACCAAGGAGGAGGAGGAATTTGGGAATTCTTAGTGGGTGATGTTTTCAGAAGGAAAAATCCATATTGGATAGCTAATGTCATTCTGAATTCTTTAGATGTCAGGGTAGAGCTCACAGAAAACCATTGTTTATGTCTCAAACAAATCTTTACAATATGATTGAAAATGTTCTCAATTACTCTAACTTACTTTTATTACAAAGTTTTATGTGTTTTTATTTCTTTCAGGCAGTAGATAAAAAGGTGTCACACAAATATTGATTTAAAATCGTAGCAAGTTTGACCTCTTTTCCAAATTGTTTTTTTTTAATTTTTACCTTTTGAGGACTAATAAATGCTTTTATGGATTTGTGTGTATGTCTTAGGATTATTTTGTCAGGGAATAAATCACTATTCTATTTTCAGAAACAAATATATTATTTTCTAGCTTTACATTTAAAATGAATTCAAAATATGATATATTAGCTAATTTTTTAAAATTAATGCTATAGTTGCATATTGTATGAAAGTGTTCATGAACTTAATTATGTATGCTAAGTTGCTTAAGTCATGATAGACTCTTGGACTGTAGTCCACCAGGTTCCTCTGTCCATGGGATCATCCAGACAAAAATATTGGAGTGGATTGCCATGCCCTTCTACAGGGGATCTTCTGGACCCAGGGATTAAATCCGTTTCTCTTAAATCTCCTGTATTGGCAGCTGGTTTCTCTACCACTAGCACCATCTGAGAAGAATTAAAGTCTATCCCCTAAGAAATTATGCCCAACAGGAATTATAACACATGAAACTTCATACCTTTAAGTTTTAACTAGAAATAAGATTAAAATGATAATACACTTAATTTCATACTGTTAAGTGCATTGTATATGTAAGAAAATCTAAGAATTTGTAGAATAGATTAAAAATCTAGTAAAATCAGGGCTTCCCTGGTGGTCCAGTGGGTAAGGACACCACCTTGCAGTGCAAGGGGCGCCGGTTTCATCCCTTGCCTGGGAAGATCCCACATACTGTGGAGTGGCTGGACCAATGTGTCCAATTACTGAGCCAGAGCTCTGGAGTGCATGCGTCCAGAGCCGGTGCTCTGCGACAACAGAGGCCACTGCGATGGGAGGCCTACAAGGGTCAAAGAACAAAGAACGAAAAAATTTGGGAACCAAGGAGGAGGAGGAATTTGGGAATTCTTAGTGGGTGATGTTTTCAGAAGGAAAAATCCATATTGGATAGCTAATGTCATTCTGAATTCTTTAGATGTCAGGGTAGAGCTCACAGAAAACCATTGTTTATGTCTCAAACAAATCTTTACAATATGATTGAAAATGTTCTCAATTACTCTAACTTACTTTTATTACAAAGTTTTATGTGTTTTTATTTCTTTCAGGCAGTAGATAAAAAGGTGTCACACAAATATTGATTTAAAATCGTAGCAAGTTTGACCTCTTTTCCAAATTGTTTTTTTTTAATTTTTACCTTTTGAGGACTAATAAATGCTTTTATGGATTTGTGTGTATGTCTTAGGATTATTTTGTCAGGGAATAAATCACTATTCTATTTTCAGAAACAAATATATTATTTTCTAGCTTTACATTTAAAATGAATTCAAAATATGATATATTAGCTAATTTTTTAAAATTAATGCTATAGTTGCATATTGTATGAAAGTGTTCATGAACTTAATTATGTATGCTAAGTTGCTTAAGTCATGATAGACTCTTGGACTGTAGTCCACCAGGTTCCTCTGTCCATGGGATCATCCAGACAAAAATATTGGAGTGGATTGCCATGCCCTTCTACAGGGGATCTTCTGGACCCAGGGATTAAATCCGTGTCTCTTAAATCTCCTGTATTGGCAGCTGGTTTCTCTACCACTAGCACCATCTGAGAAGAATTAAAGTCTATCCCCTAAGAAATTATGCCCAACAGGAATTATAACACATGAAACTTCATACCTTTAAGTTTTAACTAGAAATAAGATTAAAATGATAATACACTTAATTTCATACTGTTAAGTACATTGTATATGTAAGAAAATCTAAGAATTTGTAGAATAGATTAAAAGTCTAGTAAAATCAGGGCTTCCCTGGTGGTCCAGTGGGTAAGGACACCACCTTGCAGTGCAAGGGGCGCTGGTTTCATCCCTTGCCTGGGAAGATCCCACATACTGTGGAGTGGCTGGACCAATGTGTCCAATTACTGAGCCAGAGCTCTGGAGTGCATGCGTCCAGAGCCGGTGCTCTGCGACAACAGAGGCCACTGCGATGGGAGGCCTACAAGGGTCAAAGAACAAAGAACGATGAAAATAGATAAATGAAAGCCCAATAGAAGTGATCCGCCCACCGCCTTCCCTCCCTCCCCAACCCGCCCCCCACAAAAAAGATAGGTAACGTTAAAAAAAATAAAAAATCTACAAAAATCAACCAAAAAATGCTATATTTTTAAAATTATAAATTCTAAGATTTTCAAATCTCAATTAGCAATTTAAAGTTAATTATTATAATTTAAAAGTTATTATTATAATAACTTTTATGATAAATAATCTGCAAATGATAATGTCCTAAATTAATCTCTAAGGTAAACTTTTAGTGTTATTTTCATGCCTCTACAGTAAGCAATATAAAAGCAATATATAAAGAAGCCTAGGGTCTAAGCAGAGAATACAGCTCTAGAACACTGACTTTCACCCATGAAGGTGACTTTCCTAGACCTCTTTGCCTGTATATCCAACACCCAACTGTGAAAGTGTTACATTCAGGAGCTCTCTAATAAAAAGACTTGTATCTCTAATGCCAGACATAGCTCCTGAATCATAGTAGCAATAATATATTTGTTGCCAAATTAAACGGAAGGAAGGAGAAAGGAGAGAAGTAAGAAGGCAAGGCAAATTAGAAACAATTTTTTTTTTTTAACAACTCATTTAGTAGTTTAAACTGTCAGCATCCTTTGAGCTGTCACCCATTTATTCTACCAAAGACAAAGAAACAAACAAACAAGTAAGAAAACAAATCTTCACCCAACCAAAGAGATGAACTAAGTCCTTATGTAATCATAACTAATTTCTTCCAGGACACCTAACACGACATACTAGAGTTTGAAGCACTATTCATTCAACCAATCACTCATATGCAAATATTTATTAAATACATATTGAGTTAACCAATTCTCAGGGGGCATGCCCTGTTTTGTCTTCATGGTAAAATATCATCTCCTAACATACATAATTTACTTATTAGATATAGTAATTATTAATTACTGGTCAAATCCTTCTGGTGTGTATTTTCTACAAAGTACACTTTGCTTTATTCCCTGATGTATCCTGGGCATCTACAACCATGCCTGATGCAGATTACATATTCAGTAAATATATACTTAATCAGTGAATCACTGTGAAAGGCATAAAAACTCAACAAAGTATGGTGTACTTAGTAGTAGAAATAGAACGTGAGACTAAAGGGAAACATGTTAACAAAGAAAATTGGAGTAAAGAATCATTGAGAACTGCAAATGAGATTCCCAACAACCAGGGAAATAGGGAAATAGGAAAAGATAAAGAAGGCTTGGGGGAAATAACTGAAATTAAATTCTGACTCGAACTGAGGTGCATGTGAAACATCCAGGTGAATTCCAGGAGGTAACTGAAAATTACTTCCTATTTAAGAATCTCTAGTAGGCAAAAGCATAATGACCAAAGTCTTCAGCACCTAATTATGAAAGTCAGTATTGTGGTAGAGCTCATAGTTGATTCCTTTTACTTAGCCTTCTATTGTGAAATTATAAATTATAAATAGGTTGGTATATATTTTGAAACCCCAAATAATACACAACATATTCTTTACAACTTAGCATGTCTATGTATGTAGCATGTGTATGTATGTATTTGACTAGCTAACAGTAAGTTACTTGGAATATGATGTGAAATGCTGCTTCTTTTACTGATAGGATGAATGAAGGGAGCCAGCAACTATTTTGTTATATAAATTAGGATTCTATTTACTAACTGAAAGAAGTAAGAAGGCAAGGCAAATAGAAACAATTTTTTTAACAACTCATTTAGTAGTTTAAACTGTCAGCATCCTTTGAGCTGTCACCCAAAAAAAAGAACGAACAAACAAGTAAGAAAACAAATCTTCACCCAACCAAAGAGATGAACTAAGTCCTTATGTAATCATAACTAATTTCTTCCAGGACACCTAACACGACATACTAGAGTTTGAAGCACTATTCATTCAACCAATCACTCATATGCAAATATTTATTAAATACATATTGAGTTAACCAATTCTCAGGGGGCATGCCCTGTTTTGTCTTCATGGTAAAATATCATCTCCTAACATACATAATTTACTTATTAGATATAGTAATTATTAATTACTGGTCAAATCCTTCTGGTGTGTATTTTCTACAAAGTACACTTTGCTTTATTCCCTGATGTATCCTGGGCATCTACAACCATGCCTGATGCAGATTACATATTCAGTAAATATATACTTAATCAGTGAATCACTGTGAAAGGCATAAAAACTCAACAAAGTATGGTGTACTTAGTAGTAGAAATAGAACGTGAGACTAAAGGGAAACATGTTAACAAAGAAAATTGGAGTAAAGAATCATTGAGAACTGCAAATGAGATTCCCAACAACCAGGGAAATAGGGAAATAGGAAAAGATAAAGAAGGCTTGGGGGAAATAACTGAAATTAAATTCTGACTCGAACTGAGGTGCATGTGAAACATCCAGGTGAATTCCAGGAGGTAACTGAAAATTACTTCCTATTTAAGAATCTCTAGTAGGCAAAAGCATAATGACCAAAGTCTTCAGCACCTAATTATGAAAGTCAGTATTGTGGTAGAGCTCATAGTTGATTCCTTTTACTTAGCCTTCTATTGTGAAATTATAAATTATAAATAGGTTGGTATATATTTTGAAACCCCAAATAATACACAACATATTCTTTACAACTTAGCATGTCTATGTATGTAGCATGTGTATGTATGTATTTGACTAGCTAACAGTAAGTTACTTGGAATATGATGTGAAATGCTGCTTCTTTTACTGATAGGATGAATGAAGGGAGCCAGCAACTATTTTGTTATATAAATTAGGATTCTATTTACTAACTGAGAAATGGAAATGGTGGATGTTACAAGAAAGAAAAGACTAATGAATCAGAAAAAATTACGGATTAGGAGTACAAATAAAAATTCATATTTTAGTAAAGAAGAAGGACAATAGAAAGATCTAAGGAATAGAAAATATAGCCAGAGCACAACTATGTGATAATACATGTATTCAGAAAAAACATAACGCAAATATTCCTGTCATAGTTCACCAGAGAAACAAAACCAATAGAAACCAATACATACATTGATATGTGTGTCTGTGTGTGTGTATCATATTTTATGTCAAGGGGGTTATTTTAAGGAATTAGCTCAGGCAGTGTGGTAACTGGCAAGTCCAAAATTTAAGAGGACAAATTGGAAGTCTAGAAATTCAAGCAGGAGCTGAGTTTTCAATGAGGCCTGTTCACATTATCAAGGGTTATTTGCTTTATTGAAGTCAACTAATGGTAGATGTGACCCATAATACATCAACACCAAGATTTACATTCTATTAATAATCAGGGTATTTTACCCTCACCATGTAAGAATATAAAATTAACCATCACCACAAGAATATATACAAAGTTCAGACTGAGTAACGTAACAAAGGATATGGCCGGTCTAAAGTAGCTCCTAGTATGTATCTTATCATTTGTTGAGAAAATACACCAAATGGTAAGAGGCGGTAGTGAAGACTGTAAGAGAAGGAGGTGATGAAGCAAAGCACTAGCTGAGAAGACAGTCATCTAGCATTAGTGAATACTAGGATCACTGGACCAGAAGTAAGAACACCTAGTTCCCATATATTAGTTCTTTTAATTTGGTCATAAATAACAGCATTTCTCTGAGCCTAAATGGAAATAATTTTACCTGTTCTACTGACATCAGAAATATTTATATAAAAGGAATGCATTTGAGTCAGATTTAATGAGTTAGATGAACCTAGAGCCTATTATACAGAGTGAATTAAGACAGAAAGAGAAAAATAAATGTAGTATAGTAACACATATATTTGGTATCTAGAAAGATGGTACTGATGAACCTATATGTAGGACAGCAATGGAGAAACAGACATAGAGAACAGACTTATGGACATTGAGGGAAGGGAGGAGTGGGTGAGATGGAAAGAGTGTGGAAAGAGTAACATGGAAACTTACTTTACTATATGTAAATTAGATAAGCAATGGGAATCTGTTGTAAGACCAAGGAAACCCAAACAGGGACTCTGTAACAACTTAGAGGGGTGGGATGTGGTAGGAGACAGAATGGAAGTTCAGGAGGTAGGAAACGTATGTATATCTGTGGTCGATTCATGTTGGTGTTTGGCAGTAAACAACACAACTCTGTAAAGTTATTTTCCTTCAATTTAAAAAAATTATTTTTCAAGTCAAGTAGGATAATGTACATGAAAGATTTATGTATCAATTTACATATATATCTATTATTGTTATTACTATGGTCAATCCCTTATGAGCAGAAATCTAGGTCATTTCAATAGAGGTGAGATCGAGGGAACATGTAAACTTAAAAGAATATCAAATGCAGCATGGAATGGTGATTGTCACCAAATGCCACTGTTCACTTTATGCTATCCACTTTGTTCCCTAAGTCTTATCCATTAGAGTTGCACAATTAGAGGTCACTGCTGTTATAACAAAACATTAAATATACAAGATCAATTTCAAATTATGATATGAGTGAAAATGTAGTGCTGTTGCCTGTTTGTAGTGATAAATATGGAATTAAAATCTACAAGTTCAAATGAGACTTAAGGGTTGTCCTCTGAGTGAAGATTTAGCAACAAAGACTACTGAGTATTTAATCAAAAGGTGATTCATAGCTTTAATCCTATGTTATTATTCCTTCTTCTAGCTTTAGGAATGTTTTAGTAATCAAAATGTCTACATAGAAGACAAATAATTTGAAAGTCTTGAATTATAAGAGGTTCACAAATTACATAAGCAAGCTACATAAGCATAATTAATATCATATATTTTGTTGTGATTAATGGGCTCAGGGAACAGCAGAAGAAAAATATTTATCTTATTGCCAATAAAAAGAGAAGCATCTATGTGTATATACTATTGACTTTAACACATTTGTAGAGCAGAGAAAAGCATTATTGTTACAGTGAAAATGGGGAAAATCCCAAGTTCAAGTAAAGGGCACCAGCAATAGGATTCAAACCCAACATACCAAAATATAACGGATATCTAGGAATAAAATATTTAGGAATAAACCTACCCAAAGAAACAAAAGAACTGTACACAGAAAATTACAAGACACTCATGAGAGAAATTAAAGAAGACATAAACAGATGCAGAGATATTCCATGTTCCTGGATCGGAAGAATCAATATTGTGAAAATGACCATACTACCAAATATCATCTACAGATTCAATGCAATACCTATTCAACTACCATTGACATTTTTCACAGAACTAGACCAAAGAATCACACAGTTCATATGGAAACACAAAAGACCTCAAATAGCCAAAGCAATCCTGAGAAAGAAAAACGGAGCTGGAGGGATCAGCCTCCCCAACTTCAGACTCTACTACAAAGCAACAGTCCTCAAGACAGTATGGCACTGGCACAAAAACAGAAATATTGACCAATGGAACAAGATAGAGAACCCAGAGATAAACCCACGCACCTATGGGCACCTTGTTTTTGACAAAGGAGGCGAACATATAAAATGGGACGAAGACAGCCTCTTCAACAAATGGTGCTGGGAAAAATGCACAGCTACATGCAAAAAAATGAAGTTGGAACATTCCCTGACACCATACACTAAGATCAACTCAAAATGGATTAAAGACCTAAATGGAAGACCAGAAACCATCAAACTCTTAGAGGAGAACATAGGCAAAACCCTGAAGGACATAAATCAAAGCAAGATCTTCTCTGACCCACCTACTAAAATAGCGGAACTGAAAAGAAAAATGAACATGTGGGACCTCATGAAACTTAAAAGCTTTTGTACAGCAAATGAAATTACAAAAAAAGCTGAACAGACATCCCACAGAGTGGGAAAAATTCATAGCAAATGAAACAACAGACAAAGAATTAATCTCCAAAATCTACAAGCAACTCAGACAACTCAGCACTGGAAAAATGAACAACCCAATCAAAAAATGGGAAAAGAACCTAAACAGACACCTCTACAACAACGACATACAGATGGCCCAAAGGCACATGAAACGATGCTCAACCTCGCTTATCATTAGAGAAATGCAAATTAAAACTACAATGAGATATCATTTCACACCCGTCAGAATGGCCATTATCAAGAAATCGACAGACAATAAATGCTGGAGAGGGTGCGGAGAAAAGGGAACTCTCTTGCATTGCTGGTGGGAATATAAATTGATACAGCCTCTATGGAAGACAATATGGAGATTTCTTAAAAAACTAAAAATAGAAGCACCATACGACCCAGCAATCCCACTCTTAGGCTTATACCCTGATGAAATCAAATCTGAAAGAAGTACCTGCACCCCAATTTTCGTTTCAGCTCTCTATACAATAGCCAGAATATGGAAGAAACCCAGATGCCCATTGATGAATGAATGGATAATGAAGCTCTGGTATATATATACAATGGAATACTATTCAGCTGTAAAAAGAAATGCAGAAGAATCAGTCTTAATGAGGTGGCTGGATCTAGAACCTAACATAAAAAGTGAAGTCAGTCAGAAAGAGAAGGACAAGTACAATATACTAACACATATACATGGAATCTAGTAGGACGGTGATGATGGCACATGCAGTGAAGTGATGGAGAGACATACATGGACAGTGGATATATGGACATTGTGGGGAGTGAACAGTGGGTGGGAGGTGTAAAGGAAGTAGCATGAAGGCCTGTACTATCATATGTGAAGAAAATAGCTATATTCATTGCTCTGTGAGAAAAGGGGATCCTGCAGGGGTGCTGTGTGATGGTCTGGAGGGGTGGGATGGGGAGGATGTACATATGACTAATCTGGGAACATACATATCTGTAAACGACAAAATTCTGTATAAGTTAAAAGTACAACATAACCTTAAAAAATATATATAACCCAAGATAAAATCGATGAAAATATATGTTAGCAAGTAAGTAATCGTGCTTTTACCAGCAAAGCACTAGGTATTCTTAACAGTTTATTAAGTAACTACATTACTAGTATATTTAAATTTTCATTTATGATGATTTTTTGTTCACTATAAAAGCTTAGATATCCTAGGTGCACTGGAAAAATGAACAACCCAATCAAAAAATGGGAAAAGAACCTAAACAGACACCTCTACAACGACATACAGATGGCCCAAAGGCACATGAAACGATGCTCAACCTCGCTTATCATTAGAGAAATGCAAATTAAAACTACAATGAGATATCATTTCACACCCGTCAGAATGGCCATTATCAAGAAATCGACAGACAATAAATGCTGGAGAGGGTGCGGAGAAAAGGGAACTCTCTTGCATTGCTGGTGGGAATATAAATTGATACAGCCTCTATGGAAGACAATATGGAGATTTCTTAAAAAACTAAAAATAGAAGCACCATACGATCCAGCAATCCCACTCTTAGGCTTATACCCTGATGAAATCAAATCTGAAAGAAGTACCTGCACCCCAATTTTCGTTTCAGCTCTCTATACAATAGCCAGAATATGGAAGAAACCCAGATGCCCATTGATGAATGAATGGATAATGAAGCTCTGGTATATATATACAATGGAATACTATTCAGCTGTAAAAAGAAATGCAGAAGAATCAGTCTTAATGAGGTGGCTGGATCTAGAACCTAACATAAAAAGTGAAGTCAGTCAGAAAGAGAAGGACAAGTACAATATACTAACACATATACATGGAATCTAGTAGGACGGTGATGATGGCACATGCAGTGAAGTGATGGAGAGACATACATGGACAGTGGATATATGGATATTGTGGGGAGTGAACAGTGGGTGGGAGGTGTAAAGGAAGTAGCATGAAGGCCTGTACTATCATATGTGAAGAAAATAGCTATATTCATTGCTCTGTGAGAAAAGGGGATCCTGCAGGGGTGCTGTGTGATGGTCTGGAGGGGTGGGATGGGGAGGATGTACATATGACTAATCTGGGAACATACATATCTGTAAACGACAAAATTCTGTATAAGTTAAAAGTACAACATAACCTTAAAAAATATATATAACCCAAGATAAAATCGATGAAAATATATGTTAGCAAGTAAGTAATCGTGCTTTTACCAGCAAAGCACTAGGTATTCTTAACAGTTTATTAAGTAACTACATTACTAGTATATTTAAATTTTCATTTATGATGATTTTTTGTTCACTATAAAAGCTGGTAGATATCCTAGGTGAGCCACAAAGACATACATGCCCATGCCAATTAGTTGCATAGCAGAATAGCAATAGAGTGTTTCTAAAATTGAAATGTAAATCAATGAGCAAAACATTGCTTTAGAACAGTTTCAATTATACTAAGTTTTTTTTTTTTTTAAGAAGCATCTTAGTTGAGTAAAGTGAACTTTGTATGGTATATCGATCCAATAGAAATTTTCCTTAACTTGGGTTCTTCCTGGAAAACAGCCTTCTGAGAGAATTCTGTAGAGGCTGGAGAAAGCAAAACAAGAGAGGAGATGGGAAAGTGTGATTGAGCTAACTATTATGGTGGAAACTTGGGCTCAGTGTTTTGGGGAGCTTTCAAAAACCATGTAGAATTCACTCCAGAATTTTCCACCTGAGTCTAATGTGGAGGACAATATTTCTTCATGGTTCTCAACCTTCATTGGTGAAAGGTCTCTTAAGGATTTGCATTCCCTTCCTTCCAGATGTGCATATACACAGGCTTTTCCTCTGAGGCTGCAAAGGAGCCCGGGAAGAAAGCAAGAGAAACAGGATGCAGCTGGGACAAGATACTATCAGGCCTCCATGACTGCTGTTGGATTCCACAGCAATGGATCACAAGTGTTCCACCAGAGAATGTGAGATAAGGCACAGCATCTGTAAAGTGTTTTCCTTCTTCAGAATTCACTGAAAGTCAACCTGGATGGAAACAGATTTTTACAAAAGGCTAATATTTTTTGTTTTTCAGAGAGATCTGCTCCAAAATTTTCATTAGAGTTAGGTAAGCAGATTCATTGAACTTTAGATCACACATTATCTAGGAAGTCTTCTGTTCAAAGCATATGTTTTTCTGTAGAAAGAGAGGCTTGTAGATGCTCTTATAAAATAGGACTCAGAGTAGCAAAAGAACTAAATCTTTTCTTTCCTAATTTAGCACTTTCTGTTCTTCATTCTGCAACTGAAATTCATTCATTTCTCAATGAATAGGGGCTACCTTCTGAGTACATGTAGTCATTATACTAGATGCTGGGGGCTGAATGGTTAGAAACTAGACATGGTCCCTGCAATGAAAGAGAGATGTACGGAGAGAAAGAGGAGGGTAGGCAAACTTATAATTATAAACCACATTAAGTGCCCTGAAGATAAAGCCCTGTGGTGCTAATTTATGATCCCAAAACTTAATAATCACCAAGCAAGTCTCACTCACTGGATTCCACACATTACATTCCTGTTTCTGTTTATCTGTCTTAAATCAAAATGTTGTCATTAGATTCTTTGTTGTTGCTCTTTACATAACTATTAACAGAGTCAATGAAGAAATGTTAATTCAGTCTTGCCTCAAGACACATAGAGAACAGTTTTGTTTTATTTATTTTTTGAATCATTCTTTCCTCAGCTTTCATAACATGAGACTCTTCATTTTCTCCCATCTTCCTCACCATTGGATTGGTTTTTTGATGTTAACTTTTTCTCATAATTTAAAAGTTGCTGGTTCCAGGACAGATTGTGTCCCATTTATTTTCTCCATCTTCCCCTATCTTTAGATACCCTTGTTCATTGTCCATAGGTTTACACACCAATTATGGTTGTGCTCACAAAAGCACATGAAAAGTATACCGTTGTATATCAGTGGTCTAGACTTTTCTTCTGAGTTTCAGGCCTGAAACCTCTGCCCTTTGGATTTTTTTGCTTGGATATTTCAAAGGCAAAATCAAACATGTGCTTTTCCTTCAAACCTGGCTCTCTTCCTCAGCACCACTTCCCTTTCCACCCTGAGCACCAATGGCACAGCCAATAATCCAGGGGCACTTTTGTAAAATGCCCTCTCTCTAAAGCCTCCATAGCCATTATATAATAAATACAAAAAGTTCATTCAGGTTTTTCTGTAACATCTTACTACTTTCTACTCTCTTCTCTTCCACCATTATTTCAATTCAAAGTCTCATCCTCTTTTTCTGGATTATTGCAGGAACCTCCCATCAAAGATACCAATTTGAGGGTATCCTTACTACAATCCATGAGGGTTTCCATACTACAGCCAGAATGCTGCTTTCAAGATTCAAATTTTGACCACACTGTGCCCTTTTCATTCTGACCACATTGTGCCCTTTTCTGCCTCTCCTGAGGCAAACATCAGTGGTTTCCCATTACTTGTAGTGTGAAGGTTAAAATATGAATACATATCTAATCTCTATCTGCTTTTCTTTTTTAGACAATATTTTTATTGAAGTACAATTAATGTACAATGTTGTGCCAATCTCTGTTGTACAACACGGTGACTCAGTAATATACCTATATATATATATATTTGTTTGTTTGTTTGTTTTTTTAATATTCTCTTTCATTATGGTTTGTCACAGGAAATTGAATATAGCGTATCTGTATCTCACCTTCCTCATTCCCACACTTGGTCTTTGCTCCCCAGAGAGTTCCTCTCTTTTCTTCCTCCTCTTCAGCTTCCCTCAGGCTAGAACCCCTGCTATTCTTTTAGATCTCAGTTCCATCCTGAGTTCAAACAGGAAGTAGTTCCTGACCTTCCTAATTAGGCAATATTCCCATTGCATCTTTTCTTCCTTAAAGCACTTACACTGTTTTAATTTCATACTTTCATAGTTATTTTTATAGTCCTTTAAAGAATGTTGTCCTCTCTAGAATCTAGGCTCTACATGCAGGAGTCTTCTCACTGTCATGAGCACACACTTGCATGCACACAAACTCACACACATACACACACACTTCTCACAGGCACTTTTTTTTTTTTAATCTCTAGAGCCTCAGATTCTAGAACAGTGACAGGCCCAGAACAGAGTCTCAAATGAACTAACATTCAGACTGAGTTCAAATGTGAAATTCATATCAGTTTGTTTTCCTTAAGATTATATGAACCTACACAAACTAGATTTTGTTCAAAGTATATAGAGGGTGCATATGATTAGCCCCTCCATAGCCATTATATAATAAATACAAAAGTTCATTCAGGTTTTTCTGTAACATCTTACTACTTTCTACTCTCCTCTTCCACCATTATTTCAATTCAAAGTCTCATCCTCTTTTTCTGGATTATTGCAGGAACCTCCCATCAAAGATACCAATTTGAGGGTATCCTTACTACAATCCATGAGGGTTTCCATACTACAGCCAGAATGCTGCTTTCAAGATTCAAATTCTGACCACACTGTGCCCTTTTCATTCTGACCACATTGTGCCCTTTTCTGCCTCTCCTGAGGCAAACATCAGTGGTTTCCCATTACTTGTAGTGTGAAGGTCAAAATATGAATACATATCTAATCTCTATCTGCTTTTCTTTTTTAGACAATATTTTTATTGAAGTACAATTAATGTACAATGTTGTGCCAATCTCTGTTGTACAACACGGTGACTCAGTAATATACCTATATATATATATATTTGTTTGTTTGTTTGTTTTTTTAATATTCTCTTTCATTATGGTTTGTCACAGGAAATTGAATATAGCGTATCTGTATCTCACCTTCCTCATTCCCACACTTGGTCTTTGCTCCCCAGGGAGTTCCTCTCTTTTCTTCCTCCTCTTCAGCTTCCCTCAGGCTAGAACCCCTGCTATTCTTTTAGATCTCAGTTCCATCCTGAGTTCAAACAGGAAGTAGTTCCTGACCTTCCTAATTAGGCAATATTCCCATTGCATCTTTTCTTCCTTAAAGCACTTACACTGTTTTAATTTCATACTTTCATAGTTATTTTTATAGTCCTTTAAAGAATGTTGTCCTCTCTAGAATCTAGGCTCTACATGCAGGAGTCTTCTCACTGTCATGAGCACACACTTGCATGCACACAAACTCACACACATACACACACACTTCTCACAGGCACTTTTTTTTTTTTAATCTCTAGAGCCTCAGATTCTAGAACAGTGACAGGCCCAGAACAGAGTCTCAAATGAACTAACATTCAGACTGAGTTCAAATGTGAAATTCATATCAGTTTGTTTTCCTTAAGATTATATGAACCTACACAAACTAGATTTTGTTCAAAGTATATATAGAGGGTGCATATGATGGAAGATGGTGGTATACGCATTTAATTCAGCCAAAAAATGAGTATTTCCTGACATAAATCAAAAAGCAATTTTTCTAGCCCAGTCTTAATCAATACTTTTATAGTTATATTTTGAAAATTCCATAACAAATGCAGATATTTCAAGTATGACATGTTGAGACTAAGAATATACTCAATGTTATTTAATGAGATCTGGTTATATTCCAGCCAAAACAAATGTTCTCTCCTTCTACAACATAGAAGATGTAACACATGTACCTTGCACGCTTATAGAACTGGAAGAGAAAGTGTGAGGGAGAAGAGGTGATGAGGAAAGAAATTTTTAAAAAGAAAAAAGAAGGTAATGAACAATTCAGAAGAGATTTCAATCCATTAGCAGTATCTTGATGACATTTGACATAGCTCTACTGCAAAGCTTAAGACCTATCTCCTTAAGAAGAGGAAGAATATGAGCACCCCCAATACACTGAGAATATTTATTTTTCAAAGAGCTAGCCCACAAATGACATATCTTTTCTGTTTATGATAAGGGTTGCAGTTGTAGTCCTGAAATGATAACACTTTTGAAGGTATCAAAACAAAAGAAAGAAAATACAGAAAGGAGAGAAACACATCTTATTTAAACTTAGAAAAAAAAAAAAAACAAAACACCTAAAAAACATACCTGAAAAACATACCTCAACAAATATAGCTTCCTAATTAGGCAATATTCCCATTGCATCTTTTCTTCCTTAAAGCACTTACACTGTTTTAATTTCATACTTTCATAGTTATTTTTATAGTCCTTTAAAGAATGTTGTCCTCTCTAGAATCTAGGCTCTACATGCAGGAGTCTTCTCACTGTCATGAGCACACACTTGCATGCACACAAACTCACACACATACACACACACTTCTCACAGGCACTTTTTTTTTTTTAATCTCTAGAGCCTCAGATTCTAGAACAGTGACAGGCCCAGAACAGAGTCTCAAATGAACTAACATTCAGACTGAGTTCAAATGTGAAATTCATATCAGTTTGTTTTCCTTAAGATTATATGAACCTACACAAACTAGATTTTGTTCAAAGTATATATAGAGGGTGCATATGATGGAAGATGGTGGTATACGCATTTAATTCAGCCAAAAAATGAGTATTTCCTGACATAAATCAAAAAGCAATTTTTCTAGCCCAGTCTTAATCAATACTTTTATAGTTATATTTTGAAAATTCCATAACAAATGCAGATATTTCAAGTATGACATGTTGAGACTAAGAATATACTCAATGTTATTTAATGAGATCTGGTTATATTCCAGCCAAAACAAATGTTCTCTCCTTCTACAACATAGAAGATGTAACACATGTACCTTGCACGCTTATAGAACTGGAAGAGAAAGTGTGAAAGTGTGAGGGAGAAGAGGTGATGAGGAAAGAAATTTTTAAAAAGAAAAAAGAAGGTAATGAACAATTCAGAAGAGATTTCAATCCATTAGCAGTATCTTGATGACATTTGACATAGCTCTACTGCAAAGCTTAAGACCTATCTCCTTAAGAAGAGGAAGAATATGAGCACCCCCAATACACTGAGAATATTTATTTTTCAAAGAGCTAGCCCACAAATGACATATCTTTTCTGTTTATGATAAGGGTTGCAGTTGTAGTCCTGAAATGATAACACTTTTGAAGGTATCAAAACAAAAGAAAGAAAATACAGAAAGGAGAGAAACACATCTTATTTAAACTTAGAAAAAAAAAAAAACAAAACACCTAAAAAACATACCTGAAAAACATACCTCAACAAATATAGCTTTCTTCATAGATTTTTTTTTCCAAAATTTAAAGACAGGACAAATACCCGTAACAATAGGGAACAGTTAGAAAACTACAAAATAAATATGTATTTTGTGGTTTTTGCTACAACCTGCATTTGAAGTTACACTTCACAGTGACTGCTTTATAAATGTCAATGCCACAACAAAAACAAACTCTTCATAATTTGATCTTTTGCCCAAGAATGATGTAGCATTCATGTGACTGTTTTTATTTCTTTTAAGAAACTGAAAGTGTTCACCCTTGATTTGAGACTTCAACCCAGAGCCCAGACCTAATCAAACTCTTCTTGGGACTTGAACCCATGTGGCTGGGACTCAAACCCAGCCAAAACCCCGGTAATTAAAATCACTCACCCAATGTCTGGACCCACTGAAGCTCAGGTTCTTCATGTCTGTTTGTAGAGAAGAATTCAGGGAGAGACAAAGTGATAGGTAAGAAATGGATTTATTCAGATTTAGAGAAAGCACACTCTACAGAGACAGTGTGGGCCATGGTAGAGCAAATCCAGCTGCCTTGAAAACATGGCGTTCTTAGCTTTTATAGGCTGGGTAATTCCACATGCTAATGAGTGGGAGGATTATTCCAGCTCTTTTAGGGAAGGAGTAGAACTGTCATGGTGCCTCTGGGTGTGTCATTCTTTTCAAAAACTGTACCCTGTGCCTTTCACTATCCCTTACATTCCCCCCTCAGATATTTTACTCCCATTTTCTTATGGGAGGCAGAAGGGCGAAGGTCCATCTTTTGCAATTGTTTTAAGGCTGAGCATGGGCACTGGCCTTGCCTATCTGGGAGTAAAAATCTCTGGGTACCTGATCTAGGGGCCCCAGGGGCAGGGAAGCTCTTAGTTTTAGTCCATATGTGCTGAAATCTCTCTATAGCCATCATCTTGATGTAGAGCGCTAGTAATTAGGTTCCTTAGCCTTCCTATGGATCCTCTTGTAATTGGGCATGTTTTGTACTAGCACTAGGGCATAAATATATCTATAAATGACAAACGACTTAAAAGGCATGGTCAAACATCTGATTACAGTGTATAATAAATGTGGGTTATAATAACTAGAATTATAAACAATTACATTTAACTGAACATATTAAATAATTTTAGTTAACTGCTTTTTTTGTCATGCCACAGGGACCCTGTAAAACATCTCAAAGTTACTTTTTGATAAGATAAGATCATAAGTCACCATGACAATATTTATTTTTTAATTGAAACTATATGAAGATTTCTAAAGTAAGTACAAATCACTTAAAGACAAAGAAATTTACCACAATTTGTCAAACCATAATTGACTCGTCAAAAGCAGCATTTTAAGAATACTTTGCAGGGAGAGACCATATCTAGTCTAGTCTTAACCCATCCCTATTGAAATCTATTACTCAACTTAACTAAATTATGATCATGTATAACTCTTTGTTTATATTAATTACATAGTGAGTGTGGTTCCCTTTCTCCTCTAGAGACAGAGTGGCCCCAACTTAGTTAATAAATCTCTCCCCATTAAAGAGAAAGGACAACCAGGCACAAACAGAAATGAATGTAAAAACAGCTGTCCATTAGCATTGCACAAAATAGGCTCCAGGAAAGTGTGCCCCTGTTTCTTTTTTGACAACCTCATTACGTATTTTTTATGACTGTTCAGACTTCCAATCTTTTGGGTTAAGACTGAGAAGGTTGAACATGCATTTGGGGGCACATGCTAATGAGTGGGAGGATTATTCCAGCTCTTTTAGGGAAGGAGTAGAACTGTCATGGTGCCTCTGGGTGTGTCATTCTTTTCAAAAACTGTACCCTGTGCCTTTCACTATCCCTTACATTCCCCCCTCAGATATTTTACTCCCATTTTCTTATGGGAGGCAGAAGGGCGAAGGTCCATCTTTTGCAATTGTTTTAAGGCTGAGCATGGGCACTGGCCTTGCCTATCTGGGAGTAAAAATCTCTGGGTACCTGATCTAGGGGCCCCAGGGGCAGGGAAGCTCTTAGTTTTAGTCCATATGTGCTGAAATCTCTCTATAGCCATCATCTTGATGTAGAGCGCTAGTAATTAGGTTCCTTAGCCTTCCTATGGATCCTCTTGTAATTGGGCATGTTTTGTACTAGCACTAGGGCATAAATATATCTATAAATGACAAACGACTTAAAAGGCATGGTCAAACATCTGATTACAGTGTATAATAAATGTGGGTTATAATAACTAGAATTATAAACAATTACATTTAACTGAACATATTAAATAATTTTAGTTAACTGCTTTTTTTGTCATGCCACAGGGACCCTGTAAAACATCTCAAAGTTACTTTTTGATAAGATAAGATCATAAGTCACCGTGACAATATTTATTTTTTAATTGAAACTATATGAAGATTTCTAAAGTAAGTACAAATCACTTAAAGACAAAGAAATTTACCACAATTTGTCAAACCATAATTGACTCGTCAAAAGCAGCATTTTAAGAATACTTTGCAGGGAGAGACCATATCTAGTCTAGTCTTAACCCATCCCTATTGAAATCTATTACTCAACTTAACTAAATTATGATCATGTATAACTCTTTGTTTATATTAATTACATAGTGAGTGTGGTTCCCTTTCTCCTCTAGAGACAGAGTGGCCCCAACTTAGTTAATAAATCTCTCCCCATTAAAGAGAAAGGACAACCAGGCACAAACAGAAATGAATGTAAAAACAGCTGTCCATTAGCATTGCACAAAATAGGCTCCAGGAAAGTGTGCCCCTGTTTCTTTTTTGACAACCTCATTACGTATTTTTTATGACTGTTCAGACTTCCAATCTTTTGGGTTAAGACTGAGAAGGTTGTACCGGTGTCTACAAAAAATCTGATTAAATGGCCAGCCACATCAGTGACTACCCAAGGTTGGACATTAGTCATGTAGATAGCATTTTTAGGCAGAGCCATCTTTGGCCTTGGGTCCCATTGGTCTTTTGATTGCAAAATCATCAATGGCTGCAGGGACCCCATCACTCTCTGGCATCTGGGGCATTCTCTCTGCCAATGTCCTGGCTGTTTGCAAAAGACACATCAACAAAAGTCCTTCTTCCAGTGTCCCTTTTGTCCACACAGGGTACACCAGCCTTGCATGGGCACCCACGGGCCTCATGGTCTGCTGGGACCAGATTGGCCCAGAAAGGGCAACTTCCTAGTTGATGGTTTTAGAGTGAGCAAAGACATTGTAATCATTTGGGTCCTTTGCATATTGTTCTGAGTGTACTCAGACATTTTAGCCATATCTCTAATATTAAAAACTGAATAAGGCAATTAAAGCAAATCATTTATAGGGGGCTGAGGACCATCACTTGCTTTCTGAATTTTATGCCTGATGTCTGAGGCAGACTGGGCTATGAAATGCATAGCCAAAAGGGCCTGTCCCTCTGAAGAGGAGGGATCCACATTTATATATTTTCTAAAAGTCTCTATTAATTTACTTTGGAAGCCTGTAGGATTTTTATGGTGATTGTTTCTACAATTTAAAGAATTCCAAATATGAATGAATATCTCGTATACTTTTCCCTTTTGAGTGATCAGGGCAAAATGATATGCAGGAATTTAAAACAAATAAACTGCCTTTTCCCAACTCTGAGAAGAAGCCTCTAGAATTATCCTGAACATATAAACATAAGGAACACCTAGTGCTTTTTTTTTAATAGAAATACCTGCTCTTGCTGATTGACTTTGTCTATCAATTCAATTTATTAGCTGGCTGCTCCTTTCAAACTGTGGTGCTAGAGAAAGACTCTTGAGTGTCTCTTGGACAGCAAGGAGATCAAATCAGTCAACCCTAAAGAAAATCAATCCTGAATATTCATTGGAAGAACTGATGCAAGCTAAAGCTCCAATGCTTTGGCTACTTGATGTAAAGAGCTAACTCTTTGGAAAAGACCCTGATGTTGAGAAAGATTGAGTACAAGAAGAGAAGGGGGCTACAGAGGATGAGATTATTGGATGGCATCACAGACTTATTGCCACGTGATTTCTGGGAAACACACCTCTCCTCTTTTGCAGCTAATTACACAAATTTTCCATAAATTAGTAGTTACACATGCACACAATTTTTAGGAAGCTTACAGTCCAAATATTTTCTTCGGTGACTCTACATGTCCTATATAGTTGGAAGTAGACATTTATTCTAGTTTTCAGTTCCTAGAATTGAATTATTTTCCTTGAGGGGGTAAAAATATATGGTTTAGTGGCTTCTGCATGCATATACCACACATGCACGCATGTATGCACACACATACACACACACACACGCAAAGGTGCTGTCATAATTTATAAGAAAGATAGTCTCAGGAGCCTGGAATTCTCCCTCCAGCAACATACATTTAACCTCCATTTTGGTCAGTGAGAACAATGGGCAGGTACAAGGACCTGGGTAGTAGGAATTTTTACCAGGTAGTCATTATTGAAACGGAGAGTTTAGAGAGAACTTCAAGGAAGAATCAAAGGTAAGTTCACCTTAAATCTTTGTTTTCAGCCAAGAATAACCTAAAGCATTCTTAAAAAAAAAAAACACTGACTTTATAATACTCAGACAAAATGGGTCCTGTTTCTCATTTCAGAGAAACAGTTTGTATGGCTGCACTCAAGAAAAAAACAACAAAAAACTACAATAAGCCAATCAATTTGTCAGAAATCCTCCATTAATCTAGAAAACTATCCCCTCTCAATAGACATATTAAAAATCACACTCAGATCAAGTGGTTTCTAAAAAAACTGCACATTTCTGTATCTCATCTACTTTTTCACTAAAAATATAGAGATTTGCAAAATAAAGGAGGAAAGAAAAGTCTTAAATATTGGCTGCTGCAATCAGCCAGTTTCCAGATCTAGTAGTAGATAAAATAAACCATGTAAGGCCTTTCTTGAGGAAATGGTGGGGCATGCCACAAGTAAGAATTGCTTAAGCATTTCATTGACCATTTTATATATTTACTTTGTCAACAATATTTATTGAGTTCTGTCAGCTACAAATTGGCATTTACCAATTAAATTGCCAATGACTGAACAACAAGGGTATTTGCCATCTGCCTTTGTGGAGACTGAACCCTGTGCTGTAAGGAGTTGCTGACCTTCAACACCCCCTGATGTTGTTCAGGGTGAAGTAGGCACTCTGGGCTCCAGGGAATCTGGTGGGGAAGGTCTTTAGATAGGTGGAAGCTTTTATTATTATTTTTTTAATTATTCTTTATTTTAAAGGTTTTACAGAGTTTTGTTGTTCACCGACATGTATGTTCCCAGATCAGTCATATGCATATCCCTGGTCCCCACCCCCCCAGATCCCCCCATCCCACCCCTCCGGATCATCGCCCCACACCATTGTAAGCACTCCTATACCCTTAGCACAGGACAATAGCTATCTTTTCCACACATGACAGTATAGGTTTCCATGTTACTCCCTCCATGCCTCCCCCTCCCTATTTCTTCCCCACAATGTCCCTATGTCTATGCTCTGTCTGTTTTTCCATGAGTTTCCTGCATGTGTTATCAAGGTCATCCTACAGGATTCCATATATGTGTGTTAGTATACTGTATCTGTCTTTCTCTTTTTGACTCACTTCACTTTTTATGATAGGTTCTAGAGCCAGCCACTTCATTAGGACTGAGTCTTTTGCATTTCTTTTAACAGCTGAGTAGTATTCCATTGTATATATGTACCAAAGCTTCTGTATCCATTCATTTGCCAATGGACACCTAGGTTGCTTCCATGTTCTGGCTATTGTATAGAGAGCTGCAATGAACATTGGGATACAGGTGCTTCTTTAAGTTTTGATTTCATCAGGATATAAGCCTAATAGTATGATTGCTGGGTCATAGGGTGCTTCTATTTTTAGTTTTTTTAAGGAATCTCCACACTGTCTTCCATAGAGACTGTATCAATTTACATTCCCACCAGCAATACCAGAGGGATCCCTTTTCTCCGCACCCTCTCCAGCATTTATTATCTGTCGATTTCTTGATGATGGCCATTCTGACGGGTGTGAAGTGATATCTCATTGTAGTTTTAATTTGCATTTCTCTAATGATAAGCGAGGTTGAGCATCGTTTCATGTGCTTTTGGGTCATCTGTATGTTCTCTTTGGTGAGGCGTCTCTTTAGATCGTTTCCCATTTTTTGATTGGTTGTTCTTTTTTCCAGTGCTGAGTTGTCTGAGTTTGTAGATTTTGGAGATTAATTCTTTGTCTGTTGTTTCATTTGCTATGATTTTCTCCCACTCTGTGGGATGTCTGTTCAGCTTTTTTGTAATTTCTTTTGCTGTACAAAAGCTTTTAAGTTTCATGAGGTCCCACATGTTCATTTTTCTTTTCAGTTCCGCTATTTTAGTAGGTGGGTCAGAGAAGATCTTGCTTTGATTTATGTCCCCAACCCCCAGATCCCCATCCCACCTCCGGATCATCGCCCACACCATTGTAAGCACTCCTATACCCTTAGCACAGGACAATAGCTATCTTTTCCACACATGACAGTATAGGTTTCCATGTTACTCCCTCCATGCCTCCCCCTCCCTATTTCTTCCCCACAATGTCCCTATGTCTATGCTCTGTCTGTTTTTCCATGAGTTTCCTGCATGTGTTATCAAGGTCATCCTACAGGATTCCATATATGTGTGTTAGTATACTGTATCTGTCTTTCTCTTTTTGACTCACTTCACTTTTTATGATAGGTTCTAGAGCCAGCCACTTCATTAGGACTGAGTCTTTTGCATTTCTTTTAACAGCTGAGTAGTATTCCATTGTATATATGTACCAAAGCTTCTGTATCCATTCATTTGCCAATGGACACCTAGGTTGCTTCCATGTTCTGGCTATTGTATAGAGAGCTGCAATGAACATTGGGATACAGGTGCTTCTTTAAGTTTTGATTTCATCAGGATATAAGCCTAATAGTATGATTGCTGGGTCATAGGGTGCTTCTATTTTTAGTTTTTTTAAGGAATCTCCACACTGTCTTCCATAGAGACTGTATCAATTTACATTCCCACCAGCAATACCAGAGGGATCCCTTTTCTCCGCACCCTCTCCAGCATTTATTATCTGTCGATTTCTTGATGATGGCCATTCTGACGGGTGTGAAGTGATATCTCATTGTAGTTTTAATTTGCATTTCTCTAATGATAAGCGAGGTTGAGCATCGTTTCATGTGCTTTTGGGTCATCTGTATGTTCTCTTTGGTGAGGCGTCTCTTTAGATCGTTTCCCCATTTTTTGATTGGTTGTTCTTTTTTCCAGTGCTGAGTTGTCTGAGTTGCTTGTAGATTTTGGAGATTAATTCTTTGTCTGTTGTTTCATTTGCTATGATTTTCTCCCACTCTGTGGGATGTCTGTTCAGCTTTTTTTGTAATTTCATTTGCTGTACAAAAGCTTTTACGTTTCATGAGGTCCCACATGTTCATTTTTCTTTTCAGTTCCGCTATTTTAGTAGGTGGGTCAGAGAAGATCTTGCTTTGATTTATGTCCTTCAGGGTTTTGCCTATGTTCTCCTCTAAGAGTTTGATGGTTTCTGGTCTTCCATTTAGGTCTTTAATCCATTTTGAGTTGATCTTAGTGTATGGTGTCAGGGAATGTTCCAACTTCATTTTTTTGCATGTAGCTGTGCATTTTTCCCAGCACCATTTGTTGAAGAGGCTGTCTTCGTCCCATTTTATATGTTCGCCTCCTTTGTCAAAAACAAGGTGCCCATAGGTGCGTGGGTTTATCTCTGGGTTCTCTATCTTGTTCCATTGGTCAATATTTCTGTTTTTGTGCCAGTGCCATACTGTCTTGAGGACTGTTGCTTTGTAGTAGAGTCTGAAGTTGGGGAGGCTGATCCCTCCAGCTCCGTTTTTCTTTCTCAGGATTGCTTTGGCTATTTGAGGTCTTTTGTGTTTCCATATGAACTGTGTGATTCTTTGGTCTAGTTCCGTGAAAAATGTCAATGGTAGTTGAATAGGTATTGCATTGAATCTGTAGATGATATTTGGTAGTATGGTCATTTTCACAATATTGATTCTTCCGATCCAGGAACATGGAATATCTCTGCATCTGTTTATGTCTTCTTTAATTTCTCTCATGAGTGTCTTGTAATTTTCTGTGTACAGTTCTTTTGTTTTTTTGGATAGGTTTATTCCTAGATATTTGATTCTTGTGGTCGCAATGGTGAAGGGGATTGCCTCTTTGATTTCATTTTCTGATTTTTCATTGTTTGTGTGTAGGAACGCCAGTGATTCCTGTGTGTTGACTTTGTAAGCTGCGACTTTGCTGAATTCATTGATTAGCTCTAGCAGCTTTGTAATAGTGTCTTTCAGACTTTCTATGCATAATATCATGTCATCTGCAAAAAGAGAGAGCTTGACTTCTTCCTTTCCAATCTGGATTCTTTTTATTTCTTTATCTTCTCTTATTGCTGTTGCTAGAACTTCCAGGACTATGTTGAATAACAGTAGTGAAAGTGGATAGCCCTGTCTTATTTCTGATCTTAGAGGGAATGCTTTCAGTTTTTCACCGTTGAGGATGATGTTCACTGTGGGCTTCTCATATATGGCTTTTATTATGTTGAGATACATTCTTTCTATGCCCATTTTCTGAAGAGTTTTTTATCATAAATGAATGTTGTACTTTGTTGAAGGCTTTTTCTGCATCTATTGAGATGATCATGTGATGTTTGTCTCTCAATTTGTTGATATGGTGTATCACATTGATTGATTTGTGGATGTTGAAGAATCCTTGCATGCCTGGGATGAACCCGACTTGATAATGATGTATGAGTTTTTTGATATGTCGTTGAATTCTGTTTGCTAGGATTTTGTTGAGGATCTTGTCATCTAAGTTCATCAGAGAAACTGGTCTGTAATTTTCCTTTTTTGTGTTGTCTTTGCCTGGTTTGGGTATCAGGATGATGGTGGCCTCACAGAATGTGTTTGGAAATTTTCCTTCCTGTGCAATTTTTTGAAAGAGTTTTAGAAGGACAGGCATTAGCTCTTCTTTAAATGTTTGGTAGAATTCGGCTGTGAAGCCATCTGGCCCTGGGCTTTTATTTTTGGGTATATTTTTAATAACAAATTCGACTTCTGAGCTTGTGATTCGCTTGTTCATAGTTTCTGTTTCTTCCTGGCTCAGTCTTGGGAGATTAATATTCTCTAAAAAATTGTCCATTTCTTCCAGGTTTTCCAGTTTGTTGCCATCGAGTTGCTCATAATAGTCTCTTAGAATCCTTTGGATTTCTGCATTATCTGTTGTAATCTCTCCTTTTTCATTTTTGATTTTGTTGATCTGGTTCTTCTCTCTATTTCTCTTGATGAGTCGGGCCAGTGGCTTGTCAATTTTGTGTACCTTTTCAAAGAATCAGCTTTTTGTTTTATTTATCCATACTATAGTTTGTTTTATTTCTTTTTCATTTATTTCTGCTCTAGTCTTTATAATTTCTCGTCTTCTGCTGGCTTTGGGATGTTTTTGTTCTTCTTTCTCCAATTGTTTTAAGTGGAGGGTTAGGTCATCTGCTTCATATTTTCCTAGTTTCTTGAGGTGGGATTGTATTGCTATAAATTTCCCTCTTAGAACTGCTTTTGAGGTATCCCATAGGTTTTGCATGGTCGTATGTTCATTGTCATTTTATTCTAGGAATTTTTTTATTTCTCCTTTGATTTGCTCAGTAATCAGCTGGTTTTTTAGGTGTGTGTTGTTTAATCGCCATGTGTTTGTGTTTTTAGGGTTTTTTTTTTTTCCTGTAGTTGATCTCTAGTCTCATTGCATTGTGTTCTGAGAAGATGGTTGATATAATTTCAGTTTTCTTAATTTGATTGAGGTTAGATTTGTGGCCCAAGGCTCCTTGCATGACCTTTTGTTGGGATAGAAAAATTTTCCTTGCATGCCTGGGATGAACCCGACTTGATAATGATGTATGAGTTTTTTGATATGTCGTTGAATTCTGTTTGCTAGGATTTTGTTGAGGATCTTGTCATCTAAGTTCATCAGAGAAACTGGTCTGTAATTTTCCTTTGTTGTGTTGTCTTTGCCTGGTTTGGGTATCAGGATGATGGTGGCCTCACAGAATGTGTTTGGAAATTTTCCTTCCTGTGCAATTTTTTGAAAGAGTTTTAGAAGGACAGGCATTAGCTCTTCTTTAAATGTTTGGTAGAATTCGGCTGTGAAGCCATCTGGCCCTGGGCTTTTATTTTTGGGTATATTTTTAATAACAAATTCGACTTCTGAGCTTGTGATTCGCTTGTTCATAGTTTCTGTTTCTTCCTGGCTCAGTCTTGGGAGATTAATATTCTCTAAAAAAATGTCCATTTCTTCCAGGTTTTCCAGTTTGTTGCCATCGAGTTGCTCATAATAGTCTCTTAGAATCCTTTGGATTTCTGCATTATCTGTTGTAATCTCTCCTTTTTCATTTTTGATTTTGTTGATCTGGTTCTTCTCTCTATTTCTCTTGATGAGTCGGGCCAGTGGCTTGTCAATTTTGTGTACCTTTTCAAAGAATCAGCTTTTTGTTTTATTTATCCATACTATAGTTTGTTTTATTTCTTTTTCATTTATTTCTGCTCTAGTCTTTATAATTTCTCGTCTTCTGCTGGCTTTGGGATGTTTTTGTTCTTCTTTCTCCAATTGTTTTAAGTGGAGGGTTAGGTCATCTGCTTCATATTTTCCTAGTTTCTTGAGGTGGGATTGTATTGCTATAAATTTCCCTCTTAGAACTGCTTTTGAGGTATCCCATAGGTTTTGCATGGTCGTATGTTCATTGTCATTTTATTCTAGGAATTTTTTTATTTCTCCTTTGATTTGCTCAGTAATCAGCTGGTTTTTTAGGTGTGTGTTGTTTAATCGCCATGTGTTTGTGTTTTTAGGGTTTTTTTTTTTTCTGTAGTTGATCTCTAGTCTCATTGCATTGTGTTCTGAGAAGATGGTTGATATAATTTCAGTTTTCTTAATTTGATTGAGGTTAGATTTGTGGCCCAAGATGTGGTCTATCCTGGAGAATGTTCCGTGAGCACTTGAGAAGAAAGTGTATTCTTCTGCTTTTGGATGGAATGTCCTAAAGATATCAATGAGGTCCATCTTTTCTAGTGTGACATTTAAGGCTTGTGTTTCTTTATTAATTTTCTGTTTTGATGATCTGTCCATTGGTGTGAGAGGAGTGTTAAAGTCTCCTACTATTATTGTTTTATTATTGATCTCTTCTTTCTTCTTCAATGCATAAGACAGAAAGTATCTGTCTTATGTATTGAGGTGCCCCTGTGTTGGGTGCGTAGATATTCATGACTGTTATGTCTTCTTCTTGGATGGATCCCTTAATCATGATGTAGTGACCTGCCTTGTCTCTTAGAATCTTCTTTGCTTTAAAATCTATTTTGTCTGATATGAGGATTGCTACCCCAGCTTTCTTTTGATTTCCATTTGCATGGAATATCTATTTCCAGCCTCTCACTTTCAGTCTGTGAGTGTCTCTAGGTCTGAAGTGGGTCTCTTGTAAACAGCATATATATGGGTCATTTTTCTGAATCCATTCAGCCAGACTGTGTCATTTGGTTGGAGCATTTAATCCATTTACATTCAAAGTAATTATTGATATGAATGTTCCTATTGTCATCTTCTGAAATGTTTGGGGTTTGATTTGTAGGACTTCTCCTACTCTTGTATTTATTGGCTATATCAGGCCCTTTAACACTTGTTGTAGGGCTGGCTTTGTGGTAGAGAATTCTTTTAGTTTTTGTCTGTCTGTGAAGCTTTTGACTTCTCCAACAATTCTGATTGAGATTCTTGCTGGGTAGAGAATTCTTGGTTGGAGGTTATTCTCTTTTAGCCATTTAAATGTGTCTTGCCATTCTCTTCTGGCCTGCACGGTTTCTGTTGTAAGATCCACAGTTAGACGTATGGGGTTTCCTTTATATATTATTTGTTGTTTTCTCCTGGCTGCTTTTAGTAATCTGTCTTTATATTTAGTCTCTTAGTTTGATTGAGGTTAGATTTGTGGCCCAAGATGTGGTCTATCCTGGAGAATGTTCCGTGAGCACTTGAGAAGAAAGTGTATTCTTCTGCTTTTGGATGGAATGTCCTAAAGATATCAATGAGGTCCATCTTTTCTAGTGTGACATTTAAGGCTTGTGTTTCTTTATTAATTTTCTGTTTTGATGATCTGTCCATTGGTGTGAGAGGAGTGTTAAAGTCTCCTACTATTATTGTTTTATTATTGATCTCTTCTTTCTTCTTCAATGCATAAGACAGAAAGTATCTGTCTTATGTATTGAGGTGCCCCTGTGTTGGGTGCGTAGATATTCATGACTGTTATGTCTTCTTCTTGGATGGATCCCTTAATCATGATGTAGTGACCTGCCTTGTCTCTTAGAATCTTCTTTGCTTTAAAATCTATTTTGTCTGATATGAGGATTGCTACCCCAGCTTTCTTTTGATTTCCATTTGCATGGAATATCTATTTCCAGCCTCTCACTTTCAGTCTGTGAGTGTCTCTAGGTCTGAAGTGGGTCTCTTGTAAACAGCATATATATGGGTCATTTTTCTGAATCCATTCAGCCAGACTGTGTCATTTGGTTGGAGCATTTAATCCATTTACATTCAAAGTAATTATTGATACGAATGTTCCTATTGTCATCTTCTGAAATGTTTGGGGTTTGATTTGTAGGACTTCTCCTACTCTTGTATTTATTGGCTATATCAGGCCCTTTAACACTTGTTGGAGGGCTGGTTTTGTGGTAGAGAATTCTTTTAGTTTTTGTCTGTCTGTGAAGCTTTTGACTTCTCCAACAATTCTGATTGAGATTCTTGCTGGGTAGAGAATTCTTGGTTGGAGGTTATTTTCTTTTAGCCATTTAAATGTGTCTTGCCATTCTCTTCTGGCCTGCACGGTTTCTGTTGTAAGATCCACAGTTAGACGTATGGGGTTTCCTTTATATATTATTTGTTGTTTGCTCCTGGCTGCTTTTAGTAATCTGTCTTTATATTTAGTCTGCGTTAGTTTGATTAGAATGTGCCTTGGTGTGTTTCCTCTGGGGTTTATACTGTATGGAACTCTTTGTGCTTCTTGGACTTGGTTGACTATTTCCTTTCCCATGCTGGGGAAGTTTTCAACTATAACTTCTTCAAGAATTTTTTCATAGCCTTTCTTCCCCTCTTCTACTTCTGGAACTCCTATAATTCTAATGTTGGTGTGTTTGATATTGTCTCATAGGTCTCTGAGGCTATCCTCAGTTCTTGTAATTCTTTCAGTGTTGTTCTGCTCTTCAGCACTTATTTCCACCATTCTGTCTTCCAGCTCACTTATCCATTCTTCATCCTCTGATGCTCTACTGTAGAGACCTTCTATAGTACTTTTGAGTTCAGCAATTGAGTTGGTGGTCTCTATTTGCTTATTTTTCATTTCCTGCATGTCTTTTCTCAATGCACTAATTTCCTCTAATATACTTTTTTTGGTGTTTTGCATCCTCATTAGTATAGTTTTTCTGTATTCTCTTTCAGATAATTTGTCTATCTCCTCCTCTGTCATTTGAGGCTGTGTTTCTTTGACTTGGTCCTTCATTTGTGCAGTGTTTCTCTGTCGTTTCATTATTAGGTTAGTTTTTGTTTCTTTGTGTGTGTTTGTATATATGGAGTTCTTTTCCCCCACCAGGCCTCTTGGTCGAATTTTCCCTTCCTGTGGGTTTCTGTCCTTGTAGAAGGGTTCAGTAGTTTGTGTCTTGGGTGGTGTTAGGTCTTGTTTACAGATGAATAATTTCTAGCTTTGTATGTTCTTTGATAGTGTGGGGTCTTGGAATCAGGGCTTCCACTCCGAGGATCCTTGGTTTGATGATTGGTCAGGGGGTGTAGGCTCTATGTCTGCTTTGCTATGGTGTTCCATGATATTAGTTCAAATACTAGCATCTGAAGAACAAGAGGTGTGTCCCTGATGGGTGACTGTCATAGAAGCATGCAGATGTTTTCTAACATAATCATAAGATATACATGCATACATACACAGCAATAACCACATCTCACCAGTCTTACAGTGATAAAGCATTGGAAATTTTTCTGGCAAACAACGCAATCAAAGATGGTACTTGCCCGTTAAGCTCTGAATTAATTAAAATAGTGCCTGGAAAAATAGATCCGGGGCAAGGTCCTGGCTTGGACTATTTCATTGAGAGCAATTTTTTGCTAAGACATGTGTTGGTGGTGAGCAGGAGGAGAGTGTATGGATAATGCGAGGAATAGATTCGTCTTGGAAGGATTTTATAGGGTTAGGTAGCCAAGATTAGTGTGTTGTATTGTTTAGTGCAGCTGGAAGAGGATAGTGGAGACAGGAAGGTAGGAAATATTTATCTAGAGGATAGTGGTAGATAGGAGAAAGTTTTACATTTAGAACATGGAGGAGGCAGTGGGAAAAAGGAACGAAAATTAGAAGTTTCCAAGAATCAAAATTTTAAAAAAAAGATTAAAATTAAAAATCAAAAAAAAAAGAAAAAAAAGGAAATTAAAAAATTGAGAAGGGAAGAAAAACTAAATAAGAAGAGACAAAAAAAAAAAAAAAATCCTCACTGATCAAACAAATAAACAGAACCGTCCACAACAAATAAATAAGCAAACAAAAAATGCTAAATACTGTCCCTGGTTTTTATCCTCTCATCTGTCTGGTGGAAGCCAATCTGCTCTAGATGGTGTTGTCTTGATGATGTAGCCTTTCCCTTAAGGCACCAGTTGCTATGGTTTGTTTTCAGCCAATTGCTGGCTGTGCTGCAAGCTCAGGTGCTGGCCGGGGCGGCGGGCTGATCCCAGTCCGTCAGGTGGGGGCCGCTGCACACGCAGTCCCTTGTTGGAGGGGGGCGCCCCGGCTCTGCCGCGCACCCGGCGGTAGCCTCCAATACCTGCCCTTCTTCCAGCTTCCTCCGCTGCGGGTGTAGCTATGGGTGTGCACAGGCTTCTCCGAAACTGGTGTGCGCGCACTGCCAGTTACGTGTCCAAGTCCCAAAGGCAGGCACAAGCTTCCCCTCCGGCTCGAGCCGGGTCCCTGGTCAGCAATCCATGGGCGACTTCCCGTCTCCGTTCAGCAAGCCCCCCACTAGGAGTGTTTGCACTTACCTGGTGCCAGGCGGAAAGTCGCAATTTTCACCCGGCCAAGTGGCGTGATTTTCGCGGTCGGCACTCCCTTCTGGCTCCAGGTCTCTAGGCAGCTCACCACAGGGAACTTCCCAATTGCGTTCCGCCCTGTCCTGCTCCAGTATCCTTTCTTCACAGTGTCTTAATTTCTGCAGGCGATCTGGGCAGATTCTTGGAATTTTCACGCTGAGCTCTGCTTTCTCTCCCCCACGCTCTGCTCCAGCCCCCTTTTAGGGCACTTGCTGGTGTGCTCTGCTCAGGCCCCCTTTTAGGGCACTTGCTGGTGCGCTCTCCGTCGGTGCAGTCCTGCGTGGGGGTTAGGATAGAGGGTTCTCAGAATGGTAGCTCTGGGAATGTTCTGGCTGTGCACTTCTCTACTCTCGCGGACCTATGGAGTTCTTCTGTCGTCTAGCAACTGGTTTGTTGTTGGTGTTTCATTTCTTTATTACTTCTGGTGATTCTGTTTGGGAGTTGGTGAAATCTTCCCCTCATTCCTCTGCCATCTTGGCTCCTCCAGGACATTCTACTCTTATGTCTCATACTTGAGTCTGTCTCTTCTTAATTTTCAGGATGCAGATAAAATCTAGAGTGTGACACAGTGGCCTGGAAGCCTGAAAATTGCAGTTGTCAGTCTTGGCTCTTTGATACTGTTGAAATCTAGTTCCAATTAAGTAAGAATTTGGTTTCCAATATTCTTAATAGCAAAATCATATGATCTTTCATCCAAGAAAAGCAACTAGGTCTTCAGGTCACCAACTGGATTACCTAGATTGCTGAATTCTTTAGTCGCTCGGCGGCGGGCTGATCCCAGTCCGTCAGGTGGGGGCCGCTGCACACGCAGTCCCTTGTTGGAGGGGGGCGCCCCGGCTCTGCCGCGCCCCCGCCGGTAGCCCCCACTACCTGCCCTCCTTCCAGCTTCCCCCGCTGCGGTGTAGCTATGGGTGTGCACAGGCTTCTCCGAAACTGGTGTGCGCGCACTGCCAGTTACGTGTCCAAGTCCCAAAGGCAGGCACAAGCTTCCCCTCCGGCTCGAGCCGGGTCCCTGGTCAGCAATCCATGGGCGACTTCCCGTCTCCGTTCAGCAAGCCCCCCACTAGGAGTGTTTGCACTTACCTGGTGCCAGGCGGAAAGTCGCAATTTTCACCCGGCCAAGTGGCGTGATTTTCGCGGTGGGCACTCCCTTCTGGCTCCAGGTCTCTAGGCAGCTCACCACAGGGAACTTCCCAATTGCGTTCCGCCCTGTCCTGCTCCAGTATCCTTTCTTCACAGTGTCTTAATTTCTGCAGGCGATCTGGGCAGATTCTTGGAATTTTCACGCTGAGCTCTGCTTTCTCTCCCCCACGCTCTGCTCCAGCCCCCTTTTAGGGCACTTGCTGGTGTGCTCTGCTCAGGCCCCCTTTTAGGGCACTTGCTGGTGCGCTCTCCGTCGGTGCAGTCCCGCGTGGGGGTTAGGATAGAGGGTTCTCAGAATGGTAGCTCTGGGAATGTTCTGGCTGTGCACTTCTCTACTCTCGCGGACCTATGGAGTTCTTCTGTCGTCTAGCAACTGGTTTGTTGTTGGTGTTTCATTTCTTTATTAGTTCTGGTGATTCTGTTTGGGAGTTGGTGAAATCTTCCCCTCATTCCTCTGCCATCTTGGCTCCTCCAGGACATTCTACTCTTATGTCTCATACTTGAGTCTGTCTCTTCTTAATTTTCAGGATGCAGATAAAATCTAGAGTGTGACACAGTGGCCTGGAAGCCTGAAAATTGCAGTTGTCAGTCTTGGCTCTTTGATACTGTTGAAATCTAGTTCCAATTAAGTAAGAATTTGGTTTCCAATATTCTTAATAGCAAAATCATATGATCTTTCATCCAAGAAAAGCAACTAGGTCTTCAGGTCACCAACTGGATTACCTAGATTGCTGAATTCTTTAGTCCTTTTCTATCCTATTCCTGAGGCTGTTCTCCAGGTTTCCATAATTTCAGAAGTCTAGGTGGATGCTTTTAGGAACAGATTTTATTATCTCAATCCTCGCATCTCCTCATATTTAGAAAAGCACTAAATTCCTTCATGATGACATCAGATTCTAATGATTAACCTGAAATACTTTGTAAAGTGACTGTTTAATGATATTGAACTCCCCCCTCACCAAAATCCTTAAATATTGATCTTCTTCCCATTCCCTCTTTGGAGCAGTCTCTCAGAGCTATCTTGGGTTCTGCTCCAGGCTGCAGTCCTAATTATACCCCAAATAAAACTTAGCCCACAACTCTCAAGTTGTTTATCTTTTTTTAGTCGACAGTATTTACTGTGTTTCAGGCAGTGTACAGGTGTTAGGAATAGAGTAACGAGCAAAAAATGTCTTCCCCTTCACTGAGCTTAGATTTTAGCAGGAGAGACAAGTACTAAATAGATATGGCACAAATAGCTGTGGTGGGATGATATTTTAAAGTGTTAACTCATGTATTCTCTATACAGTTTCATGAGACTCTTGAACCTTCTTGATTTATTTAATTAATACCTTCTATCATTTTTACCTCTAGGAAAGGATGCCATGATTAAAAAATGATAATAATAATAATTAAACCAAAAACGTCTTAGCTTGGTCCTTAGGAAGAAGCAGGAAAATAAACCTCACATAACAAAATTTATGAATGAAAGAATGAAGGCCAAGATAGTATACTTCAAGCTGAGAGTACAATTTCTTGGAGGATCATACTTTGAAAGATAAAAAAGACTTCTAACTCCATGCTTCCTCCTCCATTTGGTCAGGCTTCAAATAAGAAAAGAGCAGAAATCCTAGACAGGGTTGGGAATCCAGTGTGAAGAGACCAATGTCATCTCTATGTGGAATCTAAGTGGACCTGATAGCTCAGAAAGCTTCTGCATCTCATGACAGTATAGTTCCTTTGTCCCCAAAAGATGGCAAAGGACCTCGCGAAGACTCCTATCCTCCAGTGGATCATGGGACTAGCAATCTTTTGCAGAGGAATCCAAGAGGGGCTTGGGAAAGAAGGAAGACAGAGAAAGTCATCAGACTTGAATGGGTTCAGCAGGTAGGATTCAAACTGCCTATGAACTGGGCAGTGAAGTCCAGGACACAAGATAACTCAGAGGTTCTGTCCTGGATCCTTGGCCCTTGTCTAAAGCCAATGGATAGATAGCATATCTCAATCCTCGCATCTCCTCATATTTAGAAAAGCACTAAATTCCTTCATGATGACATCAGATTCTAATGATTAACCTGAAATACTTTGTAAAGTGACTGTTTAATGATATTGAACTCCCCCCTCACCAAAATCCTTAAATATTGATCTTCTTCCCATTCCCTCTTTGGAGCAGGCTCTCAGAGCTATCTTGGGTTCTGCTCCAGGCTGCAGTTCTAATTATACCCCAAATAAAACTTAGCCCACAACTCTCAAGTTGTTTATCTTTTTTTAGTCGACAGTATTTACTGTGTTTCAGGCAGTGTACAAGGTGTTAGGAATAGAGTAACGAGCAAAAAATGTCTTCCCCTTCACTGAGCTTAGATTTTAGCAGGAGAGACAAGTACTAAATAGATATGGCACAAATAGCTGTGGTGGGATGATATTTTAAAGTGTTAACTCATGTATTCTCTATACAGTTTCATGAGACTCTTGAACCTTCTTGATTTATTTAATTAATACCTTCTATCATTTTTACCTCTAGGAAAGGATGCCATGATTAAAAAATGATAATAATAATAATTAAACCAAAAACGTCTTAGCTTGGTCCTTAGGAAGAAGCAGGAAAATAAACCTCACATAACAAAATTTATGAATGAAAGAATGAAGGCCAAGATAGTATACTTCAAGCTGAGAGTACAATTTCTTGGAGGATCATACTTTGAAAGATAAAAAAGACTTCTAACTCCATGCTTCCTCCTCCATTTGGTCAGGCTTCAAATAAGAAAAGAGCAGAAATCCTAGACAGGGTTGGGAATCCAGTGTGAAGAGACCAATGTCATCTCTATGTGGAATCTAAGTGGACCTGATAGCTCAGAAAGCTTCTGCATCTCATGACAGTATAGTTCCTTTGTCCCCAAAAGATGGCAAAGGACCTCGCGAAGACTCCTATCCTCCAGTGGATCATGGGACTAGCAATCTTTTGCAGAGGAATCCAAGAGGGGCTTGGGAAAGAAGGAAGACAGAGAAAGTCATCAGACTTGAATGGGTTCAGCAGGTAGGATTCAAACTGCCTATGAACTGGGCAGTGAAGTCCAGGACACAAGATAACTCAGAGGTTCTGTCCTGGATCCTTAGGGCCCTTGTCTAAAGCCATGGATCTTGAAATTTGAAAGCTAAGACTTTACTTATTTTTACTTTGCATTCTAATGTGTTATCTCTTCCCTGAATTTCCTGGAAAAAAAAAACAAGGAATTCAAAGAAAAGAGAAAGTATCAGTTAATATTTCAAAACTTTAGCTCTCCTCATTTATTTATGCACAGTGTTGAAGGCCATGAATAAAATTGCAGAGTTAATGGAGAGTATATAATACTGAACCAAATTTTATAAATGAAAGAACTATAAGGAAAGAAAGAAAGAGCAGTAAAAGAAAATAGTGTTTGAGTTCAAATATGTGTGTTGGTGAGGTCTACAGGTTTTGGTACGAAACTGAATGAATAGAATTGGTAGTATATACCATGATATTACCTGAGGTAGATTTTAGTGTTTTAAGAAAGACATAAAAAAAAAATATTTGAAGTGCTCTGCGTTGCTATCAGATTTATTAAATAAAACAATTATAATAAATAATATAAACTTATAAACACTGAAATTTTAAGATGCACATCAGTTTTTCAAGTGACTATAAAAAAGTCTTTGGTTTAATTGCATTTAGCAAAGAAGTTGCTGAATCTTGAAATAGGCACCGTCACTTTTAAAATCATCTAAAATCTCCTACAGAGAAATATACCTCCTCTGTCCCAATCCTAACCTTCTCCCAGGGACTTCTCTCCAAAGCACACTTAGTGTTTTAGTCACAGGATACAAATGAAGAGATATTATGAACAGAGCTATTAATATTTCACTCATTTTCATTTTACCAAGTTCACTAGTTTTTAAGGTATTAACAGAAACAGGAGGCCCAACAAGAAAACACCAGAAAGTCCTGCTAACCATCCCTTGATGAACATAACTCTTTGGGGTCCATCTCTTATGTGGAATCTAAGTGGACCTGAGCTCAGAAAGCTTCTGCATCTCATGACAGTATAGTTCCTTTGTCCCCAAAAGATGGCAAAGGACCTCAAGACTCCTATCCTCCAGTGGATCATGGGACTAGCAATCTTTGCAGAGGAATCCAAGAGGGCTTGGGAAGGAAGGAAGACAGAGAAAGTCATCAGACTTGAATGGGTTCAGCAGGTAGGATTCAAACTGCCTATGAACTGGGCAGTGAAGTCCAGGACACAAGATAACTCAGAGGTTCTGTCCTGGATCCTTAGGGCCCTTGTCTAAAGCCATGGATCTTGAAATTTGAAAGCTAAGACTTTACTTATTTTTACTTTGCATTCTAATGTGTTATCTCTTCCCTGAATTTCCTGGAAAAAAAAATCAAGGAATTCAAAGAAAAGAGAAAGTATCAGTTAATATTTCAAAACTTTAGCTCTCCTCATTTATTTATGCACAGTGTTGAAGGCCATGAATAAAATTGCAGAGTTAATGGAGAGTATATAATACTGAACCAAATTTTATAAATGAAAGAACTATAAGGAAAGAAAGAAAGAGCAGTAAAAGAAAATAGTGTTTGAGTTCAAATATGTGTGTTGGTGAGGTCTACAGGTTTTGGTACGAAACTGAATGAATAGAATTGGTAGTATATACCATGATATTACCTGAGGTAGATTTTAGTGTTTTAAGAAAGACATAAAAAAAAAATATTTGAAGTGCTCTGCGTTGCCATCAGATTTATTAAATAAAACAATTATAATAAATAATATAAACTTATAAGCACTGAAATTTTAAGATGCACATCAGTTTTTCAAGTGACTATAAAAAAGTCTTTGGTTTAATTGCATTTAGCAAAGAAGTTGCTGAATCTTGAAATAGGCACCATCACTTTTAAAATCATCTAAAATCTCCTACAGAGAAATATACCTCCTCTGTCCCAATCCTAACCTTCTCCCAGGGACTTCTCTCCAAAGCACACTTAGTGTTTTAGTCACAGGATACAAATGAAGAGATATTATGAACAGAGCTATTAATATTTCACTCATTTTCATTTTACCAAGTTCACTAGTTTTTAAGGTATTAACAGAAACAGGAGGCCCAACAAGAAAACACCAGAAAGTCCTGCTAACCATCCCTTGATGAACATAACTCTTTGTAAAGTTGTGTGAATAGATGACATTTTAAAAGGAAAAATCTTGACTATTCTTAGCTGACAAATTCTTTGGAAGCTTCTTAAAGGAATAAGCTGGCAATGGTCTCACTTTTCAACTTTAAAATAAAAGGAATCTCTGAACCTTCCTTCTTCAGCAACAAACTTCCTTAACCCCTTGCCCCACTCCCATAACAAAAACAAAACAGAATAGGTTATGATCCTTATAGGCTAAGATCATTAGTATACATAACCCCCTTTTTGCCTAGAGCCAGGTATAACCTGGAGTCTGAGTTTATTCTTCATACCTCATTAGTCAAGTTTAATATTTTTATTTTCCTTTTCAGACTGCATTTTCTCATGATTAAAAATGGATGACTGTGGCTTGGAAATGGGAAACAAGGCCATCTATGAACTAGAGCAAAGCTGAAGACAACTCTGAAAGTTTTGAAAATATTTTGGGTAATTCCATGAGCCTTCCTGAAAATTGGTCATTCTGCTGTCACTGAATCCTGTGGTATATACTCAAAGTCTACGACACAAGGAAATACAGCTTCAGGGATAGTAGTAATGTTTTGTTTGTTTGTTTTTAATTAAATGGCTTATCCAAGCAAGTCTAATTAGTTAATAGTGCTATAGTTCTAGAGTGATGCATTCATTAAAGACATTCAGAGTACTGTCCTCCAAAGCTTAGCTGTATGTGGATATGTGGATCACATATCTACTTTTCTGCACTGTAAGAAGAAAACATCTCAGAGTATAACTATTAGTTGGCTTTGTGGTGTTGGGTTAGTGTGCCAGTCTGAGGTTAGAGCAGAGATGGGATCCCAAGCCCTGGGCTTTGTATTATATAGTATTGTATTTTTGATGTTGTACTTAAGGGTCAATTACTGTTTCCATTATAAAACCTGTTTTTCAAGGGTTTATAGCTCACCAATTTTCATTTTGGTATGGAAACTACATGAATACACAGGTTTTAAAAATAGCTTAAATTGGGCAGTGCCATTTTTAGATATAAAATACACTTTACATCGGTTTCAGTTTATTTTGGAAGTTTCCAATCTAAAAGTTTATTCTATCTTAATGTGCAAAAACATGTTTTTTTTTTATGAATTTTCATAACAATTTCAACGGTAAAAGGAAACCAGGGGAGATGTCAAATAACACTTCAAGGACAAAAACTACTTACAAATCTTTTTTTGTCATTCCAGTCAATGTTTTTCAAAGTCAATAAACTAATAAATCAATACTCCCTAAGAATAGGCATTATTTCATGCCACTATTGTGACAGGTATTGTGCAAAACGGAACAGCTCCCTGCCCTCAATGGGTCTCATTAGAAATACAAAGATAGCAATACTGCAGCAATATACATGTACATGGAAGCATCTAAGTTAGAATCACATGACCAAGTGTTTTAAGAGGTAAAAGCAAAGTCATTTACAGAGTGGTACAACTTACTGGTGACATGCAAAAAGAACAAGAAATTCCAACGTATGGTAACTGCCCATATATGGAAATTTACCCATCTAGGGTCATGCAGTATTAAGAATGCTTTCCCTAACTATCAGAATTCGAAAATCCCTACTAAAGGCAAAGTTGTTTGCTCTGCCATACTGAATGCTTCCAAATCATAAAAGCAAATTTCCTCTTTCATTAAGCTAAACTTGAAAAGGTCCTCTACACAAGCTATTTTCACACTGCCACCCAACTCTTAACTCACTGATCTAGTCCATGCTGGTCTCCAGTAGCAAGCACTGTTCATACTGCTTTTACCAAGTGAGCAGTGACCTCCTGTTGCTGTTGCCAGAGAAGAAGGCTTTGCTTTTGTCCTTCACCTCAGTTTACCTCAATTTAGAAGATTGACATGGTTTTCTAGCTTTTGTCTCCTAATAATCTTTGTCGTTTTTGTTCTATCCAACATCCACTTGCCTCCCTTTGTTAGGGGCAACTCTCTTTAATCTCAAGATTGCCCCATTACTGTGTAGTTTCAGTGAGAGGTAATAGTTGCATCCCACTAAGGAAGTGGATGGAATAGAACCTTCTTCTGTTTTCCCCAGCACAAGTTATGTTGTAAGCTCACCAATTTTCATTTTGGTATGGAAACTACCTGAATACACAGGTTTTAAAAATAGCTTAAATTGGGCAGTGCCATTTTTAGATATAAAATACACTTTACATCGGTTTCAGTTTATTTTGGAAGTTTCCAATCTAAAAGTTTATTCTATCTTAATGTGCAAAAACATGTTTTTTTTTTTATGAATTTTCATAACAATTTCAACGGTAAAAGGAAACCAGGAGATGTCAAATAACACTTCAAGGACAAAAACTACTTACAAATCTTTTTTTGTCATTCCAGTCAATGTTTTTCAAAGTCAATAAACTAATAAATCAATACTCCCTAAGAATAGGCATTATTTCATGCAACTATCGTGACAGGTATTGTGCAAATGGAACAGCTCCCTGCCCTCAATGGGTCTCATTAGAAATACAAAGATAGCAATACTGCAGCAATATACATGTACATGGAAGCATCTAAGTTAGAATCACATGACCAAGTGTTTTAAGAGGTAAAAGCAAAGTCATTTACAGAGTGGTACAACTTACTGGTGACATGCAAAAAGAACAAGAAATTCCAACGTATGGTAACTGCCCATATATGGAAATTTACCCATCTAGGGTCATGCAGTATTAAGAATGCTTTCCCTAACTATCAGAATTCGAAAATCCCTACTAAAGGCAAAGTTGTTTGCTCTGCCATACTGAATGCTTCCAAATCATAAAAGCAAATTTCCTCTTTCATTAAGCTAAACTTGAAAAGGTCCTCTACACAAGCTATTTTCACACTGCCACCCAACTCTTAACTCACTGATCTAGTCCATGCTGGTCTCCAGTAGCAAGCACTGTTCATACTGCTTTTACCAAGTGAGCAGTGACCTCCTGTTGCTGTTGCCAGAGAAGAAGGCTTTGCTTTTGTCCTTCACCTCAGTTTACCTCAATTTAGAAGATTGACATGGTTTTCTAGCTTTTGTCTCCTAATAATCTTTGTCGTTTTTGTTCTATCCAACATCCACTTGCCTCCCTTTGTTAGGGGCACCTCTCTTTCCTCTCAGGATTGCCCCATTACTGTGTAGTTTCAGTGAGAGGTAATAGTTGCATCCCACTAAGGAAGTGGATGGAATAGAACCTTCTTCTGTTTTCCCCAGCACAAGATGTAATGTTGTAAGCAGAACTCAGCTAACTGCACACATTCTCTAGGAACTTTAATGTTTGATCAGGTCAGGAGGTAGGAATGGTTAGACATCATATTCATGCACTAGCAGGGATGAAAGACCCTATAATTTTTGTTTCATCACACTTATTATAGTTCATGTGATGCATTTCTCTAGACCTCATTTACTTATGCTCATTTTCCAAATCTAGTTCTCCACATTCTATTCATTTCTGTTATCTCCAGATATTCTTTAGTAAGTTTAACTTTTGCTTAAAATAATACAAAGCCAGCCTTTGCTGCTTATTAACAGAATGTTAATTGATATAACTTCCAATTCTGTGGCTCTTCTTTTTTATAGTTTTGCAGATTCTTTTTCCACTGTCTATTCCTTGTATGTTGCATTTCGGGATATTTTTAATGTCCCTTCTCATTTCACCATCTGTTACCTACATTCAGTATTTTATTTACTCCCTTGACTTCAACTATCACCCATATATATATATATATATATATGACTTCTAAGTCTAAATAGTTATTCCAAATCTCTCCTCATATTTCTTCATTCCTGCTATTTGTTTTTTCATTCATTATATAAATATTTGGTGAATTTCTACTATGAGGCAGTTTTATGATAGGCAATGGAGAAACAAAGTAATACAGTTTTTCATTTAATGGTGGTTCGTCTAGTGGATTCCATAATCTTGTGAAATACATGATTCATAAACTTTAACCTAATGGATGCGGTAGTCTAGTGGATTCCATAGATGCCCTGTAACATTTAAGATCCCTATTTGGATATCTCAAAAAACAGTGGATTCATCATCTTTCCCTGACATCTAGACTCAAGTATTTCTCCTATTGGACTCCCTATTTCAGTGAAGGTATTCAACTCTATATGCCAGGAACCTGAGCACTACACTAATTTTTCCTCTTCACTCCATTTCAACCTCTGCACCATTATTAAAGCCTGCTCATTCAATTTTCTCTATGCCTCTAGAATGTGCCCACTGTCTTCCATCAGCTTTGATGTTTTCTTATCTATAAAGGTCTCTACTCTCTTTCTCTAGGATCAACATAATACTAGTCTTGGCTTTTGGGTCCACATTGCAACCAGAGTGAACTTGACATAATCCAAGCCTACTTGTGATTATGTTTTAGTTAAAACATTTTGAAGGCTCCATAATAATCTCAAAATTGAATGTAACCCTTTTTCAAATCTCTTCCTTCTCCTTATTACACTCCCAACTCCTCACTCATCACTCTACAAACTTCTCACTCTAGCTACTGAAATTCTTTCACATCAGCAAATCGGTTGTGCACACTCTCAACATCCCTATGTGATATATCATCCCAGTTCCATATGAATTCCAACCAGGCCAGTTCCATTCATTGTTTAGGTAATTTATCTTTCCCTCTGAAGGCTCATTCTTCCTAAAAGACTGGGTTATATTTCTTTTTATGAATTCTTAAAATGCCTTGCTTTCTCTACACCCTAACATTTATTACTCTGTATCATTAATTGCCATGTTTTATGGGTAAATTTCACTAGAATGCAAAGCATTTGAAGGTAGAATCATACATATTTCTGCCTTACCTATGGCACACAGCAGATGATCCATAAGCATTAGTTGAACAAATGAATCTTAACATTTGCATTATCGAAAATTCAGTATCAAACTTTAAAAAATGTTTTTTTACTTTTGTCCAGGCTTAAGTACACTGGATTTATCTGACCATTGACAGATAGGTTTATCCATCTGAAAAGTATGGTACTCAAGTTTATAAGCTGAGCTTTGTGTCATCAATTATCAGATGGTGAAACGCAGGGGCCTTCCGCAGAAAGGAAGGCAGCAGGATTGCCCACGGCTGAACCGGGAGATCTCAGAGAGGCGAGCCTTGCTGCTGGCCCCCCAGCCGGCGGGCGCATGCTAGGGACAATCAGACACGGCAGGTGTTCTGTCAAGGCAGTTCCGTTTTATTAATGCAGATTCACAGCTTTTATAGGCAAGTGAAGGAGGTTTTGCACGGGACTTCCTATAGATTACACCAATCAAGCTAAAGGTCAAGCAATCATCCAGAGCGCGGAAACCAGGGGAACCAATCAGAAATGTTGACCATCACTTAACAATTTAGATCACGCCCTCATCTCTTCCTGTAGGCGCCATCTTAGCTCCAAACTTCAAACATGTGCTTAAGCTTCTTTAAACAATGTGTTTAAGCTTCCTTTTACTCTCACATCCCTTCCTGTAGGCGCCATCTTAGCTCCAAACTGAAACAATGTGCTTAAGCTTCCTTATGCTTGCAAGGGTCCTCTTTCAATTCAGAGCCCCACAGTGAAACTGCAACAGGTCCTAGAAGTCCCCTCCAATCATACCTCAGCCATGCCACACTATCAATACCCTCAGTTCAGTTCAGTTGCTCAGTTGTGTTCAACTCTTTGCGATCACAGGGACTGCAGTATACCAGGCTTCTCTGTCCTTCACCAACTCCAGGAACTTGCTCAAACTAATGTTTTCAAATCAGTGATGATATCCAACTATCTCATTCTCTGTCATCCCCTTCAACACCCTATTTAATTTAAATCAGTATGTTTTTTAAAATCATTTTAGAACTAGAATTGACTACTTAAGGATCATAGTCATCAAGGGTCCAAGATATGCAATTATTTCCCCCTTAAGGATTCTAAGAACCTATTTTTTCTTTTTCAAGTTCAATTTTCTTTTCTTATCCTTTTCTTTCTTGAAAGAAAGATAAAGTATTAGTCCATTAGTTGTGTCCAACTCTTTGTGACCCCATAGACTGTAGCCTGCCAGACTCTTCTGTCCATAGAATTTTCCAGGAGAGAATACTGGAGTGGTTTGCCATCTCTTTCTCCAGGGGGTCTTTCCAACTCAGAGATTGAAGCCAGGTTTTCTGCATTGCAGGCAGATTCTTTACCCTCTGAGCCACTGTGGAAGAGGGTTAAAAAAAAAAGGTTTCTTTCTTAACCTTCTTCAAAGGTAAAGAAAAATGGTCCCTGAGAAAAGATCTAGGATAAAAGAATGTTCCCTTTAATCATTCAGACATACATAAAAGATCATTAAGATCTAAAGCTATCTGAGCCCTAAAGTGTATCAGAAAGCTTTATTTTGAGCTGAAGAAGAATAATTAGAAGATAAATAGTATTAAGTACCTAGTATGTGTCAGGTATTACACTAAACTCATATAGAACAGGTAAATAGACATATGGATTAAACAGATTGTAGAGCAACACTGTGATACATGAGAATACCTGAGTGTTCCTGAATTCCTTCCAGGAATTCTATCGAACCAAAACTATGCTCAGAATAATATTTTATTGGCCTTTGGAACCCTCATTCTCTTATGCATATACAGTGAAGGTTTCCAATAGCTATATACTATTTGATATGATAGTGAATTGAATGAAGAAGCAGATATGAGAACCCACACATTAAAGAGATTTGCTAAAATATAAAACAGTTCCTCTCTTCTCTTGCTGTGAAAAATGTAATTACTTTTCCTGAAAAACAGTTTGTTAATGAAATGAATTTATTTTTTTTAAATAATAAACCTATTTTAAATGCCATCTTAAATTTCTATTGGCTAGATATTGACAGATATAATATCCTATGACTGAATGTCCTCAATAATAACATGGTTATTGAGACCAAAAACCTCGAGGATTGCTGACATGGATAGAAGAATAAAAATAAGAAGAAGCCTCTAGCTGTTACTGATTTCCCACACAAAATGGCACCACAGCTGAAACAAGTCCAAGTGTGGATGATGACTAGTTTTTATGCAGTGCCCCATCGTGCTATCATGCAGTCAGTCTTCCAGGACTGCAGTGCTGGGATAAAGAGGGAATCATAACCAGCACATCCATGTACATGTAAGGAGTAAGTGATTGAGGACAGTCCTTTTAGGATATTACATTGCCCATTCTCTCAATTCAAAGAGCATTGTTGGTTGATGCTTATGAAAGTCCATCTTATTGGACATATTTTTGGTATGCATTACATTTTGATTTAAGTCTGAGTTAATTAAGGAGACTCTTTGAGCACTTTATCCTTTGTGTCTGTAGGTGTCCTATCTCAACTAATTCTCAGTAGTTTGAACACTTCCTTCAAAGGATTTTTTAAGAAAATGGTCCCTGAGAAAAGATCTAGGATAAAAGAATGTTCCCTTTAATCATTCAGACATACATAAAAGATCATTAAGATCTAAAGCTATCTGAGCCCTAAAGTGTATCAGAAAGCTTTATTTTGAGCTGAAGAAGAATAATTAGAAGATAAATAGTATTAAGTACCTAGTATGTGTCAGGTATTACACTAAACTCATATAGAACAGGTAAATAGACATATGGATTAAACAGATTGTAGAGCAACACTGTGATACATGAGAATACCTGAGTGTTCCTGAATTCCTTCCAGGAATTCTATAGAACCAAAACTATGCTCAGAATAATATTTTATTGGCCTTTGGAACCCTCATTCTCTTATGCATATACAGTGAAGGTTTCCAATAGCTATATACTATTTGATATGATAGTGAATTGAATGAAGAAGCAGATATGAGAACCCACACATTAAAGAGATTTGCTAAAATATAAAACAGTTCCTCTCTTCTCTTGCTGTGAAAAATGTAATTACTTTTCCTGAAAAACAGTTTGTTAATGAAATGAATTTATTTTTTTTAAATAATAAACATATTTTAAATGCCATCTTAAATTTCTATTGGCTAGATATTGACAGATATAATATCCTATGACTGAATGTCCTCAATAATAACATGGTTATTGAGACCAAAAACCTCGAGGATTGCTGACATGGATAGAAGAATAAAAATAAGAAGAAGCCTCTAGCTGTTACTGATTTCCCACACAAAATGGCACCACAGCTGAAACAAGTCCAAGTGTGGATGATGACTAGTTTTTATGCAGTGCCCCATCGTGCTATCATGCAGTCAGTCTTCCAGGACTGCAGTGCTGGGATAAAGAGGGAATCATAACCAGCACATCCATGTACATGTAAGGAGTAAGTGATTGAGGACAGTCCTTTTAGGATATTACATTGCCCATTCTCTCAATTCAAAGAGCATTGTTGGTTGATGTTTATGAAAGTCCATCTTATTGGACATATTTTTGGTATGCATTACATTTTGATTTAAGTCTGAGTTAATTAAGGAGACTCTTTGAGCACTTTATCCTTTGTGTCTGTAGGTGTCCTATCTCAACTAATTCTCAGTAGTTATTTGAGTGTCATAACAAGAAGGTATACCACCAATGTTTATAAACTAATCAACTGAATGATCAATTTTTACCCAGAGCCAAAAGAAGGCATCATCTCATTCGTGCTGAACTAGCTTATCAACCATGTAGCAAATTACTTCTATTTACAGAAGTATCCAACAATTCTCTTATTCAAAGTAACTATCTTATACACTGAAAGAATAAATACAAGGTCAATGCAAGTGTCCTCAGTGCCTTGGGAGAAGATTTTAGGGTTTCTTTTTAATAGACTTTCCCTGAGAGTAGCAAAGGTACCATAAAAAGAACAGTTAATGAAACTTGTTTTCTTCATTACCCAACTTAATATAAATACTTCAACATGAATATTCTTATTTTTTCTTTTTTAAATTATTCATGAGGTCTATGTTTGCAGGAGTTGGGGGTGATGATATGTAAGAATAATCTCAGAAATTATTGCAACAGAATAAAAGTAACATATTATTTTTAACCCCAACTAATATAAAAAACAATTCATAATTCCCCCAAAACACAATACAATAAAATTAAGAATGCAAGTTTATCCTTAATTTAACCTACATTAAGTAATTATCATGTAGAGGTAAAATCATAGATAATTCAAAGGTCACCAGAAGACTGCAGCTTAAGCAAATGAGGTCTTAGATTTTACCCTCTGATATCACTTACTTTTATTTTCTCCTGCAGTACAAATCACATCAGGATCCCTTTCCTGTGTTATTAGCAAGGTAACTACTTTATCTAGCTGGCATTGCCCCTTTTCATTTTGGGGTCTGCAAGCATTTGCCACTTACGCTCATGTCATGGTTCTGTGAGAGGGCACAGAGCGACTATCTTTAAAGCTCTCAGAGCTTCCTCATTATCCTTTATGGGCTGTGCAGAAAACATCTCAACTATTAGACACTTAACTGGAGTGCAGTAGAATGGGCTTGCAGGCCCCCTCCAGTTCCTTGGGTAAAAGCTCTGATCATAATCAGTTTCTGGTTTTTAAAATGATCCTCAAGAGGTTCCTTCTGGTCTACTTCAGTTCCCTTTTTAGTGTTCCATTGGTTTCCAGACTTTAGGAACGTGCCTTAACTGCTTGCTTTTCCAATGGCTCTCTCCACAGACTGCTAAAGGAACACTTTGATACTTCAGATACTGAGAAAGGGATATCTTGAGAACTAACACACCATTTATAACATACAGTTTACAATAACGTTTCCTGCAAAAGAAGGTGCCTCTCTCAGAAAGAGAAGGACAACTTCTGCACCCCATTTAGTTTCAAAACTACAAGCAACAGTCTTGTTTCTTGTCAATAAAGAGGAAGATAGAGTAGTGTAGCGATCACAATATATAAATGATATTATTTGTCTCCAGAGTGCATACCAAATAGTAACTTGCTCAGAGAGCTTGCATGAATTATGAATGGTAGGAAGGCATGGAGAAGGAACTCAGTACAGACCCATCCCACATTGCTGTTACACAGATTTTTTTAAAGACATAGATGCCACATGAATGCTGTGATAGGACTGCAAAGGTATATAATTTATGTTTGACTCCTCTCCTGCTCTAAATTGTATTTTAAATAATTCAGGGAAACTGCAGAAGCCGTTCATCTGAAAATATAACAGTGATTAAAGTTTAATACCAAATAAGCTAATCAATGTAAAATATGAAAAAACCCCATGGGAATGGTGGGATTTTCAAAAATGACCCCAAATAACAACAACAACAAAAAGCAAATGAACAACAACAGAATACCTTGGGTTTTAAACTATATTCAGCAGTGAAGACAGAAATATAAGGAAACTTGGGTACTTATGCAGCATTTGGAAGTTAACGGTGGGCATGAAAGAACTCTGCCTTGACCTGAAAGTCAGGGGCAAAGCCATGACTGTGCTATTGCCAAGAGAAAGGGTATTTTTACAGGGTGCTGTAATAATGTAACATATCCTTCTATTGCCCTGTCCTATTTTAGGCTCTGTAACAAAAACTGTAGTTATTTTCCAAAGAAAAGTCATAGGATGATCAGATCAGAGCTCTATAAATAAAAATATGCCATAGACTTTCTCTTGTGTCAGAATACGATAACCATGTGTTCTATTTTCTTTTTTTTTTTTCTTTTAACATGTTTCTTGAGGTTCCTTTGAATTAAATCATCACAAGAATTAGGGAGGGAAAGCAGGGAACAGAATCTTTTTCTCCTGCAGAAAAAAAAAAAAAAATTGTGTAGAAAAAAATTTTTTACATACATGTACACACAAAAGTACACACACACCTCAAAAAGCCAATAGTTGAGCTAAAACAGAATCATTATTAGCAAGTGTGTTTTAGGAAAAAGAGGAAAAAATACAAAAGCAAAGATTCATCTGAATGATCCTGGTTAAGGGCCTTACCAAAGATATAGCCTAAGTTATCTTTGAAAACTGGTGAGTCTGCCTACTTGACTGAGTATGAATTGACTGTTCCAAGTACTTTTAGGAAAAACTGCTCTTTCTCAAATAGTAACTTGCTCAGAGAGCTTGCATGAATTATGAATGGTAGGAAGGCATGGAGAAGGAACTCAGTACAGACCCATCCCACATTGCTGTTACACAGATTTTTTTAAAGACATAGATGCCACATGAATGCTGTGATAGGACTGCAAAGGTATATAATTTATGTTTGACTCCTCTCCTGCTCTAAATTGTATTTTAAATAATTCAGGGAAACTGCAGAAGCCGTTCATCTGAAAATATAACAGTGATTAAAGTTTAATACCAAATAAGCTAATCAATGTAAAATATGAAAAACCTCATGGGAATGGTGGGATTTTCAAAAATGACCCCAAATAACAACAACAACAAAAAGCAAATGAACAACAACAGAATACCTTGGGTTTTAAACTATATTCAGCAGTGAAGACAGAAATATAAGGAAACTTGGGTACTTATGCAGCATTTGGAAGTTAACGGTGGGCATGAAGGAACTCTGCCTTGACCTGAAAGTCAGGGGCAAAGCCATGACTGTGCTATTGCCAAGAGAAAGGGTATTTTTACAGGGTGCTGTAATAATGTAACATATCCTTCTATTGCCCTGTCCTATTTTAGGCTCTGTAACAAAAACTGTAGTTATTTTCCAAAGAAAAGTCATAGGATGATCAGATCAGAGCTCTATAAATAAAAATATGCCATAGACTTTCTCTTGTGTCAGAATACGATAACCATGTGTTCTATTTTCTTTTTTTTTTTTCTTTTAACATGTTTCTTGAGGTTCCTTTGAATTAAATCATCACAAGAATTAGGGAGGGAAAGCAGGGAACAGAATCTTTTTCTCCTGCAGAAAAAAAAAAAAAATTGTGTAGAAAAAAATTTTTTACATACATGTACACACAAAAGTACACACACACCTCAAAAAGCCAATAGTTGAGCTAAAACAGAATCATTATTAGCAAGTGTGTTTTAGGAAAAAGAGGAAAAAATACAAAAGCAAAGATTCATCTGAATGATCCTGGTTAAGGGCCTTACCAAAGATATAGCCTAAGTTATCTTTGAAAACTGGTGAGTCTGCCTACTTGACTGAGTATGAATTGACTGTTCCCAAAGTAACATTTCACAAATAGGGATACTTTCTATTTCACACTGCTCTTTCTCAAAATAGTAACACCGTTTAGCAATATTTCATATCAAGACAATTACATTGTAGAATTACTACAGTCTAGAGCTTCATTAAAATGAAAAAAAAATTAAATCTCTGTTTTGTTGAATGCAAGAAATGAATGGTAAATATTGATTTAGAACGAATGCAAACATTTCTCTAGGAGTGGATAATTACTGCCTTTCTATGCAAAACACTTACATTTGAAGAAGCACTTCACTTACTTTGCCATGCGGTATACATTCTTTAGTACATTTTAAATTATATGTTGTCCTGGACAGTGTCTGCTCTATAATTTCTTGTGTCTCTACACCAGAGTCAGTATGTAATTTTAAACTACTAAGTTTCTGCCAAATAGGAGAATAGGTTTAACTCTTTCTCTTTGCTGAATTCACATGAGGAGATTCTCCTTACATGAGGAGATCTGGAAGGACATAGGGCGAATGAGCTTAGACCTGGAGTAGTTTGGTCACTTTTTCTTTAGGCCAACAGCAATACCACTAGTAACTGACAACATATTTACAAAGCAGACACTAAATGGAATGTAGAATTATTATATCTAAACCAGTATATAGCCCATCTAAAGTGTTTTTAATTATACAGAATATACAAAGTTTATTTTCTATAAAAGTATTAAATGGTACAGTTATAAAAAATCATAATGATCACAGTATTCATTTTTAACCTATAAATTTGCCAGTCACTAATGTAATAATAATACTTGCAAAATCATCTCATATGAGAAAACTCAAGAATCCACCATTCTATTTTCTGTTTCTATGAAATTGTGTTTAGAGTTTTTAAAGATTCTAATATTAGCCATACCATATAATATTCATTTTTCTCTGTCTGGCTTATTTCACTTAGAATAATACTCTCAGAATGGTGGCTGTCATAGGTTTGGGGGCAGGAAAAAGGGGGAGATGTAGGTAAAAATGCAAAAACTTTCAGTTAGAAGAAAAATAGTTCTAAGGATCTAATACACAGCATGGTGACTATAGTTAATAGTATTGCAGACTTAAAAGTTGCTGCAAGTAAAGTTAAGTATTGTCATTACATGCACACACACACAAAGAAGAGTATGCAAGGAGCTGGATGCATTATCTTCATATTGGTAATCATTCTACAATGTATATCAAACCATCACTTTGTACATTTTTAATATAGATAATTTTATGTGTCAATCAGTCCTCAATAGAATTAGAGAAAATTATAAATATAAAATTTAGGGCTTCCCCTGGTGGTCCAGTGGGTAAGGACACCACCTTGCAGTGCAAGGGGCGCCGGTTCGATCCCTGGCCTGGGAAGATCCCACGTGCCGCAAAGCGGCTGGACTGATGTGTCCAGCCGGAGCTCTGGAGTGCATGCGCCCAGAGCCGGCGCTCTGCGACAACAGAGGCCACCGCGATGGGAGGCCCACAGGAGCCAAAGAACAAAGACGGATGAAAATAGAGAAATGAAAGACCAATAGAAGTGGCCCACCCATTCCCCTTCCTCCCCACCCCACCCCCCAAAAGATAAATAAATAAAATTAAAATTAAATAAAATAAAATTTAAAAGAGGAAAGAATATGAAGAAGTGAAAGCCAAAGAATGCTAAATTTGGAGGAAAGTTACTTAGTAGGAGAGAAATGAGATGAGACCAAGGGATTGTTTATGTGCACAAACTACCAGTATGTCCTGCTTCTGTACAATCTTCATATTCCTATAGTTTGAAATTTAGTCTAATCTGCTCCCTCTGGCTTCAGACTGCATACATTCTCCTACCTTTCGGATGTATTAAAGTTTTCAGTATAGGAGGAAATGAACTCGAAGAGGAACAAAATCATTTCAGTGATTATAGCAACTATGAGTGTACTTGAAGAAGATTCATCAGTTTCAGTCTTTTGCATGACATGGAGTCCCTTGTAGCATCCACTATGCTGTCTTATGTTTAGTCCCTCTTCTTATTGGCTTTTTTTAGGCAAGTTTGTCTGGACACAGGAACTGCCTGGGGACTGCATTAAATATGATTCTCAAGACCTTATTCCAGAGAGTCTGACCCGATGAGTCTGGAACAGGGCCAAGAAAAATTTTTTTTGAATGCTCCAGATAATTTTTATGATTAAACTTGGTGAACATAGTTCTAGACCTTAATCTAACCCATCCTCCAAGCAAATTTTTATTTTTAATCAGTGTGGGCAGTATTTTCACTAGCTATACTTGAGAGGGAAAGGGGAATGCCCACTCTTCAGCCAGCTCAATGAGAAATATCCTCACATTCCTATTTCAGTGTAAAAGGAAAGCACAATTAGGATAGACTTTAAGGCATAACAGAGTAATACTAACTAATAGCAGCGCTGTTTCTTGATGGAGGTTTTGACAGAGGTGTATTTTATGGAAAAGGAACATCTCAGTTACTCAAGCGCAGACTGAAAAGGAAATGGGTACAATAAATGGACACAGAACTGAGAAACTGGACAGGGAGAAAACTGATAAATTACCCATGTTTCAAATAAGACAGAGCTTTTTCCTTGGAAATATACTAAATCTAATAGTTGTCTGAAAATAGACTTAATCTGCAAAAGACTATGAGGTTTGTACTGATGTTAATTTTAGTGCAAATGACAACTTAATACTTCAGCGAAAATTATGAATGGAGATGAAAATACACAACCACATGTTAGAAATTCTAGATTTGATCACGACTATGTAAGTGAAATCCAAGTTTGATTGTGTCTTTGAAAGTGGTATAAAGAGATGTTTTGGAAGAGAACAGAATCGTAATCCAGATGATAATACCAAGGTAAACAGCACTGATGAACATCAGAAGTGTTTGTGATCATAAATAGTCACATTTTAAAAATCATAAAAATAGCAAATGGGCATCGTAATGTGTTTGAGAAATTTTCATCAGTTTCAGTCTTTTGCATGACATGGAGTCCCTTGTAGCATCCACTATGCTGTCTTATGTTTAGTCCCTCTTCTTATTGGCTTTTTTTAGGCAAGTTTGTCTGGACACAGGAACTGCCTGGGGACTGCATTAAATATGATTCTCAAGACCTTATTCCAGAGAGTCTGACCCGATGAGTCTGGAACAGGGCCAAGAAAAATTTTTTTTGAATGCTCCAGATAATTTTTATGATTAAACTTGGTGAACATAGTTCTAGACCTTAATCTAACCCATCCTCCAAGCAAATTTTTATTTTTAATCAGTGTGGGCAGTATTTTCACTAGCTATACTTGAGAGGAAGGGGAATGCCCACTCTTCAGCCAGCTCAATGAGAAATATCCTCACATTCCTATTTCAGTGTAAAAGGAAAGCACAATTAGGATAGACTTTAAGGCATAACAGAGTAATACTAACTAATAGCAGCGCTGTTTCTTGATGGAGGTTTTGACAGAGGTGTGTTTTATGGAAAAGGAACATCTCAGTTACTCAAGCGCAGACTGAAAAGGAAATGGGTACAATAAATGGACACAGAACTGAGAAACTGGACAGGGAGAAAACTGATAAATTACCCATGTTTCAAATAAGACAGAGCTTTTTCCTTGGAAATATACTAAATCTAATAGTTGTCTGAAAATAGACTTAATCTGCAAAAGACTATGAGGTTTGTACTGATGTTAATTTTAGTGCAAATGACAGCTTAATACTTCAGCGAAAATTATGAATGGAGATGAAAATACACAACCACATGTTAGAAATTCTAGATTTGATCACAACTATGTAAGTGAAATCCAAGTTTGATTGTGTCTTTGAAAGTGGTATAAAGAGATGTTTTGGAAGAGAACAGAATCGTAATCCAGATGATAATACCAAGGTAAACAGCACTGATGAACATCAGAAGTGTTTGTGATCATAAATAGTCACATTTTAAAAATCATAAAAATAGCAAATGGGCATCGTAATGTGTTTGACTTTGTCCATTATATCCCTCCATATTCCATCACTCTAAGGAGTAAATTGTGTAGGAAATTTTGCCTTCTTCAGTGTGTTTCTGTTTCTTACCAGCATAGGTGTCAGGGTAACTGTGGATAACACACAAGACATTTACTAAAAGAAGAAATCCCCAGAATCTAGCCATTGATTCCAGGCATTCACTAGTTTTAGAAACTCTTTTATTTTATCTAATGTAAGCCAGTTACTAATTGCAACACACATTCTGAAATGTTAACAGGTAAAAACAATGTGCATCATAGAAATATAATATGGGAAACACTTACAGAAAAATAAATAAATACACATATAGACAGCCTCCTGAGGTTGTAATGGTATTTATCAGAGAAACTCTAATGTGACAAATAAAGGTCTTGGGGAATGTCCATCCCCAAGTCAGTCCCCAGGTCACTGATGCCATGTGAGACTGCCATGAGTGGCCTGCAGTCACTATGTCACAATTGGAGAACTTTTGCCCCCTCAGATTGAGGCTATGCTAGGCAATGGGCAAGAGACATTGAGAACAGATGCCAGAGCAGCCAGATTAGGGACCACAGATCCTTACTGCCACCAGAAAGAAGAGATTCTCTTACTCTAGTCCAACAGAATATGGTATATACCAACAACTCTTGACCACTATAACGTATTTCCCCTCCTCTTTTCTACATGGCAATCTTAATTGAATTTATTCCCTTTATCCTCTGTTGATGTTTGTGGAGGAGGTAATGGAAAATACCCTTAAGCATTCAGTGAGTGAACCATGAAATTGTTACATCTGCATTAGAGTCAAAGCAAATACATATCCCTCAAAGGCTCACCTTGGACTTGGGATGCAATAAGAGAGTGAGACTTGAGTTTGTATCTCTTTCAGAAGAGGTAAATATGCTTATAGTACATAGGAGGGTTGCATTATTTTAGGCAAGGGTATTACCAAGGATTCTTCAAATACAAAGAACATATGTAGAGAAAAATGGGTCACAAGTTGTAACTTGTGAGCTTGCATCTATTCCTGATATTTGGGGGGAAATCTAGCTTTAATGATGGGCATTGTCCCTGTGCTGCATCGTTTGAATATGTATCCTCTTGGATTGCTAGATGTGAAATCATCTATGCTGCAGGGCATCCTCCATCATATGGAGGAGACAGCTTGCCCAGAATGAATCCATCAGAGGGGAAAGTAAATCCTGGATAAGAGTATGAGAGAGTAAAAAAAGTGTGCGAGTGTGTACCTGTGTGTATGTATGCTCACGTGTGAGAGTGGGGAGGAGAGAGGGTAGGAGAGAAGAAAAAAGGAGGTCAGATTTCCTAGAAACAAGAGAAATTATAGAAGAAAAAGTTGGTTTTGTTGTCAGTTTAAAGATCCCTCATTAACAAAGAATAAATTATCTTGATTCGAATTTTACAATAGCTTTCTAAAGATAGGGTCAAATAAGAAAACTCTTGTTGACTCATTATCATTAAATCATTGTGGGTGGAAAGAGAAAGCAGATTTTATATCTTACTTTCATAGAGAAGTTGAATCTAAATTTACCACAATACATAACCAGGAAACATCCTTCTAATGAAGTCAATATTAAACGTCTTCAATATTTCACACTTGAATTCTTATTATGTGCCAGTCATTATGCTGGTAATGATATATTAAGACTTTCTATCCTCTCAATAACCAAATTAAGTAGTTTTACTTACTCCATTGTACAGATGAAAAAAACCAAGGCTTGGGGAAGACAAACAATTTGCCCCAGGTCACACAGCCAACTGGAATTATAACCCAGACTCTTTGCCCTTACTCATCCATTCCCTTAACCACCACACTCAACTTGGGACAAGTATAGTACTTCTCAAATACCAATGGAATTCTTGTATTTATCTTTATCTCCTGTCCAAGTCCAGAATGAGAGAAAAAGTGTTTTCCCTCTGCCAACAATACCACTAACATTGCTACATTGACATGATTCAGCAAATTGCTTTCACTTAGTAAGCATGGTGAGAACTCTATGCCTAAACATCAGAAACAGTCTTCCAACAAGCACAAATCCAGCTAGAAATAGATCAAAAATTAAAAAGTAGTAGAAGTGGAATTTATTATTATCAATTCCACTTCAAGATTTATTTCAAGACCCAACTGACTATATCAGTGCTGGACACCAGGACAGAATTTAATTAAGCCTGTCTGTCACTCAGTGTCGAGGCTCAGACTTACCCCACTTGAGTCCTTGTGGCAGGACACAATTTCAGAACGCTGTGTTCAAAGGAATTTTATTTCTGCAAATAGCATTCTTAATGTCAAAAATAACACATCCTAGTTGTGGGGAATGTTATTGTACATCTACCAGGAAAATTATTACACAGTTGTGCTTTTCACGTGTGAGAGTGGGGAGGAGAGAGGGTAGGAGAGAAGAAAAAAGGAGGTCAGATTTCCTAGAAACAAGAGAAATTATAGAAGAAAAAGTTGGTTTTGTTGTCAATTTAAAGATCCCTCATTAACAAAGAATAAATTATCTTGATTCGAATTTTACAATAGCTTTCTAAAGATAGGGTCAAATAAGAAAACTCTTGTTGACTCATTATCATTAAATCATTGTGGGTGGAAAGAGAAAGCAGATTTTATATCTTACTTTCATAGAGAAGTTGAATCTAAATTTACCACAATACATAACCAGGAAACATCCTTCTAATGAAGTCAATATTAAACGTCTTCAATATTTCACACTTGAATTCTTATTATGTGCCAGTCATTATGCTGGTAATGATATATTAAGACTTTCTATCCTCTCAATAACCAAATTAAGTAGTTTTACTTACTCCATTGTACAGATGAAAAAAACCAAGGCTTGGAGAAGACAAACAATTTGCCCCAGGTCACACAGCCAACTGGAATTATAACCCAGACTCTTTGCCCTTACTCATCCATTCCCTTAACCACCACACTCAACTTGGGACAAGTATAGTACTTCTCAAATACCAATGGAATTCTTGTATTTATCTTTATCTCCTGTCCAAGTCCAGAATGAGAGAAAAAGTGTTTTCCCTCTGCCAACAATACCACTAACATTGCTACATTGACATGATTCAGCAAATTGCTTTCACTTAGTAAGCATGGTGAGAACTCTATGCCTAAACATCAGAAACAGTCTTCCAACAAGCACAAATCCAGCTAGAAATAGATCAAAAATTAAAAAGTAGTAGAAGTGGAATTTATTATTATCAATTCCACTTCAAGATTTATTTCAAGACCCAACTGACTATATCAGTGCTGGACACCAGGACAGAATTTAATTAAGCCTGTCTGTCACTCAGTGTCGAGGCTCAGACTTACCCCACTTGAGTCCTTGTGGCAGGACACAATTTCAGAACGCTGTGTTCAAAGGAATTTTATTTCTGCAAATAGCATTCTTAATGTCAAAAATAACACATCCTAGTTGTGGGGAATGTTATTGTACATCTACCAGGAAAATATTCATCAGCTTCACATTTGGTCATTCTCTTTGCCTTTGGCTATTTGGACAAATTTTAGTATATCTTTAAAAATACCCACAAGGTCTCCAATCTTAATTATAAAAGCTTGAGAAAAAATGTCCAGTGAGGTGTCCAGTTATAAAATGAGAACGTCTTTTTAAACCCTTTGTCTCTAGATTTACATAACTGTGAGAGCAATCAAATGATAAAGCAAGATAAAGCAGATACTACAGATTAGAAATGAAAAGTAAACTAGCCACATGCCAGTTTCTTGCTACAAGCTTCAGAAGATATCAAAATCAATGTGACTGAGAAAAGATGTAGTTTCAAGAGAAAAATCTCCCAGGATAATCAAGGGATATATTTCCAAGTCTACTTTTCCCCACAGAACTGTTTTGTTTTCTCACATCAATGAGCTAAAATAAAATGTGAATCCCATGATCAAGCTGGCAGAAGTCATGCTCCCTACCTGGATGCTCGAAAATTGTAAATCACAACTTTACAAGGATTTAACTTTTCCCTTTCCAAAATAATCAAATGTTGTGGTGAGGGGACCAATAATCATGACAAAAAATATACTGCAATTTCTTTATTTTGGTGCCAAGTCCAATAAGTTCTCTGAGTGAAATTAAATGCACGATCTTATTCCAAACCACAGCTTCCCTTGGGGATGTGCAAATCTCAAGTGGGGACTGTGAGGCCAGTTGTATCAAAGCCCAGGGTTACACCCATTTTTTCAAGTTTTTTTTTTTTTTTCCTTTTTTAACTACTGCCTGCAGGATAAACGACTCCAGTTCCTCTGCTTTCCAGTGTTCATAGTCAAATCAGCGCTTCATACTTTCCATATTCTGCCTCTCAAAAGTGGGCCAGTCCCTGACTTTTCTTAGTTTCTCACAGTTTTTGTTTATTTTAAGAAATTCTCTGCTGAACTCCAGGGAAGGGGGAAAAAGGGAGGGAGAAAGAGAGGAATCTGCTATGTTGTAAGCAATTACTGGCTCCATCTCTTAGATCTGCAGTATCACCGGAATTAGAGATGGAAAAGCACATCCTAGTTGTGGGGAATGTTATTGTACATCTACCAGGAAAATATTCATCAGCTTCACATTTGGTCATTCTCTTTGCCTTTGGCTATTTGGACAAATTTTAGTATATCTTTAAAAATACCCACAAGGTCTCCAATCTTAATTATAAAAGCTTGAGAAAAAATGTCCAGTGAGGTGTCCAGTTATAAAATGAGAACGTCTTTTTAAACCCTTTGTCTCTAGATTTACATAACTGTGAGAGCAATCAAATGATAAAGCAAGATAAAGCAGATACTACAGATTAGAAATGAAAAGTAAACTAGCCACATGCCAGTTTCTTGCTACAAGCTTCAGAAGATATCAAAATCAATGTGACTGAGAAAAGATGTAGTTTCAAGAGAAAAATCTCCCAGGATAATCAAGGGATATATTTCCAAGTCTACTTTCCCCCACAGAACTGTTTTGTTTTCTCACATCAATGAGCTAAAATAAAATGTGAATCCCATGATCAAGCTGGCAGAAGTCATGCTCCCTACCTGGATGCTCGAAAATTGTAAATCACAACTTTACAAGGATTTAACTTTTCCCTTTCCAAAATAATCAAATGTTGTGGTGAGGGGACCAATAATCATGAAAAAAAATATACTGCAATTTCTTTATTTTGGTGCCAAGTCCAATAAGTTCTCTGAGTGAAATTAAATGCACGATCTTATTCCAAACCACAGCTTCCCTTGGGGATGTGCAAATCTCAAGTGGGGACTGTGAGGCCAGTTGTATCAAAGCCCAGGGTTACACCCATTTTTTCAAGTTTTTTTTTTTTTTTCCTTTTTTAACTACTGCCTGCAGGATAAACGACTCCAGTTCCTCTGCTTTCCAGTGTTCATAGTCAAATCAGCGCTTCATACTTTCCATATTCTGCCTCTCAAAAGTGGGCCAGTCCCTGACTTTTCTTAGTTTCTCACAGTTTTTGTTTATTTTAAGAAATTCTCTGCTGAACTCCAGGGAAGGGGGAAAAAGGGAGGGAGAAAAAGAGGAATCTGCTATGTTGTAAGCAATTACTGGCTCCATCTCTTAGATCTGCAGTATCACCGGAATTAGAGATGGAAAAGACCCATTAGGTCATCCCATACACCCTGGGCCAGCACAGTGTTATTCCCTACTGTAGATTATCTCTTCTGAGAGTTTTTAATATGTTTCAAGGGAAGCCAATGATAACATGGCTTCACTTTATTTCTTTTGCTGCTTTGTTCTGTCCAGGCTACAATATGTCATTTATATGGATGGATCTAGGGTGACTTTCAAAGGACATTTGACTGCCCATAAGAATTAAAACAACATTCATGCTTTCCAACAAATATGTCCCATAAGTTCAGCATGAAAACATTCACAAAAACAAATTCTAAACAGCCAACATTTAGCCCCAGGGATGGAAATATTACATATAAAACAACTTTGCATTAACATATTCCATATATCTAGTCCATTATAACACAAATATAGCTGTGTGAGTGTGCCTATATATTCACATAAAGTACATACAAATACTCATCATTACCCCCAGAGTGTTTCTATTTCCTTAAACTTGTGCCAAATGCTGCATAATTCATGAAAATGTGATCCCAAATATTTAAGGTTATGTTTCTCACAATTTTCTCCTTATCTCTCTTAAGTCACACATTTTAAATGTCAACTTGCATAGAGAAATATTTGATTTGAAAAATACTCCTCTATTGGGAAATTCTGTAACACTTCCTCAAGTAGTTTTTAGTCCTTTGTTCTTATCCTCAAATAACAGAGTGTTTTGATTCACTTTTGATGTGCCATTTAGGTGCCCTTCATTGATAGACCACCAGATCCATCCCACAGGAAAAGAAATACAGTGTTGGGGAAACATAGCATGAAGAATGAACACATTGTATGTTCTTAAGTGACTATCATCTAAATCCATTGCCCTTGAAGGCTATCTGTAGGAGATCAAATCAATATTACTGTTTGAAAGCAGATGATATTGCACTAGGATCATAATCAATAGTGATAGAAGGTGAATTTTTTTCTTATAGCATATTTCATATGTTTCATAGTATTTTCTAGGTATAATGCAGGACATATTTTCATTTGAATCTGTTTAATAAATTGGCCCATCTTTGATATGTGTGGTAGTAAAGAAAATGATTTCTTGTTGCTCCAACTAGGAGATGGGATAATTTATTAGTCAAGAATCTGGAGCCTGGACCCTTTACAAGGTTTGTGACTGTCAGTACCACCAGTTACCTTCTATGTAATCAGTGGTCTTTATAATATTCTTCAAAAAAGAACCTAGTTTACATCCTCCCCACCAAACTGTAAATGATAGAGGATTTGATCTAATCTGTGCTGGTTGCAGATCCGGGGGGGGACCACAATTAAAACAACATTCATGCTTTCCAACAAATATGTCCCATAAGTTCAGCATGAAAACATTCACAAAAACAAATTCTAAACAGCCAACATTTAGCCCCAGGGATGGAAATATTACATATAAAACAACTTTGCATTAACATATTCCATATATCTAGTCCATTATAACACAAATATAGCTGTGTGAGTGTGCCTATATATTCACATAAAGTACATACAAATACTCATCATTACCCCCAGAGTGTTTCTATTTCCTTAAACTTGTGCCAAATGCTGCATAATTCATGAAAATGTGATCCCAAATATTTAAGGTTATGTTTCTCACAATTTTCTCCTTATCTCTCTTAAGTCACACATTTTAAATGTCAACTTGCATAGAGAAATATTTGATTTGAAAAATACTCCTCTATTGGGAAATTCTGTAACTCTTCCTCAAGTAGTTTTTAGTCCTTTGTTCTTATCCTCAAATAACAGAGTGTTTTGATTCACTTTTGATGTGCCATTTAGGTGCCCTTCATTGATAGACCACCAGATCCATCCCACAGGAAAAGAAATACAGTGTTGGGGAAACATAGCATGAAGAATGAACACATTGTATGTTCTTAAGTGACTATCATCTAAATCCATTGCCCTTGAAGGCTATCTGTAGGAGATCAAATCAATATTACTGTTTGAAAGCAGATGATATTGCACTAGGATCATAATCAATAGTGATAGAAGGTGAATTTTTTTCTTATAGCATATTTCATATGTTTCATAGTATTTTCTAGGTATAATGCAGGACATATTTTCATTTGAATCTGTTTAATAAATTGGCCCATCTTTGATATGTGTGGTAGTAAAGAAAATGATTTCTTGTTGCTCCAACTAGGAGATGGGATAATTTATTAGTCAAGAATCTGGAGCCTGGACCCTTTACAAGGTTTGTGACTGTCAGTACCACCAGTTACCTTCTATGTAATCAGTGGTCTTTATAATATTCTTCAAAAAAGAACCTAGTTTACATCCTCCCCACCAAACTGTAAATGATAGAGGGATTTGATCTAATCTGTGCTGGTTGCAGAGTACAACTAAATTAGAGAACTTTAGAGGAAGAAGGTGTGGGTCCAGAACCCATCAGGTTCTTCCCCATCCATGCTGGGGAAGCTGGTGAACTTGTTGTTCCCTTGACAAGAGCTCTTCTCTTGACTGGTTCCTAGGAAAACTCTTTCCCTTCTGAGATGTCCTCTCTGACCACTCTGGCTAGTGGGAATACCCCATTAAACCTCTTGCATAACCCTCCTTATTAAATAAACTCTAACAAGAATCAGCTTTTACATGGTTCACTTATGGTTTCACATTCTCCTTAAAGAGTAACATGGTGTTAAGGTTAAGAACATGGGCTCTAAAACCGTCACCTCTGGCTTAAATTCCTGCTCTGCCACTTATTAGTTGCTGCTTTTTGGCAAATTACTCATATTCTCTCCCTTACCTGTTAGTAGGCGAAAACAACAGTGAGGAGTAAATGAGTGAAAACATAAAACTCACAGTAAATAACGTGCAATGTTCTCCCAATAAATATCAGAAGCTATATTTTAGTATTATCTTCCTTTATGTTTTAAGGCCTAGCTTAATGACTTGTACGTAATTGACAATAAATATGAATTTAAAAAATGAAAGAATGAATATTCTGAAGAATAGTCCTAAAGGGAAACTTCCAAAAGTGGGAGTCGTTGCTCTTTGAGGTCATATATCCCTGTCAGTCAACAAAACTGCTGAAAGAACTCTTAGAAAGATTTCTTTAGGAAGTCATTAAATAACTTTGGGCTAGTAATCACTAGTTCTTCCAACTATGTTTTTTTCAATGAAGTATTTTCTAGGTATAATGCAGGACATATTTTCATTTGAATCTGTTTAATAAATTGGCCCATCTTTGATATGTGTGGTAGTAAAGAAAATGATTTCTTGTTGCTCCAACTAGGAGATGGGATAATTTATTAGTCAAGAATCTGGAGCCTGGACCCTTTACAAGGTTTGTGACTGTCAGTACCACCAGTTACCTTCTATGTAATCAGTGGTCTTTATAATATTCTTCAAAAAAGAACCTAGTTTACATCCTCCCCACCAAACTGTAAATGATAGAGGGATTTGATCTAATCTGTGCTGGTTGCAGAGTACAACTAAATTAGAGAACTTTAGAGGAAGAAGGTGTGGGTCCAGAACCCATCAGGTTCTTCCCCATCCATGCTGGGGAAGCTGGTGAACTTGTTGTTCCCTTGACAAGAGCTCTTCTCTTGACTGGTTCCTAGGAAAACTCTTTCCCTTCTGAGATGTCCTCTCTGACCACTCTGGCTAGTGGGAATACCCCATTAAACCTCTTGCATAACCCTCCTTATTAAATAAACTCTAACAAGAATCAACTTTTACATGGTTCACTTATGGTTTCACATTCTCCTTAAAGAGTAACATGGTGTTAAGGTTAAGAACATGGGCTCTAAAACCGTCACCTCTGGCTTAAATTCCTGCTCTGCCACTTATTAGTTGCTGCTTTTTGGCAAATTACTCATATTCTCTCCCTTACCTGTTAGTAGGCGAAAACAACAGTGAGGAGTAAATGAGTGAAAACATAAAACTCACAGTAAATAACGTGCAATGTTCTCCCAATAAATATCAGAAGCTATATTTTAGTATTATCTTCCTTTATGTTTTAAGGCCTAGCTTAATGACTTGTACGTAATTGACAATAAATATGAATTTAAAAAATGAAAGAATGAATATTCTGAAGAATAGTCCTAAAGGGAAACTTCCAAAAGTGGGAGTCGTTGCTCTTTGAGGTCATATATCCCTGTCAGTCAACAAAACTGCTGAAAGAACTCTTAGAAAGATTTCTTTAGGAAGTCATTAAATAACAGTTTGGGGGAAGACACTAGTTAATCACTAAGATTTCTTCCAACTAGAAGATGTTGATATTGATCTAAGGTTATGTTCTCACCACTTCCTCTCTTTAGGTACTAGTTTTCTCAAAGATAAAGGTTATTTGACTAGATTATCTCTAGAGTCTGTCCTATTCTAACATTCCACAATTCTACATGTCAGCAGCTTATTCTATTACTTTTTTTACTGCAAAAATTCCCATAGAAGAGTTTTTCATTTGGCAACTGAAACAACTTGATTCAAATGGCACCTGGGACAGTTATTTTACCCCAGGGTCAGGGAGCCCTAACAACTGGTGACTGTGCTGTAGTCACCGCCACTTGGTGACAGGAACATAAACAGTCCATTTCCCATGCCTCCTCTTTCCACTGCCATATTCTCTTTCACTTCCCACCTTCTGCAGCAATACAGCTTTGCCTCATGCATCTCCAAAGCAGAGGAATTCCACCCACGCAGCACTGCAGAAATTAGAGCCAGAAAACCCCTATTAGGTCATGCAAGCCCCACCCCTTCTAGAGCAGGGGACATCCTTTCCAACTAATGTTTCAGCTCTCCTGACTTCAAAATGTTGCTGTGCATTAGTGATTCCTGGATGTGGTTTGAATAATGGTTTATAAGCATTCTGGGATTCTTTGAAAATAAAGGTTCCATATAAAGTTATATTGCTATTTTGTTTATTATAAAGTGGTTTGTTGTTGTTGTTTCAGTTAATCTCCCTGGGAATAGTCACAAAAAGATTTCTCAAAGAAGAAATTGTACCAGAAAGCTCCTTCAACTTGATTTTTATCAAACCTGATAGCCAGCCATTAGGAACCTAGCTGATTAAAGCCCTGATTGCCCTGCTGTAAATGTGCAATAAAACATAGCTTTGAAAACAATTAAAGTATTATTTAAAGTATTACATGTTAATTACTGCTAATATATTTGCTCACATTTTCCTCAAGTTAAAGAATATATTTATTTATTGTCAATGTAAATTCTGTTTATTTTTAATCATATAACAATGCTTTATTGCTTTTGGATATGAAGTCTCATAACTTTTAATTTGCTAAACATTCAACATTTCAAAAATCTGTTTGCTTGTTTCATTGTGCTGAACATACAAATCCAACTTAACATTACTCCAGGTGACAAGAAAGCCAACTGATTAACACAAATGTCAAACACCACTGAGGATTCAACCCAAATCCTTGGCTACTCTCCAGCTGCTCTGCTGGCTCATAGACAATGTCATTATTTCTCTGCTAGAGAGGGAACATGAGGGTGGGGAGCAGTCCTAAATGACACAGTGAGTAGCACTTCACAGGCTCTACTTAAGGCATTCTTCTCTTGATGAACTTCAGGCAAATAGCCTAGGATAATGTTTATTTTTACCACACACACAAACAAAATTAGCATTAGTGCACCCATTTTACAGAGATGAAAGCTTGATTGCAGAGAAATGGTGCCACTGGTCATTGCTACCCAAATCATATTGACAGAGTCAACAAAGCCCTAAAATCTGTCTCCTAAGTGCCAAGCCAACTTCACATCCAAAAGATCACATTATCTTGATGAATCACCAGTAACAGGAACTACAAAGCACTCCATAAAATGTAAAATGCTACTAAAATGTATAGTAAGCATGTAGTTCTGAAATGGGATAGCCTCTTTTCTCCATCTGAAACCATATGAAAAAGACAAATTACGATTAAGCATACCGTTAAACTCCACATATTAAGAAATTGCTCTTTAAGATAATAAATTTTGTATTTATCAATTTTCATAAATTAGTCTCCTGATTTTACAAAGCCTGCTCTTCCCATTGGAAAACTCTAGATAATTGCTGTGTATCTGACATAGGAATAATAATACAAAGGAACCAGTTGTGGGCCATAAATTGGAATAAACCCCAATTTCCAGAACTTTCCAATGAAGTAAAGCCCAGAGAGGGATAGAGAGGGATACACACCTCTGAAAGAACCCAAATGTTAAGTTTTTAGCAAAACTAGAAGAAGTTTTCAAAATAACAAACAAACAAAACAAGGTTTCAAAGGATAAATAGCTACTGAAAAGAGAACACAATTTTTGGATCAGTAGGAGGACAAGACTGGGTATAAACTAACAGAGTATTTTAAGATTATATTGAATATGAGGCAACATGAACAGCAAAAGGAATACAGTGGATTCAGCAGTTTTAAAACTTTAAGAGTAAATGAATGAATCAGTGTGTGAGGATGTCAAAATTTCCCTAAAAGTAAGCATTCTGCATAGAAATGAAGCTATTGGCAAAACAGAACATATCCAAGAATAGCATTAACACAGTGAGGGTGGGCTACTCTCCAGCTGCTCTGCTGGCTCATAGACAATGTCATTATTTCTCTGCTAGAGAGGGAACATGAGGGTGGGGAGCAGTCCTAAATGACACAGTGAGTAGCACTTCACAGGCTCTACTTAAGGCATTCTTCTCTTGATGAACTTCAGGCAAATAGCCTAGGATAATGTTTATTTTTACCACACACACAAACAAAATTAGCATTAGTGCACCCATTTTACAGAGATGAAAGCTTGATTGCAGAGAAATGGTGCCACTGGTCATTGCTACCCAAATCATATTGACAGAGTCAACAAAGCCCTAAAATCTGTCTCCTAAGTGCCAAGCCAACTTCACATCCAAAAGATCACATTATCTTGATGAATCACCAGTAACAGGAACTACAAAGCACTCCATAAAATGTAAAATGCTACTAAAATGTATAGTAAGCATGTAGTTCTGAAATGGGATAGCCTCTTTTCTCCATCTGAAACCATATGAAAAGACAAATTACGATTAAGCATACCGTTAAACTCCACATATTAAGAAATTGCTCTTTAAGATAATAAATTTTGTATTTATCAATTTTCATAAATTAGTCTCCTGATTTTACAAAGCCTGCTCTTCCCATTGGAAAACTCTAGATAATTGCTGTGTATCTGACATAGGAATAATAATACAAAGGAACCAGTTGTGGGCCATAAATTGGAATAAACCCCAATTTCCAGAACTTTCCAATGAAGTAAAGCCCAGAGAGGGATAGAGAGGATACACACCTCTGAAAGAACCCAAATGTTAAGTTTTTAGCAAAACTAGAAGAAGTTTTCAAAATAACAAACAAACAAAACAAGGTTTCAAAGGATAAATAGCTACTGAAAAGAGAACACAATTTTTGGATCAGTAGGAGGACAAGACTGGGTATAAACTAACAGAGTATTTTAAGATTATATTGAATATGAGGCAACATGAACAGCAAAAGGAATACAGTGGATTCAGCAGTTTTAAAACTTTAAGAGTAAATGAATGAATCAGTGTGTGAGGATGTCAAAATTTCCCTAAAAGTAAGCATTCTGCATAGAAATGAAGCTATTGAAGGCAACAGAAAAACATCAGCATTTATGCCATAGTCACTAAGATATCTAGTTCTCTATTTAACACATGTGCCCACTTAAACGCAGACACTACCTCGTGGTGAAAAATACTATTAATCTAGAATTTTTGCATTTTGGAGACTAACAGAAATAGCCAACAAATCTCACGTCAAGTTCACGTTGAGTGATGAAGACCTTGGGAAGGCTGCTAGGATCACTGCTTTGAGAATTTAGAGGCCTCACCTAGCTTATTGGGAAGAGTGTGTTATCAGTTATTGCCACGTTTTGTGGACAGGGAAGCCTGGTGTGCTGTAGCCCATGGGGTCACAAAGAGTCAGACATGACTGAGCAACTGAACTAAATTGTTGTGGCAGTGGGAGAGGAACATCCAAGGCCACTTGCCATTTATTTTACTTTCTGACTCATTGCAACCTTTTTCACTTACAGTTGAGGACTCTGAGGCATAAGAGATTACATTGAGGAATAAAGATCAGCAGTGATCACCCTGAGAATTAGCCAGTATTGGGTCCTTCTTTGCAGAATGAGGGTATCTTGATGGCAAGATCCCTGCCCTTTCTTTCTGAAATTACATTCTAAAGTTTCTTTGGAGTTTGACAAAAATATAACTAATACATAGTTATATTTCTATAAGAATATAATCTTGTTCTAACAAAAAGATCATAATGCTTAAATATATTCTTTTTAAGCACCTAATACCCATGTTTCTGGAAAAAAATAATTTCTTACCAAAACTTAATTTCTTTCTCTAAATTATTAAATCCAATAAGTGTCCTTTTTTTCTAGGTTTTATTCTTTAGGTTTCTTTCTCTCTGTTTAGAGCATTTATAAACCTAACTGACCTAATGTCATTCAGTGTGATAGTAAAACTAGTAATGAAGTGTAGAGGAACCATTAATATACCAACTTCCTCTAAAATGCACACCAAGGTGCCCTTGAGTAATCTCAAATTACTAGCCATATTCCCTCCAAGCTTACAGCAAGCAGTATGGAATATCCATTGGCCCCACATTTACCTTCTATAATCACTCCCAATATAGAACTACTTTTTAGAAATCCAAACAAAATGTTTTGGGTAAGCAAATATTTGTTGCAATTGTAACAACTGAATATCTAATATCCATACAAACAGAAAGCAATGCAGTACTAATAGGTGTTGCTGTTCACTTAAATTTCCCCACATAACTTAGTTCTTAGGGTTTTTTTTAAATTTCTATATATGTGTGTGTGTGTGTGTGTGTGTGTATAACTTCCTGGAGTATACTCACAAAGATGAGAAAGCAAATGTATACAAAAACTCCCTGATGAGGAAATATTCAGAAACCATGAAGATGTATTGTAATGTCTGTTTCATAAACACTTAGATTCCTTGACCATATTTTTCAGAATTCTCTGTATTACATGTGCATTGGACAATCAATGACAAGTGTCTATTATGTGAGCCTTCTCCAAAAATCCTTTACTGCAGCCAATGCTTCTTAAAAAATAGCAAAGGAAGGGGTAGTCATAGGGTTCATCTTATGGCATTTACTGCTTGCCTCTCCAGCTGCCCATTGAAGAGATATTTTGGCTCAGGTTTACCTATCATGGCTGCATTGGCTCATGGGGACCCATGGGAGTTAATGAAGGGCTCCATTAACCAGTTTCATTATTTCAGAAGGCCTAAGGGAATAACTCACTCACCAATAATAAGGCTGGTAAAGCTAGAGTGTCAAATTGCTTTGGGGCAAAATCTTATCAATTTCATATGAAAACTCTTATTACCTCATGCTGATCAGAGTCTCTGACTGGCAACTATGCATATGTTTGATTAATAAAGTGTGAAATAAAAACAAATGATTTGTTTGGACATTAACATTTTTCAATGCTCAGGACCCCAGATGCAGAAAATATTTAGAGAAGACACATTTAATGTTACTCTAGTAACTTTAGCAATGATGGTGATGACAATGAAGTAGCTAAAACTTACACGGCACTTCCTAAGTGCCAGGAGTTGTTCTAAGCATTATACATACATTATTCAACCATCTCAACAACCATATTAGGTAGAGACAATTAATAGCCCAAAGTAGGCCTGGTGGCTCAGAGATAAAGCATCCACCTGCCAATAGAAGAGACACATGTTGGATTCTTAGGTCAGGAAGATCTGCTAGAGATGGAAGTGACAACCCATTCCAGTATTCTTGCCATGGACAGAGAAGCCTGACAGGCTACAGTTCATGGGGTTGCAAAGGAGTCAGACACGACTTAGAGACCCAACAACAACAAAGAGTTATAGGATAAGAAGTGAGAAAAGTGAGGAAAAGGATCATCAAATGGCATGCCCACAGTCATACAGATAGTAAAGCTTGGAGCAAAAATTGGAGCCCAGGCAGTGTGGTTTAGAACACATTCTCTTAAGCCCTGCTTTCAGGAAATACTCTGATTAAAGTCTCATTTTGAATTGTAACAAAGACAAAATAGAGCAGAGTGGATTCCTTATCAGTAACATTAAGGATAGTGATAGTAGTTTTCTCAAATTGTTGATAAGATTTAAGAAGTTAATTTTTGTAAGACTCAAAGCCCATACTTGACATAAGTGCCATTAGGTGACTGCCAATGTTAACAAGACTTTTTAAACTAGAAAGCTTTTTTTTTTCTGTCTCACCTCTTGAGTGCAAATTAAAATCCTAAGGCCAACCATCTCACCAGGGTTCAATATAGGTAACTTTAAAATGGTGTTGCTATTGTGTAACTATTCACATGCTGCCTAAATTTAACCATTAACTCAGTTTACTGAAGAGAGCTACAGCCTTCAAGGGGGCAATCTTATCAATTTCATATGAAAACTCTTATTACCTCATGCTGATCAGAGTCTCTGACTGGCAACTATGCATATGTTTGATTAATAAAGTGTGAAATAAAACAAATGATTTGTTTGGACATTAACATTTTTCAATGAACAGGACCCCAGATGCAGAAAATATTTAGAGAAGACACATTTAATGTTACTCTAGTAACTTTAGCAATGATGGTGATGACAATGAAGTAGCTAAAACTTACACGGCACTTCCTAAGTGCCAGGAGTTGTTCTAAGCATTATACATACATTATTCAACCATCTCAACAACCATATTAGGTAGAGACAATTAATAGCCCAAAGTAGGCCTGGTGGCTCAGAGATAAAGCATCCACCTGCCAATAGAAGAGACACATGTTGGATTCTTAGGTCAGGAAGATCTGCTAGAGATGGAAGTGACAACCCATTCCAGTATTCTTGCCATGGACAGAGAAGCCTGACAGGCTACAGTTCATGGGGTTGCAAAGGAGTCAGACACGACTTAGAGACCCAACAACAACAAAGAGTTATAGGATAAGAAGTGAGAAAAGTGAGGAAAAGGATCATCAAATGGCATGCCCACAGTCATACAGATAGTAAAGCTTGGAGCAAAAATTGGAGCCCAGGCAGTGTGGTTTAGAACACATTCTCTTAAGCCCTGCTTTCAGGAAATACTCTGATTAAAGTCTCATTTTGAATTGTAACAAAGACAAAATAGAGCAGAGTGGATTCCTTATCAGTAACATTAAGGATAGTGATAGTAGTTTTCTCAAATTGTTGATAAGATTTAAGAAGTTAATTTTTGTAAGACTCAAAGCCCATACTTGACATAAGTGCCATTAGGTGACTGCCAATGTTAACAAGACTTTTTAAACTAGAAAGCTTTTTTTTTTTTTTTCTGTCTCACCTCTTGAGTGCAAATTAAAATCCTAAGGCCAACCATCTCACCAGGGTTCAATATAGGTAACTTTAAAAATGGTGTTGCTATTGTGTAACTATTCACATGCTGCCTAAATTTAACCATTAACTCAGTTTACTGAAGAGAGCTCAGCCTTACCTGCCCTTTGCAATGAGAATGGGATGGGTGGGGTTGGACACTGTGCCTGAGGTGCATGTAACCAAGCACCTGAGCATGGCTAGGGACCTTCAATGAGATCTTCACTTTTTTCTCCATCTTCAGAAGCACTTCTGTGAGCCTGGTAACTTACCACTAAATCTTTGTACGTAGAAACAAACTTTTAAACTATAATATTCACCACATGATATGTACATTCTTTGGACTAGCATATCATTGCATAATATTGTTCAGTTTTAATAAAACTATCCTTTGAAGCTCTGTTGTGGAGGGGAGCAATTCCATAGCAGCTTTGAAGTATCCTCTCTTAAATAAAGTCAGAGAAAAAGCCATTGTTTATTTCACCACTATTTAAGAGTTAATGAGAGATTTGCACCTGTACAGCTGTTGTGGACTGAAACTAGCTCATGGAGTGAATGTGTTTTCTGCTTGAGACAGTTGTAAATGCCTTGAGTAAAAACACTGAGGACTGCTAATGGATAGGTTTATTTTAAAGCATGCCATCTGCTATCAATCATAGAGAAGTATAGGAAGCAAGTTTGGCTGGGCTCCCTCCTTGTGAGCCTGATAAAGACAGGGCTCCAGGACTCAGGAACATTGAGTCCTCAAGAGAATAAAACATCAAACCTACTCAGCAGCTCCACTAACAATAATAAAAATGCCTCTGCCTAAAGGTGACATTCTGAATTTACGATTATTTGTGTCTATAAAGTGTATTCTTTGGCTCCTGACTCATTCTGACTGTCTCACTCCGAGAACAATACATTAAGATAGTAGTTTTCTCAAATTGTTGATAAGATTTAAGAAGTTAATTTTTGTAAGACTCAAAGCCCATACTTGACATAAGTGCCATTAGGTGACTGCCAATGTTAACAAGACTTTTTAAACTAGAAAGCTTTTTTTTTTTTTTTCTGTCTCACCTCTTGAGTGCAAATTAAAATCCTAAGGCCAACCATCTCACCAGGGTTCAATATAGGTAACTTTAAAAATGGTGTTGCTATTGTGTAACTATTCACATGCTGCCTAAATTTAACCATTAACTCAGTTTACTGAAGAGAGCTCAGCCTTACCTGCCCTTTGCAATGAGAATGGGATGGGTGGGGTTGGACACTGTGCCTGAGGTGCATGTAACCAAGCACCTGAGCATGGCTAGGGACCTTCAATGAGATCTTCACTTTTTTCTCCATCTTCACAAGCACTTCTGTGAGCCTGGTAACTTACCACTAAATCTTTGTACGTAGAAACAAACTTTTAAACTATAATATTCACCACATGATATGTACATTCTTTGGACTAGCATATCATTGCATAATATTGTTCAGTTTTAATAAAACTATCCTTTGAAGCTCTGTTGTGGAGGGGAGCAATTCCATAGCAGCTTTGAAGTATCCTCTCTTAAATAAAGTCAGAGAAAAAGCCATTGTTTATTTCACCACTATTTAAGAGTTAATGAGAGATTTGCACCTGTACAGCTGTTGTGGACTGAAACTAGCTCATGGAGTGAATGCGTTTTCTGCTTGAGACAGTTGTAAATGCCTTGAGTAAAAACACTGAGGACTGCTAATGGATAGGTTTATTTTAAAGCATGCCATCTGCTATCAATCATAGAGAAGTATAGGAAGCAAGTTTGGCTGGGTTCCCTCCTTGTGAGCCTGATAAAGACAGGGCTCCAGGACTCAGGAACATTGAGTCCTCAAGAGAATAAAACATCAAACCTACTCAGCAGCTCCACTAACAATAATAAAAATGCCTCTGCCTAAAGGTGACATTCTGAATTTATGATTATTTGTGTCTATAAAGTGTATTCTTTGGCTCCTGACTCATTCTGACTGTCTCACTCCGAGAACAATACATTAAGCCTGCCTGGAGTAAATGGAAATCCTATCCTTTTATTAAACTAGCAGCCAGTACCTGAGTCGATCTAATGCCCTGTAGGATCGCAGGAAGATTTTCAGCTCTGTTCTGTACCTTTCTTAAGATTTTTCATAAGAAAATTACAAATGAAATCTATTTTAATTCACTGAAATACATAAATAATGTAGGCAAGTCTATCCTTCCTAGAAGACAAAATAAGATGAAAAAAAAAAAAAAAAGACTGAATTGGAAGTAATCCACCTATTCTTCTTTCATGGGCCCATGACAATGCTGTTGGAAAACTGCATATTAGAAATATGCTATGGAAAAATTTAGAATGGGTGGCTCAGAATGGTTATGTTCTTTATGCCATATAGTCCAAGAATGTTTTCAAGAGGACAAATATTATTTCCTCAGAAATCTTCCAGCTGTGGAATCATAACCAATATTGCTTTCAAAAATGGATCCCAAATTATTCCTTGAAAAATGTCGAGCCTGGCTTATTAAAAGTATTGCCTGTTGAAATCCTCAGTGTATGAAATGAATTGTGGCATTGAAAACTTCAGCAGCTTATGATGTTAGAATCTGCCTCAAATCTGCAGCTTAACTTAATTCTACTGCTAGCCTGGAAACAGAGTTGTGAGTGTTTAGGGAAAACCCACCTGGCCAGCAAACTCATGAGCCTAATTAAAGTTAATAGAGAAATCAAAAGAGGAAAGCATTGGTAAGAAGAAATGTATAAGGCAATAGAAATTTGGGGCAGGAACTTATATTTTCATACTATGTATTTGTTAGAAACACTCCTTCCTGGGAACATGAAAGAGGAACTGGTGTTATTTGACTTGTTATATATTATGGGCTATATGTTACAGTTCAATATATTACTTTCATGCTGAAGACATTTAATGTTTCAGATCAAATAGTAAAGATGTGGAAATACTGATTCAGTCAATGAATGTACTTGCATGTCTGCTATGCACTCAGCATATACAGTATGCTCTGAAATATGAGAGCCAATAGTAAATTAGTATTTGTACATATACCATCAGTAATAGTACCAAAAAGTAGTAATATATTAATATTAATAAAAGGTAATATCCTTGCCTTTCATGGAAAAAATGTTTAACACTGAATTGAACTGAATTCTAGAATAATGTAACAGTGACAACTTTAAGGGCTAAGTTCATAGGGATAAAAAATGTTTTAAGAGTTAGAACATGGGAGAAAAGCAAAAACTTCAGTGGCCTATGAAAAACTGGTTATGAAAGCTTTCATCATCTCAGGAAAGAAAAAAAGTAGAGCTAAAATGAATAAATGAATAAAGATAGCCAATAGAAAAGAATACAAAAGATATTTACCCATTGATATTTCAGTGTCCTTTCCAACTGCAATATGGGATTTAACGTTGAATTAAGTTACAAAACATACCTGGGTTATAAGGAAACACTAGTAATGCTTTATTTCTGTGACAGGCACTTTAAAAATCACATTTTCATAGTGATTAAGCAGAAAATGTATTATTATATTAGTGAAACAGACTAAGTCAGAGGTAGAAGGGCAGCTAAGGGCATCCTCCTCAGGGAAAAAGGCAGCCTCTCCTAGGAGAAGCTGACTAGTACCCCAAGAGGAAGAGAATTCAATCTTAAATCCTTCAATTTATCAAAGAAGAACTGAAAATCTGACTTTTAGGTAATATTTCCCAAAATGTTGAAGAGATTTTATGGTAAAACTAAACACTTTCCACCACTTGGGACAGGTCTACTAATCCTCTGGGTTTTTCAATAGTCCATGCCATAGAAAAGCCTGAATCTTTAATTCTAAGAATCCTAAAGATAAGGCTATATTTACTTTCAGAAGCTCCTGTAATACACTCGAATTCCTTCTATAAGATGGCATTCCCTAACTTTTCATGAAGCCAATTCTGAGAACTATTTTAGAAAAGTCACTCTATTTTCAGAAAATGCTATAGCTTGGTGTTTTTCTTACATCAGATTTTCAATCTCTGACAAATAATTCAATGTTGCACTAATGAAAACAGTGCTGTGCTTCAACAATTAGACATTAGTGGCCATATCAAAAGAGAAATACCTGAAGATTAGCACAGTGATTTGTTTCCCCAAAACCTAAATCATTTAATCTCCATTCTTTAGGAAACAGTGGCCCGTGAATACAGTAAAAAAAAAGTAAAATCACTTCTATAAAGTGAGTTCTAAAAAATTGTAATATTTTGAATAAAATAAAATATAGTTTATAAATATTTTCAGAACTCATCATCCTAAATATTTCCTATGCAGAAACTGTGAATATTCACTGACTACATTTTAAGAATGTTATAATACCAGATAAGAATTGTGTGATATTTTCAGTTAATTTCTGCAGTATAAGAGCTATATACTGGGGAAAGGAAAAGTTGAAGTCAAAATAAATCTACTCTTGTGCTTTAGAAAATATTTTATCATACTATTTAAGTTAGACCTATGTGGATTATTTAAATATTGCTGCCAATTCTAACGATATATAATTCTACATTATCAGATAAATGTTTCTGAAACATGCACTTCCTAATTTCATCAATGAATATTTACTGAATTCTTACAGGGTTCTATACCTGGTGCAGAAAAAATAAGATGCTACTTAAAGTTACAGAATGGAAAATCATTAATTTTGGTTTACTTTTCCTGCATTTTCCATTGACTAGTTTCTAATTCAAAAATGAACCATGTTAAAAGTCAGATGCATACATAGCAATAGGTTCTAAAACAGAAGGTCTTGCTGCATACCAATACTTATCAGACATTGCCTACACAATGTGCGTGGTTGTTGTTAATAGCATGACAATTTTGAATTTAGAATGGCAGATACTCATAATATCAAAGAAACAGGAGACAATTTCCAAGGTAAATATGCCAACCAAATAATCCAAATGGTAATCAAAATCAATGGCCTACATTTAAACAAAGAAAGAACAACATTAACAATATGCAATCTGTTGCAAGTTGGAAAAAGTTTGGGGCTACGACTTATTTTGACTTTATCACAAAGTTAACTCCAACCTTGATAAAAGAGATTATCACCTCTCTGTACTTATCTTTTCTCCTTGAGAAAGTAGAGAAAGGAAGTAGGTGGTCTCTTAGCTCTCCACCTAGAAATTCTTACCTTTTCTAAAGCTATATCTATCCTGTGGCAATTAGGCTTACAAAGCAAAGATGATATTTTTTCTAAATGTAGTTTTATATGGCTATGTTAGCAACTTATACTGTTTACAGACTGAGTAAACATTTTTAAAATCTAATAAAATGCTTTTTCTTTTTTCTATCTATATATACATCTCTATTTATCTATCTATCCAGCCATTTGACCCTTCTACCTAAATTGCCAAGCTGCAAAGAAAATCACCACTACAATTTGGTATATTTCTTGTTAGTTCCTTACTCTAAGCAATTATACATATATGTTAATAAAAAGTTATCACTTAACTGTATAAATATCTTGATCTTTTTTAATCTATATTATGTCAAAATGGTACTCTCTATCAGTAGATATTCCTTAAAAATGTAACTACAAATTCTTCCATTAGACAAGCATTTTAGGCATAATGCAGGTAGAAAGGTCAAATGGCTGTGCCTACCTTTTACACACATACATGCACACACACACACAGGGCTGCCGTGGTCATACATGTAAGATGAACCTTCTGATGACAGCAAACAGACTTCCACTGACACATACAATCAGAGAAGGGAGGACTTTTCTGAGACCACTTGGTTATAAGCCAGCTGTCAAGAGGCCATGGAGAGTGAGAGTGAGTCTTTAGGGGATCCTGCCTGGTTGAGAAAATAGTTTCTAAGATGATAGGAGTGTAGATGGAAGAGATCTTTCCTTTTATCTACTAGAGAAAGAAAACTGTTGCCAGGAAATGAAGTGTATTTTCAAAATCCAACAACAACTAAAAGAAAAATTTGCTAATTTTGCCAGCTAGCACAAGGAACTCGCCGCCTGTCAAAAGTTTGTGTCCAACTCAGAGCTGGATTCACTTTAACAAAATTTCCCTCTTCAGCCACCTAAGAGTCTGTTGAATCAGGCAAAGCCTGGAGAGAAATAGTCACTCCTGAAGATTGAACAATTAAATGCAAGCAAGTTGGAAAAGTTTGGGGCTACGACTTATTTTGACTTTATCACAAAGTTAACTCCAACCTTGATAAAAGAGATTATCACCTCTCTGTACTTATCTTTTCTCCTTGAGAAAGTAGAGAAAGGAAGTAGGTGGTCTCTTAGCTCTCCACCTAGAAATTCTTACCTTTTCTAAAGCTATATCTATCCTGTGGCAATTAGGCTTACAAAGCAAAGATGATATTTTTTCTAAATGTAGTTTTATATGGCTATGTTAGCAACTTATACTGTTTACAGACTGAGTAAACATTTTTAAAATCTAATAAAATGCTTTTTCTTTTTTCTATCTATATATACATCTCTATTTATCTATCTATCCAGCCATTTGACCCTTCTACCTAAATTGCCAAGCTGCAAAGAAAATCACCACTACAATTTGGTATATTTCTTGTTAGTTCCTTACTCTAAGCAATTATACATATATGTTAATAAAAAGTTATCACTTAACTGTATAAATATCTTGATCTTTTTTTTAATCTATATTATGTCAAAATGGTACTCTCTATCAGTAGATATTCCTTAAAAATGTAACTACAAATTCTTCCATTAGACAAGCATTTTAGGCATAATGCAGGTAGAAAGGTCAAATGGCTGTGCCTACCTTTTACACACATACATGCACACACACACACAGGGCTGCCGTGGTCATACATGTAAGATGAACCTTCTGATGACAGCAAACAGACTTCCACTGACACATACAATCAGAGAAGGGAGGACTTTTCTGAGACCACTTGGTTATAAGCCAGCTGTCAAGAGGCCATGGAGAGTGAGAGTGAGTCTTTAGGGGATCCTGCCTGGTTGAGAAAATAGTTTCTAAGATGATAGGAGTGTAGATGGAAGAGATCTTTCCTTTTATCTACTAGAGAAAGAAAACTGTTGCCAGGAAATGAAGTGTATTTTCAAAATCCAACAACAACTAAAAGAAAAATTTGCTAATTTTGCCAGCTAGCACAAGGAACTCGGCCGCCTGTCAAAAGTTTGTGTCCAACTCAGAGCTGGATTCACTTTAACAAAAATTTCCCTCTTCAGCCACCTAAGAGTCTGTTGAATCAGGCAAGAAGCCAAGCTGGGAGAGAAATAGTCACTCACATGAAATGTCCGTTTCCATTTGGATCTCTGTGGCCCTTTCCCATGTCATGGTGAAAAAATGCTTCCTCCACTTGGATGTTTTCAGGATGCCTTGGTTTGAGGAGGAAGTCAGATTTGCTGTTCAGAAGATGTCTATAGGGTAAGCCACAGCTTTGCTCACTCAGAACCAGGCTGTCCGTGCCTTTAAAAAAAGAAAAAAAAAAAAAAAAAAACAACCCATTCCTCACCCACTCCTACCCATGATTTTGATGTTGAAAGAAACCTGTTGTGGTCTAAATGACTCGGTCAGTTCTTCTGGGATTTTCCAAAGTTTCCTATAAAAAGAAATCTGTGGGAAATGAGTGACTGCATAATTACTAACATATGCCAATTTCTCTAAACCTGTTATCTTTTGGTGTTTTGAAATGCGTTATCCCAACTACTGAGTCGTTATTGTCTAACACTTATAAGTTGTGATGCAAATTGTATAGTCTCTTTTTTTAGTATTTGAAGTGTACCTAACTTACAAAAAAAAAAAAAAACACTACAAAAAGTAAGGCTAGGTTGTGTATGCTGCAAAATTAGCAGTACAGGGTGATGAAAAGTGGGAAAATTAGGTAATTATCCAGATAAATGATGAGTGGAGGGAAAAATGTGTTTTCTTCAGTTACCTGGGTACATTAAATAACATTATTAGCCTGCCTTAAGATGGTAAATGCCTCTATTTTCTTTATGGGAAGTGAAAGCTTGACTACCGAGTAAGATTATTTTCTTTTTTATATATAGTGGACACAGAACTTACTCACTTTTGACTTAAGAAGTCCTTGGGACTAGAAGAACATCTTTAAAATAGAAAACCTGGAGAATAGAGCCTAAAGGGCATCACATTTCTATGTGGGGTGTGTAATATTGATGCTGTTCAGTTTCTATGAGGATGAAAATAACCGGACTGGTCTTCAGTTTATTAAATGACTTACAGATAAAAAATTTCAGAGGTTGCTCTTCCTAACAGCTGCCTAGCAAAGATCCCACAAGAAAATATGTGCTAAAAGTGAACGTGTTCTTTCTTCAAATTTATTTCACTACTAATATCCTTTGTGAAAAGTTGAATAGTTCAATGAGGTACTGATGGTTGACCAGAGGGACGTGTGCCAGTACCCCATAAACTAAGGCTCCCCAGCAGGCTTTCAGCTAGGAGACCAGTGGCTCTCAACCCTGGATATCCATTAGAATCATCTGGGGAACTGTCCAACCACTCACGCTGCAGGTCTACTCCATACCAAGCAAATCAGACAGTGTGCATGAGACCAAGGCATAAGTGGGTTTTTGTTTGTTTTCTTCTTTTTTTAATAAAGTCCCGGGTGACTTTAGTATGCATCTAGGGAAGGGACCCACTTGCATGTTCTTATGGCACTTAGGACTTCTCTGTCTTAAACCCCACTCTACTTGATTGTGGGTGTATTTTTGAATGCTGGGTCTTTGTAACTATATAAGATTAAGAAAATTTATTTTACTACAACTGTTTTCACAATAGCTAAAATGATACCTGAATTAAAATAAACTCAATGCATATTTATAAATATTAATAACAATTGAATGATTTCAAGGCAATTTTTTAAGTGAATAATTATTTTTATGTGATGAAAATATTATAAGTGGGAATTTTTGGCATGGGGAATTACTGTTTGGAGAAAACTTTATGAAAATGATGAATCTTTCCCAGGGCAATACAGGCAGAATTAACTGTGGCTTGTGGAAAAAAGTGCATGAGCAGAGATGGAAAAGGCTAGTACTAAGTATTTTGCTGGATGAGAGAACTAAATTTCACTTAAGAAGTATCTGTTCTTTAATGCTCATGCCATAGTATCTCAATCTGTGGGAGAAAAAACAAAACAAAACAAAACAAAACTACCCAGCTGTAAAGGAATTCTAGAAAATGTTGAAAGCTAAATGTGCACAGAAAATAACTCACATTCACAGAGAAAAGAAATGGAAAGCTAGGAAATAGCAAATAAAACATTTCAATAACTTAATTTCATGTTATAGGAATGTTTTCAGTTTGGAAGATAAGACAAAAGCAATAAATATATCCCTATATTTCCATCAAAACTTACATATCATGTCTTCATTGATAAGATGCAGATTTTTAAATTAAATCATGGTACAGTTAAGGGGAATAATATCTTACTGAAGTTTTCATATTTTATTTGCATGATAATGATACTGTATAGTCAAAATTGAAATAGTTATTTTTTTTTTTAAACATTTATTTATTTTGGCAGGGGGAAAGGGGGGTGGGGGTTGGGCGGGCCACTTCCACTGGTCTTTCATTTGTCTAGTTTCATGCATCTTTGTTCCTTGGCCCGCATGGGCCTCCCATCGCGGTGGCATCTGCTGTCGCGGAGCACCGGCCCCGGGCGCATGCGCTCCAGAGCTCCGGCTCGGCAATTGGACACATCAGTCTAGCCTCTCCACGGCACGTGGGATCCTCCCAGGCCAGGGATCGAACCAGCGCCCCTTGCACTGCAAGGTGGTGTCCTTACCCACTGGACCACCAGGGGAAGCCCTGAATTAGTTTTTAATGTGTCTTAGTAAAACAACCCAACCAGTTTTTCCTCCAGTTACAGAACTGTTTTTCTATGACTGAGCAATATATGAAGTAGTTGGTTCATGTTTACAAAACATATTGTGTGTCTCCCCCAAAATCTTTGAAAACAGAATCGTGCTCAGACTGACAAAATGATCAAACAAAAGGACATGAAAATAAAGACTCCATGAGAACTGAAACTTCCAGGCATACATCAACTGAGGAGAATGAAGGGAAGAACCTGTATCATGTACAGTGGCCCCTCTCTTTACCTCCTTGGGTCCTCTCCATTCTGATTTGTATTGTGTAGACAATACAATTCAATTAATGTAAGTTAAATTCATCTCTAGTGAAATGCAACTAAAGTCACTTAATCATTTCTTAAGCTCAGAAGCATATTTGCCATGATATGACTTGGGCTTCTGATCTCTTATTTCTGCTGAAAAGTTTTAGGTATTGTTTAGGATAAGTGATGCATAAATAAATGAATTCATTTTTTATAATAACATAAAGTTTGAAAGATAACTAAAATGATGGGACATGAAGTATACAAATAGATAACAACTTAGAACTATAAAGGAAGATTGAACAAAATATAAACTTGAGGATTTCAGTTCCAAATATCAGTGAGTTAATTTCAGTGTGACAAATACATACACTTATATGAAGATGAACCCCAAATTAGAAACTATAGTGATGAGAACACTTTTGGAATAGTAATAATATATAAGCTAATCAAAAAAGAACTACACAGTAGGAATGCACTTTTGTTTTTTTTTTTAATTTAGGCCTGTTTTTTTTATTGGTCCTTCATTGATTTATTTTCATCCATCTTAATTCTTTGGCCTGTGTGGGCCTCCCATAACAGTGGCCTCTCTTGTTGCAGAGCATTGGCTCTGGTCTCATGTGCTCCAGAGCGCTGGCTTGTAATTGGACACGAGCCAATCCAACCACTCCACTGCATGTGGGATCTTCCTGTGCCAGGGATGGAACCAATGCCCCTTGCACAGCAAGATGGACTCTTTACCCAGTGAACCACCAGGGAAGCCCAGGAATGCACTTTTAAATTTGATTTTTAAGGGTAATTTAGAATGGCAGTGATAAGGTGACAATAAAAGTTACAGATAAAAAAATGAATCTGAATCCCCCTTCTCTAATTTCAAATACATATACAATTTTCTCAAGTCTCCAAATATTTGTAACAAAATAAAATTTTAGCAAAATAATGTCATTAGTGATTACTTAACGGTGGCTGAGACAGTAAAGAGTCTGCCTGCAATGCAGAAACCTGGGTTTGTTCCCTGGGTCTGGAAGATCTGGAGAAGGGAATGGCTATCCATCCCAGTATTATTGCCTGGAAAGTTCCATGGACAGAGAAGTCTGGTGGGCTACAGTCCATGAGTTGCAGAGTCGGACAGAACTGAGCGCTAACACTTTCACTTTAATGGCATTGATTGAAGTAAATGAACAAGTTTAAGGCAACTTGTACTTCCTTAAAAGGAGTTTAAAAGCAAGTAGTTTTCATAGTTTTTTCACATGATTTAGATCAAATTTAAAAAAATATTGTGGAGAAATAAAACTGTTCACCTGGAATGATCATGGATTCATTTTATAAAGGTAGAACTGTAGATTTGAAAAAGACTGTAGCAAACATCTGAGCTGAGTTTCCTCTGACTGAAATATTTTCTTGATAGTATCAATATATGAGATCCCAGAAGGGAAGAAATTTTATAAATTAATACATGTATTAGTAAGTTGTCTGAATTTCTTTTAAAATCATTTCTTATCCTAATACACATTTAATGAATCACCTAGTCATTATTGAAACATAAATTTGAGATTCAGGCTCCTGTCAGTTATAAAATTTTGGTGATTCAAATAGACATTTTCAACCTCAGCCTCTGTCTTGAATTCTAGGCTTCAATAGTCAAGTATTTAATTATCTCTACAACATGAAAAACTCTAATTTTCATTCATTTCTATCTCTTCCTCCTCCAAGGTTTTCTTCTCAATTTGTTATTTTTAACCATAGTGTCATCCTAGTATCAAACGGATTATTTAGTCCATATAAAGTAATTGCTGAGATTTGGATTTATGTCTTACCTATTTGGTTCCTATATGATCCACCTATATTGTACATTTTTCTTGTTTTGTTTTTTTTTTTTTTTATGGCCACTTCTATTGGTCCTCCATTCATCTATTTTCATTCATCTGTGTTCTTTGGCCTGTGTGGACCTCCCATTGCAGTGGCCTCTGTCGGTGCAGAGAACCGGTTCAGAGCACATGCGCTCCAGAGCTGGGCTCGGTAGTTGGACACATCAGTCCAGTATCTCTGCAGCATGTGGGATCTTCCCAGGAAAGGAATTGAACTGGCCCCTCATGCACTGCAAGGCAGTGTCCTTACTCACTGGACCACCAGGAAGCCCCTTAATGCTTCTTTTTTATTAATCAAGCATTTGACTCATTTTAATTCTCTCTTCTATTGTTTTCCTAGCTATATGTTTTCTAGCTTTTGCTTCTGATAGCTCATAAATTACAACATGCATTCTTTGTCTATTACTATTACAAATTTCTTTGCCATCATAACTGGTGATTTCACTTTTATAATTACACAGAATCAAACCTTGGAGTTAACTTCAGTTCTTCTATTTCTTTCTCTTATATATATAATACACCAGAAAGTTCTCTGGCTCAGCTTTAAAATATATACAGAATTCCACCATTTCCAACTACCGCCATTTCTAGCCATATAGTATGAACAGATTTTACCTAACCTATGCAAACAGCTTCCTCACCAGCCATCTCTCCTATTGCTTCAGCAGAATCTGTGTTTCACTTTAGTTTGTAAGCCATATGATAATAGCTATGTTCATAAATAATCTGTATTAGTAAGTTGTCTGAATTTCTTTTAAAATCATTTCTTATCCTAATACACATTTAATGAATCACCTAGTCATTATTGAAACATAAATTTGAGATTCAGGCTCCTGTCAGTTATAAAATTTTGGTGATTCAAATAGACATTTTCAACCTCAGCCTCTGTCTTGAATTCTAGGCTTCAATAGTCAAGTATTTAATTATCTCTACAACATGAAAAACTCTAATTTTCATTCATTTCTATCTCTTCCTCCTCCAAGGTTTTCTTCTCAATTTGTTATTTTTAACCATAGTGTCATCCTAGTATCAAACGGATTATTTAGTCCATATAAAGTAATTGCTGAGATTTGGATTTATGTCTTACCTATTTGGTTCCTATATGATCCACCTATATTGTACATTTTTCTTGTTTTGTTTTTTTTTTTTTTTTATGGCCACTTCTATTGGTCCTCCATTCATCTATTTTCATTCATCTGTGTTCTTTGGCCTGTGTGGACCTCCCATTGCAGTGGCCTCTGTCGGTGCAGAGAACCGGTTCAGAGCACATGCGCTCCAGAGCTGGGCTCGGTAGTTGGACACATCAGTCCAGTATCTCTGCAGCATGTGGGATCTTCCCAGGAAAGGAATTGAACTGGCCCCTCATGCACTGCAAGGCAGTGTCCTTACTCACTGGACCACCAGGGAAGCCCCTTAATGCTTCTTTTTTATTAATCAAGCATTTGACTCATTTTAATTCTCTCTTCTATTGTTTTCCTAGCTATATGTTTTCTAGCTTTTGCTTCTGATAGCTCATAAATTACAACATGCATTCTTTGTCTATTACTATTACAAATTTCTTTGCCATCATAACTGGTGATTTCACTTTTATAATTACACAGAATCAAACCTTGGAGTTAACTTCAGTTCTTCTATTTCTTTCTCTTATATATATAATACACCAGAAAGTTCTCTGGCTCAGCTTTAAAATATATACAGAATTCCACCATTTCCAACTACCGCCATTTCTAGCCATATAGTATGAACAGATTTTACCTAACCTATGCAAACAGCTTCCTCACCAGCCATCTCTCCTATTGCTTCAGCAGAATCTGTGTTTCACTTAGTGTCAGAGAAATCCTTTAAAGGTAAGCCATATGATAATAGGACTATGTTCACAACTCTTCAAAAAACAGGTCATCTCACATAGAATAAACTCCTTATCTTTGGAGGTCCAGCACAATCTGATTCCAGCCTCCCCTATAGCCTCACTTCCTATTAAATCTTTGTCTCCAGACTCTAACCTCACTGGTGGCCTTAATATTTCTCAAATATGTACCACAAAACACCTGCCTCAGAGCATTTGCCTGTCTACTACCCTGGTCTGGAATTGTCTTCCCACAGTTTTCCATGTGATCTGTTTTCTCATTTCAGACAGCTCTCTGCTCAAATGCTACCTCCTCAAAAAGGGATTTTTAAAATATCTTTCCTAAATCAGCATGCTTTCTCTCTTTATCCTCTTGTACTTTCTTTCTCTATATAGAAAACCTTGATGCACTCATCATTTGTCAGCTTATGTATCATCTTTCCTTCTATTCTCAACTTCCAGATGCACAAGTTAGATTTAGAAAAGGCAGAAGATTCAGAGATCAAACTACCAACATTCACTGGATCATAGGAGAAGCAAGAGAATTCCTGAAAATATCTACTTCTGCTTCATTGACTGTGCTAAAGCCCTTGACTGTGTGGATCACAACAAACGGTGGAAAATTCTGAAAGAGATGGGAATACTAGACCACCTTACTTACCACATGAGGAACCTGTATGCAAGTCCAGAAGCAACAGTTAGAACCAGACATGAAGCAATGAACTGGTTCCAAAGTAAGAAAGAAGTACTTCAAGGCTGTATATTGTCATCCTGCTTATTTAATATATATGCAGAGTATATCACAGGAAATACTTAGCTGGATGAATCACAAGCTGGAATCAAAATTGCCAGGAGAATTATCAATAACCTCAGATATGTAGATAACAGCATCCTAATGGCAGAAAGTGAAGAGGAACTAAGGCGCCTTGATGAAGGTGAAAGAGGAGAGTTGAAAAGCTTGCTTTAAAACTCAACATTGTAAACTAGCTTGCTTCTTGGAAGAAAAGCTATTGCCAGAGAATTATCAATAACCCTAGACAGCATATGTAAAAGTGGAGAACTACTTGAAAAGTGCCCCCAGCAGCAAATCCAAAATGATAATAGGACTATGTTCACAACTCTTCAAAAAACAGGTCATCTCACATAGAATAAACTCCTTATCTTTGGAGGTCCAGCACAATCTGATTCCAGCCTCCCCTATAGCCTCACTTCCTATTAAATCTTTGTCTCCAGACTCTAACCTCACTGGTGGCCTTAATATTTCTCAAATATGTACCACAAAACACCTGCCTCAGAGCATTTGCCTGTCTACTACCCTGGTCTGGAATTGTCTTCCCACAGTTTTCCATGTGATCTGTTTTCTCATTTCAGACAGCTCTCTGCTCAAATGCTACCTCCTCAAAAAGGGATTTTTAAAATATCTTTCCTAAATCAGCATGCTTTCTCTCTTTATCCTCTTGTACTTTCTTTCTCTATATAGAAAACCTTGATGCACTCATCATTTGTCAGCTTATGTATCATCTTTCCTTCTATTCTCAACTTCCAGATGCACAAGTTAGATTTAGAAAAGGCAGAAGATTCAGAGATCAAACTACCAACATTCACTGGATCATAGGAGAAGCAAGAGAATTCCTGAAAATATCTACTTCTGCTTCATTGACTGTGCTAAAGCCCTTGACTGTGTGGATCACAACAAACGGTGGAAAATTCTGAAAGAGATGGGAATACTAGACCACCTTACTTACCACATGAGGAACCTGTATGCAAGTCCAGAAGCAACAGTTAGAACCAGACATGAAGCAATGAACTGGTTCCAAAGTAAGAAAGAAGTACTTCAAGGCTGTATATTGTCATCCTGCTTATTTAATATATATGCAGAGTATATCACAGGAAATACTTAGCTGGATGAATCACAAGCTGGAATCAAAATTGCCAGGAGAATTATCAATAACCTCAGATATGTAGATAACAGCATCCTAATGGCAGAAAGTGAAGAGGAACTAAGGCGCCTCTTGATGAAGGTGAAAGAGGAGAGTTGAAAAGCTTGCTTTAAAACTCAACATTGTAAAAACTAGCTTGCTTCTTGGAAGAAAAGCTATGACAAACCTAGACAGCATATTAAAAAGTGGAGACATTACCTGGCTGACCAAGGTCCATATAGGCAAAGCTATGGTTTTTCCAGTAGTCATGTACAGATACGAGTTGGATCATAAAGAAAGCCGAGTACCAAAGAATTGATGCTTTCAAACTGTGCTGCTAGAGAAGACTCCTGAGAGTCTCTTGGACACCAGGGAGATCATACTAGTCAATCCTAAGGAAATAACCCCTGAAAACTATTGGAAAGACTGATGCAGAAGTTCTAACACTTTAGCCACCTCATGCGAAGAGGTGACTCATTGACCTTCATGCTAGGAAAGATTGATGGCAGGAGGAAAAGAGGATGACAGATGATGAGATGGTTGGATGGCATCTCATAGCGCTCTCTCCCAAATCATTACAAACCATGTAACACTCATTTTTCTAAGTAGAGGTGAAAAATTATATCTCTAAGTTCCATTTTAGCTAAACACATCCCTTTGGGCCTAATGTGTAAAACACATCTATATTAATGATCAAGGCCATGAAATTATATTAATGATCAAATATGAACCGAATCAAATACGCTTCTCAGGTGGTTCAGTGGTAAAGAATATGTCTGCCAATGCAGGAGATGCAAAAGATGCAGATTGAATTCCTGAGTCAGGAAGAACCCTTGGAGGAGGAAATGGCAATCCACTCCAGTATTCTTGTCTGGAAAATTCCACGGACAGAGGAGCGTAGCAGGCTACAGTCAGTGGGGTCACAGTTAGACATGATCGGACACACACACACACACACACTTGCTGGCCTTTGTCTAGTAGAAGACTTTTCACAGGATAGCACTTAGTCTCTGTGTCCTCTGACTCAGACTTTTAATCTCTTTGAGCTAAAGAGTATGCGGTGGCATATTAGAACAAAAAGTTATTTAAAAATCCAAAATTAAACATCAAACAGTAGTCATGCCATTATGGAACAATTCTGATCTAAATTTTCTTTCTCACACCATTTTTTATCCCATGGTAGAGGCCATAATGTGTGGGGGAAGAATTTCAGTTAGTTGACCAATGGTCTGGGAAAGTATAGATTGGTATCACCTCAGTTCTGCTATGTGACTCCATCTCTCTTTCTAAGACTTACATTGAAGCAACGGTAATCTAGATATTTCAGAGCTGGTCTATAAAGGCATTGAAAATTTCTATAAATAAATGTTTTCAAAATGCTTTGAAAAAAATAATTTAAAAATCACCAGGGCTTCCCCTGGTGGTCCAGTGGATAAGGACACCGCCTTGCAGTGCAAGGGGCACCGGTTCGATCCCTGGCCTGGGAAGATCCCACGTGCTGCGGAGCGGCTGGACTGATGTGTCCAATCACCGAGCTGGAGCGCTGGAGCTCATGCGCCCAGAGCCAGCGCTCTGCAACGACAGACGCCACCGCGATGGGAGGCCCACAGGAGCCAAAGAACAAAGACGGATGAAAACGGAGAAATGAAAGACCAATAGAAGTGGCCTGCCCGCTCCCCTCCCTCCCCAACCCGACCCCCGCCCTAAATAAATAAATCTTTAAAAAAAAAAAAAAAAATCACCAGAAGTCTTTGCCTTTCAATGTCACATGCTTTCTTTCTCATTTTTATATGAAAAGCACAACAGCATACCTAATGTTCCTGAAATGTTTTTTTCTTTTTTGTTTTAATATGCAACTCCTTGATTTGAAGATTAAGAGTTTAGTGGCACACGTCTGTGTAGATTTAAATGCCTTAACTATTTCAAATATATATTTAAAATTCAGACACCTAGTGTTGCTTAAATGCACTCAGGTTTTTGTGGTTTAATAATAACATCTGTTTTGGTTTTTCAACCACAAAAGTGTGTTTAATCTGTTCTTCCTTTAGTTGAACTTTTCACATCTGCTTCGGCTCGGTTCCCATAAGCTAAAGACCAGATCTCTTCCAAAAGTAAGAAGTCTACCTGTACCACTGTTGTTCCAGCTCAAAAGATCTGTTTTTAATACCAGCTGAATATTTCGAAAGAATAACAAAAATAAACTTCTTATCCATGATGCATTTCTTATACTTTTTGGCTTACATATTATCATGCGGTCATTTTATAGATGCAGTGCTGGTTTGGAATTCTAACTTAAAACACTGAATTGTCACATAATACATACCCATGCTGTTTCCTACTCCTAACCTTTTGAATGATAAAGGGTATATATTTTTATTAAGTTAGTTATTTATTAGAAAATCGCACCAAGGATGGACAGTGTCTTAAAAATACTAGTTTGTGTTGGATGCATACCTAATGCTTATCTGCAGCCCATGGGTCCTGAAAAATAGGCTGGAAAATGTTGCAAGGACAGCATTACTTCACAGATTTTCCACAATTGTTTGCTGCCTCCAGACTTCAGCTGTACTTCTGTCCTGTTTATAAACAATCCTGAGAAACATACCTAAAATAAGGGACTCTGAAACTGAATCCTTGGAAGTGTCTTTAAAAAAACCCAAGGAGCTGGAAGAGAAAATTTTTTTCTTCACTTATAAATTTGGTTGAGAAAGTTGTTGCATAAATGAGTGCCTGGGTTAGATATGTGTTAATTGTTTTTCTCGAGTGGAAAGATTAACTCTCTTTATCAGCATTTACATGAGATTGAACAAAGCTGAATATTCAGTCTTTATTTGGACAAGATTTATTGATATCAAGTTAGTCTATTTTATTTTAGAAATTTATTTTGAATATGTAAGATGTAAGTAATTACATATTTTTCCTGACACATGATTATGTGATTATATTTGATCCTGTTTCCAAGACAGAGTAACACAGAACACTACAATTAGTAGGTGTTCAACTCACACTTGGTGAATGAAGCCTAATGAGGCAATATGCTTTTAAACATAAAAAAAAGACACCTAGTGTTGCTTAAATGCACTCAGGTTTTGTGGTTTAATAATAACATCTGTTTTGGTTTTTCAACCACAAAAGTGTGTTTAATCTGTTCTTCCTTTAGTTGAACTTTTCACATCTGCTTCGGCTCGGTTCCCATAAGCTAAAGACCAGATCTCTTCCAAAAGTAAGAAGTCTACCTGTACCACTGTTGTTCCAGCTCAAAAGATCTGTTTTTAATACCAGCTGAATATTTCGAAAGAATAACAAAAATAAACTTCTTATCCATGATGCATTTCTTATACTTTTTGGCTTACATATTATCATGCGGTCATTTTATAGATGCAGTGCTGGTTTGGAATTCTAACTTAAAACACTGAATTGTCACATAATACATACCCATGCTGTTTCCCTACTCCTAACCTTTTGAATGATAAAGGGTATATATTTTTATTAAGTTAGTTATTTATTAGAAAATCGCACCAAGGATGGACAGTGTCTTAAAAATACTAGTTTGTGTTGGATGCATACCTAATGCTTATCTGCAGCCCATGGGTCCTGAAAAATAGGCTGGAAAATGTTGCAAGGACAGCATTACTTCACAGATTTTCCACAATTGTTTGCTGCCTCCAGACTTCAGCTGTACTTCTGTCCTGTTTATAAACAATCCTGAGAAACATACCTAAAATAAGGGACTCTGAAACTGAATCCTTGGAAGTGTCTTTAAAAAAACCCAAGGAGCTGGAAGAGAAAATTTTTTTCTTCACTTATAAATTTGGTTGAGAAAGTTGTTGCATAAATGAGTGCCTGGGTTAGATATGTGTTAATTGTTTTTCTCGAGTGGAAAGATTAACTCTCTTTATCAGCATTTACATGAGATTGAACAAAGCTGAATATTCAGTCTTTATTTGGACAAGATTTATTGATATCAAGTTAGTCTAATTATTTTATTTTAGAAATTTATTTTGAATATGTAAGATGTAAGTAATTACATATTTTTCCTGACACATGATTATGTGATTATATTTGATCCTGTTTCCAAGACAGAGTAACACAGAACACTACAATTAGTAGGTGTTCAACTCACACTTGGTGAATGAAGCCTAATGAGGCAATATAATGGGGAGAGTCTCGTACGGTACCTTTGTCTATGCAAACAAGATGACTCCGTGATTTGAATAATTTTCCAGTGCCTAAATAATGTAAAAAGGGGCTGTCAGTGAGGATGATTCCACTTAATTCAAAAAATAAAAAAAATTATTGGTTATACAATAGCCACTAGTTACTACAATAAGAAAGGCTAAAATGAGACTAGGATGAGTAAGCTCTTTACAGGGTTAAAGTATAAGATAAGCCTGCCAGTTACTAAAAATGCTTTAAGATAAGCTTTAAAAGCACCGTCAAGGCGAAGTTAGCATTTGAGATAGGCCTTAAAAGAAAAAATAATCAACCTTTTGAGGGTTTTGAATAGGATATGGTCAGGAAATGACCTGACCTTTTGGGAAATGACTTTCCCAAAGAAGGGAAGTGATCTGGTAAGAGAGCAAAAGATTTCAGGTCTAGAGACCAGTATTAGTAAAAGCAGGGAATGACAAGCAGTCTAGCTTGTCTGGAGCACAGTCTTAATAGACAGAGAATTAGATAAATAAATTATCTAATAAATCAATTAATTTATAAATTTATTAATAAAGAGAAAAAAGTCACTTGGTGGCATGCTGTGGAACACTTTAAATGTGACGCCAAGGAACCTGCACATAATTCAGTGGGAAATGACAACCTGGATATTCAAATCAGGTTTTTTAATGTAGTACTCAAATAATTACTACATATTTTCTGGCAGCATGAGCAGAATCAAAAAGTTAAGATTCTTTTCTGAACTTGGTCAAATGTACTTGGTGCAGTTTTTAGATTCATTTTGTTTGTTTGTTTAAAAGAGAATGTATAAATGGGGGTGGCCCCATGGAATGGGAGGATTCTGTCAAGTTTCTTGCTCCTTAGATTAGTTACTGGGCTTGAGATAAACCAGAGAAGGCTCTTAATGTTCATGAAGCAAAACCAAGATCCTGGCAGAAAAAGGAAATTTAAAAAATATGAGCTTTACTACTCATGCTTGGAACTTCCTGCACCCAAATTCTCAAAATGAGTGTATTGAATATATTACTAATGTGTCCAAGACAGAGTAACACAGAACACTACAATTAGTAGGTGTTCAACTCACACTTGGTGAATGAAGCCTAATGAGGCAATATAATGGGAGAGTCTCGACGGTACCTTTGTCTATGCAAACAAGATGACTCCGTGATTTGAATAATTTTCCAGTGCCTAAATAATGTAAAAAGGGGCTGTCAGTGAGGATGATTCCACTTAATTCAAAAAATAAAAAAAATTATTGGTTATACAATAGCCACTAGTTACTACAATAAGAAAGGCTAAAATGAGACTAGGATGAGTAAGCTCTTTACAGGGTTAAAGTATAAGATAATCCTGCCAGTTACTAAAAATGCTTTAAGATAAGCTTTAAAAGCACCGTCAAGGCGAAGTTAGCATTTGAGATAGGCCTTAAAAGAAAAAATAATCAACCTTTTGAGGGTTTTGAATAGGATATGGTCAGGAAATGACCTGACCTTTTGGGAAATGACTTTCCCAAAGAAGGGAAGTGATCTGGTAAGAGAGCAAAAGATTTCAGGTCTAGAGACCAGTATTAGTAAAAGCAGGGAATGACAAGCAGTCTAGCTTGTCTGGAGCACAGTCTTAATAGACAGAGAATTAGATAAATAAATTATCTAATAAATCAATTAATTTATAAACTTATTAATAAAGAGAAAAAAGTCACTTGGTGGCATGCTGTGGAACACTTTAAATGTGACGCCAAGGAACCTGCACATAATTCAGTGGGAAATGACAACCTGGATATTCAAATCAGGTTTTTTAATGTAGTACTCAAATAATTACTACATATTTTCTGGCAGCATGAGCAGAATCAAAAAGTTAAGATTCTTTTCTGAACTTGGTCAAATGTACTTGGTGCAGTTTTTAGATTCATTTTGTTTGTTTGTTTAAAAGAGAATGTATAAATGGGGGTGGCCCCATGGAATGGGAGGATTCTGTCAAGTTTCTTGATCCTTAGATTAGTTACTGGGCTTGGAGATAAACCAGAGAAGGCTCTTAATGTTCATGAAGCAAAACCAAGCATTCCCTGGCAGAAAAAAGGAAATTTAAAAAAATATGAGCTTTACTACTCATGCTTGGAACTTCCTGCACCCAAATTCTCAAAATGATGTGTTTATCATGATCTATTATATTAGACTATTAGCAATTTTAAGAAGTAAGCTCCATAGATGGTGTGCATGCGTGTGTCATCACATGCTCTCGAGTCTAACTCTTTGTGACTCCAAGGACTGTAGCCTGCCAGGCTCCTCTGTCTGTGGGATTTCCCAGGCAAGAATACTGGAGTGGGTTGCCATTTTCTTCTCCAGGGGTTCATCCCAACCCAGGGATCAAATCTGAGTCTCCTCTATTGGCAGGCAGATTCTTTGCCACTGAACAACTAAGCTCCATATATGGACAATTAGTCGAAATACAGCAAAAAAAGATATTTTTTTAAAACAGGTAAAGAATTTTTTTTTCACTTTGTTGATATAATCATATATAAGTTCTAATTGGGAAAAGCTCTTTGATTAACTATTTCTATGACTTTAAATAGGAGTGATGACATGTTGAGAAATATAGAATATCGCTTTGTTGTTTTTCCCACCATGATGTCATATCAATGCAGGTCATATCCTCACTAATTCACTGTTTCATTTATATTTTACTGATGCCTGTACGTCCCAAATGCCCCAAGCTAAATTGCTATTCTCATTCCCATATTCTCTACTCTCAGTAACGTCCAGTTCTCATAGTCTTTCCCAACTACTGACTAATACAAAGCACCACTCATGATCATACCCTCTCATCATTCCCTATATCCAACTCAACATAATGTCTTTACAACTTTATGCATGAAATATTTCACAGTTCAACTTCCATCAACAAGCTACCATCTTTACTCAAGCCACTATCAAACCATATGTAGATGACTGCAATAGTATACTGTCTAATAAATTTGCCCTTCTCCAATTCATTTTCCATGCAGTAGGCAGATCCGTATGACCTTGGCACTACCTCTAACTCCAGTCTCTATCTCTTTTATTACTATGAGAATTTTGCTTATTGTAGTACCTCTACTATTTGCGAGTGGAACTGAATTCAGTTTAATCAAGGATATGGTTGCTGTAAACAAATTCCCTGGCAGAAAAAGGAAATTTAAAAAAATATGAGCTTTACTACTCATGCTTGGAACTTCCTGCACCCAAATTCTCAAAATGATGTGTTTATCATGATCTATTATATTAGACTATTAGCAATTTTAAGAAGTAAGCTCCATAGATGGTGTGCATGCGTGTGTCATCACATGCTCTCGAGTCTAACTCTTTGTGACTCCAAGGACTGTAGCCTGCCAGGCTCCTCTGTCTGTGGGATTTCCCAGGCAAGAATACTGGAGTGGGTTGCCATTTTCTTCTCCAGGGGTTCATCCCAACCCAGGGATCAAATCTGAGTCTCCTCTATTGGCAGGCAGATTCTTTGCCACTGAACAACTAAGCTCCATATATGGACAATTAGTCGAAATACAGCAAAAAAAGATATTTTTTTAAAACAGGTAAAGAATTTTTTTTTCACTTTGTTGATATAATCATATATAAGTTCTAATTGGGAAAAGCTCTTTGATTAACTATTTCTATGACTTTAAATAGGAGTGATGACATGTTGAGAAATATAGAATATCGCTTTGTTGTTTTTCCCACCATGATGTCATATCAATGCAGGTCATATCCTCACTAATTCACTGTTTCATTTATATTTTACTGATGCCTGTACGTCCCAAATGCCCCAAGCTAAATTGCTATTCTCATTCCCATATTCTCTACTCTCAGTAACGTCCACTTCTCATAGTCTTTCCCAACTACTGACTAATACAAAGCACCACTCATGATCATACCCTCTCATCATTCCCTATATCCAACTCAACATAATGTCTTTACAACTTTATGCATGAAATATTTCACAGTTCAACTTCCATCAACAAGCTACCATCTTTACTCAAGCCACTATCAAACCATATGTAGATGACTGCAATAGTATACTGTCTAATAAATTTGCCCTTCTCCAATTCATTTCCCATGCAGTAGGCAGATCCGTATGACCTTGGCACTACCTCTAACTCCAGTCTCTATCTCTTTTTATTACTATGAGAATTTTGCTTATTGTAGTACCTCTACTATTTAGCTACGAGTGGAACTGAATTCAGTTTAATCAAGGATATGGTTGCTGTAAACAAATGGAAAGGAAAACTGGTGAACAGATACAGGAACAAATGTGGTAACTAGAAATAAGGAAAACTGGTAATTTCACTCGTAATTTCACTCTTATTCTCAAAAACAACTAGCTTTCATGTGAAAAATAATACATTCTCTTCCATGAGACAATATTATCTTTGCTTTTTTCATGGGGTTCCCATGGCTATCATTGGTTTGGTATTTTGGAATTGGTAGACTTGATTCTAAACATGAGAAATGAAATTCTTTAGAAGTCAAAACTAAGTTTTAAAAAATTAATTCATACTAAAAAAAAGAGTTTTCCAAATATTTTTATAGTCTTCCTTAAAAACATTCCCTATTTCATTGGTCACAGTATTTTCAGAAGGACTATATTATTAAGCCAGATTTGGATTAGGGTTGCTATTAAGGAGGCTACTCAGACTCAGTTCTTAACTTCTTTCAGAATTCCATACTGTGTTTTCCCTTCTCATAAAGGATTAAAACCACATCATGATAGAATGATCTGTAAGAATCATAATGCTTTTAACAAGCAAGAAATGGATTAAAAAACACTTTGTGTCTTGTTAAAGAAATCCCCCATTCCTCAGAAGCACTTTTTAGCATTTTAGAAGTGGCATTTGATCTGACTGACATATTGACCAGTAATTTGAACAGAAGATGGATCATTTCCACTTAGATCACAAAGGGAATATAAATTTGTAACTGTAAACTCAAGAGGACAACTTCCAAAGAATTTCTGTAGAATAGCCTCTCTTACTCTAAAACAGCTTTTAAACTTGTTTTAGATTCTTCCTTTAATAAACCCATGTCCAAAACCATACTCAGTAGTAACCTATTGCTTTTCTTTATATTTGCAAATAGGCAAAAGTAGAATTGGTCTTAAAGTGAAAGATGTCTTAAAAAGCCCACCCTCTATTCCTATCAATAGAAAGTACTATACTAGTAGTGAAAACATTACTGGGCAGTGTTTCCTTGTTGCTGCGTTTGTGTTTTTGCTTTTCCATTTTTACAACTTTTTACAATTCACACATGAACGCTTATTAGTTTTTGGTACCATATTCTTATTGATTCATAGCTCCTCAGGTTGGAGATGAGGAGAGATCACATATTTTCCTAAAATTCTTGAGATAAAAAGCCAAATATATCTGACTGTAGCAACAGTAAACCTATTACTTCACCACTCTATGAAACAACAGAGTCAGCCAAACATCTACAGAACATATTCAAAATTTCCCTTTCAACTACATGATTAAAATCTCTCAGTATGTAGATCACAATCAATATTAATTACTGACTTATACTATTTGCTTTTGTTTTCATTGCTTAAAAAACAAGGAAGAAATTACTTTCAAGCATATAAAGAAAAATATGCATGTACACATGAATTTTGAAAAGGTTTTTTGCTCATTCTTATTCCATTCAAAAAGTATCATAACTCAGATCATGAATGTTGTGTGAATACTTTAAAGGATCTAACAATGATTTTTCTGGAAATGTAACTACACAAAAAGTAACTTCCTATGGCATTTAAGGGTTTATCACCTAAACATATAAGTTCATGCATTTCCATTGTATTGCTCTTTATTTTGCAAATGTTTCAGCAGCACTTACTATCACTGAAGTAGTGGCAACATGTTCTACTTAAGATCAAACAATCTCCTGAAATCTGGCAAGATTTAACAGAAATTTAAAACAATACTTTCCAGGGAAAACATTAACCATCTGCAATTGTTATTATTAACACTATTCTTTTTTCTTTTTCTTCCTATATTATTTATATTTCCTGTTGCTCTCAAAGCTTTCTATCTATCATTAGCAATTAATTGTAAACAAATGGTTGAAGAAGATGTTTTCTGTAGAAAATAGACTGTAAACTCAAGAGGACAACTTCCAAAGAATTTCTGTAGAATAGCCTCTCTTACTCTAAAACAGCTTTTAAACTTGTTTTAGATTCTTCCTTTAATAAACCCATGTCCAAAACCATACTCAGTAGTAACCTATTGCTTTTCTTTATATTTGCAAATAGGCAAAAGTAGAATTGGTCTTAAAGTGAAAGATGTCTTAAAAAGCCCACCCTCTATTCCTATCAATAGAAAGTACTATACTAGTAGTGAAAACATTACTGGGCAGTGTTTCCTTGTTGCTGCGTTTGTGTTTTTGCTTTTCCATTTTTACAACTTTTTACAATTCACACATGAACGCTTATTAGTTTTTGGTACCATATTCTTATTGATTCATAGCTCCTCAGGTTGGAGATGAGGAGAGATCACATATTTTCCTAAAATTCTTGAGATAAAAAGCCAAATATATCTGACTGTAGCAACAGTAAACCTATTACTTCACCACTCTATGAAACAACAGAGTCAGCCAAACATCTACAGAACATATTCAAAATTTCCCTTTCAACTACATGATTAAAATCTCTCAGTATGTAGATCACAATCAATATTAATTACTGACTTATACTATTTGCTTTTGTTTTCATTGCTTAAAAAACAAGGAAGAAATTACTTTCAAGCATATAAAGAAAAATATGCATGTACACATGAATTTTGAAAAGGTTTTTTGCTCATTCTTATTCCATTCAAAAAGTATCATAACTCAGATCATGAATGTTGTGTGAATACTTTAAAGGATCTAACAATGATTTTTCTGGAAATGTAACTACACAAAAAGTAACTTCCTATGGCATTTAAGGGTTTATCACCTAAACATATAAGTTCATGCATTTCCATTGTATTGCTCTTTATTTTGCAAATGTTTCAGCAGCACTTACTATCACTGAAGTAGTGGCAACATGTTCTACTTAAGATCAAACAATCTCCTGAAATCTGGCAAGATTTAACAGAAATTTAAAACAATACTTTCCAGGGAAAACATTAACCATCTGCAATTGTTATTATTAACACTATTCTTTTCTCTTTTTTCTTCCTATATTATTTATATTTCCTGTTGCTCTCAAAGCTTTCTATCTATCATTAGCAATTAATTGTAAACAAATGGTTGAAGAAGATGTTTTCATTTATGATTTCTTTCAAACAAATAAAGTATCTTATTTTAGTCAAGAATGAATTCCCTGTCCACACACAGGTCTACCTTAGCTCTGCTAAGAAAAATGAATAGCAGAACACACAAATAATTGTTTTCAGAAAGGAGTGGTATCATCTTTAAGAATTTTAATATACTGAACAATAATTGGAAAATTTTCTTTAAAAGGGAAAAAAAGAGTTAAACATGTTACTAGGGGATACTTTAAATTAGTAATTTAAGTTAGAGTCATTGAGAGCAGGAAACACACATTTAGATAGGTACACTTGCATGTAAAGAGAAATTGAAAACATCAATATAACCTGTTGTTTTGTATTATTTTATCCTAAACACATAGCCCAGTCACACTGAAGGAAGCTGTCATAAGACAAATTATGTCCCCATTTCTTAGTCCTTGTCATAATCATCAGGATACATTGTCCAATGCAATCCACTTGTATCTCTGCCAGAGTGAATATGCAGTTACTTGTTCAATTCTGCAGTATAGTTGCCTCTTTGATGTTGTTCAGCCACCATTTCCTATCCATCCACTTTTATCTCTGTCCTGGCACTCATTCCTACAGCATCCTCCTCAACAGATGGTCTCCATCTCCCCTTCAGAAGTGCCCAAAATACTACAGCTCCCTCCTCTTGATCTTTTCCCTCCGACAGCCACATTATTCTTCAAGATTTTAATACCAACTATCCCCTGTTTTATTGTTCATTTACACATTATTTTATGAGAAGAAAAGGGCCTCGAGAAAATACCACAATATCCTCAGGAAATATTGTTCCATTTTTACTCATGCTTCTCTACTATTTGCTGGTATGTTTATTTGGTGCATTGTTTAACCCAACATGTACTGAGTATTATTTTTCAGGAAGACTGTTAGGTATGGGGGATTTGGATATACAGTAAAAGTTGTTCATGAGAGAAGATAAATGGTCTGAACAAAGTATGGAGGAACACATACAGGAAACTCAAGGAGATAACCATTAATTGTTTTCATGGGGAGTATCACAGAAGGGTTCATGTAATTGGATGTTGTAGGATAAATAGGAGTTCACCAGGCTGATCATGGGTAAAAGAAACTCTGGGGGGTTCCCAGATGGTGCAGTGATAAAGAATCTGAAAGCCAATGCAGAAGCCACAGGAGATGCAGGTTTGATCCATGGGTTGGGAAGATACCCTGGAAGAGGAAATGGCTCACTCCAGGATTACTTGCTTGGAAAATTCCATGGACAGAGGAGTCTGGTGGGAAACAGTCCATGGGGTTGCAAAGAGTCAGACATGACTGAGCACAGGCATGCACACACAGAGCACTCCAGGTAAAAAAACAATGTAGGGATAGAGATATAAAATAACATGCCATGTTTGGAGAATTATAAGTAGTATGTATGTCTATGGGGCATCTTCTAAGAGCAGGTGGGGATTATCCAATAGATTTGGAAAAGTATGTACATAAAAAGAAAGAGCCTTTCACTATCTGACATTTGGGCTTGTCTATAAGGCAGCAAAAAACATTGAAAGGTTTTAAATAGGTGAAATATGTTAAAATACATGATCATATCTATAGTTTTAAATAGTTTCTATGACTGTACTGTGAAAGTTGAATGAAAAGAAAAAAAATTGAACAGAGAAAATTAATAAAACACCAAAATACTAGCTCCAATGTAAAGTCATAGAAGTCTAAACTAAAGCCCTATCAATGGGTTTGGGGTGAGGAGGTTAGATTATGAGATTTGGAGTAGATTAGGTGCTGGTGACTAGGCTAGAAGGTTAACATGAGGGATAGAATCTGGGAAGTGTATTGATACCTGGCATGCGATGTTGGGGAAAAAAATCCTTTGAACCTGTTGAGGTAAGTGACTGTGAGGTATCTCAGTTGAGCTGGCTACAAGTCAGGCAGAGTTTAGGATCAATGTCCTGATGACAGAGGATACTTTGGAATATAGGAGCTAGCTAATGGTTATGGAGCTCAGGTATGAATTAGGAGCCTGGGAAAAAATGTTAGATGAGAAGAGGCCAAGAACTCAATTCTCAGGAAACAACAAAGTCTCAAGTTCACTATAAGTTGAGAAGCCTGCAAAGAATATTGAGAATGCCTTGGAACTAAACAACAACAACAAATTTAGTTTTTCAGTCATGTCTGACTCTTTGAGACACCCTGGGCTGTAGTCCCTCTGTCTACTGAATTCTCCAGGCAAGAATGCCACATTTCCTTCTCCAAGGGGTTTTCCCAACCCAAGGATCAAACTCAGGTCTACTGCATTTCAGATGAATTCTTTAGGATCTAGATATCAGGGAAGCCCAAGTTCAATGAGGTAGGGTGTAAATGACAGGGACAATTCCCCGTGAGAAGGGTTTTTGGTTGCTGTTGCTTTTGTTTTTGAATGACTAGTGACACTGTCAATTAGTATTTAGAGAAATAAGGAAGGTAAGTAATGAAGCAGTATGAAATATTAATCTCAAATTTAAAGACAAAGGATAATAAGTGATGCTCACCATGGCTCAACTGATTTTTAATGTGAAAGTGTTAAAAACAAAGAGCCTTTCACTATCTAACATTTGGGCTTGTCTATAAGGCAGCAAAAAACATTGAAAGGTTTTAAATAGGTGAAATATGTTAAAATACATGATCATATCTATAGTTTTAAATAGTTTCTATGACTGTACTGTGAAAGTTGAATGAAAAGAAAAAAAATTGAACAGAGAAAATTAATAAAACACCAAAATACTAGCTCCAATGTAAAGTCATAGAAGTCTAAACTAAAGCCCTATCAATGGGTTTGGGGTGAGGAGGTTAGATTATGAGATTTGGAGTAGATTAGGTGCTGGTGACTAGGCTAGAAGGTTAACATGAGGGATAGAATCTGGGAAGTGTATTGATACCTGGCATGCGATGTTGGGGAAAAAAATCCTTTGAACCTGTTGAGGTAAGTGACTGTGAGGTATCTCAGTTGAGCTGGCTACAAGTCAGGCAGAGTTTAGGATCAATGTCCTGATGACAGAGGATACTTTGGAATATAGGAGCTAGCTAATGGTTATGGAGCTCAGGTATGAATTAGGAGCCTGGGAAAAAATGTTAGATGAGAAGAGGCCAAGAACTCAATTCTCAGGAAACAACAAAGTCTCAAGTTCACTATAAGTTGAGAAGCCTGCAAAGAATATTGAGAATGCCTTGGAACTAAACAACAACAACAAATTTAGTTTTTCAGTCATGTCTGACTCTTTGAGACACCCTGGGCTGTAGTCCCTCTGTCTACTGAATTCTCCAGGCAAGAATGCCACATTTCCTTCTCCAAGGGGTTTTCCCAACCCAAGGATCAAACTCAGGTCTACTGCATTTCAGATGAATTCTTTAGGAACTAGATATCAGGGAAGCCCAAGTTCAATGAGGTAGGGTGTAAATGACAGGGACAATTCCCCGTGAGAAGGGTTTTTGGTTGCTGTTGCTTTTGTTTTTGAATGACTAGTGACACTGTCAATTAGTATTTAGAGAAATAAGGAAGGTAAGTAATGAAGCAGTATGAAATATTAATCTCAAATTTAAAGACAAAGGATAATAAGTGATGCTCACCATGGCTCAACTGATTTTTAATGTGAAAGTGTTAAAAAACAAAAAATATGAGCTTCCCTGGTGGTCCAGTGGGTAAGGACACTGCCTTGCAGTGCAAGGGGCACCGGTTAGATCCGTGACCTGGGAAGATCCCACGTGCCGCAAAGCAGCTGGACCGATGTGTCCAATTACCGAGCCGGAGCTCTGGAGCGCGAGGCCACTACCATGGGAGGCCCACACGGGCAAAAGAACAAAGATGGGTGAAAATAGACAAATGAAAGACCAATAGAAGTGGCCCGCCCACCTCCCTCGCTCCCCAGCCCCCCCAAAAAAACAAACAAAAACAAACAAAATATGTCCCAAATGGAGTCATTTATGCTAAGCCCACATGCTACACCAAGAATTAGTACCTGACCTAACTGCAATCTCAACATTCCCTAGGAATATAATCATAACTAGTCAGTCTGAAATTTCCTGGTCAGCACTATTGATGTAATCTACCAGATAGCTCCCTTTCATCCCCAAAAGGAAGGGGACCTTGCCTAAAGTAATCGTTTTCCTTATCCCATTCACTTTCTGCCTTAAAAACCATTCTTTCCAAAGCACTTTGGGACTCTTTACTGTTTGATAAAGATGGGATTTTTGATTCATGAATCATTGAATAAAACTAATTTATTTTTATACTTACTCAGTTGAATTAAAAAAAAAAACAGGAGAAATTGTAGTATGTCATGAAAGGAAAGAATCAGCAAAATTTAATGGAGAGCAAGGATATATAAAATAATTACCAAATAACATGATTGCTATGCTGGAAGAAAAAAAAAAAAAACTGTGGAATACTGTTAAAACTACATTCATCTACCTTTTCCTGAATGCAAAAGGCAATACGATTTTATCTTTAAGGTTACTAAATAAAAGTTTTCCAGTTATAGTCCATTTACCTATGCTCATATGCACACACATACAAATTGAAAAACAGAATTCTATTGAAATATTATTAAAAGACCAACCATGATGTTTCACCTACCTATTTTTCTGAAACAATGTGATTCACAATGTGTTAGAACAGAAAGACATCAGAAATTCTGCTGTTAATCCCCTAATTCTATTCTTAGGAAGAATAGAAAGCCTAGCTTTCCCTGGGGGCTCAATGGTAAAGAATTCACCTTCCATGCAGGAGACACAGGGTCATTCTTTTGGCATGGAGGATCGCCTAGAGAAGGAAATGGCAACCCACTTCAGTATTTTTGCCTGGGAAACCCCATGGACAGAAGAGGTTGGTGGGCTACAGTCCCAGAGTCACAAGAGTTAGACAAGACTTTGTGACTAAACCGCCACCACGGTGAATCCCAGCACAGGTTCCCTGGCATGCCAAATCAGAACACCAGGAATAGAATAAGCACCAGCTTGTACTATCAAAGTTTATTATCACGACTTACCGGGTGGATCAGTGGTAAAGAATCTGCCTGCCATGAAGGAGGCCTGGGCTCATTCCTTGGGTCAGGAGAATCCCCTAAAGAAGGAAATGGCAACCCCCTCTAGCATGCTTGCCTGGGTAATACCATAGACAGAGGAGCCTAGTTTCAAAAGAGTCAGACAATTCCTTTGCAACTGAATACACAAACAGAGGCTTATTTTCATTCCTTGTTACCTTACCCTTTCAAATTATAAGTTGTAAGTATAAAATTCACCTGTGAATAAAAAATTGTTTTGTAATTTGAATTCATCACAATAACCTTAATAACAGACACTGTTTTTGGTGGTAGGTATCACTTTATTCTTTTTCAGTAGATACTACACATTTCAGAATGTCAAGCTGTAGCTAGATTGAGTTATGTTATTTGAGTATTAAATATGTATTGCCTGTCATAAGCTGTGGCATAGGAAGTTGTGACAGTTTTATTATTTCCCCAAGAACTATAGAAATATGCTTGGAATGATAGTCTCTCACTAAAAATAGTGCAAGAAAGACACAAGGTTTGTTTTGCTGTGCTTCTCTTGTTGCTTTTGTTGTTTGCTTTCCAAGTGGTTGGAGCAGAATTGTAAAAATTTTAAAAAAGGCTTAAATTTAACTTTCCTTTCTAAATAAACAAAAACAAAGCTTTAGTTTTTAGCCTCAATTCACTTCAAATATTTCACCCCAGTCCCACTGACACTGTCACTTCAAAATCACAGCGTAATGCTGTATGCTATTTTCCAATGTCAGTAAAAACAAAAGCTTTATTGAATAAATATGTGCGAAAATGCTGCAACCAAAAACATCTCCACAGGCAGCACCTGATTGGCTCACAGCAATGCTCCCCATTGTCATATCAGAGCTCAGCAAGTAACTTCCTAGCATATCAGGGTAATGTTTCCTTCAAAGTTGTTTATCTTTTTTAAAAGAAGGAATCAAACAAAGAAAATTAGGGTAAATATTTCCCTAACCAAATCTGAGATTAAACTATTCTTTCAATTTTAAGATACTAACACAGACTAAAAAGAAATATATTTGCATGATGTCTCTTCTTTCATTCTACACACATTTGAAGTAAGTTTTGAAGGTGAGTTCCTCCCCTTATAAAATCTCCAGATGCCATTGCTATAACTATACTTTTAACTAAGGAATAAACACAGTTGCATCTGTTTAGCTGCATAGTTTATGAACACTCAGTCTCAACATAATAGAGAATTATAGACTTCTCTCCTTTGATCCTTGCCCTGCATTTCAGCCCACTTCACCATATTCTGTAGCTAAAAAATTACCATGCTATTACCAAACTGAACATTACTGCGGTAGCCAGTACAACTGTGCTAAGGTCTTCTACAACTTCCCATTTTCTCTCATTTTTCCTCTGCCCGTAGGGCTGTTACTCTCATAAGTGCTTAGAGCACAAAAATTTGGAATCTCTTTAATTACAATTAAACTTGTTTTTCTCAATCTCAGCAGCTGTGACAGCAGCTAAGACCCTGCCTCATACATTGAGTTGCCTCTAAGTGCTACATAGTGATGTTGCCAGCAAAACTGTCCACTGAATTCCATGTGAGCTCAATTTGGATTTCTATCTTCCGTGGATCTGTGTCTTGTCACTTTGCTATAACCTAATATTTTAACTTGCTTGAAAAATATCTTTAAAAATTATCTGTGATAGAGACAATGTGATGTAAATGAATATATTTTTCTCCAGCAACTTATCTAATCAAAATTCTAAATTGCAAAAGCTAACTTTGTAAAGGCTAGGCTAAAAGTACTTCATGATTGTTATTTCCATCTCATTAAACAGCTTTAGAAATATACACAAACTCTTTCAAAGCAATGGCTTAAAAGAATTCAACCAGCCTTTTGAAATAACAGCAAAAGAGTGAACTAGTATAAAAAGTGAAAAAGGTTAAGTTCTACTAGCTGTGATTAGGTGATTAATTTACATCAATAGCTAACATTTTAAAAATACGGACTTAGCTACAAATCTTGTGTAAAGTTCATGAAATGTGCACTCATATTTGTTCAGTAATTCAGCCAGCTATTTATTCAATCAATAATTACTCATTTAGCATCTACAATTTGCTAGACATTGAACGTAGATCTGGAAAAATAATAGACAAGCCCCTACCTTCCTGGAGTTTACATGTTTGTAGGGTATACAAATATGAAAAAACTGTATATATAAAACAAAGAGAGGTAGCATGAACTACCATGAACAGAAATAAAGTGGGGGCATAGGATTGAGAGGCAGGTGACACTATGTTAGATAGATGACCAGGGAAGGCCTCTTAGAAGAGGTTACCTTTGGGTAGAAACCTGGATAATGAGAAAGTCTGAGTCATACAACTCTCAGGATTGAGATTCTAACAGAAAGAGAAATAGAAATACACAGACCCTATGTACTCTCATAAGTGCTTCTTCTACAACTTCCCATTTTCTCTCATTTCCTCTGCCCGTAGGGCTGTTACTCTCATAAGTGCTTAGAGCACAAAATTTGGAATCTCTTTAATTACAATTAAACTTGTTTTTCTCAATCTCAGCAGCTGTGACAGCAGCTAAGACCCTGCCTCATACATTGAGTTGCCTCTAAGTGCTACATAGTGATGTTGCCAGCAAAACTGTCCACTGAATTCCATGTGAGCTCAATTTGGATTTCTATCTTCCGTGGATCTGTGTCTTGTCACTTTGCTATAACCTAATATTTTAACTTGCTTGAAAAATATCTTTAAAAATTATCTGTGATAGAGACAATGTGATGTAAATGAATATATTTTTCTCCAGCAACTTATCTAATCAAAATTCTAAATTGCAAAAGCTAACTTTGTAAAGGCTAGGCTAAAAGTACTTCATGATTGTTATTTCCATCTCATTAAACAGCTTTAGAAATATACACAAACTCTTTCAAAGCAATGGCTTAAAAGAATTCAACCAGCCTTTTGAAATAACAGCAAAAGAGTGAACTAGTATAAAAAGTGAAAAAGGTTAAGTTCTACTAGCTGTGATTAGGTGATTAATTTACATCAATAGCTAACATTTTAAAAAATACGGACTTAGCTACAAATCTTGTGTAAAGTTCATGAAATGTGCACTCATATTTGTTCAGTAATTCAGCCAGCTATTTATTCAATCAATAATTACTCATTTAGCATCTACAATTTGCTAGACATTGAACGTAGATCTGGAAAAATAATAGACAAGCCCCTACCTTCCTGGAGTTTACATGTTTGTAGGGTATACAAATATGAAAAAACTGTATATATAAAACAAAGAGAGGTAGCATGAACTACCATGAACAGAAATAAAGTGGGGGCATAGGATTGAGAGGCAGGTGACACTATGTTAGATAGATGACCAGGGAAGGCCTCTTAGAAGAGGTTACCTTTGGGTAGAAACCTGGATAATGAGAAAGTCTGAGTCATACAACTCTCAGGATTGAGATTCTAACAGAAAGAGAAATAGAAATACACAGACCCTGAGCAGAAAATAGGTGTGGGATGTTTGTGAAATTGCAACATATAGGAGTGGAGGAGAGTGAGAGGAAAACAAGTTTGAAGCAAGAGAAATGGTCTTGAAGGCCATAGGAAGACACTGGATTTTATGCTAAGTAGGCCAAAAAGTCTTCAGAGGATTATGAGCAAAGTAAGGATATGATGTACTATCTCACACACACACACACACAAACTCTCCAAACATTTCTGTTTCCAGTGCATAAAGACTTGTTAGCAACCTATGCTCTCTGTGGACTGTGACCTTGAGGATTCATTGTGTCAGTCTCTGTCCCCTGATCTATTGAGTATCTATTCCTTACAACAGAGACAGCAGAGCAAAAGTGAGGCTCAAAGAAAAGACCACTGCAAGAATTCACATTTTATAGTAGCTTCTCACACATGTTCTCATTTGGACCCTGTATAAACTCAGTTAGTTATAAAAGAGAACTGTGACTATCCTTATTTTATAGATGAGGAAATGAAGAGTCAAATTTCTTTGAACAGTGACACTTTAGTGGAGAGTGGAAGTCTGCTTTCAAGGACAAGACTCATTTCTACACACAAGATTAGCTTCCAAAATACAACTGTTTAATTATTCTTCCACCTTCTTTTATATTTTACTCATCAAAAGTTAAAATAAGTTTAAGATAGGGCTTTCCATTTGGAAAAAAAAATGCATTCCCTAATGAGATGAGAGTAGGCACCAGACTTATAACATTTTATTTTATCATTTGAATGATTTTCTTAATGTATTTGTTTAACTGAAGGATGATAGCTTTACAGAGTTTTGTTGCTTAGTGCCAAACAATAACAAGAATTAGCCATAGGTATACATATGTTCCCTACGTCTTGAACTTCCTTCCCATCTCCTTCCCCATACTACCCTTCTAGGATGTTACAGAGCACTTGCTTGAGTTCCCTTAGACTTACAGCAGATTCCCATTGGCTATCTGTTTTGCATATGGTAATACAAGTTTCCATACTACTCTTTTCATAGATCTCATGCATTTTATCCTCCCTACAAAGCCATAATGAGTCATACAACTCTCAGGATTGAGATTCTAACAGAAAGAGAAATAGAAATACACAGACCCTGAGCAGAAAATAGGTGTGGGATGTTTGTGAAATTGCAACATATAGGAGTGGAGGAGAGTGAGAGGAAAACAAGTTTGAAGCAAGAGAAATGGTCTTGAAGGCCATAGGAAGACACTGGATTTTATGCTAAGTAGGCCAAAAAGTCTTCAGAGGATTATGAGCAAAGTAAGGATATGATGTACTATCTCACACACACACACACACAAACTCTCCAAACATTTCTGTTTCCAGTGCATAAAGACTTGTTAGCAACCTATGCTCTCTGTGGACTGTGACCTTGAGGATTCATTGTGTCAGTCTCTGTCCCCTGATCTATTGAGTATCTATTCCTTACAACAGAGACAGCAGAGCAAAAGTGAGGCTCAAAGAAAAGACCACTGCAAGAATTCACATTTTATAGTAGCTTCTCACACATGTTCTCATTTGGACCCTTTATAAACTCAGTTAGTTATAAAAGAGAACTGTGACTATCCTTATTTTATAGATGAGGAAATGAAGAGTCAAATTTCTTTGAACAGTGACACTTTAGTGGAGAGTGGAAGTCTGCTTTCAAGGACAAGACTCATTTCTACACACAAGATTAGCTTCCAAAATACAACTGTTTAATTATTCTTCCACCTTCTTTTATATTTTACTCATCAAAAGTTAAAATAAGTTTAAGATAGGGCTTTCCATTTGGAAAAAAAAATGCATTCCCTAATGAGATGAGAGTAGGCACCAGACTTATAACATTTTATTTTATCATTTGAATGATTTTCTTAATGTATTTGTTTAACTGAAGGATGATAGCTTTACAGAGTTTTGTTGCTTAGTGCCAAACAATAACAAGAATTAGCCATAGGTATACATATGTTCCCTACGTCTTGAACTTCCTTCCCATCTCCTTCCCCATACTACCCTTCTAGGATGTTACAGAGCACTTGCTTGAGTTCCCTTAGACTTACAGCAGATTCCCATTGGCTATCTGTTTTGCATATGGTAATACAAGTTTCCATACTACTCTTTTCATAGATCTCATGCATTTTATCCTCCCTACAAAGTCCAAAAATCTGTTTCTCCATTGCTTCCCTGCCCATAAATTCATCAGTACCATCTTTCTAGATTCCAAATATATGTATTAGTATACAGTGTTTATCTTTCTTTCTCTGACTTATTTCACTCTGTAAAGTGGGCTCTAGGTTCATCGACCTCATTAGAACTGATTCAAATGTATTCCTTTTCATAACTGAGCAACCTTCTGTTGTACATATGCACCACAACTTCTTTATTCATTCATCTGTCGATGGATATCTAGGCTACTTTTTGTGTTCTAGCTATTGTAAACAGTGCTGCAACAAACAATGGGATACATATATCTCTTTCAATTTTTCTTTCCTTATAGTATATGGCTATTAGTGGGATTGATGGATCATATGGTTGTATTCTTAGATTCATAAGGAATCTCCACACTGTCTTCCATGGTGACTGTATGAATTTACATTCCCACCAACAGTGCAAGAGGGTTCCCTTTTCTGCCCACCCTCTCTGGCATTTATTTTTGTGTACTTTTTTATAATGGCCATTCTAACTGGTATGGGGTGATATCTCATTGTAGTTTTGATTTGCATTTCTAAGAATAATAAGTGATGTTGAATATATTTTCAACATTCCTTGACTTCTCTTTCTGATTTTTCATTCTTAGTATATAAGAATGCCTGGGATTTCTGTGTATTGATTTTGTACCCTGAAATTTTGCTCAATTCACTGATTAACTCTAGTAATTTTCTGATAGTATCTTTAGGACTTTCTATGCATAGTATAATCTCATCTGCAAACAATGAGAGTTTTACTTTTTCTTTTCCAATCTGAATTCCTTTTATTTCTTTTTCTTCTCTGATTGTCATAGGTAGGACTTCCAAGACTATGCTGAATAATAGCAGTGATAGTGGATACACCTGTCTTGTTCTTGATCTTGGAGTGCTTTCAGTTTTTCACCATTGAGAGTAATGCTTACTGTGAGCTTATCATATATGGCTTTCACTATACTGAGGTAGGCTCTTTCTATGCCCATTTTTTTTTTTTATAATTTTTTTTTTTTTAAAGATTTATTTATTATTTATTTTTGGGCGGGGGTTGGGTTGGGGAGGGAGGGGCGCGGGAGGGCCGCTTCTATTGGTCTTTCATTTCTCCATTTTCATCAGTCTTTGTTCTTTGGCTCCTGTGGGCCTCCCATCGCGGTGGCGTCTGTCGCTGCAGAGCTCCGGCTCTGGGCGCATGCGCTCCAGAGCTCCGGCTCGGTGATTGGACACATCGGTTCAGCCGCTCCGCGGCTCGTGGGATCTTCCCAGGCCAGGGATCAAACCAGCGCCCCTTGCACTGCAAGGCGGTGTCCTTACCCACTGGACCACCAGGGGAAGCCCTCTATGCCCATTTTTTGAAGAGTTTTTTTTTTAAAAAAAAAAAAACATAAGTAGGTGCTGGACTTTTTCAAAAGATTTTTCTGTATCTATTCAAATCATCATATGATTTTTATGTTTCAATTTGTTAATATGGTGTATCACATGGATTGATATGTGGATATTGAATATTCCTTACATGTCTGGAATAAACCCAACTTGATAATGGTGTATGAGCTTATCAATATTTTGTTGAATTTCATTTGCTAGAATTTTGTTGAGGATTTTTGTGTCTATTGTCATCAATAATATTGGCATGTAATTTTTTGTGTGTTGTTTTTCCCTGGTTTTGTACCATTGTGATGGGGGCCTTGCAGATTGAGTGTGGAAATGTTGCTTCTTGTGCAATTTTTTAGAAGGATAGGCATTAGGTCTTCTCTAAAAGTTTGATAGAATTCACCTATGAAGCCATTTGGCCTTGGGATTTTATTTTTGGGGAGATACATATTTTTTTTAAGCTGACTTGCAATTTCATTGCTCATAATTGGATTGTTCCTAATTTTTATTTCTTTCTGGTTCAGTGCTGGAAGACTGAACTTTTCTAAGAATCTGTCTATTTCTTCCAAGTTGTATATTTTATTGCCATATAGACATTAATAATAGTCTCTTATAATTCTAATTTCTGTATTGTCTGTTGTAACCTCTACTTTTCCATTTCTAATTTTGTTCATTTGATTTCTGTTTTTTCTTGATGAGTCTCACTAAGGTTTATCAATTTTGCTTATCTTCGCAAAGAACCAGCTTCTGGTTTTATTATTTATTTTGGGCGGGGTTGGGTTGGGAGGGGCGCGGGAGGGCCGCTTCTATTGGTCTTTCATTTCTCCGTTTTCATCCGTCTTTGTTCTTTGGCTCCTGTGGGCCTCCCATCGCGGTGGCGTCTGTCGCTGCAGAGCTCCGGCTCTGGGCGCATGCGCTCCAGAGCTCCGGCTCGGTGATTGGACACATCGGTTCAGCCGCTCCGCGGCTCGTGGGATCTTCCCAGGCCAGGGATCAAACCAGCGCCCCTTGCACTGCAAGGCGGTGTCCTTACCCACTGGACCACCAGGGGAAGCCCTCTATGCCCATTTTTTGAAGAGTTTTTTTTTTAAAAAAAAAAAAACATAAGTAGGTGCTGGACTTTTTCAAAAGATTTTTCTGTATCTATTCAAATCATCATATGATTTTTATGTTTCAATTTGTTAATATGGTGTATCACATGGATTGATATGTGGATATTGAATATTCCTTACATGTCTGGAATAAACCCAACTTGATAATGGTGTATGAGCTTATCAATATTTTGTTGAATTTCATTTGCTAGAATTTTGTTGAGGATTTTTGTGTCTATTGTCATCAATAATATTGGCATGTAATTTTTTGTGTGTTGTTTTTCCCTGGTTTTGTACCATTGTGATGGGGGCCTTGCAGATTGAGTGTGGAAATGTTGCTTCTTGTGCAATTTTTTAGAAGGATAGGCATTAGGTCTTCTCTAAAAGTTTGATAGAATTCACCTATGAAGCCATTTGGCCTTGGGATTTTATTTTTGGGGAGGTACATATTTTTTTTAAGCTGACTTGCAATTTCATTGCTCATAATTGGATTGTTCCTAATTTTTATTTCTTTCTGGTTCAGTGCTGGAAGACTGAACTTTTCTAAGAATCTGTCTATTTCTTCCAAGTTGTATATTTTATTGCCATATAGACATTAATAATAGTCTCTTATAATTCTAATTTCTGTATTGTCTGTTGTAACCTCTACTTTTCCATTTCTAATTTTGTTCATTTGATTTCTGTTTTTTCTTGATGAGTCTCACTAAGGTTTATCAATTTTGCTTATCTTCGCAAAGAACCAGCTTCTGGTTTTATTAAAATTTACTACTGTTTCTTTCATTTCTTTTTCATTTATTTCTTTTCTGATCTTTATGATTTTATTTCTTCAACTAACTTTGGGCTTTGGTTTCTGTTCTTCTTTTTGCAGTTGTTTTAAGTGTAAAGTTAGGTTATGTATTTGATGTTTTTCTTGTTTCTTGAGGTAGAATTGTGTTACAATAAGCTTCCCTCTTAGAAATGCTTTTGCTGCATTGCATAGGTTTTGAGTTGTTGTGTTTTCATTTTCATTGCTTTTAGGAATTTTTTATTTCCCTTTTGATTCCTTCAGTATCTGCTCATCATTTAGAAACATATTGTTTAATCATTATGCGTTTGTGTTTTCTTCCAGTCTTTTTCTTGTAATTGATATCTAGTGTCATAGAACTATGGTCAGAGAAGATAGTAGACATGATTTCAATTTTCTAAATTTACTGAGGTTTGATTTGTGACCCAAGATGTGGTCTGTCCTAGAAAATGTTCCATGTGCACTTGAGAAGAAAGTGTAGTCTATAGGATTTGGATGGAAAGTCCTCAAGATATCAATAAGATGATCCATCTCATTGAATGTGTCATTTAAGGCTTGGTTTTCCTTATTAATTTCTGTTTTGATGATCTATCCATTGGTATACATGTGGTATTAAAGTCTCCTACTAAATATTGTGCTACTGTCAATTTCTCCTTTTATGTCAGACAGTGTCTGCCTTATGTATTGAGGTTCTCCCAATGTTATGTGCATAGATATTTATAATTACTGTGTCTTCCTCTTGAATGGATCCCTTAATCATTATGGTGTGTTCTTCCTTATCTCTCATAATATTCTTTATTTTAATGTCTACTCTGTCTGATATGAGGACTGCTACTGCAGCTTTCTTTTTATTTCCATTTGCATGGAATATTTTTCCACCCATTCACTTTCAGTCTATGCATGTATTTAAGTCTAAAGTGGTATTTAAGTCTGAAGTGGGTTTCTCGTAAACAGTATATATATAGATATATATAGATATATGTATATATCTTGTTTTTGTATCCATTCAGCCAGTCTGTGTCTTTTGGTTAGAGTATTTAATCTATTTACAGTCAAAGTAATTATTGATACGTATTCCATCTTCTTAAATGTTTGGGGTTTGTTTTGTAGGTCTGTTTCTTATCTTGTGTTTGCTGATAATATAAGTCCTTTTATTTAATATTTGTATTATTGCTTGTTTGGTGGTACTAAGTTCTCTTAACTTGCACTTGTCCGCAAAGCTCTTGATTTCTCCATCAATTTTGAATGAGACCTTGCTGGGTAGAGCAATTTTGGTTTGGATTTTTCTCTTTCAGTGCTTCAAATATTTCCTGCCATTCCCTTCTGACCTGCAGAGTTTCTGCTGAAAGATCAGCTGTTAAATGTATGAGGTTCCCTTGTATGTCACTTGTTGCTTTTTAATATTCTTTCTTTATATTTAATTTGTGTTAGCTTAATTAGTATGTCTCGGTGTGTTTCTCTTAGGGTTTACCCTATGTGGGACTCTCTGTGCTTCATGGACTTGATTATTTCCTTTCACATGTTGGGGAATTTTTCAAATATAATCACTTCAAAAATTTTCTCATACCTTTTTCTCTTCTTCTTTTGGGACCTCTATAATGTTGGTGTGTTTGATATTATCCTAGAGGTCTCTGAAACTATCTTCAGTTCTTTGAATTCTTTTTACTTCATTCTGTTTTTCAGCAGTTATTTCCACCATTCTCTTCCAACTCACTTATCCATTATTCTATCTCAGATACTGTACTATTGATTCCTTCTAGAGTATTTCTAAGTTCAATAATTGTGTTCCTCATCTCTGCTCATTCTTAATTTCTTCTAGTTCTTTGTTCAATGTGTTAATTGATTCTTGCATTTTCTCCATTCTGTTTTTGAAGTTTTGGATCATGTTTACTATCATTGTTCTGAATTATCTTTCAGATAGCTTGCCTAATTCCTCTTCATTTATTTGGACTTGTGTGTTTCTAGGTTGTTTCCTCCTTGGTGCAGTATTTCTCTGCCTTTTCATTACTATTACTAAATTTTAAACTATCATTGTGTTTGAAGTCTTTTTTCCCCAGGCTTCAAGATTGAATTCTTTCTTCATTTTGATTTTTGCCCTCATAAAGTTGGTCCAGTGGTTTGGTAGGGCTGAGGTAAGTGGCAATCCTGTCTCCTGATGATTGGGTTTGTAATTTTTTCTTGTATGTTTTTTGGATGATGCATCCTGCACAGGGTGCTACTGGCCCTTGGGTGATTCTGGGTCTTGTATACAATTTTGCCATTGTGAGAGTTCTCACTGTTTAATGCTCCTTAGGGTTAGGCGTTCTCTGGTAGTATAGGGTAATGGTGTCAGTGCTCCCTCTCCTAAGTCCTGTGGCCAGAGAATGAAGATTCCATGGCTGCTTTATTATGGCATTAAATGTTATTAAAATGAATATACAAAAATGAGGAACAAAAGGCACACCCTGACAAACGCCAATTAAAACATCATCCAGATATTATTTAACATAATGGAATATACACACATATACACCCATAACAAAGCACAAACAGTCCAAAATATAAAGTAAAGTGGATTGACTCAATGTGAAGAAACCAAAAATGACATCTACCAATTTATAACCAAAGTAACTGAAGCACAAACTGGAAAATAACTTAGAGCAAATTCCCAACTAGGGATAAAACAATGAAAACAAAACAAACTAACATATATGATGAGAAAAAGAAAGAAGAGAAAGGAAAGATAGAAAAGAAAGACAGACTAGTAATGCAAAGTTAAGTAGAGGACGATAAGGAAGATTTGTATATACTAAAGTTTATTGCTATAGGAAAAGAACAGTAGAGAAATCAAACAAAGGAATAATTGTAGAAAAATGATGATAGATATAAAATTTTAAGATTTAAAACAAACAGAGAAACTATAGAGAAAAAACAAAAAACAATAACCCCACAGAATCACAAAAGGCCAATATAGAAACAGAAGTATATAACCAAAATAAAAAGACAAAAAACAAATCTTAAAAACTTGAATATATTTAATAGTACTAATAAAAGTGACAAATAAAACAGCAGAGGAAGAAGGAAAAAAAAAGTGAGGAGGGGGAGAAAAGAAAAACCCACAGAATTGCAAAGGCCAATGTAAAAGCAGAAATAAATAAATGAAATAAAGAGCAAGCTCAAAAAATGAAATTGTAAAAGATCAAGTATATTTAATAGTACTGATAAAAAATGACATCCAGAACAGCAGAGGAATAAGGAAACATAAGTGTGGTGGTGGTAGTGAAATCTCAAAACATCTTTGGAACAAGTCAAAATGTGAAAATAATAAATCTTTTTTTGTGTGTGAGTGTGTGTGTGTCTGCTCTCAGTGCCCTTTCCCTTGTTATGAGTGACAGTCTACCTTGCTTGCCTATGATGACCTCAACTACTGGGCTGGTCTCTGGACTTACTGTGGGAGCAGATAAGACTAATCTGGTCCAACTCCTGTGTGTCCTTGTCTCCAGTGTCCACAGTAGTCAGAACTAGTCCATTTTCTGTTGTGGGCCTTTTATATATTTGATAGACAGAGTCTACCTAGTTGATTGTGTGTTTTAATCTGAAGCTTATACAGCTGGTGGGAAGGGTTTGTGTCCTCTTCCTTGCCACCCTGCCCCTGGATTTCAGTTGTGATTTTATTTTCACTTCTGCACATGGATTGTCCACCAGGGTTTTCTCCTGAGGCTGCCCTAGAGGACTTGCATTTGCTCTAGTGAGGGTCAGGTGTAGAGTTGGCACAGCTGCTTACTTTGCAAGAGCCCTGGCAGAATCAGGTATTCTGGGTACCTGGTGGCAATGGTAGCAGGAAATGTAGTGTTCTATAAGGGAATGGAAGTCCACACCAACCTTCCTCCATGGAGAATCCCCCAGATAGAGAAGCCTGGCAGGACACAGTCCAAAGGATTGCAAAGAGATCCATGTGACTAAAGTACCTCCTGCACCTATGCAGGACTTTTTCTAGTCTATGGCAGCTCAGTCCCAGTGGGGATGGCAAATGGAGGTGGGGTGATTTCTTGGATTTTGGGGACCCTAGCAGTGTTGGCTATGCAGGAGTATGGGTGACTATTGTCAGAGGAGATACAGTGCTACGAGAGTTTTTTCTAGCCTCTGGAAGCTCTACTCCCGTGAAGATTGAAAGTCAAGGTGCAACAGCTTGGGTTGCAGGGACCCTGGTGGCACCAAGTGTGCAGGGACACAGACTGCCTCAGCCGAAACAGCTATGGCCCTATCAGTATCTCTCTTCCAGGGACTCCAGAACACTCAGAAACATGTCTTACTCAGTCTCATGTGAGTCATGGCTCCTTTCTCTTGGATTCCAAAGTGTACAAATTTGTTTGTGCCCTCCAGAGTCTATTTCCCCAGTGTTGTTCAGCAGCTCTATAGTCCAGCTAATGACGACCTCCTTCAGAAAGAAAAGCGGGTCCTCTGAAAAGCAGGCCTGCCTCAGCCTCTTGTGGAGATTCCTGCTCCGTTCCCTGGGTCTTGGGGTGCACAAAGTTTTGTTTGCACCCTCCCAGCATGTTTAGTGAGTATGAGGTTTGATTTTTAAAATGCAGTTCTGCTCTTCCTGTCATCTTGTTGTGGCTTCTCCTTTGCTACTGGATGCAAGGTATCTTTTTTTTTCTTTCTTTTTTTGGTGGGATGATGATTTATCAGCAGCTAGTTGCAATTTTGGTGTTCACACAGGAGAAGATGAGTGCATGTCCTTCTACTCCACCATTGTGATTCCCTCTCCATACTTATAACATTTTGAATACGTGTTATAGTACCTTGTAAAATCCTGTACAAACATACACTCAATGCAACTATTTAACTGATTGATTGACTGATTGTTTTGTTACAAGAGGAAATACAGAGAAGAATTAGAAGTTTTCATGTCAAAGAAAAAAATTAGTATTTCTCATCCTCATAATCTCCTTCATATTCACAGAAAAGAAAGTAATATGTATTTTAAAATATTTCATATGTATTTTAACCTTAAGTATTTGTCATATTTTTATAGACAGTCTGGTTCATGTAATACTATTAGGGAATAAAAGTTTTCTTGTGGGAAAGGTATATATTAAAGGTTTCCATTGAGAATCATTTTCAAGACTAGATAATTGTCATTTCATTTCAAACGTACTGAACAACAACTGAGTACTTGATATACCCTATTTGATACTGGGAATATAAAGATGAATTGGATTGTCATACAATAGTTTTGAAAATTTTAAATTGGATTGGGTAGAGAAGACATTATTAAAGTCAAGGTGCAACAGCTTGGGTTGCAGGGACCCTGGTGGCACCAAGTGTGCAGGGACACAGACTGCCTCAGCCGAAACAGCTATGGCCCTATCAGTATCTCTCTTCCAGGGACTCCAGAACACTCAGAAACATGTCTTACTCAGTCTCATGTGAGTCATGGCTCCTTTCTCTTGGATTCCAAAGTGTACAAATTTGTTTGTGCCCTCCAGAGTCTATTTCCCCAGTGTTGTTCAGCAGCTCTATAGTCCAGCTAATGACGACCTCCTTCAGAAAGAAAAGCGGGTCCTCTGAAAAGCAGGCCTGCCTCAGCCTCTTGTGGAGATTCCTGCTCCGTTCCCTGGGTCTTGGGGTGCACAAAGTTTTGTTTGCACCCTCCCAGCATGTTTAGTGAGTATGAGGTTTGATTTTTAAAATGCAGTTCTGCTCTTCCTGTCATCTTGTTGTGGCTTCTCCTTTGCTACTGGATGCAAGGTATCTTTTTTTTTCTTTCTTTTTTTGGTGGGATGATGATTTATCAGCAGCTAGTTGCAATTTTGGTGTTCACACAGGAGAAGATGAGTGCATGTCCTTCTACTCCACCATTGTGATTCCCTCTCCATACTTATAACATTTTGAATACGTGTTATAGTACCTTGTAAAATCCTGTACAAACATACACTCAATGCAACTATTTAACTGATTGATTGACTGATTGTTTTGTTACAAGAGGAAATACAGAGAAGAATTAGAAGTTTTCATGTCAAAGAAAAAAATTAGTATTTCTCATCCTCATAATCTCCTTCATATTCACAGAAAAGAAAGTAATATGTATTTTAAAATATTTCATATGTATTTTAACCTTAAGTATTTGTCATATTTTTATAGACAGTCTGGTTCATGTAATACTATTAGGGAATAAAAGTTTTCTTGTGGGAAAGGTATATATTAAAGGTTTCCATTGAGAATCATTTTCAAGACTAGATAATTGTCATTTCATTTCAAACGTACTGAACAACAACTGAGTACTTGATATACCCTATTTGATACTGGGAATATAAAGATGAATTGGATTGTCATACAATAGTTTTGATAAATCACATTATTTTGGAATATTGAGAATTGGAATGGGGATTAGAGAAGACATTATTTTGGACATAAGTCAATAACTTTGCTCACTCTTCCCTTTTATCTGATCTTCCCAATCCTCACCCCTGAAAATTTCATCTACAGTCCTCTTAGACCCCTTTCCTAATCTGTTTCTGCAACTCAGTCATTGTATCCACTGGACTCCTACCTCCACCCCTCTCCCCACCTTCAAAAAAGCAAACTGATAAGAATTCTCTGAAACAAGTGATTGTCTCTGTCTATACAAGGTTCTTCATTCTTCAGCTGGTACAAAGATGAAATCTCTTCAAAACAGTCTCTAGTCAGAGGAGAATTTCTACCCAGAGTTAATGGTCCTGAAATTCGATTTTAGACTAATCATAGAGGAAAGGAAGATATTAGAAGCCCTACAAGAGTAAGTACATAAGGCCATGTAGAAAATGAGCCACAGAGAATGAAACTTGAGTCCAAAGAAGAAACTATTCATGTAGAGGCCAAATAGCTCAGACAAGGGCTATTCCAAATGAAATTTCTATTATGCATTTTAAAAATTCTGAAATTGGTGATATCAGCAAGATGGCAGACCAGGATTGTCCAGGATCTGATTCTTTTGTGGAAATATTATATAAAAAGTTTGAACCTGATTAAAATAACTTTATAGACAATCTAGAAATCAAAGTTGTATGATAAGTAAATGTCTAATCAAAAAAAAAAATGCTATATACAAAACAGTAGAAAATTCATGGTGTTTAAACTTACCCTTGCCCCACTTAGTTTGGGGGAAGCAGCAGTCTAGTCAGTCCCCAATCCCATTCAGTGACCTGAAAACAACAGAATGAGTGAAACCTAACTTCTTTCCAAACTGTCTATGGGACTGGTCTATGTTTTGTTCAATTTGGAGCACAGAAGGACAGAACTGACACCGATCTAATGCTATAAAAAGCTGTAGGAAGAAACAGGAATGACTTGTGAAAACCTTAAGGGAACTGTAGACTCAGAGACACCTGAGGACAAGAAATTAATAGCAAAGGAAACAAAAATTCTGAGTCTGAAAATCATACAAGCATACCCTATTTTATTGTGCTCCACAATATTGCACTTAAAGTGTGCTAAGTTGCTTCAGTTGTATATTCAACTCTTTGTGACCCTTTGGACTACAGCCCACCAGGCTTCTGTGCCCATGAATTCCCCAGGGAAGAATGCTGGAGTGGGTTGCAATTTCCTCTTCCATGGGATCTTCTCAACCCAGGGTTCGAACCTGCACCTCTTATGACTCCTGCATTGGCATGGGGGTTCTTTACCACTAGGAGCACCTGGGAAGCCTTAGAAGATACTGTTTTGTTGTTTTGGTTTTTTTTAATTGAAGGTTTACAGAAATCCTGTATTAGGGAAGTCTTTAAGTGCCATTATTTTTCCCAGCAGCATTTGCTCACTTTGTGTCTATATGACACATATTGATAATTTTCACAGAATTAGAAATTGCTATTAAGATTGTTGAAATAACAACAAAAGATTTAGAATATTACATTACCTTCGTAAGTAAATTAGAGACAGTGCTTGAGAGTTTTGACTCCAATTTTTAAAGACCCTCTACTGTGGGAAAATGCTATGAAATAGCATTGTAGGCTACAGAGAAATCATTTGTTAAAAACTAAAGAAGTCAATCTATTCTGGAAACTTCATTGTTGTCCTCTTATGATATTTCCACAACCACCTCAACCTTCAGAAACCACCACCCTGATAAGTTAGCAGCTATTAACATTAAAGTAAGACCCTACATCAGAAAAAGTTATAACTTGTTGAAGGTACAGATTACAGTTAGTTATTTTTTAGTAATAAATTAATTCTAATTAAAGCATCACATTATTTCTTTCAACATAATTCTTAATGCACACTTAATAGACAAAAGTATAGTGTAAATATAAATTTTATATGCACTGGGAAACCAAAAAAAGATGTGACTTATTTTTGCTGGGGCCTAAAAACAAACCCATAACTTTGAAGTATGCCTGTAATAACCGAACTGAAAGATACACAAAAGGAGTTCAATATCAAGTTAATCAAGCATAGAAGTGAACATGAAGACAAGTCGTTTGAAATGATTGAATCTGAGGAGTTAAAAGAAAAAAAGTGAAGAGAGCCTAAGGGACTTAAGGGACCTCTGAAACAGAGCAATATATGTGTAATGGGAATCCTAGGAGAACAGAGAGGAAAAACATAGAGTAAGTTGATTTAAAGAAATAATTAACCCCAATTTCCCAAATTTGAGAAAAGATATTGATATAAAAATATAAGAATTTTAATAAACTTTAAGATAAATCCATAAAGACCACACAAAGACAAAAATGATGCTAAAGCAGCAAGAAGGGATCTTCAATAAAAATATCAGATCTCTCAGTAGGAATCTACAGGACAGAGGCTGTAGGACTGCAAATACAAAATTTTGAAGAAAAAAAATGTCAGCCAAGAGTTCTATATCTAGCAAAACTTTCCCACTAAAAAATGATGGAGAAATTAAGACATTGTCAGATAAACAAATACTGAGAGAATTTGTTACTACTAAATTGCCTGCAAGAAGTCTAAATAGTGTCATTCAGATTGAAATGAAATGATGCTAGACAGTAATTCAAACTCATTTGAAAACATCAATTACACTTGCAAGTATAAATACGAACAAATACAGAATCTCTTGAGTTGACCACCAATGGATGTCACTTGTTAAACGAATATCCTCTCAATTAAAAACTGGTGAAAGAAAATTACTATTCTGGAAACTTCATTGTTGTCCTCTTATGATATTTCCACAACCACCTCAACCTTCAGAAACCACCACCCTGATAAGTTAGCAGCTATTAACATTAAAGTAAGACCCTACATCAGAAAAAGTTATAACTTGTTGAAGGTACAGATTACAGTTAGTTATTTTTTAGTAATAAATTAATTCTAATTAAAGCATCACATTATTTCTTTCAACATAATTCTTAATGCACACTTAATAGACAAAAGTATAGTGTAAATATAAATTTTATATGCACTGGGAAACCAAAAAAAGATGTGACTTATTTTTGCTGGGGCCTAAAAACAAACCCATAACTTTGAAGTATGCCTGTAATAACTGAACTGAAAGATACACAAAAGGAGTTCAATATCAAGTTAATCAAGCATAGCAGTGAACATGAAGACAAGTCGTTTGAAATGATTGAATCTGAGGAGTTAAAAGAAAAAAAGTGAAGAGAGCCTAAGGGACTTAAGGGACCTCTGAAACAGAGCAATATATGTGTAATGGGAATCCTAGGAGAACAGAGAGGAAAAACATAAAGTAAGTTGATTTAAAGAAATAATTAACCCCAATTTCCCAAATTTGAGAAAAGATATTGATATAAAAATATAAGAATTTTAATAAACTTTAAGATAAATCCATAAAGACCACACAAAGACAAAAATGATGCTAAAGCAGCAAGAAGGGATCTTCAATAAAAATATCAGATCTCTCAGTAGGAATCTACAGGACAGAGGCTGTAGGACTGCAAATACAAAATTTTGAAGAAAAAAAATGTCAGCCAAGAGTTCTATATCTAGCAAAACTTTCCCACTAAAAAATGATGGAGAAATTAAGACATTGTCAGATAAACAAATACTGAGAGAATTTGTTACTACTAAATTGCCTGCAAGAAGTCTAAATAGTGTCATTCAGATTGAAATGAAATGATGCTAGACAGTAATTCAAACTCATTTGAAAACATCAATTACACTTGCAAGTATAAATACGAACAAATACAGAATCTCTTGAGTTGACCACCAATGGATGTCACTTGTTAAACGAATATCCTCTCTACCTGGGAGAAAAATATATATAGCATTAAAATCACAAATGGTATAAAAGTGTTCCCACTTAAAAGTTATTCTTCTAAAATTTCACTAAGTTCTAAAGGACTTAGAAAAATTTGAGAGCTGACAAAGCAAAGTTGCTGCTGCTGCAAAAATTTTTTATTATAGCACAAAGAATTTCTGAGCAAATGGAACTCAACCATGCCCATATTGATATTAAGAAAGTAATCCAACATTGATTTATCCCCTACATACAATGAAATCAAAGGAAATAAAAATGAACTAGAAATGTTCTCTTTGAAGCAAAACTACACATGGCTACTAATGAAAGATCAATGAAGATGCAGAAAGTTTATAAAGCTCCATTTTTCTTTTGGCTGAGTTGCATGACATGTGCACTCTTAGTTCCCTGACTAAGGATTGAACTTAGGTAATGCAATGAAAGCACTGAGTTCCAATGACTGGACCATCAGAGAATTTCCAACAATGCTCATCAAAAATTATCAGAAAAAAGTGATGTTATTTTAAGATGAAGTAATTAGAGAAATATACTTGGCTTTTCATTTATTTCTTTGATATTTCACCAAGTGGTATAGACTGAGAATTAATAGATCCACTGATTTTTTTTGAATATGTCTTCTCTATATTTTGTTATTTTTATAATCCTTTCTCACTTTAATTTGCTATATCTAGAATAAAAATGTGTGTAAAATGTAGCCTGTCAGGATCCTCTGTCCATGGAACTGTACAGGCAAAAATACTGCAGTGGGTTGCCATTCACTTCTACAGGGAATATTCTCAACCCAGGGATCAAACCCATGTTTCCCACAACACAGCCAGATTCCTAACTATTTGAGCCACCATGAAGCCCTATGAATATATAATATTTATGGTTTTATAAATATGAGTTTTACTTAGTACTTTATAGTATATTTATATATAGTTTGTCACAGATTGAAATGAAATGATGCTAGACAGTAATTCAAACTCATTTGAAAACATCAATTACACTTGCAAGTATAAATACGAACAAATACAGAATCTCTTGAGTTGACCACCAATGGATGTCACTTGTTAAACGAATATCCTCTCTACCTGGGAGAAAAATATATATAGCATTAAAATCACAAATGGTATAAAAGTGTTCCCACTTAAAAGTTATTCTTCTAAAATTTCACTAAGTTCTAAAGGACTTAGAAAAATTTGAGAGCTGACAAAGCAAAGTTGCTGCTGCTGCAAAAATTTTTTATTATAGCACAAAGAATTTCTGAGCAAATGGAACTCAACCATGCCCATATTGATATTAAGAAAGTAATCCAACATTGATTTATCCCCTACATACAATGAAATCAAAGGAAATAAAAATGAACTAGAAATGTTCTCTTTGAAGCAAAACTACACATGGCTACTAATGAAAGATCAATGAAGATGCAGAAAGTTTATAAAGCTCCATTTTTCTTTTGGCTGAGTTGCATGACATGTGCACTCTTAGTTCCCTGACTAAGGATTGAACTTAGGTAATGCAATGAAAGCACTGAGTTCCAATGACTGGACCATCAGAGAATTTCCAACAATGCTCATCAAAAATTATCAGAAAAAAGTGATGTTATTTTAAGATGAAGTAATTAGAGAAATATACTTGGCTTTTCATTTATTTCTTTGATATTTCACCAAGTGGTATAGACTGAGAATTAATAGATCCACTGATTTTTTTTGAATATGTCTTCTCTATATTTTGTTATTTTTATATAATCCTTTCTCACTTTAATTTGCTATATCTAGAATAAAAATGTGTGTAAAATGTAGCCTGTCAGGATCCTCTGTCCATGGAACTGTACAGGCAAAAATACTGCAGTGGGTTGCCATTCACTTCTACAGGGAATATTCTCAACCCAGGGATCAAACCCATGTTTCCCACAACACAGCCAGATTCCTAACTATTTGAGCCACCATGAAGCCCTATGTATATAATATTTATGGTTTTATAAATATGAGTTTTACTTAGTACTTTATAGTATATTTATATATATTTACACTTGACTGATATGCATTAATTATTTAGCATTATTTTCATATATAAAATTTTGAGAGACTTGCTTGGCAGTCCAGTGGTTAAGACTCTTCATTTCCAATGCAGGGGACATGGGTTTGATCCTTTGTTGGGGAGCTAAGATACCTTATGCTGCACCACATAGCCAGAACATTAAAATTTTGAATGTTCAGCATTTGCTTTATAAAATATAAAATGCAGGGAGAGGGTCCAAGATGGTGGAGGAATGAGAGGAGGATTTCACCAGCTCCCCAGGAGAGTCACCAGAACTAATCAAGAAATGAAACACCACCAACAAACCAGCCTCTAGACAATAAAAGAAGTCCTCAGGTCTACAAGGGACAGAGAGCAAGCAGCTTGAATCTTCCTGGAGCTCCCATCCCGGAAGTCTCTACCCCAGCTCCCACACCAGACTGGGCATAGAGAGCGCTGGGAAGTGTGCCAGGAGGACAGAAAGCAGCGCTCAGCGTGAGAATCCCACCGGGACAGTACTGTGACAGGGGGCTGAGGCAGGAGATGAGCTGAGATGATGCTACCAGGGGCGTGAGGCAAACTCCCATGGCTCACAGTCCAGAAACCTGGCTCCAGCTGGAAGAGGAAGCTTGCACCTGCTATTGGGACTTAACATAAAAATGAAAAGACAGAGAAACACCACACAAATGAAGGAACAAGTCAGAGAAACACAATTACAAATGACAGAAGATGAGACCGACGGATTATCAAAAGAGAATTCAAAAGAGTGATACTAGCGAGGATCCAAAACTCCGAAAACAGAATATTAGAGGAAACAAGTACACTGAGAAGAGACATGCAAAAAAAGAAAAATAAACAAATAGAGACAAACAACACAATTGCTGGACTTAAAAATACTATAGAAGGACTCAACAGTAGAGTATCAGAGGCAGAAGCATGGACAAGTGAGCTGGAAGACAGAATGGTGTAAATAACTGCTGAAGAACAGAAAAAAGAATAAAAACAACTGAGGATAGTCTCAGATACCTATGGGACAATATCAAACATACCAACATTAGAATTACAGGGGTCCCAGAAGAAGAAGAGAGAAAGAAAGGCTATGAAAAAATTCTTGAAGAGATTATAGTTGAGAATTTCCCCAGCATGAGAAAAGATATAGTCAACCAAGTCCATGAAGCATAAAGAGTTCCATACTGGATAAACCCCAGAAGAAACACACCAAGGTACATTATAATCAAGCTAACCTAAAGACACCGACTGGCTGAATGGATGCCAAAAGAAGACCCATACATATGCTATTTACAAGAATGTCTCAGACCTAGAACTAGACAAAAAAGGGGAATGAAAGAAAAAGCCAAATAGCAAAAAACTTCCAGCTCCCAGGAGACTCCAGAACTAATCAAGAAATGAAACACCACCAACAAACCAGCCTCTAGACAATAAAAGAAGTCCTCAGGTCTACAAGGGACAGAGAGCAAGCAGCTTGAATCTTCCTGGAGCTCCCATCCCGGAAGTCTCTACCCCAGCTCCCACACCAGACTGGGCATAGAGAGCGCTGGGAAGTGTGCCAGGAGGACAGAAAGCAGCGCTCAGCGTGAGAATCCCACCGGGACAGTACTGTGACAGGGGGCTGAGGCAGGAGATGAGCTGAGATGATGCTACCAGGGGCGTGAGGCAAACTCCCATGGCTCACAGTCCAGAAACCTGGCTCCAGCTGGAAGAGGAAGCTTGCACCTGCTATTGGGACTTAACATAAAAATGAAAAGACAGAGAAACACCACACAAATGAAGGAACAAGTCAGAGAAACACAATTACAAATGACAGAAGATGAGACCGACGGATTATCAAAAGAGAATTCAAAAGAGTGATACTAGCGAGGATCCAAAACTCCGAAAACAGAATATTAGAGGAAACAAGTACACTGAGAAGAGACATGCAAAAAAAGAAAAATAAACAAATAGAGACAAACAACACAATTGCTGGACTTAAAAATACTATAGAAGGACTCAACAGTAGAGTATCAGAGGCAGAAGCATGGACAAGTGAGCTGGAAGACAGAATGGTGTAAATAACTGCTGAAGAACAGAAAAAAGAATAAAAACAACTGAGGATAGTCTCAGATACCTATGGGACAATATCAAACATACCAACATTAGAATTACAGGGGTCCCAGAAGAAGAAGAGAGAAAGAAAGGCTATGAAAAAATTCTTGAAGAGATTATAGTTGAGAATTTCCCCAGCATGAGAAAAGATATAGTCAACCAAGTCCATGAAGCATAAAGAGTTCCATACTGGATAAACCCCAGAAGAAACACACCAAGGTACATTATAATCAAGCTAACCTAAAGACACCGACTGGCTGAATGGATGCCAAAAGAAGACCCATACATATGCTATTTACAAGAATGTCTCAGACCTAGAGACATTCATAGACTGAAAGTGAGATGATGGAGAAAGATACTCCATGAAAATAGAAATCAAAAGAAAACTGGAGTAGCAATCTTCATATCAGACAAAATAGACTTCAAAATAAAGAAGATTATAAGAGACAAGGCAGGTCACTACATAATGATCAAGGGATCGATCCAAGAGCAAGACATAACAATCATAAATATTTATGCACCCAACACTGGAGCATCTCACTACATAAGACAAACACTTTCAGACATAAAAAAAGAAATCAACAATAAAACAATAATAGTAGGAGACTTTAACACTCCTCTCACACCAATGGACAGATCATCAAAAGATGATTAATAAAGAAAATTAATAAAGAAACACAAGCCTTAAATGACACTAGAGATGTGATGGACCTAGAAGAGATAGACCTCATTGGTATCTTTAGGACATTCCAACCAAAAGCAGAAGAATACACTTTCTTCTCATGTGCTCATGGAATATTCTCCAGGATAAACCACATCTTGGGCCACAAATCAAACCTCAGTCAGTTCAAGAAAATTGAAATTATATCAACCATCTTTTCTGACCACAATGCAATGAGACTAGAGATCAATTGCAGGAAAAAAAACCTCTAAAAACACAAGCACATGGAGATTAATAAACACATACTTAAAAACAAACTGATTACCATGCAAATCAAAGAATAGATAAAATAAAATCCTAGAAGAAAACGACAATGAACACACAACAGTGCAAAACCTATGGGATACCACAAAAGCAGTTCTAAGAGGGAAGCTCATAGCAAAACAATCCTACCTCAAGAAACAAGAAAAATATTAAACAGATGACCAAACCCTACACTTGAAACAACTGGGAAAGAAGAACAAAAACACCCCAAAGTCAGCAGAAGAAGAGAAATCATAAAGATCAGAGCAAAAACAAATGAAAAAGAAATGAAAGAAACAATAGTAAAGATAAATAAAACAAAAAGCTGTTTCTTTGAAAAGATAAACAAAATTGACAAGCCACTGGCCAGACTCATCAAGATAAAAAGAGAAGAAGCAGATCAACAAAATCAAAAATGAACAAGGAGAGATTACAACAGATAATGCAGAAATCCAAAGGATTATAAGAGACTTTTATGAACAACTATATGGCAACTGGACAACCTGGAGGAAATGGACAGTTTCTTAGAAAAGATTAATCTTCCAAGACTGAACCAGGAAGAAATAGAAACTATTAACAACCCAATCACAAGCTCAGAAATCAATTTTGTGGTCAAAAGCCTACCCAAAAATAAAAGCCCAGGGCCAGATGGCTTCACAGGTGAATTCTACCAAACATTTAAAGAAGAGCTATACCAGGCCTTCTAAAACTCATTCAAAATATTGCACAGGAAGGAACACTTCCTAACACATTCTACGAGGCCACCATCACCCTGATACCAAACCCAGCCAAAGACAAAACAAAAAAAGAAAATTATAGGCCAATTTCACTGATGAACTTAGATATCAAAATCCTCAACAAAATCCTACCAAACAGAATTCAACATCACATCAAAAAACTCATACATCATGACAAAATCAGGTGGATCCCAGGCATGCAAGGATTCTTTAATATGCACAAATCAATCAATGTGATACAGCATATCAGCAAATTGAGAGACAAAAATTGCATGATAATCTCAATGCAGAAAAAGCCTCCAGCTAAGTACAACATCCATTTATGATAAAAAAAATCTTCAAAAAATGGGCATAGAAGGTACCTATCTCAATATAGGGAAAGCCATATATAAGAAGCCCACAGCAAACATTATTCTCAATGGTGAAAAACTGAAAGCATTCCCTCTAAGATCAGGAAAAAGACAGGGGTGTCCACTTTTACCTCTATTATTGAGTATATTCCCGGAAGTTCTAGCAACAGCAATAAGAGAAGAAAAAGCAATAAAAGAAATCCATACTGGAAAAGAGGAAGCAAAATTCTCTCTCTTTGCAGATGACATGATATTATACATAGATAACCCAATGACACTGTTAGAAAACTACTAGAGCTAATCAACAAATTCAGCAAAGTCATGGGATACAAAATCAATAAACAGAAATCACTGGTGTTCTTATATACAAACAATGAAAAATCAGAAAACAAAATCAAAGAGGCAATCCTCTTCACCATTGCAACCAAAAGAATAAAATATCTAGATATAAACCTACCCAACAAAACAAAAGAATTGTACACAGAAAATTATAAGACACTCCTGAAAGAAATTAAAGAAAACCTAAACAGATAGAGAGTTATTCCATGATCCTGGGTGAGAAGAATCAATATTGTGAAAATGACCATACTACCAAATATCATCTACAGATTCAATGTGATCCCTATCAAACAATAAATGACAGTCTTCATAGAACTATACCAAAGAATATCACAGTTCACATGGAAACACAAAAGACCCTGAATAGCCAAAGCAATCCTAAGAAAGAAGAATGGAGCTGGAGGGATCAGCCTGCCTAATTTCAGACTATACCACAAAGCAACAGTCATCAAGACAGTATGGTACTGGCACAAAAACAGAAATATAGACCAATGGAAAAAGATAGAGATCCCAGAGACAGGCCCACGCACTGATGGATAACATATTTTTGACATAGGAGGCGATAATCTAAAATGAGACAAAGACAGCCACTTCAACAAATGGTGCTGGGAGAATTGGACAGCTACATGCAAAAAAATGAAGTTGGAACATTCCCTGACACCATACACAAAGATCAACTCAAAATGGATCAAAGACCTAAATGGAAGACCAGAAACCATCAAACTCTTAGAGAAGAATATAGGCAAAACACTCAAGGACATAAACCAAAGAAAGATCTTCCATGATCCGCCTACTAGAATAGCGGAACTAAAAACAAACATTAACATGTGGGACCTAATGAAACATAAAAGCTTTGGTACAGCAAAAGGAATTACAGAAAAGGTGAACAGACAGCCCATAGAATGGGAGAAAATAATAGCAAATGAAATCACAAAGAAGTAATCTCCAAAATCTACAAGCAACTCAGACAACTCAGCACTGGAAAAATGAAAAACCCAATCAAAAAATGGGAAAAAGTGCTAAAGAGACATCTCACCAAAGAGGACATATAGATGGCCAAAAAGTTCATGAAATGATGCTCAACCTCACTTATTCTTTGAGAAATGCAAATCAAAACTGCAATGAGATATCACCTCACACCCGTCAGAATGACCATCATCAAGAAATCTACAGACAATACATGCTGGAGAGGGTGCGGAGAAAAGGGAACCCTCTTGCATTGCTGGTGGGAATGTCAATCTATACAACTGCTATGGAAGACAGTATGGAGATTTCTTACAAAACTAAAAATAAAAGCACCATATGACCCAGCAATCCCACTATTAGGCTTACACCCTGATGAAATCAAAACTGAAAGAGGCACCTGTACCACATTGTTCATTGTAGCTCTCTATACAATAGCTAGAACATGGAAGCAACCTAGATGTCCATCGATGAATGAATGGATAAAGAAGCACTGGTACGTATATACAGTGGAGTACTTCTCGGCTGTAAAAAGAAATGCAGAAGGATCAGCCATAATGAGGTGGATGGATGTAGAACCTATCATAAATAGTGAAGTATGTCAAAAAGAGAAAGACAAGCACAGCGTACTAACATATATATGGGATCTAGTAAGAGGGTGATGATATCACACACAGTGAAGCAATGGAAAAACAGACATGGAAAACAGACATATGGACATTGTGGGACATCAACAGTGGGTGGGAGGCATAGAGGGAGTAACATGGAAACCTATACTATCCTATGTGAAAAAGATATCTATTGTCATTGCCCTTCGGGAATAGGAGATCCTGCAGGGGAGAGGTGTGACAGTCTGGAGGGGTCAGATAGGGGGGGACTGGGACGGGGGAGGGTGACATGGATATGCATATGACTGATCTGGGAACATACATGTCTGTGAACAGCAAAACTCTGTAAAAATTAAAAAGAAATTGTATAATCAATAAGAACCTACTATATAGTACAGGGAACTTTACTCAATGTTATGTAGCAGCCAGGCTATAAGGGAAGACTGGATTACATGTATATATACAGGTGACATGCTTTGCTGCCCACCTGAAACTATCACAACATTGTTAATCAGGCTTATTACTCCAATACAAATATGAACAACCCAATCAAAAAATGGGAAAAAGTGCTAAAGAGACATCTCACCAAAGAGGACATATAGATGGCCAAAAAGTTCATGAAATGATGCTCAACCTCACTTATTCTTTGAGAAATGCAAATCAAAACTGCAATGAGATATCACCTCACACCCGTCAGAATGACCATCATCAAGAAATCTACAGACAATACATGCTGGAGAGGGTGCGGAGAAAAGGGAACCCTCTTGCATTGCTGGTGGGAATGTCAATCTATACAACTGCTATGGAAGACAGTATGGAAATTTCTTACAAAACTAAAAATAAAAGCACCATATGACCCAGCAATCCCACTATTAGGCTTACACCCTGATGAAATCAAAACTGAAAGAGGCACCTGTACCACATTGTTCATTGTAGCTCTCTATACAATAGCTAGAACATGGAAGCAACCTAGATGTCCATCGATGAATGAATGGATAAAGAAGCACTGGTACGTATATACAGTGGAGTACTTCTCGGCTGTAAAAAGAAATGCAGAAGGATCAGCCATAATGAGGTGGATGGATGTAGAACCTATCATAAATAGTGAAGTATGTCAAAAAGAGAAAGACAAGCACAGCGTACTAACATATATATATGGGATCTAGTAAGAGGGTGATGATATCACACACAGTGAAGCAATGGAAAAACAGACATGGAAAACAGACATATGGACATTGTGGGACATCAACAGTGGGTGGGAGGCATAGAGGGAGTAACATGGAAACCTATACTATCCTATGTGAAAAAGATATCTATTGTCATTGCCCTTCGGGAATAGGAGATCCTGCAGGGGAGAGGTGTGACAGTCTGGAGGGGTCAGATAGGGGGGGACTGGGACGGGGGAGGGTGACATGGATATGCATATGACTGATCTGGGAACATACATGTCTGTGAACAGCAAAACTCTGTAAAAATTAAAAAGAAATTGTATAATCAATAAGAACCTACTATATAGTACAGGGAACTTTACTCAATGTTATGTAGCAGCCAGGCTATAAGGGAAGACTGGATTACATGTATATATACAGGTGACATGCTTTGCTGCCCACCTGAAACTATCACAACATTGTTAATCAGGCATACTCCAATACAAAATAAATAGTTTAAAAAAAACTTTTCATAGGACAAATACAGTATACTAACACATACATGTGGAATCTGGTAAGGCCGTACTGATAAATACACACACAGAGCATCGATGGAGAAACAGTCATACAGAACAGGCTTATGGACATTGGGGAGAGGGAAGAGTGAGTGAGAGATATGGGAAGAGTAGCATGGAGCCCTACACTATCATACATGAGAGAAAGAACTATTGTCAATGTGCTGTAAGTTAAGGGATCTTACATGGGGGTTATGTGATGACCTGAAAGAGTAGGATGGAGGGAATGGGATATACATATGACTAATCTGGAATTATACATATCTGTAAACAAAACTCTGTAAAATCGAAAAAGCAAAATAAAAACATGACAAAATTATATAACATGCTAAGGAGCAAAATAAATCCTGATGTATAGTGTTTATACTCTCAAATGATTATTGCTATATGCTGGAAAAAGCAAGAGAGACAGATAAGACTGTTTCAGTATAAAGCCTTAGTGATCTAAGAGAGGTTTGCTCAGACCATATGCTAACACCAAAAAGGTAGGAACATTTTATTATATTCATAGTTTCAATGCACTACTAGTCTTTGAGGTTCCAGCTCATGTCATAGCAAATGTATTAAAATGCTGCCCATATCACAAAAGAATATAATTTTTATATATTATAAAACATTTAGGGCTTCCCCTGGTGGTCCAGTGGATAAGGACACCGCCTTGCAGTGCAAGGGGCGCCGGTTCGATCCTTGGCCTGGGAAGATCCCACATGCTGTGGAGCAGCTGGACTGATGTGTCCAATCACCGAGCCGAAGCTCTAGAGCGCATGCGCCCAGAGCTGGGCTCTGCGACAACAGACGCCACCACGATGGAAGGCCCACAGGAGCCAAAGAACAAAGACGGATGAAAACAGAGAAATGAAAGACCAATAGAAGTGGCCCGCCTGATCCCCTCCCTCCCCAACCCGACCCCCGCCCAAAATAAATAAATAAATAAATCTTTAAAAAAAAAAAAAAAAACATTTAGTTGTAGCAGATGATTGACATAATGACATGTTATGCTCTTAAGTATTTAATTAAACATTTATTCAATCTTGCAGACATTTTTATTCTCCCTCTGGGTGCTTATGTTTATAGTAGGCCTTACTTAATCTAATAGGTCCTTTCCCTATGCCTCTAATATTTAGAGGTTAAAATAACCCTGGGGAGGATTCTTTGAAATGGATGTGTTTGGCATGAATTTTGAAGAATGAGTTTAAATGGTGAGTCAAGAATAGAAACCTGGACTTCCCTGGTGGTCCAGTGGGTAAGGACACCACCTTGCAGTGCAAGGGGTGCCTGTTAGATCCCTGGCCTGGGAAGGTTCCACGTGCCGCAAAGCGGCTGGACCGATGTGTCCAATTACCGAGTCGGATCTCTGGAGCACATGTGCCCAGAGTCGGTGCTCTGCGGCAACAGAGGCCACCGCAATTGGAGGCCCACACGGGCCAAAAAAAAAAAAAAAACAAAAACAAAGAAAAGGAACCTTACTCTAGGTAAAAGGAATAGAATGAACAAAGCCAGTAAATGATGTCAGGCAAGATGTATACACTTAAAGTACCAGGTAAGGCATTTCATGTTTCTAAAATGGAAATTCTTCAGAGAATTAGAGATTAAGATGGGAAGGCAGCTAGGGAAAAGGGCATGGAAAGCATCATTCAAGAGGGCTAAGACTTCATCCCAGGAGACGTTATCCCTGAACTACTTTACTCAGCAAGTGACAGGGACAAGTATATACTTCATATGAATCACCTTGGTTGCTAAGTAGAGATGAAACCAATTGATTAAATCAAAGGGCAAGGACACAAGTTAAAACATTGCTGCCACATCTGAGTACAAGTCTCCAAAAAGGGGTACATGGGGTGAATTTCTCTCAAGAAGGGCAAAAGAAAATTCATTTAGAGGGAAAAGGTATTGCAATTATATATCTAATTTTTTTTATTTTCTCCTTCAAAAGTTGTCAATTTTTAACATGCATTTTTTTAGCATACATATTAATAGTTCATTTTTAAGTGAAAAAACCTGGAGACAAGGATTCAGAAGTTTCATCAGTGGTGGCACAGGAAAACAGAAATTTGGAGACCTCATTGTTCTGGATAAGTATTTTAAGCTGGTGATTTTTTGGTTGGAGAAATACAAATAGAATTGTGCAAGTTGAAAAGCAAATATCATCAGGGTTTGAAAGCATAATGTACATAATGATATGTACATTATCATATATATTCATGTGAACATTCCTTTGTGCTAGTCAAAGAGCAAAGTTAGAATTGAATTTAGGATTATGAGGTGAGTCACAGTAAAGCAGTTCTGTGAAAGAGTAAGTAGATCAGTGCAAGGCCAAGGTATTCTAGTAGCAAATTATAAGCAGATGGTGAAAGAGTATGTGAAAATTCTCTCTGCTATAAATCAAAAAAGACTTAAAAAATATGGAAACAAGAAATATATTCCTGAAGTGCAGCACAAAATAACTGGGCTAGCTGACAGAGAACTTCAGCAATAGTCATTGGTAAAAAAGCTATGTGTGAACACAGACGGTTTCCACTTCTTATTTGATGGGATGTAAAGATTCTTCCTGTGTCCACGCAGAGAACACACCAAAACATTGACTGGTTCAATGTTTTTCTCAGCTACCAAAAAGTTTACATGGTGGGTTAATACCCCCTAAATCAGAATCTTCCCTACTGCAGCTTATCACTCATAAACATCTTAATTAATTCTTTGATAATTCAGGCTTATATAGCATTAGAAGTTTAAGATTACAAATACTTAGGAAGAACATGTTTTCACTATTACAGAATAGAGGACTAGATGTTTTGTAGAAATCACATGTGTCTTTTGATCCAGCTATCAAAAACTCCAGTTTCTATATACTTCATATGAATCACCTTGGTTGCTAAGTAGAGATGAAACCAATTGATTAAATCAAAGGGCAAGGACACAAGTTAAAACATTGCTGCCACATCTGAGTACAAGTCTCCAAAAAGGGGTACATGGGGTGAATTTCTCTCAAGAAGGGCAAAAGAAAATTCATTTAGAGGGAAAAGGTATTGCAATTATATATCTAATTTTTTTTATTTTCTCCTTCAAAAGTTGTCAATTTTTAACATGCATTTTTTTAGCATACATATTAATAGTTCATTTTTAAATGAAAAAACCTGGAGACAAGGATTCAGAAGTTTCATCAGTGGTGGCACAGGAAAACAGAAATTTGGAGACCTCATTGTTCTGGATAAGTATTTTAAGCTGGTGATTTTTTGGTTGGAGAAATACAAATAGAATTGTGCAAGTTGAAAAGCAAATATCATCAGGGTTTGAAAGCATAATGTACATAATGATATGTACATTATCATATATATTCATGTGAACATTCCTTTGTGCTAGTCAAAGAGCAAAGTTAGAATTGAATTTAGGATTATGAGGTGAGTCACAGTAAAGCAGTTCTGTGAAAGAGGAAGTAGATCAGTGCAAGGCCAAGGTATTCTAGTAGCAAATTATAAGCAGATGGTGAAAGAGTATGTGAAAATTCTCTCTGCTATAAATCAAAAAAGACTTAAAAAATATGGAAACAAGAAATATATTCCTGAAGTGCAGCACAAAATAACTGGGCTAGCTGACAGAGAACTTCAGCAATAGTCATTGGTAAAAAAGCTATGTGTGAACACAGACGGTTTCCACTTCTTATTTGATGGGATGTAAAGATTCTTCCTGTGTCCACGCAGAGAACACACCAAAACATTGACTGGTTCAATGTTTTTCTCAGCTACCAAAAAGTTTACATGGTGGGTTAATACCCCCTAAATCAGAATCTTCCCTACTGCAGCTTATCACTCATAAACATCTTAATTAATTCTTTGATAATTCAGGCTTATATAGCATTAGAAGTTTAAGATTACAAATACTTAGGAAGAACATGTTTTCACTATTACAGAATAGAGGACTAGATGTTTTGTAGAAATCACATGTGTCTTTTGATCCAGCTATCAAAAACTCCAGTTTCTATAGGAAATAGGATGTGTTTCAAAGCAATAGTAAATGCTCTGATATCATCCGAGGGAAAAACCACAGGCTAACCCTGATGTGATTAGTAGATGTGACTGCTGCTGCTATGACTTAGGGCTAACAAAAGTAGTCACACACCCAAAATACATTCCCCAGTGGTTTGCTCTTGTACATTCTAAAATTCTCAAGATGTAGTATATTTAGGTTAGAAAACAAAATCAAGGTCCTCATTTTTTGGAGGTCACTGTTAAATTGCACTTTACCCTGAAAGAGAAGAAAGGCCTTGAGGACTGTCCTCAATCTTATGCCTTAACATATCAACATGGCAACTCATTCTGTTCAGCCAGTTGTAACCTTGGCAGACCAGACAAAGGGGTTCAACCTTGAGAAGATAAGATACAGAGAATAGGTAAGCTAAGGGAAATCTTTGTCTCCCATTTCTTCAAAGTCACCAGAACAAGCCTTGAGAAAATCACTGAAAGCTCTTTGCTTGGGATATTCTAAGTCTACAAAACATTTAAGACAAGACTATGCAAGTTTTGTGGAGTACAAACTTAACTAAGGAATCAATTTTTTATATACAATTTGTATTTTGAAATAATTCAGGACCACTCTAATTCTATTCAATTATATTATAATTCTTAAACTATAATTTTATAATTTTAATTAACTAAAACTATATCACTATCAATAGACAATATTTTGTCAAGATAGAAAATATTAAGTAAGCACCAAGAGGCAGAATCCATTATAAAGCTTAACTTAATTTTCTTCAAAGATTTGATCCTGAAGAATTATGTAAAATTCTTTTGTATACATTAAAATACATGTCACTATTAAATAAGCTTATGGGGAAACTTAGAGTTTACAATAGTTACCATTAATTTGCCGTGAAGTTTATTAACTCAATATCATATGTAAATAACTAACTGTACCAGAGACAGTATGTTCATGACATTTTTCTATTTTATCCTCACTGTATAGGTGAGAAACTAATGCTCAAAGAGGACACAAGTAACATGCCTCAAACTTCACAAAAGGAAGCACAGCTGGCTTTTGAAGCTTGGTCAGAATAGACACTGATCCATTATGGAATTATTCATTTTATATTTGCATATTTCGTCAAGAGATTTTCCTTGTAGCTGCAGCTTGAAGTAAAAAACATCCGAGGGAAAACCACAGGTTAACCCTGATGTGATTAGTAGATGTGACTGCTGCTGCTATGACTTAGGGCTAACAAAAGTAGTCACACACCCAAAATACATTCCCCAGTGGTTTGCTCTTGTACATTCTAAAATTCTCAAGATGTAGTATATTTAGGTTAGAAAACAAAATCAAGGTCCTCATTTTTTGGAGGTCACTGTTAAATTGCACTTTACCCTGAAAGAGAAGAAAGGCCTTGAGGACTGTCCTCAATCTTATGCCTTAACATATCAACATGGCAACTCATTCTGTTCAGCCAGTTGTAACCTTGGCAGACCAGACAAAGGGGTTCAACCTTGAGAAGATAAGATACAGAGAATAGGTAAGCTAAGGGAAATCTTTGTCTCCCATTTCTTCAAAGTCACCAGAACAAGCCTTGAGAAAATCACTGAAAGTTCTTTGCTTGGGATATTCTAAGTCTACAAAACATTTAAGACAAGACTATGCAAGTTTTGTGGAGTACAAACTTAACTAAGGAATCAATTTTTTATATACAATTTGTATTTTGAAATAATTCAGGACCACTCTAATTCTATTCAATTATATTATAATTCTTAAACTATAATTTTATAATTTTAATTAACTAAAACTATATCACTATCAATAGACAATATTTTGTCAAGATAGAAAATATTAAGTAAGCACCAAGAGGCAGAATCCATTATAAAGCTTAACTTAATTTTCTTCAAAGATTTGATCCTGAAGAATTATGTAAAATTCTTTTGTATACATTAAAATACATGTCACTATTAAATAAGCTTATGGGGAAACTTAGAGTTTACAATAGTTACCATTAATTTGCCGTGAAGTTTATTAACTCAATATCATATGTAAATAACTAACTGTACCAGAGACAGTATGTTCATGACATTTTTCTATTTTATCCTCACTTTATAGGTGAGAAACTAATGCTCAAAGAGGACACAAGTAACATGCCTCAAACTTCACAAAAAGGAAGCAGCACAGCTGGCTTTTGAAGCTTGGTCAGAATAGACACTGATCCATTATGGAATTATTCATTTTATATTTGCATATTTCTCGTCAAGAGATTTCCTTGTAGCTTAGCTGGTAAAGAATCCACCTGCAATGCAGGAGACCCTTCATGGGTAGGGAAGATTCCCTGGACAAGGGATAGACTACCTATTCCAATATTCTTGTCTGGAGAATTTCATGGCTCATCTATTGGTTTTAAAGAGTTGGACACAGCTGATCAACTTTATTTTTACTTTTCATTTCTTGACATGTATCAAAAGTACTTAAGGTCAGAGCTGAAAGCACAGATTAATATGAATTGGATACACTACTGCCTTCAAAGAGATTATATGCCAACTGGAGGGTTAATGTGTATAAACATATAATCCTATTAAAAATAGTAGTGATAGTGTCAGTTGCTCACTTGTGTCTGACTCTTTGTGACCAATGGACTGTAGCTCACCAGGATACAAATTATAAACCTGAGTCCTGTGTAAATAAACGTACAAGTTCTTTCATGATAGAAATTAAGGCCATATTCCACTCAGTGCAAGGGCACAGATTGTGAGACTGAGGACAAGGATAGAAAAGCTTAATTTTGGGCCAGTATGGTACTCATATAGAATGGAGCCATATTTCCAATATGGTAACATATCAGCAACTGTGTCAGTGCTCTTGGGAAGCCAGGACAGGATTTCACATGCAAAATTTGAGGTGGGGAGGGGTTAAACATTCCTTGTGAATAAATGGGGTGGGAACAGGAGTAGAAGAGACTTCAGATCATTAAGTCTGGTCTGATACCTGTGAAAGAAAGGAAAGATTTGGTAGTAAGGCCTTCAGATCATAAGACAGTTCTGAGAAACTTTTAGCCAGCTCAAAGGGAGAAGTCCTGAGTCTTAGGAAACAAGTCATCATTGGTCATACCAGCCTTCCTGGGTGCAGCCAGGGAAGCATGGTTTCAGTATTCTCATGGAGAGACAGGTAATTCTTCCAGACTTCCAAATAGCTACTGCTCCAGGCAGTAGGCTCTGCTGAAGCTCTAAGCTGTGCATCTCCACTGCTGCCACCTCTAAAATCAACACGCAATAAGAGCCTACAGAATGATGTCTTTAGTGCCCCAGTATGCTCCACAGTTCTAAAGAGAGGTGAATCAACTCAGAGCATGACCTTCCCATCCATCTGAGCCCAATTCCTGCAACTTGCTATGATATTCAGCATATATTCAAGCCCTGTGTTTGTTTGCCTTTTGGAAAAGAATCAGACTGTTTGCTGGGAATCAAAAGATCTTTGGTGGCAGAGTAGGATGTTATCAGCATATAAGGGGCTGTGAAGAAATAAACAAAGGAAAGCAAACTCTATGAGATGCCAGTGCTCACTGACCAAGGGAATGATTCAGCACTTTACTGGCGGACCCATACCTTAAGGATTCAGCTTGTTCAGCACTAAATGAGGCCTGTACAGTGTCTTAATCAACACTTTATCATATGCAACAGCAAATCTTTGTGAATTTAATCAGGTGTTAGAAATAGTCCCCTTTCTAAACACTTTAAAAAAAATCACTACCCACACTTCTAAGGAATTTTTCAGTTTCTAATGCACATCTGGACTATCTTGAATATCTGAAACTTGTGAAACAAGGTATGTGGATACTGATAGCCAATGTAATTCATTCAAAACTCATAACTGGCAAGAAAAATGGTAGGAAATTGAATCAAGGTTGTGTAACTATAAAGTTGACTATTTAAAGCAAGTCCTTGACCACATTATGTGGTACCTAAAAATATAAATTAGCAGATGGCACATATCAAGTGTTTATTTCAAATAATATAGTGCACCAAGAATTCAAAAAATCGGTAGTACTGAGTCCCTTACCTCTGACGTGGTCCCAGTTTTACTTGTTGAATAGATGACTAAATGAAAGGAAGGATTAATTCACAGATAGCAATTATAAGTTTATAAAATCCCAAATGGGATGAGGAAGATACTCTTCAGTCTCTAGATCAGCTTAAACATAAGGAAGTCAAGCCATAAACTCTACAATAATATAAACTGGAAATGAAAGGAATGGGTTGATATTGTGAATTAGATAGTCTACATTGTCTGGTGTCCAGCTAGTATTTACTTTATAATTTCCATTTGTCATATACTGTAGCAAACTCTTTAGTTTCTCTCTATATAAACTATATATAGTATATAGTCTCTCTATATATGCAGTCTCAATTATTTCTAAAAAACATGGCATATAGTCTATTGTACCATTAAACATGTGGAACACACAGAGAGATTTAATAACTTTCCTGAGGTCAAACAGCAAATAAGTTGTTCAGGCAAAGTTCAAAATAAATTTTTTTTTTATTGTACGGCAGTATCAAATCTCAAAAGTAACTTGTGAGTTCTCAATCAGTATATAGAGTAGCAAAATAATGTCTACAATGAACCACTTAGTAAAGAAGAACACCTAAAGAGAAATTGATGCTGTGAAATTATGCAGGTGACTATATTTTTAAGTTGAGAACACTCACAGTCCTGATAGTCCAGTAGAACCTTTTAATGTAATATAATCTGATTGTTTATATTTTAACTTGGAAAAATATTAATGAAATTTGTAGGAAGTCCATCACATCATGTTCTCTTAATTCAGTCCTTACCAAAATAAGAAATAATGCTAAGTACATTAAATATTTGGGAAGATGGTACTAAATAAACCACTAGAGTTTATGACAATTCCATATAGTTCAGTCACTCAGCTGTGTGACACTTTGTGACCCCACAGACTATAGCATGTCAGGCTTCCCTATCCTTCAGCATCTCCTGGAGCCCAATCAAACCCGCGTCCCTATACTCAGTGATGCCATCCAACTATCTTGTCATTTGTCCCCTTCTCCTTTTGCCTTCTATTTTTCCCAACATCAGGCTCTTATTCAGTGAGTCATCTCTTCACATCAGGTGGCCAAAGTCTTGGGGCTTCAGCTTCAACATCATTCCTTCCTAGGATTGACTGGTTTGATCTCCTTGCAGTCCAAGGGACTCTCAGAAGCCTTCTCCAGCACCATAATTCAAAAGCATCAGTTCTTCAGTGCTCAGCTACTAAATCTTGAAAAAATCCAAGAGCTGTAAAACCTTCAGATATGAATTGGTTAATTGTTCTTTTCTACTAATCTTGACACTGAAGTATAACTAAATATATTCAATTAATTCAAGAATAATTATTAAGCATTTACTACATAAATCTGTTCCCAAAACCCTAGGACAAAGGAATTCAAAGACTAATATAGCATAGGGCTTCCCAGGTGTCTCAGTCGATAAAGAATCTACCTGCAATTCAGGAGACGCAGGTTTGATCCTTGGGTTGAGAAGATACTCTGGAGGAGGGCTTGGCAACCCACTCCAGTATTCTTCCTTGGAGAATTCCATGGACAGAGGAGCTTGGTGGGCTTTAGTCTATAGGGTCACAACGAGTTGGACAGGACTGAAGTGACTGAGCATGCAGATGCACCTCTGACCTCAAGGAACTTTGTAGTATTAAGCAGGAGAAAAGCCATATATATATGAAAACAAAAGAAGGCAGAGTTGAAAGATCCCAAAACACCACCACACACAATGCATTCTAGGAACACATGAAAGAGAGATAGTAGTTCTTATTGGAAGAACTATAGAAAGTTACCAGAGTTTAAACCCAACTGCTGGTACCAAAACCTGTACATCTATTAATATATAACAAATAGCCATCCCCCCCACTCCCTGTACTCCATGTCTTAAGCAACATTCATCATTTCAACAGTTTCTGACACACATCCTGGTGCTGCTTAGCTGGATACCCCTGCCTCGAATTGTCTCACAAGATGGTCACTGAAGTGTTGTTTGTGATGTGATTTCTTCTGAAGGCTCTACTGAGGAAAAGGGCTGCCACTAAGTCACTCACATGACGGCTCTGAGGATTCAGTTGCTTTAAGCTGTTGAACAGAGAGTCTCAAGTTCTCATTGGCTATTGGCTGTGGCCTGCCTCAGATCCTTGCCATCAGGCCCTTTCCATTGGATGATTCCCAAGATGGCAGCTAGTCTCCCTCACAGTAGTGTGCAGAATGAACATGATCTAAATCACAGTCTTTGTATAATCTAATCTCAGGAGTGGCATCTCATCCATTGGCCATTGTATAGTTATTAGAAATGATTAACTAGGTCTAGTCCACACTTAAGGCGAGGGAATCACACAGGAATGAATTTTAAAAGGCAAGATCACCAACAAGGGCTATCTTGGAGGCTGCATACCAGAATATGCAGTCTTGAAGAGCAGGTAGAATTTCAACTGGTGAAAATACAAAAAGTCAAGGATTATAAATTGTAGCAAGAGAATAAGTATGTATGTCAAGGTAAAATAGCATAGGGCTTCCCAGGTGTCTCAGTCGATAAAGAATCTACCTGCAATTCAGGAGCGAGGTTTGATCCTTGGGTTGAGAAGATACTCTGGAGGAGGGCTTGGCAACCCACTCCAGTATTCTTCCTTGGAGAATTCCATGGACAGAGGAGCTTGGTGGGCTTTAGTCTATAGGGTCACAACGAGTTGGACAGGACTGAAGTGACTGAGCATGCAGATGCACCTCTGACCTCAAGGAACTTTGTAGTATTAAGCAGGAGAAAAGCCATATATATATGAAAACAAAAGAAGGCAGAGTTGAAAGATCCCAAAACACCACCACACACAATGCATTCTAGGAACACATGAAAGAGAGATAGTAGTTCTTATTGGAAGAACTATAGAAAGTTACCAGAGTTTAAACCCAACTGCTGGTACTAAAACCTGTACATCTATTAATATATAACAAATAGCCATCCCCCCACTCCCTGTACTCCATGTCTTAAGCAACATTCATCATTTCAACAGTTTCTGACACACATCCTGGTGCTGCTTAGCTGGATACCCCTGCCTCGAATTGTCTCACAAGATGGTCACTGAAGTGTTGTTTGTGATGTGATTTCTTCTGAAGGCTCTACTGAGGAAAAGGGCTGCCACTAAGTCACTCACATGACGGCTCTGAGGATTCAGTTGCTTTAAGCTGTTGAACAGAGAGTCTCAAGTTCTCATTGGCTATTGGCTGTGGCCTGCCTCAGATCCTTGCCATCAGGCCCTTTCCATTGGATGATTCCCAAGATGGCAGCTAGTCTCCCTCACAGTAGTGTGCAGAATGAACATGATCTAAATCACAGTCTTTGTATAATCTAATCTCAGGAGTGGCATCTCATCCATTGGCCATTGTATAGTTATTAGAAATGATTAACTAGGTCTAGTCCACACTTAAGGCGAGGGAATCACACAGGAATGAATTTTAAAAGGCAAGATCACCAACAAGGGCTATCTTGGAGGCTGCATACCAGAATATGCAGTCTTGAAGAGCAGGTAGAATTTCAACTGGTGAAAATACAAAAAGTCAAGGATTATAAATTGTAGCAAGAGAATAAGTATGTATGTCAAGGTAAAATCACATAGGGGTTTGCTTGAGAAGAACAGATAGTTAGTCCAGTTTGTGGGGAACCTGAATGCATGATGAATATTGGAAAAATAAGTCTTCACAGTAAATTAGGGCCAAGTAATGCTATTCTAACAAATTAGAGCTTTATTATTTTAAATCTGGAATTTTTTTTTTAACGTAACAGTATGAAGATCAGATGTGCCTGAAGATGTTTAACCTGGATGTCCTGTGAAAGATGTACTTGAAGTTTAAGAATTCTGTGGAGGCAAAGAGCGCTTAAAGAAAGCTGCTCTAAAAGACAAGCAGCAATGTTAGGACTCAAATTTGAACAGCAGCAGTAGGAGGGGAAGTAGGCCTTCTAGTAAAATAGCATACCTATGCTTTAATGTGCATTCCTATAAATGAAATTTTTTCAACTTCTGATTCTCAAAATATCTAATATTATGTGGATTTTCAAAGGTTTTTCAGTTTCTATTATTCTTTCCCCCAACTCTTTCATGCCCCGCTTCAGGGCAACTGTTACCTATTGAATGTCATGCTAGCAATAATATTTGATCTGAACCTTGCCCATTTGCCCCTGCTGCCTCAAAGAAGGAAACATATGACCTGTCTTTGATCACACTTTTTTCCTAAAATGAAAACATCCTCCAATATGTGATTCTTATAAAAGGTGAGTTTTACAATTCTAGGATAAACCACATTTAAGCCCAGAGACTCAGTTAAAGTTAATGAAAACACATTGGGATGAGAGAAGCTGTTGCAGGGATTGGTGGATATTTAATTTTTTTGAAAACATCAGAAAACCTGTCTAGTCTCAATATCCCAGATCCTTGCCATCAGGCCCTTTCCATTGGATGATTCCCAAGATGGCAGCTAGTCTCCCTCACAGTAGTGTGCAGAATGAACATGATCTAAATCACAGTCTTTGTATAATCTAATCTCAGGAGTGGCATCTCATCCATTGGCCATTGTATAGTTATTAGAAATGATTAACTAGGTCTAGTCCACACTTAAGGCGAGGGAATCACACAGGAATGAATTTTAAAAGGCAAGATCACCAACAAGGGCTATCTTGGAGGCTGCATACCAGAATATGCAGTCTTGAAGAGCAGGTAGAATTTCAACTGGTGAAAATACAAAAAGTCAAGGATTATAAATTGTAGCAAGAGAATAAGTATGTATGTCAAGGTAAAATCACATAGGGGTTTGCTTGAGAAGAACAGATAGTTAGTCCAGTTTGTGGGGAACCTGAATGCATGATGAATATTGGAAAAATAAGTCTTCACAGTAAATTAGGGCCAAGTAATGCTATTCTAACAAATTAGAGCTTTATTATTTTAAATCTGGAATTTTTTTTTTAACGTAACAGTATGAAGATCAGATGTGCCTGAAGATGTTTAACCTGGATGTCCTGTGAAAGATGTACTTGAAGTTTAAGAATTCTGTGGAGGCAAAGAGCGCTTAAAGAAAGCTGCTCTAAAAGACAAGCAGCAATGTTAGGACTCAAATTTGAACAGCAGCAGTAGGAGGGGAAGTAGGCCTTCTAGTAAAATAGCATACCTATGCTTTAATGTGCATTCCTATAAATGAAATTTTTTCAACTTCTGATTCTCAAAATATCTAATATTATGTGGATTTTCAAAGGTTTTTCAGTTTCTATTATTCTTTCCCCTAACTCTTTCATGCCCTGCTTCAGGGCAACTGTTACCTATTGAATGTCATGCTAGCAATAATATTTGATCTGAACCTTGCCCATTTGCCCCTGCTGCCTCAAAGAAGGAAACATATGACCTGTCTTTGATCACACTTTTTTCCTAAAATGAAAACATCCTCCAATATGTGATTCTTATAAAAGGTGAGTTTTACAATTCTAGGATAAACCACATTTAAGCCCAGAGACTCAGTTAAAGTTAATGAAAACACATTGGGATGAGAGAAGCTGTTGCAGGGATTGGTGGATATTTAATTTTTTTGAAAACATCAGAAAACCTGTCTAGTCTCAATATAGACAAAAGCTGGAACGAGTACTCAATTAGTAGCAGTTCCTCGGCACTTTGTCCAATTATCTAATAAAGAAAATGAGAACCTCAGTACATAAATTTGCTCCATTATGGAAGCAACCTTCAGTGAGTAAGCCAGTCAGCTTTATTATTCAAATCATCAATGTGATTCTTGTAAAATGAAACAAAGGCAGCTCTTTTATGATAAATATTACAATACAGCTACTTTTCACATATGTCTCCACACATACTCACACACATATACACTGTAAACCATTCGCTGAAGTATAAATAAGAGATAACCAAGTGACAATTCACGTAGAAAAATAGACAAAGCTCAAAACAGAATAGATTATCCAGTTACAATTCTGACATTATTGCTGCTTTTAGGGAACAGCTGATTCTAGTCATCAGTTTCTATCATCTGTTCTATTTTCTTTTGCAGACTTTTGCAATAGAACTTTTCTCAAAAGATACTGGGAGAAAATCAGAAATAGATTAAAGTCTAGGAAGCAATTTTTCAAATTAGCTCCCCCTCTCCCTTTAATTTCAAGAAGGGGTGCAGTTCTTAGAAGTGTGCATTCTTTGACAGATCATTCAGAGGCAGAAACTTGGGAATTTTAGGCATCAACAAGGTCACAGCCAAGTTCATTCCAGTCTCCTGGAATGCTACGGGCTGAGAGCAAAAGGATGAAGGCCCAGAAACAGTTTACAAGATAAGCTTCCAGGGCTGAAGTCAGGGTCAGGGCTTCTGTAAATTTAAAAGCACACATATCACCAAAAGTATCGCTATTAGCAGGGCTCACTGATGTTCTCATATTGGTCTCCTTATGTCTGGACACATTTTTCCTCTTGAACACAAGGAACAAGTTACACACATTCCAGCAGCTTCCTGCAGCCATCTCTGCCTGACTTATACAGACACCATTTATAGAATTCTTGTCACTTTTGCAGCCTCCTGACTTCTAGCTCTGACACCCATCTTCCACTGGTTCTCCCTGCTTCACACACAACAAATCCCTCATATTCCAGACATCACAATAAAAAACATGACATCAGACATCAATTTTCAGTAGCACCTGGTAGAAGACCTTCCTAGTTGCAAAAAGCATACAGTTTTACTCAAGATCCTTGAGATCTACTCTATACCTGACCTCAGCTCTCTTTATACCAAGAGTTTTAGATATCCCTCTTTTTTTACTTTAAATGCCTCTCTGAGCACATTCTAAGTAGCATTACTCTAAAGGGCTCAATGATGCCACAAAAGTGAAATGGTCTCTGAAACTACAATATCTATTCTGACTCTCACAACTCATCATGTTGCATAATGCAGTGACAGTGATATACTCATCCTGCTTAAGTAATGCTATTTCATTGTCAACTACTCAAATTATCTGACAACTGAATAGTAACATTCATTCACACTAGCTTAATGAAGACTGAAACCACTGGGGGTGACTTTAAAGATGGGCCATAATTTCCCTAGATCTCAGAGAACCCACATCCTGGCACTAGAGATGTTCATGACTCTAGACACATGTGATTTAATTTCAGCTAGTTTCCAGTGAGGGACAGCACCCCTTAGATCCCCTATGTCCCATCCTAAGTAGTGTAAATATTATGCTGGACATTTATTTTTAAATCTAGTGTATGGATTTGGTAATCTTAAGAGATAATACAAAGTACAGAGCCAAGAATCAGAATCATGTGGAATGGTCCCCATAGCTAATTCTATGACCCATCATCATGCAGAGTTTTCCAGAAAGCACATGTCATACTGTTTGTAAGTCACATTCTTTCACAGCTAGCATATGATCCTCCTTTAAAATATTATCAAGTAATTCTACTCTCTAGCAGAACAGATGAAAAAAACAGAACTAGTTACTCATACATGAAGAATTTTTCTCAAGGGCAATCATCTTAAGAAGAATTTTTTTCCCAAACTTAGCTAATCTACATTTCTATTAAAACACTGTGACACTAGCTCTGGTCTCCTCACCCCAAAAGAAGGAAAGTAAAGACAAAAACCCATAAGAGAAAATTCTTAAAAGGCTAAAAATTCTAGACAAAATTTTTCAATGTTCTTAACTGACATAAAGGTACTGACTGACACACGGTGTCTTCACTACATCCCAACCTAAGATTGTGATTTAACTAATTATCCTGACAGTTCTAATATAGACAGTTATTTCAAACATTTTTGCAGAGAGTAGGAGTTCAATGAAGTTTCTTTGAAAAATTCCTGAATTAGAAGAGCACCTGCTAGAGATAGATTATTTTTAATTAAATAACAATTGATGGTTGAAGGCTGAATGTACAGTGCTCAGCTGATCAAGGAAAGATGTCATCTTTTCACAAGAAATACTCCATTGGCGTTGATGAATCTGTTTATTTTTAATTATAACTTAATACTTAAGTTATTTTTGCATGAAATAATATCTACACTGGTGTGCTAACACATATTGTGAACATCATTTGTGAAGGCCAGCATAAAGGACCACTCAGACTGTTTTATATGAAAGTGACCACTGGAAACTTTTTTTCTTCTATTCAAATAGTGTATTACTTATTTCTAACTTCTAATAGCATTGGGTAATATAAACTGAGGGTTTAGTATGTGCCAGGATCTTTAGATGAATGTTCCTTAGTCTTTACAAGGTGATTTATTGTTTTGAGTCTTAAAGATGAGGAAATCGAAGCTTAAGAAGACTGGTAGATTCCAGTGTCCATATTCTGTCTTAGCTCTGTCGAGTCACAAGTTTCATGCTCCTCCTCCTATTCGCCTCTGTCTATATAAAGAACATTTTAAAAACTCAATAATGACTTTAAAGAAAGGGAAATAGGATAATGTCAAAGTGCATGTTTCCCTGTGTTTATCTACAGAGAACTTCAGAGTTAGACATAACTTTTTTATCATTTCTTTTGCCAACTTAAGCCCGCATGAATTCTTTGCAGTAAACAGGTAAGAACACAACCATATACATAAATATGCACACTCATATACATATCCATAGAAATTGACCTTAGAGTAAATAACTGAATAAATAGCTAGCAGTATAGCACCAGCATAAAAAAAATATCATTTTCAAGTACATATGAAATATTTAGTAGTGTGCTATGTCTTATGACAATGAAAGAAAGGTGTATATTATCACAATGTGAGACATAACACAGACATGGACACAAAATCAAAGGGCTTGCAGACACATGGTGGAGCTTGGTCTTGAGGAACTACTGATTTTAAAGATAGAGCAAAATCACAGGACACATGACTTGTGTTGTATTAGTAACAAACACATCATGGATGTTGTATATACAAACTTTGTTGAACCAATTAAAAAAATACAACAGAATTAGAAGAGCACTTGCTAGAGATAGATTATTTTTAATTAAATAACAATTGATGGTTGAAGGCTGAATGTACAGTGCTCAGCTGATCAAGGAAAGATGTCATCTTTTCACAAGAAATACTCCATTGGCGTTGATGAATCTGTTTATTTTTAATTATAACTTAATACTTAAGTTATTTTTGCATGAAATAATATCTACACTGGTGTGCTAACACATATTGTGAACATCATTTGTGAAGGCCAGCATAAAGGACCACTCAGACTGTTTTATATGAAAGTGACCACTGGAAACTTTTTTTCTTCTATTCAAATAGTGTATTACTTATTTCTAACTTCTAATAGCATTGGGTAATATAAACTGAGGGTTTAGTATGTGCCAGGATCTTTAGATGAATGTTCCTTAGTCTTTACAAGGTGATTTATTGTTTTGAGTCTTAAAGATGAGGAAATCGAAGCTTAAGAAGACTGGTAGATTCCAGTGTCCATATTCTGTCTTAGCTCTGTCGAGTCACAAGTTTCATGCTCCTCCTCCTATTCGCCTCTGTCTATATAAAGAACATTTTAAAAACTCAATAATGACTTTAAAGAAAGGGAAATAGGATAATGTCAAAGTGCATGTTTCCCTGTGTTTATCTACAGAGAACTTCAGAGTTAGACATAACTTTTTTATCATTTCTTTTGCCAACTTAAGCCCGCATGAATTCTTTGCAGTAAACAGGTAAGAACACAACCATATACATAAATATGCACACTCATATACATATCCATAGAAATTGACCTTAGAGTAAATAACTGAATAAATAGCTAGCAGTATAGCACCAGCATAAAAAAAATATCATTTTCAAGTACATATGAAATATTTAGTAGTGTGCTATGTCTTATGACAATGAAAGAAAGGTGTATATTATCACAATGTGAGACATAACACAGACATGGACACAAAAATCAAAGGGCTTGCAGACACATGGTGGAGCTTGGTCTTGAGGAACTACTGATTTTAAAGATAGAGCAAAATCACAGGACACATGACTTGTGTTGTATTAGTAACAAACACATCATGGATGTTGTATATACAAACTTTGTTGAACCAATTAAAAAAATACAACACATTCTTTTCAAGTACATGGGAAAGATTTAGAAGAAGGAGTATAATTTTTAAGAGTTCTTTAAATGGTAGGGGAGAGACACTGTGAAAAATTGGTATGGGAGTCAGGTAGAAAGTGCATTCTGAATAAAGATGCTAGAGTTAGAGTGTTGAACAGACAAAGTGGGTGGTGAGGAAGTCTGCCTGTGAAGAAGTGGAGGAGGCATTTATTATAAGCAAAGGATATGTCAAAATTACCCTTTTTAAATAGATGAATTAATGTTTAAACCCATAAAGAATCCAATTTACGGGAAATTATTGAGTCCCTTATGGAAAGCCAGTAGTGATTACAACTGAGAGAGCTGTCGTTCTATAGCCTGGTACATATATGCCATATGTGTTTATCTTTTTCACTAGCCTACTTACATGCAATAATACAGCAGCTTTCAAGATGAACATTTGACAAGCCAGCTCACCGCCGACTGACACCTCCATTTCAGCTGGCCTGACATATATAAAAAGAAACTGAATGTTTATCCGTGTGCTTTCCGGATTTGACATATGTGCTATATAAGAGTCACAGAAAAAAACTTCATAAAAGATATTAAGGAATGTACTTGTCCGTTTATTAATCAAAGTTTACCTGCTTCACATTACACAGAGACAAATTAAGCCGGCTACTATAGTACTTCGAAAACATCTGCTCACAGAGTCAGAAGTAATGATAAACAAACGAGCTTCCTTTGTGGTTGATTTTCATCCAGCTGCATTTAATTATAATAGTGCTATCAAAGAAAGCTCCCCTTTAGCTGCTAATTCAGAATGACTTCAGAAGAAACTCCCAGAGCCTCCAGTGATATCTCTCCAACTCCAACAACTTCCTCATCTCCACCAATGTTTGTGAGGAGCCATATTAACTAAGCTTGGTTATCAGTTTTGGTTGTTACTGACTGCCAAGGTGGTAGGTGGTGCTTTTCTTTTCCCCCAAGACTACCTTTGTAATAATCGAATTAAACTGGGCTTGCAGACACATGGTGGAGCTTGGTCTTGAGGAACTACTGATTTTAAAGATAGAGCAAAATCACAGGACACATGACTTGTGTTGTATTAGTAACAAACACATCATGGATGTTGTATATACAAACTTTGTTGAACCAATTAAAAAAATACAACACATTCTTTTCAAGTACATGGGAAAGATTTAGAAGAAGGAGTATAATTTTTAAGAGTTCTTTAAATGGTAGGGGAGAGACACTGTGAAAAATTGGTATGGGAGTCAGGTAGAAAGTGCATTCTGAATAAAGATGCTAGAGTTAGAGTGTTGAACAGACAAAGTGGGTGGTGAGGAAGTCTGCCTGTGAAGAAGTGGAGGAGGCATTTATTATAAGCAAAGGATATGTCAAAATTACCCTTTTTAAATAGATGAATTAATGTTTAAACCCATAAAGAATCCAATTTACGGGAAATTATTGAGTCCCTTATGGAAAGCCAGTAGTGATTACAACTGAGAGAGCTGTCGTTCTATAGCCTGGTACATATATGCCATATGTGTTTATCTTTTTCACTAGCCTACTTACATGCAATAATACAGCAGCTTTCAAGATGAACATTTGACAAGCCAGCTCACCGCCGACTGACACCTCCATTTCAGCTGGCCTGACATATATAAAAAGAAACTGAATGTTTATCCGTGTGCTTTCCGGATTTGACATATGTGCTATATAAGAGTCACAGAAAAAAACTTCATAAAAGATATTAAGGAATGTACTTGTCCGTTTATTAATCAAAGTTTACCTGCTTCACATTACACAGAGACAAATTAAGCCGGCTACTATAGTACTTCGAAAACATCTGCTCACAGAGTCAGAAGTAATGATAAACAAACGAGCTTCCTTTGTGGTTGATTTTCATCCAGCTGCATTTAATTATAATAGTGCTATCAAAGAAAGCTCCCCTTTAGCTGCTAATTCAGAATGACTTCAGAAGAAACTCCCAGAGCCTCCAGTGATATCTCTCCAACTCCAACAACTTCCTCATCTCCACCAATGTTTGTGAGGAGCCATATTAACTAAGCTTGGTTATCAGTTTTGGTTGTTACTGACTGCCAAGGTGGTAGGTGGTGCTTTTCTTTTCCCCCAAGACTACCTTTGTAATAATGTAACGAATTAAACTGTTAAAAAATGAGAAATTTTATGACATGAATATTTAATTCCAACTTCAGAATAAGATAACAAACTACCTCAATAAAGAAAGGAAAAAATCTTAATACATATTTTAAGTAAAATGCAATCCCATTCATTTTATTTATCTGTCTACAGTCACTACAGTTAAAAATAAAAGTGACACTGGTTTGTCAAATTCAGATCGAATTTGTTTTCTAATGAACAGATATCTATCCAAAATCTCTCCTAAGAACACTATTTCTACCCAACTCAATAATAATCACTAGTCAGCCTTGCTTATTGATCAATATTGGTCCTTACAAATTCCCAGGTATATATTTTCAGCTTGAAAGTTCCTACCTCGAAACAGGAGGGTAGAAATACCAAAGCAGCACCTCACTTTCTCATTCTTTTTGAGAATAAGTTTCCTCATCCAAATCTGGTTTCTCCCTGGACAGGAAGCAAGCAAAATCAAAAACAAGCTTCCATCTGCAAACATTGCACAGATATATGTATACCTTTGCAGACCCAACCTGAGAGTCCGTTATAATTCATTTATTTGTTGTGGCGTTATCTGGAGAGATACATGTTAAAAGTGAAAATATACTACCTGGGAAATTATCCACATTTATTTGATACTAACCTCTTTATCAAAGCAACAAGCAACGGGTAGAGAAGTTTCATAAAGAAAATAAAAAATGCAGAGTAACCAGATTGGGAATGGTAAATATTTGCCAGAATGGGATCTGGCCAATCTCCAGAGACCCATATTGTAATATATTTTCCCAGCATGTGAAAGAATTTACTTGATCATGGAAGGAGCATGGCATTAGGAGAGAATGAGGTCAATCTTTGCTCAGTGAAAAATTGATAACATTGGAAGTTTCTGTGTATGTATCTTTGTCTTTGTTTTTCAAGGAGGGCCAAAATATCTCCAGGCTAACTTTTTAATTTCTGAACCTCCTTAGCTATTTCCAGTCCTCAAGAAGCTGGTATTGTGTATGAGGATCCTTTGACTTATCAGAAGGGAAAATGAAAGTGAGACAGGACACCACTGCTTTTAAGTAAGCTTGGGGGAAACTTTCACATCATCCATCGAAATAAGCATACGATTTTAATTTCACCCTTGGCACAAAGATCAAATGATGCTGCCAGTGTCATGTTCTGTTTATAACAATATTTGTGATGACTTAAGCATCGCCCTCTTCCAATTGGCTTGAGAACAAGCATTATTCTTCTGTGCTTGGTTTCACAAAGTTAGGGTATGTTCCATTTCAAAAAGAATGTGCAGGAAAAAGCATAGCTTTTGGTGATAGTCAATCAAAAGTAAAAAATTTTCAAATGTTGTTTTGGAGAAAGCACCTTAATGCCCATAATCCCTCTTCTGCTTCAGAATTCTCTAGGCTGAGAGGCTGAGCAAATGTAGGTCTGAGACCATATTTTCAAATGAGACTTAACCTCTTTCCCTTTCTTTCAGAAAACCATACTTGTTTTGCAGTGGAATAAGCATCAGAGGTTGTGGAAATCACTGTGGTACATATTTTATTACCTTCTTCTATCCAGTACCTTCATGGAAGCCAGTATGCCAGTATAATTTCTTAATTATCAAACAGAGAAGATTAATGTTAAAGAATACTTGGTACAAGAACTCATATTGTCCTCCACCTTGTAGATCTATGGAGAGATGTTGGCTTTTGTTCTTATAGCTTATATGAACCCTTGAGCATGTAACTATGCTCATGTTTCCATTTCAAACATTAATAAAGTCTCAAGATTTCACCATTGTATAAAATACATAACTAAAATTTTTGCAAAATTATCAGGAGGTCCCAGCATGCAAAATGAGCCTAAAGAGCCAAATGCATTTGCAGGTCAAGGACACTAAGTATGTCAACTCATGTCCATGACCTTTCTGTGCCTCAGGTTCTATATCTTCAGCTCAGGAATTAAACTTTCCTTAATCTCATTCTTGCTTTTCAAATAGTAACTGAGAAAATTGATTGGAAAGTACATTTTACTTTCTGCAGATAAGGAAATGTCCATTGCAAAATAAAGACTCTTAAGGCAGAAACAAATGGAAGAGGTAGTTGTCCCCAGAGATCTTCTACCTGTATTGTGTGGATGTGTAAAGGTCTATAGTCAGTGACAGGTGCCTCAGAGAAGCAGGAATTTCAGTTCAATATTCCCTAGACCCAGCATTCTTTCAGTCATAGCAGATCTACTTTTAACTACTTTTTACATTGCAATTCTGAACATAGATTTGTTTAGGGAAAAACAAGTTCAGTGATAAAAAATTTGAACTCTTTTAATTTGAACTCTCATTTTAAGGTGGAAAAAATATCTCAAAGATGTGAGTGACTTGCCCATGTTCAACACTTACCAGCAATAAAAAATGTAGTATATGAGAAAGATTAGCATGTCTTACGCCTGCAAATTCAATGCTGCCTCTTTTGTAGCTCAAAGCAAAAAAACGATAATTTCTTATTATGTTTAACCCCACAATTAAATTGTATCACTACCTATCATCTTTATTAAATTGTCAGATCGTGTCAAATGTTGTTTCTCCTCTTGTAAATTATTTTCTTGATTTTACAGCATTCTGCATGTATTTCTAGTCAATTCATTTCTGAACCTCATAAAATTATAAGCTTGCAAGTTTTTCTCAGAGAAACTGGTAAGAATTTATTTAACTTATTTGACATGCTGCTTATCACATCAATATGGAAATGTGATTGCTTAATAAATACCATTTATTGATGTTGACTTCATCTGCAACTTCCTTTGCAGTTTAAAAATAAGACTCGAGTTTATTCAAAGTTGTGAATTTTATTTTCATAATAATATTCACACAACTAATACTTCCTAAATACTTCCTGTGTATAAATAACTGCTAACTCTCCTGATTGTCTGTAGAACATGGGAAATATAGGGACATAATTATATAAGTGTAAATATCAACATGTGATTGAAGTCCAAAGCAAAAGAGATAATTTCCAGGTAGGAAATATGGAAAGAGGCAGACAGGCATATTTGTAGAGGTGTCCCATCTTTATAGTTATCCCAGAAAAATGGGTAACATTTCAATGCCAGAAGTAGAAAGAGGGTTTCCATATGGTTTCAAGTGATACAGTGGTAAAGAAAGAACTCAGCTTTTCAAATAGTAACTGAGAAAATTGATTGGAAAGTACATTTTACTTTCTGCAGATAAGGAAATGTCCATTGCAAAATAAAGACTCTTAAGGCAGAAACAAATGGAAGAGGTAGTTGTCCCCAGAGATCTTCTACCTGTATTGTGTGGATGTGTAAAGGTCTATAGTCAGTGACAGGTGCCTCAGAGAAGCAGGAATTTCAGTTCAATATTCCCTAGACCCAGCATTCTTTCAGTCATAGCAGATCTACTTTTAACTACTTTTTACATTGCAATTCTGAACATAGATTTGTTTAGGGAAAAAGAAGTTCAGTGCTAAAAAATTTGAACTCTTTTAATTTGAACTCTCATTTTAAGGTGGAAAAAATATCTCAAAGATGTGAGTGACTTGCCCATGTTCAACACTTACCAGCAATAAAAAATGTAGTATATGAGAAAGATTAGCATGTCTTACGCCTGTAAATTCAATGCTGCCTCTTTTGCGGTAGCTCAAAGCAAAAAAACGATAATTTCTTATTATGTTTAACCCCACAATTAAATTGTATCACTACCTATCATCTTTATTAAATTGTCAGATCGTGTCAAATGTTGTTTCTCCTCTTGTAAATTATTTTCTTGATTTTACAGCATTCTGCATGTATTTCTAGTCAATTCATTTCTGAACCTCATAAAATTATAAGCTTGCAAGTTTTTCTCAGAGAAACTGGTAAGAATTTATTTAACTTATTTGACATGCTGCTTATCACATCAATATGGAAATGTGATTGCTTAATAAATACCATTTATTGATGTTGACTTCATCTGCAACTTCCTTTGCAGTTTAAAAATAAGACTCGAGTTTATTCAAAGTTGTGAATTTTATTTTCATAATAATATTCACACAACTAATACTTCCTAAATACTTCCTGTGTATAAATAACTGCTAACTCTCCTGATTGTCTGTAGAACATGGGAAATATAGGGACATAATTATATAAGTGTAAATATCAACATGTGATTGAAGTCCAAAGCAAAAGAGATAATTTCCAGGTAGGAAATATGGAAAGAGGCAGACAGGCATATTTGTAGAGGTGTCCCATCTTTATAGTTATCCCAGAAAAATGGGTAACATTTCAATGCCAGAAGTAGAAAGAGGGTTTCCATATGGTTTTCAAGTGATACAGTGGTAAAGAAAGAATCTGCTGGCTAATGCAAGAGCCGCAACAGACCTCGGTTTGGTTCCTGGGCGATGAAGATCCCCTGGAGGAGGTAAGGGCAACACACTCTAGTTATCTTGCCTGAAATATTACATGGACAGAGGAGCCTAGTGGGCTATGATCTATGGGATCTCAAAAAGTTGAACTGAGCCACTGAAGACACATCCAAGCTAAAGCTATTGGGCTCAGTGTAGAGTACTAGGATCCAAAATATTTTCCATGTCCTGTTTCCCATCTTCAATTTGAAATCTCTGCCAGATCTTGTGTTCCCATTTCTCATCCTGTTGTTCTCTGCTTAGGCTCTACATTTCTCCCTTTTGGTTAGACACCTCATTTGGAATCAACATTAAAAAATGAAAGATAATGACACCCAGTCCCATTACTTCATAACAAATAGAAGGGTAAAAAGTGGAAGCAGTGAGATTTTCTTTTCAAAATCACTTGGATGGTGACCACAACCATGAAATTAAAAGATGCTTACTACTTGGAAGGAAAGCTATCACAAACCTAGGCAGTGTATTAAAGAGACATTCCTTTGCCAACAAACATTCATATACTTAAAGCTTCCAGTAGTCATGTACAGATGTGAGAGTTGGACCATGAAGAAGGCTGAGCATTGAAGAACTGATGCTTTTGAACTGTGGTGTTGGAGAAGACTTTTGAGAATCTCTTGGACTGCAAGGAGATCAAACCAGTCAGTTCTAAAGGAAATCAACCCTGAATATTCATTGGGAGGACTGATGCTGAATAGTTTGGCCACCTGATGTGAAGAGTTGACTCACTGTAAAAGACCTGGATGCTGACAAAGACTGAGAGCAGGAGAAAAAGAGGGTGGCAGAGAAAAGTATATTTAGATAGCATCACTGACTCAATAAGCATGAATCTGACAAAACTCTGGGAGATAGTGAAGGATAGGGGAGCCTAGCATGCTGCAGTCCATGGGGTCACAGGGTAGGACACAACTTAGAAACTGAAAAACAACTGGACTACCTGCCAGGCTTTCAATTTTATATCCACACATAGACAATATCTGTAAGATCACCTTGAGTCTGGGTTCCTCTGCCTGTAGACCAATCTAGTTCCCATTCATAGCTCAAATCTCTCAGTCCTTCAGCATAGCACCACATTCTTCAAATATTGTGGGAGAGAGAATGACATGAGAAATAGATACATGTATTTAAGAATGGTCCTAATGGGGCTTTCCTGGTAGCTTTGTGGTAAACAGTTTGCCTGCCAGTGCTGGAGACACTGGTTCGATCCTTGATTCGGGAAGATCCCACATGTTGCAAAGCAACTAAGCCTGTGAATCACAACTATTGAGCCTGTGCTCTAGAGTCTCAGGGCCGCAACTATTGAGCCCACGTGCCACCACTATTGAAGCCTGTATACCCTAGTGCCCGAGTCCCACAACAAGAGAAGTCACCGCAACAAGAAACCTGCTCACCTCAACAAGAGAGTAGCCCCTACTCTCTGCAAATAGAGAAGAGCCTGCAGCAGCAGTGAAAAGTCAGAATGGCCATAAATAAATTAATTAAATATTTTTTTAAAAAGGTCTCAATGAAAAAATTCTTTATTTTTTCCACTGACCATTCCATCTCACCATAGTCTGAAATCTTTCCTTTCTATGTCCTTTATTATTTTTTATTATTTTTTTAAATATATTTTGGTGGCGGTGGGGAGGGAGGGGAGCAGGCGGGCCACTTCTATTGGTCTTTCATTCATCTATTTTCATCTATCTTTGTTCTTTGGCCCGTGTGGACATCCCATCGTTGTGGCCTCTTGTTGCAGAGGACTGGCTGTGGGTGCATGCACTCCAGAGCTCTGGTTCCATAATTGGACACATCTGTCCAGCTGCTCCACAGCATATGGGATCTTCCCAGGCCAGGGGTCGAACCAGCACCCCTTGCACTGCAAGGTGGTGTCCTTACCCTCTGGACCACCGGGGAAGCCCTCCATGTCCTTTAGAGACAAATCTCACAGACCTCTGATCTCTTTCAGTATTTAGAATCTAATCTAGAACAAAATATTAATTTCACAACCAAATTAAAATATCTCTTTCCTTCTACCTGAATCTGGGTTTGTGGCTTGGGTCCTGAAATAAGGAAAGACAGCTAATTAGCTGTATTTACTTTTCTTTGCACTTTCAATCCCCCTCTGCCTTTCCCCTGCTAGTTTGCTATTTCTAGGTTTCCCTTGCCTCTTGACATTGTTGAACTCTCCAAGGGGATCTGAGTGAGGTGAAAGTGTGAGGGGCAGCTGCCCAAATGCTGATCTTTGTACTTTTCATGAATTCTGCAGAGCCCCATTGCCCAGAGGTTTCCTAAGATAGACAAGTATTCTATGGTTGACATTTATTCTCTCTTCTCTTGCTCCTGGCTGTCTGCCCAACACTTTCTTACGGGAGCAGTTCCCATGACACAGGAGGCCTCTGAGGCCTCCTCTTGATCCATGGAATATTTGCACGTCCTTGTCATGTAAAACATTGATGGTGCAGACTGCCTTGCTGCTGCTGTCTTTGCTTGCTGTTATGGTTGCTCTGGTTATTTCTTGCTCAGAATTCTGTGTTTGTATAATTTTAAGCAAATCCATATACATGTGAAGTTCTCTTAAGAATGTTCATTTACTTTGAGCATGAGCCTATTTAAATTAAATATTTTTTTAAAAAGGTCTCAATGAAAAAATTCTTTATTTTTTCCACTGACCATTCCATCTCACCATAGTCTGAAATCTTTCCTTTCTATGTCCTTTATTATTTTTATTATTTTTAAATATATTTTGGGGGAGGGGTGGGAGGGAGGGGGACGGGCGGGCCACTTCTATTGGTCTTTCATTCATCTATTTTCATCTATCTTTGTTCTTTGGCCCGTGTGGACATCCCATCGTTGTGGCCTCTTGTTGCAGAGGACTGGCTGTGGGTGCATGCACTCCAGAGCTCTGGTTCCATAATTGGACACATCTGTCCAGCTGCTCCACAGCATATGGGATCTTCCCAGGCCAGGGGTCAAACCAGCACCCCTTGCACTGCAAGGTGGTGTCCTTACCCTCTGGACCACCGGGAGAGCCCTCCATGTCCTTTAGAGACAAATCTCACAGACCTCTGATCTCTTTCAGTATTTAGAATCTAATCTAGAACAAAATATTAATTTCACAACCAAATTAAAATATCTCTTTCCTTCTACCTGAATCTGGGTTTGTGGCTTGGGTCCTGAAATAAGGAAAGACAGCTAATTAGCTGTATTTACTTTTCTTTGCACTTTCAATCCCCCTCTGCCTTTCCCCTGCTAGTTTGCTATTTCTAGGTTTCCCTTGCCTCTTGACATTGTTGAACTCTCCAAGGGGATCTGAGTGAGGTGAAAGTGTGAGGGGCAGCTGCCCAAATGCTGATCTTTGTACTTTTCATGAATTCTGCAGAGCCCCATTGCCCAGAGGTTTCCTAAGATAGACAAGTATTCTATGGTTGACATTTATTCTCTCTTCTCTTGCTCCTGGCTGTCTGCCCAACACTTTCTTACGGGAGCAGTTCCCATGACACAGGAGGCCTCTGAGGCCTCCTCTTGATCCATGGAATATTTGCACGTCCTTGTCATGTAAAACATTGATGGTGCAGACTGCCTTGCTGCTGCTGTCTTTTGCTTGCTGTTATGGTTGCTCTGGTTATTTCTTGCTCAGAATTCTGTGTTTGTATAATTTTAAGCAAATCCCATATACATGTGAAGTTCTCTTAAGAATGTTCATTTACTTTGAGCATGAGCCTCATGAACTTTTGAGACTCAGAAAGCTTTCATTAGGAGGAAAATGTCATCTCCCTTTTTGATATATACTCCAATGCCTATAAGCAATTTTCTTAGAGTCCTTCTCAGTAGGTTTAGAGGAACAGGGAGGGGATAAATCAGAACATCCTTCCTCTATGCCTACAGCTTAACTCTCGTTCAATACATTTCAGTAACTACTCATCTGCTTACATGGCCCAGATGGGGGTGGTAAGCTGTCTTTGTTCTTTTTGGATAATGAGACAGGCCATTTGTTGCCACCTATTCCTCTCAGCTTTAGCTCCTTATGCAAAATTCTGAAGCAGCAGGAGACACTACATTTAACATTGTTTACAATAACACTTGTATAAGAGGATAGTGATAAAAAGTCTGCAGGAGGGTGTCAGTTTCTACAGAGAATGTAATTATTTTCAAGATTATACGGGATAGAAAAAAAATTTCCGATCAAGGTAATGCTAATATTTGCATTACAAAATTGAGTCTTCCATGCTTTACTAAGATATAGCACATCATATGTCACCAGAGAAAGGAACGTTAAAACATCAATAAGATTCAGCTATATACCAATTAGAATGGCCTAAATATAGAGTACTGAGAATACCAAATGCAGTCAAAGACAGGGAGCTAAAGGAACTCTCATTCATTGCTGTTGGGAATGCTAAATGGTGCAATCACTTTGGAAGACAGTTTGGCAGTTTCTTATAAAACTAAACACAGGGCTTCCCCTGGTGGTCCAGTGGGTAAGGACACCACTTTGCAGTGCAAGGAGCGCCGGTTCGATCCCTGGCCTGGGAAGATCCCACGTGCTGCGGAGCGGTTGTACTGATGTGTTCAATGACCGAGCCGGAGCTCTGGAGCACATGCGCCCAGAGCCGGCGCTCTGCAACGACAGACGTCACCGTGATGGGAGGCCCACAGGAGCTAAAGAACAAAGACGGATGAACATAGAGAAACGAAAGACCAATAGAAGTGGCCCACCTGCTCCTCTCCCTCCCCAACCCGACCCCCCGCCCCAAATAAATAAATAAATAAATAAATCTTTTAAAAAATAAATTAATTAAAAAAATAAAACTAAACACAGCCTTATACTAAAGTCCAGCAAGTGCACTCCTTGGTACTTACCCAAAGGAGTTGAAAGCATATGTTCACCAAAAAAACATGTACATGAATGTTTATAGAAGTATTATTTATTATTGCCAAAACTTAGAAGAAACCAAGATGTCCTTCAAAAAGTGAACTGATTTATAAACAATGGCGCATCCAAAGAATGGAAGATTATGCTGTACCAAAAAATAAAAAAGGAACAATCAGGCCATGGAAAGACATGGAGGAATCTTAAATGCACGTGGTGAAGTGACAGAAGTCAATCTGTAAAGGACACACACTGTATGCTCCAACTTTGTGACATTCTGGAAAAGGCAAAACTATGGAGACCATAAAAATACTAGTGGTTGCTAGAAGAAGGCTGAATAGGTAGAGCAGAGAAGATTTTTAGGGAAGTGAAAATATTTTATGAGATACAATAATGATGGACCCATGTCATTATGCATTTGTTCAGATTCATAGAATGTACAACATCAAAAGTGAACTGTAATGTGACAATGAACTTTGGATGATTATGATATACCAATATAAGCTGATCAGTTGTACCATATGCACCACTCTGCTGGTGGATGCTGGTAATGGAGGAGGTTATTTAGGTGTGGAGCAGGACTATCTCACGTAGATCTCTGTACCTTCCTACCAGTCTTGCTGTGAACTTAAAACTGCTGTAAAAATAGCCTTCATAAAAAAAATAGTTAAAAATGTGAATAGAAGTGATATGTGGAAGCTTTAAGACCCAGTGCGCACTGTATAATATCCTCTCTCTTTTGCCACGGTAACTGGAGTGTACTAGAGCACTTTCTTATCCCAGTTCTACAGACTGAATGTCTGTATATATCAACATTCACATTCTGAAACCTAATCTCCAGTGGGTTGATATTTGAAGGTGGTGTTCTAAGGTGGAGATTGGGTCATGAAAGTACAGCCCTCATAGGTGGGGTTAATGTTTGTTGTTTTAGAAACTCAGTCTATGGTAATTTTTTTATAGCAGACCAAACTGACAAAAACCAGAGTGAGGATCATGGAAAGCAGAGACTCCATCCATCATGTAATTCATATTCAGCATGGATAAGAAAACCTGTTTTAAGCTACTGAAATTTGGGGTCTCTTTGTTATTGTAGCAACATCAACCTTTCCTTACTGATGTAATGAGTACACAAATATTTTATACTGTGGAGCCAGTTAGTAATAATGTGACTAAATTCTCCAAACTTCTTAAACCTTTCTACATTATCTCCAGCCCTGTGTTCCTCAAAGGAAATAGCTTTCCCACTTTATACACTATCACCTGTCTAAAATTTTGCTATAAATCAGTTTCCATTTTCAATTAGACTATGATCTTAACTGTATTTATCATTACATTTAATATCAATTAATGCCATATAAAAATGTTTGCTGACTGCCATCTCTAAGATACTAGTTATGGTAAATAGGGCAAAATTTAGAATGCAAATTCAGAGATATCACATGATAGGAACAGGGACAAACCCTAATAGAGAAATTAATATTAGAGGAAGAAATGTTCACCTACTTCTTCGAGAAAGGATGAAAAACAACAAACAAAAGGAGTCTGAAAAAAAAAATAAACAGGTACTGTAGGAAGTATTCAGGGAAAAACCTCAGAAGTAACTTCATCTCTTTAAGAGTGCTAGATGAAGGCAAAGTATAGTAAGAGGTATAGTTTCTGAGTATTTATTATACCAGGGTCTATTGAGAATTAAGTTATCTGTACGTCAGCTCCCATTTAATAGGTGGGAACATCTGCTAAAAGGAAATATAGTGAAGAGAATAGCAATATAATAAATATTACAAAAGAAACACATTTGCCTCCTAAAACTCAGTTTCTGTATGGGAGATAGACAATTTTTCATAAACAAAGGCAGATCTCTATGATTAAATGTCATTTTCATCAGAAGACTGACATAAAAACCAAGATGTCTTAGTAATCCAACCAGGAGTACCTATTTTTAAGCATTCACATTCTGAAACCTAATCTCCAGTGGGTTGATATTTGAAGGTGGTGTTCTAAGGTGGAGATTGGGTCATGAAAGTACAGCCCTCATAGGTGGGGTTAATGATTGTTGTTTTAGAAACTCAGTTTATGGTAATTTTTAAAAAGCAGACCAAACTGACAAAAACCAGAGTGAGGATCATGGAAAGCAGAGACTCCATCCATCATGTAATTCATATTCAGCATGGATAAGAAAACCTGTTTTAAGCTACTGAAATTTGGGGTCTCTTTGTTATTGTAGCAACATCAACCTTTCCTTACTGATGTAATGAGTACACAAATATTTTATACTGTGGAGCCAGTTAGTAATAATGTGACTAAATTCTCCAAACTTCTTAAACCTTTCTACATTATCTCCAGCCCTGTGTTCCTCAAAGGAAATAGCTTTCCCACTTTATACACTATCACCTGTCTAAAATTTTGCTATAAATCAGTTTCCATTTTCAATTAGACTATGATCTTAACTGTATTTATCATTACATTTAATATCAATTAATGCCATATAAAAATGTTTGCTGACTGCCATCTCTAAGATACTAGTTATGGTAAATAGGGCAAAATTTAGAATGCAAATTCAGAGATATCACATGATAGGAACAGGGACAAACCCTAATAGAGAAATTAATCTTAGAGGAAGAAATATTCACCTACTTCTTCGAGAAAGGATGAAAAACAACAAACAAAAGGAGTCTGAAAAAAAAAATAAACAGGTACTGTAGGAAGTATTCAGGGAAAAACCTCAGAAGTAACTTCATCTCTTTAAGAGTGCTAGATGAAGGCAAAGTATAGTAAGAGGTATAGTTTCTGAGTATTTATTATACCAGGGTCTATTGAGAATTAAGTTATCTGTACGTCAGCTCCCATTTAATAGGTGGGAACATCTGCTAAAAGGAAATATAGTGAAGAGAATAGCAATATAATAAATATTACAAAAGAAACACATTTGCCTCCTAAAACTCAGTTTCTGTATGGGAGATAGACAATTTTTCATAAACAAAGGCAGATCTCTATGATTAAATGTCATTTTCATCAGAAGACTGACATAAAAACCAAGATGTCTTAGTAATCCAACCAGGAGTACCTATTTTTAAGCTCAGTGAACTTCAAAGCAACACACATTTCTTGAGAAGCTGATATGTGTAAATTGTTTCAAAATGTTTGTCATCAGCAAATACCACATATTCCACACTCTCAGATTTAGTGAAACTTCTTTTTGCTAAAATCTTAGACCTATCCTTCAGTACTGTATAGTGAAAGAATCCTTATGCCTCTTTCTATTCAGCTAAAGGTGACCTGTGGGGCTTCCCCTGGTGGTCCAGTGGGTAAGGACACCGCCTTGCAGTGCAAGGGGCGCCGGTTCGATTCCTGGCCTGGGAAGATCCCACGTGCCACGGAGCGGCTGGACTGATGTGTCCAATGACCGAGCCAGAGCTCTGGAGTGCATGCGCCCGGAGCCGGCACTCTGTGACAACAGATGCCACCGCGATGGGAGGCCCACAGGAGCCAAAGAACAAAGACGGATGAAAATAGAGAAAGACCAATAGAGGTGGCCCGCCCGCTCCCCTCCCTCCCCAACCCGACCCCCGCCCAAAATAAATAAATAAATCTTTAAAAAATAATAAAATAAAATAAAGGTGGCCTGTGAAAAACATGGGAATTGTACCTGTTGGCTAAACTATTAGAGCTTCAGCTTCACCACCAGTCTTTCCAATGAATATTCAGGGTTGGTTTCCCTAAGTATTGAATAGTCTTATCTCCTTGCAGTCCAGAGTCTTCTCAAGAGTCTTCTCCAGTACCACAGTTCTAAAGTATCAATTCTTTGGCAATCAGCCTCCTTTATGGTCCAGCTCTCACATCCATACCTGACTACTGGGAAAACCATAGTTTTGATTATGCAGACTTTTGTCAACAAAGTTATATCTCTGCTTTTTAATACACTGTCTAGGCTTGCCATAGCTTTTCCTATGTAGGCAATTTATATTTTGGAGCTAGTCAGTCACAGCAGGGATAACAAGTGAAATGCTAATTAAGTTTCATAAAACCTTGCTCAATAGAAAATGTACCAGGAATATACAATAATAAGACTGTTTTTGGAGGAGTGATTCATATGCTTTCCATACAAAGACAAGAGTTTCAGAAACATCTTGAGTAAAGTTGGCATCCCATAAATGCCTAAACAGATGCTACTGTAAGCATGTGCTTTCTTAGCATTTGTCTTCTTCCAGCAGCATTCCCTTGTTTCTTTGGGGACTTTATACTTCACGTGATTTTGGTGACACTCTTTCCTGGAAGCCAACAAAGGCTATGTAACCCAGAAATAAGTGAGGGAGGTACCCATTCAATGGTCACCTGCTTGGTTCACTGGTGAATACACAGCTTGATCTTTCTACTCAGAGTCACTCAGTCTCAGCACTCTGGCAACTACTCCCAACCTCGAATTGTGAGGCAGGGAGGTTGTGGTTGGAGAGCCAGCTTGCTCACAAAATGGAACCTGAATATGAAACCAAACATGGAGAGAAGTAGGGTCCTTAGTCTAGGTCCTTAGTAAATATAGTATTACTTAGATACACATTAGAGATTTAGTGTAAGTCTATAATAAAATACTTCTGGAGAATTTTCAGTCCAAAGCATTCCATTTTTATTTAAATGACTGAAACACTCTGACCTTCACGAGTTTAATCTCAGAGCTGTACCTATTGAGTATCATCTTTATTCTATGAGGGTGAGACTGAAGAGGTGGAGAATGAGTGGAAAATATTTTATTCATATATTTTATAAATTATACACTTAATAAATTAATCTTATATACAGGGATTCAAGGACCAATGCCTTTTAAAAATTATCTTTAAATTTATAAATAAGAGCAATAAGGAAAATACTCAAGTCTCAGTAAATTATTAATTTTGAAGTTCAGTATATCGGGAGAATTTAAGACAGGATTAAGGATTTTAATCTGATTTTATGGGTATGATTTGAAAACCGTTCATGGTTGAAACTGGCCCTTTGTATCTTGTAAGACAAAATTAAATACAACCAATCATTCTAAAGTGATACAAATCCAAATCAAATAAGGCAGATAAAATAATGCACAATAAACTAGGATTATTATACTGTGACATATGATCTATAACATCAAAATGGTCAATATCTCTTCAAGGCTAGGTATATCATCCAATTGCTACCCTAAAAGTACCAAATTTATTTAAATCTACTGTTGATTCTTATTTGAATTTTATGGATTTCTTCACCACCTCTAGAGATGAAAATTGCACTTTCCTGTGATATTTAGGTTCCATTAAATTTACTATTCACACATTCATTTGAGTTATATTAGGGTTTTTTTCCTTAAATTGTTTCTATTCCTTCAAAAAATTATGCTCAAGACAGTAATTTTAAATAGAAACACAACTTGAACAAGGAACAAATTGAATTTGAATGATTTCAGGTTATCTATCTATCTATACATTAAGGCATAATTGTGTATTATATATGTATGAAAGTGTTAATTACTCAGTCATTTGTGATTATTTGCGACCACACAGACTGTACTTCTGTCCATAGAATTTTCCAGGCAAGAATATTGGAATGGGTAGCCATTTCCTTCTCCAGAGGATCTTTCTGTCCCAGAGATCAAACCCAGGTCTCCTGCATTGCAGGTGCATATGTGTGTGTATGTGTATTTGACATATTAGAGATTTAGTGTAAGTCTATAATAAAATACTTCTGGAGAATTTTCAGTCCAAAGCATTCCATTTTTATTTAAATGACTGAAACACTCTGACCTTCACGAGTTTAATCTCAGAGCTGTACCTATTGAGTATCATCTTTATTCTATGAGGGTGAGACTGAAGAGGTGGAGAATGAGTGGAAAATATTTTATTCATATATTTTATAAATTATACACTTAATAAATTAATCTTATATACAGGGATTCAAGGACCAATGCCTTTTAAAAATTATCTTTAAATTTATAAATAAGAGCAATAAGGAAAATACTCAAGTCTCAGTAAATTATTAATTTTGAAGTTCAGTATATCGGGAGAATTTAAGACAGGATTAAGGATTTTAATCTGATTTTATGGGTATGATTTGAAAACCGTTCATGGTTGAAACTGGCCCTTTGTATCTTGTAAGACAAAATTAAATACAACCAATCATTCTAAAGTGATACAAATCCAAATCAAATAAGGCAGATAAAATAATGCACAATAAACTAGGATTATTATACTGTGACATATGATCTATAACATCAAAATGGTCAATATCTCTTCAAGGCTAGGTATATCATCCAATTGCTACCCTAAAAGTACCAAATTTATTTAAATCTACTGTTGATTCTTATTTGAATTTTATGGATTTCTTCACCACCTCTAGAGATGAAAATTGCACTTTCCTGTGATATTTAGGTTCCATTAAATTTACTATTCACACATTCATTTGAGTTATATTAGGGTTTTTTTCCTTAAATTGTTTCTATTCCTTCAAAAAATTATGCTCAAGACAGTAATTTTAAATAGAAACACAACTTGAACAAGGAACAAATTGAATTTGAATGATTTCAGGTTATCTATCTATCTATACATTAAGGCATAATTGTGTATTATATATGTATGAAAGTGTTAATTACTCAGTCATTTGTGATTATTTGCGACCACACAGACTGTACTTCTGTCCATAGAATTTTCCAGGCAAGAATATTGGAATGGGTAGCCATTTCCTTCTCCAGAGGATCTTTCTGTCCCAGAGATCAAACCCAGGTCTCCTGCATTGCAGGTGCATATGTGTGTGTATGTGTATTTGACATATACATATATATGTACACGTATGTATATATCAAATACACACACATGCATATGTACATATGTATATATAAAGGCTTTCCAGGCTGTGCTAGTGGTAAAGAACCTGCTATTCTTGCCTGGAGAACCCCATGGTTGGAGAAGTCTGGCAGACTACAATCCATAGGGTCACAGAGCTGGACACAACAGAAGCAATTTAGCACACACACACACACATATATATCTACATATATACACAGATAAATACACATGGCAGTGAGTATGACTCTCAGCAAAACAAAGGAAACAACCTGAAATCTTTTCCCTACAATGTAGCATTTTCCCTAGCATTCAATGTCCAATTTTTTTCTAGGTAAAAAAACATACCACAGGTATTAAGTGAAATTCCCAGATATCATAGGACGGGACAAAGTTTCCAAAGATATGTTTTTCTTGGGTTGGCAAAGATAGCAATAAAATAAAGCCATAGAAGTAACTGGTAAATATATATTTTGATAATGATATTGGAAGGCATACGATTTCAGATACACTACTTTCAATATCCTAGTTTTCCCTCATTTAATATGAACTACATCACTCATAGTAGAACAATATTTAGATCTCCTCAATTTTCAATTATTCAGCCATGTTTCTTATCACCTCCCCATTCTTAAAGCACAAAAACCACCAGCTTTTTCCCCAGAGCTCTTATTTCTGGGTTAATCTCTACTCTTGACAGACACAAACTACTTAGGGTTTGTGGTAATAGGCACCTGACACTATTTTTATAAGTTTATTTTGACATTACCTTTTAAGTAACAGGATGGAGATTGAATAAGCCTGTAGGATGTTTAAACAAAATAAAAAGGAATATATTATAAACCCACAAAAGTACACTGATTATGTCTACAAAGATATATAATTAAAAAGTATAAATCAAGGACTGCTATTTTACACTTGACTTCAGTTATTTTGAACACTTGTGGGTCTAGTAGTGCTCATTGTTAAGGATAGGATTTTATGTCTTTAGAGTAAATCTGCTGTAAGCAATTTTATAGTTTAATGAAAATAATTATAGTTTGAATAAGTAGTGTGAAGTGTATCTGATGCTACTTCCCACAAATAAGCCGTGATATAAATTATCATGATTTATTATGGTTATTCTTCTGGCTATGTTTGGAGTGGATTCTAGAAAGTAATGATTCTAAAATTGCAAAAAACATTTTAAGCTATTTTTCTTCAGAACTTATATTTAATTTCTCTATAAAACTGAAATAATCTCCACTATGTATAGTATGTGCTACTGTGAAGACGGCATTATTGTTCTATCACTTTGACAGCTTACTTTAATTTACACTATTTGGTAAAAGAATATCTCCCAAATCTTTTTGAGTAGATCATATGCCACTGTTGTTACTTGTTCTTCATTCTTTAGCCTATCAAATAATAGTGCTGTGTTCTAATGCAAAGCCACGTATGCCTCAATTTCAACTCTTTATAGTGGTTCAAACTGCAGTGTCCTTTTCAGGTATGTTGCTAACTTCTTATCAAAAGTCAGAATCATAGGTACTTTCCTGTTTAAAATTGAAAGTATTTTCAGGCCTATGCATAGCTTATAGGCACCCATCTCCAACCAAGGCCTACTTGGAAGGATTAAAAAAATAATTTGATAACATGTAATCATACCATGAGCTACTAGATGATTGAAACCAAGGCTCAAACAACTCTACATTGAGTGAAGAATATGATTAGAAAAACCATGGCTCAGTTTCAAAATTCCAAGCTCTTCATTCCACTAATCCCATCACTCATTCTTCCAACATTTACTGAAAGCCAACCAGATGCATGACTCTGAGCTAGACTCTGGCCAAAACCTAGATAGCATATGAACTATTAGGCTGACAATGATACTAGAACATAAAAAGTGCAACAAGCAAACAACACACAGGTTCTATTGAAGCCCAGGGAAAGACATCTGATGCACTACAGAAAGGTTACTCAAAATGTCCAGAGGAGCAAATAGTAAGCAAAAAGATATTCTCAGATAACAAATTATGCAATATCAATCCAGGACTGCTATTTTACACTTGACTTCAGTTATTTTGAACACTTGTGGGTCTAGTAGTGCTCATTGTTAAGGATAGGATTTTATGTCTTTAGAGTAAATCTGCTGTAAGCAATTTTATAATTTAATGAAAATAATTATAGTTTGAATAAGTAGTGTGAAGTGTATCTGATGCTACTTCCCACAAATAAGCCGTGATATAAATTATCATGATTTATTATGGTTATTCTTCTGGCTATGTTTGGAGTGGATTCTAGAAAGTAATGATTCTAAAATTGCAAAAAACATTTTAAGCTATTTTTCTTCAGAACTTATATTTAATTTCTCTATAAAACTGAAATAATCTCCACTATGTATAGTATGTGCTACTGTGAAGACGGCATTATTGTTCTATCACTTTGACAGCTTACTTTAATTTACACTATTTGGTAAAAGAATATCTCCCAAATCTTTTTGAGTAGATCATATGCCACTGTTGTTACTTGTTCTTCATTCTTTAGCCTATCAAATAATAGTGCTGTGTTCTAATGCAAAGCCACGTATGCCTCAATTTCAACTCTTTATAGTGGCTCAAACTGCAGTGTCCTTTTCAGGTATGTTGCTAACTTCTTATCAAAAGTCAGAATCATAGGTACTTTCCTGTTTTAAATTGAAAGTATTTTCAGGCCTATGCATAGCTTATAGGCACCCATCTCCAACCAAGGCCTACTTGGAAGGATTAAAAAAATAATTTGATAACATGTAATCATACCATGAGCTACTAGATGATTGAAACCAAGGCTCAAACAACTCTACATTGAGTGAAGAATATGATTAGAAAAACCATGGCTCAGTTTCAAAATTCCAAGCTCTTCATTCCACTAATCCCATCACTCATTCTTCCAACATTTACTGAAAGCCAACCAGATGCATGACTCTGAGCTAGACTCTGGCCAAAACCTAGATAGCATATGAACTATTAGGCTGACAATGATACTAGAACATAAAAAGTGCAACAAGCAAACAACACACAGGTTCTATTGAAGCCCAGGGAAAGACATCTGATGCACTACAGAAAGGTTACTCAAAATGTCCAGAGGAGCAAATAGTAAGCAAAAAGATATTCTCAGATAACAAATTATGCAATATCAATCCTTTTCATTAGCACTTGGAGCATTTTTTGCCTCTTGAATTTCATCGTTAAAGCAATGTCAGTCTATTTTGCCTTAACTTTAAGGAAATTTTATGGGTGGTTTAGAGAACTTTGTTATTTATTTCTAAATCTGACTCCAAAGTTTCTTGAGGGTTTAAATTGCTGCTCCTCAATAATTATTTGAAATATCTCATTAAAGGAGTCAACCTGAAAAGACTGATGCTGAATCTCCAACACTTTGGACACCTGATGTAAAGAGCTGCTTCATTGAAAAAGACCCTGATGATGGGAAAGATGGAAGGCAAAAGGAAGAGTGGACAGCAGAGGATAAGACGGTTGGATGGCATCACCAACTCAATGAACATAAACTTGAGCAAACTTTGGAACATTGTGGAGGACAGGGAAGTCTGACATGCTTCAGGTCATGAGGTCCCAAAGAGATGGACATGAAATAGCAAATGAATAACAACAATTAAAGTAGCCAGTCATTCTTCATCAAAGAAATCTGTCTTGATTGACTGTGATGATCTCATTCATTGTAAACACATGATAATTAGGGACACGAGTAAATAGAGCCTCTCAATTACCACTAATTAGAAAAAATTTTCATTAAACAACCTTTATTTTATTTCTACTTGAATCTCATATATAACAGGAAGATGACTTTCTAATTTATGTCTAAAAATGAATACATATCAAAATATTTGTAGTTTGATTTGGTTATTTTTGTCTGCCACTGATTCTTATTAAGAGCAGCATTTGTCAGATATTGGTGCTCACCAATTGTGTCAGCATAGGCTTGAAGTTACATAGACCTGACTTCTAATTCAGGTTCCTTTACTTTTATGTTACATGAATGCAATGAATTATTTAATCATTTGAGATTTTGATTCTCTAGTTTGTAAAATGGAGGCAATATTTCATACCCAAAAGACTGTGGTGAAAACTGTAAAACAAAATGCCTAGAAATTGCTTTGTGTCATTAGCAAGTATTTAAAATATTTGATATTATTAGATGCCAATTACCAAACACGGGATAGGAAACAGTCATTTTCTAGATAAGTCTTGTCCAGGACAGTTCTATTTATCTAACTGTATGCCAGACGGAAAAACTACTGGTTTTCTTTTACTAAGCCAACATCTTTTGACTACTAACATTGTAAGTTTTACCACAATCAGTAAATTGATTCACTATGTACAGCAAATGACAATAATATCATTAGAACGATCTGGGAAGCTTTGAAAGAACTCAAATTTCTGGGTCCTATCTTAAAACCAACAAATAAAAATCTTTTGAAGGGAGGCTGAGGTATCTATATTTCTTTCTTCCTAGGTGATTCTGACACTCAACAAAGTTTAGGAAACACTGCATTAAATGACCTAAGTCAAGGTTATGTACAGTAGTGCAAGTAATACCATCTTGTTTAACCTATTCCTAAGACTTCAGTACAAAAGACTGAACTCAATCTAACTAAAGAGCAATTAACTCCTATCTGTCTTTATTCATCCATACAGAAAAAGGGCAGTGAAAGATAACACTGGGTCAGTTAAGCACCCTTTTCAGCATGTGCACAAGCTATCATCTAAAATAGCAAATGAATAACAACAATTAAAGTAGCCAGTCATTCTTCATCAAAGAAATCTGTCTTGATGTTTTCTCATTCATTGTAAACACATGATAATTAGGGACACGAGTAAATAGAGCCTCTCAATTACCACTAATTAGAAAAAATTTTCATTAAACAACCTTTATTTTATTTCTACTTGAATCTCATATATAACAGGAAAATGACTTTCTAATTTATGTCTAAAAATGAATACATATCAAAATATTTGTAGTTTGATTTGGTTATTTTTGTCTGCCACTGATTCTTATTAAGAGCAGCATTTGTCAGATATTGGTGCTCACCAATTGTGTCAGCATAGGCTTGAAGTTACATAGACCTGACTTCTAATTCAGGTTCCTTTACTTTTATGTTACATGAATGCAATGAATTATTTAATCATTTGAGATTTTGATTCTCTAGTTTGTAAAATGGAGGCAATATTTCATACCCAAAAGACTGTGGTGAAAACTGTAAAACAAAATGCCTAGAAATTGCTTTGTGTCATTAGCAAGTATTTAAAATATTTGATATTATTAGATGCCAATTACCAAACACGGGATAGGAAACAGTCATTTTCTAGATAAGTCTTGTCCAGGACAGTTCTATTTATCTAACTGTATGCCAGACGGAAAAACTACTGGTTTTCTTTTACTAAGCCAACATCTTTTGACTACTAACATTGTAAGTTTTACCACAATCAGTAAATTGATTCACTATGTACAGCAAATGACAATAATATCATTAGAACGATCTGGGAAGCTTTGAAAGAACTCAAATTTCTGGGTCCTATCTTAAAACCAACAAATAAAAATCTTTTGAAGGGAGGCTGAGGTATCTATATTTCTTTCTTCCTAGGTGATTCTGACACTCAACAAAGTTTAGGAAACACTGCATTAAATGACCTAAGTCAAGGTTATGTACAGTAGTGCAAGTAATACCATCTTGTTTAACCTATTCCTAAGACTTCAGTACAAAAGACTGAACTCAATCTAACTAAAGAGCAATTAACTCCTATCTGTCTTTATTCATCCATACAGAAAAAGGGCAGTGAAAGATAACACTGGGTCAGTTAAGCACCCTTTTCACATTGTTCTTCTTAATGTGCTATTTTTATGTCAATTTGCTATCATCTAAAACCTTAGAAGTATTTTTCTTAAAAAAAAGTTAGAACATAGAATTTAAACATATCTTACTTATTTCACGGGGTGCTCAGCCTTATTTACCCACTGCTGCCATTTCTGAAGCTTTTGAAATACTGACACTGGGGACTACCTCCATATTCTAATTTAACTGACCTGGGTGCTGTCCAGGTGTTCAAAATTTCCTGGTGATGCTAGGCTGGGGCCCAGGCAAAATCACTGCTGTTGTGATTAGACAACGCACCTTAGGATGATTGACTTCATCTGTGTACTTTTTCTCCCTCCATCCCTGAGGTTTCCAAACTCTGTGGGACTCAGATCTACTGAGAAAGTTCACAAACACTAGACATTCCCAAGAAGCCAAATCAGCAACTAAGAAATAGAAATAAGCAAACTATTATTTAAAATACCCCCAGGTAATTTTAACAATATTTATAATAATATCCATTTAGCAATTTTGTGGTAGACAATATTCTAATCCTTTTGCATATATTGATTACTTTCATCATCAATAAAACAAAAAATCCTCCTTTTGAAACTAAGTGGAACTCCTGAGCATGGAGGCATTTCCATCCCGTTTCTTGTAAGCAAGACCAATCTTCATAATCTTTCCCAAGTTCCACAGGGTGAATCTGGACAATTTCTAATTAAGGGAGGAGCAGCCAAGAAATCACCTGAGGCAAGAGTAAACGGGCCACAGAGGAACATTAAGAGACTGAGACTTGAGAGATTAGAGAGTGTATCAGAGACCTCAACTTTGACCCACTGTTATTCTGGAGTTGTGACACAGTTTTTGAGGCAGAAGCATAGTGTGTCTCCCTTTGCCTGGCAAAACAATAAAGCTATCCTTTTCTACTTCACCCCACACCCTGTTTCTGGGATTTGATTTGGTAATGGTGTACAGAAAAGCCAAGCTTTCAGTAACACTTTCATAGTGAAAAAACTTAGGAACAGAGAAGGTAAGTAACTCCTATCTGTCTTTATTCATCCATACAGAAAAAGGGCAGTGAAAGATAACACTGGGTCAGTTAAGCACCCTTTTCACATTGTTCTTCTTAATGTGCTATTTTTATGTCAATTTGCTATCATCTAAAACCTTAGAAGTATTTTTCTTAAAAAGTTAGAACATAGAATTTAAACATATCTTACTTATTTCACGGGGTGCTCAGCCTTATTTACCCACTGCTGCCATTTCTGAAGCTTTTGAAATACTGACACTGGGGACTACCTCCATATTCTAATTTAACTGACCTGGGTGCTGTCCAGGTGTTCAAAATTTCCTGGTGATGCTAGGCTGGGGCCCAGGCAAAATCACTGCTGTTGTGATTAGACAACGCACCTTAGGATGATTGACTTCATCTGTGTACTTTTTCTCCCTCCATCCCTGAGGTTTCCAAACTCTGTGGGACTCAGATCTACTGAGAAAGTTCACAAACACTAGACATTCCCAAGAAGCCAAATCAGCAACTAAGAAATAGAAATAAGCAAACTATTATTTAAAATACCCCCAGGTAATTTTAACAATATTTATAATAATATCCATTTAGCAATTTTGTGGTAGACAATATTCTAATCCTTTTGCATATATTGATTACTTTCATCATCAATAAAACAAAAAATCCTCCTTTTGAAACTAAGTGGAACTCCTGAGCATGGAGGCATTTCCATCCCGTTTCTTGTAAGCAAGACCAATCTTCATAATCTTTCCCAAGTTCCACAGGGTGAATCTGGACAATTTCTAATTAAGGGAGGAGCAGCCAAGAAATCACCTGAGGCAAGAGTAAACGGGCCACAGAGGAACATTAAGAGACTGAGACTTGAGAGATTAGAGAGTGTATCAGAGACCTCAACTTTGACCCACTGTTATTCTGGAGTTGTGACACAGTTTTTGAGGCAGAAGCATAGTATGTCTCCCTTTGCCTGGCAAAACAATAAAGCTATCCTTTTCTACTTCACCCCACACCCTGTTTCTGGGATTTGATTTGGTAATGGTGTACAGAAAAGCCAAGCTTTCAGTAACACTTTCATAGTGAAAAAACTTAGGAACAGAGAAGGTAAGTAACTCATTACACATCTCACAGACAGTAAGAGGCAGATCTAAAGTCTGAACTCAGACCATCCTATATCAGAGGCATGTTCTTAATTTGCTTTTTATAGCAACTTCATGAGGTAGATGTACATAATTATTTTATTGAGAAAACTCAAATGGAAGAAAGCAATTATTTAAAAAGAACTTGATTATGGAAAGAGTAACATGGAAACCTATACTATCGTATGTAAAAGAGGTAACCATTGTGAATAAGCTGTAAGACTAAGGGAATTTACATGGGGTCTATGCCACAGCCTGGAGGGGTGGGACAGTCAGGGAGAGAAAGAGGGGCTCAGGGGGAGGGGTCGGGGATATACCTATGACTAATTTGGGATTATGTAAAGCTGTAAACAACAAAACTCTATAAAAGAAATATAGCAAAAACTTTGCTGTAGACCTGAAACTAATGCAACGTTGTAAACAAATTATACTCCAATAAAAATAAAAAAACAAATTGAAAGTCAATATAGCTTAATTATAAACAGAGCTTCTGATTATTTTTGTTGCTATTGTTTACTCACTAATTCATGTCCAACTATTTTGTGAACCCATGAACTGTAGCCCACCAGGCTCCTTTGTCATGGGCTTTCTCAAGTAGGAACACTGGAGTGACTTCCCATTTCCTTCTTCAGGAGATCTTTCTGAACCAGGGGTCGAATTTGTATCTCCTGAATTGGTAAGTGGATTCTTTATCACTGAGCCACCAGTGATGCCTATTGCTAATTAATTAAGCTAGCCATTAAGCTGCCATAGCCTCTAAAAACAGGTGAACTTATTTCATGCCAATCCCTTTTTAGAGACTAAAGTCTTCCCAGCCATGAAGGCCAAATGTTAAGAAATGGACCTGGCAGTTCCCTAGATTGACTTTATTACTGCTTTGGTTTGTGAGATTGGTTGTCTTTGTACAATACAAATAATGTCTCTGGTGTTGAGCCAGCAGGTATAGCTAGTATGACCTTTCAGACTCTTTGAATATTTGCTAACATTCCATTTCAAAAGACCTTGTTCTCTATCTTTGAATGCATACGTTGACATATCATGGGTTAGGGGGAAGACCTCTTGGAGCAGTGGGCTGGACACCATATTTATGTTTTTATTTTCCAATATGTAGTGCCGTTCAGAGACAGTGAAATAATGTTGGCTTCTATGCACCTCAGTCAGTGACTTTCTCCTTTGTAATAGTAGCAATCAGCAATCTTTATTGATTGAATTATTAATGTCAGGACTGCCAGGAGGCCCCATAACCTTTGTCCGAGTTATCAAGGACTCATTCCCCTTACAAAGGTTCCATCCCCTTCTGCAAGAGGACACACCTTTGCAAAAGGCCGATAAAGAGTAAGAGTGTGTTTACTGAAAACAATCCCCTGTGACGGTCTGATCAGTAACAAATGTCCCACTGACCCAGTGCTCCCAGTCCCTGGTTCTGGAAAAGACCCCCCACCTCCCCCATGGTTCCATCCAGGCTGCCAAAGGTTATTTCCCGCCCAAACCCGGGGTATATAACTTCTGTAACTAAATCAACCCCGTGCTATTCTCTCTCTCTCTCATTCTCTCTCTCTCTCCCCCTTTCTCTCTCTCCCTCCCTCCCTTTCTCTCTCTCTCTCTCTCTATCCCATGCCATCTTTCTCTTCCTCTTTACTGCATCCTTGCTCCCCGTAAACTTTACAATTAATAAGATTTTGAAGCCAGAAAGCCATGTCTCTTGAGTTTCACCAATAAACTGACTTAAAAATCCTTTCTGTGCTATTCTGTGCTCTAACTTATCTAAGCAGCAGATTCCCTTAAGATACATATATATATATATATATATTCCCTTAAATAAACCACTCCTGCATGACCCCAAATTGATATTTATATCAGGATCATTTTACCTGGAGTCTCTGGCCAATCAGTCACAGTGGTGTATGTGCCACTTTTGGTTTCTCAAGCACTCTAATGCTATGTTGTCCAATATGGTACCCACAAGCCACACAGTTATTGAACTCTTGGATGTGACTAGTTCAAAATGAAACAGGTTGTAAGTAAAAATGTGCACTGAATTTTGTGCAGTATTATATTATATCTTTAAGAAAGGTTTGACATATTAGTAATTTCATATCTTGAAATAAAAATGGATATATTTGGCAAAATATATTATTGAAATTAATTCCACCTGCTTCCTTTTAGTCTTTGTAACTAGACAACTTAACATTACATATGAGACTTGCATCTGTGGCTCACACGCATCTTTTGGAGAATATTTGTCTGTTGTTGCAATGATTCTCCTGGCAGCTCCTATATTTTGACTATGTCTCATATAGGAGGTTGACCTTATATAAGTTACATATTATCCCTATTCCTCAGTTACTTAACATGTCCAGTCATACTGTGTTATAGATTTGCTGTGGGAACCACATGCTAGGGCACTTTCAGATCCCCAGATCCGAACCTGGTTTATTCATGATGTTTTCAAACCACCACCCTTTCACCCATTCAACCCCAAATGCAGTCACCACTTAGAAATTTGCAAAGGGTGATGCAGCCACTCTTCTCCAAGAGAGACCACTGACCTCAATGCAAATGCATTTGAAAAATTTCATCCTTCAACTTTTCCTGCCAACTTTACAGAAGGACCCTTTACAAATTTCTTCAAAGTTTAAAACTGAATATATGACAGTTTACTCAAGTTTCCAGTTACTAAATAACCAGTGATTGGATGAATGATCAAACCAAGTATGCTGTGGAAGCCTAAATTAAACTGAAGTACATCCATTGGTCAATTAAATGTCTGCAGCATCTTTAGGCTATGGTATTTAAAAGAAATAAAAAGCAAATTATCACTGTAAAATTATTTAATCCACATTCTAAATAACTTCTACCATTGTATAGTGTTTCATGTAAAGTTTACTGAAGCAAAGATATCATTACTTTTATTCAAGTCACAGGACTAATTTTAGGATAAAATACAGCTAAGCACCTTACAAAAATAAATTTATTTGTAATCTTATCTATGTGAAGACATTCTCTTCACCAGAATCTTTCTCTTGTGTATTACTCAAAGTAAAATTTCCTGTTTTTGATAAGTGCTCTCACTTTTAGCATTTACTATTAAAATCAGAATTCTTCACTATTACAGTTCTTTTTACATCAATAAGAAAATTGAATTACCATAGGACACATACACACCAAAGCTTTATTTAAAGAACACCTGAAATATAGAAGCCATGTGTACATAATCTTTAAATGGGCCTGGGTAAAATACCCATGAGGAGTAAAATTTGTCATTGGTTGTCTGGTGGGAAGTGGGGGCTAGTGATGAAGCTCAGGGGGACTGGTGCCAGAAAACAGTTATCTTGGAACTTTACTCACGTTTTAATAAGTATTTTTAAGCCAAGATAGTTATGCATGAGGAAATGAAAAGGTAAATCTGTGGCTCACCGCATCTTTTGGAGAATATTTGTCTGTTGTTGCAATGTTTCCCCACTATATTGATTCTCATATAGGAGGTTGACCTTATATAAGTTACATATTATCCCTATTCCTCAGTTACTTAACATGTCCAGTCATACTGTGTTATAGATTTGCTGTGGGAACCACATGCTAGGGCACTTTCAGATCCCCAGATCCGAACCTGGTTTATTCATGATGTTTTCAAACCACCACCCTTTCACCCATTCAACCCCAAATGCAGTCACCACTTAGAAATTTGCAAAGGGTGATGCAGCCACTCTTCTCCAAGAGAGACCACTGACCTCAATGCAAATGCATTTGAAAAATTTCATCCTTCAACTTTTCCTGCCAACTTTACAGAAGGACCCTTTACAAATTTCTTCAAAGTTTAAAACTGAATATATGACAGTTTACTCAAGTTTCCAGTTACTAAATAACCAGTGATTGGATGAATGATCAAGCCAAGTATGCTGTGGAAGCCTAAATTAAACTGAAGTACATCCATTGGTCAATTAAATGTCTGCAGCATCTTTAGGCTATGGTATTTAAAAGAAATAAAAAGCAAATTATCACTGTAAAATTATTTAATCCACATTCTAAATAACTTCTACCATTGTATAGTGTTTCATGTAAAGTTTACTGAAGCAAAGATATCATTACTTTTATTCAAGTCACAGGACTAATTTTAGGATAAAATACAGCTAAGCACCTTACAAAAATAAATTTATTTGTAATCTTATCTATGTGAAGACATTCTCTTCACCAGAATCTTTCTCTTGTGTATTACTCAAAGTAAAATTTCCTGTTTTTGATAAGTGCTCTCACTTTTAGCATTTACTATTAAAATCAGAATTCTTCACTATTACAGTTCTTTTTACATCAATAAGAAAATTGAATTACCATAGGACACATACACACCAAAGCTTTATTTAAAGAACACCTGAAATATAGAAGCCATGTGTACATAATCTTTAAATGGGCCTGGGTAAAATACCCATGAGGAGTAAAATTTGTCATTGGTTGTCTGGTGGGAAGTGGGGGCTAGTGATGAAGCTCAGGGGGACTGGTGCCAGAAAACAGTTATCTTGGAACTTTACTCACGTTTTAATAAGTATTTTTAAGCCAAGATAGTTATGCATGAGGAAATGAAAAGGTAAATGGATACCTCTCTCCTCTCACCAAAAGACAGGTATCAAAAGTTTCAAGGCTGTAAGATCCTAATGTTCTTATTTCAATACTTGGTGCACAATGTGCTCACATGCTGGAGAAATGAGTTAATTGACTGACGTAGTTTTATAATGAAATAATGCAAAGACTATTTAGCAAACTCAGTTATTTCTATATTTATCGAAGATGGTCTCCATGTGTTATTCAGTTGCAAGCAATTATACAGGAATAATAATTCATGTACCAAAACTGTCTATTTAATTCAGAAAGACAGCAATTTGGACCTTGTTAAAAAGACACCTATGAACTTTTTAGGAGTTGCAGTTTGATAAATACTTAACAGAAATGTGGTTTACATATGGCTAAAGAGTAAAGAAAAATCCCCACATAAGACTCATGCAAACATAAGTACCTAAAACATAAAATTAACTTACAATACCAACAAAGCTACCAGATTACTGAACAAAAAGAGGGAAGAGGCCACAGGGATTGGTCTTTTCATTTTCTATAAGTACAGTAAAATAAACTGGTCTCTTGCTAAACAACTTTTGACCTGAGAATTTATTTTCTAATATGTATAAGATGAAAATTTGAGAGCTACAATATTTCTCTGGTAAATTAAAAATCAAAACAGGCTTCTTTAAATCTCATATGCTGCAGGGCAAACATATTTGTTAATTTCACTTTTAGCATTTACTATTAAAATCAGAATTCTTCACTATTACAGTTCTTTTTACATCAATAAGAAAATTGAATTACCATAGGACACATACACACCAAAGCTTTATTTAAAGAACACCTGAAATATAGAAGCCATGTGTACATAATCTTTAAATGGGCCTGGGTAAAATACCCATGAGGAGTAAAATTTGTCATTGGTTGTCTGGTGGGAAGTGGGGGCTAGTGATGAAGCTCAGGGGGACTGGTGCCAGAAAACAGTTATCTTGGAACTTTACTCACGTTTTAATAAGTATTTTTAAGCCAAGATAGTTATGCATGAGGAAATGAAAAGGTAAATGGATACCTCTCTCCTCTCACCAAAAGACAGGTATCAAAAGTTTCAAGGCTGTAAGATCCTAATGTTCTTATTTCAATACTTGGTGCACAATGTGCTCACATGCTGGAGAAATGAGTTAATTGACTGACGTAGTTTTATAATGAAATAATGCAAAGACTATTTAGCAAACTCAGTTATTTCTATATTTATCGAAGATGGTCTCCATGTGTTATTCAGTTGCAAGCAATTATACAGGAATAATAATTCATGTACCAAAACTGTCTATTTAATTCAGAAAGACAGCAATTTGGACCTTGTTAAAAAGACACCTATGAACTTTTTAGGAGTTGCAGTTTGATAAATACTTAACAGAAATGTGGTTTACATATGGCTAAAGAGTAAAGAAAAATCCCCACATAAGACTCATGCAAACATAAGTACCTAAAACATAAAATTAACTTACAATACCAACAAAGCTACCAGATTACTGAACAAAAAGAGGGAAGAGGCCACAGGGATTGGTCTTTTCATTTTCTATAAGTACAGTAAAATAAACTGGTCTCTTGCTAAACAACTTTTGACCTGAGAATTTATTTTCTAATATGTATAAGATGAAAATTTGAGAGCTACAATATTTCTCTGGTAAATTAAAAATCAAAACAGGCTTCTTTAAATCTCATATGCTGCAGGGCAAACATATTTGTTAATTTCACAGATTTATTAGTATTTAAATAGAAATGATTAAAACAGCATAGTCTAAACAAACAAAAAAATAAAGAAGAGAATATGAGACTATGGAAAAGTTCAAGGATTTGGGATAATGAATGAACACATCAAAACTTTTCTCTATATTAAAGAATATCATTAATATCATTGAAAGCATATCAGGCACCTCTCTACTGTCTTATATTGATATCGATCATGAAATCTCCCAATGCTCATAATACTCTTCCAACAATACTTTCAACCCATCAGAAACTACCAAGTGATGGGCCTTTTCTGAAAAGACTCACTTCATGTGATTTCCAACTCTTGTTTCAATACCAAACAGAGCTAAATGCTTATCAAATCTAATTCAAACTGCTACAAATTCTGAATTCTACCCATCTGTCACTAGGTTATTGGTTCAAGACAACATTAAGAAAAAGAACAGGTGACAAATTCAGTTGGAAAATAGAAGTTTTTCAGTTTTCTATCCCTTTTCTTTATTGTCTACCAACAGCAAGTTGTATGTTTCCAATTAACTTCCTTCAGAAATCAGTTACACATACACACATACATACACACACAAAATTACTTGAACTACTTTACATTACTCTCTCTTTTCTCTTTTGTCCTTTCTTGTGTACACCTCTCCCTTCCTTCTCCTAGTCAGTGTCTTTGGTCAAAGAAATGCCAAAAAACAAGCATAAGGGAATTTGCAGGAATATAAGATTTTGACCAATTTAGGTTGTTTCACTGTGAGAAAAGACAGGGAATTTTTCTACAGTTAAAAAAAAGTTTCATAAGAAGTATGCTTTTTGTATTTGCAGGGCTTCTTGATTATAATGTTATATTGTTCTTTTATCTCACCTTGTGTCATTAAAATATAGGACACCAGCAATAAAACTAAAAGTAAATATGCACATATTCTTATCCATGTAGGGAAACAATAAATCTCCCTCACTGATAGCAGCTGTACTGTAGCTATCAATTGAATAGTGCAGCTGCCACAACAATATCAAATTTTATAGTTAAAAAGCAGTCAAAACCGTAATGTCGAAGTGGAGGTAGACATATATTGCACTATAAATAAGCATCCTCTTATGTAGAAATGAAGTATGTTTATTTTTTTCCATTGAATAACATATATCTTACCTACTGCTATCTGTCATAATAGAACTCATTATTCTTGAATGTATATTATACAAAATTCTGATTTATACTAATTAGGTTGGCTTTCATTGAGACATGAGAACTTGAAAGCTCCTGGCCTGAGGGCAAATGTTACCTCTTTCTTTAAAAGAAAGTTTTTTTTTTCCTTTTCTTGCTTTTCTTTTTTTCTTCTATACCTCCATAAAAAAAGAAACTACCAAGTGATGGGCCTTTTCTGAAAAGACTCACTTCATGTGATTTCCAACTCTTGTTTCAATACCAAACAGAGCTAAATGCTTATCAAATCTAATTCAAACTGCTACAAATTCTGAATTCTACGCATCTGTCACTAGGTTATTGGTTCAAGACAACATTAAGAAAAAGAACAGGTGACAAATTCAGTTGGAAAATAGAAGTTTTTCAGTTTTCTATCCCTTTTCTTTATTGTCTACCAACAGCAAGTTGTATGTTTCCAATTAACTTTCTTCAGAAATCAGTTACACATACACACATACATACACACACAAAATTACTTGAACTACTTTACATTACTCTCTCTTTTCTCTTTTGTCCTTTCTTGTGTACACCTCTCCCTTCCTTCTCCTAGTCAGTGTCTTTGGTCAAAGAAATGCCAAAAACAAGCATAAGGGAATTTGCAGGAATATAAGATTTTGACCAATTTAGGTTGTTTCACTGTGAGAAAAGACGGGGAATTTTTTCTACAGTTAAAAAAAAGTTTCATAAGAAGTATGCTTTTTGTATTTGTAGGGCTTCTTGATTATAATGTTATATTGTTCTTTTATCTCACCTTGTGTCATTAAAATATAGGACACCAGCAATAAAACTAAAAGTAAATATGCACATATTCTTATCCATGTAGGGAAACAATAAATCTCCCTCACTGATAGCAGCTGTACTGTAGCTATCAATTGAATAGTGCAGCTGCCACAACAATATCAAATTTTATAGTTAAAAAGCAGTCAAAACCGTAATGTCGAAGTGGAGGTAGACATATATTGCACTATAAATAAGCATCCTCTTATGTAGAAATGAAGTATGTTTATTTTTTTCCATTGAATAACATATATCTTACCTACTGCTATCTGTCATAATAGAACTCATTATTCTTGAATGTATATTATACAAAATTCTGATTTATACTAATTAGGTTGGCTTTCATTGAGACATGAGAACTTGAAAGCTCCTGGCCTGAGGGCAAATGTTACCTCTTTCTTTAAAAGAAAGTTTTTTTTGTTTTTTCCTTTTCTTGCTTCAAAAATATAAGCAAAATGGATGTTTGAAGGGATTCGGTGCTCTTTTCCTTCCATACAGTTTAAACTTGTGGGTTTGACTGGCAGAGGTAAAAGGTACGTGCAGTTTGAGGAAAGTCAATCTGGCAAATGTTTAAACCTAAAATTACTAGCTCTAGAGTAGGCTTATTCCGAGCCATGTGATCTCAATCTAAAGATGGTGTTGTGAGGACTCTCTGGTCTCTTGATCTGTGCCTTGTGGGATGTGGTTTTTGAACTGGACACTACACTGCCAGAACAGAAATTTAGTTCTCGACACATATTTTGAAGTGGTCAGCTTTCTCTGAGGGGGATAAACAGATTGTAGATAAATAAATATACCAAAAGAACCTTTGAGGCATTTTTGTATGGAGTTTTGAAAAGGCAAAGTTGTTCCTAGTCTACTAGCTGATCAATTGATATCAAAGAGGATGCATAAATGATATGGAGAAAATATGGGACTCTATAGCTCATCATTTGGAATGCGTCAAATTTCTCCATTAATGAGAAATACACTTTATCTTAACCATTCTTCAAATTCTAAGAAAGGAGCCCATTATACCTTTGGAAGTCTTGCATTTTACAATTCTTTTGTGGTCCTGTCACATTATACCACTTCAGATAGCACATGACAATACAAAATGACCTCTTTGAGTTGCCTCCCTCATCCTCTGTGCTATAACTGGTACATTTGGCATAATAGAAGCCACTTGAAATAGTGTCCCTCAGACTACAGAGTTCTGAAATATAGGCTATCTGAAATATAGAAATATAGGCTATCTGAAATATAGAAAAGCCAGAACCAACACTATTACATATGAAGCAATAAACATAGGATTTATAAGCATCACAAGGGCCTTCAATGAAGCTTCATTTCTAGGTTACCATCATCTTGCCGACTGAACTGTGGTAGTGTAAGAAAGTCATGCAGAACTAAAAAGTTACATTGGTGTATTTCATATATCATGTCTCTTTGACAGTCTGTCCAAAGGTAGCAACTAGAAGCCCAAATAAACTTGGTGAATTTGAACTAACTCCAAATTATAGCAGGAATAAACTTGGTGAATTTGAACTAATTCCAAGTTCAATTTGGTGCTGGTTCAAAATAGCTCAAGAGGTATACTGGAACCTTTGGGCCACTGAACATACGGAACAGGCCACTTTGAAAAACATTTATTAAGTTCCTACTAAGTCTAGTGCCCTCAGCATATTATAAGTATTAGGTATTTATATAGACATTAGTAATGTTCAGCATCTCCTCAAAGCCTTACAGGTCATAGAAAAAGATATTTCCATATGCATGCATAATAAGAGGCTGAGTATTTTAAGTACAATATGTTCTCCATTTTCAGAAAAGTAATTAACTGAAGAACACCAGGGCATTTTACTAGAAGATCAAACTCACATTTTCACTTGACTGCCAAAATCACGCCAAAAGGGAATGCTACATATTCTTTTTTTTTTGCAGATGGAAAACTGAGGCTCATTCTGCCACTGGAATTATTGAAGGACTGAAGATGAATGGGTTTTCAATACTCAGAGATGGTGACATTGATTTTAGTCTTAGAGATCAGCATGAATGGAGGCACACAGTGATGAAAACAGTTGGTATATTTGAGCTAAAGTGAATGACCCTGTGTGCTGGTGCACGGCAAACATGTGCCCAGTAGATGCAGAGTCACCTAAGTGCAGCTGAGGGAAATAGAGAACAAAGAGGATATAGCAAAGTCCCAGGTTCTAAGGCTGGCTGTCGATTGACTCAGTTAGAAACGAAGTCATCTTCCAGTTTCAGCACATGATCCAGGAAGCTCACTCCTGGGTATATACTCAGAACAGATAAAAACTCTAATTTTAAAATATATATGCACCTTAACTTTCATAGAAGCACTGATTACAATAGCCAAGATATGGAAGCAATCTAAATGCCCTTGAGTGGATAAAGTTGATGTGGTACATATATCCAATGGAATATTACTCATCAATAAGAAAGAATTAAATAATGCCATTTGTAGCAACACAGATGGGCCTAGAGATTATCATACTGAGCAAAGTAAACTAGGCAAAGAGATTTTTTATAGAGTGTCACTTATATGTGGAATCAAAAAATATAATACAAATGAACTTATTTACAAAACAGAAACAGACCCATAGACATAAAACACAAACCTACAGTTACCAAAGTGGAGAGGGAAAAAGAGAGAGGGATAAATGAGGAATTTAGGATTGACAAATACACACTACTATAATAAAATAGGTAAATAAGGATCTACTGTATAGCACAGAGAACTATACTCAATATCTTATAATAACCTATAATGAAAAAAAATCTGAAAAGGAATATATATATATATATATATATATATATATATATATGTATAGATAGATAAATATCGGTGTATGTGTTTGTGTATGTGTTCATGTGTATCTGAATCACTTTGCTTTATACCTGAAATTAACGCATTGTAATTAACTATATTTCAATTTTTAAAAATGTTTGAGAAAAGCAATGGAGTCATTGTCTAAATGGAAAATAAGTATAATTGTAGGGGTGGAGGGAAGCAATCAGTTCAGTTTCTGTGGGGAAAAAAAACTAGTGAAGGTTTTTGCAGCTTTGGCCGAGCCAGGAGAAAACCATCTTAGAAATGAAAAACCTAAGACAAAAGCAAGCTCATTCAATTCACATGAGCTCATTATCTGGGGTCATAACAAACAGTAACAGGTGGGAGATCTGCTATGGACTTTGGAACACCGGGTCTGTGCATACGCCTTAACTTCTTGCTGGTACCGTTACCCTCCAGCTATAATGCGCTCTCTCCATTGGAAGGATAATATAAGCGACTTAGAGTCACAAGGGTGATTATTGAACAGGGTTGTCATTCCCCATAAACACCTGAAGTCATCTTAGTTTCAGCACCATGATCCAGGAAGCTCACTCCTGGGTATATACTCAGAACAGATAAAAACTCTAATTTTAAAATATATATGCACCTTAACTTTCATAGAAGCACTGATTACAATAGCCAAGATATGGAAGCAATCTAAATGCCCTTGAGTGGATAAAGTTGATGTGGTACATATATCCAATGGAATATTACTCATCAATAAGAAAGAATTAAATAATGCCATTTGTAGCAACACAGATGGGCCTAGAGATTATCATACTGAGCAAAGTAAACTAGGCAAAGAGATTTTTTATAGAGTGTCACTTATATGTGGAATCAAAAAATATAATACAAATGAACTTATTTACAAAACAGAAACAGACCCATAGACATAAAACACAAACCTACAGTTACCAAAGTGGAGAGGGAAAAAGAGAGAGGGATAAATGAGGAATTTAGGATTGACAAATACACACTACTATAATAAAATAGGTAAATAAGGATCTACTGTATAGCACAGAGAACTATACTCAATATCTTATAATAACCTATAATGAAAAAAAATCTGAAAAGGAATATATATATATATATATATATATATATATATATGTATAGATAGATAAATATCGGTGTATGTGTTTGTGTATGTGTTCATGTGTATCTGAATCACTTTGCTTTATACCTGAAATTAACGCATTGTAATTAACTATATTTCAATTTTTAAAAATGTTTGAGAAAAGCAATGGAGTCATTGTCTAAATGGAAAATAAGTATAATTGTAGGGGTGGAGGGAAACAATCAGTTCAGTTTCTGTGGGGAAAAAAAACTAGTGAAGGTTTTTGCAGCTTTGGCCGAGCCAGGAGAAAACCATCTTAGAAATGAAAAATCTAAGACAAAAGCAAGCTCATTCAATTCACATGAGCTCATTATCTGGGGTCATAACAAACAGTAACAGGTGGGAGATCTGCTATGGACTTTGGAACACCGGGTCTGTGCATACGCCTTAACTTCTTGCTGGTACCATTACCCTCCAGCTATAATGCGCTCTCTCCATTGGAAGGATAATATAAGCGACTTAGAGTCACAAGGGTGATTATTGAACAGGGTTGTCATTCCCCATAAACACCTGGAGGCTTCAGCACTGAATAAAAGCAGACTGGTGAATGCATTTGGGGTCTTGACCCAAGAGGTCTTGAGGCCCCTCTTCCTATCCTTTCTCTCTGTCTATATATGTGTGTGCGTATTACTTAAAGTATCGTCACACCCGCTATTCTCTATGTACTCGGATGGCAGGCTGCAGTAAGTTACTATGACATGCCACAAGCTGGGTTTTTTAAACAATAAGCATTTCCTCCTCACAGTGTGAAAGCTGGAAGTCCAAGACCAGAGTGACAGCACAGTCAGGTTCTGGAGAGTGCCCACTTCCTGATTTGTAAATGCCTTCCTACTATGGCTTCACATGATAAAGAGAGACACCTTCTCTCCCATGTCTTTCCTTAAGAGCCCATTAATCCCACTCATTAGAGGTCCACCCTTATGACCTAATTGACTCCCAAAGGCCCTGCCTCCTAATGCCATTACATTGGGGATTAGCCTTTCAACAGATGATTCCAAGGGGATCACAACCATGCAATCTATTGCAGGGAAAAGTAAAAATGAGATATTTGGACCTGTAACAAGGTAAATCACAAAGACATATCTTTCCTGTCTGGTTCTGAAATATGTTTGTACTTCTGCATATAAATTACTAGGTACAACTGCATTTTCTATTAAATGAACCATTGGAAAGAGAGATACTAATATAGCTTGCATATGTAAATATTTTCTGTTATTTTAAAATGTTTGAGAAAAGCAATGGAGTCATTGTCTAAATGGAAAATAAGTATAATTGTAGGGGTGGAGGGAAACAATCAGTTCAGTTTCTGTGGGGAAAAAAAACTAGTGAAGGTTTTTGCAGCTTTGGCCGAGCCAGGAGAAAACCATCTTAGAAATGAAAAATCTAAGACAAAAGCAAGCTCATTCAATTCACATGAGCTCATTATCTGGGGTCATAACAAACAGTAACAGGTGGGAGATCTGCTATGGACTTTGGAACACCGGGTCTGTGCATACGCCTTAACTTCTTGCTGGTACCATTACCCTCCAGCTATAATGCGCTCTCTCCATTGGAAGGATAATATAAGCGACTTAGAGTCACAAGGGTGATTATTGAACAGGGTTGTCATTCCCCATAAACACCTGGAGGCTTCAGCACTGAATAAAAGCAGACTGGTGAATGCATTTGGGGTCTTGACCCAAGAGGTCTTGAGGCCCCTCTTCCTATCCTTTCTCTCTGTCTATATATGTGTGTGCGTATTACTTAAAGTATCGTCACACCCGCTATTCTCTATGTACTCGGATGGCAGGCTGCAGTAAGTTACTATGACATGCCACAAGCTGGGTTTTTTAAACAATAAGCATTTCCTCCTCACAGTGTGAAAGCTGGAAGTCCAAGACCAGAGTGACAGCACAGTCAGGTTCTGGAGAGTGCCCACTTCCTGATTTGTAAATGCCTTCCTACTATGGCTTCACATGATAAAGAGAGACACCTTCTCTCCCATGTCTTTCCTTAAGAGCCCATTAATCCCACTCATTAGAGGTCCACCCTTATGACCTAATTGACTCCCAAAGGCCCTGCCTCCTAATGCCATTACATTGGGGATTAGCCTTTCAACAGATGAATCCAAGGGGATCACAACCATTCAATCTATTGCAGGGGAAAAAGTAAAAATGAGATATTTGGACCTGTAACAAGGTAAATCACAAAAGACATATCTTTCCTGTCTGGTTCTGAAATATGTTTGTACTTCTGCATATAAATTACTAGGTACAACTGCATTTTCTATTAAATGAACCATTGGAAAGAGAGATACTAATATATGCATTAACATGTGCATATGTTATATATATTTTTCTGTTATTTTAACTCTGGGTTAGAAAAGTGAACCTTCAGACCCAGAGCACACTGTGCCACAAAGATTAAACACAAAAATGGATGACTATGAGTGTCTCTATGCCATCCTAAGGTAATAAGTATCTTTGAAGGGGTATCCATTTTTTCAGGACCAGAGCCATGTACTGCCAGGAGACAATCATATTCCTACTTAGCCCCAGGATACTGGGAGAACTTGACCCCCTATGCAATAATATTTTTGAAAACTTTAGATAAAAAGGAGTCATAAGTGACTAATCTGTGGAGGAGAGCTCTCTGCAACCTCATAAGCAAGAAAGATTCTAGGTCCTGGAAGAGATTTGTTTTCTGTATTTTAATAATAGCCAGTGTGTTCTCTGTATTTTAATAATAGCCAGTGTGGTCAACTTTAAAGTGAGCCTGACCTTTCATGGACTGAAATCCATAAACAGGGAGCCTCAGAGAGACCTGATGGAGATAAGCATGAAGTATGCTAAGGAAATTCCTGTGTTGTGATGAAATTTCTGTGTTGTAAGGATAGAGAGTGGGTAGCCATTTCCAACCTCTAGTAAATCATCTACTTCAAATTTTTAAAAATTCTGGACCATTGTCAAAGAGTCTGATAAGTCTTTTCATTCCCCAACTTACTTTTATGAGAAAAGGCATAGCACGGCAACAAATATATCCAATAACTATTGCCAGGTAATAACAAATCTCTGATACCTTTTGTCACATTATAGTCCATATTGCTAGTTTCCCATTTACCAGCAAATTGTTGCCTCAAAATATGAAACACTGGCATTTAGGGAAATGCAGAAATTATTCACTTCCCTGATATTCTGCATGACAAATTAGTACTATGCTTTAACTCTAATAAATGGAGCTCTAACTGAAATTTCATAAACATTCTTGAGATGTTCTTCTAGAGTAGCTTTATTTTGGCACTCTACTTTTCCTGCTTAAACAAATGAAAAGGTTGGCTGATATTGTCAAAATACAGCATTTCTGGTGAACCAAGAGTCATTTATTAAAATAATGTATTGATGTGGTGTCATAAAACACAAAATCACATTTCTACAGGAAAAACCTATTACCCTAAGCCAAGATTATTTTATTTTAAAAGAAAAAATATTGCAGTTGTGGATTTGGAAAGTAATATGATGTGGTTCAGACCTTGGCCTTTCAGAGGCTAAACAGGGGCTTTTAATGCACAGTGATATGTTATGTAAAAGAGATATTTGTGTAATTAACAAGTCTTCTTGTCTTCATAGAAATGCATTAACTGGAAGTAGATTCTGGATCTCCTATGACTCAGAATAACTAATTTAAGAATACAAATATGATTTAGCCCAGTTGTGGAAAGGCTTTAAACTAACACATGGGAAAATGTGACAACTAACACACACACACCTCCTGGAGGGTCAGGGCTCTCCAGAACTGACCATTTTCCTGACATCATCTTAATCTTGTCCTTTGTCACAGCACTGCACTTTTTGCTATAAAGGTTTCAGCACTAAAAAGTAGGGAGGTGAAGCCACAGTTCAATTCAATTTATTTTTATATTGCTTCTCATACAAAGTCTCTCAAAACACTTTACAGTAAGAGATAAAATAATCATATAACACTTGTCCATATTTGAAATAGCAGCATTCACCCAGACAGCAAGGGGGTAAAGCCACGCACAATCACGGGTCAAAGTCCCTGGTGAAGCACCTCACTTTTTTTTTTTTTTTTTTTTTTTTAAAACCTTTATTTTACTTTTAACTTTTACAGAGTTTTGTTGTTCACAGACATGCATGTTCTCAGATTAGTCACATGTATATCTCCCCCTTCCCTCCCCTCCCGACCATCACACAGCACCCCTGAAGGATCCCCTTTTCTCACAGAGCAATGACTAGAGCTATTTTCTTCACCTATGATAGTACAGGCCTTCATGCTACTTCCTTTACGCCTCTCACCCACTGTTCCTTCCCCACAATGTCCATATGTCCACTGTCCATGTCTGTCTTTCCGTCGCTTCACTGCATGTGCCATCATCACCATCCTACTAGATTCCATATATATGTGTTAATATACTGTATTTGTCCTTCTCTTTCTGACTGACTTCACTTTTTAGGATACGTTCTAGATCCAGCCACCTCATTAGAAGCCATATAAATGAATATTTCAGCAGTGACGTGGCCATAGACCATTACTCTCCAAGCCTCATTTTCTGAAGGGACAAGTAAGAGGCTTCATTTTTCTATTCAAATAGAACATTATCTCTCCTCAACCTGCGAGATCTCAACTGGTGACCAGTTTTCTCTCACATGCAAAATTAAAAAGCCAAAGTACAGGGACATACTTTCTTTCTATTGTTACCAATTACTTTAATCACATATGATTTATGACTTCCTGGAAAGCAGTTATTCTGAGCCACCTCTTTTCTTTGTCTGTGTTCCATATTTTGGCCACAGAGGTAAAGAAGAAAGGCAGCTGGAAAGACAAAAATTGGTAGGCTTTCATTTAGTCAACCTACAGCACAGAATAAAGAAATGCTTATGCTTGAAACTTGATAATGAGGAATGAGTTAATGGCATTCTGGGTCAGGAAGAAGGAATAAAGCAGGATTATACAGAAAGAAATTTTTCTAGATAAAGCATGCATGCATGCTTAATTGCTTCAGTCATGTCCGACTCTTTGCGACCTCTGCCAGGATCCTCTGTCCATGGCATTCTCCAATCAAGAATACAGGAGTGGATTGCCATGCCCTTCTCCAGGGGATCTTCCCAACCCAGGGATATAATCCATATCTTTTATGAGTGGAAGGTAGTTCTTTACCGCTAGCGCCACCTGGAAAACCAAGATAAAGTAGTCCAAATTAAATATACATTCCCAATTCAGAGCAATGTCTGGAAAAGATAGTGAAGAAGCCAATCCAGAAAAAAGAAAATTAGATCAAATTGATATATCAAGTTTCCGTAGCACTTTTAATTTACAGAAGGGTTATTGTATACTTGATGTAAGGAAATAGGAGATGTTACTATTCTCTGAGAGCAAGTGAGTTATCCAGCATCAAAAGAAAGTACAGTCAGCAGTTGAAAGCTACCATGTTTGCAAAGATTTTTTTTTTTTTTTTTGCAAAGCAAATAATAGTTTGAAATCACCAAGCTCCAGTGAAAGTAATTCTCACAAAGAAGATTCTCCTGCAACCCCTACTATATTTCCATCACGTACTTTTTCAAGTATCGAGACAAAATACTCTCTAACAAAAACATATTCTTTTTAGAAAAGGACAAAAATTCTAAGAAGCCTCTGGCTCCAGGAGAATTCTCAGTATTCATATCAGTAATAATCCAAAAGGTGTTTGTTTAGGAAGCATGTTTCTAGTAGGGCATGAACCTTTTCTATCCTCCATTTCTTTAATAGAGTAACATCTTTATAATACATAATAACAAAACAGAATATGTTGTAATTCATTTCTTGACCTTTTATTATTTCTGTCACCGATTGTCAGAGTTGAGAACTACTCTCTATCCTGAGGTGATGGATTATTTAATTAACCATTGACCTTTTCCCAACATTTGTTGACAATGAGCGCAGTCCCATGAAAGTGGCTTGCTTTGGATATTGGTCAATTCTGCATTGTTTATCAATAAAAGAGTGCCATTTCTTGTAACTTAAATAACCAGAATTACATTTGCCATTTATTTATTCAAACATATTTTCAAATGAGTTCATGTCTGTTTCTTTTTGACTACTACAAAGGAAGAATAGGCTTACCATATCTTTTTAAAACAAATTCTGTGTCAGTAAATACATCTGATAGAATTTAACTGAATCAACCTATAGAAAAATCATGTTTTCTAGTTAAGGATATTTTGAAAAAAGTTTCAGCAATTTTCTTTTCATGATACGCACCTCTCCAAGTTCTCTGTTCAATCCAACTTTTTCTTTTTTTTTTTTTTTTTTTTTTTAAGATTTATTTATTTATTTATTCTGGGCGGGGGTCAGGTTGGGGAGGGAGGGGAGCGGGCGGGCCACTTCTATTGGTCTTTCGTTTCTCTATGCTCATCCGTCTTTGTTCTTTGGCTCCTGTGGGCCTCCCATCGCGGTGGCGTCTGTTGTTGCAGAGCGCTGGCTCTGGGCGCATGCGCTCCAGAGCTTCGGCTCGGTGATTGGACACATCGGTCCAGCCGCTCCGCAGCACGTGGGATCTTCCCAGGCCAGGGCTCGAACTGGCGCCCCTTGCACTGCAAGGCGGTGTCCTTACCCACTGGACCACCAGGGGAAGCCCTAATCCAACTTTTTCTAAGGAATAATATACTCTGGGAAAGTGAAGCAGATTCTTCAATATAGTTATTTTGTAAATTTCATTCATTAGTAAGGGAAATATTTCTGCATTTTTCCAAGGGCTATTTTAGTAAAATTAGAATCTTTTGTTTGACTCACTGGCTTCTTTTAAACGCATAGTAAACATCAACCTCTTCCAACACCCACACACAGCCCCACATCTACCCACTTTCTTCTCGACAGGCTTCTCATCTTGGATGCCATGGTGAGGAGGACTAAGAGCATTTCAAGCCCAAGCCTGACTTTTCATCAAGAATATTCCATTTCTGCAGACACCTCTGCTCTCAGGATCAAGTAATGTGGGACTTCAGAAAGCGACACTTCAGAGATTCTGAATTGGCCTCCTTTCTGTTGACATTATTACTATATGTTCATCTCTCAAGGAGTTTTTGTTTGTTTGTTTGTTTGCATTTTGAAAGCTCGACTGAGGCTATGTCACACTGTGAAAGGGTTAGGATCCAGAAAGTCCTGAACCCAGGATCTTAGGGGTTTTTCTTCCCCCTTTGAGGATGATACTGCACACCTCATTTATTTCCTTGGTTCCTCATCTAGGAAATGTGATTAGAAACACCCACTTCTCCTACTTACTGTGAAATGGAATGAGATGGTATATGCAAATCTCCTTTCAAATAGTAAAAGTCCAATAAAACAAAGCTGTTCTAATGTAATACTGAATTTCTGTCATGTGTACATGGCCATTATCTCTGCAGAGTGAAATACAATATATTAGTGATGTTTCAGCAGCAACTGAAGTCCATTTTCATCTCCCTGGAGTCTATAGTGTTTAAAGACTTGACATTATGGAAGTATATAGTCTTCATTAATTTATGTTAAATTTTAATGTTAGTGTGGCAGTATGGTATAATATAATCTGAAAGCCTGTGTGTATGTATGTGTGTGCTTATTTACACAGTTGCACATTGTACAATGACAGATACTGAAAGGAAAAAGAATTTTGACCCTAAGAAAACAAAGTTTCATTAAAGCCTAAACCTGGAATCAAGTGCAAAACATTTATTATAATAAGAGCCTTTTTTTTGGTTTTTTTTTTTGGCTTGATAAGGAGAGAAAATTATTAAAATGGAGCTGCTTTGAAATTAGCAATATCATAATATATTTAATGATTGTATTTTATGAAACAGGATTGAAATTAAATTATAGAGCCTTATGATTATGTCCAGTGAAACAGCACATGCAAGCTATATTTGTACTGTTCTCTTATAGATCTGTTAACCATGTTATTTCCTCTGTCATCTATCAATTTCCCTTCAAAGCCAAAGAGCTTATCTCCTGTTAGAACAGAACCACACAGGCATATCATCAGATATCTAGATGGCTAAGTTGTACGTTTGATACATGGGTGACATTAATGTAATATTATGATAGATATCTATTAGCATGTACATCACCAAAACATAGACTCTCTAACGTCTTTGACAGTGACTGCCCTTTCCATGTCAGTGTCAATCCACACCAGAATCACAAGAATGAGCAAACCTGACAGGAGAGGCTGTACCAATTATAGATGAAGGGATACTGTCTACTCCCACCATTTGATGTGATTTATTTGGGCCCTTCTGCATTTGTAGACAGCAGATTGTAGCTGTTTATGAAGTGACAAATCGTACTCAATGACTTTGAATGACTTCTCTAATCAATTTACCTTGTCTAAAAAGTGGTAGTGAATCGTAGTGCTCATCTAATGTCAGTAGGTACAGAAAACTTTCAGGTTTTGCACTAAAAGCATATATTCCATATATATACCCAAAAGAGTGAAAGAAATAATAAAATTAGTTTACTTTAATAATTGTTTTTCAAAGGATCTAAAACTACCGTGCTTTATATTTATAAGTTTTTTACTGAAGGATTTTTTTCCTTAGGTAAGTAGTATTTTTTATTGTTTCGAGAGAGATGCTTTATTTTTTCTTGGTCAGTTTTACTTGGGGGAAGGAGGAGTCTACAGTTATCAATGCAAATGTATAATTCTCTGATGGAAAGGGAAAATAATTTAACTAAAATTGTCTGTGAAATCATTGAGGCCACTATTATATAAAAAGCCTTGGGCTTATGATTCTAAATATTGACTAAAGTTTTCAATTATTATTTAGTCTCTTTAAGCAAAACAATTTCAGTCTAAGTGATTTTACTGATGAATTGAGTTATTTATATTTTAAAAAGACTATCCACTATGCACAGGTTTGGTCACACAAACAGAAGTCATTTCCCTTTCACACTGCAGAAATGTATACCTTTTTAAACTTACATGAGTTTAAGACTTATCTCACACATATAACTAGTATAATGAAATAGTCATAGTCAAGGCTAACCTTATAACAATTTGTTTTTTTTATAGTCAAGGCAAGAATGAACTTTTTTTTAAAAATTATCTCCTGTTAGAACAGAACCACACAGGCATATCATCAGATATCTAGATGGCTAAGTTGTACGTTTGATACATGGGTGACATTAATGTAATATTATGATAGATATCTATTAGCATGTACATCACCAAAACATAGACTCTCTAACGTCTTTGACAGTGACTGCCCTTTCCATGTCAGTGTCAATCCACACCAGAATCACAAGAATGAGCAAACCTGACAGGAGAGGCTGTACCAATTATAGATGAAGGGATACTGTCTACTCCCACCATTTGATGTGATTTATTTGGCGGCCCTTCTGCATTTGTAGACAGCAGATTGTAGCTGTTTATGAAGTGACAAATCGTACTCAATGACTTTGAATGACTTCTCTAATCAATTTACCTTGTCTAAAAAGTGGTAGTGAATCGTAGTGCTCATCTAATGTCAGTAGGTACAGAAAACTTTCAGGTTTTGCACTAAAAGCATATATTCCATATATATACCCAAAAGAGTGAAAGAAATAATAAAATTAGTTTACTTTAATAATTGTTTTTCAAAGGATCTAAAACTACCGTGCTTTATATTTATAAGTTTTTTACTGAAGGATTTTTTTCCTTAGGTAAGTAGTATTTTTTATTGTTTCGAGAGAGATGCTTTATTTTTTCTTGGTCAGTTTTACTTGGGGGAAGGAGGAGTCTACAGTTATCAATGCAAATGTATAATTCTCTGATGGAAAGGGAAAATAATTTAACTAAAATTGTCTGTGAAATCATTGAGGCCACTATTATATAAAAAGCCTTGGGCTTATGATTCTAAATATTGACTAAAGTTTTCAATTATTATTTAGTCTCTTTAAGCAAAACAATTTCAGTCTAAGTGATTTTACTGATGAATTGAGTTAAACTTATTATATTTTAAAAAGACTATCCACTATGCACAGGTTTGGTCACACAAACAGAAGTCATTTCCCTTTCACACTGCAGAAATGTATACCTTTTTAAACTTACATGAGTTTAAGACTTATCTCACACATATAACTAGTATAATGAAATAGTCATAGTCAAGGCTAACCTTATACAAGCATATTTAGGTATTTATTTCAATTTAATTGGATGTAGATAGTCTTTTACATACTTAATTCAAATCACTACTGCCATAGGGCAAGAATGATTTTTTCCTATCTCTGTATTATTCAAATTTATTAAACAATATTTCACATTTGTTTGACACCATGTCAAACTCAGGACTCCTAAAGCACGGCTGCAACTTTGGAACTGTTATGCTTTCTCAGACTTTAATCATTTTTGGCAAGGCTCCATTTCCTGTCAGAAAGTGAAACAGCTTTGGAATGTCATTTTCACGAAAGAAAACAGAGAGAATCCGAGAGGAAGTTCTCCTCCACTCCAGATCCCCTAAGATACTCAAACATGCACACAGGAGGGCTGGAATACATCAAACATTAGCAGAGGGAAAAGGACACAATTTTCCCACATTAAAATACATGGATAAAGTTGAACTTCTGCTAAAAATAGTTCCCATGACTAATCCTATTAAGTTTAAAAAATTGGACAGTATCTTCCTTGAAGCAGAATTGCTCCTGCCATCGCACTGTGTGGCTGCCCACACCCCCACACCCCCACCACCACCAAAACCAGAAGCCCCTCAATGTTAGGTCATCATCTTTCCCTTTGTAATGACATCAGGGAAAAAAAGAGAGAAAAAAACACTGGATAGTGCCTTTTATTCAGGTATCGAATATCAAATAAACCGAAAATAAGATAAACAAATCAAAATATTCTCAGAATACCAAAAGTTCTGAAGAGCAATATACTGTTCCTACACATCTGCAATGCTTTCCCACTCACTCAGGGTCTCCAGAAAGCAATAAGATTGCAGAAAGCAAATTAAGTTGATTCTGAGCTGTGCCACTTCTAAGCCTAGACAATGTTGAATGCAAAAATTGAGCAGCAAATGGAAAATGTCTATACTGTTTTGGAAATGGAAGTCCCTTACTTTTTACTCATGTGACAATGAAATAACCTGGATAGGGTAAGGAGGGGATGAAAACAGATCACTAAAAATGCCCAACAAAACTGAAAGATCCTCAACCAATTACGTGTATTGTTATCTAAGAGAGAGGAAGTCATCAGTGCTCCCACAAACTTCAGCTCATACTGATAATCAATATTACTTTGGTCTTTCAGAGGGGGAGATGTGGGAATACAGAAAAGTCACTGCAGAAGGCGTCATTAGGTATCATGATATTGGCATATGTTTGCTAAGTGATCAGCAATGGTGTGGTTCAGCTGCAATGAAACCTAAAGCCAGCTGATGTCATTAACACACTGGATCTAATGAACCTCATAGAACACATTAAAACAGAGAAAGCAAAACGACAATTGGAGAATGGCTTTTAATGAAATCATCAATCCAAAAAAAGGAGAGGGGAATGCTATCATTAGAGAAACCTTTATAGAACCGTTTGACAATCTCTTATTTAAGCATGTTTTAAAGGACAGACAGGTAACTCATCCCTAATTATGAGGAGATATTTTAGAAATTATTTGTGCTTTCCATCTTTATAGTTTCACATATAGTTGAGTTCAGTCATGTCTGACTTTTTGAGACCCCATAGACTGCAGCATGCCAGGTTTCCCTGTCTTTCACCATCTTCCAGAGCCTGCTCAAACTCATGTCCATTGACTCAGTGATGCCATCCAACCATCTTGTTGGCTGTTGTCCCTTTCTTTTGCCTTATTTTTTCCCAGCATCAGGCTCTTAAGTACTGGAACTCCACCATCAGTCCTTCCAAAGAATATTCAGGGTTGATTTCCTTTAGAATTGACTGGTTTGATCACCTTGCATTCCAAGGAACTCTCAAGAGCCTTCTCCAACACCACAGTTCAAAGGCATCAATTCTTTGGTTCTCAGTCTTTTTTATGGTCTAGTTCTCACATCCATACATGACTACTGGGAAAACCATAGCTTTGAACTAGTTAACTAATTTAGAGTTATCCACTTTGTCACGATAGTGTGCAAATGTCTATATATTAGTCATAAAAAAAATTCTTTGCTATGGATTTTAAATCAAATTGTACATTTTAAGCAAAACTATAATTCATAGCCACTCAAGCAAAGGTTCTAGCTTAATAATGGGTTTGCCCAAACAAAATTTTTGGCCAACCCAATAGCTATCAAAGCAATTGAGAGAAAAATCTTCAGGTTCACCAAAGGAAAGTAACTCTCAGTTGACTCAGTGGTAAAGAGTCCACCTCCCAATGCAGGAGACACGAGTTCAATCACTGGGTTGGAGAGATCCCCTGGAGAAGAAAATGGCAACCCACTCCAGTATTCTTCCCTGGAAAATCCGATGGACAGAGAAGCCTGATGAGAGACAGTTGCAAAAGAGTTGGACATGATTTAACAACTAAACAATAATATCAAGAGCATGGCAGTGAGTAGCAAAGCATGTGGTGCAGAAGCCACAATGCCTGGGTTTAACTAAACTTGGCCACTTACTAATTCTAAATTGATAATTTTGTAGCAATGTTAGGCCAGCAGAAAAAGAAAGAATGTAGAAAGTTAAGATATACAAGGAATACTGAAGCAGTAAAAAAGTGATTTTAACTCCCTTTTGAGCAGCAGTCTTATAGTTCCCACAATATCGAACTTAATGCTGTTAGTCTGTCAGTCAAGTTAGTGAATTTTAGCCATGGCCTTCTATGGGTATGTATGGTTTGTCCTCTGTCTGAACCCTCAAAACAACAAATTTGAATCATCATCCCTGGAGACCAGCAGGATCCAGAAGGCGATGAATTCAAACTTGCAGATACTTTTTAGAAACAATTAGGAAGGATAAGCCATTGCTCTTTAAAACAATCATTGGGGATCTAGAAAGGTTGCAATTTTGTAAGTCATTTATAAAAGCTTCAGGGCAACATGACCCAAGCTCAGAGAACTTCAGGTTTCTATTTAAAGAGTCAAATTACGGTAGATATTCCAGTTTCAAGATTTAAAGTAAGTGAAGGGATTGCCATTTTACAATAGAGGGTATAGACTGGATCTCAGCATGTGTAAGCTTAAGCAAAAATACAGGCCCATTTCCCTAGCCTTAAATTCATGTGCTCTAATTCTACTTGGCCACTGACAGTGTAAGTCCATACTTAAAACACTACCTAGTACACACAGAAACATAAAACCGCAAGAAACATCAGCTATTATAATGTATTGTGCTAGACATTACTGTAGATGTTCGTTATTTTATGTGAGACTCCCTTAATTCCAGATTCCTGAGAACCTTCTTCTCAGTTCCCCTTCTCTTGTATCTGTTATTCACATCAGCTAACCTCTGTACAAATTCTAGCACAAAAGATTCTTCTCTTCAGATCTTCCCTAATTTATAATAAGTAATAACCCTGAATCTTAAGAATTCAGTCAAATATCTCCTTTTTTCTTCCTGAATTGGACAGAGAAGCCTGATGAGAGACAGTTGCAAAAGAGTTGGACATGATTTAACAACTAAACAATAATATCAAGAGCATGGCAGTGAGTAGCAAAGCATGTGGTGCAGAAGCCACAATGCCTGGGTTTAACTAAACTTGGCCACTTACTAATTCTAAATTGATAATTTTGTAGCAATGTTAGGCCAGCAGAAAAAGAAAGAATGTAGAAAGTTAAGATATACAAGGAATACTGAAGCAGTAAAAAAGTGATTTTAACTCCCTTTTGAGCAGCAGTCTTATAGTTCCCACAATATCGAACTTAATGCTGTTAGTCTGTCAGTCAAGTTAGTGAATTTTAGCCATGGCCTTCTATGGGTATGTATGGTTTGTCCTCTGTCTGAACCCTCAAAACAACAAATTTGAATCATCATCCCTGGAGACCAGCAGGATCCAGAAGGCGATGAATTCAAACTTGCAGATACTTTTTAGAAACAATTAGGAAGGATAAGCCATTGCTCTTTAAAACAATCATTGGGGATCTAGAAAGGTTGCAATTTTGTAAGTCATTTATAAAAGCTTCAGGGCAACATGACCCAAGCTCAGAGAACTTCAGGTTTCTATTTAAAGAGTCAAATTACGGTAGATATTCCAGTTTCAAGATTTAAAGTAAGTGAAGGGATTGCCATTTTACAATAGAGGGTATAGACTGGATCTCAGCATGTGTAAGCTTAAGCAAAAATACAGGCCCATTTCCCTAGCCTTAAATTCATGTGCTCTAATTCTACTTGGCCACTGACAGTGTAAGTCCATACTTAAAACACTACCTAGTACACATAGAAACATAAAACCGCAAGAAACATCAGCTATTATAATGTATTGTGCTAGACATTACTGTAGATGTTCGTTATTTTATGTGAGACTCCCTTAATTCCAGATTCCTGAGAACCTTCTTCTCAGTTCCCCTTCTCTTGTATCTGTTATTCACATCAGCTAACCTCTGTACAAATTCTAGCACAAAAGATTCTTCTCTTCAGATCTTCCCTAATTTATAATAAGTAATATCCCTGAATCTTAAGAATTCAGTCAAATATCTCCTTTTTTTCCTCTCTGCTACCTGTTCTGTCCTGCTTCTCTTCCCTATTGGACTAATTTCTTTCACCATTGAATTGGTGTTCCTAAATTCAACATTCAGGCCTTGAAACCTAGGAGAACTTCTTCAACAGCATAAATGTATCTGGACTTATTGGCCAGCTGAATCCACCAGCAGATGACTTCAAGTGTCCACTGACCTTTCATGATTGCTTTTCTATTACTTTGCAAACCAACCACTGCCAGTCTAAACCTAGATTTCTGAAGGATGCCTGTAGGGGTATAGTCACCAAAGACCGACTCTGATGAACAGCTTGCTGCAGCTCTAATGGTGAGACATATAAAATGCATCATACATTAAATTTAATGTTGTCTCATTAGTCTTAATTAGATTCCTACATTACATCAGGATTATGGCTTCTCCATGTTTATGATTTCTCCTAAAATGAATCTAGCCCCAATAATGCTTTAGTGCACTTTTTAAGCTTTTGAATAAAAATGTCCACTGGTGGATTAATATTAATAAAAATATTCTTGAGCTTATAAAAATAATAGAGAAAGACAAACTAAGTTAGTGTATTTCTTGAGAGTGTCATGTCATGCATAAAGTTTATAAAGGAAGTCCTGTAACTTAGGAATAAACTTGAAATCTGCAAACATTTGCTCCCTAAGAAAAGTAATTGGTCTATTATTTCCTTTATTCCCCTGTCTACCATTATGCATAATATGTAATATGTTTTTTCAATTAAAGAATAGTAGCTTTCTGCCTCTTCTCCCTCATTTCATAGTTTAGTTTTTCCTTTTATTGGCATTTACTGAGAAGACATATCACATTCAGTATCATTATACTGCTATTAAAGAACTAAGGGACATAAGAAATCATAGAGTATAACCTTTTTTAATCATAAATAAATTGTAGCCCACAAGTTTTAGAGATTCATGGCAATTATAGAGGTAATGATAAATTCTTAACTAGAAGTCAGGTACTCATCACATATAAAATCAGCTCCCAAATGTACCTAAGTATATATTTTTCTGCCATGGTCCAAACACACACTGCAATGCTGGTCTCCAACTCCTGACTCTGAGTTCACTCATTCATGCAGCTGCCACACCTGAACAGACTTCAGAATGCCTGTTGCTTGCCTGCATTTTTATCGGCAATTCCTCACTCATAAAAATACATTTCTTTTCTGTAATTTACATATTTTGGAAGTGAAAACCTATATGCCAATACACTGTAGATCAAATCTGTTAAGAATAAATTCTTCGGTTCTTCATCACTGAATAATGAAAGAGTTGACAGTGTACAAGCCTTAAAAGTCCACATCTCATTTATAGGTATATGCTAGTAATTTGAATGAAAGGCATCAAATAACAAATTAAAGACTTCAGTCCTACAGTAGACTCAGGACTAACTAGTTTGACTCCTGGTAAAATGGACATAATTTCTTCTCATTGTCTCTCTGAGCTTCCCACTAAGCTCCAGCATTTGCTGAAATCTGGCCAATGTCACAGCAGAGAAAACTCTCATCTGGGAGGAAACTATAAGGATTCAGGGCCCAAAGAAGGAAACAAGAGAGTGATAGGAGAGAAGAATTCAGAACCAAATAATATTCTTGTGCAACTTGGAAACACTAGCTAAGCATGGAGAAGTTTTCAAATTTGCCAACCCTTTAAAACTGTGAGTATGAGGAACAGATAGCCATGGAGAAATCTTGAAGGCTTTGAAAGAGCCAGCTAACCCTGAGAAGTCAAAGAACATTTTAGGCCAAATTACTTTTGGTTAATATGTATACTTTAATTTTTGTAATCTATATATTTTGGAAATGAAGACCTATATGCCAAATGAGCAATGATACCTATGTGTTCACCCAGGAATTTTACAGCATTATCATGTCATTTTCCATCATTTTATCCTGTTAACTTAATGACTCCTCATAACAACCACCTGAATAGTATATGTTCTAAAGACTAGAGTTCCTAAATAATTGTAAAACCACTTCTAAATCAGCCACGACAATTGAAAGTTAAACAAATTACACTTTGATGAATAAAACTTTTGACTTACAGTGGACTATTTAGGTAAAGTGATGTCTGAAAGCTTTCTGAATATAAAAAAAAAAGTATAAAGAAGTCAGGTACTCATCACATATAAAACCAGCTCCCAAATGTACCTAAGTATATATTTTTCTGCCATGGTCCAAACACACACTGCAATGCTGGTCTCCAACTCCTGACTCTGAGTTCACTCATTCATGCAGCTGCCACACCTGAACAGACTTCAGAATGCCTGTTGCTTGCCTGCATTTTTATCGGCAATTCCTCACTCATAAAAATACATTTCTTTTCTGTAATTTACATATTTTGGAAGTGAAAACCTATATGCCAATACACTGTAGATCAAATCTGTTAAGAATAAATTCTTCGGTTCTTCATCACTGAATAATGAAAGAGTTGACAGTGTACAAGCCTTAAAAGTCCACATCTCATTTATAGGTATATGCTAGTAATTTGAATAAAAGGCATCAAATAACAAATTAAAGACTTCAGTCCTACAGTAGACTCAGGACTAACTAGTTTGACTCCTGGTAAAATGGACATAATTTCTTCTCATTGTCTCTCTGAGCTTCCCACTAAGCTCCAGCATTTGCTGAAATCTGGCCAATGTCACAGCAGAGAAAACTCTCATCTGGGAGGAAACTATAAGGATTCAGGGCCCAAAGAAGGAAACAAGAGAGTGATAGGAGAGAAGAATTCAGAACCAAATAATATTCTTGTGCAACTTGGAAACACTAGCTAAGCATGGAGAAGTTTTCAAATTTGCCAACCCTTTAAAACTGTGAGTATGAGGAACAGATAGCCATGGAGAAATCTTGAAGGCTTTGAAAGAGCCAGCTAACCCTGAGAAGTCAAAGAACATTTTAGGCCAAATTACTTTTGGTTAATATGTATACTTTAATTTTTGTAATCTATATATTTTGGAAATGAAGACCTATATGCCAAATGAGCAATGATACCTATGTGTTCACCCAGGAATTTTACAGCATTATCATGTCATTTTCCATCATTTTATCCTGTTAACTTAATGACTCCTCATAACAACCACCTGAATAGTATATGTTCTAAAGACTAGAGTTCCTAAATAATTGTAAAACCACTTCTAAATCAGCCACGACAATTGAAAGTTAAACAAATTACACTTTGATGAATAAAACTTTTGACTGTACAGTGGACTATTTAGGTAAAGTGATGTCTGAAAGCTTTCTGAATATAGAAAAAAGTATAAAGAAGATAAAAATATGTGCTATACCTGCTTATGATTTAAAGTTATTTAATTTATGATATAATTACAGCATTTTATTGTGTACATTTTAGAATAATACAAATTTGTAAGAATTAAATATTAAAAACTCAAAAAATGATATGCCATGAACTTTTAACAAATTTATGCTAGGTGATCTAATAGTCATGTAATGAAATAGACAGTAGCTTTGCTATTAAACTTTTGGTTTAGTAGCAAACCATCGAACCACCCATGAAATGTCAAAATATTCTATACACCTCAGACTTAGAGGTGTCTCACTCTCTGTGATTTATGGAAACATTATTTATAATGTATTTTCTGTTCATTGCAGTCCAGTGCTGTACCTTTTATAAACCTACTGATTAATATCAAACAGTGAACAAACCTGACAAGCAGGATTACCAATCTAACAAAACTGTTTATAGTGTGAATGAAAAAAGCACACCATTTCCAGGCAATGTACTTAATAATAAAATCCTGTTTTACTTAAGTGGTGAAAGGATTACTTAACTGTCAAAAGTTCCTTTAACTGTTAAGAGCTGCCACATTAAATATACACTATTCAAAAGCACCAGCAAAATATTTTGTGGAAGTTTATTCATCATTATCATATTCTCATATTTGAATGCAATATAATTGATGTTACAAAAGTGCATTCAAATATTTGAAATTAAATTGGCCTCCTCTAAGGTACTTTTAGGATAGAGATAGACAAAATTTTAATTATTTTCTTATATAGATTTATCTCACTTTTTAAAAATGGTATACAGTTTTTGTAAAGCATATAATATTGATATATACCACAGACTGAGTTCAAGAAAATTTTTGTTTAGAAACAGAACTTTAATAAGATTCATAACTTCTGTGAGATATTTTGCAAAACCCTTTCTTTAATTTTGACAAGCATACTAGTCTATTTCTTTAGTTGCACAGATATCATTATAAAACTACAGTTTATAGAAAGTAATTTTTTTACTCCATAATATTTAAAGACTTTGGAACATCAGCTACAAATAAAATAATTCATACTACTAGTGAATGAAGAGTTGAATAAGGCTACTCTAAAATGTTTTGACACTATAACATTTCCAAATCAAACAGGGGAAATAAATTACCAACAGGGCTATTCCTATGATGATTCCAAATTGTGTTTTTCTTTGTGTAAGACAGGAAATTGTTCAACTTAATTTTAAGATGACAATTTCCTTAAATTATTTTTCATTAGTTTGAATATTATATCTATGAAAAGAACAATAGGTTTACAGGGTCCAAAACACTGATTTTTACTTCACATGTATATGTTCATTTTGAGCCCATGTTCTTGGAAATCATAAAGATATAAAGACATACAGTAATCAACAAAGAAGAATAAGAGAAAGCAATGTTGTAGCACCTAATTTATTTTCCCCCAAAGAGAATGAAATAATGTTGGCAAGGAGTAATATCAGTAAAAATGGTGAAGAAAGAAGCTCCATACATTCATTCCCCTGTAGAAACAACCATTAAGCTGGCAAAAATTTACAAAATTAACCCTTTTGAAACTGGATACTAATAGAAATTTTTACAACAATCAAGGAGTGATTAATAAATCAAGAAGCTACTTTGGTGACTTGATGCAAGGAGATGACTCATTGGAAAGGACCCTGGTGCTGGGAAAAATAGAAGGCAGAGGAGAAAGGAATAACTAAGGATGAGATGGTTAGATGACATCACTAAGTCAATGGACATCAGTTGAACAAGGTCTAGGAGATGATGAAGGATAGGAAAGCCTGGCATGCCACAGTCCATGAGGTTGCAAAAAGTCAGATACAACTGAGCAACTGAACTGATACCTGAGGAATCCTAGAGGTTAAACATACTAGATAGAGACTTTAAATCAAATGTCTTCAGTATAATCAAAACGTTAAAAAAAACAAAAGGTTAAATAATTAAAGAGAAAATGAAGGCTCAACAAATGGATAATAATAAGTAAATAAACACAAATAGGATTCAAATAGAAGTTTTGAGGATATAAAATACAATAGCTGAAATGTAAAATTAGTTTGATGGGTTCCACATACATTTGGGCAGGCAAAGGAATAACTAAACTTGAATATATGCCAATTGAATTTATTTAGTCTGATGAACAGAGTGAGAAAAGAAGGAAGGAACAAGATCAGATCCTAAAATGCCAGTGGGGTATCCTCAAGTACATCAATATGCAAAATATGATAGTTCCAGAAGAATAGGAGGGAGAGACAGAGAAACCGTGGTGAGAAAAAAGAATAACAAAAAGCCAACTTGGTGTTCCATCTACACAAGCAAAAAGCTCTACCAACTCTATTCAAAAGAAGCACAAAGAGATCCACAGAGAAACACATTATCAAACTGTTGAAAAACAAAGAAAGACTATTGAAAACATCGAGACAAAAATGTGGCTTGTCTTGTATAATGGATCTTCAGTAAGTAAGTCTAACAGCAAATTTCTCATCAGAAACCATGAAGGCTAAAATGCAGGGTAATAACATGGTAAAGTGATAGAAGGAAAAAAGAAAACCCTGTCAAACAATAATTCTATGTCTGGCAAAACTGTTCTTGAAACATGGAGAAATGAAGATAAACAGAAGCTGAAGGAACAGAGCCTACAAGGAATGTCAAAGAAAACTTTTCAAGCCGAACTTAATACATTAGATAGCAGCCCCAAACCATACAAAGATAACATCAGTAAAGATAAATTCATAGGAAAATATAAAAGTCAGCATTGTTTTTTTTTGTTTGCAACTCCTTTAAAAAATGTTATATAAAAGATAATTTCATAAAATAATAATTGTAAATCTAAGTCAATAGGCACATGATGCAAAATGATTTAATTTGTGGGATATAGAACTGTAAAGGAGAGGAGTTTTTCCCTGGTATCTCAGTTGGTAAACAATCCACTTGCAAGGCAGGAGACCCCAGTTCAATTCCTAGTTGGGAAGATCCTCTGGAGAAGGGTTATTCTACCCATTCCAGTATTCTTGAGCTTCACTGGCAGCTTAGACAGTAAAGAATCTGCCTGAAATACGGAGACCTAGATATGATAGCTGTATTGCAAAGATCCCCAGTATTCTTGCTAAAGAACTCCATGGCTTGTCCATAGGGTCACAAAGAGTCAGACACAACTGAGCAACTTTCTTTTCAAAACTAAATTGGCATTGATTCAGACTAAATTGTTAGGCATTTAGAAGGTTAAGGGTACTCTCAGAAGGTAAGAAAATAACAAAAAGAAATGCAAAAAGGAACATGAAGAGGGAATTATAATGCTAGGAAAAGAAAACAACTAAACAGAGAAGGTAAAATAGAAGTACTGAGGGAAAAAAAAGAACATATAAATGTCAGAAGTTCTTACTTATAAGTGATCACTGAAATTAATTCACCAATTAAAATACAGGAATTAGAATGACGAATTAATAAAAAGAAAAACTTGATCCAACTATCTGCTATACACAAGTAATTCATTTTAAGCCCAAATACAAAAATACTTTCAAAATGAAAATATAAAAAAAGATAGTATATATAAGCAGTAACTAAAAAAGAACAGGAGTATATACACTAATTTTGCAGGAAGGGAGACCCCTTCCATGGTCCAAAAGTGAACTCATGTCTAACACTCAAAATGAACTATCCAAAGAGACAAAGCCAAAAGATTTTATTGAGAAGGTGTGCCTGGGTGGAAGGCAGTAGGGTAAGGGAGCTTGAGAAAAATGCTCTTCAACATGGCTCACAGTCTGAGTTTTATGCTGATGGGATTAGTTTACAAGTTGTCTTTGGCCAATCCTTCTGACTCAAGTGTCCTTCCTGGTGGTGCACACATTGCTCAGCCAAGATGGATACCAGCAAGAATTCTGGGAGGTGGTTGGATACATGGTGTCCCCTTTTGACCTTTCCCTTGGCTGGTGGTGACTTATTAGTTCTATCTTCCTTACTAGGACCTCCTGTCATAAAAGAATTCATACAAATGGTTACTACGGTGCCTGTCCAGGGTCAGAGGTTTCAGTCAATGTGCTTCCCCTAACACTAGTATCAGAAAAAGTAGACTTTAAGTCAAAGATTGTTATAAGCCCCCTTCAATCCTAGGGAAGATCCTCTGGAGAAGGGTTATTCTACCCATTCCAGTATTCTTGAGCTTCACTGGCAGCTTAGACAGTAAAGAATCTGCCTGAAATACGGAGACCTAGATATGATAGCTGTATTGCAAAGATCCCCAGTATTCTTGCTAAAGAACTCCATGGCTTGTCCATAGGGTCACAAAGAGTCAGACACAACTGAGCAACTTTCTTTTCAAAACTAAATTGGCATTGATTCAGACTAAATTGTTAGGCATTTAGAAGGTTAAGGGTACTCTCAGAAGGTAAGAAAATAACAAAAAGAAATGCAAAAAGGAACATGAAGAGGGAATTATAATGCTAGGAAAAGAAAACAACTAAACAGAGAAGGTAAAATAGAAGTACTGAGGGAAATTAAAGAACATATAAATGTCAGAAGTTCTTACTTATAAGTGATCACTGAAATTAATTCACCAATTAAAATACAGGAATTAGAATGACGAATTAATAAAAAGAAAAACTTGATCCAACTATCTGCTATACACAAGTAATTCATTTTAAGCCCAAATACAAAAATACTTTCAAAATGAAAATATAAAAAAAGATAGTATATATAAGCAGTAACTAAAAAAGAACAGGAGTATATACACTAATTTTGCAGGAAGGGAGACCCCTTCCATGGTCCAAAAGTGAACTCATGTCTAACACTCAAAATGAACTATCCAAAGAGACAAAGCCAAAAGATTTTGTTGAGAAGGTGTGCCTGGGTGGAAGGCAGTAGGGTAAGGGAGCTTGAGAAAAATGCTCTTCCACATGGCTCACAGTCTGAGTTTTATGCTGATGGGATTAGTTTACAAGTTGTCTTTGGCCAATCCTTCTGACTCAAGTGTCCTTCCTGGTGGTGCACACATTGCTCAGCCAAGATGGATACCAGCAAGAATTCTGGGAGGTGGTTGGATACATGGTGTCCCCTTTTGACCTTTCCCTTGGCTGGTGGTGACTTATTAGTTCTATCTTCCTTACTAGGACCTCCTGTCATAAAAGAATTCATACAAATGGTTACTACGGTGCCTGTCCAGGGTCAGAGGTTTCAGTCAATGTGCTTCCCCTAACACTAGTATCAGAAAAAGTAGACTTTAAGTCAAAGATTGTTATAAGAGACAAAGAAGTGGTGTATATATTTATAAAAATGCCAATATACCATGAAGATAAAACAACTGTGAACATTGCTAAAAGATAGCAAAGTGTATAAGACTCATATTTGTCTATTTAAAATGTTAGCTATCATTTCCCTGATGGTAGCTCCAAACCTGCCAACTTAAATCATTTAAAAATGAAATCTATTTTTGAAGCTCTCCAAGAGGATGACCGTTTATAGAAGTGTCATTTCTTTGCTTTGTTTTGTTTCTCAAGTCCAGTTTACTTGATGAGCAAAGCAATCACCTGACCCCACATAATCCTCTAGCCTGAAGGATTGTCTACTGGGTTGGTAATCCACCTAAAAAAACAGACTAACTTTGAAAATCTGGATTTTCCTTCATTTATGATTCTGTGATTATTTTGAAACTACTCTGTGAAAGACACCACAATATTTGTCACATTTACTAACTGTAATCTTTGTACACTTACACTGTATTAGTAACCACAGGACTAACCTATTCACATGTTTTTAGTATTATTTGTCTAGTAAGTCATTTTATATTTATTAGTAGAATACTCACAAGTAAATTAGTCTGAAACACACACACACACATATATATATATGCATAAAATAGAGCATATAATTAACTTGATGATGACATATTTCACCTTGGTTGAGCTGTCAGTTTAAAGAATCACTGAGTAAAAATTACTTGCAGTAGGGCTTCCCCTGGTGGTCCAGTGGGTAAGGACACCGCCTTGCAGTGCAAGGGGCGCTGGTTCGAGCCCTGGCCTGGGAAGATCCCACGGGCTGCAGAGTAGCTGGACCGATGTGTCCAATTACCGAGCCGCAGCTCTGGAGCGGAAGGCGCCCAGAGCCAGTGCTCTGCGACAGCAGAGGCCACTGCGATGGGAGGCCCACACGGGCCAAAGAACAGCGATGGATGAAATTGGATCTATGTGTCCAATTATCAAGCCGGAGCTCTAGAGCACACGCACCCAGAGCCGGCGCTCGGCAACGACAGACGTCACCGCGATTGGGAGGCCCACAGGAGCCAAAGAACAAAGACAGATGAAAATGGACAAATGAAAGACCAATAGAAGTGGCCCGCCGGCTCCCCTCACTCCCCAACCCACCCCCACCAAAATAAATAAATAAATAAATCTTAAAAAAAAAAATTACTTGCAGTAAAATTCACCTTCACATAAAGTTTAAACTTTATTGTTTCTTTTAGTTTTGTAATAGATTCTTGAAAATTATATCAGGATTTTCTCAAACTTCTTAGACAGGTTCGCCTTATATTTTGTATTATTTCTTTTCTTCTCTGTTGTTCGGTTGCTAAACTGTATCTGCCTCTTTGAGACCCCATGGATTATGGCAGCCAGGCTGTCTGTCCTTCACTATCTCCTGAAGTTTGCTTAGATTCATGTCCATCGAGTCAGTGATACTGTTTAACCATCTCATCTTCTGCCACCCCCTTCTCCTCCTGCCCTCAGTCTTTCCCAGGATTAAGGTTTTTACAAAGAGTCAGTTCTTTGCATCAGGTGGCCAAAGTATTGGAGCTTCAGCTTCAGCATTGGTCTTTCCAATGAATATTCAAAATTGATTTCCTTTTGAATTGACTGGTTTGATCTTGTAGCCCAAAGGATTCCCAAGAGTCTTCACCAACATCACAATTTGAAAATATCAGTTTTAGGGGCTCACATTCTTTATGGTCCAAATCTCACATCCATACATGACTACTGGAAAAACCATACCTTTGACTGTATAAACTTTTGTTGGCAAAGGGATGTCTTTGCTTTTCAATACAATGTCTGGGTTTGTCATAACTTTTATTCCAAGGAGCAAGTGACTTTTAATTTCATGACTGCAGTCACTGTCCACAATGATTTTGAAACCAAGGAGAATAAAGTCTTTCATTGCTTCCACTTTTTCCCCATCCATTTGCCATGAAGTGATGGGAGTAGAATGCCATGATCTTTATTTTATGAATTTTCAGTTTTAAGCCATACTCATTAAAAACTCTTGTAGATGACTGAGACAGCAATATAATCCAACCCCCCAAAGTCACCCACCTTTCTAATTTAAATTTGAAAAAGGAAGAGAGTTTTTCAATTCTAACTCTAGATTCCTTTCTCCATTTCAATGGAATATACACTTGGCATTTATAATCAGCAGATTCAAGAGTCATAAATGACATATCTTGATTTGCTCTCATGCTTATCTTGATCAATTTGAATTTTCTAACCTTGAACATATCGGTAATGGTAATATGGACTACATGAAAATCTTATCATGGTGAGTTAGTACTGGAGTGAGGAGAAAAGCTGGGAAGAGGGTATCTGACAAGCATTATTGTTGTAATCTGCCCTAGTCTAATCAAAATATCAACCAGTATTCCAGAACAGATCAGCTGCCAGGACAAGCAAGCATTTCACTTCTTCAGGTATAAAATATCTGTATACCTCAGGGAGAAAAATGATTAGAGCAGGCTGGTTGCCCAGAATAAAGAGAAGGCAAGAATTGCTAAATTGAATTCTTCCTATTACTGAGCCTACAAGCCCAAACTTCTGAGAAGATTAGGAATGAAGAGGCTTCCACTTGATACACTAAAGGAGAATAACATTCACCAGCAGAACACCGTAAACTTGCAGATGTGGATTACAAAACTTTCCATCATGTGGGGATCGCCACTGCACAGGGCTGCCAAAAATTAAGCTGGCCCCACAGGATATGGAGAGCAATATGCTGGCAAGGAAAAATTGCAATGTTCCTTGGAGACCAACAACTAGAGGGAGAGAAGAAGCAGAATATTCAGACTAGGCAATTCCTAGTAAAATAGATCTGCAAATAGAAATTGATGGATTTAATTGACACAGAGCAAAATGTGCATGCTGGACTCTTTGTGACCCTATGGACTGTAGTCTGCCAGCCTCCTCTGTCCATTGGAGTCCCTAGGCAAGAACACTGAAGTGGGCTGTCATGCTTTTCTCCAGAAGATCTTCCCAACCCATGGATCGAATCAGCATCTCTGCACTGCAGTGAGATTCTTTACCACTGAGCCACTGGGGAAGCCCCAAAAGAAATTGTAAGTGTATATAAAATGATTCGATCACAACAGTAGGAAAAAATTACACAAATAGAAAACATGCCTATAAAATGTTAAAATGCAAAAAAATATAATCCAACCCCCCAAAGTCACCCACCTTTCTAATTTAAATTTGAAAAAGGAAGAGAGTTTTTCAATTCTAACTCTAGATTCCTTTCTCCATTTCAATGGAATATACACTTGGCATTTATAATCAGCAGATTCAAGAGTCATAAATGACATATCTTGATTTGCTCTCATGCTTATCTTGATCAATTTGAATTTTCTAACCTTGAACATATCGGTAATGGTAATATGGACTACATGAAAATCTTATCATGGTGAGTTAGTACTGGAGTGAGGAGAAAAGCTGGGAAGAGGGTATCTGACAAGCATTATTGTTGTAATCTGCCCTAGTCTAATCAAAATATCAACCAGTATTCCAGAACAGATCAGCTGCCAGGACAAGCAAGCATTTCACTTCTTCAGGTATAAAATATCTGTATACCTCAGGGAGAAAAATGATTAGAGCAGGCTGGTTGCCCAGAATAAAGAGAAGGCAAGAATTGCTAAATTGAATTCTTCCTATTACTGAGCCTACAAGCCCAAACTTCTGAGAAGATTAGGAATGAAGAGGCTTCCACTTGATACACTAAAGGAGAATAACATTCACCAGCAGAACACCGTAAACTTGCAGATGTGGATTACAAAACTTTCCATCATGTGGGGATCGCCACTGCACAGGGCTGCCAAAAATTAAGCTGGCCCCACAGGATATGGAGAGCAATATGCTGGCAAGGAAAAATTGCAATGTTCCTTGGAGACCAACAACTAGAGGGAGAGAAGAAGCAGAATATTCAGACTAGGCAATTCCTAGTAAAATAGATCTGCAAATAGAAATTGATGGATTTAATTGACACAGAGCAAAATGTGCATGCTGGACTCTTTGTGACCCTATGGACTGTAGTCTGCCAGCCTCCTCTGTCCATTGGAGTCCCTAGGCAAGAACACTGAAGTGGGCTGTCATGCTTTTCTCCAGAAGATCTTCCCAACCCATGGATCGAATCAGCATCTCTGCACTGCAGTGAGATTCTTTACCACTGAGCCACTGGGGAAGCCCCAAAAGAAATTGTAAGTGTATATAAAATGATTCGATCACAACAGTAGGAAAAAATTACACAAATAGAAAACATGCCTATAAAATGTTAAAATGCAATATGTAAATAGAAGATTAATATGTTACTGATGAGACTTGACTACTTTTCCTGAAAACGTAAGTAGAGGAAATATCTCAAAATATAGAACAAAAATACAAAAACCTAGAAAGCATTTTTTTTTTTAAAGCTAACAAACTTAGAAGAATTCCCTAGGAGATATAACATACCAGTAATATTTTATAAAATAAATTGCTATGAATTAAAGGTTTGAGGAAAATGTAAAACAACAAAAACCATAGGCAAAAATGTATAATGTTATGTATTTTACCTACTGTTATGCCAAAAGGGTGAAATAGAAGATATTTGATCATGCAGACTTATCTTAGGGAATACAGCAAATGACAGCATAAATAAAGCAAGCACACAAATGTTACAATTGGAAAAAAAATCTGCAAAGCTTACAAAAGGTTGTAGGTAAATAACCAGAAGGTAGTAGTTATAAACTAATGAGAAAAGTATAAGAATCTTATGTGCAGTCGCTATCTATTGCTGCATAACAAATTGTGTCCCAAATTTAGAAACTTAAAATAACAAGTATCAGTCTCTTCACAGTTTGTGTACATCAGAGATTGAGATGCCTTAGCTAGGTTCTTTCACTCTAAATCTCTTATAAAGTTTCAATTAAGCTATCAGCCACTATGAACACATGAATCTGAATTAGGGCAAGGAAAGCTGCTTTCAAATGTCCTTACATGATTTTCAGTAGGCTTTCTTCCTGCAACACATGAGCCTCTTCACAGAGCTGCCTCATGGCACTGCAGATGATTCCCCTTGTGGTGAACAGCACAGAGAGAGCAAGAAAGAATACCCAAGAAGAAAATCTTCAGCCTTCTTTTTAACCTTACCTCAGAAGTGATGTCCCATTGCTTCTTCATTATTCTACCTGTTAGAAGCTGATAATTAAATCCAGTGTGCAAAGTGAAAAGTTTACACAATNGCACTCCCAGTGAGATTCTTTACCACTGAGCCACTGGGGAAGCCCCAAAAGAAATTGTAAGTGTATATAAAATGATTCGATCACAACAGTAGGAAAAAACTACACAAATAGAAAACATGCCTATAAAATGTTAAAATGCAATATGTAAATAGAAGATTAATATGTTACTGATGAGACTTGACTACTTTTCCTGAAAACGTAAGTAGAGGAAATATCTCAAAATATAGAACAAAAATACAAAAACCTAGAAAGCATTTTTTTTTTTAAAGCTAACAAACTTAGAAGAATTCCCTAGGAGATATAACATACCAGTAATATTTTATAAAATAAATTGCTATGAATTAAAGGTTTGAGGAAAATGTAAAACAACAAAAACCATAGGCAAAAATGTATAATGTTATGTATTTTACCTACTGTTATGCCAAAAGGGTGAAATAGAAGATATTTGATCATGCAGACTTATCTTAGGGAATACAGCAAATGACAGCATAAATAAAGCAAGCACACAAATGTTACAATTGGAAAAAAAATCTGCAAAGCTTACAAAAGGTTGTAGGTAAATAACCAGAAGGTAGTAGTTATAAACTAATGAGAAAAGTATAAGAATCTTATGTGCAGTCGCTATCTATTGCTGCATAACAAATTGTGTCCCAAATTTAGAAACTTAAAATAACAAGTATCAGTCTCTTCACAGTTTGTGTACATCAGAGATTGAGATGCCTTAGCTAGGTTCTTTCACTCTAAATCTCTTATAAAGTTTCAATTAAGCTATCAGCCACTATGAACACATGAATCTGAATTAGGGCAAGGAAAGCTGCTTTCAAATGTCCTTACATGATTTTCAGTAGGCTTTCTTCCTGCAACACATGAGCCTCTTCACAGAGCTGCCTCATGGCACTGCAGATGATTCCCCTTGTGGTGAACAGCACAGAGAGAGCAAGAAAGAATACCCAAGAAGAAAATCTTCAGCCTTCTTTTTAACCTTACCTCAGAAGTGATGTCCCATTGCTTCTTCATTATTCTACCTGTTAGAAGCTGATAATTAAATCCAGTGTGCAAAGTGAAAAGTTTACACAATGGCAAAGGAATTTTCCTACTAATACTTTACCTGTGTTTCCATAGTAGGAATGGGAATATCCTCTAAGAGATGGTCAATAAACCCTGCTTCATGACATATACAAATATATGTGTATGTATGTATTATTTTTTAAACTGACAATTAAGGAAATGCATATTAAAGACTTTACTAATGAGTATCACTTTGCACCCATCAGAATGGCAAACCCTGAAAAAAAACCTAAGTGTAATTCCTCTAGAAATTTTAATTTTTATGACTAAAATTAAAATATGCATATATACTTTAACTAGGAATTCCACTTCTTCAAATCTATCTGGTAGAAACAAAATCAACAGTATTTATAAGTATGTGTGACAAGACATTTTTTGTAATAGCTGAAACTGGTTGCTTGGGAGTGGGATAAATGACTATTATTAGGAATGATGGCAGAATAAATTGTGGTTCATTTTTGCCATGGACCAATATGGAACTTTTAAAATGACTAGTTAGTGTTATACCGGTTGTCTTGAGATTTTGGTCAAATGTTATGCAAAGAAAACAACATAATATGATTTCATTGTTATAAAATAAAAACAATATCTATTGATTGATTAATTCTAGAATTATACTGTGTATCTATCTTATACATATAATTTTAGGAGAAGGAAAAAACATGTGGAGTAATATTTTGAGAAACCAATTCCAGGTTATTTATAAACCAAAAAAAGTACTGCATGATATATGTAGAAATAGTTATTAAATACATTTATATACATATATATATACATATATACACACACTTATAGATGTCAATAGATGGATACTTACCTAGATACATAGATAGATACATAAATGCATGGACATATCTGTGCACCTATATATCAACCTATACATATACACAAATATGTGAATATGCATATATACGTAGAGAAGTAGATTAAAGGACAAAAGTAAATCAAGAATGTTTCACTCTTATAAGATCCTTAGAACCTAAAAGAAACAAAAAGTTGTTGCTTTTAGCACATTGTCTTTAAGGAGGCTGTTCATTATAAGTAGCCATCTTTAAGAAGGTGTATTCAAACTATAAATCACACAAGGACACAGACCTGCCATCAGATCTAGTGCTTATTGAGTGGGAGAATCACTCCCAAGTAACATGGGTGAGAGACCTGCAGCACAGATCTGAACACATTATCCTTTACCAGACCATTGTTCCACACAATTTCATAAATTCATTTATGCTTAATCAACTCCAGTGTGTTTTGACTCACGAACTGATAGCCTTTGTCATTTTATCTCTTTATGATTTTTAGAATAAACCACCATTGATATACATGAAAATCATTAGAATTGAAAAATGTACTAACCTGTTAGGCAAACAAGACAGACAACTCAAAAAGGAAGGTCTTTTTAATATGTAATCTTTGCTTTGTCTCTGGAAAAGTAAAGTGCTTTTAAATCACAGGTAAGAAGAGTTGAGATCATCTGCACTCTTCACATCTAACCAGAAATAAGAGCTCAAGTCTTGTGTTTCCATGTGTATCAATTAGTAAATGAATTCAGAGGCATTTAAAGTATAATTTCAAAAAAATTTTACTTACAAAGCATGTGGGAGTTTTAAAAATAAATAAAGGTGAAAGGTTATTTTTTTTTTAAAGATTTATTTATTTATTTATTTGAAGAGGGTAGGGTGGGGAGAGAGGGGAGCAGGCAGGCCACTTCTATTAGTCTTTCATTTGTCCATTTTCATCCATCTTTGTTCTTCGGCCAGTGTGGGCCTCCCATCACGGCGGCCTCTGTTGTCACAGAGCACCGGCTCTGGGCACGTGTGCTCCAGAGCTCTGGCTCGGTAATTGGACACATCAGTCCAGTCGCTCTGCGGCACGTGGGATCTTCCCAGGTCAGGGATCGAACCGGCGCCCCTTGCACTGCAAGGCGGTGTCCTTACCCACTGGACCACCAGGAAGTCCCTGAAAGGTTATTTTTAAATAGCAATCTAACCTCAGAAAACTTTTCAGACCACAGTCAAATTCAGATCAGTTTAGTTATCTTTGGAAGCAGGTTTTTAAAATTGCTGATTCTCACAATGCTGTGAAACACCAGGAAAAAACGTTGTTTTTACATTGTCTTTAAGGAGGCTGTTCATTATAAGTAGCCATCTTTAAGAAGGTGTATTCAAACTATAAATCACACAAGGACACAGACCTGCCATCAGATCTAGTGCTTATTGAGTGGGAGAATCACTCCCAAGTAACATGGGTGAGAGACCTGCAGCACAGATCTGAACACATTATCCTTTACCAGACCATTGTTCCACACAATTTCATAAATTCATTTATGCTTAATCAACTCCAGTGTGTTTTGACTCACGAACTGATAGCCTTTGTCATTTTATCTCTATGATTTTTAGAATAAACCACCATTGATATACATGAAAATCATTAGAATTGAAAAATGTACTAACCTGTTAGGCAAACAAGACAGACAACTCAAAAAGGAAGGTCTTTTTAATATGTAATCTTTGCTTTGTCTCTGGAAAAGTAAAGTGCTTTTAAATCACAGGTAAGAAGAGTTGAGATCATCTGCACTCTTCACATCTAACCAGAAATAAGAGCTCAAGTCTTGTGTTTCCATGTGTATCAATTAGTAAATGAATTCAGAGGCATTTAAAGTATAATTTCAAAAAAATTTTACTTACAAAGCATGTGGGAGTTTTAAAAATAAATAAAGGTGAAAGGTTATTTTTTTTTTAAAGATTTATTTATTTATTTATTTGAAGAGGGTAGGGTGGGGAGAGAGGGGAGCAGGCAGGCCACTTCTATTAGTCTTTCATTTGTCCATTTTCATCCATCTTTGTTCTTCGGCCAGTGTGGGCCTCCCATCACGGCGGCCTCTGTTGTCACAGAGCACCGGCTCTGGGCACGTGTGCTCCAGAGCTCTGGCTCGGTAATTGGACACATCAGTCCAGTCGCTCTGCGGCACGTGGGATCTTCCCAGGTCAGGGATCGAACCGGCGCCCCTTGCACTGCAAGGCGGTGTCCTTACCCACTGGACCACCAGGGAAGTCCCTGAAAGGTTATTTTTAAATAGCAATCTAACCTCAGAAAACTTTTCAGACCACAGTCAAATTCAGATCAGTTTAGTTATCTTTGGAAGCAGGTTTTTAAAATTGCTGATTCTCACAATGCTGTGAAACACCAGGAAACAAATAATATTTTAGTATCCTACTTGCCATTAAAAAAGAAGAATTCTGTCTTCACATATTTCAAACTCCCATTGACTCAAATGAAAAGGGCCTTTTCACTGGCACTATTGTGGAAGCAATCCCTCAGCCTCAATTCATTCTTGAACCGTCTGCTCTTAAATGCTTTTACATCAGGATACCTTCTTTCAGTATGGTCTATTTACAAAAGAAACAGAGCATGTTAACAAATTCTTCAATCTTTTTCAAAGACAAAACATTTTCTCTGCACAGTTTCCCTTATACTTGACACTACTCTATACTTCTTCTATTAATGATGGGCCATACCTAACACTTTCGCATAAACTGCAATTTCAGTCTAATTACTGTTAGTTCAGACTGCTGATGAATGAAATAACTAAAGCTTACATGCATACTAGACACCACTTCCTATAATTTCATTCATCAGAAAGGTTTTCAGAGTTGTTAAGGAAAAGTAAAATGAATAACTACTGACCACATAACAAACTCCATTGTATAGGTCACTGACATTTATAAAAGCAATGTTCTAGGAGATAAATGTAATCCAAAGAAGAATATTTTCTAAAAAGAAATAAGAGACCTTGGAAACTCAAAGCAATATCCATAAATGATTAGGATATTTAGAAGCAAAGGTAGATTCATTCACAGAGTGAGGAAAACTGTAAATTCTAAATTTAAAATAATTATGGCTAGCACAAATGTTAAGGGAAAAATAATCTGTGGCACATCAAAATGAAAGATGAATGTTTAAATAGTCTAATTTCTATTTTGCCATTCCACATGACTTGTAGGATCTTAGTTCCCAGACTAGGGATTAAACCTGTGCCCTTGACATTGAAAGCTCTGAGTCTTAACCATTGGAACACCAAGGGGTTTCCAAAAATGCCTAATTTTTAAAATGAGAGAGTCTAAAATTTTGAAATTTTAAAATATACAAAGAAAATTCTATCTTCAGAAAAAAAAAAAAAAAAACCTCTATAATGTTAGTCTTTTTTTTTGGCCACTTCATTGGTCTTTCATTTATCCATTTTCATCCATCTTCATTCTCTGGCCTGTGTGAGTGTGTGGGCCTCCCATCACAGCAGCCCCTGTCGCTGCAGAGCACTGGCTCTGGGAGCATGTGGCCCCTGTCACTCCAGAGCTCCTGCTCGGTAGTTGGACACATCAGTCCAGCCACTCCACACCACATGGGATCTTCCCAGGCCGGGGATCAAACCAGTGCCCCTTGTACAACAAGGTGGTGTCCGTACCCACTGGACTACCAGGGGAGCCCAGTGCTAATTCTTAAATTAAAGAAATCCTAGGAGGTGCTAAGCAATGAGATTTAGAAATGACAAAGGTATTAAAGATGTCACATAGTTACCACCAAATGACAGAACAATGATTGAAGCCCAGCTTTGGATTCTATGTTTTTCACAACTCTGCCATGTTGTTCTAATTTTGGGGTCCTGCTAACAAATATCTTCCAAAAAAAAAATGACAGAACATACTAGACACCACCTCCTATCAGTTCAGTCATCAGAAAGGATTTCAGAGTTGTTAAGGAAAAGTAAAATGAATAACTACTGACCACATAACAAACTCCATTGTATAGGTCACTGACATTTATAAAAGCAATGTTCTAGGAGATAAATGTAATCCAAAGAAGAATATTTTCTAAAAAGAAATAAGAGACCTTGGAAACTCAAAGCAATATCCATAAATGATTAGGATATTTAGAAGCAAAGGTAGATTCATTCACAGAGTGAGGAAAACTGTAAATTCTAAATTTAAAATAATTATGGCTAGCACAAATGTTAAGGGAAAAATAATCTGTGGCACATCAAAATGAAAGATGAATGTTTAAATAGTCTAATTTCTATTTTGCCATTCCACATGACTTGTAGGATCTTAGTTCCCAGACTAGGGATTAAACCTGTGCCCTTGACATTGAAAGCTCTGAGTCTTAACCATTGGAACACCAAGGGGTTTCCAAAAATGCCTAATTTTTAAAATGAGAGAGTCTAAAATTTTGAAATTTTAAAATATACAAAGAAAATTCTATCTTCAGAAAAAAAAAAAAAAAAACCTCTATAATGTTAGTCCTTTTTTTTTGGCCATTTCATTGGTCTTTCATTTATCCATTTTCATCCATCTTCATTCTCTGGCCTGTGTGAGTGTGTGGGCCTCCCATCACAGCAGCCCCTGTCGCTGCAGAGCACTGGCTCTGGGAGCATGTGGCCCCTGTCACTCCAGAGCTCCTGCTCGGTAGTTGGACACATCAGTCCAGCCACTCCACACCACGTGGGATCTTCCCAGGCCGGGGATCAAACCAGTGCCCCTTGTACAACAAGGTGGTGTCCGTACCCACTGGACTACCAGGGGAGCCCAGTGCTAATTCTTAAATTAAAGAAATCCTAGGAGGTGCTGAGCAATGAGATTTAGAAATGACAAAGGTATTAAAGATGTCACATAGTTACCACCAAATGACAGAACAATGATTGAAGCCCAGCTTTGGATTCTATGTTTTTCACAACTCTGCCATGTTGTTCTAATTTTGGGGTCCTGCTAACAAATATCTTCCAAAATAGTGGGAAGATAATATTACTATTAATTTGGATTATGAATAGAGGAAGAATAATAATTTAGAAGAACTCTAAGGTTTTAAGCCTAGATGACTGGGAGAAGTAAAATGTCATTAGGGAATTTCTTTCTGCTTTCCCAAATGCTGGCAGTCACTCCTCTGTTTTCTAGGCGAGAGACTAGGAGTTATCTCTCTGAGAAGTGCACCAACCCAAGAGAAAAAGACCCAAAGATTCTGACATCAAATGGTCCCCAGTGAAATGTCCCAGCCAGATAAACTTACAGAGGGAACCAAGTCAACAGACCCATTCACATATTCAAAGCCTCCTAGAAACTTTTTCGTGGCACATTTTTAAATATTAACAGATAATTAAGAATATCTTGGCAACTAAAGAAATGTACAAACAAGAGAGAGAGAGAGCCAAAGAGAAAGAGAAAGATATTTGAGGAAACATATGCCAAAAAAAAAAATCCCCCCAAAAACTTCAGTTAGGGCTTCCCTGGTGGTTCAGTGGGTAAAGACACCACCTTTCAGTGCAAGAGGCACCAGTCGATCCCTGGTCTGGGAAGATCCCACGTGCTGTGGAGCGGCTGGACTGATGTGTCCAACTACCGAGCCAGAGCTCTGGAGGGTGCTCTGCAGTGACAGGGGCTGCTGAGATGGGAGACCCACACAGGCCAAAGAACAAAGATGGATGAGAATAAATAAATGAAGGACCAATAAAGTGGCCAAAGGGGGGAAAAAAAAAACCTTCAATCAGTATTCTCTAATCAATAAAAGTAGTATTACATCTATGAAAAACTATTAAAAAAGGAGCATTCAGAGGAAAAGCAGTCTTAAAAATAGAAAATATGAAAGCCAAAATTAAAACTCAAAGAGACAGAAGACAAAGTTAAGGGAACCTATAAAAACTACCAGGGAGCCCAGTGCTAATTCTTAAATTAAAGAAATCCTAGGAGGTGCTAAGCAATGAGATTTAGAAATGACAAAGGTATTAAAGATGTCACATAGTTACCACCAAATGACAGAACAATGATTGAAGCCCAGCTTTGGATTCTATGTTTTTCACAACTCTGCCATGTTGTTCTAATTTTGGGGTCCTGCTAACAAATATCTTCCAAAATAGTGGGAAGATAATATTACTATTAATTTGGATTATGAATAGAGGAAGAATAATAATTTAGAAGAACTCTAAGGTTTTAAGCCTAGATGACTGGGAGAAGTAAAATGTCATTAGGGAATTTCTTTCTGCTTTCCCAAATGCTGGCAGTCACTCCTCTGTTTTCTAGGCGAGAGACTAGGAGTTATCTCTCTGAGAAGTGCACCAACCCAAGAGAAAAAGACCCAAAGATTCTGACATCAAATGGTCCCCAGTGAAATGTCCCAGCCAGATAAACTTACAGAGGGAACCAAGTCAACAGACCCATTCACATATTCAAAGCCTCCTAGAAACTTTTTCGTGGCACATTTTTAAATATTAACAGATAATTAAGAATATCTTGGCAACTAAAGAAATGTACAAACAAGAGAGAGAGAGAGCCAAAGAGAAAGAGAAAGATATTTGAGGAAACATATGCCAAAAAAAAAAAAAATCCCCCCAAAAACTTCAGTTAGGGCTTCCCTGGTGGTTCAGTGGGTAAAGACACCACCTTTCAGTGCAAGAGGCACCAGTCGATCCCTGGTCTGGGAAGATCCCACGTGCTGTGGAGCGGCTGGACTGATGTGTCCAACTACCGAGCCAGAGCTCTGGAGGGTGCTCTGCAGTGACAGGGGCTGCTGAGATGGGAGACCCACACAGGCCAAAGAACAAAGATGGATGAGAATAAATAAATGAAGGACCAATAAAGTGGCCAAAGGGGGGAAAAAAAAAACCTTCAATCAGTATTCTCTAATCAATAAAAGTAGTATTACATCTATGAAAAACTATTAAAAAAGGAGCATTCAGAGGAAAAGCAGTCTTAAAAATAGAAAATATGAAAGCCAAAATTAAAACTCAAAGAGACAGAGAAGACAAAGTTAAGGGAACCTCTCAGAAAATAAAACGACAACAACAACAAAAAAATAAGCAAGAAAAATAAGAAAACCAGAATGTCAGTCCAGATGGTCCACACTGAATAAACCAAATAGCCGAAGTTGAGAAGTGAAGAGAGACAGAAAGAGTGAGAGAGAGAACAAAGAGGAAGAAAGCATCAAAAAACTAATTCAAGAAAATATTCATCTAGGGAAGATATGACTTTCCAGATTGAAGGAATATACTAAAATGTTCATAATAAATGATGTCATGAAATACGCAGAAAGTAAACCACCATGAAATTTCAGAATATGGAGAGCAAAAGGAAACTCTTACAAGCTTTTAGGAAGAAAAAACAAAGAAGCAAATTAAATAAATTGGATTTAAATAGCAATGATGATGAAAAATGATGAAAAATTAAAGAAAGCAGAATGAAAATGTCAAAATTCTAAAATAAAGTGCTTTATCCAACCTAGAATTTATACCAAAATATTGCTCATATAAATAAAGACATTTTTATACATGAATACTCTCAGACACGATTTTCTCTCATGTATTTTTTCTTAGCTCTTAGAGGATGTACTTCAGCAAATTGTGGGAATATATTGGCAGAGAAAAATATGGAACTGAAAACACACCTAAAATAGGCAACACAATGAGATGGGCAAACGGTAACTCCTATGCACCAAGCACAAAAATTGAGAATAGGGGACATCCCCAGTGGTTAAGACTCAGCCTTTCCAATTCAGGAGGCAGAGGTTTGATCTCCGGTCAGAGAACTAAGAACTCAAATGGCATGCAACAAGTCCCAAAATATTTAAAATAAAATTTAAGAATAGGATAGGAAGAACCAAGATTTTCATGTAAGGAGGGAAGAATGGTAGGAAAGAAAGAGAGCTACACCTCATTTTCAGGGTAATTGAGAAGCAAATGCCTAGAGCTGAACATCTGAGAAATAAATAAATATGCATTGTATAGAATGCAGAGATAATAGAGTTGAAATTCACTGTTTCTAGGAGATGTAAATGTTAAAGTGGATCAGAGTAACCTTAAGAAACTTGAACTGTATGATGCTTCAAACTATAATCTACCATTAATAGAAATAATATCGAGAGGAAGAGACCTAGAAATCAAAAGCCTCTCCCAGGAAGAATGGTGATCACTTGAATATTCAAAGGGAAAGATAAGAACTGACAATTAGAGGAAAGAAGGCCTTTCTAGCAGAAGTACACCAATCCAACTGTCAAAATGCTACACTATTTTTCTGTTATCTAGTATCCTAGTTTGTTACTGTTGATGTTGTTCAGAGATTCTTAATTTTTTTTCACTTTTAGGTTTTGACCTGACCCAATTTAACTGCCAGTTCACCTTCCAAATCACTTAATAACATAACTTTACCACCTGAAGTCATCTCAGTGTACCACCTTGAGCAAAAATGGAAACTGAGAATAGATTCTAACACAAAAAATATACTTCAAAAAGTCTATTTTTAAAACCTCTCATTGGATTCCCTGCATTGAAACTATATAAGATGGATAACTAATACCGTAGACTAAACTAATAGCACCAATAAATGAAATATAAGTACAGTTTATTACCGTTTCAATTTATATGATCCTGAAACCAAAATCTTGAGGGGACAAAACAGCTCCAATATTTCAGAAACTAGACCTGGTATAATGTAAACACTTAATCTTTATTTTAAAACATTCTAGGAAATTGAGAGTAACAACATTATTTAACAGAGTGATTAGAAAGATATAAGAACGTTATTTATTTGAGTTTAAAAAACGTATGTTTCTAATGTTACTCAAAATACTTTTATAAACTCTTGCTGGATTCTGAAAAGAACAGAATTTCCCAAAAAAAATTTAAAATAAAATTAAAAAAAGAATAGGATAGGAAGAACCAAGATTTTCATGTAAGGGGGAAGAATGGTAGGAAAGAAAGAGAGCTACACCTCATTTTCAGGGTAATTGAGAAGCAAATGCCTAGAGCTGAACATCTGAGAAATAAATAAATATGCATTGTATAGAATGCAGAGATAATAGAGTTGAAATTCACTGTTTCTAGGAGATGTAAATGTTAAAGTGGATCAGAGTAACCTTAAGAAACTTGAACTGTATGATGCTTCAAACTATAATCTACCATTAATAGAAATAATATCGAGAGGAAGAGACCTAGAAATCAAAAGCCTCTCCCAGGAAGAATGGTGATCACTTGAATATTCAAAGGGAAAGATAAGAACTGACAATTAGAGGAAAGAAGGCCTTTCTAGCAGAAGTACACCAATCCAACTGTCAAAATGCTACACTATTTTTCTGTTATCTAGTATCCTAGTTTGTTACTGTTGATGTTGTTCAGAGATTCTTAATTTTTTTTCACTTTTAGGTTTTGACCTGACCCAATTTAACTGCCAGTTCACCTTCCAAATCACTTAATAACATAACTTTACCACCTGAAGTCATCTCAGTGTACCACCTTGAGCAAAAATGGAAACTGAGAATAGATTCTAACACAAAAAATATACTTCAAAAAGTCTATTTTTAAAACCTCTCATTGGATTCCCTGCATTGAAACTATATAAGATGGATAACTAATACCGTAGACTAAACTAATAGCACCAATAAATGAAATATAAGTACAGTTTATTACCGTTTCAATTTATATGATCCTGAAACCAAAATCTTGAGGGGACAAAACAGCTCCAATATTTCAGAAACTAGACCTGGTATAATGTAAACACTTAATCTTTATTTTAAAACATTCTAGGAAATTGAGAGTAACAACATTATTTAACAGAGTGATTAGAAAGATATAAGAACGTTATTTATTTGAGTTTAAAAAACGTATGTTTCTAATGTTACTCAAAATACTTTTATAAACTCTTGCTGGATTCTGAAAACAATCCTCTCAGATACAGGATGCAAGACAAATGTTCTTCTGCCCATTTAGAAATGCTTCCCACCCTTGCCTGAGGTCCTTGACTCATCTGGGAACCCAAAGAACCACTGATCTGACTTCCAGTCTAGAGTTGATTCTCTGGCTAAAAAAATTACCTTTTTCCCAAATCTCCAACAGGCATGCTGTCTTTATCCTCTAACATATGTTATCAGTTCAGAAAATAGACATATAAACGCATGTGGAGGACACCCATTTTATTTTATGAAAAGCTAGTATTAATGGAGTAATATAAATATTTAATAAAATTGGCATAAAATGTAAACTAATAAATAACTGGTGCATCTAACATGATTCCATTCTGAGTAATATGGTAGAATTGCAAACACAAAACATATTATGTATTTCCAATTATTTACTTCATGTATTTAGTAGATTCATGAAAGTTTAAATATGTCCCAAACTAAATACCCTTCAGTTTTATAACCATTGAATCTCAAAATTTACTTTTTTTTTTTTTTCTGGATAGCAAATCTTTATATTCATTACCTGGATTTCTTAAAGAAAGCAGTAATGTATAAAGATAGAAAATCACCAGTGAAAAAATTCACAAAAGTCATTGATTTAAGCATATTTGTATCTTTTGGGGAAACTATAATTTGTTGTAACCTCTTTAAGTCAGAACTGTATAAGATTCTTCACCTTAGCATATGATTTGAAATCTATAAAATAAAACATAAGAAAAATAGATTGATATGACTATGTATTTTGAAAGTTATAGCATTGGTATTTTCAGTAATTAAGCCTATATTTCCATTTATACTATCATATTATGCTTTCTGGAACCAGTTCAAGCTCTAAACACTTAGGATAAAAAGAACAATGAGGAATTAAACTGTAACACAGAACAGGAAATGTTTCAAGAGCACATGTAAAGTATGTTTTATAGACAAGAGAAATAGAAATTAATATTGTTAATTTTTCATATTTGAAATTATCCCCTACATATACCCATGCCTATGTGTTTTTTATAAGTTTTACTATGATTATTGCACAACAGAAATTGTAAGAAACAAAACAGTAATATCAATGAAAGACAAATTCACAGAAAATACTGATTACATTTGATATGGTTTGAAAACTGGCTTTGAGTGAGTATCTGCTTAGAGAAATGCTTGGAGAAAGAATGTCCTTGGGAACAATCATAAACAGAAAACTCTATAGACCGGATTTACAAAGAAATAAATATATACATACTCTATAAAGGCAATGTCTTGAGCACTGTGCTGGCAATTTTCCAGGAGCCCTGGGAACATGCCTAATTTCCATCTAAATTTGCACACATTTTTATTGCAATCTCATACCCTGTGAAGATTTACTCACTCTCATGTCCTTTGGCACAAGGGAAGAAATGAGATATTTCTCTCTCTCCCTCTCAACAGTCAAATCAGGGATGTTCTTTCAAGATCCATCAGAAGTCTATCTTTAATTCTATGAGATCTCTTCTCAGCATCACTGATATTTAAAGAATTAAAGAAACCTCAGTCACTGCTTTAGTTGCGAAATTTACTCCCAAGTGGTCTCCACATTGGCAACTGAGTTGTACAAATGAATCTCTGAATGAGGCTACACCCCATCATAATGCTCTATAACTCATTCCACCTATGTATGTAACACAAAAGTCATTGATTTAAGCATATTTGTATCTTTTGGGGAAACTATAATTTGTTGTAACCTCTTTAAGTCAGAACTGTATAAGATTCTTCACCTTAGCATATGATTTGAAATCTATAAAATAAAACATAAGAAAAATAGATTGATATGACTATGTATTTTGAAAGTTATAGCATTGGTATTTTCAGTAATTAAGCCTATATTTCCATTTATACTATCATATTATGCTTTCTGGAACCAGTTCAAGCTCTAAACACTTAGGATAAAAAGAACAATGAGGAATTAAACTGTAACACAGAACAGGAAATGTTTCAAGAGCACATGTAAAGTATGTTTTATAGACAAGAGAAATAGAAATTAATATTGTTAATTTTTCATATTTGAAATTATCCCCTACATATACACATGCCTATGTGTTTTTGATAAGTTTTTACTATGATTATTGCACAACAGAAATTGTAAGAAACAAAACAGTAATATCAATGAAAGACAAATTCACAGAAAATACTGATTACATTTGATATGGTTTGAAAACTGGCTTTGAGTGAGTATCTGCTTAGAGAAATGCTTGGAGAAAGAATGTCCTTGGGAACAATCATAAACAGAAAACTCTATAGACCGGATTTACAAAGAAATAAATATATACATACTCTATAAAGGCAATGTCTTGAGCACTGTGCTGGCAATTTTCCAGGAGCCCTGGGAACATGCCTAATTTCCATCTAAATTTGCACACATTTTTATTGCAATCTCATACCCTGTGAAGATTTACTCACTCTCATGTCCTTTGGCACAAGGGAAGAAATGAGATATTTCTCTCTCTCCCTCTCAACAGTCAAATCAGGGATGTTCTTTCAAGATCCATCAGAAGTCTATCTTTAATTCTATGAGATCTCTTCTCAGCATCACTGATATTTAAAGAATTAAAGAAACCTCAGTCACTGCTTTAGTTGCAAAATTTACTCCCAAGTGGTCTCCACATTGGCAACTGAGTTGTACAAATGAATCTCTGAATGAGGCTACACCCCATCATAATGCTCTATAACTCATTCCACCTATGTATGTAACACATATGTTGTTGATTTTGTTATGATGTTGCTAAAGTTGACATCCCTTCAAATGGACCATTACCTGCATATCTATTTGAAAGTCTATTCTTTTCAATTATTCTCATCTTTTCCATTTCTACTTCTTCCTTCCTCTCAGAGTGAAAACATACTCAAATCCTAGAAAAACACATCCTCGATTATAACCCCCTTTGAGTCACTGCCCTCAATGCCAAGCTTTGGCAAGCATTCACTGCCAAGTTTTTAAAAATAGCTTAGGGTTTCTTTCTCTACTTCTACCCTTCTCATCCTCTTGTAATCTGTTTCTGCGCACAAAGTATGGAAATCGCTTATCTAAAATATCACCAAAAGCTTATGAGTCATCAAATGAGCCTCTTTTACCTTTTATTAATGATATTGATGGTGATAATGACAGATGACTTCACTGATCAACAACTCTGTGTCTCCTTTTCATGAAGATGGAGCTGAAGGCGAAGAAGGAAGCCCCTGCTCCTCCTACAGTTGAAGCCAAAGAAGAGGCTTTGAAGGCCAAGAAAGCAAAGTTGAAAGACATCCACAGCCACATAAAAAAGAAGATCCTGGATGTCACCCATCTCCTGGCGGCCCAAAACACTGCGGCTCAGGAGGCAGCCCAAATACTCTCGGAAGAGCAGCCTCTAGGAGAAACAAGCTAGATCACTAAACCATCATCAAATTCCTCTTCACCACTGAGTCCGCAATGAAGAAAATACAAGACAACAACACACTGATATTCACTGTTGATGTCAAAGCCAACAAGCACCAAAGAAAGCAGACTGTGAAGAAGCTCTATGACATTGGCGTGGCTAAGGTCAATACCTTGATCAGGCCTGATGAAGAGAGGAAGTTCGACTGGCTCCTGACTATGATGCCTTGGATGTTCAACAAAATTGGTTTCACCGAAACTGAGTCCTGCTGGCTAATTCCAAATATAAAAGTTTTCACTCTAAAATAAAAAAAGAACTCTGTGCCTGACACTGTGTTAAGTATTTTGCATGTGTGTGTTAGCACATTTATCCTCACAACAATCGTTTCTTTAGCAAGATTTTTTAACAGCTACCTGGTGAAATTTCCACTTCAAGAAATGACAATTTTTCCCAGGTTCCCCAGTTCATAAGCACTTGGCCATTTTGCAGCCTTATCACCATTTTCCATGCTTATTAACAACACATCATTTCTTTATTGATATGTTTTCATCTTCTGTCCTGTCCTATCTGGCTTTTCTTCTGGTTCTAGAAGACATTGTGCCATTTTCCATCTCTTACATTCCTCTTCCATGCATCCTTCTTATGTATTAATAGTCTCACACTCTGCAACATATTATGCTCTCCAACCATTTCAATCATCCCCTTCTAAGAATGAATTCCAGATTCAGATTCCTGGCCAAGGCATTCTCCTGACTTGGGGCACATGGGGCAATGGCACTCTTCTTCTTCTCTCCTCCTGCCCACAAGTTTCTTGCTTTCTCTCACCTTTCTCATCTAGTCAGTCTTGCAAATCCATAGAATCTGTATTTATAGTATTTTTTAAATCAGTCTCCCCTCTTTTCACTTCCAGTTGCACATGTGAAGAATCACATTTCTTCTGTCTGATTAGTTGCAATTCCTTTATGATAAGGGAAGATATGAAGTAAAATTTTTTAATCAGAAAATTCTAAATTTGAACCATAGCTTGGGCATTTACTATACATTAATGAAAAACAATTACCTTTCTATGTCTCAGTTTTCCCCTCAGTAAGATGGAAATAATACACTGTTGAAAGGATTAAATAAAATCATAGGCATAGCTCAGAAAAAAATGGCTTTTATTTTATAACTCACCTGAATTGTTGACTGCAGATTTTTCTCTAATCCATTTATCATAAAGTAATCCAAAAACTTTCCAGTTTCTTTTCACAACTTAGTTCCCTTCAGCTTCCATGATGTTACCCCAAGCTTTCTGCAAATCTTCTTTCTGTCTCCCATTTCTCCATTCCATAAAATCCCTGAGGTTCTGAAATGGTTTCCCTTGAATACTTATCCTGGCCTTCTCATAAATAAATCTCTCTAATACATTTGACGCTAACATTCACAAATCAAAATTCAACCAAGTCCTTTAAAATAGAGAAAATTTCAAACAAGTAAAACTACATTTCTTGGAATCATCCCCTTAGGGTTAATTTCTTTCTCTTGGATCCATATTCCAGCCTAAAACTGTTTGTTGAAATATTCTCTTTTTGGTATTTTTTAATGAGATGTCTGTCTCTCCTCAGACAAGAGGACAAGCTTAGTCCTCCTTCTGTACTCTCACTTTACCTATTCAGTGGTTTGTACAGAATAAATGCTTGACTCACATTGCATAAATTAAATAAAATGTTTTAAGACAATATTCTTTATAAGTAATGACAAGCAGGGAATTTCAACTTACTTAATATTAGAATATCATCCCCAAAAGATCTAGTCTTTGCTGAAGAAATACTTTGCTGCACTCATGGAGATGTGGCACCTGTAAGTGAAATCTGAGACCCACACAGTAATTATCTGGAAAAACTATAGGTAATCCATAAACATTTTCTAAAGAGGGTTGGATAAGTTAATTGCAGACTTTGTGAATGATTAGGCATATGAACTTAAAAAGAATGGAATTTCTTATGACAAGAGAGTAGATTTAAGGGAAAGAGTTTCCAAACTGACAGATGAGGAAACTACCTTTCTGGGAAGAACAGAGATGTCTGATGGACAATTTTAACATGTTGTTTAGTGCTGTCAATATATATTTTCCAACAACTCCCTCATCCATATATGGAATTTTCTGTAAAATTCCATATTGCCGCCAAAGCTCTGTAAAGTTCAAACTTGTTTGAGGAGAATGAGTCAATGGACTGTGGTGTCCTTCAAAATGGATACAGGACAAGAACTGGATGGGTCTGCCATATCTGAATTATATTAATATAACATTTCTTTAAATGTCCCATGTTTCCAGGATATGGGGACAAAATAATCTGATGAATGATGACCATGATCTCATCCTTCTATCACTTTATTGCGCCAAATGCTGCATTTTCCCAAGTATGGTTATGATTTAACAACAGATTCATGAAGAACCAGCAATAAATAGTATTGTATAGTATTAATGGAAAAAATAGTAATTATAGCAATACTTCTGATTTTTACCAATATTTCATACTGACAATATGACAGTCATTGTTCTAAATTTATAATCTCACTTAATCCTACCTATAGTCCAATATTATGAGCATTCACATTTTACAGATTTAGAGGCTTAGAGAAGTTGAGTAACTTGTCCATAGTCTCACAGCTAGTAAGAAACAAAGCCAGAGGTTAAGTCTGCTTACATCTACTTAAATATATCTACTTGTTCTCAATAAGCATATTTACTGCTATGAAGGGCTCCAAAATTGTAGAATGTATAAAACTCTACCACCAATAAAATGTTTGCAATTTATTTGGGCAGATTAAGCAAATATTCTTTAAAAGATAACCCCAAATGGTTCAGATTTTACTTTTATTTTTCAAAGGAAAAATAGAAATATACTTGAGACAAACATGTTGATTCCTCAAAGTTCAAATTCAGCAAGTATTTTCAACCAAGTGTGATGAGTCTGACCGTCTTTAGACAAGAGAAATTCCAAATTGGCAGTGTGCTGAGTATCACTACCTAAGCCAAGTAGATGGGTTGCTTTGGTGAACCAAGTGTGTACAAGCCAAATTTCTAATTACTGCTGAAAAAATTCTTCAAGTCTTTAAAACATCTACTTTATTTTCTTGGCCTTATGGTTTTAAACAAATTTTAGGGCTAATTCTCACAGATTGGAAGAACAGAGATGTCTGATGGACAATTTTAACATGTTGTTTAGTGCTGTCAATATATATTTTCCAACAACTCCCTCATCCATATATGGAATTTTCTGTAAAATTCCATATTGCCGCCAAAGCTCTGTAAAGTTCAAACTTGTTTGAGGAGAATGAGTCAATGGACTGTGGTGTCCTTCAAAATGGATACAGGACAAGAACTGGATGGGTCTGCCATATCTGAATTATATTAATATAACATTTCTTTAAATGTCCCATGTTTCCAGGATATGGGGACAAAATAATCTGATGAATGATGACCATGATCTCATCCTTCTATCACTTTATTGCGCCAAATGCTGCATTTTCCCAAGTATGGTTATGATTTAACAACAGATTCATGAAGAACCAGCAATAAATAGTATTGTATAGTATTAATGGAAAAAATAGTAATTATAGCAATACTTCTGATTTTTACCAATATTTCATACTGACAATATGACAGTCATTGTTCTAAATTTATAATCTCACTTAATCCTACCTATAGTCCAATATTATGAGCATTCACATTTTACAGATTTAGAGGCTTAGAGAAGTTGAGTAACTTGTCCATAGTCTCACAGCTAGTAAGAAACAAAGCCAGAGGTTAAGTCTGCTTACATCTACTTAAATATATCTACTTGTTCTCAATAAGCATATTTACTGCTATGAAGGGCTCCAAAATTGTAGAATGTATAAAACTCTACCACCAATAAAATGTTTGCAATTTATTTGGGCAGATTAAGCAAATATTCTTTAAAAGATAACCCCAAATGGTTCAGATTTTACTTTTATTTTTCAAAGGAAAAATAGAAATATACTTGAGACAAACATGTTGATTCCTCAAAGTTCAAATTCAGCAAGTATTTTCAACCAAGTGTGATGAGTCTGACCGTCTTTAGACAAGAGAAATTCCAAATTGGCAGTGTGCTGAGTATCACTACCTAAGCCAAGTAGATGGGTTGCTTTGGTGAACCAAGTGTGTACAAGCCAAATTTCTAATTACTGCTGAAAAAATTCTTCAAGTCTTTAAAACATCTACTTTATTTTCTTGGCCTTATGGTAGCATTCTAATCTCACTAGATTTAGAATACTTTTTTCCAAATGCCCACAAGCAAATATTGTATAGGGTCTAATATAATTTTTAATTTCCTCTGTTGTTTTGGGTTAAATGATTATGATGTTCAGAATTTCATTTTGAGGTAGTCCTAAATTGTGAGCCAGTCAATTGTTGTGTTTCTACATTATGAAGCTTTCAAGACAAGCATCATGATTGTGTTTCTTTTCTTACTAAGAAATATCACAGTTTATTTTGGGGGATTATTCAGCTGAGAGGAAATCTCTAGGAATTTTGCAGAAGTAATGTTAAAGTTGATGTTGTTCAAGCAAGGGAAAATTAGAAATTTTGATTGGGAATTAAAACAAGAATTGCTCTCTGGACAGACTTAGGAACTATATAAAGAAAAAATTTAAATATAGGTCTGATTTCTATGAGAACAAATAAGAAATTCAAAGTTAAGGTAAACATTAAATATTACTTCAGGATTAAAACAAAAGTCAATGATCTGAGATTGAGATGTCATTGTATTTTTAATTTAAAAACAAATAATGCCCTCTTGTTCAATCTGTACCAACTTTAATTACATGAAGGAATTTAAATTCATGTGACAGAATAAGTAAAGTCACAATTTTATGTCTTTCTACTTTGTTCCATAAGTGAATATGTTTTTTTATCTAAAGGAAACAAAAGTACTTAATATAATACTGAATGATGTAATCTTTTAAATGAGCAGTCTTAGTAGTTTACGTTAGGTTCCCAATATGTTGCTTTGGCATAGAATTAAGTTCATGATCAGGTAGGGGTTTTTTCTTAATTCTTTTTTATATATACATTAGGCCAGAATGCCTTCTTTGGAGGTCAGGGTACAAATTACCTAATTAAGTGTTATACTCTATGTAATAAAATCAAACATATGAAATCTATGTGGTATGTATAGATAGATAGTTATGGAAAATATTCCATTGCCTTGTTTCTGATGAAAACAACAATGAAGTGACTTTATTTGTTATTCTGGGCTTCTCTTGTAGTTTGCCCAGTAAAGAATCCACCTGCAATGCAGAAGACCCTGGTTCAATTTCTGGGTTCAGAAGATCCCCAGGAGAAGGGATAAATTACCCACTCCAGTATTCTTGGGCCTCCCTGGTGTCTCAGATAGTGAAGAATCTGCCTGCAGTCTGGGAATCTGGGTTTGATCCCTGAGTTGGGAAGATCTCATGGAGAAGGGAAGGGCTACCCACTCCAGTATTCTTGCCTGAAAATTCTGCAGTTTGTCCATGGGTTGCAAAGTGTCAGACATGACTGAGTGGCTTTCACTGTTATTCTACCAAATTCTGCTTTTTATCCTTAATTTTAATCTAATTCTCTTAAAAAAAAATGTACAGTTTAATGTGAAAGACGTTTGTCATATATATATATATATATATATATATATATATACACACACATGCATATATATGTACAGAGAGAGAAAGAGATTAGGATATTTTAAGAATATCTTATGGGTTTGCTTTATGTTAATATGGGAGCTTGCCATCATTTATTTGAAAGAGAATTAGGTATTTTATAAGTCAAATTCTTATTGTAATATACTTTTGATAAACAGTCTAGTTTTTATCTCGGGCTCTTACCCGACTCTCACCAACATGTGTGTGTTAGTTGTTCAGTTTTGTCTGACTCTGTGACCCCATGAACCACAGACCACCAAGCTCCTCTAAACATGGGCTTTCCCTAGCAAGAATACTGGCGTGGGTTGTCATTCCCTTCTCCAGGGGATCTTCCCAATCCAGGTATCAAACCCAGGTCTTCTGCATTGCAAGCAGATTCTTTACCCATCTGAGCCATTAGAGAAGCCTCTCATCATTATATCTTCCTTATTTATTTCTTGTTCCAAAACTGTATTAACTAGTATTAAATATAATCTTTGAACCAATCACGTCTGTGTACTTCTTGGTAAGGTACTTACTGACTACAATTCTGTTGTAAACTAACCAATTTATCTATCCAGAGTGATCATGTTTTTGGTTATTAACTCCACAAATAAAGGTATACCTGCTTTATATCAGATTCTGTTCCAGGTTCTGGAGTTGGAACAGTGTACCAAAAATAAAAACTGTGGCTCTCATGCATACTGATCTCTAATTGCAATTGGTCACTTTGAGTTGGTGAAATAAGTAAGTCAAACCTGAATCTTCATTCCCAAATATCAGACTGGACCTAATAAACACATAGATGAAAATAAAGGAGATATTAAACTCATCAAGGTCATATGAAGGGCTTCTATTCATTTTGAAAATACATAGGGCAGGTTTAAGAAAACATTTGCTTATTTGGCTTAGAGACTGAAGACTCCTGGTATGAGTGTGGTGAAGAGTAGAAGTAATTCAGGGATGCTGACCTATTATTGAAAATTCAGAGTTAAAGTAATTTGACAGCAGAGAACAAGGTGGCTGGGACCAAAGAGCATAGGTAGAAACTGATGCCAACAACCACAAGTGAGATGTCTCCAGGAACAAAGTAGAAATGTGTGTTGACGGTTCTAGCTCTATTGGATAGCCTCAGAGATTTCAGGAAGGACTGATTCTAAAGGTGTAGAGAGAAGACTGAAAGTTTATCATATTCTGGCCCCTAAAGTATGGAGCTTTACCTTGAGAAACAATCACTGAGTATAACTAGTCATGTGAAGTAAGACAACAATAGCTCTGGAGTCTCAGCACACAGCACCACTGTGAGCTGTGCACGGCCAAACAGCCTCAGCCTTTGAAGTTTTCTCAGCAGCAAACTTTTGGAAGCAAGATATCCAAACCACATCACTTTTATATCAGTGAAGACCTTTAGGTTCTTGGAAAATTCAAGAGGTAGGAGGAGACCTCTCCTTACAGTAGACTTCCTGCTAATAAGCATGTGTGGAGTGGTGAAAAAGGAAAATTATTACCAGACCTGTACTATGGGATACAGAAATAGTACACTCAGGTTGAATGAAATTAATATCTGATTATATTTGTTGTTATTTTACATTCTTTATATTTTCCCTTAACATTCAGGATGAGAAAAATTAAATAAGAAAAACAATAATAAAAAAAAAGCTTAAACTTTAAATGTGCAAGGGGACATCAGATTTTAAATGGAAGGAGGTTTATAACAGCTCTTTTCTCTGACCCTGTAAATATAAACCAAGATAAAAAAAAAAAAAAAGCAAAAACAAAACAAAACAAAATATGTACCTCTTCTAGTCTGTCTTCGACTTTCTGCTGCATTTTACAATTACTCCCCACTGTGCTATCCTCAGAGGTGATAAAGGAGAACAGTTTATTACCAGATTTTTCCCAACCTCCATCTCATTCCCTTGGGTCCATGTACTTGAAGGCTGTGATTATCTCTTAACCAATATAAATCTTACACAGAATATCTAAGTTCTATAAGGAAACTTAAACACAACCACACCACTTTCAGATAAGAGTGGACAAAACTTTTACTTCTGAGAATCTAAAAGTCAGACAGGTAAGACCATTTAATATAACAAACTCTTTAGCCCAGCTTTTTTGACCATGCAGGATCAGGTCACATCTGCACCCCATCTCACTCCACTTCCCTACACAGACTTAACTTCAAGTACTTTGGCCTTCATTCAGGCCTTTATATACACCATGCTTCTTCACGCTACAAAAACTCTCTACACTTTATCACCTCTGCAAGGAAACCCCTTTCTTCTCCTTTCATAGTTAACTCATTTCAGATCTTAATTTAACTGTCATTTCCTAGAGACAGAGTCAGCTCCCTATTTCATGTGTTTATGGTGAAAGAACATCCTGTTAAAATGTATACTTTGGGGCTTCCCTGGTGGCTCAGTGGTGAAGGGTTCACCTGCCAATGCAGGAGACATGGGTTCGATCCCTGATCCAGGAAGATCCCACCTGCTGCAGAGCAACTAAGCCCACGAGCCACAACTATTGAGTCCATGTGCTGCAACTACTGTAGTCTATGTACTCTAGAACCTGAGGGAAAATTCAAGAGGTAGGAGGAGACCTCTCCTTACAGTAGACTTCCTGCTAATAAGCATGTGGGTGGTGAAAAAGGAAAATTATTACCAGACCTGTACTATGGGATACAGAAATAGTACACTCAGGTTGAATGAAATTAATATCTGATTATATTTGTTGTTATTTTAATTCTTTATTTTCCCTTACATTGATAAAAATTAATAGGAAATATAAATAATTTGTGAGGACATCAATTTTAAATGAAGAGAAAATTAATAAAAAAACAAATAAAAAGCTTAAACTTTAAATGTGCAAGGGGACATCAGATTTTAAATGGAAGGAGGTTTATAACAGCTCTTTTCTCTGACCCTGTAAATATAAACCAAGATAAAAAAAAAAAAAAGCAAAAACAAAACAAAACAACATATGTACCTCTTCTAGTCTGTCTTCGACTTTCTGCTGCATTTTACAATTACTCCCCACTGTGCTATCCTCAGAGGTGATAAAGGAGAACAGTTTATTACCAGATTTTTCCCAACCTCCATCTCATTCCCTTGGGTCCATGTACTTGAAGGCTGTGATTATCTCTTAACCAATATAAATCTTACACAGAATATCTAAGTTCTATAAGGAAACTTAAACACAACCACACCACTTTCAGATAAGAGTGGACAAAACTTTTACTTCTGAGAATCTAAAAGTCAGACAGGTAAGACCATTTAATATAACAAACTCTTTAGCCCAGCTTTTTTGACCATGCAGGATCAGGTCACATCTGCACCCCATCTCACTCCACTTCCCTACACAGACTTAACTTCAAGTACTTTGGCCTTCATTCAGGCCTTTATATACACCATGCTTCTTCACGCTAAAAAAACTCTCTACACTTTATCACCTCTGCAAGGAAACCCCTTTCTTCTCCTTTCATAGTTAACTCATTTCAGATCTTAATTTAACTGTCATTTCCTAGAGACAGAGTCAGCTCCCTATTTCATGTGTTTATGGTGAAAGAACATCCTGTTAAAATGTATACTTTGGGGCTTCCCTGGTGGCTCAGTGGTGAAGGGTTCACCTGCCAATGCAGGAGACATGGGTTCGATCCCTGATCCAGGAAGATCCCACCTGCTGCAGAGCAACTAAGCCCACGAGCCACAACTATTGAGTCCATGTGCTGCAACTACTGTAGTCTATGTACTCTAGAACCTGAGTTCCACAACAAGAGAAGTCACTGCAACAAGAAGACTGCTCACCTCAAACAGAGAGGAACAAAGTAAAATTTCACTCCCTGCAATTAGAGAAGAGCCTGTGGCAACAGTGAAAAACCCAGAATAGCCAAAAATATATAAACTTTTTTTTAATGTACACTTTGCATTGTGACTATATATTTCACATATTAGAAAAGAATAGAATACATAGCAGAATATTACATAATAATATATAGCACTGTATGTAATATAGAATATCAATAATATTTAATAATATATTAGAAGCTGAGATGCAACAGGCTGTAATAAGGATTTATTTACTGAATAAGTAATAATTTCTTTTTCTTAACTTTCCATTTTAGGTTGAAGTATGGCTGATTAACAATGTTGTGATAGTTTCAGGTGCCCAGAAAAGTGACTCTGTCATACATATACATGTATTCATTCTAATGCCTGCCAGTCACCCAAGATTGTCAGTTTCAAGAGAGCTGCTAATATCCCAATTTTATTACATTATGTATCTGTGCCTAGAACAAGGTAGACATTTAATTAATGTTTACTCAGTGACTTAATGAATGAAGGAGGCAAACATCTCATAACCTGTAGTGACTACGGTAACAGAATCTAATGTAATGTGAATAAATGTGAATCCTAACATTTATATCCGTAAAATCAACATTTATATCCATAAGAAAAATATGGAATGAGGTGTGTGAAACTCAATGGCAGATCATACGAAAGTATATCTCAGTATCCTACTTAGGTACAATTCCCCTATGAATCAAAAGTATGACCTGCTTGCCTCAAAACAGAATCACTAGGAAGATAGTACCCAAAATGATAGAAGAAATTTTCCTTTTATACTTCAAATTGATTAGACTGTATCAATGAAACTGTAGGATCATATTTTTATAGGAAAGCAAATAAATTGGAGCATATTCAGAGAAAAGAAATTGCTGTGATGAGAGTTGGGAAGCCATTTCAACATTTGAAAAGAGCTATTTTGTGTTTGTTTGTTCATTAATTCACCCATTTAATTCATTCAATGAATATGATTGAGTATATCACACCAAACACTAATCTGGGTAGATGAATGCATCAACAAACAAAGTAGACAATCCATACCTCATGCATCTTACATCCTTGAAATGATAGACAATAAATATAATAAAGAAATAAACCATCTAATATATTAGAAAATGATAAGCACTCTGAGGGAAAATGTTAAACAATCAAAGGGGATCTGGGCTGCTGTGATGGAAAGAGAGTGAGGTGAGCTAATGAGAACAATAATACTGTGATGAAAATTGGCCTTATTGAGAAGTGATACTTGATCAAAGAATGGGAAGAAATAAGGAAGTCAACCAAATGAATATCTGGAAAAAAATGTTTGAGGCAGAGAAAGACTCAAGTATGTGCCCTACCTTAAGAAGTAGATTGCCTGGCATGTTGGAAGGGCAATAATAAGCCCAGTGGCTGAGACAGAGTGAGTCACTAGAAGAATTCAGGAAAAGCTGCCAGAGAAGTAGCAGGAGGCCAGGTCATGGTGGGCCTTAAAGGAAATGGTGTTTACTTTAAGGTAAGCAATCAAATGAGACTAGATAAAAATCTGTATGTTAAAGTGAACTAGGTTGTAGAAATTATAAAGCGACAAATTTAACTGTGTTTTCAGATTGTTACTAAAATCATAAAAAAATACAGTGGGTTATTTTAAAATAGGCAATATTTTTTAAATTCACAACTCCATTAAAATGTATTGTGAATGTACAAGTTTTTAAACATTTATTTATTTATTTTGGGGGAGGTGGGTGGGGTGGTGGGCCACTACTATTAGTCTTTCATTTGTTTATTTTTCATCCATCTTTGTTCTTTGGCCCGTGTGGGCCTCCCATTGCAGTGGCCTCTGTTATCGCAGAGCACTGGCACTGGGAGCATGTGCTCAGAGCTTGCCTCAAAACAGAATCACTAGGACGATAGTACCCAAAATGATAGAAGAAATTTTCCTTTTATACTTCAAATTGATTAGACTGTATCAATGAAACTGTAGGATCATATTTTTATAGGAAAGCAAATAAATTGGAGCATATTCAGAGAAAAGAAATTGCTGTGATGAGAGTTGGGAAGCCATTTCAACATTTGAAAAGAGCTATTTTGTGTTTGTTTGTTCATTAATTCACCCATTTAATTCATTCAATGAATATGATTGAGTATATCACACCAAACACTAATCTGGGTAGATGAATGCATCAACAAACAAAGTAGACAATCCATACCTCATGCATCTTACATCCTTGAAATGATAGACAATAAATATAATAAAGAAATAAACCATCTAATATATTAGAAAATGATAAGCACTCTGAGGGAAAATGTTAAACAATCAAAGGGGATCTGGGCTGCTGTGATGGAAAGAGAGTGAGGTGAGCTAATGGGAACAATAATACTGTGATGAAAATTGGCCTTATTGAGAAGTGATACTTGATCAAAGAATGGGAAGAAATAAGGAAGTCAACCAAATGAATATCTGGAAAAAAATGTTTGAGGCAGAGAAAGACTCAAGTATGTGCCCTACCTTAAGAAGTAGATTGCCTGGCATGTTGGAAGGGCAATAATAAGCCCAGTGGCTGAGACAGAGTGAGTCACTAGAAGAATTCAGGAAAAGCTGCCAGAGAAGTAGCAGGAGGCCAGGTCATGGTGGGCCTTAAAGGAAATGGTGTTTACTTTAAGGTAAGCAATCAAATGAGACTAGATAAAAATCTGTATGTTAAAGTGAACTAGGTTGTAGAAATTATAAAGCGACAAATTTAACTGTGTTTTCAGATTGTTACTAAAATCATAAAAAAATACAGTGGGTTATTTTAAAATAGGCAATATTTTTTAAATTCACAACTCCATTAAAATGTATTGTGAATGTACAAGTTTTTAAACATTTATTTATTTATTTTGGGGGAGGTGGGTGGGGTGGTGGGCCACTACTATTAGTCTTTCATTTGTTTATTTTTCATCCATCTTTGTTCTTTGGCCCGTGTGGGCCTCCCATTGCAGTGGCCTCTGTTATCGCAGAGCACTGGCACTGGGAGCATGTGCTCCAGAGCTCTGGCTCGGTAATTGGACACATTGGTCCAGTCGCTCCGCGGCACATGGGATCTTCCCAGGTCAGGGATTGAACCGGCGCCCCTTGCACTGCAAGGCGGTGTCCTTTCCCACTGGACCACCAGGGAAGCCTTGTACATGCTTTAATTCATGTCCTTTCTTTTTTTTTTTCTTGGTGAAAATGAAAAGGTGTCTTTTATTTTTACTTGAAAACCAAAGGAACTTTTTGGCCAATCCAGTCCAGTTGTCCAGTTGTCTTAATTGTTTTGTTTTGTTTTGTTTTAAAAAAAACCTTTATTTTACTTTTAACTTTTACAGAGTTTTGTTGTTTACAGATATGTATGTTCCCAGATAGTCATATGTATATCCCTCCCTTCCCATCCCTCCCGACCATCACACAGCACCCCTGAAGGGTCCCCTTTTCTCACAGGGCAATGACTAGAGCTATTTTCTTCACTTATTATAGTACAGGCCTTCATGCTACTTCCTTTACACCTCCCACCGTCTGTTCCTTCCCCACAATGTCCATATGTCCACTGTCCATGTCTGTCTTTCTGTCGCTTCACTGCATGTGCCATCATCACCATCCTACTAGATTCCATATATATGTGTTAATATACTGTATTTGTCCTTCTCTTTCTGACTGACTTCACTTTTGATGATACGTTCTAGCTCCAGCCACCTCATTAAGGCTGATTCTTCTGCATTTCTCTTTACAGCTGTGTAGTATTCCATTATATATATATACCACAGCTTTTGTATCCATTCGTTCGTCGATGGGCATCTAGGTTCCTTCCATGTTCTAGCTATTGTATAGAGAGCTGCAATGAACATTGGAGTACAGGCGCTTCTTTCAGATTTGATTTCATCAGGGTATAAGTCTAAGAGTGGAATTGCTGGGTCATAAGGTGCTTCTATTTTTAGTTTTTTAAGAAATCTCCAAACTGTCTTCCATAGCAGCTGTATCAATCTACATTCCCGCCAGTAATGCAGGAGGGTTCCCTTTTCTCCGCAGCCTCTCCAGCATTTATTGTCTGTTGATTTGTGGCCATTCTGACGGGTGTGAGGTGGATACCTCATTGTAGTTTTGATTTGCATTTCTCTAATTATAAGTGAAGCTGAGGGTCGTTTCATGTGCTTTTGGGCCATCTGTATGTCTTCTTTGGAGAGGTGTCTGTTTAGGTCCTTTTCCCATTTTTTGATTGGGTTGTTCATTTTTCTGGTGCTGAGTTGTCTGAGTAGCTTGTAGATTTTGGAGATTAATTCTTTGTCTGTTGTTTCATTTGCTATGATTTTCTCCCACTCTGTGGGCTCTCTGTTCAGCTGTTTTGTGATTTCTTTTGCTGTACAAAAGCTTTTCAGTTTCATGAGGTCCCACATGTTCATTTTTCTTATGAGTTCTGCTATTTTAGTAGGTGGGTAAGAGAAGATCTTGCTTTGATTTATATCCTTGAGTGATTTGCCTATATTCTCCTCTAAGAGTTTGATGGTTTCCGGTCTTCCATTTAGGTCTTTAATCCATTTTGAGTTGATCTTAGTGTATGGTGTCAGGGAATGTTCCAACTTCATTTTTTTACATGTAGCTCTCCATTTTCCCAGCACCATTTGTTGAAGAGGCTTTGTCCCATTTTATATGTTCGCCTCCTTTGTCAAAAACAAGGTGCCCATAGGTGCGTGGGTTTATCTCTGGGTTCTCTATCTTGTTCCATTGGTCAATATTTCTGTTTTTGTGCCAGTGTCATACTGTCTTGAGGACTGTTGCTTTGTAGTAGAGTCTGAAGTTAGGGAGGCTGATCCCTCCAGCTCCGTTTTTCTTTCTCAGGATTGCTTTGGCTATTTGAGGTCTTTTGTGTTTCCATATGAACTGTGCTATTCTTTGGTCTAGTTCTGTGAAGAATGTCATTGGAAGTTTGATAGGGATATCATTGAATTTATAGATGATATTTGGTAGTATGGTCATTTTCACAGTATTGATTCTTCCGACCCAGGAGCATGGAAAGTCTCTCCATCTGTTTAAATCTTCTTTAATTTCTCTCATGAGTGTCTTGTAATTTTCTGTGTACAGTTCTTTTGTTTCTTTGGGTAGGTTTATTCCTAGATATTTGATTCTTTTGGTTGCAATGGTGAAGGGGATTGCCTCTATGATTTCGTTTTCTGAATTTTCATTGTTTGTGTATAGGAATGCCAGTGATTTCTGTGTGTTGATTTTGTATCCTGCGACTTTGCTGAATTCGCTGATCAACTCTAGTAGTTTTGTAATAGTGTCTTTGGGATTTTCTATGTATAATATCATAGCGTCTGCAAATAGAGAGAGTTTGACTTCTTCCTTTCCAATCTGGATTCCTTTGATTTCTTTCGCTTCTCTTATAGCTGTTGCTAGAACTTCCAGGACTATGTTGACTAAGAGTGGTGAAAGTGGACACCCTTGTCTTGTTCCTGATCTTAGAGGGAATGCTTTCAGTATTTCACCATTGAGGATAATGTTCGCTGTGGGTTTCTATATATGACTTTCACTATGTTGAGATAAGTTCCTTCTATGCCCATTTTTTGAAGAGTTTTTATCATAAATGGATGCTGTACTTTTTCAAAGGCTTTTTCTACATCTATTGAGATGATCATGTGATTTTTGTCTCTCAGTTTGTTGATATGGTGTATCACATTGATTGATTTGCGGATATTGAAGAATACTTGCATGCTGGGGATGAACCCAACTTGATCATGATGTATGAGTTTTTTGATGTGTTGTTGAATTCTGTTTGCTAGGATTTTATTGAAGATTTTGGCATCTAGATTCATCAGTGAAATTGTCCTATAATTTTCTTTTTTTGTTTTGTCTTTGCCTGGCTTTGGTATCAGGGTGATGGCAGCCTCATAGAATGTGTTTGGAAGTTTTCCTTCCTGGGCAATTTTTTGGAAGAGTTTTAGAAGGACAGGCATTAGTTCTTCTTTAAATGTTTGATAGAATTCGGCTGTGAAGCCATCTGGCCCTGGGCTTTTATTTTTGGGTAGATTTTTAATCACAAATTCGATTTCTGAGCTTGTGATTGGGTTGTTCAAAGTTTCTGTTTCTTCTTGGCTCAGTCTTGGGAGATTAACCTTCTCTAAGAAACTATCCATTTCTTCCAGGTTGTCCAATTTGTTGCCATAAATTTATTCGTATTAGTCTCTTATAGTCCATTGGATTTCTGCATGATCTGCTGTAATCTCTCCTTTTTCATTTTTGATTTTGGTGATCTGGTTCTTCTCTCTCTTTTTCTTGATGAGTCTGGCCAGTGGTGCATCAATTTTATTTACCTTTTCGAAGAACCAGCTTTTTGTTTTATTTATGTTTACTATTGTTTCTTTCATTTCTTTATCATTTATTTCTGCTTTGATCTTTATGACTTCCCTTCTTCTGCTGGCTTTGAGGTGTCTTTATTCTTCTTTCTCCAGTTGTTTTAAGTGTAAGGTTAGGTCGTCTGTTTGAGACTGTCCTAGTTTCTTGAGGTGGGATTGAATTGCTATAAACTTCCCTCTTAGAACTGCTTTTGTGGTATCCCATGGCTTTTGCACTGTCGTGTGTTCATTGTCGTTTTTTTCTAGGAATTTTTTTATTTCTCCTTTGATTTGCTTGGGAATCAGTTGGTTTTTTAGGTATGTGTTGATTAATCGCCATGTGCTTGTGTTTTTAGAGGTTTTTTTTTTTTTCCCCTGCAGTTAATCTCTAGTCTCATTGCATTGTGATCCGAGAAGATGGTTCAATTTTCTCGAATTGACTGAGGTTTGATTTGTGGCCCAAGATGTGGTCTATCCTGGAGAATGTTCCATGAGCACTTGAGAAGAAAGTGTATTCTTCTGCTTTTGGATGGAAAGTACTAAAGATATCAATGAGGTCCATTTCTTCTAGTGTGACATGTAAGGATTGTGTTTCTTTATTAATTTTCTGTTTGGGTGATCTGTCCATTGGTGTGAGAGGAGTGTTAAAGTCTCCTACTATAATTGTGTTAGTGTTGATGTCTTCTTTTATGTCTAAAAGTGTTTGTCTTATGCATTGGGGTGCTCCTGTGTTGGGTGCATAGATATTTATGATTGTTATGTCTTCTTCTTGGATCAATCCCTTGATCATGATGTAGTGTCCTTCCTTGTCTCTTCTAATCTTCTTTATTTTGAGGCCTATTTTGTCTGATATGAGGATTGCTACTCCAGCTTTCTTTTGATTTCCATTTGCATGGAATATCTTTTTCCAGCCTCTCACTTTCAGTCTATGAGTGTCTCTAGGTCTGAAGTGAGTTTCCTGGAGGCAGCATATGTATGGGTCGTGTTTTTGAATCCATTCAGCCACTCTGTGTCTTTTGCTTGGGGCATTTAGTCCGTTGACATTCAAAATAATTATTGATACAAATGATCCTATTGTCATCTTCTTAGACGTTATGATGGGTTTGTTTTGTGGATCTTCTCCTTCTCTTATATTTGTTGTCTATAGAAGTCCCTTTAACACTTGTTGTAAGATTTTTCCTGTAAAGCTTTTGATTTCTCCAGTTGTTTTAAGTGTAAGGTTAGGTCGTCTGTTTGAGACTGTCCTAGTTTCTTGAGGTGGGATTGAATTGCTATAAACTTCCCTCTTAGAACTGCTTTTGTGGTATCCCATGGCTTTTGCACTGTCGTGTGTTCATTGTCGTTTTTTTCTAGGAATTTTTTTATTTCTCCTTTGATTTGCTTGGGAATCAGTTGGTTTTTTAGGTATGTGTTGATTAATCGCCATGTGCTTGTGTTTTTAGAGGTTTTTTTTTTTTTCCCCTGCAGTTAATCTCTAGTCTCATTGCATTGTGATCCGAGAAGATGGTTCAATTTTCTCGAATTGACTGAGGTTTGATTTGTGGCCCAAGATGTGGTCTATCCTGGAGAATGTTCCATGAGCACTTGAGAAGAAAGTGTATTCTTCTGCTTTTGGATGGAAAGTACTAAAGATATCAATGAGGTCCATTTCTTCTAGTGTGACATGTAAGGATTGTGTTTCTTTATTAATTTTCTGTTTGGGTGATCTGTCCATTGGTGTGAGAGGAGTGTTAAAGTCTCCTACTATAATTGTGTTAGTGTTGATGTCTTCTTTTATGTCTAAAAGTGTTTGTCTTATGCATTGGGGTGCTCCTGTGTTGGGTGCATAGATATTTATGATTGTTATGTCTTCTTCTTGGATCAATCCCTTGATCATGATGTAGTGTCCTTCCTTGTCTCTTCTAATCTTCTTTATTTTGAGGCCTATTTTGTCTGATATGAGGATTGCTACTCCAGCTTTCTTTTGATTTCCATTTGCATGGAATATCTTTTTCCAGCCTCTCACTTTCAGTCTATGAGTGTCTCTAGGTCTGAAGTGAGTTTCCTGGAGGCAGCATATGTATGGGTCGTGTTTTTGAATCCATTCAGCCACTCTGTGTCTTTTGCTTGGGGCATTTAGTCCGTTGACATTCAAAATAATTATTGATACAAATGATCCTATTGTCATCTTCTTAGACGTTATGATGGGTTTGTTTTGTGGATCTTCTCCTTCTCTTATATTTGTTGTCTATAGAAGTCCCTTTAACACTTGTTGTAAGACTGGTTTGGTGTGACTAAATTCTTTTAATTTTTGCTTATCTGTAAAGCTTTTGATTTCTCCATCAATTTTGAATGAGATCTTTGCAGGGTAGAGGATTCTTGGTTGCAGATTATTCTTTTAGCCGTTTAAATGTGTCCTGCCATTCCCTTCTGGCCTGCAGAGTTTCTGTTGAAAGATCAGCTCTTAAACATATAGACTTTCCCTTGTATGTCACTAGTTGCTTTTCCCTTGCTGATTTGAGAATTCTGTCTTTGTGTTTAATTTGTGTTAGCTTCATTAATATGTGTCTTGATGTGTATCTTCTTGGATTGATTCTGTATGGTACTCTTTGAACTTCTTCGACTTGATTGACTATTTCTTTTCCCATATTGGGGAAATTTTCAACTATAATCTCTTCAAAAATTTTCTCATAGCCTTTCTTTTTTTTTTCTTCTTCTGGAACCCCTTTAATTCATATATTGGTGCATTTGATATTATCGCAGAGGTCTCTGAGGCTGTCCTCTGCTCTTTTCATTCTTTGATCTAGAGTCTGTTTTTCAGCGGTTACTTCCACCATTCTATCTTCCGACTCACTTATCCGGTCTTCTGTCTCAGATACTCTGTTCTTGAAGCCTTCTACAGTGTTTTTAAGTTCAGCAATTGAGTTGTTTGTCTCTGTTACTTTTCCTGTAAGTTCTTTTATTTCTTTATTCAGTGTATTAGTTGTGTCTTGCAATTTCTCTAACATTCTGTTTTCAGTGTCTTTGATCATCTTTACTATCATTCTTTACTTTTGTTCTTCTGAAATCAGTTTCAGAAAGTTTGTCCAAATTCTCTTCGTTGATTTGATCTTGTGTGTTTGTAGATTGTTCCTTCACTTGTGTGGTATTTCTCTGCTGTTTCATTGTTATTATTAATGTTTTAACTGACTCTGTTAGGGTTTTCCTTTTCCCAGACTTTGAGTTACGTCTGTTGGTGTTTGCTGTGGGTTTTTTGCCATTTAGTCCGTTGACATTCAAAATAATTATTGATACAAATGATCCTATTGTCATCTTCTTAGACGTTATGATGGGTTTGTTTTGTGGATCTTCTCCTTCTCTTATATTTGTTGTCTATAGAAGTCCCTTTAACACTTGTTGTAAGACTGGTTTGGTGTGACTAAATTCTTTTAATTTTTGCTTATCTGTAAAGCTTTTGATTTCTCCATCAATTTTGAATGAGATCTTTGCAGGGTAGAGGATTCTTGGTTGCAGATTATTCTTTTAGCCGTTTAAATGTGTCCTGCCATTCCCTTCTGGCCTGCAGAGTTTCTGTTGAAAGATCAGCTCTTAAACATATAGACTTTCCCTTGTATGTCACTAGTTGCTTTTCCCTTGCTGATTTGAGAATTCTGTCTTTGTGTTTAATTTGTGTTAGCTTCATTAATATGTGTCTTGATGTGTATCTTCTTGGATTGATTCTGTATGGTACTCTTTGAACTTCTTCGACTTGATTGACTATTTCTTTTCCCATATTGGGGAAATTTTCAACTATAATCTCTTCAAAAATTTTCTCATAGCCTTTCTTTTTTTTTTCTTCTTCTGGAACCCCTTTAATTCATATATTGGTGCATTTGATATTATCCCAGAGGTCTCTGAGGCTGTCCTCTGCTCTTTTCATTCTTTGATCTAGAGTCTGTTTTTCAGCGGTTACTTCCACCATTCTATCTTCCGACTCACTTATCCGGTCTTCTGTCTCAGATACTCTGTTCTTGAAGCCTTCTACAGTGTTTTTAAGTTCAGCAATTGAGTTGTTTGTCTCTGTTACTTTTCCTGTAAGTTCTTTTATTTCTTTATTCAGTGTATTAGTTGTGTCTTGCAATTTCTCTAACATTCTGTTTTCAGTGTCTTTGATCATCTTTACTATCATTCTTTACTTTTGTTCTTCTGAAATCAGTTTCAGAAAGTTTGTCCAAATTCTCTTCGTTGATTTGATCTTGTGTGTTTGTAGATTGTTCCTTCACTTGTGTGGTATTTCTCTGCTGTTTCATTGTTATTATTAATGTTTTAACTGACTCTGTTAGGGTTTTCCTTTTCCCAGACTTTGAGTTACGTCTGTTGGTGTTTGTTGTTTGGATGGGGCTTCTTATTCTGGGTGATGCTGGTGGTTGGGTGATGTCAGGACTTGCATACAAGTGATTACCTTTGTTGGCATTCTCACTTGTATACTGCTCTCTAGTGTTAGGCAATCTCTAGTATTGTAGAGTTTTGGAGTCAGTGTTTACTCCCTAAATCCCCAGGGCTTGTTGCCTGACCAGGGAGTGAATATTTCACAGCTGGTTTGTTATGGCATTAAATGATATTAAAACATATATACGTGAATGAGAAACAGAAGGTATACCTTTGACAAATGGCAATAAAAATATTGCAAATACTATCTAGCATATTGAATTATACACACAAACATATACAGTTGTGACATAACCCAAGCATTCCAACCAAAAATACAGTATAATATGTTAGCACGGTGAATAGAGAAAACAAAGAATGATATCCACCAGTTAATAACCAAACTAAGTAGAGCATCAATTGGAGAATAATGCTATTGCAGGGTCTCCTTTGGGGATAAAGCCATGAGGACAGAGCAGACTAAGAAATATGGTGGGAAAAGTGGAAAAGACAAAGGGAGGATAGAAGAGAAATATAGAATAATACTGCAAAGTTAAATATAGGGAGATAAAGATTTGTATGTATTAGAGTTTAGTGCTATAGGAAAGGAGCATCAGAGAAAGCAAAGAATTATAGAGGAAGTAGTAGTACAAATGAAAAATTTCAGAAATTAAAGCAGAGATAAGTATATAGAAAAATATCAAAAAACAGTGCAAAAAACAATAAAAACAAACAAAACCTCCACAGAACCTTAAAAGGCCAATGGGGAACTAGAAGTTTACACCAAAATAAAATGTGTGGTTTAAAAGGAAAAAGAAGAAGAAAAAAATAAATTATGTAAACGTGAATATATTCAGTCTTCCTGATAAGATTAGTAGCTTCAATAGAATTCAATGGAGGAAATGAACACACTCACTCTCACACACCCAAAAAAAAAAAAAAAAAAAAAAACGGGGTGTGCACTGAGTGGGTTTGGAAAAAAGGGAAAAAAACAACTGAAACAAAACAATACAATTCAAAGAAAAAGCAATAAAAAAGAATAAGGAATAAAATGAAATTTAAATAATCTAGCAGTAACTCCAGCTTCAGACAAAATGTGAAAATAGTGTTTATGTTCTTCTGTCTCTTGCTGACTATTCAGGAATTATCAGTCTTTTTCTTGCCTCTGGCAGTGGTTGGATCTGAAGACCTCTTTGACTGCTTGTTTATTTTGGCCTATTCCAGAACTAAAAGGCCTGCCCAGGCTGGCCCTGGGAGTTTCTTAATCCAAATCCCTTTTCTTGCTGGGTGGAGCCAAGTTCCCTCCCTGTAGCTTGACCAGCAGCCCTGCAATTTGCCCAGCAGCCAAACTACAGTAGGGAAAATGGCGTCTGTCTCACAAAGGATTTATTCCCACACTCTCTATGGGAAGCACTTTCGCAGTGACCCCGACCCTGCTGCAGGCCACCGTCGACCCCTGCCACCGTGGGAGATGTCAGGTTACTCAGAGGTGAGTCTGGCTCAGTCTCATGCAGGATCGCTCTTCCCCTCTCCCAGATCACAGTGCGCACAGAGTTTCCAGTCCTCCTCGGCAGCTCTGTGATCGGGTTAATGGTAACCTCCTCCAAAGGGAACTGAGTGCCATCCTTCCGAGTACTGCTCAAGGGCACTTCTAGCCAAGGGGGCACTTGGATCCTCCAAAGCAGGTCCGGCTCCGTCCCTTGTGGGCGTCACCGCTCCTTTCCCGGGTCTTGATCTGCAACAAGCTTTGCGCCTTTGGCCCGCCCAGCCTCTCTGGCGGGTATGAGGTTTGACTTTTAAAAGTGCGATTGCCCCCTTCCTACCGTCTTGATGCAGCTTCTCCTTTGTTCTTCAGTGTGGGGTATCCTCTCTGTGATCAGATCCAGCCTCCTCCTGTCGGTGGTTTTTCAGGAACTTGTTACAATTTAGGCAATTTTGCAGGAGAGATCCATGTCCTTTCTATTGATGGAAAAATTGAGGTAAAAGACAGGAAACACAACTGATATGAGAGTCCAAGACCTCATAAAGCCCATCTCCATTTCCATTTTGCTACATTCTAATAGAAATGGTTTCCCATGATTCAGCAGAACTTAGGGGAAAGTTCCCAAATAAAATAATTTTAGTGTAATTTGTGTGTTCTAAACAAAACAATACAATTCAAAGCAATAAAAAGAATAAGGAATAAAATGAAATTTAAATAATCTAGCAGTAACTCCAGCTTCAGACAAAATGTGAAAATAGTGTTTATGTTCTTCTGTCTCTTGCTGACTATTCAGGAATTATCAGTCTTTTTCTTGCCTCTGGCAGTGGTTGGATCTGAAGACCTCTTTGACTGCTTGTTTATTTTGGCCTATTCCAGAACTAAAAGGCCTGCCCAGGCTGGCCCTGGGAGTTTCTTAATCCAAATCCCTTTTCTTGCTGGGTGGAGCCAAGTTCCCTCCCTGTAGCTTGACCAGCAGCCCTGCAATTTGCCCAGCAGCCAAACTACAGTAGGGAAAATGGCGTCTGTCTCACAAAGGATTTATTCCCACACTCTCTATGGGAAGCACTTCCGCAGTGACCCCGACCCTGCTGCAGGCCACCGTCGACCCCTGCCACCGTGGGAGATGTCAGGTTACTCAGAGGTGAGTCTGGCTCAGTCTCATGCAGGATCGCTCTTCCCCTCTCCCAGATCACAGTGCGCACAGAGTTTCCAGTCCTCCTCGGCAGCTCTGTGATCGGGTTAATGGTAACCTCCTCCAAAGGGAACTGAGTGCCATCCTTCCGAGTACTGCTCAAGGGCACTTCTAGCCAAGGGGGCACTTGGATCCTCCAAAGCAGGTCCGGCTCCGTCCCTTGTGGGCGTCACCGCTCCTTTCCCGGGTCTTGATCTGCAACAAGCTTTGCGCCTTTGGCCCGCCCAGCCTCTCTGGCGGGTATGAGGTTTGACTTTTAAAAGTGCGATTGCCCCCTTCCTACCGTCTTGATGCAGCTTCTCCTTTGTTCTTCAGTGTGGGGTATCCTCTCTGTGATCAGATCCAGCCTCCTCCTGTCGGTGGTTTTTCAGGAACTTGTTACAATTTAGGCAATTTTGCAGGAGAGATCCATGTCCTTTCTATTGATGGAAAAATTGAGGTAAAAGACAGGAAACACAACTGATATGAGAGTCCAAGACCTCATAAAGCCCATCTCCATTTCCATTTTGCTACATTCTAATAGAAATGGTTTCCCATGATTCAGCAGAACTTAGGGGAAAGTTCCCAAATAAAATAATTTTAGTGTAATTTGTGTGTTCTAAATAATATATAACAATATATTTAAATGTTATACTAAAATATATATCATATGCTTATATAACACATAAGTATAAATAAAGTATATATATAATATAAATATTCAACACTGCAAAGTACTATAATATATAACACTTTAAATATACTACCATAAATTTTATGAATGTATATATTTCAAAATAATACAATTTACTTATCATTTATGTCATCCTGAAGCATTTCCTGTTATATAATGAAAATAGTAAGATTTCTAGGTCATATATTCCTTCCACATTCAAGAGATTTTTAAAAAATAAACTTTTAAAAATGTATATTTTTAAAAGTGTGTTAAATTATTTTTAAGTGCTACATATTTTGGTGTTTCTTATTTGAAAATAGCCACAGGAATTTAAGTTGATGACCATTATACCTCAATGCACTTTTCTGTTGATACTTTTAAAAAATAAACATACTCTGTTTATTTAAGCCATACATCCACCCTGCAAATTCTTTATGAGAGAACCAATATACAAAGAAACACATACACACTACGCCCTTTCCTAAAAATATTTCCATTGCTCCTCAGAAGTCACCAAACAGCAAACTGAAATGATTAGACTAACTGTTCCAATTCACTAGTCAATTAGGAAGAGAATTGAGGTCTTCAGAATGAAGTAAGTGGACAGATTGAAGAACGAGGAGGGGGTAATGTTTTCTGGAAGTAGCTCTTAGAAATCCTGTTCGCAGCCTGGAACTGCATAAATTTTCTCTGCATATGTTATTGCTACCTTGGGGGCCATGATAGCATATGCATTTTGGGTTAAAAAAATAGATATATGTACATGAATATGTGTGTTTAATGCATAAATATTATGATGACTTTTCTTTCATGGGACTCTGTAGTCCCTTCAAGTATGCATGTCCGGTGGTTTTCAGGAACTTGTTACAATTTAGGCAATTTTGCAGGAGAGATCCATGTCCTTTCTATTGATGGAAAAATTGAGGTAAAAGACAGGAAACACAACTGATATGAGAGTCCAAGACCTCATAAAGCCCATCTCCATTTCCATTTTGCTACATTCTAATAGAAATGGTTTCCCATGATTCAGCAGAACTTAGGGGAAAGTTCCCAAATAAAATAATTTTAGTGTAATTTGTGTGTTCTAAATAATATATAACAATATATTTAAATGTTATACTAAAATATATATCATATGCTTATATAACACATAAGTATAAATAAAGTATATATATAATATAAATATTCAACACTGCAAAGTACTATAATATATAACACTTTAAATATACTACCATAAATTTTATGAATGTATATATTTCAAAATAATACAATTTACTTATCATTTATGTCATCCTGAAGCATTTCCTGTTATATAATGAAAATAGTAAGATTTCTAGGTCATATATTCCTTCCACATTCAAGAGATTTTTAAAAAATAAACTTTTAAAAATGTATATTTTTAAAAGTGTGCTAAATTATTTTTAAGTGCTACATATTTTGGTGTTTCTTATTTGAAAATAGCCACAGGAATTTAAGTTGATGACCATTATACCTCAATGCACTTTTCTGTTGATACTTTTAAAAAATAAACATACTCTGTTTATTTAAGCCATACATCCACCCTGCAAATTCTTTATGAGAGAACCAATATACAAAGAAACACATACACACTACGCCCTTTCCTAAAAATATTTCCATTGCTCCTCAGAAGTCACCAAACAGCAAACTGAAATGATTAGACTAACTGTTCCAATTCACTAGTCAATTAGGAAGAGAATTGAGGTCTTCAGAATGAAGTAAGTGGACAGATTGAAGAACGAGGAGGGGGTAATGTTTTCTGGAAGTAGCTCTTAGAAATCCTGTTCGCAGCCTGGAACTGCATAAATTTTCTCTGCATATGTTATTGCTACCTTGGGGGCCATGATAGCATATGCATTTTGGGTTAAAAAAATAGATATATGTACATGAATATGTGTGTTTAATGCATAAATATTATGATGACTTTTCTTTCATGGGACTCTGTAGTCCCTTCAGACTGTACTATAGCATGTACAGTAAATAAACAGTAATCCATTGAGAATGCATATATTTTTTGAGAAAGCAAAAGGTAGGGGTGAAAAAGGGCTAAATATTATTCCCCAATTTAGAATAACTCAGAAGTGAAAAATGATGAAGCAAAATAAACTCAGCAAGACAATACAGACATTTGGTGGTAACACTGACTCCAGCAGAGGAATCAGTATGAATATATAAACTGGAACACAGAATCTTGAGAAAGCAAGAAAATCACACATGCATTAGTGAAGAGCTAGAAAAACTTAAAAGGCAAAATAACATATTGCTAAAATGCATTATGTAGTATGATTAGAAAAATATAACCGCTGGTCAGGTGACTTTAATAAAACCAGAAAAATTAGTTTCTTGAACACCTGTAGGTTATTAATATGAAAAGAATGTTATCACTTAAATATAAATTCAGCCTTTGATGTATTTTGTTTTTCAGAGAAGGTATATGTTCAATGTACTTAGTCTTATTATTCTTTGTATATGTGATAGAATGGATGATAAAAGCAAATGATTGTAATATATTTGATTTCCCAGTAAGTTCTCTCAAACACTGACTGACAAATCTAGTATGAATCCCCAGAAATTCAGTTACCTTTAAGCTTCAGTACTCTGGAATACATAACAGAAATATATGATCAATGAAATGAAATATGACAAAATGTTTCGTATTAATGTTTTCTTCTTTCAGAAAAAAAATGCCTTTTTGGTTAATGCCCCAAGTCACTTTTTCCATACATTTTCTTTTTCACAGTGTATAGATTTCCTAGTTCTGATCTCAAGTTCAGGGAGCCTGGGGAGAAGTGGGAGATTTCTTCAAGCCAAGGCTGTTCCTCAGCCTTTCACATGAGAAAATTGTTAGGAGCATTAAAGTATTTCTGACTATGCTGCATTCCTTTGTTCAGAGTGAGTTTTGGGAACACATCCTTTTCTCATTATATTTCCATAAAATATATTTGATCTATTCTATTCTTAGAATACCTCTGATGTGGTCTGTGAGTGGAGCACAGTATAAAAATATTTCTTTTTTATATGAGACAAAATGTTTCCATTTCTTAGACACATAAAAAAATTCAACTATATAGCACTCTAAGAAAGTAAAACTTGTTCAATACATTTTCGTAGTGCTCAAAACAGACCACAGAGGCCCCCTCTTCCTCTATTGTAGTTCAGAACCTCACCCAAGGCATGGAGCCCTCTGCAGAACAAAAGGAAATCAGGAAGAAAAAGGGGAGCCAGGAGGACTGGGAAAGATCTTGGATAATTCAGCTAGGAAAGCAAGTTTATATTTAGAAGAAACAAAATAAGTTAACCCTCTTTCTCTAAGACTAAAAGAGTTTGACTAAATTTGTACTGGGAACTAAAAGACTGTCAAAATTTTTAATAGTTTCATGTCACTAGTTAACATTTCCTGCTGGTGAATGCTGAAATGTTTGCTTAATTAATTCAGTTTATAAACCACTAGAATCCAAACAAGTCTTTCTTGCAGTTTTCTACCACACACCCAAGGTACACAGCACCAGGCCACACATCTACAACCTGGCCTAGTTGACCTGTTGATTATTCTAGTAGCAAACAATTTTTTGTAACCATTTTCTGCAGAATATTTGTTTTTAGTATTCCCATGAAAGAGAAAAACTACTTCTATCTAGTTTCGTCAGGGAAAATTGAAACTAAAAGTTAATCCTGAAGGATTGCCACCCACAAACTCAGTCCAAAACAAAAGACATAGAATAACTCTACCATTAATTCTCTTTGATACATGTTATTTCAAAATTTATAATTTTATGGTTAATATAGTAAGCTCTATAAGGCTAAGAATTTGGTCTCTCTTACCACAGTGTCTAGCATATCTAGAACAATGCATGATACACAGCAGTTACTCAATAAGTATTTCCCACAATTATGAATAAGTGAATGAGTTGGGAAATGGGCTTCATTGTCTATTCCCTTTATTGCTAAAAAGCAAATATGCAAAGTGACAATAATTGGCCCAGTTAAACTGAGAACTTGCTGATTGTCCAAGAAGACCTTATCCTTCCCAGATGAGATAGTTGACTAAATATTTGGGAAACAATTGCTCCTTGCAAAAGATAGTATCATAGTTACAGACATGTCTGAATTCTTTTTATAAGAGATAAGTGCAATGTTCCAAAAATTCTAAATATTTCTGTACTGGAGCGAAATACTGAACAGTGCTGAATTCTTAAACTTTCCTACGGACCCCAGTGTTGAATCCCCCTGCAGATTTAGTACTATCAGTATTTCTGCTATTGATATTGAACCAGAATAAACTGATATACATATAATCAGTTTTGTTGATTATATGTGCAAAAAAATCCTGCAATAAAAACAACAGGACTTGTGCAGGAACTGATTTGAGGTATAACACTCAAAAACTTTGTCAGTTTGATACATTAGAAAAGAGAAACCCTAGCATGATAATGGGAACTAAAAGACTGTCAAAATTTTTAATAGTTTCATGTCACTAGTTAACATTTCCTGCTGGTGAATGCTGAAATGTTTGCTTAATTAATTCAGTTTATAAACCACTAGAATCCAAACAAGTCTTTCTTGCAGTTTTCTACCACACACCCAAGGTACACAGCACCAGGCCACACATCTACAACCTGGCCTAGTTGACCTGTTGATTATTCTAGTAGCAAACAATTTTTGTAACCATTTTCTGCAGAATATTTGTTTTTAGTATTCCCATGAAAGAGAAAAACTACTTCTATCTAGTTTCGTCAGGGAAAATTGAAACTAAAAGTTAATCCTGAAGGATTGCCACCCACAAACTCAGTCCAAAACAAAAGACATAGAATAACTCTACCATTAATTCTCTTTGATACATGTTATTTCAAAATTTATAATTTTATGGTTAATATAGTAAGCTCTATAAGGCTAAGAATTTGGTCTCTCTTACCACAGTGTCTAGCATATCTAGAACAATGCATGATACACAGCAGTTACTCAATAAGTATTTCCCACAATTATGAATAAGTGAATGAGTTGGGAAATGGGCTTCATTGTCTTTTCCCCTTTATTGCTAAAAAGCAAATATGCAAAGTGACATTAATTGGCCCAGTTAAACTGAGAACTTGCTGATTGTCCAAGAAGACCTTATCCTTCCCAGATGAGATAGTTGACTAAATATTTGGGAAACAATTGCTCCTTGCAAAAGATAGTATCATAGTTACAGACATGTCTGAATTCTTTTTATAAGAGATAAGTGCAATGTTCCAAAAATTCTAAATATTTCTGTACTGGAGCGAAATACTGAACAGTGCTGAATTCTTAAACTTTCCTACGGACCCCAGTGTTGAATCCCCCTGCAGATTTAGTACTATCAGTATTTCTGCTATTGATATTGAACCAGAATAAACTGATATACATATAATCAGTTTTGTTGATTATATGTGCAAAAAAATCCTGCAATAAAAACAACAGGACTTGTGCAGGAACTGATTTGAGGGTATAACACTCAAAAACTTTGTCAGTTTGATACATTAGAAAAGAGAAACCTAATAAAAATGGCACATAGTTTTACATATGATAAGTGGGTAAGAAATGCATAAATACTATAGTAAATGTCACTTTATCTTGAAAAAAACCTGGATGTGGCTTATGCTGGTGACCTCAGAAGGGTAAAGCTCATGTCTTACCATGAAGTGAGGAAAGGAGAGCTCCATGAAGTTAGACAGGAATTTGTAGTGTGAGGTATGGAAGGGTATAGCTTACAACACATGAGATGTAAGCAAGGTAGCTGGTGAACATTTGAGGTATGTGCTTGTGTGTATTCTGTTTACCTCCAAGCAGTCAATTCTACTGTGTGCGATTGTCAAGGTTCACTCACCTTGTGTTTCTTGTAGACAAAATTGTGCATACAGAAGTTCAAAATTTGCATTATGCAAATTGTTCTCTAATATATTAATTATGCTGGAACATATTTATGTTTTCAAAATGAGTGCTAGCAGAAATCTTTCTGTCATCTTCCAACAGAATGAAAGAGAAACCATAGCATAAATCTCAGCCTAATCAACACAGGACATGATATCACAGCTTGCATTTAACTCTTACACTCTAAATAAAATTTGCTTTATCTACATTTTAAACTTCTTAAGAGCAACAGATATTTAATAGCATATCCAGGAGTTCTTTCTTTAACTGATTTTAATATAATAGGATTTAATAAATATTGTTTGGTGAAAAAAACAGAAGTATCATTCCAATATTGTCCTGTTCCAAATATGTAGTCTTAAGAAGGGATAAAGGGTAGAAACTGCAGTATAAGAAAAAGACAATCTAAGGTCATTGTGGTTTTAAATGGAATTTGATGCTTGGGACCTCAGAATTTATATGTTCACATATGCATGTAAATTATACCATAGCTACTCATCCAACAAAAAATAATGTTGAATTTCTATGATCCTACATAATATTGAAACTTACTAAATCATCATTTTGACTTTCTTTTGAAAACCGAGTAATTCAGCCTAATATTTTTGCTTTCCTGCTGACTATAATTTAAATGGATGTACAGAGTTTTGATATATAGTTTCAGTGGTTGTTTTGACTATTTAAGGACAGATTAGCAGTGGATTGTCCAAGAATGAACTGCTATATTGAATACCATCAACATGCAAATCACTGTTCAAAACTATACCCAGCAGATTTTGTTTCACAATCTGTTCCTCCTTTCCTATTATCTGTTTTGGTTAATTGTTTAATACCCAATCAAACCTCACATCCCATATTGATATTTGTTGGCTATATTTGTAGCTGCTACTTAAAACAGCAAATTTATTTATTTATTTATTTATTTATTTATTTATTTATTTTTGTCTTCCATAAGTTCTGTGCAGGTCAACAGGGGTCATTTTTCTGCTTTGAAATTAACCTTACTCTAAGACTGAAGATAATAGGAGCCACCACTATCTGGAATATTGCTTGTTACACTGACAAAGTAATATCATGCCTCTTAAAAGTTTTTGTGCAGGAACACTTATCTGCTCACATTTCATTGGTGAAAGCAGGCCATATGGCAACCCGGGTTCCAAGGGGACGGGGGGGTTTCGCTTCTGCTGCGGGCTGTGAAGATGAGAATACCAAATTATTTGACAAAGGCATAGTAACATTATAAACTTAATGTTCTCTAAAACCCTTTGTCTTTATTAAATTCTATGGTTATTTTAAAAAGAGCTCTTTGCACATAATGTATGAAATTTTGAGGTTAGTCTGATTATTTAGTTTTGAAATTTTTCTAATAGGAAATAGATATTATAGAAATGGACTATATCATATCCTTCAAAGATCCATTATTAATCACAATAGAAATATCAAGAAATTAAAACTTCACATAAACTATCCAACCAGGGTTTTAAATGGTTCAAAGCGAAGAAAGGATTTTTTGTTTTGGTGTCGAATGCTATTTGGATAACACAAAAACACATGACCTAATTTATTTCAGTAGGCACAGGAATTATGCAGAATAAAAGAAAATAAATATGTTTAGAAAATTGTAAATGTGTACCTATGGTGGATTCAGGTTGACGTGTGGCAGTAAACAACAAAACTCTGTAAACAATTTTAAAAATTTTTAAGAAAGGATAGCAAAATAAAACTAAATAAAAAGTAATGATGTAGAGTTTTATATATTAAGTTTTTTTCAGTGGTTGTTTTGACTATTTAAGGACAGATTAGCAGTGGATTGTCCAAGAATGAACTGCTATATTGAATACCATCAACATGCAAATCACTGTTCAAAACTATACCCAGCAGATTTTGTTTCACAATCTGTTCCTCCTTTCCTATTATCTGTTTTGGTTAATTGTTTAATACCCAATCAAACCTCACATCCCATATTGATATTTGTTGGCTATATTTGTAGCTGCTACTTAAAACAGCAAATTTATTTATTTATTTATTTATTTATTTATTTATTTATTTTTGTCTTCCATAAGTTCTGTGCAGGTCAACAGGGGTCATTTTTCTGCTTTGAAATTAACCTTACTCTAAGACTGAAGATAATAGGAGCCACCACTATCTGGAATATTGCTTGTTACACTGACAAAGTAATATCATGCCTCTTAAAAGTTTTTGTGCAGGAACACTTATCTGCTCACATTTCATTGGTGAAAGCAGGCCATATGGCGACCCAGGTTCCAAGGTGAGAGGGAGTTTTCGCTTCTGCTGCGGGCTGTGAAGATGAGAATACCAAATTATTTGACAAAGGCATAGTAACATTATAAACTTAATGTTCTCTAAAACCCTTTGTCTTTATTAAATTCTATGGTTATTTTAAAAAGAGCTCTTTGCACATAATGTATGAAATTTTGAGGTTAGTCTGATTATTTAGTTTTGAAATTTTTCTAATAGGAAATAGATATTATAGAAATGGACTATATCATATCCTTCAAAGATCCATTATTAATCACAATAGAAATATCAAGAAATTAAAACTTCACATAAACTATCCAACCAGGGTTTTAAATGGTTCAAAGCGAAGAAAGGATTTTTTGTTTTGGTGTCGAATGCTATTTGGATAACACAAAAACACATGACCTAATTTATTTCAGTAGGCACAGGAATTATGCAGAATAAAAGAAAATAAATATGTTTAGAAAATTGTAAATGTGTACCTATGGTGGATTCAGGTTGACGTGTGGCAGTAAACAACAAAACTCTGTAAACAATTTTAAAAATTTTTAAGAAAGGATAGCAAAATAAAACTAAATAAATAATAAAAGTAATTACTAATAACAGTAACATGTTTGGCTCACAACAAAAAAAGAAAGAAACTTGTGAATGTTAGGAAAGTTTTATAATCATTAAATAGCTAAGGTCTGACGTTAGCAGAAAAACACTGATATCCATTACCATGCCCTCATTCTAAACATACAAGCTCACATGTCAGCCATGGACTTGTCATGCCTGGTTAGATTTGTCTCCTTCAGTTACCACTCAGTTACTAACATAACCAGGCCCAGTGCCTCCTCCCCAGCATAGCTTGGCTGTGCCATGGAAAAGTGATCTGGTTTGTTTAAACAGAATATTTTCTTATTTGCTTTGTTACTATATATCATAGCAGAAACTTCTGAGTGAATAAACCAGCATTTCACCACAGCCCACATGTCAAAATAGGTCATAGACTCTTCAAGGGAACATCAAATCAAAAGATCAATAATACCATCATATTTTGTGCCATACATTTTAGAGTATGACCGCTTTGCCTTTTGGTTCATTGCCATTATATTCTGCCTTCTATTAGTCTCATATACTTTGAATATTGATCTGCTCACTTGAACTTGATTAAAAACTACTTTAGCCCAGAGACTAAGCTGTGTACTTCTGCATCAACCATTATACCTTATGTAGCACTGAGCACATAGTAAGTACCCTGGAACTTCATTTCCCTGGTGACATCTATTTAAAATGAAGGGAAGATATAAAACTTATATTTCCTCATTCAAAAAAAAAATTTGTGAATAGGTACTACATAGCCTGGACTGTATAAAGTTTGGATAAACAACTGAAAACAAACTGCAAGCCTCAGAACAGTAGTTCTCAATCAGGGTCAGTTTTGTCTCCTAGGGGAGAGTTGGCGATGCCTGGATACTGTTTACGTTGTCAGAATTGAGGCAGGAATGTTGCTGGTGTTGTGGAGAATGGAGGTGAAGAAAGCTGCCAAGCATCTTGTAATGCAAAGGGCAGCCCCCACAACCAAGAGTTATCCAGTCCCAAATGTCGATTTGCCCAAGTTGAGATTTTGCCTTATAGTTTACTGGGTAATATATAATGTAACATTTTTCAGAGAGTGAAAAACAATTTTAAGACAAACTTGTTAATAATTACGCCTTTTCCCCATTATTCTCAAAGACAATAATTTCAATATTTTCATCCCATTAAACAATAAAACACTGACAATGATAGCTTTAGATGAGGACACATGACAAAAACTATATATAAAGGAATTACTAACAAGACTTTTTATTCAGAAAGCTTTTTTGGATAGAGATATAAACAGTTGTTTCTTTTTTGATGGAAGAGCATCTTATCAAAGATTTGTTCTCCTTTTCCCAGTTACCACTCAGTTACTAACATAACCAGGCCCAGTGCCTCCTCCCCAGCATAGCTTGGCTGTGCCATGGAAAAGTGATCTGGTTTGTTTAAACAGAATATTTTCTTATTTGCTTTGTTACTATATATCATAGCAGAAACTTCTGAGTGAATAAACCAGCATTTCACCACAGCCCACATGTCAAAATAGGTCATAGACTCTTCAAGGGAACATCAAATCAAAAGATCAATAATACCATCATATTTTGTGCCATACATTTTAGAGTATGACCGCTTTGCCTTTTGGTTCATTGCCATTATATTCTGCCTTCTATTAGTCTCATATACTTTGAATATTGATCTGCTCACTTGAACTTGTTTAAAAAACTACTTTAGCCCAGAGACTAAGCTGTGTACTTCTGCATCAACCATTATACCTTATGTAGCACTGAGCACATAGTAAGTACCCTGGAACTTCATTTCCCTGGTGACATCTATTTAAAATGAAGGGAAGATATAAAACTTATATTTCCTCATTCAAAAAAAAAATTTGTGAATAGGTACTACATAGCCTGGACTGTATAAAGTTTGGATAAACAACTGAAAACAAACTGCAAGCCTCAGAACAGTAGTTCTCAATCAGGGTCAGTTTTGTCTCCTAGGGGAGAGTTGGCGATGCCTGGATACTGTTTACGTTGTCAGAATTGAGGCAGGAATGTTGCTGGTGTTGTGGAGAATGGAGGTGAAGAAAGCTGCCAAGCATCTTGTAATGCAAAGGGCAGCCCCCACAACCAAGAGTTATCCAGTCCCAAATGTCGATTTGCCCAAGTTGAGATTTTGCCTTATAGTTTACTGGGTAATATATAATGTAACATTTTTCAGAGAGTGAAAAACAATTTTAAGACAAACTTGTTAATAATTACGCCTTTTCCCCATTATTCTCAAAGACAATAATTTCAATATTTTCATCCCATTAAACAATAAAACACTGACAATGATAGCTTTAGATGAGGACACATGACAAAAACTATATATAAAGGAATTACTAACAAGACTTTTTATTCAGAAAGCTTTTTTGGATAGAGATATAAACAGTTGTTTCAATTATTTTCTTAGGATGGAAGTAGCATCTTCATCATTAACTGAAATAAAAAAAAGAGTAGATAAGATTAAGTTTAGAAAAGCTATATTTATACTCCAATTGTATTTCTATAACCATGATAACTACACAGGCTACTTGAGATCTAACTAGTTAAGATTAACTAAGACTCAAATACTTTTTACTCAAGAGTCTTGAGTAGAAAAATAGCATCCAATTATTTCTTATGTAATAATAAATATCTAATGCAGTAATGATATTCAAATAAATAAAAAATATCCAGTTAATGTACAAGGATTACAGATAAAGATGAACCATAAGGGGGCAAAACCATTGGAATTTTGCAACCATTCTTGCTAGTATTCCAAAGGTCAGTTTCAAAAAATTATGTTTTATATTTAAATGAAAGTTTTCATTTGTTTAATAGTAAAATCATCATTATTAGAAGGATATCCCAGAGTTAGGTCTGGACATGACCTAATTGTATCTAATCCTACTGTGTAACTGCCAAAAAGCAATGCCCTTTCACTTCCATTATTGCAAAACATCAATATAGCATTAAGTCTCTATGCCCATCAGACCTTCAAACAATTACAGGAGTTGAAAGTTTTAAGTAGGGCTTCCCTGGTGGTTCAGTGGGTAAGGACACCACCTTGCAGTGCAAGGAGTGCCAGTTCGATCCCTGGCCTGGGAAGATCCCACGTGCCGCGGAGAGGCTGGACTGATGTGTCATATTACGGAGCTGGAGCTCTGGAGCACATGTGCCCAGAGGTGCTGCTCTGCGAGAATAGAGGCCACTGTGATAGAAGACCCAGAGGGGTGAAAGAACAAAGATGGATGAAAATAGATAAATGAAAGACCAATAGAAGTGGCCTGCCTGTTCTTCTCCCCCCCCAACCCACCCCCCCCAAAATAAAATAAAATAAAAATATAAAAAAGTTTTAAGTATACCCATCACACCCATTGCCCACGTGAAAACTGCTAAGTCTGAAAAACCTACTGATCTTTGTATGTTGGTGTCTACTTTTCTCTCTCTTCTTGGTTTGTGGATGTGTTTGTGTGTTTGTGAGCATGCATATGTGAGACATATCCTTCTCTTTATATCTCTTTTATTTTCTATTTTACGTACAGTAGAATTAGAAAAGTCCTCATATCTGTCTTTTGTTTATCTGTTATTACATTTCAACCTGAGTTTTTTTTTTTTATTGCTTAGCTAAATGTTTCTTTCACTCAGTTGAACATTCTTAAAGATGAAACAAATGTTTTCCTTATTTTAGTAATTGAATTATTTTATATTTCATTTAAAATGTTTATACATTCATCTGCTCAATTATTTACCAAATAATTATTGAATACCGATTATATTCCTGGTCTATATCAGAATTAAGAATTAATAAAAAATAGATTATCCATATCCTCGCTATGTCTTAAGGTCTTTGAAGAAGATAGGCAAGCAACCTGGAAAAAGTATTTGGTATGATAAGCTCTGATAGCAGAAGTGGAGTTCCAAAAGAACATTTAGAAGAGGCAAGTAAGTCAGTCCTAAAGGGGATGAAACCTAAGGAAAACATGCCAGAAGCTTTGAAATCTAGGTTTAAATATGAGGAATTGACCTAAATTATTTTTCTGGGCAGTAGAAGAAGAATGGTTATTGCAAGTGTGGAAACAGCAGCCAAATAGTGACATGATCAGATATGCATTTTTAAAATTTCATTCTCTCTTTTCATACAATACTACAATGAAAGCAGAATTGTAAGCAAAGAGACCAGTCAAGAGACTGTTGCAATTGTCCCTTCAAAAGGTGAAGTTGGTTTGCAATAGAAGAGAGAAGAAATTGAAAGATTACTATTAGAGATGAGGTTGGGAGAGCTGAGGCTGATGCCATATTCTCTGACTTAGTCAGTTAGTAGATGATGCACAGTTCCTTGAGCTGGAGAGCACAGGAGAAGTAGAAGCACAGAAGACTGAGTGACAGGAGCTAGAGAAATATTGGATAAATTCAATATAGACCACATTCTATTTAATTTACCTAGCAGACATCCTCACGGAGGGGCCCATAAGGAATCTGGCTACATAGTGGGAAACGTAACAAAGAATGAAGTACAATAGTTAAATTTTAGAGATGAGATGCTTCTTTTTTCCTTAATGATTGAGTAAATTGTACATATATTAATCTAATCCCTTCCAATATAGATCAAGAAGTAAAGAACCTCTTGCCCAGTCCTTAATATGTATCATCAAAGGATTTGCACATTTTTGTCTTGTCACTGTATACCTGTGTTCCTTATTAGTGTCTTTATCAAAAGGTTGAATTAAAATATTTTATTAATCTCTTACTTTTGTATGGCCCTTTATAGTTGACTACAGTTTTTTCCCATACAATTCTGGACAAAGTCTCAAGTCTGTGAGCTGGCATAAGAGAAGCAGCCCAGGGCCAGGAAAGCATGATAGAGAACCACAGACCAGGAGTTCTAATGAGGTTGCTGCAATTATTTATTCTGAGGTCACAGCCAGTGTTCAGAACCAGAAGTCACAGAGTTAACCAAGCCAAGGCCCACTATTCAAGCCAAGAGTCAGAGCCAAGGCCATGGGCAGAGCCAAGAAGCCGTCAAAGGATTAGCACATTAGAACAAGCCCCAGAACTGCTGTTGAACCCATGGTCCTCCCTTAGGCCCTGTGTCCTTTGGAGGCATTCTTTCTCCACGGACTGTCAGTCTCAGAGGAAAGCAAGAGGTGGGAATAGGGCAACTGAGGATTTCCCCTGCCTTTATGGACACTTTGCTTTGGAGAGTACACCCACTACCCAAAGCATCTTAGTCATATTCTGCAGTTTCTACTAAAACAGGTGAGATTACTTTTTAAAAATCAGTTTTGAATATTATATATGAATTTACAAACCCTCAAATGTAAACATTCATTTTTACATTAAATTTTTGGATTTCTTTCAAAGAGTTTTAAAAACAGAAAATCCCAGTTTTCTATTTTGAATACTTTCCTATGACATCCTATGATAGGTTTTCCTTCATTCACCCTCTTTTATGGAACTTCAATCATAAAGTTTAGATTATTTTCTTTTCTCCTTTTCAATTTTGATGGAGCCCAAAGACTCTAACATCCACTCGAGTTAAGAAAAAACAAACTAAACTTTGACTAAGCCTATATTCTTAGAAATGTAGAGAATATGTTTTTGTCTTTTAAAATATAATTTTGAATAAAATCATGTGGCTCAATAACTTTAAAAGTACATTTTCAAAGTATGCATTGAAGTTTTCCTTCCCAGACCAGTCCCACCTGCATTTCATTGTATACCACTGCCCACGAAAGTGATTGACTTCATTAACTTTTTGCTATCCCTTCAGAGCTTTGTAAAAGTACAAACAGGTATATGTTACATTTCTCCCCTTTCTTAGAGGAACAATGCACCTATTGCTGTGAACCTTGCTTTTTTCCATGTATGTATGTGCAGATATTTCTCATTTCTTTCTGGAGTTGCAACACTTTCTATTGCAAGGTGTCTCCTAGTATTCTTTCATTTGAAACAGTTTGCATACTCACGTAGGTCATCCCTAGTCTGTGAGCTGGCATAAGAGAAGCAGCCCAGGGCCAGGAAAGCATGATAGAGAACCACAGACCAGGAGTTCTAATGAGGTTGCTGCAATTATTTATTCTGAGGTCACAGCCAGTGTTCAGAACCAGAAGTCACAGAGTTAACCAAGCCAAGGCCCACTATTCAAGCCAAGAGTCAGAGCCAAGGCCATGGGCAGAGCCAAGAAGCCGTCAAAGGATTAGCACATTAGAACAAGCCCCAGAACTGCTGTTGAACCCATGGTCCTCCCTTAGGCCCTGTGTCCTTTGGAGGCATTCTTTCTCCACGGACTGTCAGTCTCAGAGGAAAGCAAGAGGTGGGAATAGGGCAACTGAGGATTTCCCCTGCCTTTATGGACACTTTGCTTTGGAGAGTACACCCACTACCCAAAGCATCTTAGTCATATTCTGCAGTTTCTACTAAAACAGGTGAGATTACTTTTTAAAAATCAGTTTTGAATATTATATATGAATTTACAAACCCCTCAAATGTAAACATTCATTTTTACATTAAATTTTTGGATTTCTTTCAAAGAGTTTTAAAAACAGAAAATCCCAGTTTTCTATTTTGAATACTTTCCTATGACATCCTATGATAGGTTTTCCTTCATTCACCCTCTTTTATGGAACTTCAATCATAAAGTTTAGATTATTTTCTTTTCTCCTTTTCAATTTTGATGGAGCCCAAAGACTCTAACATCCACTCGAGTTAAGAAAAAACAAACTAAACTTTGACTAAGCCTATATTCTTAGAAATGTAGAGAATATGTTTTTGTCTTTTAAAATATAATTTTGAATAAAATCATGTGGCTCAATAACTTTAAAAGTACATTTTCAAAGTATGCATTGAAGTTTTCCTTCCCAGACCAGTCCCACCTGCATTTCATTGTATACCACTGCCCACGAAAGTGATTGACTTCATTAACTTTTTGCTATCCCTTCAGAGCTTTGTAAAAGTACAAACAGGTATATGTTACATTTCTCCCCTTTCTTAGAGGAACAATGCACCTATTGCTGTGAACCTTGCTTTTTTCCATGTATGTATGTGCAGATATTTCTCATTTCTTTCTGGAGTTGCAACACTTTCTATTGTAAGGTGTCTCCTAGTATTCTTTCATTTGAAACAGTTTGCATACTCACGTAGGTCATCCCTTTGCTATTGCAATAGAGTAATGAACAATCTGTTTATATATCATTTTGAATATAGGACATACATAGGACAAATTATCCAAGTTAAATTTAATGAATTAGGAGATATTCCATTATTAATTGTAATGGGTACTGCTAAATAGCCTGCTACAGTGACATACCAATACCCACTTTCCCACAGCCTCACCAGCAAGTACTTTCAGCAAACTTTTAACCTTTTGTCAATACACAAGCAAAAAAATATTGTTGTCGATATAGTTTAATGTTTTTCTTATTGTGGATGTTGTTAAGCATCTTGTAATATATTTTAAAAGCCAAAGTTATGTTCTATTTTCATAATATATGTATGTATTTAAGTTGTTGCTACTTTTTAATCATTGATATCTAGAATAACTTTATGACAGTAGTCCCTTTCCTGCAATGTGAGTTTGTGAATACTTTTCCCAGAGTTTTATCATTTGACTTTCATATATTGTTTTTGGCCATGCACATTTTCTAAATTTTTATGGGTCACTTTATTAATCTGTATTTAGCTTCTAGATTATCAAAAAAAAAAAAAATAAAACACATGAGTACCTCAATATGATAAATATATATATATTTTTTCCCCAATCTAATATCATGCCTATTTGGAACATACCAGATATAGGAACAAAACAGGAATGTTTACTATCAACACTATGATTAATGTTCTGCGAATGGTCTTGACACAGAGAAATGAAAAAGAAAATAGAAATTGAGGCAAAATCATACCTAGGCACAAGCCCAAAATTTGCGGATCCATATGAAGAAATCTTATAAACGGTCTAAAGAACAAAGGGAATTCTTGAAGTTTTCCTTCCCAGACCAGTCCCACCTGCATTTCATTGTATACCACTGCCCACGAAAGTGATTGACTTCATTAACTTTTTGCTATCCCTTCAGAGCTTTGTAAAAGTACAAACAGGTATATGTTACATTTCTCCCCTTTCTTAGAGGAACAATGCACCTATTGCTGTGAACCTTGCTTTTTTCCATGTATGTATGTGCAGATATTTCTCATTTCTTTCTGGAGTTGCAACACTTTCTATTGTAAGGTGTCTCCTAGTATTCTTTCATTTGAAACAGTTTGCATACTCACGTAGGTCATCCCTTTGCTATTGCAATAGAGTAATGAACAATCTGTTTATATATCATTTTGAATATAGGACATACATAGGACAAATTATCCAAGTTAAATTTAATGAATTAGGAGATATTCCATTATTAATTGTAATGGGTACTGCTAAATAGCCTGCTACAGTGACATACCAATACCCACTTTCCCACAGCCTCACCAGCAAGTACTTTCAGCAAACTTTTAACCTTTTGTCAATACACAAGCAAAAAAATATTGTTGTCGATATAGTTTAATGTTTTTCTTATTGTGGATGTTGTTAAGCGTCTTGTTATATATTTTAAAAGCCAAAGTTATGTTCTATTTTCATAATATATGTATGTATTTAAGTTGTTGCTACTTTTTAATCATTGATATCTAGAATAACTTTATGACAGTAGTCCCTTTCCTGCAATGTGAGTTTGTGAATACTTTTCCCAGAGTTTTATCATTTGACTTTCATATATTGTTTTTGGCCATGCACATTTTCTAAATTTTTATGGGTCACTTTATTAATCTGTATTTAGCTTCTAGATTATCAAAAAAAAAAAAATAAAACACATGAGTACCTCAATATGATAAATATATATATATTTTTTCCCCAATCTAATATCATGCCTATTTGGAACATACCAGATATAGGAACAAAACAGGAATGTTTACTATCAACACTATGATTAATGTTCTGCGAATGGTCTTGACACAGAGAAATGAAAAAGAAAATAGAAATTGAGGCAAAATCATACCTAGGCACAAGCCCAAAATTTGCGGGATCCATATGAAGAAATCTTATAAACGGTACTAAAGAACAAAAGGGAATTCTTGAGCTAATGGAAAAACATAGCATTACCTCGGACTAGAAAACCCAACAGCATAAGAACACCAGCTTCCAATAGATTAACTCATTCAATTTATGTACAAGCCTCCTCAAAATGAAGTGACTGGATTTCCTACGTGTTTTGTTTGTTTTTTCTAGTTTTGTTTTTAAAAATAGGAAAGATAATTATAAAATCCAAATAGAAAAGTGAGAATATGTGCAAAAACTCTGATTTAGAAAGGAATAAATATAAATTAGTTCTAGAATATGTTACAAGTCCTCAATAATTAATTTGGTGTATTATTGCCAAAAGAGACTAGTAAAAAACTATAATAAATCCCCAAATAGATTCAATATATAGAGAAATTTAGTTTATGATAATGATGGCATCTCAGGTCAATGGGTAACGATGAACTACTCCATTGATGCTGCTGGAGGTGACATTTAGGTGGTCACCTAAAACAAAATGTTTGATCCAAATGTCATATATTCTAAGCACCAGGCAAACTCAAAATGAATCAATATTAGAAAAGGGAGAGAAGCAAGGAAAAAAGGAAAGTAAACAGAGAAAGGAGGGGAGAAAGGAATGGAAGGAGGGAGGGGAAAAAGGGATAAATCCCCAAATTGCATTGTAGATGAACCTTTAAAATGAGGCAAATTTCTAACTATAGGATATACTTTAGTATTTTCTGTGTTCTGTATAATTTCAAAATCTTCCAAAATTTTTCTTGGATAACAAAATAACAGCCTGTATCAAACCTCAAGGAGAGATTTTTGAGAAAAATGAATAATCTCTTTCTTTTAAAGTCAAAAGATATGTATGACAATATCAGAGGACTATAAACATAGAGAGGGCATGAATTTTAAAGAGCCTCTGCCTATTTGGAACATACCAGATATAGGAACAAAACAGGAATGTTTACTATCAACACTATGATTAATGTTCTGCGAATGGTCTTGACACAGAGAAATGAAAAAGAAAATAGAAATTGAGGCAAAATCATACCTAGGCACAAGCCCAAAATTTGCGGGATCCATATGAAGAAATCTTATAAACGGTACTAAAGAACAAAAGGGAATTCTTGAGCTAATGGAAAAACATAGCATTACCTCGGACTAGAAAACCCAACAGCATAAGAACACCAGCTTCCAATAGATTAACTCATTCAATTTATGTACAAGCCTCCTCAAAATGAAGTGACTGGATTTCCTACGTGTTTTGTTTGTTTTTTCTAGTTTTGTTTTTAAAAATAGGAAAGATAATTATAAAATCCAAATAGAAAAGTGAGAATATGTGCAAAAACTCTGATTTAGAAAGGAATAAATATAAATTAGTTCTAGAATATGTTACAAGTCCTCAATAATTAATTTGGTGTATTATTGCCAAAAGAGACTAGTAAAAAACTATAATAAATCCCCAAATAGATTCAATATATAGAGAAATTTAGTTTATGATAATGATGGCATCTCAGGTCAATGGGTAACGATGAACTACTCCATTGATGCTGCTGGAGGTGACATTTAGGTGGTCACCTAAAACAAAATGTTTGATCCAAATGTCATATATTCTAAGCACCAGGCAAACTCAAAATGAATCAATATTAGAAAAGGGAGAGAAGCAAGGAAAAAAGGAAAGTAAACAGAGAAAGGAGGGGAGAAAGGAATGGAAGGAGGGAGGGAAAGAGGGCTAAATCCCCAAATTGCATTGTAGATGAACCTTTAAAATGAGGCAAATTTCTAACTATAGGATATACTTTAGTATTTTCTGTGTTCTGTATAATTTCAAAATCTTCCAAAATTTTTCTTGGATAACAAAATAACAGCCTGTATCAAACCTCAAGGAGAGATTTTTGAGAAAAAAAAATGAATAATCTCTTTCTTTTTAAAGTCAAAAGATATGTATGACAATATCAGAGGACTATAAACATAGAGAGGGCATGGAATTTTAAAGAGCCTCTGCTTGGAATATAATTTTCTTTTTTTTTAATTCTGAGCAATCTTTGAAGTTAAGTATGTTAAGCCCTTGTATGTTTTTAAAAAGAACATGGATTATAGTGGTTTATAGTCAGAAGACACAGGTTTGAGTTCCTATTCTCTTACCAGCCATAAGGCCTTAGGGACATTTCTTAATTTTTCTGAAATTTAGTTTTCTAGTTAACAAATGAAATTAACAGGGCTTCCTTGGTGGTCCAGTGGGTAAGGACACCGCCTTGCAGTGCAAGGGGTACCGGTTTGATCCCTGGCATGAGAAAATGCCACGTGCCATGGAGTGGCTGAACCAATGTGTCCAATTACCGAGCAGGAGCTCTGGGGCGCATGCGCCCAGAGCCGCTGCTCTGCGACAGCACAGGCCACTGCAATGGGAGGTCCACACGGGCCAAAGAACAAAGATGAATGAAAATAGATAAATGAAAGAGCAATAGAAGTGGCCCACCCGCCCCCCTCCCTCCCTACCCAACCCCCCCTCAAAAAAAAACCCAAACAAATGAAATTAACTGTAAAATTCTTGTCAAAGTTATTATTTTGATTAAATAATCTATTCTGAAAATATCTCTAGTCTATAAAAGCTGCTTCATAATTTGCAAAAATTATATAAATGTTCAGTTACTTAATATGTTATATATTTAAGTACAACATATATGTATATTTTAGTATAAGAAATTCAGATTAATTAATTATATAACAAGCACTATACAGCATCCTAGAAGTCTTGTGGTTTATAGAGTAGAAGTTAAACTAAACTTATTAATACCTATGAAATTCCACATTATTGATTTAAAAATTATTATTTAAAATTAAACTGGATGAATATATAGAAAAATAACTATTCCAAATGGCCTGTTGATGGATAGAGGTGTGGCCAGTCCACATAAGACAGGCATACAAGAGTGAGTCTTGGCAGGAGCACCTGAGATACAAAAGAAGCAAAGACATCCATCTCTCTCCTCTTTCTGAATCATCATCCCCGTGTCCAAGCCTCTCCATCAAGAGTTTACAAAGGGTCTCATTAAGACAAAACAGAAAGCAATGGCCTCATTTTCTCTCTAGATTTTTGTTACAAAGAGGATAAAACTCTCAGAAACAATGTGTGTTGCATCCTGACAAGGAAAAAAAAAAATTCAAATAATGATGCTGAGAAGAGGGAGTGGCTTCAGTCTGGATCTGGAATCTTAATTCTAAATAGGTAGGTTGGGGCAATTCAATTCAGGCAACCCTATGAAATAATATTCTGGTGGGCTTCTTATTTCTAAAAATGAAATGACTTGCTTAGAATGACTAGTCCTACCATCTGAGATGAAGGATGGATTAATATATAGTTTAGTCTACATACTTCCATGCTTTAAATGACGGATATTATCTTCTGATCACACTGCTTGTTCTCAAGAAGAAAATAAGTTAAAAATATAAAGCAAATATCTCCTTCCACTATTGCCTCCCTTCACAAAAAAAAAAAAATCTTTTGTGATCAAGAAAAGAATAATTCTTCTGGCCACTGCAAGGTCCACACGGGCCAAACTAAAAAGTGGAAAACCACCGCCCCCTCCTCCCTACCCAACCCTCAAAAACCCAAACAAATGAAATTAACTGTAAAATTCTTGTCAAAGTTATTATTTTGATTAAATAATCTATTCTGAAAATATCTCTAGTCTATAAAAGCTGCTTCATAATTTGCAAAAATTATATAAATGTTCAGTTACTTAATATGTTATATATTTAAGTACAACATATATGTATATTTTAGTATAAGAAATTCAGATTAATTAATTATATAACAAGCACTATACAGCATCCTAGAAGTCTTGTGGTTTATAGAGTAGAAGTTAAACTAAACTTATTAATACCTATGAAATTCCACATTATTGATTTAAAAATTATTATTTAAAATTAAACTGGATGAATATATAGAAAAATAACTATTCCAAATGGCCTGTTGATGGATAGAGGTGTGGCCAGTCCACATAAGACAGGCATACAAGAGTGAGTCTTGGCAGGAGCACCTGAGATACAAAAGAAGCAAAGACATCCATCTCTCTCCTCTTTCTGAATCATCATCCCGTGTCCAAGCCTCTCCATCAAGAGTTTACAAAGGGTCTCATTAAGACAAAACAGAAAGCAATGGCCTCATTTTCTCTCTAGATTTTTGTTACAAAGAGGATAAAACTCTCAGAAACAATGTGTGTTGCATCCTGACAAGGAAAAAAAAAAATTCAAATAATGATGCTGAGAAGAGGGAGTGGCTTCAGTCTGGATCTGCAATCTTAATTCTAAATAGGTAGGTTGGGGCAATTCAATTCAGGCAACCCTATGAAATAATATTCTGGTGGGCTTCTTATTTCTAAAAATGAAATGACTTGCTTAGAATGACTAGTCCTACCATCTGAGATGAAGGATGGATTAATATATAGTTTAGTCTACATACTTCCATGCTTTAAATGACGGATATTATCTTCTGATCACACTGCTTGTTCTCAAGAAGAAAATAAGTTAAAAATATAAAGCAAATATCTCCCTTCCACTATTGCCTCCCCTTCACAAAAAAAAGAAAATCTTTTGTGATCAAGAAAATGTTTTTCACCAAATTAATCTAATCACCATGTTGCTCAGGTTTCATTCCATAGAAACTGCTCTTTTCTTTAAGTGCCACATTACTAATTTTTGAAAATTCTTCTCCAATGTTTGTTTATTTCCACAGAAGACAGCCTTTATCAATCGCAGTATTTGAGTAATGGTCAGCAAAATTCTACATTGGGTCAACCTTCCCTAAATGTGCTTCATAGATTGTTTGTGCCTATTTCCACCTAGGGCAGTTAGATATAGCTCTAACCTAAGAGTTCTACCTCTTGATTCTACCTACTGCCAGGGGCATGCTGGAGTCAGCTTGCATCAGTTGCCAGAGTTAATAATGTTCATCTCTTCCCAGTCCTGAAACCAATGGCATGATGGTAGGTTGAAACTGGCCATGGCACGGATAATTACACCATGAAAATTGACAAAAAATTTTCTAAAACCATCTTCCCCCACTCAAGAAAGTCATTTGTTGATCCTTTTCTAGCATACCCAACTACGGTCTATCTCAGGGACCATGTTCTCTTACCAGTGTGATGAAAGAGGTACCTTAAATATTTTGATAGGAAGATTTTCATCTTACTTGCAATACAAACTAAAAATGAGTGCCTACTCATACCAAAACATGGAAACCGTACTGAGCCAGGTGTAAAATCATTTGACATCCCAGAAGCAGGACCTTGAGCTGTTAAGTATATAATCACTTTATAGCACTATTGGGAACCTATTTTTTAAAGCCATTCATATTTCTTGCTGGCAGGAATTGATTCCAGTCGTTTCTGTAGTGAGTGGTTCATTTTTTAAAAATTTCTCCCAAGATCACCAGAATTCAGTGACAACTTACTGAGGCTGAAGTGAATTGACTGGATGTGTATAGCCACCTATAAGAAGGTATTATAGTGTGACTATCTTCCATGCTCCACTATCAAAGTTTAGAATGACTAGTCCTACCATCTGAGATGAAGGATGGATTAATATATAGTTTAGTCTACATACTTCCATGCTTTAAATGACGGATATTATCTTCTGATCACACTGCTTGTTCTCAAGAAGAAAATAAGTTAAAAATATAAAGCAAATATCTCCCTTCCACTATTGCCTCCCCTTCACAAAAAAAAGAAAATCTTTTGTGATCAAGAAAATGTTTTTCACCAAATTAATCTAATCACCATGTTGCTCAGGTTTCATTCCATAGAAACTGCTCTTTTCTTTAAGTGCCACATTACTAATTTTTGAAAATTCTTCTCCAATGTTTGTTTATTTCCACAGAAGACAGCCTTTATCAATCGCAGTATTTGAGTAATGGTCAGCAAAATTCTACATTGGGTCAACCTTCCCTAAATGTGCTTCATAGATTGTTTGTGCCTATTTCCACCTAGGGCAGTTAGATATAGCTCTAACCTAAGAGTTCTACCTCTTGATTCTACCTACTGCCAGGGGCATGCTGGAGTCAGCTTGCATCAGTTGCCAGAGTTAATAATGTTCATCTCTTCCCAGTCCTGAAACCAATGGCATGATGGTAGGTTGAAACTGGCCATGGCACAGATAATTACACCATGAAAATTGACAAAAATTATCTAAAAACCATCTTCCCCCACTCAAGAAAGTCATTTGTTGATCCTTTTCTAGCATACCCAACTACGGTCTATCTCAGGGACCATGTTCTCTTACCAGTGTGATGAAAGAGGTACCTTAAATATTTTGATAGGAAGATTTTCATCTTACTTGCAATACAAACTAAAAATGAGTGCCTACTCATACCAAAACATGGAAACCGTACTGAGCCAGGTGTAAAATCATTTGACATCCCAGAAGCAGGACCTTGAGCTGTTAAGTATATAATCACTTTATAGCACTATTGGGAACCTATTTTTTAAAGCCATTCATATTTCTTGCTGGCAGGAATTGATTCCAGTCGTTTCTGTAGTGAGTGGTTCATTTTTTAAAAATTTCTCCCAAGATCACCAGAATTCAGTGACAACTTACTGAGGCTGAAGTGAATTGACTGGATGTGTATAGCCACCTATAAGAAGGTATTATAGTGTGACTATCTTCCATGCTCCACTATTAGCAGTTAACCAAAAATTCAAACTAGTTCCAAAACTTTGAGTGTGGAGAATGGGGAAATGAAGGGGAAAGACAGCTGCTGTTCATTGAACAAATCATGAATTAGGAATCATTGCTTTGGCACAGCAGTATAGGGGAACATGGTACAAAAAGGATTCTCATATCTTGCTTCCTTTCTCTGCTTTTAGCAATTATGGTTTTCAGCAAATAAATACAGTGGTGGGATGGCCCCAAAATGCTTTTCCTTCCAGATACAGACAATTTGAAATCTTCTTCAAAAGGTGACCTGTAGATTTGTTGCGGTATGAATTGCATCCCCCTTTAAAATTCTTGCATGGAAACCTTAGCCACCGGTAGCACCTAAGAATGTGATTATTTGAAAAGACAATCTTCAAGGAGATAATTATGTTAAAATGAGGTTGTCAGCATGGGCCCTAATCCAATATGACTGGTTTCCTTACAAGAAGAGTCAATCGGGCTTCCCTGGTAGTTCAGTGGTAAAGAGTTCACCTGTCAATTCAGGAGACACAGGTTCAATCCCTGATCTGGGAAGATCCAACATGCTGCAGAGCAACCAAACCCTTGAGCCACAACTATTGAGTTTGTGCTCTAGAGCCTTGGAGCTGCAGCTATTGAGCCCATGTGTTACAACTACTGAAGCCCCATGTGGCCTAGAGCTCAAGTTCTACAACAAGAGAAGTCACTGCAACAAGAAACCTGCTCACCTCAACTAGAGAGTAACCCCTACTCCCTGCAACTACAGAAGAGCCTGCAGCAGCAGTGAAAACCCAGAAAAGCCAAAAATAAATAAATACATAATGTTTAAAAAATATACAACAACACAGAGAGACACTGAGTGAAAGACAACAGAAGAAGACAGCCAAGGAGATGAGCCTCCAAATTGACAGCCTTGCTGATACCTTGATCTTGGTCTTATAGCCTCTAGAACTCTAGAAAATAGGTGTTTTTTTTTTTGTTTTTTTTTTTGTACTTTAAACCACCCAGTCCGTGATACTTTATTATGGTAACCTTAGTAATCTAATACAGCATTCTTCATTATTATGAACTGAAGTTTGCACCTCCCCTAAATTCATACACTGAAGCTTTAACCCCCAAAGTGACTATTATTTCAAGATAGGACCTTTAAAGAGACAACTAAGCTTACATGGAGGCATAAAGATAAGATTCTAATCTGAAAGAACTGCTATCATAACAAAATAAAGCCAAAAATTTCTCTTTCCACACCTGCATAGAAGAAAAGCTACATGAGGACACAGCAAGGATGAATTGCTCACAAGTCAGCAAGAGAACTTTCACCAGCATCTTGTCAGCCCCTTTATCTTGGACTTCAAGTCTCTAGAAATGCAACAACATGAATTTCTGTTGTTTAAGCCACCAATTCAAGGTATTTTTCTTATGGCAGCCTAAGCAGAGTGATACAGTGGTTAAGACTCTGCACTCCCAATGCAGGAGGTCTAAGTTCCACCCCTGGTCAAGGAACTAAGATCACATATGCTGCAATGAAAGATTCCACAGGCCACATCAAAGATCCTGCATGTGGCAACTAAGACCCAGTACAGCCAAATAAATAAATATTATAACAACAATAAAGAAATCATAGTATCCTACTCTGAAGATTCTTTACCATCTGAAGCACCATCTTTGTGTTAACACCTTTCTTTGTAAGCCTTACTGGTTCATCATTAAAAGATGTAGTTACATGGAATCTGAGAGGAAAATAATGCTAGTTTGCTTTTCCCAAAATTCAAATATACTTTAAATAAGAAATAAGTAAGAAAAAAAGTCACATAGAATACTTTACTACCCTATGGTTTGGGGCTTCTAAAGGCTTCACTCCTGAAATTAGAAACAAATTAGAGAGATATTTAGTTACTGGTAGAGAGTGACCCGAAAAGAGGCTACCTATTCTGCTCATGGGGCATAATTCTTCACTTAAGTCATCTAGCAACACAGTCATTTAGGAAGAAACATGAACACTTCCTGACCACTAGGTTATCATGTGGTCTACCAATGTCAGAGTCACCAAATGCATGATGAGTTCCTGTGATGCCCCTCAGGCTTTGCACTATGGAAGACCCCAACTGACTCAGTGCCTGGCACTGCAGAAGAAAGTGAAAATAGATCAGTGCCACTTGTATCTTCTTAGCTTTTCCATGCGTATCCTCCATCCTTTTTAATCCTGCTCTGTGGGAAGTGAGCAGAATGAATGGCATCAGTAAATGACCTTTGCCTTGCAGCTTCTGTATGGATTTACCAGCAGACTATTCATGGACAGAGGAGACTGGGGCTATAGTATTTAATCCACTGGTCACCCCTTCTGCCTTCCAGGTCCCTAAGGATTGATTGTGTTACTCTATTGCACATCACAGTTCCAGTCAGCAGCCTTTGCCATTTACTACCACTCTTTCTACATGTCCCTTTAGGCTTAGGTTGTAAAGGCTCACTTTTCTTTCTGTTGACTGGGTACTACTCAGTCCTTACTTATTTCTCAAACACTGACCACACTTTGTAAACCATCTTGAATTAATTCATTAGAGATAACCATCTTTCTTTTTTTTTTTTTTTTTTGCTTTTCCAGGACTCTGACAGGTACAAGAACCAGTGAGAGTCCAAGTGTAGCTGAGCCATTTCTCTCTCTCTGTCTCTCTCTCTCTCTCTCTCTCTCAGACACACACACACACACACACACACACACACACACACCCTAAAGCTTCTGCACACCCCAGCCAAATCACTATATTCTAATACATTCCCACCTTAAGATCCTTGTGCTTAGTGTTTTCTGAAGACTTCTCCCCACTTTTTACATGACTGGCTCCATCTCATACTTTGTTTCCTTTTCAGAGTCCCTGTCTATATGAAAGAAATCCCTCTCTTTCTTTGTGGTTGCTCTGCTTCATTTCCTTCTAATTGTTATAAAAATCTGAATCTATCTTTATATAGTGCTACCACCCACTTCTACAGGCTCCAAGAGATTAGAGATCATGGCTGTATTACTACATCTTAGTGCCCATAATTGTGTCTGGAACATAGTAGGCTCTCAATAATCCTAGGCATCACTTATCAATCACTCCTTACTCCCTTCTCTTCACCTCTTCACCCACATGAATACACACACCCACACATAGTCTCTCCACCATGCACAAATTTGCATTTTTTTTTATTTTGGCCTCTTTTATTGTTTTTTTTTTTTTCATTTATTTATCCATCTCTCTTCTTTGGCCTGTGTGGGCTTCCCTTTGCAGTGGCCTCTCTCATTGCAGAGAGGGCACGTGTACCCCAGAGCACTGGCTCATAATTTAACACACCGGTTCAGCTGCTTTGCAGCATGTGGGATCTTCCCAGGCCAGGGATTGAACCGGAGCCCCTTGCACTGCAAGGCGGAATCTTTATCCACTGGAACACCAGGGAAGCCCAAGATTATTCACATTTTTAATAGATAATTTCTACAGGCTAACTTTAGATGCTATTTTAATTAAATTACATACACAGGAATTGTTGAGGAGTAGTGCTACTGGGCATATCATCAGATTGCCCTAAACCTAAGCTTTTCAATCTCCCTAGAAGTATGATTTGACTAAGGCAGTGAGGCAATAAATTATTACTAACATGACGTGTTTTTTGCTCCTAGGGAGGGACTTGGGCATTGGGGAGAAATAGTCTCAATCATTGATTCATTTGGCCAATTTCTATTTCCTTAAATAAAAAGTGGTACATCAATAGAAAGTTTAAGGATAATGATGGAACGCTTAATATTAAATGAAAGAAAAACTAAGGAGATGTGGATGAGATTTGAAAGACTTTGAAGTCCACATGAGGAGGGATTTGGTCTTTTGCCTTCCACCTAGAATACATAATTAAGATGACTTTGGCTCCAGTGGGGCACATGGGGACTGTAGAAGGTTTGAACATTTTAAGGATTTAGAACATGTCTGCAGTTGTCTCTGCCTTAATTACATAAGGGGAAAGCTTTTATTTTAACTCTGGCCAAGAAACCCTAGTTATGAAACTGTTTTTATTTGATGAAATGTTTACTCTCACAGGAAAGAGGCAGGGCTGTGCACATTTGATGAGCCAACACTGAAGTGGTTATACATGAGCAGAGGGAGAGATTCAAGGAATGGGCATGGAAAAGTTGCCAAAATTATCATGACACCAAGGTCATAGATCAAATCCATGACCTTCTTGCAAATCTTGGGAAATGCATATTTACAAAATATGTGACACAATTGTGAAACTTCTAAAGGCATTCTCCAGTCATATATTCCAAATGGCTAAACTGTATATCACAATAAATAAAATGTTAATGTCTCAAAGACTTTGAAAGCAAACATGCTTATAAATGCAGATTTCAGTTATAGAGAAACCCTTGTCCTGAATCACTCTGCATACCTTTTTTTGGACAAATGTAGCCAATCTGCCAGACAGCTGAAAGATAAAGACAAACACTAAGAACAAAGCACAGTTCTAGAGCTAAGACAGACTTGATTCCTGTTCTGAAGGTCCATGCCCCTTCTGACTGCTATGTGATGTTTACTGTTCCTGAAGGACAGAGAGAGTGAACATTGATGATGAGCTCACCCCAAAGTCTCTCACACCCAATAAACTGTGCTGTGTTTAAGAGGTCTGCTGCGGAATGACTGAGACTATCCTATCAGTATGCCTCCTCTGGAAGTTCTGAGATAATCTTGTATGGTCACAAACATTATTACTTGGTCAATAGAAACCTCATTTTGTAAGGTTAGGCTGATGAAGACAAATAATATATGCACAGTTAATGACTACAGCAAGGGTCTGGAATTCAACAGCCTGGAAGTCTAGCCCCAATCCATCCCCTATTTTACTCTGAAATACAGGATGCTTAAGCTGTTTCCCTCAGTTTCCTGGTTCAGTTTGATTTACTACTATGTACAAGCCATTTTCCTAGAAGATGAGAGAGACCAAGATGAGTAAAAAAATCACCAAGCAATAAAGACTCTAGCCCTGTCACAGTAATATAAATTAATACCCAGTGAATGGGAAACATTAGGATTACCATGTAAGGAATCATCAAGTTTTAAATTTGAGTGAAAACAAAGGATTTGTATACCTAAAACCCCTCTGTTAAGATCATAGAAGATAGTACAAGCTTAACATTTTTTTAAATTCTTGATACATATTTATTGATTGTTCACCTATGTATTTTTTTAACTCTTGATATGTATTTATTGATTGTTTACCTATCCTTTAGTAAGGGCACAGATTTTAGCCTTATTCAAATACCATTCCAATGAAGATCAACTTGGATTTCTATGAGATATAAAGCATACCATTTCTGGGGGAGATAAAATATGATTGAAATTTTATAGCAAATAGCAGACCTATGCAACCTTGTCAACTGCTATTATGGCATGGCATTTAGAATATTTTTCTCCTTTGACTTATATTCTCAACCATACTATAAGTTCTTAGAAGACAAATGTCTGAGATTTATGCTTATGGGTTAAGAATGCTTGGCACTAAAAATGAAACATATTCATCGATGCTCAGAATCCTTTTCCATAGTGTTGGACACTCACATGAGTTTATATTTACCAATATAATCTCTAAATAAGATGAAAGCAGGAAAACATGTTAAAATAAGTCAAAAGAAGTTTAATGAACATGGAAAAGAGAAGACTGACTAAAAATTAAAAAACAGAAAGGTCAGGAGCTTGAACTATGTCTATCTGTACATCATTGAGTCTCCAGCCCCTTGAAGAGTGGTCTCCTTTCAATATTTATTCAATGAATAAATGAATTAATTGTATATCTCTCTCTCAGAGAAAATATTAAACTCAAAGGACCTGAGATATCAGGTAGTTTGGCCATGTCCCATGAGAGGAATCACATGATCTATTTGGTTAAAATAGTAATATAAAGCCTTTCTAGCCATGATTCCCATATCTACAATAGTGTTAGTGATAAGGAGAAGCAAATGAGGCAAAATAATACAATTCATGGAGGCCTTATTATGTGTTAAGCACTGCTGTGCTAAGTTCTTTGAACAATAAGTCATTTAATTCTTAAACATTCCTATAAATTAGATACTATTATTCATTATATAAAATTTTAAAAACTGAGTAATAAGTTTAATAAGCAGACTCAAGAGAAATATGGGAAAGTGAAACAGTGTTATTAAGTCAGAAACATAAAATGTCAGAAATTGGATTATCCTTCAAAATGTTGATGTGTTAATCTAACACTCTTACTAAAAAGAATAATAAGCAAAATGCTTACTCTAAAATGTATGAGTATGTTTGCACATGAACATTTCCATTGGATTATAAAACTAAAGTACCCCTTGGAAAAATATGATGAACAAATCCAGAAAACTGTTTTACCAAAAACCTCCTATAAATGATCTCAGTTCTCTTTTGGAAGAAATTGTTTACCTTTTTGAGGGCACAGATTTTAGCCTTATTCAAATACCATTCCAATGAAGATCAACTTGGATTTCTATGAGATATAAAGCATACCATTTCTGGGGGAGATAAAATATGATTGAAATTTTATAGCAAATAGCAGACCTATGCAACCTTGTCAACTGCTATTATGGCATGGCATTTAGAATATTTTTCTCCTTTGACTTATATTCTCAACCATACTATAAGTTCTTAGAAGACAAATGTCTGAGATTTATGCTTATGGGTTAAGAATGCTTGGCACTAAAATGAAACATATTCATCGATGCTCAGAATCCTTTTCCATAGTGTTGGACACTCACATGAGTTTATATTTACCAATATAATCTCTAAATAAGATGAAAGCAGGAAAACATGTTAAAATAAGTCAAAAGAAGTTTAATGAACATGGAAAAGAGAAGACTGACTAAAAATTAAAAAACAGAAAGGTCAGGAGCTTGAACTATGTCTATCTGTACATCATTGAGTCTCCAGCCCCTTGAAGAGTGGTCTCCTTTCAATATTTATTCAATGAATAAATGAATTAATTGTATATCTCTCTCTCAGAGAAAATATTAAACTCAAAGGACCTGAGATATCAGGTAGTTTGGCCATGTCCCATGAGAGGAATCACATGATCTATTTGGTTAAAAATAGTAATATAAAGCCTTTCTAGCCATGATTCCCATATCTACAATAGTGTTAGTGATAAGGAGAAGCAAATGAGGCAAAATAATACAATTCATGGAGGCCTTATTATGTGTTAAGCACTGCTGTGCTAAGTTCTTTGAACAATAAGTCATTTAATTCTTAAACATTCCTATAAATTAGATACTATTATTCATTATATAAAATTTTAAAAACTGAGTAATAAGTTTAATAAGCAGACTCAAGAGAGATATGGGAAAGTGAAACAGTGTTATTAAGTCAGAAACATAAAATGTCAGAAATTGGATTATCCTTCAAAATGTTGATGCGTTAATCTAACACTCTTACTAAAAAGAATAATAAGCAAAATGCTTACTCTAAAATGTATGAGTATGTTTGCACGCACATGAACATTTCCATTGGATTATAAAACTAAAGTACCCCTTGGAAAAAATATGATGAACAAATCCAGAAAACTGTTTTACCAAAAACCTCCTATAAATGATCTCAGTTCTCTTTTGGAAGAAACTGCTCTCTAAGGAGAAATGAAGAAAGTTTTAGTTTCAATATTCACTGTCTTTTTGTGCTGTTGCATGAATAAATTGGACTAATTGTTGCATGTGAAAAGTGATGGTTTTATGGTATATATCACTGCCCCCAAATTATTGGTTGTTAAATTAGTCATCTTTAACCAACAAGTGACACTGCATTGAGAAGAGAGATGAGTCTCATTGTGGAACCCCCTACATTCTTCCAAACCCCTATGTGTATCTTCAACAGGAAATCCCAGTTATCAAGTTCACAAAATTGAGACACTGAGTTTCAAATCTCACGTAACATTTCAATATTTAATATGCATTTTAAGCATATCAATTTCTGCATATAAAGAGTGACTAGCACATCATGCATTACAATGTTTTACTAGTTCTGAGGAACAACGGCTTTCAATTTAAAGAAGAAAACACCCTCCAGCTGAAGAAAATTCTCACATTACAATATGTTTAAAAGAATCTATTCCAGTTGTGGTTGGTTGTCTATGAGAAATCTTTTTCATGGGGTAAAAAATTGAACATTCCCATGTGAAAGTCTTTTTCACAAAAGAAAAAAAAAAAACTGTACATTGCATTTTATACAAACTAGGTGAATTCAAAATGATGGATCATTTCAAAAATATTCATTATACTATTTACTTACATAAATGTGGTTGTATAAAAAGTAAAAAAGGAATGCATTCACAATTGGTTTAAGTAATTTTCTCTTGGCAAACCACCATATAAAACAGGGGCGTCATGGCGCCACAGAATTCTGAATTGTGGTGGAGCATCATCAGTACACATGGCATTAATCTTTGTCTCGTTGCAGGAGACACCCTTGCTTGCAGCGCTCTAAAGCAAGAACATAAAATGTCAGAAATTGGATTATCCTTCAAAATGTTGATGTGTTAATCTAACACTCTTACTAAAAAGAATAATAAGCAAAATGCTTACTCTAAAATGTATGAGTATGTTTGCACGCACATGAACATTTCCATTGGATTATAAAACTAAAGTACCCCTTGGAAAAAATATGATGAACAAATCCAGAAAACTGTTTTACCAAAAACCTCCTATAAATGATCTCAGTTCTCTTTTGGAAGAAACTGCTCTCTAAGGAGAAATGAAGAAAGTTTTAGTTTCAATATTCACTGTCTTTTTGTGCTGTTGCATGAATAAATTGGACTAATTGTTGCATGTGAAAAGTGATGGTTTTATGGTATATATCACTGCCCCCAAATTATTGGTTGTTAAACTAGTCATCTTTAACCAACAAGTGACACTGCATTGAGAAGAGAGATGAGTCTCATTGTGGAACCCCCTACATTCTTCCAAACCCCTATGTGTATCTTCAACAGGAAATCCCAGTTATCAAGTTCACAAAATTGAGACACTGAGTTTCAAATCTCACGTAACATTTCAATATTTAATATGCATTTTAAGCATATCAATTTCTGCATATAAAGAGTGACTAGCACATCATGCATTACAATGTTTTACTAGTTCTGAGGAACAACGGCTTTCAATTTAAAGAAGAAAACACCCTCCAGCTGAAGAAAATTCTCACATTACAATATGTTGAAAAGAATCTATTCCAGTTGTGGTTCGTTTTCTATGAGAAATCTTTTTCATGCGTTCAAAAATTTAACATTCCCATGTGAAAGTCTTTTTCACAAAAGAAAAAAAAAAAACTGTACATTGCATTTTATACAAACTAGGTGAATTCAAAATGATGGATCATTTCAAAAATATTCATTATACTATTTACTTACATAAATGTGGTTGTATAAAAAGTAAAAAAGGAATGCATTCACAATTGGTTTAAGTAATTTTCTCTTGGCAAACCACCATATAAAACAGGGGCGTCATGGCGCCACAGAATTCTGAATTGTGGTGGAGCATCATCAGTACACATGGCATTAATCTTTGTCTCGTTGCAGGAGACACCCTTGCTTGCATTAGCAGGCTGCCTCTAAAATGCAAGATGGTGTAATGTAACTCAGGTTTAAATAACACAATAAATAAGATTTATTTCTCTTTAGTCTTTCTTACCAATCACTTCTAAGCCCCCTTTGTTAAAGTGCTTCATGGTTTACACATTTTCATGTAAATAACAACTTCTGGGGGGTACTTACATTTCTAAAAGAACAAGGTAAAGGAAGCCACTCAAGAGGGTAATATTTTTTTTTATTTAACATGTTAAGCAGTGAAAATTTTTTTGTCAACATATGTATGTGAACACAGTAAAATTTCTTACCCCACTTTTTTTGTTGTTTGTCTTTTAGCAAGCCGACAGTCCCTATATTTTGGAAATCTCACTGTTTTATATCACTTCATGATCCCCATGACAGGGGGAACATTTCGTTGTCTTTAATGTCTTCTAATTAAATACTCAGAGCATTCTTAAAGTCTTCTTTTTCCAAATATAGATGTATTTTAAAATAACAGACTTTTCCAAACGCATTTTTCTATTGAACTGAGAAACGTTCAGAAACTGTCCCCACTGAATATAATGACTATTTAAGGAAACAAGCTATTTATGTGGAAATATTAAGAGGGATGATTTTGATAACCCACTCTTGAGGCCAAAATAAGGATCACTGGGATTTTTACTGAAAAAGTTAATGGAGGCCAGGCCATTGGCAAATGACCTTGAAATCCCTCGATGTAGCCTCAAATTGGCTTCAGCACAAGCTTATTATTAATGCAGACAGCTAGTGTATACCATGAAAAGCACATAGTATCTCTCTCTAAAACCATAGCTCTCATTCAGGCACTCTCTTATACAAATATAAACATCAACGTGACGACTCTTTTGTGTGTTTTTAATAAATATCATAAATTTATTAATCATTATTTTATGTTCTCTAAAAATAGAATAAGTGGATAAATTCTAATAAATGTGTATATAGAAACTTTATATATAAGAATTATTATATAAAGGTATTTTATAAAATGTATTATCTTACAATACTTGAATCATATTTTAGATTGTATTTTCATCTCTGATTTGTAAGGTCCAAGAGACACATATAAGCATCTTTTATTTTAGATATCTCAACATGTGATAACTATATTCCCCAAAGTCTTTGAAAATTGATATGACATATTTCAGAACTTAAACACACATACACACATACACGCTACCCAGTGAGAAAGGAATTGTTTGCTCATTTTGCAGATATGAAATCATTGGGGACTGGGTTTTACTTTGGGAAATGTGAGTACTATGTACTGTTAATGTAAAATAAAGAAATAAAGCCTGGGAAGTTAGAAGATTATTTTTTTTGGAAATGCATGTTTAGAACTTAAAAAAATTAAAAAGAAACTACTCTCCTAATGGTAAAGCATTAACAAATACTTTTTCATATGAATAAAATCTGTAATCAGCTAGATAAGAGCAATGTGCCTTTTTTTGGCATTTAATCAAACAATGAAATCATGTACACATTTCCTGACACAAAAGACAAATGATGTAATAATCTGAAGGAGTTTCTCTATCTCCTTGGAACTTTGCATACTTGACTTGTTTTCCATATTTTGTGACTTTAAATGGTGGGAAAATGATATTAAAATGCTTGTAGCAGTTCCTCTAAACTAGCATCCTTTTTGTTTTATTGTATTTAATATAAAAGCAGCAATTATTTGATTTCAAAGTTATGAAAATATGTACCTTATGAGAAAACAAGCAATTTAAGCTTTAATTGGTGTCATTTTTCACAGAACTGGCAAGATTCTTGCATCCCTGGCACGTTGTTTTTCTATAAAACTGCAGAGCTGCCTTCAATGAATGTTTTACGAACGCAAAAGTTGTTATATGAAGGTATATGCATAGATGCCTGGAAATATAAGATTTCTGGTGGGAGTTATTTACAAAAGATGTATTTCATTTGTTACTGTGCGTGCAACAACTCCTATTATTCTAAATGTTTCTCTCTTCTCAATAAGACTGTTCTGCGCTCATATCTATGAAATGTTGGAGTTTGTGTCTAAAGTAGAATAAAAGACAATGCTTTGATGAGGGAAAAACATAACACTTGAGAGAAAAGTAAAAACAGTGATAATTTTAACTGAAAAGAAATCATATTATAATATATTAAAAGGCTAATTCTGATTTTAGAATCAGAAGAAAGATAATATAAAATATATACTGGGAAACTTGTCTTACATAAATTGCATATGTGAACCACAAAACTTTTCTATTTTTAAAATGTTGGTTTGCCATGAATAATTTCACTTATTCTGTTCAGATTACACATTTCTCACATTTTCAAAATGACGTTCTACTCTGAAAGACAATAGTTCTATATATTTATTGAGAGGTTTCACAACCTGCACGTCTGTAAGGGCTTGAGTGGTTTCTCTACCTGAGGAGGTGGGATCTTTGTTTATTGTTATTTTAATGTGAATTCCCAAAGCAACAGTCAAGACTTCTTATTCAAAAGATCAGAATGAATTTAATTTTTTAAAAAATGTCCAGAGGGTTTCTATGATCAGCCATATTTTTAGGAAAATTGCAAATTAGTGGACATTATGCCATTAGTGGACAAATTAGTTGGGTTCCTAGACATTAGGACAAATAAGTATTCTTTATATTCTATTTACATCACTAACTTTTGTTTTAGGCTTGCCATAAGCGTGTTACTATATGCCAGGCATTGTACTAACCATCCTATATGCTTAAAACCCAAAAGTCCTATAAAACAAAAAATCATTCTCTCCTCATTAGGGATGAAAGGATTATTTGTTAGAGAGTAATTTGCTATAGTCCCAAAGCAAGTAATGAACAAGTAAAAAGTGGAACCCATTTCTATATGCCTCTATAGGTCAATGTCCCAACCACCATTTTATACTAGGAGATTCAAACAATAAACATGAACATAAGTGATTTGAAAGCTTTTTCCTGTTGACCGCTCAAGGATCAATATGATCCAAACTATTGACATTCATTCAGTATTATCATTATTGGTTTTGATTTCCTCAGGGTATATGAGTAGTAGTTTAGATTGCTGGGTCATAGATGGTGGTTCTATTCCTAGTTTTATGAGGAATCTCCATACTGTCTTCCTTAGTGGTTGTATAAGTTTATATTCCCACAGCAGTGCAAGAGAGTTCCTTTTTCTCCACACTCTCTCCATCGTTTGTTGTTTGTAGACTTTTTGATGATGGCCATTCTGACTGGTGTAGAGTGATATCTCACTGTAGTTTTTATTTGAATTTCTCTAACAATGAACAGTGTTGAGCATCTTTTTTTCATGTGTTTCATGTGTTTCATGATCATCTGTATGTCTCCTTTGGAGAGATGTCTGTTTAGGTCTTTTTCCCATTTTTTGATTGGGTTGTTTGGTTTTTCTTTTTTGTGGTGTTGATTTGTCTGAGCTGCTTGTATATTTTGGAAATTAATTCTTTATTGGTGGTTTCATTTGCTATTATTTTCCACACATCAATCTGAATTCATGATATGTATACATATGCCCCTGCCAGAGGATGTGTATAGGTACACATATACTCCCAAGCTACATGTAATATGTGTAGTACATATAGCAGCATGTTAGATATAGTGACATGTTACATATAGTACCATGGTACCTGTAGTACATGTAGTAACATGTAGTGGGTTGCATGTGGTGACATGCAACATGTAGCAACATATAATGGGTTACATGTAGACTGACTTTCAACTGACTAACAACTTTCAGTTGCTTCTCTGATCTCTTTCTCAGCATCCTGTGAAACATGGAACACCTGTTCCCACATCTCCCTCTCTTTCTGAACCCCACTCAAGCTCATATCATATTAATTATTTGAGCACACCTGTTGCCTTGATTTTAAAATTCAAAGTTTATTCAGTGAGAAAATTTAAAGTCTTTCACAGATAAATTGCGTTACTATGCCTTGGCATTTTGTATATTTAGTTTGTCTGGGGAAAACACCTTACAAGGGAAAGGTTTGTCTGGGGAAAACACCTTACATAGGCCAGGGTTGGTAGAATGACAAAAATGAAGGTGAGACCTGAGGCAATGGTAGAAGCAGGCATACTTTGTCCTCACCCGCCTCCTGAATTCTCTAAACTCAGAGGAACAATTCATTTCAGCCCCATAAGTCCCTCCTGAGAATGTAAAGCAGTAAGACTTTACATTAATTGATTTCATCACTTTATAGTATGGGTTTCTTGAAAGGCACAATACACTTCTCTCTTCTGACATTGCTAAGATGCTTGATTTTCCAGGACAGCCAAGCCAGGTCAATAACCCCAAATGCTCACATGTCATCACTTATCTGCAATTCAAAACACTCAAAGCAAGAGAATTCATGAAGAGTTATTTGGTTTATTAATTAGAAAAATTATGTGCTTTACTTTAGAAGTTGTTCTTTGAACTTCATGATCTGGTATTTGACTGTTTACAAACATAATATTTAATCTCTGGTCTGAAATACTTGATTTCAAAAGGATATGGTGGATAGCATCGTGATATAGAGGAATTCAGTAGGGGATTCAAGGGTGTTTGCATCAATCATCATAATATGTGGTCCTAGATTTATTTGCTGAAGTACATGGTCATTGTCATCCTCCTAGACTGTGAGCCTTATTGAAATAAGGACTGTGTTTCTACAATGGTATAAAACAGAACCAGTACTCGATTAAAATGTATTGAACAAATAAATGATTGAAGTGATCAAAAATTGGTTGACAAATGATCATAGCTGCTTACCTATAACGGTAAATAAAGACTCTTCCAGTCCCACTTTACCCTGGTGCCAAGTCAAACAATTAAATGTCTCTGCTTTAATTCGAGGCCTATTCTTATAATATCTAGCGCATGTGTGTCGGCTTCTGCTCAACTATTCTGTCATGTGATTTTAACCTGCTTCACCCATCTTATATTATACTTTTGTTACTGTAGTTTATATTACTTCACTGCCTTTTTTTTTTTTCTTTTTTCACCTCTGTCTTCAGGTATTTCCATCACATTTTTTCAACCTAAACAGTATCTCCTTCTTCCTGAGATAATGTATCCATGGTCTGTGGAATTAGTGAGGCCAGAAATAGTTTTCCTAACTACCACTTCTTAGAATAAATAAAGAGGATAACATCATATCTATATACCTACATTTGTGTCTATCTATCTACCTATATATCTACATCACTTGTTTTTTTTTTTTTTTTAAACATTTATTTTATTTATTTATCTTCTGGGAGGTGGGCTGGGGAGGGAGGGGGATGGGCGGGCCACCTCCATTGGTCCTTCATTTATCCACTTTCATCCGTCTTTGTTCTTTGGCTCCTGCCGGCCTCCCATCGCGGTGGCCTCTGTCATCTGTCGCAGAGCGCCAGCTCTGGGCGCATGCGCTCCAGAGCTCCGGCTCGCTAATTGGACACATCAGTCCAGCCGCTCCGCGGCACATGGGATCTTCCCAGGCCAGGGATGGAACTGGCGTCCCTTGAACTGCAAGGCGGTGTCCTTACCCATTGGACCACTAGGGAAGCCCTACATCACTTGTTTTAATGCTGAAATAATGTTGTCACTTCATGGTACATGCCTAGATCTATCTGCTCTGAACACTATCAGAAGCACATAAGAAGTGTGCATGCATGCTCAGTCACTCAATAGTATCCACCTCTTTATGATCCCATGGATTGCAGCCCACCAGGTTCAACTGTCAATGGGATTCTCCAGGCAAGAATACTAGAGTGGGTTGTTATTTATTCCTCCAGGGGATCTTTCTGACCCAGAAATCAAATCTGCATCTTCTGTGTCTCCTGCATTGGCAGGCGGATTCTTCATCACTGAACCACCTGGGGAGTCTGTCACAAAGTGATCAGTCTCCTCTAATCAGATGGTGACCAAATTCCAAGAGTTTATGAGTGCCTACACTCAGCAGCTATATAGGTATAGGGAAATCCATACAAAACACATTATAAAGGGAAATACTATTATTTGCCAATCAAATGATTATGTTATGCAAAGGCAAATTAGTTAGGATACTTGAGGTCAACTGTCAGAAACCCAAATTTAGCTACTTTTATAAAAAGAAAATTTATTATAATGGTACTAGGCTGCCTTGTGAAACCAAAGGCTGGTAATGTAGCTCACCCTCAAGGAAAAGATGTACTCAAGGAAGGACTCACATGTAATGTTTCTCTCTCTTTCTCTTTCAACTCTCTTCTCTGCACATATGTTTAATTCTTCTCTATTTTCCTGCTTTCTTCAGATTTTTAGACTATTTGGCCAGTTTTATGACAGTGTAGAACTTGCTCCAACCACTTGAGATTATAAATCCAAATTTATAAAAAGAGTGCTTAGTCTGAGTACTTATCTCTAGACTAAAAGATACTCTCATGTGGAAGAGAGTGGGTGAGTGAAGGAAAATTTCTGGAAAAGGTGCCAGAGTAGGGATTAATTGACAAGTGATCTCATGAAGGTTGTAGTAAAAAAGGGTAGTAAGTATGAGTTAAATCCACCTCCAAAATTCCTGATATTAAGGTATGATGAGACACCTCCTGAGAAAAGACAAGAAAAGGAAACAGGAAGGATCACAAGGGACTGAGAAGTAATTCACTCCATCACATGTACAAAGTGAAGTGGAGTTCTGACATTGTTTGTTTACTGTAAGGTGTTGAAGAAACAAATAATATTAGGTAAATATAGGGAAATTCTGAAAGAGAATTTTATGTGAAGCTTAAAAGAGACAATCAACAAATCTCATTTATTGGCTCCACCTTTCTGTGACATGTTTAGATACAGAGATAATAACTGTAGGTGTTAAATTAATATGAAGTCCACTTCCCTAAAGAATCTCATGTCCAAATAAATATCTATGAAATAGTGTTAACTGTTAGAGTAGAGTAATACAGAGGTAGAATTATGTGTTCTTGATGGAAGGTATTATAATTCAGCTGGACCACCAAGGAAGACCTTAGAAAGGAAATAGAATTGAACTTGAGTTGCCAAAAATGAAAAGTTCGGTGCTTCCCTGGTAGTCCAGTGGGTAAGGACATAGCAGCATTATAGGATACTTGGTATAGGAAATCCATACAAAACACATTATAAAGGGAAATACTATTATTTGCCAATCAAATGATTATGTTATGCAAAGGCAAATTAGTTAGGATACTTGAGGTCAACTGTCAGAAACCCAAATTTAGCTACTTTTATAAAAAGAAAATTTATTATAATGGTACTAGGCTGCCTTGTGAAACCAAAGGCTGGTAATGTAGCTCACCCTCAAGGAAAAGATGTACTCAAGGAAGGACTCACATGTAATGTTTCTCTCTCTTTCTCTTTCAACTCTCTTCTCTGCACATATGTTTAATTCTTCTCTATTTTCCTGCTTTCTTCAGATTTTTAGACTATTTGGCCAGTTTTATGACAGTGTAGAACTTGCTCCAACCACTTGAGATTATAAATCCAAATTTATAAAAAGAGTGCTTAGTCTGAGTACTTATCTCTAGACTAAAAGATACTCTCATGTGGAAGAGAGTGGGTGAGTGAAGGAAAATTTCTGGAAAAGGTGCCAGAGTAGGGATTAATTGACAAGTGATCTCATGAAGGTTGTAGTAAAAAAGGGTAGTAAGTATGAGTTAAATCCACCTCCAAAATTCCTGATATTAAGGTATGATGAGACACCTCCTGAGAAAAGACAAGAAAAGGAAACAGGAAGGATCACAAGGGACTGAGAAGTAATTCACTCCATCACATGTACAAAGTGAAGTGGAGTTCTGACATTGTTTGTTTACTGTAAGGTGTTGAAGAAACAAATAATATTAGGTAAATATAGGGAAATTCTGAAAGAGAATTTTATGTGAAGCTTAAAAGAGACAATCAACAAATCTCATTTATTGGCTCCACCTTTCTGTGACATGTTTAGATACAGAGATAATAACTGTAGGTGTTAAATTAATATGAAGTCCACTTCCCTAAAGAATCTCATGTCCAAATAAATATCTATGAAATAGTGTTAACTGTTAGAGTAGAGTAATACAGAGGTAGAATTATGTGTTCTTGATGGAAGGTATTATAATTCAGCTGGACCACCAAGGAAGACCTTAGAAAGGAAATAGAATTGAACTTGAGTTGCCAAAAATGAAAAGTTCGGTGCTTCCCTGGTAGTCCAGTGGGTAAGGACACCGCCTTGCAGTGCAGGGGCGCCGGTTCCATCCCTGGCCTGGGAAGACCCCACGTGCTACGAAGTGGCTGGACCCATGTGTCCAACTACCTAGCTGGAGATCTGGAGCGCATGTACCCAGAGCCGGTGCTCTTAGACAACAGAGGCCACTGCAATGGGAGGCCCACATGGGCCAAAGAACAAAGATGGATGAAAATGAATAAAATGAAAGAGCAATAGAAGTGGCCCGCCCGCCCCCTCCCTCCCTATCCCACCCCCCCAAATAAGTAAATAAATAAATATTTTAAAAAATTGAGTAGTTCACCAACTAGAGAAAGTGGAGAATGTTCTGTGGAGCAGAGGCAGCATTGGACAATACCATGTTTTCTGTTCCCTTCACTCTGGGGACCAGACACTTGATGAGGACTAATTAAATCTGGTTCACTTAAAAGCCAGATATCAATTTACTTTACACAGTAGGAAATGAAAATGATTGGAACAAATCTCATGGAAATAGAAAAATACATGTAATTGTCAAAATCATAACTCTCTGCTGCAATCAAGTGATAGCCTAAATGTTTAGGGGTAGATGCTAAGATACTTACTCCTATTTCAGGCCAGACATCTCTGCTTCCACCTGTTCAACTACTGCTGACCTTCCCATCACCCTGAGTTTTGCTAATATGCACTGGTCTTGCATATTGTTTGTTGTTATTTGTAAAAATTCTTATTCTTGCAATGCCCACATCTCATCAAATACCATATCTGCCATGACCTATTTGGAGATCAAGTTTCCTCTAAAACATTCCATAAATGATTTGACCCCTGGGACAATATCCTTCCTTTTGGGAAGATATGACTCCTCAGCTCTGAGTCTGTGTATTATACCTATTTGTCAGGCCAACATTCTGCATCCCTTTGGAGAAGGCAAACTCTATTCCTTCTAGTATTCCTTCTTATTTTCCTTTGTGTTTTATGTGATAATGAGTTCCTAAACTAAAAACAAATATTCCATTAGGCAGATTTGCCTTAATCAGAAATGCCTTCTCATTTCTGGTTAAGTACTATTAAAAATTCTATCTGGTTGCTACATTTTAGTAGTGGAATTTGCCATGTTTTGTAGGAAAATGAATGATTGTAATAATTTTCTCTGAATGATGTGAATGGAAGAGAAATGGGAATGTTCTAAATGAGGAAAAAAGTAAAGTATATAAATGGCAATTTTCAACTATAGAAAAAAGAAAGTGGTTTAGTCATTAAGTCATGTCCGACTCTTTATGAACACACCAAGCTCCTCTGTCCATAGGATTTCCCAGGCAAGCATAATGCAATGAGTTGTCATTTTCTTCTCCAGGATGTCTTCCCAACTCACATCTTCTGCATTACAGGATCATACAAGTAAGTGGATTCTTTATAACTGAGCCATCAGGGAAGCCAAAGGAGAAAAAAGAGAGACAGCAAAAGAGAATTCATATTAGTTTTAACAAATATACAATCAGAGCTGACTGGAGCACAAATTAAATCTGGTTCACTTAAAAGCCAGATATCAATTTACTTTACACAGTAGGAAATGAAAATGATTGGAACAAATCTCATGGAAATAGAAAAATACATGTAATTGTCAAAATCATAACTCTCTGCTGCAATCAAGTGATAGCCTAAATGTTTAGGGGTAGATGCTAAGATACTTACTCCTATTTCAGGCCAGACATCTCTGCTTCCACCTGTTCAACTACTGCTGACCTTCCCATCACCCTGAGTTTTGCTAATATGCACTGGTCTTGCATATTGTTTGTTGTTATTTGTAAAAATTCTTATTCTTGCAATGCCCACATCTCATCAAATACCATATCTGCCATGACCTATTTGGAGATCAAGTTTCCTCTAAAACATTCCATAAATGATTTGACCCCTGGGACAATATCCTTCCTTTTGGGAAGATATGACTCCTCAGCTCTGAGTCTGTGTATTATACCTATTTGTCAGGCCAACATTCTGCATCCCTTTGGAGAAGGCAAACTCTATTCCTTCTAGTATTCCTTCTTATTTTCCTTTGTGTTTTATGTGATAATGAGTTCCTAAACTAAAAACAAATATTCCATTAGGCAGATTTGCCTTAATCAGAAATGCCTTCTCATTTCTGGTTAAGTACTATTAAAAATTCTATCTGGTTGCTACATTTTAGTAGTGGAATTTGCCATGTTTTGTAGGAAAATGAATGATTGTAATAATTTTCTCTGAATGATGTGAATGGAAGAGAAATGGGAATGTTCTAAATGAGGAAAAAAGTAAAGTATATAAATGGCAATTTTCAACTATAGAAAAAAGAAAGTGGTTTAGTCATTAAGTCATGTCCGACTCTTTATGAACACACCAAGCTCCTCTGTCCATAGGATTTCCCAGGCAAGCATAATGCAATGAGTTGTCATTTTCTTCTCCAGGATGTCTTCCCAACTCACATCTTCTGCATTACAGGATCATACAAGTAAGTGGATTCTTTATAACTGAGCCATCAGGGAAGCCAAAGGAGAAAAAAGAGAGACAGCAAAAGAGAATTCATATTAGTTTTAACAAATATACAATCAGAGCTGACTGGAGCACAAATTAGGTACAAACAATGTAGAGGTATGGTTTCATTTGTGTGTATGTCCACAAAGAAAATATATTTTTAAATTTTCAGAGATCTTAAAACTAACTTCTCTTTTAGAGGGACCATTCTCATTTCTCATTAGATTATCAATAGAACAAGAGTAATATATTATTTATAACTTTTTTTAATTTAAAACTTCTTTTTGTATTGGGGTATAGCCAATTAATAATGCTGTGATAGTTTCAGGTGAAAAAGGAATAAATTTTAACTTCTGCATTAACACTGTAAAAGAATTTAATGAGAAAAAACTACTAACTGAAAGACATTGCACTGAGATTTCAAAGACTATGTAAAGACTAACTGAAAAACATTGCACTGAGATTTGAAAGACTATGTAAAGATTTGGGCTGAATTCTGTTTTCCTTTATTTTTTATAATCATTCCTTTTCAGTAATCTCTGCCATGAATCTATGTGCATCAAAAAGTGAAATGTTGGGCTTCCCTGGTGGTCCAGTGGGTAAGGACACCACCTTGCAGTGCAAGAGGCACCAGTTCGATTCCTGGCCTGGGAAGACCCCATGTGCCGCGAAGCGGCTGGACCCATGTGTCCAACTACCTAGCCGGAGCTCTGGAGCACATGCGCCAAGAACTGGTGCTCTTAGACAACAGAGGCCACTGCGATGGGAGGCCTACATGGGCCAAAGAACAAAGATGGATGAAAATAGATAAATGAAAGACCAAAAGAAGTGGCTCACCCACCCCACTCCCTCCCCAACCCGTCCCCCTGCCCCCACAAAAGTGAAATGCTGTAAATTTTCAAAGCACTAAAAATTCCTCAAAATAGATCCAGCGGTTCAAAATATGTATGATGATCAAAATAGCCATGTATAAATACTATATATTTATCACATGATAAATACACATTATCAAATATTTGTACACTCACATATGTGTATATATGGAGTGGAAAGAAGAGAAGAGAGCGAGGGAATATTTCTGTTAATGCTTACAACTAGTTGGCAAATATATATGCCACAATATGACTACATTGCATGGGACTTATGAGAATTCATGTATTTCTGTATTGTACACATACACATAAACATAGAAATTGGAATGTTCACATATACACACGCATACATATTTTAAATAACATTTTAAATGCAGCTTGAAAATACATATGCATATACATACTCACACACATTCTGAAATGCCATCATTCAACATAATTCATGATGCGTATTGAAATGTATCAAAGCAGAAACACATTCCAGAAAGAAATACTCACTGGTGCAATTAAATCATAAAGGAGTTTAATTTGTTCACTTAGTAGCTAAATGTTTATTTCAGCATTTTGGCCAGCAGTTTCTTTAATGCGAAGGTACCTGGAATGAATTAAATTTGGTTATTATTTAAGCTCATGAGTTAAAGTGTTTCTTCAGGGAGTACACTTATGCTTTGATGCATTTCAATGAATATTGTTCTTGAAAATGCATGTTTCAGCTACTTGAAACCTGAAACCTGAAAATTCTCATAATAGTCTGGTTTATGAAACCAATCATGAATATTTGTGGGGTACACAGACATGATGTGCCTCTCACCCTTTGTTCACATAGCCACTTTATTAAGATATAATTCATACATACAATTCACCTACCTAAAGTGTACAATTTAATTTTTAGTGTATTCACAGAGTTGTACAATTAGCACCGCAATTAACTTTAAGACATTTTCATCACTCCCAAAAGAAGACTTGAACCCATCAGAATTCACTCCCCAAAGTCTCTCACCTCACCTCTTCTAGTCAATCTCTAATCTTTCTGTCTGTATGGATTTTCCTATTCTAGACATTTCATAAAAGCACAAACGAACAACATGAGATCTTTTGTGGCAGATTTCTTTCACTCAGAATACTCTTTTCAAGGTTTACCTATGGAGTGGCTTATACTTTGTTTCTTTTTATTGCTGAATAACATTGCACTCTATGGATATGTCACATTTTATTTATCCAGCAGTGGAAGGGCATTTATTTGGGTTGTTTCTGCTTTTTGACTAACATGAACAATGCTGTTATGAATATAAGAATAACAATTTTTTGTGTGGACATAAGTTTTCATTTCTTTTGGTATATTCCTAGGAGTGGTATATAATCAATGGCTGACCATGTAGTAATTCTATGTTTAAGCTTCTGAGAAACTATCAAAATGTGTTTTCTGTAGTGACTGCCCACTTTACATTCGAACCGGTAGTGCATGAGTATCCCTACTTCTCTGTGAATAACTCACTTTGATATATTGGCATTGGTCTTTCCGCCTAATTTGTCATATCAATGTATTTCGATGCTGGACTCTGCCCTCCTGTTTCTTTCTGATGGATGCATGTGAGCATAGACATAACAGAGGGAATATGAGCTCTGATTACCCATCTTGTATCCATTATGACATATAATATATACCCAGAAACATCAGTCCTCCTTCAAGTGCACTTTTCAAACTGACCCAAGAACACTCTCTAGACTGAATTTATCAACTTTCAAATGAAGGAGCTTGGTCTAGAGTGAACCAGCCCACTTCCACCTTATCTACAGAAATAATTATTTTTGTTTGAAATTCTTTTTTGTGGCACTTCAAGCTCCATGGCACTTCCCTGTGGCACTAGTGGTAAAGAACTCACATGCCAATGCAGGAGACATAAGAGATGCAGGTTTAATCCCTGAATAGGGAAGATCTCCTGGAGGAGGGTATCCAACCAATTCCAGAATTTTTGCCTGGAGAATCTTCTGGACATATGAGCCTGGCAGGCTACAGACCATAGGGTCTCAAAGAGTTGGGCACAATGGAAGCAACTTAGAATACAAGCACATGTCAATTCCATGGGCAAACTAGGTATGGAATGAGTGAGCACAGATGGAATTATAGATAAGCTTAACATATTTCAAAAACACAAGACTTGAAAGTGTTTAAACAATAGCCACATGAACAATGTATCAGTCCAGTGAGAGAAGATGATTCTATAGATTGTTTAGATTCTTAAATAAATACCTTTCATGTTCTCAGAAAAGACTCCAGTCTTTCACTGATACAGTAGCTTTAAACACACTATTGTTCTTTCCTAAAATTATATGGTACCTGCTTTGAAATTTGAATGAGTTATAACTTACTAGATTATGTAAATGTTGCAGTTTTCTGTATCCAAAACAACATTGAATAAGACATAATAAGGGAAACACCAATGAAAGTCAATATATTTAATTAGCTAACTGTTCACTTTTCATATTTTTAGCATACAATAGACACACAGTCTCAGAAAGTAAAGAGAATATGTGCCAATCCTCACTATAGTGAAATATACTATTTTATAGTGGCGTTTAGCAGGTAAATGGCTCAAGAAAAATAATAATAATGATATACAATAACATCCCTGCATGCATAGCATATATCAGGAATATGCTAATCATTTTACCTCTAATGTAACTAAGTCTTCACAGCAACCCACTAAAGTGGGTGTCATTAATCTCTCTAGTTTACAGATGAAAAACTGATCTTGAGAAGTAAATTACTTATTAATCTTTGTTATGCAATAAGTAAGGCTGGGCCAAAACTAGAACACAGGCTTGTTTCAGTGTAATCTCCAGGCACCCAACAAATGGGCTTTGACCACTTAAAAAATGAGATGGTTCTGTAATATATTTTTTACAGCTGCAATTCTCAGCATTTCTGATCTTCATTGCAAATCCCATTATATTAGTGGGTCACTGACAACAAAACACTGCCTGTGGATTACAAAATAGTATGTCTCTCATACATATTAACTGTTCTTTAAATATGTAGAATATTTCATGCTTGATAAAATACAAATTCATTATTGCTACATTATACTAACCTTACTATGACTATGTAGTATTTCAATCAACAGATAATGAAAATACAACTATAAATATGTTAGCATCTGGAAAATTGTATTACTTTATGGAATGAGTGAGCACAGATGGAATTATAGATAAGCTTAACATATTTCAAAAACACAAGACTTGAAAGTGTTTAAACAATAGCCACATGAACAATGTATCAGTCCAGTGAGAGAAGATGATTCTATAGATTGTTTAGATTCTTAAATAAATACCTTTCATGTTCTCAGAAAAGACTCCAGTCTTTCACTGATACAGTAGCTTTAAACACACTATTGTTCTTTCCTAAAATTATATGGTACCTGCTTTGAAATTTGAATGAGTTATAACTTACTAGATTATGTAAATGTTGCAGTTTTCTGTATCCAAAACAACATTGAATAAGACATAATAAGGGAAACACCAATGAAAGTCAATATATTTAATTAGCTAACTGTTCACTTTTCATATTTTTAGCATACAATAGACACACAGTCTCAGAAAGTAAAGAGAATATGTGCCAATCCTCACTATAGTGAAATATACTATTTTATAGTGGCGTTTAGCAGGTAAATGGCTCAAGAAAAATAATAATAATGATATACAATAACATCCCTGCATGCATAGCATATATCAGGGAATATGCTAATCATTTTACCTCTAATGTAACTAAGTCTTCACAGCAACCCACTAAAGTGGGTGTCATTAATCTCTCTAGTTTACAGATGAAAAACTGATCTTGAGAAGTAAATTACTTATTAATCTTTGTTATGCAATAAGTAAGGCTGGGCCAAAACTAGAACACAGGCTTGTTTCAGTGTAATCTCCAGGCACCCAACAAATGGGCTTTGACCACTTAAAAAATGAGATGGTTCTGTAATATATTTTTTACAGCTGCAATTCTCAGCATTTCTGATCTTCATTGCAAATCCCATTATATTAGTGGGTCACTGACAACAAAACACTGCCTGTGGATTACAAAATAGTATGTCTCTCATACATATTAACTGTTCTTTAAATATGTAGAATATTTCATGCTTGATAAAATACAAATTCATTATTGCTACATTATACTAACCTTACTATGACTATGTAGTATTTCAATCAACAGATAATGAAAATACAACTATAAATATGTTAGCATCTGGAAAATTGTATTACTTTGGAAAGATAGAACCCTCACATCTGAAAATGATAATACCTATAATAACTAAAGAGTTTTCATAGTGTTAATGAATGCAATGTACTTTTAAGAATAGGAAAGCCATTACATATGCTCATTTATTATAAAATGTTATGAAAAAAAGACTATAGAATACAGCATGTGCTTGAAAATCACTTATCTGTTTCCTTCTTATAAATATGGAATCTAAAATACTAAAACACTAATTTTCTTGGTATTAGCAGAAATAAAGGATCATTATCATAACAAACAACTGCATCTTAATTATTTGCTCAGCTCCTATAACGTACTAAGAATTCAAGCAATATCTTAAAATAAATGTGCAATTCATGACCCTCATTCCATGCTACCCTCCAGAGACCTTTTTATTTATTTTTCTAAAACTAAGGTGTCTTCAGGGTTTGCTAAATTTAAAGCAGCAATCTTAGCATTGTTTTTAATTAAAATTTAGTAAAATCCTTCAGTTTAAAAGTTATCATGGTCAGAACTGTGGGTGAGCTACAGAATCCAGAAATAAAGGTAGTTAAAATGGATTTACCACCCATGAGGTATAATGGGTGCATGTGAGCATAGACATAACATGCTGAAATGTATGACCAAGAGTGTCCTCATTGCTTTTATGAAAGGAAACAAGCACACAAAATAAATGAAGCATTTGAATATGAGTATTAATAAATTTATTGGAACAAACTAACAGGCTTGTTTCAGTGTAATCTCCAGGCACCCAACAAATGGGCTTTGACCACTTAAAAAATGAGATGGTTCTGTAATATATTTTTTACAGCTGCAATTCTCAGCATTTCTGATCTTCATTGCAAATCCCATTATATTAGTGGGTCACTGACAACAAAACACTGCCTGTGGATTACAAAATAGTATGTCTCTCATACATATTAACTGTTCTTTAAATATGTAGAATATTTCATGCTTGATAAAATACAAATTCATTATTGCTACATTATACTAACCTTACTATGACTATGTAGTATTTCAATCAACAGATAATGAAAATACAACTATAAATATGTTAGCATCTGGAAAATTGTATTACTTTGGAAAGATAGAACCCTCACATCTGAAAATGATAATACCTATAATAACTAAAGAGTTTTCATAGTGTTAATGAATGCAATGTACTTTTAAGAATAGGAAAGCCATTACATATGCTCATTTATTATAAAATGTTATGAAAAAAAGACTATAGAATACAGCATGTGCTTGAAAATCACTTATCTGTTTCCTTCTTATAAATATGGAATCTAAAATACTAAAACACTAATTTTCTTGGTATTAGCAGAAATAAAGGATCATTATCATAACAAACAACTGCATCTTAATTATTTGCTCAGCTCCTATAACGTACTAAGAATTCAAGCAATATCTTAAAATAAATGTGCAATTCATGACCCTCATTCCATGCTACCCTCCAGAGACCTTTTTATTTATTTTTCTAAAACTAAGGTGTCTTCAGGGTTTGCTAAATTTAAAGCAGCAATCTTAGCATTGTTTTTAATTAAAATTTAGTAAAATCCTTCAGTTTAAAAGTTATCATGGTCAGAACTGTGGGTGAGCTACAGAATCCAGAAATAAAGGTAGTTAAAATGGATTTACCACCCATGAGGTATAATGGGTGCATGTGAGCATAGACATAACATGCTGAAATGTATGACCAAGAGTGTCCTCATTGCTTTTATGAAAGGAAACAAGCACACAAAATAAATGAAGCATTTGAATATGAGTATTAATAAATTTATTGGAACAAACTAACAGTAAATAAGGAATCACTTATTAATCATGTGTTACCTAACATTTAAAAACAAATTCAAAATCATGTCTTAGAAAATCCATAAATTTATCATTCATACACATATAAAATGCTACTCATCATCTAGATTGTATATTCTCAATATGTGAAAGTTCTAGAGAGATCACTGAGGCCAAAGAGGGCCTGTATCTGAATCATTCAAAGGTATGTCATATAGTGTAAAAAATGTATACAGAGATAAGATAGGTAATTCTATATTTTATTTTGAGAATCACACTCTACACAATATTATTAGATAAATCTAATCCACTAATGGGTTTCCCTGGTGGGTCAGATGGTAATGAATCTGCCTGCAATGCAGGAGACTCAGATTTGACCCCTGGGTCAGGAAAACACCAGAGAAGGGAAAAGTTACTCACTCCAGCATTCTTGCCTGGAGAATTCTATGGACAGAGAAGCCAGTATGTGGGATCACAAAGAGTTGGACAAGACTAAATAACTAATACAATCCATTTATATTCACTCAATAACATAATTTGTGATGGAAACATTCATATTTGAAAAGATTATACTTAGCTTTAAATAATATTCATTTATTAACAATATTTATGGAGTGTATATGGTATACTGTTTTTAAAGTGAGTGATATTTCGAAAGACATTGGCTTAGAGTCCAGTATTCAAAATCTTACATGTTTGCACCCAGCTAGCTACGCATATTGAAAACTTAAATTCTTTATTATAATTTGATTTTCTCACATCCAAAATAAATTCCACACATCTCATAAAGTTGTTTAGAAAATTAAATTAAATTAAAAATTTAAGCTAAAATGTTTTGTAAAATATGAAATAAATCACAAAATTGGTCAAATAAGTAGTTTGGCATCAATTTACATGAAAGACAACACTGCCTTATTTTAAAAAAACATTTTTCAAATATCCATTTTGGCAAACAAAAACCCAAAGACAAATAAGACAAAATGGCTATAATTTATAAAACTTATTAACAAAATTTATCATTACCATTCCTATAAGCAGAGTGACTTTGAACCAGCTAATTCAAGCCAATATGCATCAGTCCAAGTATGAGCACCTACTAGTACAAATATCCTATATGATCACAATGAATAGTTTCTTAACTTTTTCAATCTTCTTTTGTCTACATGATACCAAAATGATCAATTTCTCCTGTTATACACAACTAAAAATAATAAATTAATGTCCCCTTTAGCTTAGTCTCCTAGATTAGTAAACAGTTGTGAAATCCTCTTCAAGGCTTTTGTCAGCTTTTTATTTTATTTGAAAGAAAAATAAACTTTATTGTAGAATTACTGAGATACAACTAAGCTGATTCAACCTGGAGAATATTTAAAATATCAAACTTCCAAGTGATATTCTAGATAATGCCTTTCTGAAAAGGAAGTTTAGATGATCAAGAGATTACAAACTGTGGGTGAATGACAGGGTTGATAAAGAACAATCAACGAGGATCATCTGGGAAACTACTTGAATGCATTTAAGATGCACAAGTGATAAATTCTTAAGCATATTATTAATTCACTCAACAGATACCTGAGGGGTTTGATGCATCAGGCAACAAGCAGTAGGATTATAGCAATAAATTTTAGTCACATCATGTACATAAGGATTACACACTGAATAATGGAGCTGAGAAAGACACATCAGATATAGATGTGGATAAAAATGTGGATTCAAATATAGCTGTGTGTGAAAATTGTAACAGAAGATAGAAATTGGTGTGACACAAAATATGTACAAATATGAAAGTTTCAGAAGTTGATGACCTAAATGGAAAGACTACAGAAATCATCTTATAATATAAGATCTTGGAGGAGCATGGAGCCACCGAACGTGACAATAAGGAAGAAAGTTTTGTTAGTAGAATTGAAGACGCCGCATGGGAGACTATCAATTGATTTCAGATAATAGTGAAGCAAGTTGACTAGAGTAATAGGCCCAAAGAGTAATCATGTGGAGATGAGTTTGTAAATATGGCAGAACCGTGTTACAAGAGGACATATCATGTTAAGAATATTCAGTTAATATCTGGGCTTCCCTGGTGGTCCAGTGCATAAAGAGTCTGCCTTGCAGTGCAAGGGGCACCGGTTAGATTCCTGGCCGGGGAAGATCCCACTTGCTGCAGAACGGCTGGACAGGTGTGTCCAATTACGAGCCAGTGCTCTGGGGCGCATGTGCCCAGAGCTGGTGCTCTGCGATGAGAGAGGACACTGCAGTGGGAGGCCCACACAGGCCAAAGAATAAAATTGGATGAAAATAAACAAATAAAAACAATAATAGAGGCCAAAATTTAAAAAATAAGAATATTCAATTAATAGCTGATAAAGTTTTTGAGACTTTGGCAACATTTTATGCCAATATTGTATGTTGCATTGTGCTACATTTTCGGTTTCATATGATTCATATGATAAGCTGAAAAATCATTCGTAAAAGGAATTAAAAGGTGGAAAAGCTAAAGAAGAGAGGAATGGGAAAGTATTATAGCAGCAAGATGCAATGTGACTGGCAAGTGGGAAGTTAAGGAGATCTGCACTTGGGTACAAGAATGAGTAAGAGAAAGAATGCTGTAAAGACATTTTAAAAAGACAGTTGGCAAGCAGTAGTAACCATTTGGATTTAGAGTTAGAAATTCTCTTTTTTTCCCTCTTTGGCAAGTATTGTTAGGCATGTATCCTGTAAATTTCTGTTTCTGCTAGAGCTATTGGGGTAGAAGTAGAGTGAGGAAAGAAGGAAGGATGGTGATTTTCTTATTCTTCTCCATCTTTCCAAGCAGTATATGACAAGGTAAACAATTCCATAACACCAAGCACTCACTTTCTATTTAATTTTTCTATAAACAGACTGCAACATATATTCTCCTTCTACCATAACCTTGATTTGAAAGCATCTTTGTTTATGTGCGTATGCTCTAGAATCCTGTGGAAATAGAGGTGGGGTCCCCTTAAGCTGAGGTTAAAACTCCAGCAGCTTTCAATGGTGCCAAAAAAGGATTTAAATAACACACTTTTTAATGTGTATTGTACCAAGACATGTTCACATCCTAAGCTAAACAATGAGCAGAAGACAATGAAAGGTTAAACAAACAGAAGTTATCAAATCAACAAGACAAAAATATGAAACCCCATAAAAGTCAATACAACTGGATGAGTTTTGAAATAATTTCATCTCATTAGTGCCTTGGTGCCATAAATGTGTACTATCTGTAATGTTTTCTCCAATTCACATTTGAAAATGCTTGGATCTAACTTTCCTTTTTTTTTTTTTTTTTTTAATTTTGGCCTCTTTTATTGATCTTTCACTCATTTATTTTCATCCATCTTTTTGTTCTCTGGCTTTGTGGGCCTCCCACTGCAGTGATCTCTCTTGTAGCAGAGTACCAGATCTGGGCACACACACTCCAGTGCACTGGTTTGTAATTGGGCACACCAGTTCAGCCGCTCCATAGCATGTGGGATCTTCCCATGACAGGGATCGAACCAGTGCCCCTTGCACTGCAGGGTGGACTCTTTACCTACTGGACCACCAGGGGAAGCCACAAAGAGTCAAACAGGACCGAGTGACTGAACAATAACTACAATCTAAGCAAAAACAATATCAGTGGCTTTGACCAGCGATGTAAGGAATCAAGGTGCCAAATGCATAGTCAGTATCTCCTCAGGATTAATAATTTTGATAGCTTTCAATCTACCATATTCTTTCAGGTTATAAAACCAGATGTTTTCTTGGCTTTTCTTCTGGGGAATTATTTCAAGTTTTTGATAGTCATGGAGTCAGAAAAACCTAGCAAAATATGAAAGACATACAGACATTTCAGCATGATAGGGAAAATTAATCATCCAAAAGAAAAGATGAAAATATATCTAAAAAGAATAAGAATATGAGAAGTATGGAGGGAGAGAAAAGGGTAAGGGAGGGTGTGGTAGACTGGAGAGAATAGTATTCTATCAAATCTTTCCCAACAGTGCATCTTGTTTGGATCATTCAATCTGAGCAAAATTGGGGGTTCAGTTTTATCCTCTCCCATTTTTAGAATTGGTTTGCCCAACATTATGACACACTTTTTAATGTGTATTGTACCAAGACATGTTCACATCCTAAGTTAAACAATGAGCAGAAGACAATGAAAGGTTAAACAAACAGAAGTTATCAAATCAACAAGACAAAAATATGAAACCCCATAAAAGTCAATACAACTGGATGAGTTTTGAAATAATTTCATCTCATTAGTGCCTTGGTGCCATAAATGTGTACTATCTGTAATGTTTTCTCCAATTCACATTTGAAAATGCTTGGATCTAACTTTCCTTTTTTTTTTTTTTTTTTAATTTTGGCCTCTTTTATTGATCTTTCACTCATTTATTTTCATCCATCTTTTTGTTCTCTGGCTTTGTGGGCCTCCCACTGCAGTGATCTCTCTTGTAGCAGAGTACCAGATCTGGGCACACACACTCCAGTGCACTGGTTTGTAATTGGGCACACCAGTTCAGCCGCTCCATAGCATGTGGGATCTTCCCATGACAGGGATCGAACCAGTGCCCCTTGCACTGCAGGGTGGACTCTTTACCTACTGGACCACCAGGGGAAGCCACAAAGAGTCAAACAGGACCGAGTGACTGAACAATAACTACAATCTAAGCAAAAACAATATCAGTGGCTTTGACCAGCGATGTAAGGAATCAAGGTGCCAAATGCATAGTCAGTATCTCCTCAGGATTAATAATTTTGATAGCTTTCAATCTACCATATTCTTTCAGGTTATAAAACCAGATGTTTTCTTGGCTTTTCTTCTGGGGAATTATTTCAAGTTTTTGATAGTCATGGAGTCAGAAAAACCTAGCAAAATATGAAAGACATACAGACATTTCAGCATGATAGGGAAAATTAATCATCCAAAAGAAAAGATGAAAATATATCTAAAAAGAATAAGAATATGAGAAGTATGGAGGGAGAGAAAAGGGTAAGGGAGGGTGTGGTAGACTGGAGAGAATAGTATTCTATCAAATCTTTCCCAACAGTGCATCTTGTTTGGATCATTCAATCTGAGCAAAATTGGGGGTTCAGTTTTTATCCTCTCCCATTTTTAGAATTGGTTTGCCCAACATTATGACACACATGTTCCCAGTTACCATAATAGACTACATATGTAATGTTAACTACATCATTTCAGAGCTCCATTTGCAGATGCTACATTTTATTTGTCTCTCACTCCCCCCACCCCACCCCAAAGGAGACAGGCTGTTAATCTCCTCCTCTGTGGGAAACTTTTGCTATGGCTGGCAAAATGTGAAAAGAAAAGTTTTTGTATTCCAGTTGCCATGTTAGCTGTGATACACACAAATATACATTTCCTCTCCTGTGTTGGTCTTCATTAATTCATCTTGGAATTCATAATGCAGCATTTCAACATTGTCTTAGAGAACCTCAGGACGAACTCTTCTAAATGTGAGCTCTACTCACTTTACAGTGAAGTTTGCAGCGAATGTAAATAGGGGCATCTAAATTCGTACTCTTGAGGCTGAATCTTAAACTTCTGATAAGTCCTGCCTGGAAATCCAGGCTCAGGATCTGTCACAAAGAATGAGTCTCATACACTGAGGGGAAACATTACGAGAGATTGGGTTTTTCCCACTCTGATATGAAATCTAAGTGGAACAAGAAAAAGGGAAAGTTTTAAATCATTTGAATATATACAGGAAGGGACTCAGTCATAGAAAGTGCAACCTTTTAATTTCATATCAATACTTCACAGCTATGTTAAAGGTTAAGTGTATCTTACTTGGTGAGAGTAAAGAGTTAATAAAAATGACTGCTTGTTTCTATGTAAAAAATGTAGTTCAAAAAACATATTTAGGAAAAGGAAATACAAAATCAAAATGAAGGCTTCCCTGGTGGTTCAGTGGGTAGAGAGTCCGCCTTGCACTGCAAGGGCACCAGTTCATGCCTGACCCAGGAGGATCCCATGTGCTTTGGAGCAGCTGGGTCAGTGTGTTCATTGCGAGCCAGCGCTCTGGAGCACATGTACCCAGATCCAGTGCTCTGCCACGAGAGAGGCCACTGTGATAGGAGGCCCACACATGTAGAAGAATAAAAAGACTGATGAAAATAAAATATGAATTTTTAAAAAAGAGGCATGATGGAGAAAAAGAAAACTGCTAGTTGCAGTTTTGGTGTTATCACAGGAGATGAGAATAGGTCCTTCTACTCCACCATCTTGAATAACATCCTTCATCAAATTGATTCAAAATGGATGACAGTTGTCTGGGAAACAGTTCCACTGTCTGGCTGCCTGGTGGTGCTGGGACACCATGACTGAAGACAGTGACTGCAGCTATGAAATTAAAAGACACTTGCTCATTGGAAGAAAAGTTATAACAAGCCTAATCAGCATATTCAAAAGTGGAGACATCATTTTGCCAATAAAGCTTCATAAAGTCAAAGCTATGGTTTTTCCAGTAGTCATGTATAGTTGAGAGATCTGGACCATAATGAAGGCTAACAACCAAAGAATTGATGTTTTCAAGCTGTGTTGTTAGAGCAGACTCTTGAGAATCCCTTGGACTGCAAGGAGATCAAACCAATCAATTCTAAAGGAATATTCATTGGAAGGACAGATGTTGGAGTTACAGTACTTTGGCCACCTGAAGTGAAGAGACTCATTGGAAAAGAGCCTGATGTTGGGGAAAATGGAAGGCAAAATGAGAAGGGGATGACAGAGGGCAAGATGATTGTATGGCACCACCAACTTAATGGATGTGTGTCTGAATATATACAGGAAGGGACTCAGTCATAGAAAGTGCAACCTTTTAATTTCATATCAATACTTCACAGCTATGTTAAAGGTTAAGTGTATCTTACTTGGTGAGAGTAAAGAGTTAATAAAAATGACTGCTTGTTTCTATGTAAAAAATGTAGTTCAAAAAACATATTTAGGAAAAGGAAATACAAAATCAAAATGAAGGCTTCCCTGGTGGTTCAGTGGGTAGAGAGTCCGCCTTGCACTGCAAGGGCACCAGTTCATGCCTGACCCAGGAGGATCCCATGTGCTTTGGAGCAGCTGGGTCAGTGTGTTCATTGCGAGCCAGCGCTCTGGAGCACATGTACCCAGATCCAGTGCTCTGCCACGAGAGAGGCCACTGTGATAGGAGGCCCACACATGTAGAAGAATAAAAAGACTGATGAAAATAAAATATGAATTTTTAAAAAAGAGGCATGATGGAGAAAAAGAAAACTGCTAGTTGCAGTTTTGGTGTTATCACAGGAGATGAGAATAGGTCCTTCTACTCCACCATCTTGAATAACATCCTTCATCAAATTGATTCAAAATGGATGACAGTTGTCTGGGAAACAGTTCCACTGTCTGGCTGCCTGGTGGTGCTGGGACACCATGACTGAAGACAGTGACTGCAGCTATGAAATTAAAAGACACTTGCTCATTGGAAGAAAAGTTATAACAAGCCTAATCAGCATATTCAAAAGTGGAGACATCATTTTGCCAATAAAGCTTCATAAAGTCAAAGCTATGGTTTTTCCAGTAGTCATGTATAGTTGAGAGATCTGGACCATAATGAAGGCTAACAACCAAAGAATTGATGTTTTCAAGCTGTGTTGTTAGAGCAGACTCTTGAGAATCCCTTGGACTGCAAGGAGATCAAACCAATCAATTCTAAAGGAATATTCATTGGAAGGACAGATGTTGGAGTTACAGTACTTTGGCCACCTGAAGTGAAGAGACTCATTGGAAAAGAGCCTGATGTTGGGGAAAATGGAAGGCAAAATGAGAAGGGGATGACAGAGGGCAAGATGATTGTATGGCACCACCAACTTAATGGATGTGTGTCTGAGTGGGCTTCAGGAGATGGTGAAGGACAGGGAAGCCTGGAGTGTCACAATCCATGGTGTCACAAAAAGTCAGACACAACTAAGTGACTAAGCTGGATGATTCTAAAGTTGCAAATGTCACCAACAGACATATAAAATTACTTTTATTTTAAAATGACAATAAATAAAGACAGCATTTGAAAATCTTAAACTTGAGCAAAAGTTAAGTATTAACTTTTTAAAGGAAAATATAAACTAGAAAGCATGATTGCAAAACATCAAATTAAAAATAGTAGCAAGAGTGTTAAAAAATTATCTGAAGTTTTTTTGCATTATTTTTATTTCATGATTTGTAAAATGTTCCATGCAAACAAGAAAAGTGATACAATTATATGTGCAAATTATATAGGTCAATTTTCCTCTCTGTGTACATTACCTCAATTAATAGTATCTGGTCAATTCAATGTGTATCAAGAAGCTCCTGTATTAAAGATAATATATTTTCCTTTTGAAATGCTGCTTGGAGATTGACAGAATTCTACATTGTACTGTACATACCTTAGATCTATCACTCTGCATTTCATATCAAATTTATTTTGACACATCTTATTTGAATAAAACAGTGGTAGAATATACATACTCATTTACACTTCAGTATTAATTGTTATACTTTTTATGCAGTAAATAAATGTGCATAATTGGTAAAATGTATGGGGGAATTTTAAAAAAATTTTAAATGCATAGCTATATATGAAAAGTCATGTAATATTTGTTGAAGCTATGGTTTCCAGTAGTCATGTATAGTTGAGAGATCTGGACCATAATGAAGGCTAACAACCAAAGAATTGATGTTTTCAAGCTGTGTTGTTAGAGCAGACTCTTGAGAATCCCTTGGACTGCAAGGAGATCAAACCAATCAATTCTAAAGGAATATTCATTGGAAGGACAGATGTTGGAGTTACAGTACTTTGGCCACCTGAAGTGAAGAGACTCATTGGAAAAGAGCCTGATGTTGGGGAAAATGGAAGGCAAAATGAGAAGGGGATGACAGAGGGCAAGATGATTGTATGGCACCACCAACTTAATGGATGTGTGTCTGAGTGGGCTTCAGGAGATGGTGAAGGACAGGGAAGCCTGGAGTGTCACAATCCATGGTGTCACAAAAGTCAGACACAACTAAGTGACTAAGCTGGATGATTCTAAAGTTGCAAATGTCACCAACAGACATATAAAATTACTTTTATTTTAAAATGACAATAAATAAAGACAGCATTTGAAAATCTTAAACTTGAGCAAAAGTTAAGTATTAACTTTTTAAAGGAAAATATAAACTAGAAAGCATGATTGCAAAACATCAAATTAAAAATAGTAGCAAGAGTGTTAAAAAATTATCTGAAGTTTTTTTGCATTATTTTTATTTCATGATTTGTAAAATGTTCCATGCAAACAAGAAAAGTGATACAATTATATGTGCAAATTATATAGGTCAATTTTCCTCTCTGTGTACATTACCTCAATTAATAGTATCTGGTCAATTCAATGTGTATCAAGAAGCTCCTGTATTAAAGATAATATATTTTCCTTTTGAAATGCTGCTTGGAGATTGACAGAATTCTACATTGTACTGTACATACCTTAGATCTATCACTCTGCATTTCATATCAAATTTATTTTGACACATCTTATTTGAATAAAACAGTGGTAGAATATACATACTCATTTACACTTCAGTATTAATTGTTATACTTTTTATGCAGTAAATAAATGTGCATAATTGGTAAAATGTATGGGAATTAAGTCAAATCAGCCAAGTATGCATTGTTAAGAAAAATATTTCCAACCTTATGCATAGCTATATATGAAAATGTATAGCAAGATATATATTATGCATCATTATAGAAAATGATTTATATATTTATGTAAAATTATATATTTAAGCAAATATTGCCCATAACGTGGTAAAGCAGAATAAATGTTCATTGGAATTAGAGTACATAAAATAGGATTTACCTTTATTCTAAAATTGAAAGAAATTATATCCTACATAGAGACCATTAAGTGAGAAAGTCGGAATTTTTGATTGCAATTTGCAGCCCCAAATTTTAGGCAATGAGACCTCCTTCAGGGTCAGTGATCTCTAACTACTGGAAAATGTAAAAGAAGGGCTAAAGAAGGCCAAGACTGCAATTAATCTATTGACTTTTGATAGAGTCTCTTTTTAAAGAGCTATGCCACAATAGACATTTTACCCTTTTTATGGTCAAAATCATGTATCCCTAAAGAATATCAAAGAATATTGTTTATAAAAGAGCAAAAGGAATGGGATTAGTTGGCCACCAATTTTTCTAACTCTATCAAACCACAGGAAGAAAATCATGTCTTATGATTTAAACAATAAGGCTGCTATTAGCAAAAAACAGATGATTTTGAATAGAAATCTGAAAGTCTCTTAGAAAGATATTATATCATACTAAAATATTTATACCACAGTGATAACTTTTTTAAGGTAGCAATATTATTTGAGCCAAATAACCATGGAAGAGAAAAAAATATAGTTAATCTTTCTTAAAAGAAAGTGGTTTGTGAAAGAAAACTAATTCATGGGCAAATACTAAGGGGTTACTCAAACTGAGGCCAAAAACTTCAATTCTATATGTGCTGCATTTTGTAAAAATTTGTTTTGTAATCAATGTGTATCAAGAAGCTCCTGTATTAAAGATAATATATTTTCCTTTTGAAATGCTGCTTGGAGATTGACAGAATTCTACATTGTACTGTACATACCTTAGATCTATCACTCTGCATTTCACATCAAATTTATTTTGACACATCTTATTTGAATAAAACAGTGGTAGAATATACATACTCATTTACACTTCAGTATTAATTGTTATACTTTTTATGCAGTAAATAAATGTGCATAATTGGTAAAATGTATGGGAATTAAGTCAAATCAGCCAAGTATGCATTGTTAAGAAAAATATTTCCAACCTTATGCATAGCTATATATGAAAATGTATAGCAAGATATATATTATGCATCATTATAGAAAATGATTTATATATTTATGTAAAATTATATATTTAAGCAAATATTGCCCATAACGTGGTAAAGCAGAATAAATGTTCATTGGAATTAGAGTACATAAAATAGGATTTACCTTTATTCTAAAATTGAAAGAAATTATATCCTACATAGAGACCATTAAGTGAGAAAGTCGGAATTTTTGATTGCAATTTGCAGCCCCAAATTTTAGGCAATGAGACCTCCTTCAGGGTCAGTGATCTCTAACTACTGGAAAATGTAAAAGAAGGGCTAAAGAAGGCCAAGACTGCAATTAATCTATTGACTTTTGATAGAGTCTCTTTTTAAAGAGCTATGCCACAATAGACATTTTACCCTTTTTATGGTCAAAATCATGTATCCCTAAAGAATATCAAAGAATATTGTTTATAAAAGAGCAAAAGGAATGGGATTAGTTGGCCACCAATTTTTCTAACTCTATCAAACCACAGGAAGAAAATCATGTCTTATGATTTAAACAATAAGGCTGCTATTAGCAAAAAACAGATGATTTTGAATAGAAATCTGAAAGTCTCTTAGAAAGATATTATATCATACTAAAATATTTATACCACAGTGATAACTTTTTTAAGGTAGCAATATTATTTGAGCCAAATAACCATGGAAGAGAAAAAAATATAGTTAATCTTTCTTAAAAGAAAGTGGTTTGTGTGTGCACACAGGTTTTAAACACCTTAATTCATGGGCAAATACTAAGGGGTTACTCAAACTGAGGCCAAAAAACTTCAATTCATGAGAATACTTTTGTTCTTATTAGGTAGGAAGCTAGGCATGAGCAATGAGGGATGGCCTAACTGAAAAGGATGCAAGCTGATCTCAAAACCCTATCCCAGACACACCTAGGAGAGCTCACAGATATTCTAGGAAATACCGTCAGACTTTTCAACTCCTGCACATGTGCCCTAGGCACACAGTGGATGCAAAATAACCACAGAGACTTCCTCAAATAACCTTACACAGCTAGGAGCCCATTAAAGGTTCATAAATATTCTATACATACACACATTGGTTTTCACAGACTGAGTTATGGGAAGACATACGTAATACAACGTGTTGTTATGCAACTTGCAACTGTCAGTTGACCTTGAGCATATGCCTATTTGCATTGCCTTTCTTGACTGGTGGTGGGTACAAGTCCTATGTTGCACAGGGCACAACCAGAAAAAGGAGGTGGGAAGTATAAAAAGGGGGATCCCAAGAAGGGTTAGGAGGACAATATCTTTGGGGTCAGCGTGCTGGATCTGTCTATGTGAGCTGTAACTCAGCTGCATTTTGTCTGTTTTAACCCTTTAGTATGTCATGCCAAACGTTTGCTGTGAGGAGAACCAAAGGAGAGAAAGAAAGGGACCTGACATTCTTAAGAAGTTGATTGCAACTGATCCCCAACCTTACCCATGGCCGTGAACAAATAAAAGTCATAATTTCCAATCTTAGGCATAGCTTCTGGATCCTCCTTTTGAGGCTACTCATTTTCCCATAATTCCAGAACAGTGTTTCTAAAAGAGCAAAAGGAATGGGATTAGTTGGCCACCAATTTTTCTAACTCTATCAAACCACAGGAAGAAAATCATGTCTTATGATTTAAACAATAAGGCTGCTATTAGCAAAAAACAGATGATTTTGAATAGAAATCTGAAAGTCTCTTAGAAAGATATTATATCATACTAAAATATTTATACCACAGTGATAACTTTTTTAAGGTAGCAATATTATTTGAGCCAAATAACCATGGAAGAGAAAAAAATATAGTTAATCTTTCTTAAAAGAAAGTGGTTTGTGTGTGCACACAGGTTTTAAACACCTTAATTCATGGGCAAATACTAAGGGGTTACTCAAACTGAGGCCAAAAAACTTCAATTCATGAGAATACTTTTGTTCTTATTAGGTAGGAAGCTAGGCATGAGCAATGAGGGATGGCCTAACTGAAAAGGATGCAAGCTGATCTCAAAACCCTATCCCAGACACACCTAGGAGAGCTCACAGATATTCTAGGAAATACCGTCAGACTTTTCAACTCCTGCACATGTGCCCTAGGCACACAGTGGATGCAAAATAACCACAGAGACTTCCTCAAATAACCTTACACAGCTAGGAGCCCATTAAAGGTTCATAAATATTCTATACATACACACATTGGTTTTCACAGACTGAGTTATGGGAAGACATACGTAATACAACGTGTTGTTATGCAACTTGCAACTGTCAGTTGACCTTGAGCATATGCCTATTTGCATTGCCTTTCTTGACTGGTGGTGGGTACAAGTCCTATGTTGCACAGGGCACAACCAGAAAAAGGAGGTGGGAAGTATAAAAAGGGGGATCCCAAGAAGGGTTAGGAGGACAATATCTTTGGGGTCAGCGTGCTGGATCTGTCTATGTGAGCTGTAACTCAGCTGCATTTTGTCTGTTTTAACCCTTTAGTATGTCATGCCAAACGTTTGCTGTGAGGAGAACCAAAGGAGAGAAAGAAAGGGACCTGACATTCTTAAGAAGTTGATTGCAACTGATCCCCAACCTTACCCATGGCCGTGAACAAATAAAAGTCATAATTTCCAATCTTAGGCATAGCTTCTGGATCCTCCTTTTGAGGCTACTCATTTTCCCATAATTCCAGAACAGTGTTTCTAAACCTGGGCACTATTAACATTTTGATCCAGATAATTCTTTGTTCTAAAAGTCTATCTTGTACACTGTAAGCATCCCCATTCAAATTGTAACAATAAAAATTGTCACCACACATAGCCAAAGGTTCTCTGGGGGTAAATTTGCCTCCTTCTAGAGGGAGAGGAATAACCTTTCTTAAAGACAAGCTCAGGATTAGACCAAGATGGTGGAATGGAAGGACGGGCATGCTTCTCCTGTGAGAGTGTCAGAATTGCAACTAACTGCTGAAAAACCATTGACGGGAGGAAGTTGGATCCCACTGAAAAAAAAAGAAAAAATGCAACAGCAAAGAAAAAGCTGCAACAATATGGTAGGAGGGGTACAACTGCTTTTTAAAAATCAAACCTCAAACCTGCCAGAATACTGGGAGAGCACAAACAAAACCTTGTGTACACCAAGACCTGGGAAAGGATCAGTGACCTCCACAGAGACTAAGTCAGACCGGTCTTTGGGGGTCCAAGTGTCTCCTGAGTGTTTCCTGAGGTGGAATGTGTTCATAAGTCCTCTTGAAGGAAGTCAGCATAAGTCCTCTAGAAGGAAGTCGCCATTAGCCAGACTATAGAACTGATGAGCAGGACAGGGGAAACAGACTGTGGAGGAGACAGACAAAATTTTGTGTGCACCAGGATCCAGAATAAAGGAGAAGTGACCCCACATGAGACTGAACCAGACTTGCCTCTGATTTTTCTGGTGTCTCTGGTGGAGGCATGGGTCTACAGTGGTCTGTCGCAGGATCAGGGTCACTGAGACACCACTCCTCATGCAGTTTGCTAGTGTAGGTACTTTTGGAGAGGGTCTCCATCATCCCTACCATAGTTCAGCCTCAGGCCAAACTACAGGGAGGAAACATCCCTGCTGCCCACTCATCAACAAGTAACTGAATTAAAGATCAAGTGCCTGACATATGCCAGCCAGGGCAGGCATTTCAGCGCTTGAATAGGTGGAGGTACAGAAAGGGAACAATAAAAAAGGTCTTCTGATGAAAAAAAAAATAGCTATAGTCATTGCTCTGTGAGAAAAGGAGATCCTTCAGGGGTGCCGTGTGAGGGTCTGGAGGGGTGGGATGTGGGGGATATACGTATGACTAATCTGGGAACATACATATCTGTAAACAACAAAACTCTGTAAAAGTTAAAAGTAAAATAAAAGTTAAAAAAAAAAAAAAGACCTTCTGATCCAATAGCTGCCAGAGGGAAGGAAAAGATGCTGATAGGGCCAAAACTCCTGTGGATGAGTCTGTGTCCCTGAACACATGGCACCACCAGGGTCCCTGCAACCCAAGCTGCTGAGCTTCCTTCACGCTAAATCCTCACCAGGGCAGAGCTTCCAGAGGCTAGAAAAAGCCCTCATAGCGCCCCATCTCTTCTGGCAACAGCAGCATGTGCTTCTGTGTAGCCAACACTGCCAGGGTCTCCTCAAGTCAAGGAACTATGCCACCTCCATTCACAATCCCCACTGGGACAGAGCTGCCAGATGCTAGAAAAAGTCCTGCATCTGTGCAGAAGGAGGCACTTCAATCATGTAGTACTCTGAAATCTCTTGGACTGCAGCCTGCCAGGGCTCTCTTCAGGCAGAAAAGCTGGAGTAGGTTGCCATTACCTTATAGAGCACCACATTTATAGCTACCCTAGCCACCAACTGTCCTGAATACCTGGTTCTGTCAGGACCCCTATGAGTTAAGCAGTTTCACCAATTCCACATCTGGCTCTCACTATGGCAGACCCAAGTCCTCTAGGGCAGCCTCAGGAGCAAGCCCTACTGGGTGATCCACATGCAGAAGTGAAGATAAAATCACGACTGAAATCCAGGAGAAGGGTGACTAAGGGAGAGGACACAAAATATCCCCACCAGCCGTGTAAATTGCAGATTAAAACCACACAATCAACTAGGCAGATGCTGTGTCTGTGGAATATATAAAAGGACAATGACAGTTCCCACAAAAGAAAAAGCACCAGTTCTGACAGCTGTGGACATTGTAGGCAAGAACACACAGGAGTAGGGCCAGACTGAGTCTGATCTGCCACCACAGCAAGTCCAGAGACCAGCCCAGTAGTGGAGGGCATCCTAGACAGGCAAGGTGGACTGTCACTAAAGCAAGGGAAAAGATGGTGACAGCAGAGATGAAAAACAAAATAAAAAATGCTTCATATTTTTACATTTTGACATGCTCTGGAGTTACTTTTGGACCCATTTTTTCCTTTTTTTGCTCTTCCTCTGACCTTATTATTTTTTTTCTTCACTCTCTGCTATTGTAGCTGTCAATTTTATTAGTACTATTAAATATATTCAAGTTTTTAAGATTTTTTTAAAATGACACATTTTATTTTGACTGTGTACAGCTGCTTCTACATTCATCCTTGGTGATTCTATGTGGTTTTGCTTTGTTTCAGTTTTTTATATTTTTATCTATCATTTTAATATTTAAATTTTATATGCTGTTATTAGTTTTCTACAGCTATTCCTTTGCTTACAGTCTTTACTGTTCTTTTCCTATTGCACATAAATTTAATGCATAAAAAACTTCTTTATCTTCCTTCACTCATCTTTGCATTGCTATTTTATCTTTCTTTTCTATCTTTCCTTTCTCTTCTTTCTCTTCCTCATCATATTTCTTAGTTTATTATGTTTTCATTGTTTTATCCCCAGTTGGGACCTTGTTCTGATATTATTTTCCAATTTGTACTTCAGTTAGTTTGGTTCTTAACTGGTACATATCATTATTGGTTTCCTCTGTTCGCTGGGTTAATCTATTGCACTGCATTTTTTTGGACTATTTTGGTTTTGTTATAAGTATATATGTTTGCTGTATATTCCATTATATCAGATATTATTTGCATAATTTTTATTTGCCATTTATCAGGGGTGCACCTTTAGTTCTTCATTTGTATCTATTTGTTTAAAGACCATGTCATAGCAAACCACACGTGGAATCTCCATTCTCTGGCCAAAGATTAAGCTCTGGGACTTCAGAGAGGGACCACTGACCACAAGACCTGACACCAACAGAAATGCCTAACACTAGTCATTGTAAGCTCATGCAAGACCTGGCATCAGGTAACCACCAGTAGCACCCTGTGCAGGATGCCTTATGCTGTGTCTGTGGAATATATAAAAGGACAATGACAGTTCCCACAAAAGAAAAAGCACCAGTTCTGACAGCTGTGGACATTGTAGGCAAGAACACACAGGAGTAGGGCCAGACTGAGTCTGATCTGCCACCACAGCAAGTCCAGAGACCAGCCCAGTAGTGGAGGGCATCCTAGACAGGCAAGGTGGACTGTCACTAAAGCAAGGGAAAAGATGGTGACAGCAGAGATGAAAAACAAAATAAAAAATGCTTCATATTTTTACATTTTGACATGCTCTGGAGTTACTTTTGGACCCATTTTTTCCTTTTTTTGCTCTTCCTCTGACCTTATTATTTTTTTTCTTCACTCTCTGCTATTGTAGCTGTCAATTTTATTAGTACTATTAAATATATTCAAGTTTTTAAGATTTTTTTAAAATGACACATTTTATTTTGACTGTGTACAGCTGCTTCTACATTCATCCTTGGTGATTCTATGTGGTTTTGCTTTGTTTCAGTTTTTTATATTTTTATCTATCATTTTAATATTTAAATTTTATATGCTGTTATTAGTTTTCTACAGCTATTCCTTTGCTTACAGTCTTTACTGTTCTTTTCCTATTGCACATAAATTTAATGCATAAAAAACTTCTTTATCTTCCTTCACTCATCTTTGCATTGCTATTTTATCTTTCTTTTCTATCTTTCCTTTCTCTTCTTTCTCTTCCTCATCATATTTCTTAGTTTATTATGTTTTCATTGTTTTATCCCCAGTTGGGACCTTGTTCTGATATTATTTTCCAATTTGTACTTCAGTTAGTTTGGTTCTTAACTGGTACATATCATTATTGGTTTCCTCTGTTCGCTGGGTTAATCTATTGCACTGCATTTTTTTGGACTATTTTGGTTTTGTTATAAGTATATATGTTTGCTGTATATTCCATTATATCAGATATTATTTGCATAATTTTTATTTGCCATTTATCAGGGGTGCACCTTTAGTTCTTCATTTGTATCTATTTGTTTAAAGACCATGTCATAGCAAACCACACGTGGAATCTCCATTCTCTGGCCAAAGATTAAGCTCTGGGACTTCAGAGAGGGACCACTGACCACAAGACCTGACACCAACAGAAATGCCTAACACTAGTCATTGTAAGCACGTGCATGCAAGACCTGGCATCAGGTAACCACCAGTAGCACCCTGTGCAGGATGCCTTATCCAAACAAAAAAGACAAAAATATAAAACCAACCATCAGTAGACCTAAATACCTAACTCAGACCTGCCAAAAAGAGGGCAAAAATAAAATTAAAAACTCATCTCCTCCCACACCCTACATGAAACTTACACAAACCACTGGACCAACCTTATGAAGGCAAAATAAAAAGCAAGAAAGAATTCAACCTCGAGACCTGGGAAAAGAAGACCTCAAACACAGTAAGTTAAAAATTTAATAATAATAAAGAAAAGGCAGAGAAATAATGCACAAATGAAGCAACAAGCTAGAAACACACAAGTCCAAATAAATGAAAAGGAATTAGACAAACAATCTGAAAGAGAATTCAGAATAAAGATAGTAAAAATGGTTCAAAATCTGGAAAACAGAATAGAGAAAAATGCAAGGCTCAATTAATACATTGAACAAAGGTATACAAGAAATTAAGAATAAACAGAGACAAACAACAAAACTGCTGAAATTAAAAATACTCTAGAAGGAATCAATAGTAGAGTATCTGAGACAGAAGAATGGGTAAGTGAGCTGGAGGATAGAATGGTGGAAATAACTGCTGAAGAACAGCATAAAGCTTGAAGAATGAAAAGAACTGAGAATAGGCTAAGAGACCTCTGGAATAATATCAAATGCACCAACATTCAATTATAGGGGTTTCAGAAGAAAAAGAGGAAAAGAAAGGGTTTGAGAAAATTTTTGAAGAGATTATAGTTGAAAATTTCCCAATGTGGGAAAGGAAATAATAATCAAGTTCAAGAAGCACAGAATCCCATACAGGATAAACCTTAGGAGAAACATGCCAAGACACATACTAATTAAACTAACAGAATAAACAAAAACATTAATCTTTCAGCAGAAACTCTGCAGGTCAGAAGGGAATGGCAGGACATATTAAAAGTACTAAAAGGGAAAAATCTACAACCAAAATTGACCTAACCAGCAAGGATTTCATTAAAAATAGATGGTGAAATCCAGAGCTTCACAGACTAGGAAAATTTAAGAGAATTTAGTACCACCAAATCAGCCTTACAACAAATGTTAAAGGGACTTATATAGTCAACAAACACGAGAAAAGGAAAAGATCTACAAACCAAACTCACAACATTTAAGAAGACAACAATACGAACATATGCATCAATAAGTACTTTAAATGTAAATAGATTAAATGCTTCAACAAAAAGACAAAGACTGGCTGAATGGATATAAAAACAAGACCTATATATATTATTTACAAGAAACCCACTTCAGACTTAAAGACACATATAGACTGAAAGTGAGAGAATGAAAAAATATAATCCATGCAAATGAAAATCAAAAGAAAGCTGGAGTAGCAATCCTCATATCATACAAAATAAACCTTAAAATAAAGATTATAAGAAATAAAGAAGGACACTCCACAACAAACTGTGGAAAATTCAGAAAGAAATGGAAATACCAGTCACCTCCTGACAAGCCTGTACACGAAGCCATGGTTAGAAACAGCATGGAACAATGGACTGATTCCAAATTGGAAAAGGAGTCTGTCAAGGCTATAGATTGTCATCCTGTTTATTTAATTTATATGCAAAATACATCATAAAAAATGTTAGGCTGGATGAAGCACAAACTGGAGTCAAGATGCTGCAGGAAATATCAATAACCTCCGGTATGTAGATGACACCATTTTTATGGCAGAAATGGAAGAGGAACTAAAAAGTCTCTTGATGAAGGTGGAAGAGGAGGTGAAAAAGCTTGCTTAAAAATCAGCATTCAGCAAATGAAGGTCATGGCATTGGGTTCCATCACTTCATGGGAAATAAATGGGCAAATGGTGGAAATAATAACTGACATTATTTTCTTGGGCTCCAAAATCACTATGGACATTGACTATAACTATGAAACTAAAAGATGTTTGCTCCTTGGAAGAAATGCTATGACAAACCTAGACAGTGTATTCAAAAGCTGACACATCACTTTGCTGACAAAAGTCTGTATAGTCAAAGCTAGGGTTTTCACAATAGTCATGCATGGATGTGAGAGGAGGCTCTCACAGTCATGCAGGAGGCTGAGTGCTGAAGTACTGATGCCTTTGAATTGTTGAGAAGACTCTTGAGGGTCCCTTGAATGGCAAGGAGACCACACCAGTCACTCCTAAAGGAAATCAACCCTGAATATTCATTGGAAGGACTGATGGTGAGGCTCTAGCACTTGGCCACCTGATGTGAAGAGACAACTCATTGCAAACGACCCTAATGCCAGGAAAAATAGTAGGCAAATGGAAGGAGGTTTGATTTGTGGCCCATGATGTGGTCTATCCTGGAGAATGTTCCATGGGCACTTGAGAAGAAAATGTATTCTTCTGCTTTTGGATGGAAGGTCCTAAAGATATCCATGAGGTCCATCTCTTCTAGTGTGCTATTTAAGGCTTGTGTTTTTATTAAGTTTCTGTTTTGATGATTTGTCCATTGGTATGAGAGGAGTGTTAAAGTCTCCTACTATTATTGTGAAAATCAAAAGAAAGCTGGAGTAGCAATCCTCATATCATACAAAATAAACCTTAAAATAAAGATTATAAGAAATAAAGAAGGACACTCCACAACAAACTGTGGAAAATTCAGAAAGAAATGGAAATACCAGTCACCTCCTGACAAGCCTGTACACGAAGCCATGGTTAGAAACAGCATGGAACAATGGACTGATTCCAAATTGGAAAAGGAGTCTGTCAAGGCTATAGATTGTCATCCTGTTTATTTAATTTATATGCAAAATACATCATAAAAAATGTTAGGCTGGATGAAGCACAAACTGGAGTCAAGATGCTGCAGGAAATATCAATAACCTCCGGTATGTAGATGACACCATTTTTATGGCAGAAATGGAAGAGGAACTAAAAAGTCTCTTGATGAAGGTGGAAGAGGAGGTGAAAAAGCTTGCTTAAAAATCAGCATTCAGCAAATGAAGGTCATGGCATTGGGTTCCATCACTTCATGGGAAATAAATGGGCAAATGGTGGAAATAATAACTGACATTATTTTCTTGGGCTCCAAAATCACTATGGACATTGACTATAACTATGAAACTAAAAGATGTTTGCTCCTTGGAAGAAATGCTATGACAAACCTAGACAGTGTATTCAAAAGCTGACACATCACTTTGCTGACAAAAGTCTGTATAGTCAAAGCTAGGGTTTTCACAATAGTCATGCATGGATGTGAGAGGAGGCTCTCACAGTCATGCAGGAGGCTGAGTGCTGAAGTACTGATGCCTTTGAATTGTTGAGAAGACTCTTGAGGGTCCCTTGAATGGCAAGGAGACCACACCAGTCACTCCTAAAGGAAATCAACCCTGAATATTCATTGGAAGGACTGATGGTGAGGCTCTAGCACTTGGCCACCTGATGTGAAGAGACAACTCATTGCAAACGACCCTAATGCCAGGAAAAATAGTAGGCAAATGGAAGGAGGTTTGATTTGTGGCCCATGATGTGGTCTATCCTGGAGAATGTTCCATGGGCACTTGAGAAGAAAATGTATTCTTCTGCTTTTGGATGGAAGGTCCTAAAGATATCCATGAGGTCCATCTCTTCTAGTGTGCTATTTAAGGCTTGTGTTTTTTTATTAAGTTTCTGTTTTGATGATTTGTCCATTGGTATGAGAGGAGTGTTAAAGTCTCCTACTATTATTGTGCTATTTTCAATTTCTTCTTTTATCTCTGAAAATATTTGTCTTATGTATTGAGGCTCACCTGTGTTGGGTGCATAGATATTCATGACTGATATGTCTTCCTCTTGGATAGATTCCTTGATCATGATGTAGCGACCTGCCTTGACTTTTATAATCTTCTTTATTTTAAAGTCTATTTTGTCTGGTATGAGGATTGCTGCTCCAACTTTTTTCTGATTTCCATTTGCATGGAATATCTTTTTCCATCCTCTCGCTTTCGGTCTATGAGTGTCTCTAGGTCTGAAGTGGGTCTCTTGTAAACAGCATATATATGGGTCTTGCTTCTGTATCCATTCAGCCAGCCTGTGTGTTTTGGTTGGAGCATTTAGTCCGTTTACCATTCAAAGTAATTATTGATATGAATGTTCCTATTGTCATCTTCTTAAATATTTGGGGTCTGATTTGTAGGACTTCTACTCTTCTATTTATTGGCTATATCAAACCCCTTAGCACTTGTTGTAGGGCTGGTTTCATGGTACAAAATTCTTTTAGCTTTTGCTTGTCTGTGAAGCTTTTGACTCCTCCAACAATTCTGAATGAGATTCTTGCTGTGTAGAGAATTCTTGGTTGTAGTTTATCGATCTTCTGAATTCTCTTTCAGATAATTTGTCTATATATTTGCCTACTCATTTGTGCAGTGTTTCTCCGTATTTTCATAATTATGTTAATTTTTGTTTCTTTGTGTGTGTGTGTGTCTGTGTGTTGGAGTTCTTTTTCCCACCAGGCTTCATGGTTGAATTCTCCCTTCCTTTGGGTTTCTGTCCTTGTAGAAGGGTTCAGTGATTTGTGTCTTGAGTGGTGTTAGGTCTTGTTTGCAAGTGAATAATCTCATTGCAAACGACCCTAATGCCAGGAAAAATAGTAGGCAAATGGAAGGAGGTTTGATTTGTGGCCCATGATGTGGTCTATCCTGGAGAATGTTCCATGGGCACTTGAGAAGAAAATGTATTCTTCTGCTTTTGGATGGAAGGTCCTAAAGATATCCATGAGGTCCATCTCTTCTAGTGTGCTATTTAAGGCTTGTGTTTTTTTATTAAGTTTCTGTTTTGATGATTTGTCCATTGGTATGAGAGGAGTGTTAAAGTCTCCTACTATTATTGTGCTATTTTCAATTTCTTCTTTTATCTCTGAAAATATTTGTCTTATGTATTGAGGCTCACCTGTGTTGGGTGCATAGATATTCATGACTGATATGTCTTCCTCTTGGATAGATTCCTTGATCATGATGTAGCGACCTGCCTTGACTTTTATAATCTTCTTTATTTTAAAGTCTATTTTGTCTGGTATGAGGATTGCTGCTCCAACTTTTTTCTGATTTCCATTTGCATGGAATATCTTTTTCCATCCTCTCGCTTTCGGTCTATGAGTGTCTCTAGGTCTGAAGTGGGTCTCTTGTAAACAGCATATATATGGGTCTTGCTTCTGTATCCATTCAGCCAGCCTGTGTGTTTTGGTTGGAGCATTTAGTCCGTTTACCATTCAAAGTAATTATTGATATGAATGTTCCTATTGTCATCTTCTTAAATATTTGGGGTCTGATTTGTAGGACTTCTACTCTTCTATTTATTGGCTATATCAAACCCCTTAGCACTTGTTGTAGGGCTGGTTTCATGGTACAAAATTCTTTTAGCTTTTGCTTGTCTGTGAAGCTTTTGACTCCTCCAACAATTCTGAATGAGATTCTTGCTGTGTAGAGAATTCTTGGTTGTAGTTTATCGATCTTCTGAATTCTCTTTCAGATAATTTGTCTATATATTTGCCTACTCATTTGTGCAGTGTTTCTCCGTATTTTCATAATTATGTTAATTTTTGTTTCTTTGTGTGTGTGTGTGTCTGTGTGTTGGAGTTCTTTTTCCCACCAGGCTTCATGGTTGAATTCTCCCTTCCTTTGGGTTTCTGTCCTTGTAGAAGGGTTCAGTGATTTGTGTCTTGAGTGGTGTTAGGTCTTGTTTGCAAGTGAATAATCTCTAGTGTTGTATGTTCTTTGATAGTGTGGTGTCTTGAAATCAGACCTGCCACTCCGAGGATCCTTGGTTTGATGTCTGGCCAGGGGATGTAGGCTCTATGTCTGGTTTGCTATGGTGTTCAGTGGTATTAGTTCAAATAAAAGCATATAAGGAACAAGAGGAGCATCCCTGATGGATGACAGTAATAAAATCATGCAAATATTCCCTAACATAGTGGAAAAATATACACACATACACATCAATAACCACAACTGAACAGTCTTGCAGGGATAAAGCATAGGACATTTTTCTAGAAAACGGTGCAATCAAAGATGGTACCTGACCATTAAGCTCTAAATTAATTAAAATGCTTCCTGGAAAAGTAGATCCAGGGCAACGTCCCTGCTGGAACTATTACAATGAAAGCAGTTTTAGCTAAGACATGTGTTGAGGGTGTGGAGGAGGAGAGTGTATGGGTAATGAGAAGGAATAGAGTCATCTTGCAAGGATTTTGTAGGGTTAGGTGACAAAGATTAGTGTGTTGTATGGTTTGGTACAACTGGAGGAGAATAGTAGAGACAGGAAGATAGGAAATACTTATATAGAGGACATTAGTAGACAGAAAAGGATTTTACACTTAGAACATGGAGGACACAGTGGCAAAACGGAAAGAAAAATTAAAAGTTTAAAAAAACTAAAATTAAAAATTAAAAAAGAAAAAAAATTAAAAAGAAGAGACAAAAAACAAAATAAAACAAAGAAGTGAACAAGCAAAACAAAACAAAAAAGGGTAAATACTATCCCTGGTTTTTATCTTCTCATCTGAGTGTGGACCCTCCACCAGTTTGTTCTTGATGTTGTCCCAGGTTTCCCTAGTCTTTCCCTTGCAAAGCTGGTTGCTATGGTTTCTGTTTTTGTTTTCAGCAAAACAAAGGCTCTGTAGGGAGCTCAGGTGCTGGCTGGGGCGGCAGGCTGTTCCCAGTCTGTCTGTCGGGGGCTGTGCGTGTGCGGTCCTGTGCTGGAGGGCACTCTTTGGTTCACTGTGCACCTACTGGTAGCCTCCAATTCTTGCTCTTCTCCGGGTTTCCTCTGCCACAACTCTCTGCTGCCTGCCGGACAGTGGCTTCCTTGCTGCAGCTCTGGGGCTGCATGGACTTTCCAGGCTGCCAGTGAGTGCGCACTGCTTGATGCAGGACGTGCGCATGGGGTTCACCGTCCAGCTTGAGCCATGTTTCGGGGCTGCGACCGGCGGGGGATTTCCCCCATTCCATTCTGCACTCCCCTTTTAGCAGTGTCTCACCTGGCGCCTGGCGACCCTGTATTGTCCCAGCGGGATTTTCACACTAAGCGTGCCTTCTGTCCTCCCTGTGCCCTTCCCAGCACTCTCTCCCAGTGCACTTCCCAGCACTCTCTCTGTCTGGTGTGGGGTTGGGGTACAGGGCTCTCAGAACAGGAGCTCCAGGAAAGTTCTGGCTGTTTGCTCTCTGACCCTCATAGACCTGAGGAGTTCTTTTGTCCTTTAGCAGCTAGTTTGTTGATGGTGTTTCATTTCTTGATTAGTTCTGGTGATTCTATTGGGGAACTGGTGAAATCCTCCTCTCATTCCTCCGCCATCTTGGTCCCCTCCTTTACCAAGAGAATTATGCATTTATTAATGAAAAATTTTAAAGCAGAACTTTGGAAGGAGCCATTGTAAGTGAATAACCCAGAAAATATAAACATTACTAGCTTTGGGGGCTGGATGAAGTTTGAAAAGATTATGCATAAAAATAGTTAATACCTGCTAGTAAGAACTTAATTTTCACAAATGTTAGCATCATTATTATCAGTATCAAAGTGGTTAATAATAGTGATGATCTAGCAGTTACCAAGTCACATGGCACTTGACAACATTAGTGATTTGGAGGGAGGCTGTGAAGATGGATCAAAGCCTTCTTGCATTCCCTGCTTTCACCTCTTTTTGAGAACCCTGGCCACCATAGCCCGGGGAAGAATATGAATACTTCTCATATACAGAAGTACCAACTGAAGAAAGGGACCACAGCCCTACTGGCCTGATTAGTAGAATCAACCTGGGAAAGTCAGATGTGAAATTTATATTGTCTTCTAGTTCTAAAAAATCAAAGATAGAACCATTTTGTAGTAATAACCACAAATATATTTACAATACAATGTAATTGGCAAAATACATATATAAATAGTTATGGTAGAACAAATAAAATAAAAGTAGACCATTAATTGTGTCCAGTAACATTAGAGAAGATTCATAAGGTAAGCTATACTTCAGTAAAACTCTAGATGGGAGAAATGACATGTGAATGAAGATGTGTAGAAACAGATGTGGGCCAATAGAGACAAGTAGATAGTACCCTGAACTTAGGATGACAGGAGATGAAACTGTAGAGATAGTGTGCAATGAATTTGCCTGCTAAGGTAAAGTATTTGGCCTGAGGGAAATGGGGAGCTAATTAAGCATTGACCCTTTTTTTAAGTTTTGTAATAATAACCTTGAAGTAGTGGTGCAAGGGTAACTCCTAGAGGGACAAAAGCTACTGTCAGGGAAATTGCCATTGTATAAGGCTGCACAGGCTGTGCACTGCACAACTGCATGGACATGTCATTCACATAGATTGTAGTAAGAACAATACTTATTGGAATTTTATTCGTCAGAGAAGGATAATGATTCAGAGAGGTATCATGAAGAATTTAATCAAGCATATGTAAGAGGATGAAGATCAGATAACAGCACCAAGAAAGATTCATACTTTCTTTGAGGGGAGGGAGGGAGGTGGGTGGGGAGAGAAGTGGGTGGGAAGGGAGGGGCAGGAGGGCCACTTCTATTGGTTTTTCATTTCTCCATTTTCATCCATCTTTGTTCATTGGCCCGTGTGGGCCTCCCATCGCAGCAGCTTCTGCTGTCGCAGAGAACCCGCTCTGGGCTCATGCGCTCCAGAGCTCCAGCTTGGTAATTGGACACATTGGTCCAGCCACTCTGTGGTATGTGGGATCTTGCCAGGCCAGGGATCGAACCAGCACCCCTTGCACTGCAAGACTGTGTCCTTACCCACTGGACCACCAGGAAAGCCCAGATTCATACTTCTGAAAGAAATTAGCATGTATGGGAGACCATGCTTCTCTTCGGTTTCTCATAAATTTGTTGATGTGTTAAGGAAACTTAGGGCAGACTTGAAAATATAAGCCAATACAATCTTCAAAGCACTTTGGAAAGAATCATTTCTTCTTATAAATTTATATTGACCAACCCATCATTAATGATGTATAAATATTCAGAATGAAACAATCCAAAAAATGAGAACCTGGAAAGTCAGAGTGCTTACCATTAATTGTGTCCAGTAACATTAGAGAAGATTCATAAGGTAAGCTATACTTCAGTAAAACTCTAGATGGGAGAAATGACATGTGAATGAAGATGTGTAGAAACAGATGTGGGCCAATAGAGACAAGTAGATAGTACCCTGAACTTAGGATGACAGGAGATGAAACTGTAGAGATAGTGTGCAATGAATTTGCCTGCTAAGGTAAAGTATTTGGCCTGAGGGAAATGGGGAGCTAATTAAGCATTGACCCTTTTTTTAAGTTTTGTAATAATAACCTTGAAGTAGTGGTGCAAGGGTAACTCCTAGAGGGACAAAAGCTACTGTCAGGGAAATTGCCATTGTATAAGGCTGCACAGGCTGTGCACTGCACAACTGCATGGACATGTCATTCACATAGATTGTAGTAAGAACAATACTTATTGGAATTTTATTCGTCAGAGAAGGATAATGATTCAGAGAGGTATCATGAAGAATTTAATCAAGCATATGTAAGAGGATGAAGATCAGATAACAGCACCAAGAAAGATTCATACTTTCTTTGAGGGGAGGGAGGGAGGTGGGTGGGGAGAGAAGTGGGTGGGAAGGGAGGGGGGCAGGCGGGCCACTTCCATTGGTCTTTCATTTATCTGTTTTCATCCATCTTTGTTCATTGGCCCGTGTGGGCCTCCCATCGCAGCAGCTTCTGCTGTCGCAGAGAACCCGCTCTGGGCTCATGCGCTCCAGAGCTCCAGCTTGGTAATTGGACACATTGGTCCAGCCACTCTGTGGTATGTGGGATCTTGCCAGGCCAGGGATCGAACCAGCACCCCTTGCACTGCAAGACTGTGTCCTTACCCACTGGACCACCAGGAAAGCCCAGATTCATACTTCTGAAAGAAATTAGCATGTATGGGAGACCATGCTTCTCTTCGGTTTCTCATAAATTTGTTGATGTGTTAAGGAAACTTAGGGCAGACTTGAAAATATAAGCCAATACAATCTTCAAAGCACTTTGGAAAGAATCATTTCTTCTTATAAATTTATATTGACCAACCCATCATTAATGATGTATAAATATTCAGAATGAAACAATCCAAAAAATGAGAACCTGGAAAGTCAGAGTGCTTAACACATACTGAGAACATTTAGGAGCACTTCCCTGCCCAGAAGCTTCTTGTTTAGAAAAACAAAATAAGACAAAATAAACATCATTGAACAAAAACATCTTTTGTTTCCATTTATAGAAAGTTCAGGAAAATTGTATTTGTCTTGTTTTTCTCACCAGTTTCATTTACCATGGCTTTATGGAATTCACGTTACCTTTAATGCACAAAGAAATTTACAATTATAGTAGAACACCAGAGCAGGGGAGGAAAGCATCAGCTGAGTTCACTCACTCAGTCACATATGACTCTTTTCAATCCCATGGACTGCAGCACACCAGTCTTCCCTGTCCTTCACCATCGCCCAGAGCTTGCTCAAACTAATATCCATTGACTCAGTGATGCAATCCAACCATCTCGTCCTCTGTCTTCCCCTTCTCATTTTGCTTTCCATTTTTCCCAACATCAGGATCTTTTCCAATATTTGCCACGAAGTGATGAGACCAGATGCCACGATCTTTGTTTTTTGAATGTTGGCTTAAAACACAGTATTCAAAACAAATATCATGAGGAAAGCATCAAGTGGCTGTAAATACTAACTATGCACAAAAATCATTCTTCTGACTCAGTTAAAACCAGAGTGTTCACCTGGTCTTAATCTAGTCACCACTTACCTGAATTAAACTTTTGTTGCTGTTATTGTATAGTTGCTAAGTGGTGTCCAACTCTTTGCAACCCCATGAACTATAGCCTGTTCCTATGTCCATGGGATTTCCCAGGCAAGAACACTAGAATGGGTTGCCATTTCCTTCCCAAGGGAATCATCCCAACCCAGGGACCTAACCCACATCTCCTGCCTTGGCAAGTGGATTGTTTACCATTGAGCCATCAGAGAAGTCCTAAACCAAATTTTAATTATTAACAAAGCCCCAAAGCAATAGTATGCCACTGAGTTGAGATTTTTCTTTGTCATTTACACCAGGAAGTCTCTTGCCTTTAGCTATATCACCCAATACAATCTTCAAAGCACTTTGGAAAGAATCATTTCTTCTTATAAATTTATATTGACCAACCCATCATTAATGATGTATAAATATTCAGAATGAAACAATCCAAAAAATGAGAACCTGGAAAGTCAGAGTGCTTAACACATACTGAGAACATTTAGGAGCACTTCCCTGCCCAGAAGCTTCTTGTTTAGAAAAACAAAATAAGACAAAATAAACATCATTGAACAAAAACATCTTTTGTTTCCATTTATAGAAAGTTCAGGAAAATTGTATTTGTCTTGTTTTTCTCACCAGTTTCATTTACCATGGCTTTATGGAATTCACGTTACCTTTAATGCACAAAGAAATTTACAATTATAGTAGAACACCAGAGCAGGGGAGGAAAGCATCAGCTGAGTTCACTCACTCAGTCACATATGACTCTTTTCAATCCCATGGACTGCAGCACACCAGTCTTCCCTGTCCTTCACCATCGCCCAGAGCTTGCTCAAACTAATATCCATTGACTCAGTGATGCAATCCAACCATCTCGTCCTCTGTCTTCCCCTTCTCATTTTGCTTTCCATTTTTCCCAACATCAGGATCTTTTCCAATATTTGCCACGAAGTGATGAGACCAGATGCCACGATCTTTGTTTTTTGAATGTTGGCTTAAAACACAGTATTCAAAACAAATATCATGAGGAAAGCATCAAGTGGCTGTAAATACTAACTATGCACAAAAATCATTCTTCTGACTCAGTTAAAACCAGAGTGTTCACCTGGTCTTAATCTAGTCACCACTTACCTGAATTAAACTTTTGTTGCTGTTATTGTATAGTTGCTAAGTGGTGTCCAACTCTTTGCAACCCCATGAACTATAGCCTGTTCCTATGTCCATGGGATTTCCCAGGCAAGAACACTAGAATGGGTTGCCATTTCCTTCCCAAGGGAATCATCCCAACCCAGGGACCTAACCCACATCTCCTGCCTTGGCAAGTGGATTGTTTACCATTGAGCCATCAGAGAAGTCCTAAACCAAATTTTAATTATTAACAAAGCCCCAAAGCAATAGTATGCCACTGAGTTGAGATTTTCCTTTGTCATTTACACCAAAAGGAAGTCTCTTGCCTTTAGCTATATCACCCAGATTCAAAATAAGGCTAATCTATTCATTGATAAACCCCAGTAGGTCCATGTTCTTAGTCTGCCTATATTCATTATCAAATTATTATCAACAATCAGAAAAGAGAATGGACTAAATGAAATAATGATATTTATACCTTCTTTATTGCCCTACCATCACAATATCTTTTGATATCTAGAAGGCATAATAGATATTTCTATTTATATTGCAATCTAAATGGGAGTTTTTCATAAATGTGTAATCTCAGGTCTTACCCAAAACCTATCCAATCAGAATGTATACTTTCATAAGAACCAAGATGACCCTGTAAGGCAGAATTTAAGAAACACTATTTTGACTAGCTTCAAGGGAGATGAAAGTTCCAGGCTAATTAGTTACTTTAACAAAACCACCTTAAACACACACATGTACACATTACTAATATACCAAATAAAGTACATGAGTTTTCCAAACAGAAATAATTTGGCTCATGGACAGTTCAAATAAAATGATGAGGATGAGACAGTTAGAAAAAGAAAGACCACCAAGAACATGGGAAAATACAGGCTCCAATTAGAAGCACTGATGTTTCCAAATTTTGAGGCTGATTTCAATAATTCAACTCTTAAAGGTTGACCACAAAATACAGAGAATTTGGTTCTTTCTCCTTATTTGCATGAGTAAATACCTTCCAATGAGAGCAATATTCACTTCATGTCATATTTTAAATGATTATAGCCAATCCTAGGTGGCTAAAATTGTTTAGCCTTCAGTCTTGTACCTCACACCCCACCTGAGGTATGCTGAGCTCCTCAAAAATGGGCTGCCTGTTATGCTGCACAGCTTAATTATTATCTTAACATATTGGAACTTCCTTTGAATTAACCCCTCTCTGTGAGTGTGTTCCTATGTCCATGGGATTTCCCAGGCAAGAACACTAGAATGGGTTGCCATTTCCTTCCCAAGGGAATCATCCCAACCCAGGGACCTAACCCACATCTCCTGCCTTGGCAAGTGGATTGTTTACCATTGAGCCATCAGAGAAGTCCTAAACCAAATTTTAATTATTAACAAAGCCCCAAAGCAATAGTATGCCACTGAGTTGAGATTTTCCTTTGTCATTTACACCAAAGGAAGTCTCTTGCCTTTAGCTATATCACCCAGATTCAAAATAAGGCTAATCTATTCATTGATAAACCCCAGTAGGTCCATGTTCTTAGTCTGCCTATATTCATTATCAAATTATTATCAACAATCAGAAAAGAGAATGGACTAAATGAAATAATGATATTTATACCTTCTTTATTGCCCTACCATCACAATATCTTTTGATATCTAGAAGGCATAATAGATATTTCTATTTATATTGCAATCTAAATGGGAGTTTTTCATAAATGTGTAATCTCAGGTCTTACCCAAAACCTATCCAATCAGAATGTATACTTTCATAAGAACCAAGATGACCCTGTAAGGCAGAATTTAAGAAACACTATTTTGACTAGCTTCAAGGGAGATGAAAGTTCCAGGCTAATTAGTTACTTTAACAAAACCACCTTAAACACACACATGTACACATTACTAATATACCAAATAAAGTACATGAGTTTTCCAAACAGAAATAATTTGGCTCATGGACAGTTCAAATAAAATGATGAGGATGAGACAGTTAGAAAAGGGAAAGACCACCAAGAACATGGGAAAATACAGGCTCCAATTAGAAGCACTGATGTTTCCAAATTTTGAGGCTGATTTCAATAATTCAACTCTTAAAGGTTGACCACAAAATACAGAGAATTTGGTTCTTTCTCCTTATTTGCATGAGTAAATACCTTCCAATGAGAGCAATATTCACTTCATGTCATATTTTAAATGATTATAGCCAATCCTAGGTGGCTAAAATTGTTTAGCCTTCAGTCTTGTACCTCACACCCCACCTGAGGTATGCTGAGCTCCTCAAAAATGGGCTGCCTGTTATGCTGCACAGCTTAATTATTATCTTAACATATTGGAACTTCCTTTGAATTAACCCCTCTCTGTGAGTGTGTTTATTCTGTAAGAAAAGCCCTTCAGTAATTTGCAATGAAGGTAATTTTTCTTGTCAGCTTACTTCAAAACTCCAATAAGTATAAATCCAATGCAATTTGAGTTTTGCCAGCATTTTCCTTCCATTTCATTCTGTTGGTTTCCTTCACATCCCTTTTTCTCTTTAAACCCCAAGTGGAAATCTTCATTTCCTGAATGGGAAGCAGGCTGCAACCTCCCCCAGAACACACGATGCTGTTCCACTGTTCTGGTTCCTTATGCTGGGCATCTCTGCCTATGGTGAGCAGAATCCAGCCTCATAAGACTCCATCAGAGCACACTGAACTTTGGCCCACTTGGCAAGATGCACACACTGACTAATTGAAAACTGACGGACGTTCATATCCTAAGTATAAAGCAAAGGAATAAAAGCTTTTTTGGAGCAATGCACAGATGAAACTGCCATCCCCAAATTCCCAGTCATCTTTATACCTGTTTCCTAAATCTAAATCTGTAGGGTGCTGGCAAGAAATTCTTAGTCAACAAAAGCAAAAAAAAAAGAATGGAATATCCTGTGACATTCCAAGTCTACAGTCATTTCTTTGGTGAGTGCCCTTACAAGTAGTGTGTCCTGTTTCTAATTACTTTAGCCACACCCCTTCAGTGTGTTCTCTTTAAAATTTTAGCATATGGTAAGGACTAAAGTGAAAGAATAAATATTGATTTTTATTTGAGTAGCATGCATGCCCTTGTGATTTTTTATTATTTAAGGTTTGGGGAAGAACTGCTCCCCCCACAGGCTGTAGGTTCAGCTAGAGCAGAAACCAAATTTTATTCATCTTTGTAGCCCCCTCCCTCACACTTGGACGTTAGTCCACTTTTGTCCACTCATACTTGAACTAAAAATTGGTACTTAGTTGTGCTCAAAGTGGCTGCTTAATTACAAGTTACTCTCAACTTTGCGTCAAGATGCTCCAAATTCTTTTTAGCTATAACTGACAGAACAACAATAAGAAAACAAAAAAAGTAAAATCAAAGACCTCTATTCCATTACCAAACTCAGGCTACTAAATAGATGAAATGTTTGAGTTTATTAATCTATATCTGCCATCCAAAATAAACCTTCCTAATTGTCCTCCCCTGACATTGTAAAATATTTCCAGAAATTCCTCTCTGTAGAGGGTCTTCTAAATGAACTATAGTGTTTTTAACATGATCTATTTGTAGATTTTTAAAAATATTTTATCTCATCTTCTTTTTCTAAGTATCACAGGCCCAACTCAGAGCCTCATCTATGTGGGACACAACTTTAGACTCAGGATGTCATTTTTATGACTATGGACTACCGTCAAGTTAAATAAAATGATGTTGGTAACACACAACCTCAGAGAAGAAAGTAGAAGACAAATGAGCAGTAGCTACAGCACCACAACGTAACCTCATTTTAATCACAAGCATTCAACTTTGGCCCACTTGGCAAGATGCACACACTGACATTGAAAACTGACGGACGTTCATATCCTAAGTATAAAGCAAAGGAATAAAAGCTTTTTTGGAGCAATGCACAGATGAAACTGCCATCCCCAAATTCCCAGTCATCTTTATACCTGTTTCCTAAATCTAAATCTGTAGGGTGCTGGCAAGAAATTCTTAGTCAACAAAAGCAAAAAAAGAATGGAATATCCTGTGACATTCCAAGTCTACAGTCATTTCTTTGGTGAGTGCCCTTACAAGTAGTGTGTCCTGTTTCTAATTACTTTAGCCACACCCCTTCAGTGTGTTCTCTTTAAAATTTTAGCATATGGTAAGGACTAAAGTGAAAGAATAAATATTGATTTTTATTTGAGTAGCATGCATGCCCTTGTGATTTTTTATTATTTAAGGTTTGGGGAAGAACTGCTCCCCCCACAGGCTGTAGGTTCAGCTAGAGCAGAAACCAAATTTTATTCATCTTTGTAGCCCCCTCCCTCACACTTGGACGTTAGTCCACTTTGGTCCACTCATACTTGAACTAAAAATTGGTACTTAGTTGTGCTCAAAGTGGCTGCTTAATTACAAGTTACTCTCAACTTTGCGTCAAGATGCTCCAAATTCTTTTTAGCTATAACTGACAGAACAACAATAAGAAAACAAAAAAAGTAAAATCAAAGACCTCTATTCCATTACCAAACTCAGGCTACTAAATAGATGAAATGTTTGAGTTTATTAATCTATATCTGCCATCCAAAATAAACCTTCCTAATTGTCCTCCCCTGACATTGTAAAATATTTCCAGAAATTCCTCTCTGTAGAGGGTCTTCTAAATGAACTATAGTGTTTTTCACATGATCTATTTGTAGATTTTTAAAAATATTTTATCTCATCTTCTTTTCTAAGTATCACAGGCCCAACTCAGAGCCTCATCTATGTGGGACACAACTTTAGACTCAGGATGTCATTTTTATGACTATGGACTACCGTCAAGTTAAATAAAATGATGTTGGTAACACACAACCTCAGAGAAGAAAGTAGAAGACAAATGAGCAGTAGCTACAGCACCACAACGTAACCTCATTTTAATCACAAGCATTCACCCTGTCAGTGTGCATAGCTGATAGGTTGGTGAGAAGACTCAGAATAGGTCAGTTCAAACCAAGTACAATCAAGTGGTGGCAGCTGTAGATAGGGTGGTGAAGTTTGGTGGTTACAGACACTGGCTTTGAAGTCAGACAAGACTATGTTCCCTGGGTTATCTCGTGTGGCATTTGAGAACAAAACACAGAGGGACATTAAGAACAAGACACCCAGGGAAGGTTATTATGATGAAAGGCAATGAAAGCAATAGCCAACACCAGGAAACATCAGCCATGGAACTCATCACTAACCTTTATCTTTAATCTTCCGCTTAAAGCCTCTGTAAACTATTATCTATTCCTATTTCAACGCAATTGAAAAATAATTGAGTGCCATTTTGTATGAAGGTCTCTGAACTTTTTTAGGAATCATGTAAGCTTTAATAAAATTACTGTAATGTTATGCAAAATTTGAAAAGGAAGGTATGGATAAAGTGTAAAACACATGAAGATGCAGTAAATTTGACTTTGAAGGAAGGTCATGCTCAAGCTGAGCATGCAAGTGGAGTTGTTTGCCAAGCAAACAAGAAGGGAAAATGATTCAAAATGGAAGACCTAAAGGCAGAGCTAGAATTTCTAAATACCCTGGTATATTCAGAGCAGATGAAGAATGAAAGAAGACCAGAAATATAGGTGTGGAGGTAAAGGTTCTTACAGGAAATGTAAAGGAATTTAACTTGTTTAAGATGACAACAAATGTTTAAGTGAAAATCTGACAAGCCCATATCTATGTCTTAGCTTTTGGTTTTCTCCCAAAACCATTATTTATAGAAATCCCTTTGATCTTAAATTGTGTTTAACATGATCTATTTGTAGATTTTTAAAATATTTTATCTCATCTTCTTTTCTAAGTATCACAGGCCCAACTCAGAGCCTCATCTATGTGGGACACAACTTTAGACTCAGGATGTCATTTTTATGACTATGGACTACCGTCAAGTTAAATAAAATGATGTTGGTAACACACAACCTCAGAGAAGAAAGTAGAAGACAAATGAGCAGTAGCTACAGCACCACAACGTAACCTCATTTTAATCACAAGCATTCACCCTGTCAGTGTGCATAGCTGATAGGTTGGTGAGAAGACTCAGAATAGGTCAGTTCAAACCAAGTACAATCAAGTGGTGGCAGCTGTAGATAGGGTGGTGAAGTTTGGTGGTTACAGACACTGGCTTTGAAGTCAGACAAGACTATGTTCCCTGGGTTATCTCGTGTGGCATTTGAGAACAAAACACAGAGGGACATTAAGAACAAGACACCCAGGGAAGGTTATTATGATGAAAGGCAATGAAAGCAATAGCCAACACCAGGAAACATCAGCCATGGAACTCATCACTAACCTTTATCTTTAATCTTCCGCTTAAAGCCTCTGTAAACTATTATCTATTCCTATTTCAACGCAATTGAAAAATAATTGAGTGCCATTTTGTATGAAGGTCTCTGAACTTTTTTAGGAATCATGTAAGCTTTAATAAAATTACTGTAATGTTATGCAAAATTTGAAAAGGAAGGTATGGATAAAGTGTAAAACACATGAAGATGCAGTAAATTTGACTTTGAAGGAAGGTCATGCTCAAGCTGAGCATGCAAGTGGAGTTGTTTGCCAAGCAAACAAGAAGGGAAAATGATTCAAAATGGAAGACCTAAAGGCAGAGCTAGAATTTCTAAATACCCTGGTATATTCAGAGCAGATGAAGAATGAAAGAAGACCAGAAATATAGGTGTGGAGGTAAAGGTTCTTACAGGAAATGTAAAGGAATTTAACTTGTTTAAGATGACAACAAATGTTTAAGTGAAAATCTGACAAGCCCATATCTATGTCTTAGCTTTTTGGTTTTTCTCCCAAAACCATTATTTTTAATCATGATGTCAAGTCCTACTTTTCCTCTGAAATGTACTTAATATTGGATGTTTGTATTTCTATTGCTATCAGTGGCACCAGTTTGAGTTTAGCACCATCTCTGTATGTTTTGCATAATCTTCTAACAGACCATCTGACCTCCCATCTCTCTTCCTTTAATCCAGTCTTTGCTCAAGTGTCATGCAAAGTTCAAGCTTCCATGATTCTCCAATTCTTAAGTTGAAGGTTTTGACAGTCATGACAGTTTTACTGGCATACTTATCCAAATTAACAAACAAAAAAGCACATATATTTGGGAAGATGTTCCCCGCAAAGATATTAAGGGAAAAAGGCCTACAGCTAAGGCCAGATGCTCAGAATCCTACCAGAGAAATCTGAAATTCCTAACAGACCTTAGAAAACAAGAATTTCTTAGCAAATAATGTAACTCTTCTCCAAAAGATTTGAACTGTCTTCTCTGGATATTTTCCCTTTTATTCATTCATCTGAAGCATGTACTGTAGCTAAACACACCCATGATTCCTCAGTCTCATACTTTCTTACTGACTTCCTTCAGCATAAGGAATGCTTGCATCTTGTATGATTTCTCTGCCAGTAAAATCCTTATCCATTCTTCAAGGCTTAGCTACCACCTGACTGTGGATGACTTTCTTATCCACCCATCTAGATGTAACCTCTTTCCCTACACTCACATTGGAATTACTTAGAGAACTTTTCCCCCCTTACTTCACCTGACTGTGGATGACTTTTTATAATAAAATTACTGTAATGTTATGCAAAATTTGAAAAGGAAGGTATGGATAAAGTGTAAAACACATGAAGATGCAGTAAATTTGACTTTGAAGGAAGGTCATGCTCAAGCTGAGCATGCAAGTGGAGTTGTTTGCCAAGCAAACAAGAAGGGAAAATGATTCAAAATGGAAGACCTAAAGGCAGAGCTAGAATTTCTAAATACCCTGGTATATTCAGAGCAGATGAAGAATGAAAGAAGACCAGAAATATAGGTGTGGAGGTAAAGGTTCTTACAGGAAATGTAAAGGAATTTAACTTGTTTAAGATGACAACAAATGTTTAAGTGAAAATCTGACAAGCCCATATCTATGTCTTAGCTTTTTGGTTTTTCTCCCAAAACCATTATTTTTAATCATGATGTCAAGTCCTACTTTTCCTCTGAAATGTACTTAATATTGGATGTTTGTATTTCTATTGCTATCAGTGGCACCAGTTTGAGTTTAGCACCATCTCTGTATGTTTTGCATAATCTTCTAACAGACCATCTGACCTCCCATCTCTCTTCCTTTAATCCAGTCTTTGCTCAAGTGTCATGCAAAGTTCAAGCTTCCATGATTCTCCAATTCTTAAGTTGAAGGTTTTGACAGTCATGACAGTTTTACTGGCATACTTATCCAAATTAACAAACAAAAAAGCACATATATTTGGGAAGATGTTCCCCGCAAAGATATTAAGGGAAAAAGGCCTACAGCTAAGGCCAGATGCTCAGAATCCTACCAGAGAAATCTGAAATTCCTAACAGACCTTAGAAAACAAGAATTTCTTAGCAAATAATGTAACTCTTCTCCAAAAGATTTGAACTGTCTTCTCTGGATATTTTCCCTTTTATTCATTCATCTGAAGCATGTACTGTAGCTAAACACACCCATGATTCCTCAGTCTCATACTTTCTTACTGACTTCCTTCAGCATAAGGAATGCTTGCATCTTGTATGATTTCTCTGCCAGTAAAATCCTTATCCATTCTTCAAGGCTTAGCTACCACCTGACTGTGGATGACTTTCTTATCCACCCATCTAGATGTAACCTCTTTCCCTACACTCACATTGGAATTACTTAGAGAACTTTTCCCTTCACTCACCTTACTTTCTTAATTATACATGTACTGTGGTCACAGCTGAGTAACTTGATGGCAGGGGATGTACTTTCCCTCATTACTATATCGTCTGGAAATTTACCAATGCTTTATTTGATAATAACAATTCATTAAATTCAATTATAACTTGGATCAGGCATTATATTAAATAACTATTGATACTCAAAAAATTGCTTCAAAAACTCAGAAGCTCAAAATCACAGACATTTAGTGTCTCACATAACTTCTGAGAATTTGAATTGTGGGAGCAACTTAACTGGCTGCAGCTTAACTGGTGGTTCTGACGCAGGTCTCTTATGAGTATTGTTAGTATGACTACAGTCATCTGAAGACATGAGATCTAGAGAAGCTACATCAAAGTTCACTCACCTGGCTGCTGGCAGAGGTTTGAGCTACTCACTAGCTGTTGGCTGGAGTCCTCAGTTATTTGCCACATAGAGCTGCTCATGACAGAGAGAAATACGTCCCACAGAGTGATCAATCCAAGAGAAGAAAGGAGAATGTGGAAAAGACCAAGGCCGAAATGTAATCTCAAAAGTCCTATACCACCACTTCCATGGTATTTGTTACACAGACCAATCCTGGTATAATGTGAGAGGGGGTTGTACAAAGGCATGACTGTCAGGGCCTCATGGAGGGCCATACTGGAAACTAGCTATCATAGGTGCCTCCAAATTATTCAGTAAAATTGTTCAGACACTGACTCAATGGAAGGCTAATGTTATCTTGATATTCTTTATGTTTGATCAGGATCATATTTTCCAATAACTTTAAAATGTAATAGGAATTAATCAATGACTTGAATTATTTCATCATTTAATAAGCAAAAAGTCTCAATAGATGAGTGCTGTCTACCAGTTGACATCACTGATGAATAGATATACTTTCTTACTGACTTCCTTCAGCATAAGGAATGCTTGCATCTTGTATGATTTCTCTGCCAGTAAAATCCTTATCCATTCTTCAAGGCTTAGCTACCACCTGACTGTGGATGACTTTCTTATCCACCCATCTAGATGTAACCTCTTTCCCTACACTCACATTGGAATTACTTAGAGAACTTTTCCCTTCACTCACCTTACTTTCTTAATTATACATGTACTGTGGTCACAGCTGAGTAACTTGATGGCAGGGGATGTACTTTCCCTCATTACTATATCGTCTGGAAATTTACCAATGCTTTATTTGATAATAACAATTCATTAAATTCAATTATAACTTGGATCAGGCATTATATTAAATAACTATTGATACTCAAAAAATTGCTTCAAAAACTCAGAAGCTCAAAATCACAGACATTTAGTGTCTCACATAACTTCTGAGAATTTGAATTGTGGGAGCAACTTAACTGGCTGCAGCTTAACTGGTGGTTCTGACGCAGGTCTCTTATGAGTATTGTTAGTATGACTACAGTCATCTGAAGACATGAGATCTAGAGAAGCTACATCAAAGTTCACTCACCTGGCTGCTGGCAGAGGTTTGAGCTACTCACTAGCTGTTGGCTGGAGTCCTCAGTTATTTGCCACATAGAGCTGCTCATGACAGAGAGAAATACGTCCCACAGAGTGATCAATCCAAGAGAAGAAAGGAGAATGTGGAAAAGACCAAGGCCGAAATGTAATCTCAAAGTCCTATACCACCACTTCCATGGTATTTGTTACACAGACCAATCCTGGTATAATGTGAGAGGGGGTTGTACAAAGGCATGACTGTCAGGGCCTCATGGAGGGCCATACTGGAAACTAGCTATCATAGGTGCCTCCAAATTATTCAGTAAAATTGTTCAGACACTGACTCAATGGAAGGCTAATGTTATCTTGATATTCTTTATGTTTGATCAGGATCATATTTTCCAATAACTTTAAAATGTAATAGGAATTAATCAATGACTTGAATTATTTCATCATTTAATAAGCAAAAAGTCTCAATAGATGAGTGCTGTCTACCAGTTGACATCACTGATGAATAGCATATATTCCTTTTTCATATCTAATGAAATAAAAAATATTTTTAAGTTAATTTCAAAATCCTTACTCTGGACTAGTGCTATCCATTAGAACTTTCTACACCAGTAGAAACAATTAACATATACACATTACAGTACTGTATATAAAACAGATAAGTAACAAAGACCTACAGTATAGCACTGAGAACTGTACTTAGCATTTTAAAATAACCTATAAGCAAAAAGAATCTGAAAAAGAATCAGTCACTCAATGAGTGAGCAACTAACACACACACAACACATATACGTTGGTGTTCAGTCAAAAGTCATGTCAGAGTCTTTGCAACCCCATGTACCATAGCCCACCAGGCTCCTCTGTCCATGGGATTCTCCAGGCAAGAATACTGGAGTGGGTTGGCACTTTCTTCTCCAGGGGATCTTCCTGACCCAGGCATCAAACCTGAGTCTCCTGATTCTTTACTACTGAGCCACCAGGGAAGTTCATATACTTACTTAAAACTAACACAACATAGCAAATCAAATACTTCAGCTTAAAAAGGAAAGAAATGTTCTACATTCATGCTGTACAAAAGATAGCCACTAGCTACATGGAACTATCAAGTGCTTGAAATGTGACTGAGGCTTTAAATTTTTTATTTTATCTCATTTAATTAATTCAAATTTAAATAGCTACATGTGGCTGGCAGCTATCATAATGGACAGCTCAGGCAGGTCTAGACTAACATTTATTCTTTTACTTTGTTTTGACATAGGCTTGAAACATAGATTTTAAAATGATGTCTTAGAACAAATTATTAAGCTCCAGGGTCAAATTACTTGGATTGCAACCTAAGTTCTTCATTTACCAGTGATTTGACTTTAGGAATTGTACTTCCCTTCTCTTTGCCTCAGCTTTCCCAAACAGCAAAGCAAAAGTACTTACTTTTATAGGGTTGTGGGGTGGACTAGTGACAGACAAATAATTGTCATAAATGTTATCTGTAATCATGATTACAGTATCTAATACTATGTAACTGTTTGTGACCATATTTCTCCAACACTAGGTAATACTTAGTTTAATGTGAATAAGTGCATAAAATGAATCTTCACAATCCTATTATTATATAAAGTGTAATGTAGTAAGTATAACTACTGTAATGCCTATGTGGCAACTTTAGAGGAAGGGTTTTTTTCCTTTGAAAATAGACAAACCATTAGCTGGAAAATTTTTTTCTTTTCTTAGTGTTACATTAAAGTTTTGTGGTGGTTTTTGCAATACATCAGTCATAGCTTTGATGATGATCATCATGAGAAAAACCGGAAAAGTGGGCTTAACTAAATTTGTAAAGTTTTAAGTTATTGTTATTTGAAAGATGAGAAAAATGTGGCCTTGTTCCCAAGGAAAGTAAATGTTTTGGTCTCCTACCTGTAAGTATGAAGATAACATATTTTATTTGCACAAGTTACTCCATAAATCTTATTAGTTTACTCTGGGGAATTAGCTCAACCCCATGACCAACCCACCAGGCTCCTCTGTCCATGGGATTCTCCAGGCAAGAATACTGGAGTGGGTTGGCACTTTCTTCTCCAGGGGATCTTCCTGACCCAGGCATCAAACCTGAGTCTCCTGATTCTTTACTACTGAGCCACCAGGGAAGTTCATATACTTACTTAAAACTAACACAACATAGCAAATCAAATACTTCAGCTTAAAAAGGAAAGAAATGTTCTACATTCATGCTGTACAAAAGATAGCCACTAGCTACATGGAACTATCAAGTGCTTGAAATGTGACTGAGGCTTTAAATTTTTTATTTTATCTCATTTAATTAATTCAAATTTAAATAGCTACATGTGGCTGGCAGCTATCATAATGGACAGCTCAGGCAGGTCTAGACTAACATTTATTCTTTTACTTTGTTTTGACATAGGCTTGAAACATAGATTTTAAAATGATGTCTTAGAACAAATTATTAAGCTCCAGGGTCAAATTACTTGGATTGCAACCTAAGTTCTTCATTTACCAGTGATTTGACTTTAGGAATTGTACTTCCCTTCTCTTTGCCTCAGCTTTCCCAAACAGCAAAGCAAAAGTACTTACTTTTATAGGGTTGTGGGGTGGACTAGTGACAGACAAATAATTGTCATAAATGTTATCTGTAATCATGATTACAGTATCTAATACTATGTAACTGTTTGTGACCATATTTCTCCAACACTAGGTAATACTTAGTTTAATGTGAATAAGTGCATAAAATGAATCTTCACAATCCTATTATTATATAAAGTGTAATGTAGTAAGTATAACTACTGTAATGCCTATGTGGCAACTTTAGAGGAAGGGTTTTTTTCCTTTGAAAATAGACAAACCATTAGCTGGAAAATTTTTTCTTTTCTTAGTGTTACATTAAAGTTTTGTGGTGGTTTTTGCAATACATCAGTCATAGCTTTGATGATGATCATCATGAGAAAAACCGGAAAAGTGGGCTTAACTAAATTTGTAAAGTTTTAAGTTATTGTTATTTGAAAGATGAGAAAAATGTGGCCTTGTTCCCAAGGAAAGTAAATGTTTTGGTCTCCTACCTGTAAGTATGAAGATAACATATTTTATTTGCACAAGTTACTCCATAAATCTTATTAGTTTACTCTGGGGGAATAAGTAAAGTGTAGTTACTGGCATTAAAAATAAGGCAGACTTTTCATTTAATATAGACTGAGATAAATTCTGATTAAGAATTGTATAAAGAAAAATGATGATAATATTTAGTATAAAAATAGCACATAGGACTATGAGTTTTTATATTTCTAACATGTCTCTCCTTATTTCTCTCTTACACACACACACACACACACACACACACACATTATTTTAAATAGGAAGTTAGTCAAGTACCACAGAGAACAGTTGAGTTATATATCTTCCTTTCAAAATTTATTATTTATCCACTCTCACTGTAGTTTATTTTCTTCCTCAGGGGAAACTAAGAACTTCTTTATCAATTTGGTCAAACTTTTTATGATTACCCTTTGTCTGACTTACAATGTAACATAATATATATGAACATGTCCCTCCATAGTATCTCACTGGTCTCTGTTCTAAATATCACTCCTCCTCATACTATGATTCAATTTAAAGACTCTTTCCAAAGATCAATCTAAATAAATAACAAGTTAGCTTTCAGGCAAACAAATGAATTTGCATTGTTTTATATTCATCATAAATATTTCACTTAATTACCAAGGTACCTTGCTCAGAAACACAAAAAAACATTATAAATTAATTAGCACTGTCCCTGCTGATTTTTTAGAAATTCTGTGGAATGTGAAAGTCAAAAGTAAAAACAGTCTGCAGAGCCAGCCAGAGCACACATTACATCCAAATGCAAAAGTCCACAAGCAAACACGTTGTATTAAAAATTTGTGAGATGAATTTTGAAACACCATAAGTTTGTCTTTTGTCAGGTGTCACTCTATTTATTTTTAAAAATTCAAGGTCGAAGAAACCCTCCCCCCTACCTTTTTTTTTGCTTTATACAATCCAAGCTGACAAAATCCCATATTATTTTGAAAGCAATTATAGGAGCTACTTTTCTCTCATTGCAGGGTAATAAAATTCTAATATAACTAAAATGCAATAACACATTTTCAAAGATGGGGAAGGACATCAGGATGAAATAAATGTACTCTCAATATATTAAAGCTGATATATTAGAACCAGCAACTACTATGAAACATTTAATTCCATTTAATGCTATCCAAAAGCAAAGATAACATTTTTACTTAGCTCATTGTAACTCTATAAAAAAGCCATTTTTTAAGAGTATTACTTCTAAATACTTGATAATTTATAATGTTTCTAAGTGAAAGTATAATATAGTCTCAGTGGAAGTAGTGAAAGTTTATAATTTCTGAGCATGAAGCTAAAACAGCAAGGTGTTCATATTTTATTAAAATATACCCGTAATGTTTTGTGAAAAAAAAAGGAATTTAAATGCAAATCCTGCTGAATAAGTAGTACTAGTATTGAATTAGTTTTCAAAGTTTAATGTTTCAGCCCATTTTAAATTTTTAAATGTTTTATTATATATATATGTGTGTAGGTTTTTCAAATGATTTTAATAGAGCATAATATCATTATAAAATACTTGAGTTTTTTCATTATTAGGCATCAAAGTATCCGCTAACTCTTCACTGAAATCTCTGTTAAGTCAGGTTGTTTTCCTTTTTGGTGAACTAACAGCCTGAAGGAATTAGTGCTGAGGAGAAAAAGTCAAGAAAACAAAAAACATTTTGTTTGACCAAGCAAAAAGCACCAAAAATGGTTTGGTTTAAATGATTCTTAAACTGGGCCTGATTTTGCCTGAGTTAAACACATTAGGACATTTTCTTTCTGAGGGGCTGGGAAATCAATTAAATCCCTCTAATTCAAGTATCTTATCTTTGGCGTTCCTTTTTTGGCAATATTAGTGAATGTTTTATAGAAGGACTGTTGTAAAACAGAATGCTAGTTACATGAAAGAGATAACTAAAACATGCATATTTTGTAGAACATGTGTACATGCATTGGAAGTGAGTGCATATGTGCAACATTCCAGCGAAATTAAGAAGCAAATGATAATCTCTTTTCTGAATTGAGGACGGAAAATAATAGTACAGCACATGCATAAGAACCCTTGATCACATTCCTTGATTGTCACTTTTGCACCTCCTGAAACAAAAAAAAGTAGTTAATTTTCAAAGATGGGGAAGGACATCAGGATGAAATAAATGTACTCTCAATATATTAAAGCTGATATATTAGAACCAGCAACTACTATGAAACATTTAATTCCATTTAATGCTATCCAAAAGCAAAGATAACATTTTTACTTAGCTCATTGTAACTCTATAAAAAAGCCATTTTTTAAGAGTATTACTTCTAAATACTTGATAATTTATAATGTTTCTAAGTGAAAGTATAATATAGTCTCAGTGGAAGTAGTGAAAGTTTATAATTTCTGAGCATGAAGCTAAAACAGCAAGGTGTTCATATTTTATTAAAATATACCCGTAATGTTTTGTGAAAAAAAGGAATTTAAATGCAAATCCTGCTGAATAAGTAGTACTAGTATTGAATTAGTTTTCAAAGTTTAATGTTTCAGCCCATTTTAAATTTTTAAATGTTTTATTATATATATATGTGTGTAGGTTTTTCAAATGATTTTAATAGAGCATAATATCATTATAAAATACTTGAGTTTTTTCATTATTAGGCATCAAAGTATCCGCTAACTCTTCACTGAAATCTCTGTTAAGTCAGGTTGTTTTCCTTTTTGGTGAACTAACAGCCTGAAGGAATTAGTGCTGAGGAGAAAAAGTCAAGAAAACAAAAAACATTTTGTTTGACCAAGCAAAAAGCCCCAAAAAATGGTTTGGTTTAAATGATTCTTAAACTGGGCCTGATTTTGCCTGAGTTAAACACATTAGGACATTTTCTTTCTGAGGGGCTGGGAAATCAATTAAATCCCTCTAATTCAAGTATCTTATCTTTGGCGTTCCTTTTTTGGCAATATTAGTGAATGTTTTATAGAAGGACTGTTGTAAAACAGAATGCTAGTTACATGAAAGAGATAACTAAAACATGCATATTTTGTAGAACATGTGTACATGCATTGGAAGTGAGTGCATATGTGCAACATTCCAGCGAAATTAAGAAGCAAATGATAATCTCTTTTCTGAATTGAGGACGGAAAATAATAGTACAGCACATGCATAAGAACCCTTGATCACATTCCTTGATTGTCACTTTTTGCACCTCCTGAAACAAGAAAGAGTTAATAGGTAGATTTCTCAACTTCAATTTCATGATAGTTTACCCACCTGACTGTTGGTTAGTCATGCTGACAGTTTCGGAGCCATCTTTCCTAGGCATACATAAAGTGAGAAGATGGAATAACTGGCTAGCTCATTTAATTAACACGGAGTTCCAGAGTTTTCTAAGTAGTCACTGCACTCTGTTTTCAGACATATCTGAAGTACATTTTCAGTGTTCATATTGCCTGGTCTCTAATTATTTTTTCAAGTGGTATCTTTGGGCATGTAGCTTCTGTTTCATCAGTGGTCTATGTCGGGCTGCTCCATTAAGCTAAGTCATTTTCCTTTGTTAATTTGAAGCTGCTATTATTATTTCTGGTACAGAATAACATTAAAAATGTTAAATCATATGAATGTATGTGTGTGTGTCTGAAAAGACTTAATAAGAAGCTAGATATGTCTTTATACTAATGATGAGATAATAGGTATTTTATACTATCACTGCCATAAAAATATAAATTGTTAGCAGTAAAATTTTATACTACTCTTTAATTTCAACATGTTTTCCATGTTTACTGAAGCATAATCTCGCCCAAATAGCTGAAAGTGATATTAAGTAATGATTGACAGGCAAGCAAGCTAAATAATAATATTATTGAAAGAAAAGATAACCACCCAATGACTAAGCTATCAAACTGACTATGAAGAGACATAATAGATTATATTCCCCTGAGACGGATAAATAATGAAAGACAGGTTATAAAATATAGATTAAATATTATGCATGTTTGTATATATGTGTGCATGTTAAGTGCAGTCAGTGCTAAAAAATAGAGTAATAATACTCAGTGCTTAAAATGGGAGAAAGTATAGGTTGCTAGAAGCAGGGATGTATAAAACAAGACACTTCATATTTCATACTATCCTTAGCCATTTGCTCAACAAACAATCAGTTCACTGACATAGTACCACCAACTGAACATCTTTCTAAAACCTCTCTTGGAACATTAGCGAAATTAAGAAGCAATGATAATCTCTTTTCTGAATTGAGGACGGAAAATAATAGTACAGCACATGCATAAGAACCCTTGATCACATTCCTTGATTGTCACTTTTTGCACCTCCTGAAACAAGAAAGAGTTAATAGGTAGATTTCTCAACTTCAATTTCATGATAGTTTACCCACCTGACTGTTGGTTAGTCATGCTGACAGTTTCGGAGCCATCTTTCCTAGGCATACATAAAGTGAGAAGATGGAATAACTGGCTAGCTCATTTAATTAACACGGAGTTCCAGAGTTTTCTAAGTAGTCACTGCACTCTGTTTTCAGACATATCTGAAGTACATTTTCAGTGTTCATATTGCCTGGTCTCTAATTATTTTTTCAAGTGGTATCTTTGGGCATGTAGCTTCTGTTTCATCAGTGGTCTATGTCGGGCTGCTCCATTAAGCTAAGTCATTTTCCTTTGTTAATTTGAAGCTGCTATTATTATTTCTGGTACAGAATAACATTAAAAATGTTAAATCATATGAATGTATGTGTGTGTGTCTGAAAAGACTTAATAAGAAGCTAGATATGTCTTTATACTAATGATGAGATAATAGGTATTTTATACTATCACTGCCATAAAAATATAAATTGTTAGCAGTAAAATTTTATACTACTCTTTAATTTCAACATGTTTTCCATGTTTACTGAAGCATAATCTCGCCCAAATAGCTGAAAGTGATATTAAGTAATGATTGACAGGCAAGCAAGCTAAATAATAATATTATTGAAAGAAAAGATAACCACCCAATGACTAAGCTATCAAACTGACTATGAAGAGACATAATAGATTATATTCCCCTGAGACGGATAAATAATGAAAGACAGGTTATAAAATATAGATTAAATATTATGCATGTTTGTATATATGTGTGCATGTTAAGTGCAGTCAGTGCTAAAAAATAGAGTAATAATACTCAGTGCTTAAAATGGGAGAAAGTATAGGTTGCTAGAAGCAGGGATGTATAAAACAAGACACTTCATATTTCATACTATCCTTAGCCATTTGCTCAACAAACAATCAGTTCACTGACATAGTACCACCAACTGAACATCTTTCTAAAACCTCTCTTGGATTCTCTCTGCTCCTCAGAAATCGTCCCCATTCATCTCTTCTGGACTACCAATGACAGTTATCCCATCTAAACCCACATCTTCCATCCATTCAGTCACTCATTCATGCAATCACTAGGCCAGTCAACGAACACTTACTGGACACATACACAGCACAGTAGTTTGAAACCAGTGAAAGTGTTACTCAGTCATGTCTAGCTCTTTGTGATCCCATTGATTATAGCCTGTCAGGCTCCTCTATCCATGGAATTCTCAAGGCAAGAATACTGGAGTGGGATGTCATTCCCAACAACCCCCAACGTGGGTCTCCTGCATTACAGGCAGATTCTTTACCATCTAAGCCACAAGAGAAGCCAGAGGTGGGTTTTAATACCTGTTTACTCACTTTCTAGCTTCACAAGCACAGGCAAGATCCTCAATCTTTCTTGCATTCAATTTGCTCAGCTACAAAATGAGTAGTACCTTTTTTACGGACCAGTATAAAAATGAACTACACATAGTACATAGTGAGGTTAGTAGCAATTGTTATATAGCAAGGTTAGTAGCAATTGTTAGTTTCTGGAGTGTATAGTTGAAAAAATGTGATCTTCTGGACATTGTATCCTTAGGAATCGTATCTTTCAACTATATATGATATATACACATGAATGTATGTGTGAATTTCAGTTGCTGTCCGTGCCAAGTCATGCCCAGACCTTTGCAAGGTATGTCACGGCTTTTCTTCTAAGGAGCAAGTGTCTTTTAATTTTGTGGCTGCAGTCGCTCTCTGCAGTCATTTTGGAGCCCAAGAAAATAAAACCTATCACTGTTTCCACTTTCCCCATTCCCGAAGTGATAGGATCGGATGTTAAAGTATTTTAATGGTGTTTTTGCATTTATGTGTCAGTTAGTGCAGTCAGTGCTAAAAAATAGAGTAATAATACTCAGTGCTTAAAATGGGAGAAAGTATAGGTTGCTAGAAGCAGGGATGTATAAAACAAGACACTTCATATTTCATACTATCCTTAGCCATTTGCTCAACAAACAATCAGTTCACTGACATAGTACCACCAACTGAACATCTTTCTAAAACCTCTCTTGGATTCTCTCTGCTCCTCAGAAATCGTCCCCATTCATCTCTTCTGGACTACCAATGACAGTTATCCCATCTAAACCCACATCTTCCATCCATTCAGTCACTCATTCATGCAATCACTAGGCCAGTCAACGAACACTTACTGGACACATACACAGCACAGTAGTTTGAAACCAGTGAAAGTGTTACTCAGTCATGTCTAGCTCTTTGTGATCCCATTGATTATAGCCTGTCAGGCTCCTCTATCCATGGAATTCTCAAGGCAAGAATACTGGAGTGGGATGTCATTCCCAACAACCCCCAACGTGGGTCTCCTGCATTACAGGCAGATTCTTTACCATCTAAGCCACAAGAGAAGCCAGAGGTGGGTTTTAATACCTGTTTACTCACTTTCTAGCTTCACAAGCACAGGCAAGATCCTCAATCTTTCTTGCATTCAATTTGCTCAGCTACAAAATGAGTAGTACCTTTTTTACGGACCAGTATAAAAATGAACTACACATAGTACATAGTGAGGTTAGTAGCAATTGTTATATAGCAAGGTTAGTAGCAATTGTTAGTTTCTGGAGTGTATAGTTGAAAAAATGTGATCTTCTGGACATTGTATCCTTAGGAATCGTATCTTTCAACTATATATGATATATACACATGAATGTATGTGTGTGAATTTCAGTTGCTGTCCGTGCCAAGTCATGCCCAGACCTTTGCAAGGTATGTCACGGCTTTTCTTCTAAGGAGCAAGTGTCTTTTAATTTTGTGGCTGCAGTCGCTCTCTGCAGTCATTTTGGAGCCCAAGAAAATAAAACCTATCACTGTTTCCACTTTCCCCCATCTATTTGCCCTGAAGTGATAGGATCGGATGCCATGATCTTAGTTTTTTGAATGTGGATGTTTAAACCCACTTCTTTACTCTCCTCTTTCACCCTCAAGCTGGTCTTTGCTTGAATTTGAGTAGTACTATATAAAATGAAATATAATATGGATTATAATATTATAATCCATTTTAAGTCATAATTAATAAAACAATAAGCCAAGAAGCCAAATAGAAATAATTTTATGAAAATTTACCATGTTCCTATATTATTTGATTCCCACTTAGTTATAAAAGATGTTTATTTGTAATTACTGCAAAAATATAAAATATATAAGAAAAACCTTATGTAAAGAATGAGATTTATATAAAGAAAACATTTAAGGTTGACTAAAGCACACAAAAGGTTAGCTTAAATTAAAAGATGGCCCTTTTCCTGGATATTATAATATCCAGAATATCTTATATTCAGAATAACATCTCAGTCAGATTTGTTTTGTACTTGAAATAAAATAAAAAAGATTCTAAAATGTATCAGAAATGATAGATGAAAATGGAATTGGAAATTTGACAGACGTAGACCTATGATAGGATGATTTTCCTCATAGATATTAAGAGGTATTATGTAAGTACAACAATTAAAAATGGAACTAGCCCCCAAATCAGCAGACATAAAATGGAATACAATAGATAACTCAGGAGCAAAACGTAATTCGTAAGTAATAGCATAATATACAAGAAAGGTGACCTAATCCATTAATGGGAAAATATTATTTAATAATTAATTCACTATTTGAGATTTTAAAGCTAAAATCTCTTATATGATTACCTCTTATATGATTATCCCATTAATAAAATTGAACACAAAATATTAAAAATAAATTCTCACATCAAATAGCACAAAAGGCAAACAACAGGTTGTGAAAATATTTTATACATATCAATTATAGTATTAATCTATGAATCCCTCATGCAAATCACTAAATAAAACCTAAAACCTAAATGCATGAACAGTCAAGTGACAAAAGGAGTATAAAAGCTAATAAGAATGTGAAAAACCATGTACACCTTTCCTATTGCAAAAGAAAAGGAACTGTAAGATATTCCTTCTTCCTGTCAAAATTAGAAAGACATAAGAAGAATACAACAGTCTATGTTTGTAATGGTGTAGTCAAACCTATACAGGCTTCCTAGGTGGCTTAGTGGTAAAGAATCTGTCTCCCAAGGCAGGAGACACAGGAGATGCTGGTCATGAAGATACAGATCCCTGCATCAGGAAGGTCCCTGTAGGAGGAAATGGCAACCCCAAAAATACAGATCCCATTTTAAGTCATAATTAATAAATACATAAGCAATAAGCCAAATAGAAATAATTTTATGAAAATTTACCATGTTCCTATATTATTTGATTCCCACTTAGTTATAAAAGATGTTTATTTGTAATTACTGCAAAAATATAAAATATATAAGAAAAACCTTATGTAAAGAATGAGATTTATATAAAGAAAACATTTAAGGTTGACTAAAGCACACAAAAGGTTAGCTTAAATTAAAAGATGGCCCTTTTCCTGGATATTATAATATCCAGAATATCTTATATTCAGAATAACATCTCAGTCAGATTTGTTTTGTACTTGAAATAAAATAAAAAAGATTCTAAAATGTATCAGAAATGATAGATGAAAATGGAATTGGAAATTTGACAGACGTAGACCTATGATAGGATGATTTTCCTCATAGATATTAAGAGGTATTATGTAAGTACAACAATTAAAAATGGAACTAGCCCCCAAATCAGCAGATATAAAATGGAATACAATAGATAACTCAGGAGCAAAACGTAATTCGTAAGTAATAGCATAATATACAAGAAAGGTGACCTAATCCATTAATGGGAAAATATTATTTAATAATTAATTCACTATTTGAGATTTTAAAGCTAAAATCTCTTATATGATTACCTCTTATATGATTATCCCATTAATAAAATTGAACACAAAATATTAAAAATAAATTCTCACATCAAATAGCACAAAAGGCAAACAACAGGTTGTGAAAATATTTTATACATATCAATTATAGTATTAATCTATGAATCCCTCATGCAAATCACTAAATAAAACCTAAAACCTAAATGCATGAACAGTCAAGTGACAAAAGGAGTATAAAAGCTAATAAGAATGTGAAAAACCATGTACACCTTTCCTATTGCAAAAGAAAAGGAACTGTAAGATATTCCTTCTTCCTGTCAAAATTAGAAAGACATAAGAAGAATACAACAGTCTATGTTTGTAATGGTGTAGTCAAACCTATACAGGCTTCCTAGGTGGCTTAGTGGTAAAGAATCTGTCTCCCAAGGCAGGAGACACAGGAGATGCTGGTCATGAAGATACAGATCCCTGCATCAGGAAGGTCCCTGTAGGAGGAAATGGCAACCCATTCCAGTGTTCTTGCCTAGAAAATAGCATGGACTGAGGAGCCCAGAGGACAACAGTTCATGGGGTCACAAAGAGTCAGACACAACTGAGTGACTGAGCACACATACCAACGCATACACTGTTGTTTGGAGAGTAAATTAGTACGTGAGCAATTTCATTGATTCATCCTTCTTACCCATTCAACAACTATTTTGTGAGTATTTGCTCTTTGTAAGGAATTGTTTTGTGTGGTTGGGAAATTAGTATCAAAAGCTTTTCAATGGGGGCTTCCCTGGTAGCTCAGTAGTAAAGAGTTTGCCTGACAGTGCAGGAGACATGGGTTCAATCCCTGATCTGGGAAGATCCCACATAATGTAGAGCAACTAAGCCCGTGAGCCACAACTATTGAGCCTGTGCTCTAGAGCCTTAGAGTCACAACTACTGAGTCCATGTGCCACAACTACTGAAGCCTGTGTGCCCTAGAGCCTGGGTTCCTCAACAAGAGAAGTCACTGCAACAAGAAGCCTGCTCACCTCAACTAGAGAGTAGCCCCCACTCCCTGCAACTAGAAAAGGGCCTGCAGTAGCAGTAAAAACCCATAATAGCCAAAAATAAAGAAATAAATCACTTAAAAAAAAAAAAAAAACCTTTTTTATTCTTGGGATTACTTCTAGCAAATCTATCCTAAAGAAATAAACATTAATGAATCAAAATATACATGAAGAACAGGGTTCAATCCCTGGGTCAGGAAGATCCCCTGGAGAAGGAAATGGCGACTCATTCCAATATTCTCGCCTGGGAAATCCCATGGATAGAGGAGCTTTGTGGGCTACAGTCCATGGAGTCACAAGGGTCAGACATGACTTAGAGGCTAAACAACCACCAAAATGCTATTTATATAACTTTAATAGCAAAAAAGGCAGACACATCTAAAAGTTCAACAATAAGAATGATTAAATGAGTATTGATATCTTCATATATTTGCTTATATATCCTTTAGACAAAATAATATTTTTAAAGAATATAAGAGCCCTAGGGTAATTAACAAGGTAAGAGTTACATAGTACAATTGCAGTCTTGTGATGTACATATAAGAAAGAGAGGTTAGGAAAATTACAGGCTGCTTTTACCTTTTTCTATACTTTCCTACATTGCTTTATAATGAGTGTGTATTACTTTTAACATCAAAAGAAATAATATACATTTTTAAATTCTTTGAAATAATAGGGAAATAAGCATTTTCACCTAAAAATATGAGAAGGCAAATAAACATGTATATATATATATATATAATATATATATATGAAGGCCTCAAAGGCACATTTTAGACATTGCTCTATTATTATCTCTCTTGAATTTTTAACCTTTCCTAGGCCCACAAATGAACCTAGTTCTCCTCTTTTAAAAAATAACTTTCTCCTTTCCCTTTGAGCTAACCTATATATTTCATGCCTATTATTACTGCCAAATTTCTTGGAAAAGCAGTCAATTTTTCTTTTCTTTGTTATCATTCATACATCCTTTTCAAAATGCTTCCCATTCCAATACACTGCCTGAGACAGCACTATCTCAGATCATAATAAGTCCATTCCAAATTCAATTTTCTCCATCTTCATTTTACTCCTCGCTCCACCTACATCATGAATTTTGGTCATCTTTTGATAGTTTTCTAATCAATACTTCATTGGCTCATCTTTCTTCTCCTACACTTTCAATAGATAATTTTCTCAACATTCTTTTCTGAGTCTTATTCTCTTCTCACCTTCTATAGTCTTTATTTTGAAAATGTTATCCATTTTCATATATTCAGTTATCTTCTCTATGCATATAATTCACTGATTGGTTTCTGATTCTCCCTTGAATCATATCCCCTCTTTTTTTTTTTTCACCTGCTGGCTAGCAGTTGCCATCTGGATGTTCTTCAAGCATGTCAAACTGAACACATCTAAAATCTTAAATATTCACCCACCTTTAAATGTTTTTCATCCCTTGACTTCTCTCTTTCTATTTACTTTCCCACAATCATGCTTACCAAGCTTGAAATACCTGAGACTGTATCTTCATATTGTTCCTCCTCAAAGAGTTGTCCAAGACCTATATCCATATATCTGTCTATCTAACTGCATCTTTTCATTTCCTTTGTCATTCTTGTGAACCCTGACATAACTACCCTTACACTGGTGTAACTTGGCCTGCTGTCATAGAAGTAATACTCTGACGGTTAGTCAAATTTCCTCCATACTCTCCTGCTTCCCAAAACATGACCAGATGTATCTTCCTACAACACCACTATAATTTTATCACCACCTACTCAAGTGACTTCCAACTGTCACTCAAGTTATATAAATGCATTTATCTTGGCATTCAAGATTTTCTTCAATCCAGTCCTACACTTTCTTTTTCGCTGCTACTATACAGATTCCCTCTCCTCTAAGATGAACCACTTTGTGGGTAAGAATTGCCCTTTCAGAAACTGATAACATTCTTCCTAAAGGCCCAATATAAGTATCACCATAATAGTGCAGCCCTCCCTGCCATCTCCATGAGTTCCTTGTTTTAATCATTATTATGGCAATTAGTGACTTCTATTTATGATTTTCCATGAAAATGCCTTCCTCTCAAATGGTATTTGTAAGGTCATTAAGTGTAAAGATTGTATAAATTTAGCTTAGAATGAACCATGATACCTGGCACAGTATCCTGTATATAGCAAGTACTCAAATTCTGAGGAACAAATCAATAAATTTATAGGCAGCAAGCTATTTAATACATTTTAGTCACTGCATTCATGTATTTCTGTTAGTACATGGTTTGTTGATCTCCTTGGGAATAAGAATCATACCTATCCTCTTTTTCATAAATTTTATAAATGCTATAAATTTTATATTATTTTTAAATTTATAATCTGTTGTTTATAAAGTTATTTATAAATTACAAATTATAATATAAGAAAGTCTGGGGAACTTGTTTTTATATATTAATGTTACCAGGAGTTATACCTCTTACCCTTTGTTTTTTTTCTGGTTAGAAGGTGTTACATAAAATGAAATATATTCTATTTTTTCATTATGATTTGTCAGTGATTAAGCCATAATTAAATCTTGATTATTAGGATGACCATTCAGGTTAAAGCTATTTCTTGATCCAATTAAAGCTTTGAAGAAAAACTTGGGTAGATGTACATGTTCTTAACGTAGGCGCAGTTAGGTCTCCCAGTGGTAGATGAATCAGGTAATTATTTTATTTGACAGATTTTTGAAGGATAAAAAGCATCAAATGACCAGTCATTTCCCTAAGCACTTCTCTTATTTTAATAGCTATTATTCTCACTCCATGCTCATCTCCCCTGAGATGCTATGTTGGATTCTTTTCCTGAATTGGTCTTTCAAAAATTAAAGATAAATACAAGTCTCAGAATACTAACAACATTTCTCTCTCAGACATTTCTTATATGTTAAATCAAAACGGGGTGACATTAGAATACAGTATTGCTCAGATCAGGTGAAGCCTTCCCTGGGTAAATCTATTACACAAGACTGTTCCCTCAGCTCTGAGCCAAAAGAAACAAGAGTAAAAGCACAATAATATGGTAATATCATTCCAAGATCCCAAACGTATCTGTAAAACCTCAGCTGGAAGTTGATTTAACCTCTCTGGTATTGTCGTGACCCTGAGGTGGTAGCTGGAAGTTGAAACTTCCCCATAAATTAGGCTTAGTATGATTTAAACCCCAATGTTTTAAGGTCATTAAGTGTAAAGATTGTATAAATTTAGCTTAGAATGAACCATGATACCTGGCACAGTATCCTGTATATAGCAAGTACTCAAATTCTGAGGAACAAATCAATAAATTTATAGGCAGCAAGCTATTTAATACATTTTAGTCACTGCATTCATGTATTTCTGTTAGTACATGGTTTGTTGATCTCCTTGGGAATAAGAATCATACCTATCCTCTTTTTCATAAATTTTATAAATGCTATAAATTTTATATTATTTTTAAATTTATAATCTGTTGTTTATAAAGTTATTTATAAATTACAAATTATAATATAAGAAAGTCTGGGGAACTTGTTTTTATATATTAATGTTACCAGGAGTTATACCTCTTACCCTTTGTTTTTTTTCTGGTTAGAAGGTGTTACATAAAATGAAATATATTCTATTTTTTCATTATGATTTGTCAGTGATTAAGCCATAATTAAATCTTGATTATTAGGATGACCATTCAGGTTAAAGCTATTTCTTGATCCAATTAAAGCTTTGAAGAAAAACTTGGGTAGATGTACATGTTCTTAAACGTAGGCGCAGTTAGGTCTCCCAGTGGTAGATGAATCAGGTAATTATTTTATTTGACAGATTTTTGAAGGATAAAAAGCATCAAATGACCAGTCATTTCCCTAAGCACTTCTCTTATTTTAATAGCTATTATTCTCACTCCATGCTCATCTCCCCTGAGATGCTATGTTGGATTCTTTTCCTGAATTGGTCTTTCAAAAATTAAAGATAAATACAAGTCTCAGAATACTAACAACATTTCTCTCTCAGACATTTCTTATATGTTAAATCAAAACGGGGTGACATTAGAATACAGTATTGCTCAGATCAGGTGAAGCCTTCCCTGGGTAAATCTATTACACAAGACTGTTCCCTCAGCTCTGAGCCAAAAGAAACAAGAGTAAAAGCACAATAATATGGTAATATCATTCCAAGATCCCAAACGTATCTGTAAAACCTCAGCTGGAAGTTGATTTAACCTCTCTGGTATTGTCGTGTGACCCCTGAGGTGGTACCTTGCCTTCTATAAGGGAGTAGAGCGATTACCATTGCCCGTAGAAGCCAGAGCTCCCCAGTGACTTGGAAGAGCCTTGAGAAGGGATAAAGTTTCTTAGCTTATTGCAATTCTTCCAGCACTGGAATCTCCCAGAGCTGAAACTCATTCAGAAATGATGAGGCATTTGAAGCTGCCTGAAATAAAGGTTCTCTACTAAAGTGACTGGCTAGTCGACATCCCACCTGAGGAAATGATGAAAAATCACATTCAGGGGGAAAAAATCCATTCCTACAATGGTACAATGGAACAGACACAGTAATTATTAAACTGACTTTGATTCAGGTCTGCTGAACTCCTTAGATTCCTAACAGCCCACCTGCATTGGAGGTTTTAGATGCTGCACTGATCATTTAATTTCTCCCATCTGATTCCTGTGATAACTCCTGTGTCCTGGATAATTAGGGAACTGAGCAAACAAACACTACCCTTCCAGAATCAGGACACACATGCACCGCCCCAGGTTTACCCAGCCTTACAAAGGCCTTCCCTCCATAGCACCATAATATCTCTCTCTCAGCAGTTTCCCACATTGCAGAGTGGAGCCAGGAGAAACTTGAACTTGTGGGGACTTAACTGATGCTAACTCAGAGTTGGCTATTTTCCCACAAGAAGTAAAGCAGGAACAACAGGCCCCCTTAGCATTCACAAATTTCTCATTGCCATGTTGAAAAGGATTTTCAAGTGCAATGGTGATCATTGGCTCATGAACCTCCCTTTCCCACTGGCTTCCTCAGTTACATACCATGAATGTTTTAAAATGAGCATCATTGGAGCAGGCTGGTGATAATAGCAGTTTCGCGCAGCATACTTACAGCTACAGGGCAAACTACATAAGCTGGGGGAGGCTCTCAGCACTGTGTTTAGGTAAGGGAGGAGGGCATGGCAGAGGCAGAGAGAGTTGTAAAAGACAAGAAGGACATTCACGGAAGAGAATGAACAACTGAATCACACAAAATGGTAAATGAAAAACCTAAGCATCTCAAACACAATGTAGTGAAAATTTAAAAGTCAGCTAAACTGGAGCAGAATGGCAGAAGGCGATGGGAACTACTAAATCTAATTGCTTATGTGGAAAGCAGCCTGGCTCTAAAGAGGGGTGCTTTTATGTTAGTTTGCCAACCGGAGGTAAGAAAGAAAGGCAGCAACAGGAAATGGATGTTTAAGGCAACTTGCAAGCCCACGTAGGAAGCAAGCCTCTGTTTCATTGTGGCAGTCCTTCTGCCTTCTACTGGTGACCCTCTGTGGACACTGTCATTGTGGAAACAAGCAAAAACTGCCTCCAAGAAAAGAAGAACATTTTAAAAGAAACAGAATGATCTGGCAATTTAAGAACACAAATGCAACGGACAAAGTAAATGGGTTAGAGAGGCAGTCAACTTTTTCAGAACTGTGAAGTGAGGAGCAGGGGGAGAGGGAGCAGGAGAGAGAGAGAGAGAGCTCTAGAGAAAGAGGAGAGCCTACTAAAGAAGCCAGCCCCCTGTACAGACAGCCTGACGCCAGATGGCTTCTTCTAATAAATATTCAACCTTAACTCTGTTCCCATGTAACTTTGTTGTAAAGCTGCCAGCACACCCACACAGATCTGGGCCAGCAAAATGATTACAGTAGTACAAACAAAATAGTGCAATAGAGGAAACAGACAGGCAGGATCCTGTCCACGGACAGGCAGGGGTGGAAGATGAGAGCTGATGAACCTTTAGATTTAATGCTTGAAAAAATTGAGACTCAAGAGTTGGCTATTTTCCCACAAGAAGTAAAGCAGGAACAACAGGCCCCTTAGCATTCACAAATTTCTCATTGCCATGTTGAAAAGGATTTTCAAGTGCAATGGTGATCATTGGCTCATGAACCTCCCTTTCCCACTGGCTTCCTCAGTTACATACCATGAATGTTTTAAAATGAGCATCATTGGAGCAGGCTGGTGATAATAGCAGTTTCGCGCAGCATACTTACAGCTACAGGGCAAACTACATAAGCTGGGGGAGGCTCTCAGCACTGTGTTTAGGTAAGGGAGGAGGGCATGGCAGAGGCAGAGAGAGTTGTAAAAGACAAGAAGGACATTCACGGAAGAGAATGAACAACTGAATCACACAAAATGGTAAATGAAAAACCTAAGCATCTCAAACACAATGTAGTGAAAATTTAAAAGTCAGCTAAACTGGAGCAGAATGGCAGAAGGCGATGGGAACTACTAAATCTAATTGCTTATGTGGAAAGCAGCCTGGCTCTAAAGAGGGGTGCTTTTATGTTAGTTTGCCAACCGGAGGTAAGAAAGAAAGGCAGCAACAGGAAATGGATGTTTAAGGCAACTTGCAAGCCCACGTAGGAAGCAAGCCTCTGTTTCATTGTGGCAGTCCTTCTGCCTTCTACTGGTGACCCTCTGTGGACACTGTCATTGTGGAAACAAGCAAAAACTGCCTCCAAGAAAAGAAGAACATTTTAAAAGAAACAGAATGATCTGGCAATTTAAGAACACAAATGCAACGGACAAAGTAAATGGGTTAGAGAGGCAGTCAACTTTTTCAGAACTGTGAAGTGAGGAGCAGGGGGAGAGGGAGCAGGAGAGAGAGAGAGAGAGCTCTAGAGAAAGAGGAGAGCCTACTAAAGAAGCCAGCCCCCTGTACAGACAGCCTGACGCCAGATGGCTTCTTCTAATAAATATTCAACCTTAACTCTGTTCCCATGTAACTTTGTTGTAAAGCTGCCAGCACACCCACACAGATCTGGGCCAGCAAAATGATTACAGTAGTACAAACAAAATAGTGCAATAGAGGAAACAGACAGGCAGGATCCTGTCCACGGACAGGCAGGGGTGGAAGATGAGAGCTGATGAACCTTTAGATTTAATGCTTCGGAAGTCCTAATAATAAATGGCATTGAAAGGGAGGAGACCTCAAAAGAAGAGAAGAAACGCTTAACTCTTATCTGTGCTCTGCTTCAGGTTTTAACACTGAAACATGTGCAACTTTTCCTTTAGAGATTACATAGGAAACACTAGATCTCAAATAATATTTTCCAGTGTAACCTCTATGTTTAACTTTGTTTCAAGTCGTAACAACCTCACTGAAGTCACCCACATTTTTAATTGAATCAGTATATAACAAAGTCATGTACTTTAATAAGAATTACTAGTTGGAAAAAATAGATGATTCACCATATATTGAAAAGAAAAGCACAAATAATCTCTTTGAATGTCTTCTTCGGCTTCCCACATTTCTTTGAGTTATTTGGTATATAAATTCTATTTAAATATATAGACAGTTTTTGATTCTAGGAAGACAGATATTCAGTATGCATTTCAATGTTTCTCTCAGAGAGAATTTGAAAATATTGATGTCAAAATAAAATGCTGGGCTTCCCCTGGTGGTCCAGTGGGTAAGGACACCGCCTTGCAGTGCAAGGGGCACCGGTTCGAGCTCTGGCCTGGGAAGATCCCACGTGCCGCGGAGCGGCTGGACTGATGTGTCCAATCACCGAGTCGAAGCTCTGGAGCGCATGTGCCCAGAGCCAGTGCTCTGCAACAACAGACGCCACTGCGATGGGAGGCCCACAGGAGCCAAAGAACGAAGACGAATGAAAATAGATAAATGAAAGACCAATAGAAGTGGCCCGCCCACTCCCCTCCCTCTCCAACCCGACCCACGCCCAAAGTAAATAAATAAATAAATCTTTTAAAAAATAAATAAATAAAATGCTATGCTAATAAAGTAATTTATGAAGATTTTGAACCAAATAATGCTAAAGTTCAGCTTGAGGGGAAAGGTGAAATAGTGAAATATTATATTAGAAATGCATATTATGGACTACATTAAAATGCGATGTTAGAAACAACTATTAAAGAACTATATTAAGCTTTTTCAGTTTTAGTTTTCCAATGGTGTATATAAACTTCTTGTTTTAGAAATGGACTAACCCAGCTTAGTAATAAATGCAGCAACTTGGAGCAAACCATCTAAAGCAAATGATATAAAAATGAGTTTCTAGCTATATTTTATTTACCATTTCTTGACCTGATATCAAATAACATCATCATAAACTAAATTTTCTCTTACCTCAAAATCAAGAATATATTTTGTGGGGTTATCTATGAGCACTGACTGCAGGATTGGAGATGTAAGAAAAATCAACAAAACAAAAAAAAAAATTAAACACTTACGAAGAACTAGATAAATTTTGTTAAGTACATACTGTTGTTTTGACAGTTTGAGAATCCGCACAGATTTTGCATTTTATTACACTGACATCAAAAGCTATATTGATAGGAAAGGACCACATTTCTAACAGAAGAGAGATAAAATTAGCATTTATCTTCTGGTGATATTGAACTTTCTATTGTAAGGATGAGTCATAGTGCTTCCTCCTCCTGGACTATCTCAGGAACTGAGAATGCTTGGAAGAGCCACCATTTGAAAATATTGATGTCAAAATAAAATGCTGGGCTTCCCCTGGTGGTCCAGTGGGTAAGGACACCGCCTTGCAGTGCAAGGGGCACCGGTTCGAGCTCTGGCCTGGGAAGATCCCACGTGCCGCGGAGCGGCTGGACTGATGTGTCCAATCACCGAGTCGAAGCTCTGGAGCGCATGTGCCCAGAGCCAGTGCTCTGCAACAACAGACGCCACTGCGATGGGAGGCCCACAGGAGCCAAAGAACGAAGACGAATGAAAATAGATAAATGAAAGACCAATAGAAGTGGCCCGCCCACTCCCCTCCCTCTCCAACCCGACCCACGCCCAAAGTAAATAAATAAATAAATCTTTTAAAAAATAAATAAATAAAATGCTATGCTAATAAAGTAATTTATGAAGATTTTGAACCAAATAATGCTAAAGTTCAGCTTGAGGGAATGGTGAAATAGTGAAATATTATATTAGAAATGCATATTATGGACTACATTAAAATGCGATGTTAGAAACAACTATTAAAGAACTATATTAAGCTTTTTCAGTTTTAGTTTTCCAATGGTGTATATAAACTTCTTGTTTTAGAAATGGACTAACCCAGCTTAGTAATAAATGCAGCAACTTGGAGCAAACCATCTAAAGCAAATGATATAAAAATGAGTTTCTAGCTATATTTTATTTACCATTTCTTGACCTGATATCAAATAACATCATCATAAACTAAATTTTCTCTTACCTCAAAATCAAGAATATATTTTGTGGGGTTATCTATGAGCACTGACTGCAGGATTGGAGATGTAAGAAAAATCAACAAAACAAAAAAAAAAATTAAACACTTACGAAGAACTAGATAAATTTTGTTAAGTACATACTGTTGTTTTGACAGTTTGAGAATCCGCACAGATTTTGCATTTTATTACACTGACATCAAAAGCTATATTGATAGGAAAGGACCACATTTCTAACAGAAAGAGAGAGATAAAAATTAGCATTTATCTTCTGGTGATATTGAACTTTCTATTGTAAGGATGAGTCATAGTGCTTCCTCCTCCCTGCAGAGAACTATCTCAGGGAACTGAGAATGCTTGGAAGGTTAAGGCTTCCCAATTGAGAACATGATGGAGACCAATCCTTTAAATTGCACACATGAAATACAAATAATACAAACATATCTATATACAAAATATGCAGTTGTGCATTCACAGGAGCTAATGGCATGCAATAATGGGAAATTATTTGAACATCTGTTTGCACATTAATCTGCATATTTTTGCACATGCAATCAACCATTTGCATCAGCATATTTTGTATGTCTCATGCACACGTTAGACACCTGTTATTAAAAACCAGGTTCATAATATGATGCTGATTTCCTTAAGTATAACTACATTTTCATGAGATTTTATCATAGCATCTAAAAGGTAGTGCATTCTTAGAATAGTGGACAATATGCAGAGCATGATATTAATGGAAATATGTGCACTTTCCCTTCATCTATGCATGAATAGTAGACTTCAGGGTTCAAAGAGGGAATGAAATTGGTTGGTAATGAAAGAACAAAACAACAGGGTAAAGATTAATCATAACATCATCCAGCTCCTTCCTTCTGTTAGAAAAATAACCAACCTCTGAGAAATAAAGTTGAGAACTTAACTGTGCTAAGTACTGTGGTTATGAGCACATAATATGTGGTCAATAAATAGTTGATAATTCCTTGGTTAATAAAAAGATGTATAATTTAACTAAAAAGGTACATTCAGCTAACAGAAGCTACTGAGGCTCAGTATTCTATCAGATTTTATTCTGACTACTTTAACAGGTATCTCATTTAATCCATATGGAAATAGCCTTTGAGCAAATATGGAAAGACTGAACTAAAAAGTCTAGGCTGTGCTACTAACTAGGAATATGAACTTGGACTAATTTGTCTAGTAATTGATTTTGTAAAATGGGAGACTGTATTGAGTCGGTAAATATGCTGTACATATGGTGCTACTATCCCCTTTTTTAACTGTGGCAGAAATAAGAAAAAACTCAATCCCAGCATTTTTCCCCACTGAGCCGGGACTTAGCCATAAATTATTTCTTAACACAGCACTCCAGGCAACCACCACCAACTGATTGAATTTGGCACATGAGATGAATCTATTTTCTATCCTGGACTATATTTTCTCTAAGGCTCTCTCCATAAACTGAATCAAGAACTCATAGAATACTAGAATCCTATGCTTTGAAGAAACTGTTCAATTATCTGGTAGTTTTCTAATTAGTGTATCAAATATGCTTGGAAACTAGTTGACTATTGGTGAAGAATTGAGGAACTCTTGCTCTATGTAGAATTTCACTGTAATAGAGTATTTCAAATCCATACAATATGCTAAAGCAAAGTAATGTTCAATATATTTTCCTCTTTTGGATTTTCATAAAAGTACTTTCTTCCAGGCAGTTATGCAAAGCGGATCAGGAAAGCAGCATGAAGCAATACTTTGCACAGCACAGCCCTTGGGCATGGAAGAAAGACAGCAGCCGTGGTCCCAGCTTCTGCCAGACAGAGCGTTGGTGGTGTGATAGAAAGCACAGAAACCTGTAGGCACATTAAAAGGACATATTCAGACTCTTCAAATGATATGGAAAGATGGGAAACAAATGGAGCTCTCAGAGAGGGTGGGTTTTTTCAGAAAAATCATTAGGAAATCCTTCAGTGTGATAAGCATTGTAAACAGCTGAGATGAATCCATCAAAAGTATATACTGAGTGTTTGCTTTATGTCTAGCACTGGGCTGTGCTTAGAGAAGTACAATAAAGGGCTATAACACATTGTCTGCTTTTGTAGATACTGCATTCTAGCTGAAAGGAATAAAATTTACAGATAACATTGCAAAACTGCTCACAAGCCAAGGGTACTCTTCTTTTTCTGGCTACATCAGTACCCACAAGAACAACATGTCAATCCCGCATATCACTTTGAATGGCAAGGCTCCAACATTGAATGCCTAGAATACTTTTTATGAGGTAGCAAAATGACTCCTGTTGTGATCTTGCTACTTGGGCTATTTTTCTAGCTATTTATTGTGCCTTTACTCTTTCATAATGGTGCCTGCACATCACATATATCTCTTGCTTCTAGAACTGTCATCCAAATTTCCCCTAAGAAATCATCGTTCTCCCACATTTGGTCCTGTGGGTTGGGTGCAGTTTCACATCTAGCTCCAAATATGGGCACGTGATCCATGACAGACAATGGTGGTGACCTTTAGCATTTGCTAGGACTACGGTGAAAGAGATGTGATTGAACTAACTGTGGCCACAGGTATAAGCTGACTAATAATAAAGTCCCCAAAAAGAAACACAGAGCTTTCTTTTTTAAGAAATTGAAACAGACCAATCCCTAATGACACCATATAAGCATTGGTATGTTATAAAGTCTGACTCTAGCTATATTCCTGAATTTTTCATTTACCCAAACTAACAAATTCTTACATTCCACCTACCACCCAGCTTAAACTAGTTTAAACTGGATTTCTACAATGAACAACTAGGTACATTCGATCCATATCACTGACATACACTGAGGCAATCAGTTCATCCCAATTAATAAATCACATGCCAAAAGAACTTAAGTCACTTTCCTTAAATCATATAATAAACGTCAACAAAAATACAGAAACACTCAATTTTACAAACAAAATAAATTGAAACACCACATTCTAATTAAGTATTTTTACAGGTACTTCCTTACCTATGTGGAGACTGAGAACCAGCACTCATTTCCCTTCACCTTGTCCAAATCCCTCTTAAAATAATCTTTGGGAAATAGAAAGCAAGACAATTGCCACAATAACTCTGCACTATAATTTTCCCTTGAATTAGAGTATTTTTCAAGTTGCTAATAGAGAATTTTTACAAAAACAAAGAGTATCTAATTACTGGGGAGAATTAGCATAATTCCAAGATGTTCCTTGTTAGGTCAATGGTTCTTTTATAGAACTATTAGTGTTAATTCTCAATTGAAAAACCCTTCTCCTTCTGCTTATTTTCCCTATGAATCCAGACAGCATTCAATGAACCCCTGAGCGGGAGATGCCCATGTGCTACAAAGTTCACTGATAATTTAGGGCATTGCCTAGAGACAACAGCCAAAGATTACACTTACGATGATCCCAAGATAATGGCAGAACTCTAAGGACTTTTAACCTAACTACAGGAAATAATTTACACAGTGAACTTTCTACTTGGTGAAAATAAGTAATAATAATAATAAAAAAAACAACCAAGATCAGGAGGAGCAAAATTTCTGACACATAATACGGGGAAGCAGGAGGGTGGGATTAGCTGAGACATGGGGATATACACACTGCTATGTATAAAATGGGCTTCCCTGGTGGCTCAGTGGTAAAGAAACCACCTGTAATACTGTAGGGCCGGTTTCGCTCCCTGGATAGGGAAGATCGCCTGGAGAAGGAAATGGCAACCCACTGCAGTATTCTTGCCTGAGTAAGTCCATGGGGTCACAAAGAGTAGAATACTATTTAGCAACTAACCAACAACAGTGTATAAAATAGATAACTAATGAGAACCTGCTCTATAGCATAAGGAATTCTACACAGTGAGCAATGGTTTCGTAGGTGGGAAGGAAGTCCGAAAAAGAGATGATATATTCATGTCTGGTTGATTCACTTTGCTGTATGGCAGAAAGTAATACAATATTAAAAAGCAACTATGCATATGCACATAGTCACGCAGTCATATCTAACTCTTTGCAACCCCATGCATTGTAGCCCACCAGGCCCCTCTGTCCATGAGATTCTCCAGGCAAGAATGCTGGAGTGAGTTTCCATTTCTTCCTCCAGGGAATTTTCTAGATCCAGGGATCAAACCTTCATCTCTCGTGTCTCCTACATTGGCAGGCAGATTCTTTGCCACTGAGTCACATGGGAAACCCCTAAAGCAACTATATTTCAATAAAAATTAAAAATAAATAAATATAAGTCACAGAAACTCCTACAATCTGGCCACCTCCATGAAAATTTTTTCAGTTCCCTGATAACTACAGTCTATAGCTTCACAAGGACTTCCCTGGTGGGTCAAATGATAAAGAATCTGCCTGCAATGCAGGTGACATGGGTTCAGTCCCTGAGTTGAGAAGATTCCCTGGAGAAGGAAATAGAAGTCCACACCAGTATTCTTGTCTGGAGAATTTTATAGATAGAGGAACCTGGTTGGCTATAGTCCACAGGGCCTCTAAAAGTCAGACAGGACTGAGTGACTTCCACTTTCACATAACTTCATAGAGGGGTCCCTGAGGCCTGGGTAAAATTCAAATTAAAATGTGAAATTTTAAAAAATATATTTAAAAATCAGACTCAATCTGTAATAGCTGTGCAAGTGAACCATTGAGTCCTTAGTTCATTGCCTAACCTAAGAAGTCCCCCATTGACTAGGTGTGAAAGGAGGTCCAACACAGAATCTTGACTACAAATGCCACATTTAAACTAAGCATTTGTTCTTTTCAGTCCACTTTACATTTAGAAATTGCTTCTATTTTGAACTTGTGCTTCCTTTTTCACCTTTTTGTAAGAAAAATCGCTTTTTATTAGCTAGGATTCAAATACCACCAAATGAGGAAAACTCACCAAAGGAACTAAAAGTTTTTTTTCATCCAATAAATTTGCTGTGAAATGCCATGTTTGTGGCTGTGCCTGCAGTCAGTTTTGTTACAAGGCATATAGTAAAAAATGGTTTTGGGATTTTCAGCCATTAGTTTATAAACTGAACAAGATAGATATGATCATTCACATAATGTAATTTTTCTTGGGAAAGTTTAATATTTTACAAATATATTATCCTATTTACAAATTAGTCTTCCCTTAGGAAAAAAAATATTGAAAACTTACAAAATGAAGGGCTTTATTACTTATAAAACTGGATTTTAAAGAAAATGAGAGAAAAAGGAAAATTATATCAAACTATAAACATCTTTTATAACTAACAGATGTGTAACACAAATATTTATGAAAGAAGAAGGAATAAATAAGAACATAGAAAGATTTTCAATTGAAATTGCAATGCCTATATCACAAAACTCCTACAATCTGGCCACCTCCATGAAAATTTTTTCAGTTCCCTGATAACTACAGTCTATAGCTTCACAAGGACTTCCCTGGTGGGTCAAATGATAAAGAATCTGCCTGCAATGCAGGTGACATGGGTTCAGTCCCTGAGTTGAGAAGATTCCCTGGAGAAGGAAATAGAAGTCCACACCAGTATTCTTGTCTGGAGAATTTTATAGATAGAGGAACCTGGTTGGCTATAGTCCACAGGGCCTCTAAAAGTCAGACAGGACTGAGTGACTTCCACTTTCACATAACTTCATAGAGGGGTCCCTGAGGCCTGGGTAAAATTCAAATTAAAATGTGAAATTTTAAAAAATATATTTAAAAATCAGACTCAATCTGTAATAGCTGTGCAAGTGAACCATTGAGTCCTTAGTTCATTGCCTAACCTAAGAAGTCCCCCATTGACTAGGTGTGAAAGGAGGTCCAACACAGAATCTTGACTACAAATGCCACATTTAAACTAAGCATTTGTTCTTTTCAGTCCACTTTACATTTAGAAATTGCTTCTATTTTGAACTTGTGCTTCCTTTTTCACCTTTTTGTAAGAAAAATCGCTTTTTATTAGCTAGGATTCAAATACCACCAAATGAGGAAAACTCACCAAAGGAACTAAAAGTTTTTTTTCATCCAATAAATTTGCTGTGAAATGCCATGTTTGTGGCTGTGCCTGCAGTCAGTTTTGTTACAAGGCATATAGTAAAAAATGGTTTTGGGATTTTCAGCCATTAGTTTATAAACTGAACAAGATAGATATGATCATTCACATAATGTAATTTTTCTTGGGAAAGTTTAATATTTTACAAATATATTATCCTATTTACAAATTAGTCTTCCCTTAGGAAAAAAAATATTGAAAACTTACAAAATGAAGGGCTTTATTACTTATAAAACTGGATTTTTAAAGAAAATGAGAGAAAAAAAGGAAAATTATATCAAACTATAAACATCTTTTTATAACTAACAGATGTGTAACACAAATATTTATGAAAGAAGAAGGGAATAAATAAGAACATAGAAAGATTTTTCAATGGGCTTAAAGAAATTGCAATGCCTATATCACAAAACTGCAAAGCCTATAAAATTAAACTTGTTGATGTGAATGCAAACTGAATGGTGTTAACTTCATTAAACACTTAAGGTTATTATGAACTTCCCCTGGATAACTTTTTTGTTCAAACTCTCAAACTACTTGTTTCAATTTTTGATAAGGTGGGATTTTAAACCTTCACATCACCAATGACAACAAAATCCTGTGATCATTTAATTTCTTTCTCAAACTTTCAGTGATGTGTTAATGTTGAACAGGTAACTGATAACATAATTAATTCCTAAAAATTCACTGTTATAAAATAGATTTTCATACAGAGAAAAAATTAGTGTTGGGTAAAGGAAATCTCAATGTACACACAAATTCCTGACATGTTATAGAAAGGTAGAAAAGTTAATTGATTTCCCCCCAGATAGTCTCCTTTATGTTCATCCTGAGCATTTATATATCATAATATTAAAAATGATCTTATAAATAAGATGCAAATTGTAGTGATTTATTAATAACCACTTTTTGAAACATTTCTAACTACTGAAAAAAGAATCAAAGAATTACCTATATTAAGATGTTCTTCCACAGGAAAACTTTGTTACTGCATTATTTATTATAATATCATCATATATAATTCTTCAGATAGCAAATCATATAATAGTAATTAATAATAAAAATGAATGACTACTATTTATTTTTTGATCATCTACTATTTTACAGGAAAGTACCAAGTGTTTTCAATGCATTAGCTTATTTAATACTTATAGCAACCCTATCTGGTAAATACTGTGATCATTTACACTTACAGATGAAAAAATTAAACATGAGCATATTAAATATCCGACATCTACCTAGTAGATGATACAGTCCAAATTAGAATTCAAGTTCCTCTGATTTATGAGTCTGCACTGTTAATTTTACTCAAATAAATCAAATAATTAAACTTTCATCCCATTATTTTCAAACCCATTTAATAAATGAACTACTAATATCATCTAGAATAATTTCAGTGATCTCGACTTCATTTAGCAAGTCCAGATATTAAAGCTTATTTCAATTATCTTCAACCAAATTCCATTTCTACAGACTATATACTCCCATTCTGTGTTGCTTTCACCTTTTTTTGTCATTGTCTTTTGATTTTCTTCTCTGAAAAACTACCCTAGCATTGTGTGTACATTATGACTTTCCTAAAGCCTCTCATTTACAGACTGAACATCCTCAGTTGTAGTAGCAGTCCTTGGAAGAATATGTTGCCAAGTTCTCTCACTACCTATTCTCTTTCCCTTAGGCCCACTGATCTTCCATGTACTTCTGTAAAAGGACACCTCAACTGGGCACAACTATCCATAAGGAGGTAATCACAGAATGGTAAGCTTCCTGATTCTCAGCTCCAATCTTTTTCATCTCAAAGCTCTCATATTATTTGAAAAGCCATGGCAAAGATTATAACATAGACTATGGGATTAGTTAGAAGATGTATATTTGCCAGAGAGTATACAAACAGTATTCCTCAAAGGGCTCATACTTTTTGTTTTTCTTTTTGGGTTGATTTACTGGGCCAATGTGTGTTCAATAACAGCTCTGTATAGGAAAGAAATGTATGAGGGCAATTCTGCAGAGCCAAGACTAGGAAACAAAGAGGATTCTTCCTTCATGAGTTTTAGTGGTGGTCCGGAAGTCAATCAGAAGTTCACAAAGTAGTGCTTTCTCTTTGGAGTCACCTAGACAAGTCTTATCATGGTGATGGAAAGGAAGCCTTTCCTAATCTATGTATATGGAAAAGAGCTAAATTCACCAAATTTCACTGAAAGCCCTTGACAATCAAGGATCCTCAGGAAACCTTTTTATTCATATTGAAAGACTGAATTCTGGTGAATACTGGGGTCAAAATATCATGAAACACAGATTAAAGTATCAAACATGATACATGCTTATATAACATTTCTGCTTTCCATACATCATTTAATATTAATAGACAAAGTAGAAAGAGACTGCTGATGGTTGGGCTGAAAATGCTAAATAGCCAGTTACATTTCACCCAGTAAATGGCAGTGGAACTGAGAAAAACAAGACTAGCCTTCGAGATTACTGCACTCGTCAAGACTCCTCTCATGAAACAGGCTGCAGTTCATCACACTTAACCTATACTTTCCACACCTCCAGAAGGAGATATCCACAGATGCACCTATTTACTTTGGAGTGAACTCAAAGAAATAAGCTTGCAAAGCTGGTCCTCTCTTTGTGCATTAACTAATTTAGCCTTTCCACACATGCACTGCAAGAACATCAGGTAGATCCATTTACTTCCACCCCCTCATCCCCCTGCTCCTCCTAAAGTGACATATTAATTATGGCTCATTTGATTTTTCCATTTACTTCCACCCCTCAATTTTTCCAAAAAAATGAACATCAAACTGATGTCCCTGATTGAGAAATAAATTATTTAAATGAGTAACACTCACAACTATCCATAAGGAGGTAATCACAGAATGGTAAGCTTCCTGATTCTCAGCTCCAATCTTTTCATCTCAAAGCTTTCATATTATTTGAAAAGCCATGGCAAAGATTATAACATAGACTATGGGATTAGTTAGAAGATGTATATTTGCCAGAGAGTATACAAACAGTATTCCTCAAAGGGCTCATACTTTTTGTTTTTCTTTTTGGGTTGATTTACTGGGCCAATGTGTGTTCAATAACAGCTCTGTATAGGAAAGAAATGTATGAGGGCAATTCTGCAGAGCCAAGACTAGGAAACAAAGAGGATTCTTCCTTCATGAGTTTTAGTGGTGGTCCGGAAGTCAATCAGAAGTTCACAAAGTAGTGCTTTCTCTTTGGAGTCACCTAGACAAGTCTTATCATGGTGATGGAAAGGAAGCCTTTCCTAATCTATGTATATGGAAAAGAGCTAAATTCACCAAATTTCACTGAAAGCCCTTGACAATCAAGGATCCTCAGGAAACCTTTTTATTCATATTGAAAGACTGAATTCTGGTGAATACTGGGGTCAAAATATCATGAAACACAGATTAAAGTATCAAACATGATACATGCTTATATAACATTTCTGCTTTCCATACATCATTTAATATTAATAGACAAAGTAGAAAGAGACTGCTGATGGTTGGGCTGAAAATGCTAAATAGCCAGTTACATTTCACCCAGTAAATGGCAGTGGAACTGAGAAAAACAAGACTAGCCTTCGAGATTACTGCACTCGTCAAGACTCCTCTCATGAAACAGGCTGCAGTTCATCACACTTAACCTATACTTTCCACACCTCCAGAAGGAGATATCCACAGATGCACCTATTTACTTTGGAGTGAACTCAAAGAAATAAGCTTGCAAAGCTGGTCCTCTCTTTGTGCATTAACTAATTTAGCCTTTCCACACATGCACTGCAAGAACATCAGGTAGATCCATTTACTTCCACCCCCTCATCCCCCTGCTCCTCCTAAAGTGACATATTAATTATGGCTCATTTGAAATTTTCTCTTACAAATATAGGCTCAGACTTCAACACCTAAATGAATTATATATACACCGTGCAAGTCTGTTTGTTCCAGGTTTCTTAAAAGGAGAAAATGAATGCAGTGTATTAATCATCAAACTGATGTCCCTGATTGAGAAATAAATTATTTAAATGAGTAACACTTCATTTTTTTTTAATATGCTACTTTCTAGAAAATTTCTTCAACATGCATGGTGAAAAGAATGAAAAATATCACTACTACAAAGGTGATACATGGGCAAAATTAAAGTCGTGTATAGGCTACCTAATCATGGTCAGTCCAAAATGTTGGGAATTACTATCATTGGTTCTGTAGTTAATAATCAACTTTTACTGGCTGGTAGTCCAAATTAGCTCTAGGAATTTCTAAAAATTCAGCTTAACTAGTACAGATTTAAATGCATTTTATTCCTTTCACAGTACAAAAAACAAAAGCACCCCCTAATGTAGATCTATTTTTAAAAACACTTACTTTTTAAAATGTATGGAGTAAGGAAGACATATAGAATAGCCCTAGTACATATTTACCCAGTGTAGCTTCCCTTTGATTTGAAAAGCAGATTCATCATGTTTCCCATTGTATTTAAAATCATGTCACATATATACAGTGCATACAACTAAAATTTACAGAAATAGTAGTCTGAGTAGTCATTGAAACCAACACGTAGAATATGCGTGACTCAATTTTAAAACAATAACACCCATTGAACACAATTTATTGAACTCAAAGGTACAGGGAATCCATTCAATGAAGAGGCAGACTAGTCAGTGGAAGGTAATTGCTTTAAAAAAGAAAAAAAAATTGAAAATGTATAATAGTACAAATTCAGGAAAATCCATTATTTAAATAATGCAATGCGCAGAAAAACAATGATAGGGCCATCCTCCATGTAGTCACTTGAGGGCCTAGGCTGATGGGGCTCTTCCATGTTCTATACACACCTTCCAAGGTCACCATGAGGATCGGTCTCCCTTCTAGCCAGTAGGTAAGGGACAAAAAAAAAAAAAATAGGAAAAATGCATGCAGTGATTTTTAATGGTTCAGGCCTGAATAGGATTCACATTCTCTTCTACTCACATTCTATTGGTTATAGCTTATCATATGATCACAATTAAACATAGGAGGCTGGAAAATGTGGCTGTGTGGTCATGAAGATGAGGAGTCTATGGACTTTTTTCTTTTTACACAGCTAACAATTTCTGTCATCGTCTGCCTTTCTGGTCACCATAGTCATGTTCATCTTTCTTTCTACACATAGAACACATTCTGTAACATACCGGAAAGAGACAATCCACTTACAGCCCAGGGACGTTATTTCATTTATCTCTATTCAAATCTGCAGTGATTTCTTGTGGTCCTGTGAGCTATGAATGGGAAGACACACATAGATCTTCTCCCTATTAGAAACCTCTACATCAATGGGAGAACAGAAATAATTCCAATAAAGACTCCAATTATAAAGAGAATAAAGTGACAGAGTAATCACAGATCCATCACAATGATGAAATCCTCCTGGTCCGGCTTCATGGAGTCCCAGTTTAGGTGAGGTCAGCAAATTTCAGAACTCTAATTTTATACATTGTTCTCCATGACTCTGGCTGTACCTTTGGGAATATTTTTTTCTTGTCCATTATCCAATATGTCTATACCTGAAGTGAGTACTGAAAAATGTATTCAGAGGTCAAAATCATCACTCTTTGTTTCAAATTTTGGAAACTGAGGGTTGTTTTATAATCACAGAGTTTTGCTGAGGTTTTTTACACTCACAGAGTTATTGTTTTATTATCAATAGAGTTCCCTCAAAATATGTTTGGTTCCAGTCACTTTTCTGAGTCACTAATAATCATTTAAATTTTCTTTCAGATTTATGGCTTGGGCCTATTTACAGTTTTGTTTATTTAAATTTTTGTCTATTTATTAATGCATTTTGCTTTCTGTCTCTCATACTTTTCTCTCAACCTAATGGCAACGACTTTGGGTCATCTAAAACAAATCTACAGGCTTATATGAAAAGGTAACCCACTTACTTGTTTTTAAGTCTGAAAATAAAAGTGTTAATCACTCAGTTGTGTCCAACTTTTTGTGATCCCATGGACTGTAGCTTGCCAGGCTGCTCTGTCCATGGGATTCTCCAGGCAAGAATACTGGAGTGGTAGCCATTCCCTTCTCTAGGGGATCTTCCCATCCCAGAGACCGAAACTGGGTCTTCCATTTCAGGCAGATTCTTTACCATCTGAGCCACCAGGAAATCTTTTAGCATATTGATCACAATTAAACATAGGAGGCTGGAAAATGTGGCTGTGTGGTCATGAAGATGAGGAGTCTATGGACTTTTTTCTTTTTACACAGCTAACAATTTCTGTCATCGTCTGCCTTTCTGGTCACCATAGTCATGTTCATCTTTCTTTCTACACATAGAACACATTCTGTAACATACCGGAAAGAGACAATCCACTTACAGCCCAGGGACGTTATTTCATTTATCTCTATTCAAATCTGCAGTGATTTCTTGTGGTCCTGTGAGCTATGAATGGGAAGACACACATAGATCTTCTCCCTATTAGAAACCTCTACATCAATGGGAGAACAGAAATAATTCCAATAAAGACTCCAATTATAAAGAGAATAAAGTGACAGAGTAATCACAGATCCATCACAATGATGAAATCCTCCTGGTCCGGCTTCATGGAGTCCCAGTTTAGGTGAGGTCAGCAAATTTCAGAACTCTAATTTTATACATTGTTCTCCATGACTCTGGCTGTACCTTTGGGAATATTTTTTTCTTGTCCATTATCCAATATGTCTATACCTGAAGTGAGTACTGAAAAATGTATTCAGAGGTCAAAATCATCACTCTTTGTTTCAAATTTTGGAAACTGAGGGTTGTTTTATAATCACAGAGTTTTGCTGAGGTTTTTTTACACTCACAGAGTTATTGTTTTATTATCAATAGAGTTCCCTCAAAATATGTTTGGTTCCAGTCACTTTTCTGAGTCACTAATAATCATTTAAATTTTCTTTCAGATTTATGGCTTGGGCCTATTTACAGTTTTGTTTATTTAAATTTTTGTCTATTTATTAATGCATTTTGCTTTCTGTCTCTCATACTTTTCTCTCAACCTAATGGCAACGACTTTGGGTCATCTAAAACAAATCTACAGGCTTATATGAAAAGGTAACCCACTTACTTGTTTTTAAGTCTGAAAATAAAAGTGTTAATCACTCAGTTGTGTCCAACTTTTTGTGATCCCATGGACTGTAGCTTGCCAGGCTGCTCTGTCCATGGGATTCTCCAGGCAAGAATACTGGAGTGGTAGCCATTCCCTTCTCTAGGGGATCTTCCCATCCCAGAGACCGAAACTGGGTCTTCTGCATTGCAGGCAGATTCTTTACCATCTGAGCCACCAGGAAATCTCCAACTTTTCTGAGATATAGCTCCAATACCATTTTATTCACCTATTTAAACTACACAGTTCAATGGGTTGTAGTATATTTTAAAATATGTACAATCTTATCACAGTCAATTTTAGAACATTTCCATCAACTCACAAAGAAACCTCATTCCCTTTAGTTACCATGTACCAACTTCTTTATCCCTCTGACTCTAGACAGATTATTACTTTCTGTCTTTATGGATTTGTCTATTCTGCAAATTTTATAAAAATGAGAGTATACATGGTCTTTTCTGACTGACTTCTTTCAGTATAGTAATTTTAAGGCTACCTTGAAGCATATATCAGTACTTCATTCATTCCTTTTTATGGTTGAAGAGTATTCCACTGAAGAGTTAGGTCACATGTATTTATTCATCCAGCAGCTGTTGAATATTTGTACTATTTCTACTTTTTGGCTCTTATAAATAATACTACTGTAAACATTCATGTACACCTTTTTCTGTGGACACATGCTTTCATTTCTTGCAAGTAGAAATATTGGGTCATATGGTAACTCTATGTCTAACTATTTAAGGAACTGACAGTTTTCCAAAGTAGCTGTATCAATTCATATTGCCATGAACAGTGTGTACAAGTGTTCCAATTTATGCACATATTCACCAACCATTATTGACTTTTTGATTATAGCTTTTATAATGAATGTGAAGTGGTAGCTTACTGTGAGTTTGATTTCTATTTCCCTGATGACTTATGATGCCAAGCATTTTTGTATGTTTACTGGCCATTTTCATATTTCTTTGGAGAAATGTTACTCAGCTTCTTTGACAATTTTTCAGTTGGGATCTTTTTCATATTCTAGATAGCTGCTGTTGTTCAGTTGCTAAATCAAGTCCAATTCTTTGAGACTCCATGGACACCGAAACAGGTCCCCTGTTCTTCACTATCTCCTGGGGTTTGTTCGAAAATAAAAGTGTTAATCACTCAGTTGTGTCCAACTTTTTGTGATCCCATGGACTGTAGCTTGCCAGGCTGCTCTGTCCATGGGATTCTCCAGGCAAGAATACTGGAGTGGTAGCCATTCCCTTCTCTAGGGGATCTTCCCATCCCAGAGACCGAAACTGGGTCTTCTGCATTGCAGGCAGATTCTTTACCATCTGAGCCACCAGGAAATCTCCAACTTTTCTGAGATATAGCTCCAATACCATTTTATTCACCTATTTAAACTACACAGTTCAATGGGTTGTAGTATATTTTAAAATATGTACAATCTTATCACAGTCAATTTTAGAACATTTCCATCAACTCACAAAGAAACCTCATTCCCTTTAGTTACCATGTACCAACTTCTTTATCCCTCTGACTCTAGACAGATTATTACTTTCTGTCTTTATGGATTTGTCTATTCTGCAAATTTTATAAAAATGAGAGTATACATGGTCTTTTCTGACTGACTTCTTTCAGTATAGTAATTTTAAGGCTACCTTGAAGCATATATCAGTACTTCATTCATTCCTTTTTATGGTTGAAGAGTATTCCACTGAAGAGTTAGGTCACATGTATTTATTCATCCAGCAGCTGTTGAATATTTGTACTATTTCTACTTTTTGGCTCTTATAAATAATACTACTGTAAACATTCATGTACACCTTTTTCTGTGGACACATGCTTTCATTTCTTGCAAGTAGAAATATTGGGTCATATGGTAACTCTATGTCTAACTATTTAAGGAACTGACAGTTTTCCAAAGTAGCTGTATCAATTCATATTGCCATGAACAGTGTGTACAAGTGTTCCAATTTATGCACATATTCACCAACCATTATTGACTTTTTGATTATAGCTTTTATAATGAATGTGAAGTGGTAGCTTACTGTGAGTTTGATTTCTATTTCCCTGATGACTTATGATGCCAAGCATTTTTGTATGTTTACTGGCCATTTTCATATTTCTTTGGAGAAATGTTACTCAGCTTCTTTGACAATTTTTCAGTTGGGATCTTTTTCATATTCTAGATAGCTGCTGTTGTTCAGTTGCTAAATCAAGTCCAATTCTTTGAGACTCCATGGACAAAGAAACAGGTCCCCCTGTTCTTCACTATCTCCTGGGGTTTGTTCAAATTCATGTCCATTGGGAAAGTGATGTCATCCAACCATTTCATCCTGTGGATCATGTTTCTCTTTTTTCCTTCAACCTTTTCCCAGCATCAGGGTCCTTTCCAATGAGTGGCTTCTTCACATCAGGTATCCAAAGTTTTGGAGCTCCAGCTTCGGTATCAGCCTTTCCAGTGAATAGTGAGATTTGATTTCCTTTAGGATTGATGAGTTTGATATCCTTGCAGGGATTCTAAAGAGTCTTCTCCAGTACCACAATTGAGAGTATCAATTCTTTGGTCCTCAGCTTTCTTTGTGGCCCAACTCCCACAACCATGCACAGCTACTGGGAAAACCATAGCTTTGACTGTATTGACTTTTTTTTTGGCAAAGTATTGTCTCTATTTCTTAGTCTAGATTTCTTATAGCTATTCTTTCAAAGAGCAAGCATATTTTAATTTCATGCCTGTGTTCACCATCCACAGTGATTTTTGAGCACAAGAAAATAAAATCTGTCACTGTTTCCATTTTTTCCCCTTCTATTTGCCATGAAGTATTAGAACCAGATGCCATGACCTTAGTTTTCTGAATGTTGAGTTTTAAGATAGCTTTTTCTTTCTCCTCTTTCACTCTTATCAAGAAATTCTTTAGTTCCTGTTTACTTTCTGCCATTAGAATGGCATCATCTTCATATGTAAGATTGCTGATTTCTTCCAATAATCTTGATTCCAGCTTGTGATTCATCCAGCCCAGCATGTTGCATGATGTACTCAGCATATAAGTTAAAAGAACAGGGTGACAATATATATCCTTGTCATATTCCTTTCCCAGTTTTGAACCAGTCAGTTATTCCAGATACAAACTCCTTATCATATATGAATTTCTATTTGGGTTCTTTTCACTTTCTGTGAGTTTGATTTCTATTTCCTGATGACTTATGATGCCAAGCATTTTTGTATGTTTACTGGCCATTTTCATATTTCTTTGGAGAAATGTTACTCAGCTTCTTTGACAATTTTTCAGTTGGGATCTTTTTCATATTCTAGATAGCTGCTGTTGTTCAGTTGCTAAATCAAGTCCAATTCTTTGAGACTCCATGGACAAAGAAACAGGTCCCCCTGTTCTTCACTATCTCCTGGGGTTTGTTCAAATTCATGTCCATTGGGAAAGTGATGTCATCCAACCATTTCATCCTGTGGATCATGTTTCTCTTTTTTCCTTCAACCTTTTCCCAGCATCAGGGTCCTTTCCAATGAGTGGCTTCTTCACATCAGGTATCCAAAGTTTTGGAGCTCCAGCTTCGGTATCAGCCTTTCCAGTGAATAGTGAGATTTGATTTCCTTTAGGATTGATGAGTTTGATATCCTTGCAGGGATTCTAAAGAGTCTTCTCCAGTACCACAATTGAGAGTATCAATTCTTTGGTCCTCAGCTTTCTTTGTGGCCCAACTCCCACAACCATGCACAGCTACTGGGAAAACCATAGCTTTGACTGTATTGACTTTTTTTTTGGCAAAGTATTGTCTCTATTTCTTAGTCTAGATTTCTTATAGCTATTCTTTCAAAGAGCAAGCATATTTTAATTTCATGCCTGTGTTCACCATCCACAGTGATTTTTGAGCACAAGAAAATAAAATCTGTCACTGTTTCCATTTTTTCCCCTTCTATTTGCCATGAAGTATTAGAACCAGATGCCATGACCTTAGTTTTCTGAATGTTGAGTTTTAAGATAGCTTTTTCTTTCTCCTCTTTCACTCTTATCAAGAAATTCTTTAGTTCCTGTTTACTTTCTGCCATTAGAATGGCATCATCTTCATATGTAAGATTGCTGATTTCTTCCAATAATCTTGATTCCAGCTTGTGATTCATCCAGCCCAGCATGTTGCATGATGTACTCAGCATATAAGTTAAAAGAACAGGGTGACAATATATATCCTTGTCATATTCCTTTCCCAGTTTTGAACCAGTCAGTTATTCCAGATACAAACTCCTTATCATATATGATTAGCCAATATTTTTCCTATTCTGTGGTTTCTTTTCACTTTCTGTAGTTAACTTTGATGAAGTCTAGACTATCTATTTGTTCTGTTTTTTCTCATGCTTTTGGTATCTCTTTAATTTTTAAACTACTTATAAATTACATTTTTGGTTATTTCTTTAACCAATGCTCTATGGCTTGCTATGCACCTCTTAACTTGTCAGAAACAACTACAGATTTATACTAACTTAATTTTCATGATACATGAAAATATTACCCTTATACAGCCATATTCTTTTTCTAGGTTTATTATATATATATATATATATATATATATATATATATCTTACATTTATAAATTTTATAAACCCAATGATAGATTACATTATATATAATTTTATATGTTTTAAAGAAGATAAATGGATAAAGGAGAGCAAGTATATATTAATAGATTTCTCTGTGGTAGCCTTCTTGTTTACCATTTCTAGTTCTCTTCATTTGTTCCTGTGAATTTAAGTTACCATCTGGAATCATTTCCTTAGCACAGTACAGCTTTGTTCCCACGCACCTTCTTGTGCCGTTATTGACAAATACATCAAGCTTTTTTTTATGTTATAGACCCAACAGTCCATTAAATGCATATGGCTTTATATAATTTTTTAAGTCAGTCAAGAAAATTAGAATAAATATATGTTTGTACTGTCTATTAAGATTGTGTAACTAGATTTACCAGTTCTTTTTATTTGCTTTATTTTGTTTAGACTTGAACTTCTGTCTGAGGTCATTTGCTTTCAGTCTGAAGAAATCTGTTTAGTATTTTTTGCTAGTCAGCCCTGTTAAATAATCTCAATTACTGAGTATCTGTGAATGTCTTTATTTTACCTTTATTTCTGAAATTTAGGTTGCAAGATATAGAATTCTAGGATGACAGGATATTCTGTCTGAGCACTTGATTCTGGGAAAGGATAGAATATGCTATTCCACTACTTTCCAGTCTTAATTCTTTCTGATAAGAAGTCAGCTGTAAATCTTGGTGAGGTTTCCTTGTAAATGATATCTATTTTCACTTGCAGCTTTCAGGATGCTCTTCTTATATTTGCCTTTCAGAATTTTTACTGTGATATGTCTGCTTGTAGATTTCTTTGTGTTTTTCTAATTTGGGGTTTATGGAGCTTCCTGGAGGTATAAGTCAATGTTTGCCAATAAATATGGGAAATTTTCAGCCAATATTTCTTTAAGTATTTGTTCTACCATTCTTTGTCTCTTCTTCTGGTAGTCCCACTAGGTATACTGTTCTACATTGCAGATGTCACTGTTTATTTTCCTTCATTCTTTTTTTCTGTTTGTTTGTGTTTGGACTGAATAATCTCTACCAATCTAATAGTTTTTGAATTTTTTCTTCTGCTAGTTTCAAATCTAATATCAAGTTCTTATAGTAATCTTTAAAATTTCAGTTGTTAAAATTTTGATTGTAGAATTTCCATCTAGTTTTTGTAATATATATCTCCTTTTAAATTCTTTATTTAATGCATCATCATCATCATACCATCTTTTAATTTTTAATCAGGTTTTCCTTAATTAAGAAAATATATTTTGAATATATACTCTGAATATATTTATAATAGGTATTTTGAAAGCTTTGACAGTTAAGCCTAAAATCTGAGTTTTATCATGGTAGTTTCTGTCAACTGTTTGTTTCTGGCATGAACGTTCTATGTTCCTGATTACCTGTATGTCTCAATGTTTTGTTGGAAACTAGACATCTTTTATCTTACATTATAGAAAATTTAAATATTTGGCTTTCACCTTATGGGTCTTGTTATTTATTTACTTGGCTGTTTAGTGACTGCTGAATTATTGTAGTGAAGTCTATTTGTTCACCTTCCCCTAGAGAATTAAACTTCTGTTATTACTCCTGGAGAGCACAGTTTGGTTATGCCTCTAGGATTCCCTGGAATGACAGTGGTTTTGGAGGAACTATTTTGACTATATTTTTCCTGACCATACTGCTAAGCTCTACTAATTCTCTAATTGCTGGCTGATTTTTCTATTGTTTATAGCAATGTTCTGGAGCATAAATTGCTTCATACTCTAAGCCAATCAAGTCAGGCTCGTTGAAGAGATAGTTCCTAGGACAGTGTTGAGATTTTTTCTGACACAGAGGTGGAGCTTAGGGGAACTCTTCCCAGCTGTCACTTTTCCCATTTCTTTTCAGCAAACTAGCTACCCTACAATTTAGCCTACATCTGCAATGAATCTATCAATATCTTTTTTTTTCTTTTTGTTTACCTATTTTATTTATTTTTAAACCTTTATTTTGCTTTTAGCTTTTACAAAGTTTTGTTGTTTACAGATATGAAAGTTCCCAGGTTAGTCATATGTATATCCCCCCCTTCCCTCCCCTCCCAACCATCACACAGCACCCCTGAAGGATCCCCTTTTCTCACAGAGCAATGACTAGAGCTATTTTCTTCACTTATGATAGTATAGGCCTTCATACTACTTCCTTTACGCCTCCCACCTTCTGTTCCTTCCCCACAATGTCCATATGTCCACTGTCCATGTCTGTCTTTCCGTCACTTCACTGCATGTGCTATCATCACCATCCTACTAGATTCCATATATATGTGTTAATATACTGTATTTGTCCTTCTCTTTCTGACTGACTTCACTTTTGATGATACGTTCTAGATCCAGCCACCTCATTAGGGCTGATTCTTCTGCATTTCTCTTCACAGCTGTGTAGTATTCCATTGTATATATGTACCAGAGCTTTTGGATCCATTCATTCGTCGATGGGCATCTAGGTTCCTTCCATGTTCTAGCTATTGTATAGAGAGTTGCAATGAACATTGGAGTACAGGCACTTCTTTCAGATTTGATTTCATCAGGGTATAAGTCTAAGGCGTTGCTTCTTTTTGTTTTTTAAAAATTTAAATATTTGGCTTTCACCTTATGGGTCTTGTTATTTATTTACTTGGCTGTTTAGTGACTGCTGAATTATTGTAGTGAAGTCTATTTGTTCACCTTCCCCTAGAGAATTAAACTTCTGTTATTACTCCTGGAGCACAGTTTGGTTATGCCTCTAGGATTCCCTGGAATGACAGTGGTTTTGGAGGAACTATTTTGACTATATTTTTCCTGACCATACTGCTAAGCTCTACTAATTCTCTAATTGCTGGCTGATTTTTCTATTGTTTATAGCAATGTTCTGGAGCATAAATTGCTTCATACTCTAAGCCAATCAAGTCAGGCTCGTTGAAGAGATAGTTCCTAGGACAGTGTTGAGATTTTTTCTGACACAGAGGTGGAGCTTAGGGGAACTCTTCCCAGCTGTCACTTTTCCCATTTCTTTTCAGCAAACTAGCTACCCTACAATTTAGCCTACATCTGCAATGAATCTATCAATATCTTTTTTTTTCTTTTTGTTTACCTATTTTATTTATTTTTAAACCTTTATTTTGCTTTTAGCTTTTACAAAGTTTTGTTGTTTACAGATATGAAAGTTCCCAGGTTAGTCATATGTATATCCCCTTCCCTCCCCTCCCAACCATCACACAGCACCCCTGAAGGATCCCCTTTTCTCACAGAGCAATGACTAGAGCTATTTTCTTCACTTATGATAGTATAGGCCTTCATACTACTTCCTTTACGCCTCCCACCTTCTGTTCCTTCCCCACAATGTCCATATGTCCACTGTCCATGTCTGTCTTTCCGTCACTTCACTGCATGTGCTATCATCACCATCCTACTAGATTCCATATATATGTGTTAATATACTGTATTTGTCCTTCTCTTTCTGACTGACTTCACTTTTGATGATACGTTCTAGATCCAGCCACCTCATTAGGGCTGATTCTTCTGCATTTCTCTTCACAGCTGTGTAGTATTCCATTGTATATATGTACCAGAGCTTTTGGATCCATTCATTCGTCGATGGGCATCTAGGTTCCTTCCATGTTCTAGCTATTGTATAGAGAGTTGCAATGAACATTGGAGTACAGGCACTTCTTTCAGATTTGATTTCATCAGGGTATAAGTCTAAGAGCGTTGCTTCTATTTTTAGTTTTTTAAGAAATCTCCAGACTGTCTTCCATAGAGGCTGTATCAATTTACACTCCCACCAGCAATGCAGGAGTGTTCCCTTTTCTCCGCAGCCTCTCCAGCATTTATTGTCTGTTGATTTGTGGATGACGGCCATTCTGACGGGTGTGAGGTGATATCTCATTGTAGTTTTGATTTGCATTTCTCTAATTATTAGTGAAGTTGAGCATCGTTTCATGTGCTTTTGGGCCATCTGTATGTCATCGTTGGAGAGGTGTCTGTTTAGGTCCTTTACCCATTTTTTGATTGGGTTGTTCATTTTTCCAGTGCTGAGTTGTCTGAGTTGCTTGTAGATTTTGGAGATTAATTCTTTGTCTGTTGTTTCATTTGCTATGATTTTCTCCCACTCTGTGGGCTGTCTGTTCAGCTTTTTTGTAATTTCTTTAGCTGTACAAAAGCTTTTCAGTTTCATTAGGTCCCACATGTTCATTTGTCTTTTTAGTTCTGCTATTCTAGTAGGTGGATCAGAGAAGATCTTGCTTTGATTTATGACACCATGCACAAAAATCAACTCAAAATGGATTAAAGACTTAAATATAAGGCCAGAAACCATCAAACTCTTAGAGGAGAATATAGGCAAAACCCTCAATATCTTTTTACTACAACTTCTACTCTGTTTTTCAAGTGCCCTTAAATTTGAACCCTTCCATCCTCTATTGCAAAGAAAGGCAATTGCTCTGGGGGGTAATTGGAAATATCAATTCCATGGTTCGTTTCTCCTTCCCCACTATCTGCAGAAAAACCTCTGAGCCATGCCACTGCATGGTGGGGAAGACAATGACATATTCTCTTTGAACAATGTCTCCACTTTAGTTTTGCACTCAGTAGAAGATGGGAATGGAAGGCAGCAGCTCCAAATCTCCTTAGTTTGCCTCTCTCAGTGTGGAAATTCCCACCATGAATGAAGACAAGGGAGTCAGGGCCCCAGAGCTCTCAATGGTGCACCACCCGAGGTAGAACTTCCATCTCATAAAAGATGGGAAAGATAAAGGGGACTCATTTAGTCATGCTTGCCCAGCACTTAACCTCAACAACAGGTGATTGGGACATGATAAGAAATGCTGATGATCTGTCCTTCCCAGGAGTGTAACCTTCCAACTAGAAAGTGGAAGGTAAAGGGAGCCCTGTACTCTTGACCATAGTAGTTGCAGGTAGAATGTGTAACTTCCTGAGATGAGAAGCAGAGGGAGGTGGTAGGTTTTGGTTTAAATACTCCAATCTTCATTTGCTATACCATCTTAGCCACCCACCAGGAGCCCAAGAATACTGGAGTAGGTAGCCTAATCCTTCTCCAGGGGATCTTCCTAACTCAAGAATCAGACTAGTGTCTCCTGCATTGCAGGCAGATTCTTAACCAGCTGAGCTACCAGGGAGGCCCCTCAAGAGGTCATAGTTTTATGAAATTATAAAATAAAGTAAAAAATCAGTGCTTTGTGAATTATATGCAGGATATTTCTCAGGCAATATACAACCTAAAATACATTTTTCTCTTACTATAAACAATAGTATAACCTGTCCAGCATAGACTTAGAGACTTTTGTGGGTCTTTACTAGCACCTAAATAAAACCTAATAACCTAAAGGATGATTAGGTTGAATGATTTTTTTAGAGGTATTTCACAATTATATTGAGAAGATAATCTACTGAACATGCTAACACCAAAAGGGAGTTTTTTATTTTCTAATATCCTTTGCATTTCACATATTTGTGGGAAATAGATCTGGGAAGAAATGTACTGATTCCCCAATTTCAATATTTTCAGATAGGTATGAAATTTCTACTCTACTACATATAAGGCAAAATTAATAAAGATGGAGGCATTTTAAGTTTCTCTCTACTCCCACTCCTTTCCATGGCTGAACTGTGCCCCCTCCCCTAATTTCGTATGTTGCAACCCAAACTGCCAGTACCTTAGAATGTAGCTTTATCTGGAGATAATGCCCATATAGAGGTGAGCTCCAAATCTCCTTAGTTTGCCTCTCTCAGTGTGGAAATTCCCACCATGAATGAAGACAAGGGAGTCAGGGCCCCAGAGCTCTCAATGGTGCACCACCCGAGGTAGAACTTCCATCTCATAAAAGATGGGAAAGATAAAGGGGACTCATTTAGTCATGCTTGCCCAGCACTTAACCTCAACAACAGGTGATTGGGACATGATAAGAAATGCTGATGATCTGTCCTTCCCAGGAGTGTAACCTTCCAACTAGAAAGTGGAAGGTAAAGGGAGCCCTGTACTCTTGACCATAGTAGTTGCAGGTAGAATGTGTAACTTCCTGAGATGAGAAGCAGAGGGAGGTGGTAGGTTTTGGTTTAAATACTCCAATCTTCATTTGCTATACCATCTTAGCCACCCACCAGGGAGCCCAAGAATACTGGAGTAGGTAGCCTAATCCTTCTCCAGGGGATCTTCCTAACTCAAGAATCAGACTAGTGTCTCCTGCATTGCAGGCAGATTCTTAACCAGCTGAGCTACCAGGGAGGCCCCTCAAGAGGTCATAGTTTTATGAAATTATAAAATAAAGTAAAAAATCAGTGCTTTGTGAATTATATGCAGGATATTTCTCAGGCAATATACAACCTAAAATACATTTTTCTCTTACTATAAACAATAGTATAACCTGTCCAGCATAGACTTAGAGACTTTTGTGGGTCTTTACTAGCACCTAAATAAAACCTAATAACCTAAAGGATGATTAGGTTGAATGATTTTTTTAGAGGTATTTCACAATTATATTGAGAAGATAATCTACTGAACATGCTAACACCAAAAGGGAGTTTTTTATTTTCTAATATCCTTTGCATTTCACATATTTGTGGGAAATAGATCTGGGAAGAAATGTACTGATTCCCCAATTTCAATATTTTCAGATAGGTATGAAATTTCTACTCTACTACATATAAGGCAAAATTAATAAAGATGGAGGCATTTTAAGTTTCTCTCTACTCCCACTCCTTTCCATGGCTGAACTGTGCCCCCTCCCCTAATTTCGTATGTTGCAACCCAAACTGCCAGTACCTTAGAATGTAGCTTTATCTGGAGATAATGCCCATATAGAGGTGATTAAACTGTGGTGTTAGAGAAGAGTCTTGAGAGTCCCTTGGTTTAAGAGATCAAACCAGTCAATCCTAAAGGAAATCAAACTTGAATATTCATTGGAAGGACTGTTACTGAAGCTGAAACTTCAATACCTTGCAACCTGTTGTGAGGAGATGAATCATTAGAAAAGAGCCTGAAAAAAAGAAAAAAGAAAAGAACCTGATGGTGGAGAAAATAGAAGGCAGAAAGAGAAGAGGACAACAGAGGATGAGATGCTTGGATGGCATCACTAACTCAATGGACATGAGTTTGAGCAAGCGCCAGGGGATGGTGAAGGACAGGAAAGCCTGGCATCCTGCTGTCCATGGAGTCAGAAAGAGTCAGACATGACTCAGTGACTGAATTGAACTGAAGATAAAATGAGGTCATATGCAGTGGTGGAGTGGGGGAGTTTCTAGTCCAGTATGGCTGGTATCCTTATAAGAAAAGAATAAACCACAGACAGCATAGAGACCTAAGCACAACCATAGGAAGACACAACAAGAAGTTGAGAGAGATCACGGAAATAATTACAAACCATAGCCAAGAGAGACCTCAAGTGAAACCAACTCTACCATCCTCTTGATCTCAGAATTCTAACCTCCAGAACTGAGGGAAAATAAATTTCTATTGTTTAAGTCACCCAGTTTGGGGTATTTTGTTTGGAAGTCCCAGAAAATTAATGCACATGGTAAAGGGGTAGCATATAATTTTAAGTTTATGAGAAGTAACAGGTCATTCTTGAAACCTTCCAACAGTAAACAGTAGTCAGTGATAAGGTGTTATTCATTCATTCAGAATACAGTTATTCAGTAAGTACTACAGACCAGGTACTGAGTTATATACAGCTAAACATTCTGATAGGGTCCTTAACTGCAGAAGACTAATGGAGAGAAAAAAAAATGAAGAAACATCCCAGAATATGATGAAAGGTTAGGTAGCCTGATTCTTCATAGAGAATTCTGGGCAAATGATGTCTGTATTGACTTACATTGGATCCTGGGGAGCTACAGGGAAATGGATTGGGTCAATGCTGCCAGCCAAAAGTATTTTCTGATCTGCTGATCAGGTCCTTTTGACCCTATCTTTTGGAGGGTTAAGCTTACCTTTGGATGGTAATTTATTTTTTAATTTATTTTATTTTAGTCAGACAATTACTGGCTAAAGGTTTCTCCAGTTTTCCAATGAGTGGCTTGTAGCTATCACCAAATCCATACTGGTTAACTGAAGTAAGCAAAAGTAATAATAATAGTCGTCCAACTCTTGTGACCCCATGGACTGTAGCCCACCAGCCTCCTCTGTCCATGGAATTTTCCAGGCAAGAATATTGGAGTGGGTTGCCATTTCCATCTCCAAGGGATCTTCCTAACCCAGGAATCGAACCCAGGTTGCCTGTATATCTGGCAGATTCTTTGCCTAATGAGCTATGGGAAGCCTGTAATAATAAATAAAGCAAACTCTAAATACTATATAGTCAAAGCGAACACAATTCAATAATTGGATATAGTTAAGCATGGATGCTTTAACAATTATGAGGAAAACACAGGTTTTGGAACCTGATTCAATGTCAAATACAATATACATGTAAGGAGTACTAGTGAGGTGCCAACTATTTCTAGGTACTAAAAGAGAAAGTAATGGGGTGGGGGAAGACATGGGTCCTGCCCTTGTGAACTTGTACAAGTTATTTAATTTCTTTGAATCTGTGTTTTTATATGGTAAATGAGGATCAAGATAGCTATTCTGGATAGCTCTTATAAAGAGAAAGTTTTAGGGGGACATAGGAGGGAAGGGTCAGGAGTATACGTATGACGTATCTGGAATTATACACATCTATAAACACCAAAACTATGTAAAAACAAAAAGCAAAATAAAAATAATTAAGCAAAAAAGAAAAAAGAAAGAAAGTTTTACTAAAGGGCCTTTTAAAACTACTTAGCCCACCAATGCCTGGCAAACAGCAATGTGTTAAATTTTATTTCCTTTTAACTTCTCTCCACCTGTGCTTTCTGCAAAAAAATATAAAATAAAATGAATCCTTTGAGTATTGTTCAAAAGCATTACCAGATATCATAATTGTCATAGCCATATTTGGCTGTGAAGAAAGATGGCTTGGAGAAAGATGATTGAATGAATTTAGATCTTGTTTGAGTAAATCATCTCTTGCATCATCATGGATAAAACTTTTCAGTATTGGAAATATATTCTTCTAGAGGGTGTGTGTGTGCTCAGTCACTTCAGTTGTATCTGACTCTTTGTGACCACATGAACTATAACCCTCCAGGCTCCCCTGTCCATGAGATTTTCCAGGTAAGAATACTTGAGGGGGTTGCTGTTTTCTTCTCTAGGGGATCTTCCTGATTGAGGAATCAATTTCACATCTGCACTGAAAGGCAAATTCTTTACCACTGAGCCACTGGAAATCCCTCTTCAAGAGGTGGTGTATATATATATATATATATACACATATATACATACACATACATATATATGTGTGTACATATATATATACATATTATTTCTTCTTTATTTTGCCAATTTTCTCATCCTTATATCTATAATGTTCATTTCAGAGCAAAGAGGAAAATCATTTGCTGAAACAGAAAAAAGGATATCACAAAGAATAATCTATAGGTAATGGAAATAAAAATAATCCATTCTCTTAAAGCACTAATAAGTATTTTATATTTTTACATGCAGAAGATACTAACATATATATTAAGTAAGATAGAACTATCTAGCCTTTTTACAGGAAAAGATAAAAACAATACAAGACAGAGGGCACATCAATCTCATACAAGTTATTTAATTTCTTTGAATCTGTGTTTTTAAAATGAGGATCAAGATAGCTATTCTGGATAGCTCTTATAAAGAGAAAGTTTTAGGGGGACATAGGAGGGAAGGGTCAGGAGTATACGTATGACGTATCTGGAATTATACACATCTATAAACACCAAAACTATGTAAAAACAAAAAGCAAAATAAAAATAATTAAGCAAAAAAGAAAAAAGAAAGAAAGTTTTACTAAAGGGCCTTTTAAAACTACTTAGCCCACCAATGCCTGGCAAACAGCAATGTGTTAAATTTTATTTCCTTTTAACTTCTCTCCACCTGTGCTTTCTGCAAAAAAATATAAAATAAAATGAATCCTTTGAGTATTGTTCAAAAGCATTACCAGATATCATAATTGTCATAGCCATATTTGGCTGTGAAGAAAGATGGCTTGGAGAAAGATGATTGAATGAATTTAGATCTTGTTTGAGTAAATCATCTCTTGCATCATCATGGATAAAACTTTTCAGTATTGGAAATATATTCTTCTAGAGGGTGTGTGTGTGCTCAGTCACTTCAGTTGTATCTGACTCTTTGTGACCACATGAACTATAACCCTCCAGGCTCCCCTGTCCATGAGATTTTCCAGGTAAGAATACTTGAGGGGGTTGCTGTTTTCTTCTCTAGGGGATCTTCCTGATTGAGGAATCAATTTCACATCTGCACTGAAAGGCAAATTCTTTACCACTGAGCCACTGGAAATCCCTCTTCAAGAGGTGGTGTATATATATATATATATATACACATATATACATACACATACATATATATGTGTGTACATATATATATACATATTATTTCTTCTTTATTTTGCCAATTTTCTCATCCTTATATCTATAATGTTCATTTCAGAGCAAAGAGGAAAATCATTTGCTGAAACAGAAAAAAGGATATCACAAAGAATAATCTATAGGTAATGGAAATAAAAATAATCCATTCTCTTAAAGCACTAATAAGTATTTTATATTTTTACATGCAGAAGATACTAACATATATATTAAGTAAGATAGAACTATCTAGCCTTTTTACAGGAAAAGATAAAAACAATACAAGACAGAGGGCACATCAATCTCATAACCTTCAAAATGGTACTGAAACTATTCAATAGTAAGGGACATGTAGTTCAGATAACATATCATATGGTGTGTGTGTAATCTCTATTGTGTTGAGTCAGATTCTGCATGTACCCAACAGACAATTTAATTTAGTTCAGCACCCTAGGAAGAACTATTCCTTCCTTTTCACAATGTCAGGGAGTAGCTTCAAATACTCGCAGAATCTAGTTGATTTAATCATAGCCTCAAAAGTTTTGGTTTGGTGTACTATGCCCTGAAATCCTATTCTCTGACATATAATTACAAAAAAGTCAGTTATTTGCAGACTATCAAGGCAACATGTCCCTTTATTTTATCTTTGTCATTCCTTCCTTTCAGCTAGTCCACATCCCACGAATCAGAAGAATTTTGATTTGTGATGAAATGTTACCTTTCTCAATAGACTTCTTCCTTTTATTCTAGTTCCAAATTTATCCCAAGCATTTTTTCTATATCTGCTCCTTTCATTTTTTCACTTGAAACAGGCTTTAATTAGATCTAATGCATTTCTATCTATCATATTGGTCAGTTATTTGTTTTATTCTACACTATGTATAAGAGAAAACTCTGTAGGGATTTCCAAGAAACAAAACAGGAGGATGTGTCCTACATTTAGATATAAAACCATACAATATCAAGTAATACCCTCTTTTGTTTCCTCCATACATTTCATATTTGTACATAAATTTATACTCCTTTCATTAAACTGCTAAGAAAAAAAAAAAAGACTTTTGTTTTTAACTCATTTGGCTGTATGTAAAATATCCATAGCTGTGATACATAATGAAACCACCCTCTGTTTAGAGATCCCTGAAAAATCTACATGCAGGGGAGTTCATTTAAGACAGAACATTCACACAATTTGAACACAGTGTTAGCAATATAATAAGCAGAGAACAATCTTCTGGGTAATACCAAAGTTTACTTAAACAGATTGATAACGTGCTCACCAAAAAAATAACAGGCTCAGTTTTCACAGTTTGTTCCCTTCTGAATGACTTACCCACAATGGAAGATTGTACAATTACAGATATTCGTTGTAAATGCCTGGACCCCCTGATGGGCTCTGATAGGAAATCATCCAATAAGAACAATGACATTTCTCTTCACATCACATAGATTTCCTGGCTGTCAGGAAATATATACAATACATTAAAATCAAAGGGAAAGGGGGGACACATGTAGAGAAAAACAATGTTTAAAATAAGAAGCTCGTGATTATTTTCTCGAGTCTTAATTTTTTGATATTCCAAGCAAATCTCTTTGTAAACCCATTACTTAATGCCCATAAGCTTGGCCAATTGAAATGTCTTAATCAGAATTAAGGGGTCTCACCTGAATCCCAACAAGATTTGTATAGTTGAAATCTATGTGACCTTTCACTTTTTCTTTTTGGTTTCAAAACTGCCTTTAGTGGTCATTCAAATCATGAAAGTGCTAAGTGAGAAGAGTCATAAGCCAGCATTTTAAGGGTTGCTGCCAGCATAAACTCTGTATGTTTAAAAGGGGAGGTGGAGATTTAAGGCCACATTCAATAGGACTTCACAGCTGTTAAAGCCAGCTTTCTAGGAATCTGGTAATTCTACAATATGATGGACTTTTAAAAAATCTAGTTGTCCAAATATAAAGCATATACAGATGGCACATGTGGTTCAGTGGTTAAAAAAAAAAAAAAATCTGCCTGCCAATGCAGGATATGCAGGTTTGATCCCTGGGTCGGGAAAATCCCCTGGAGGAAGCAATGGCAATCTACTCCAATATTCTTCCCTGGGAAATCCCATGGTCAAAGGAGCTTGAAGGGCTACGGTCCATGGGTTCTCAAGGAGTTGGGCATGAGTGAGTGAGCACAGCACAGCCATGCAAAAAAGTTTAGAAATAATTTTTTAAAGTAAACTTGACCAAAGTAAGCCCAAGCAAGTTTCTGGCAGACACATTTTGTATTATAGCATGCCTTAACCAGTAGAAGTAAAGAGCCAGAGTATGGTGTCTACCACATCTCCAGATACACATACAGTTGAATATAGAAAAAATTCTCTAAAACAGAACTGGTCAGACTTTTAGTAGAAAATGCAGCCATCAACATGGCACACGTTAAGAAATACTGAAAAACATTTCTGCCAAAATTATTCTATTCATCCACGTTCTTATTACCATTTTTCCTGTAACATTTAGAACTCTAATCACTGGTCATTATTTTTGTGCATCATTAAAAATCTTTACCGAAAAGCAAAGATAATATCTATGAAGACATTAATAAATCATTAACACCTTACCTTGAATTTTTTAAATCATTCACACCATGCACATAGTTTACTCAAAGGTGCTGAGGGAGTATAATATCAAACAGGCTATTTTGATGAGTGTAGGGATTTTAAAAAGACAAATGTTAGGCTATTTTACAAAACTGGGAGGTTTCTCAGGTGAGGAAGAATTGAAATGAGTCATAAACACTAAGGTTAGATGAGGTAAAGAAAGGAGAAAACCTGTGACATCCTTTCCTCCAAACTCACTAGTATAAAACCTGAGTGCAATTGGCAATTTTTTTTTTGAAACACAGTAATAGTATGTAACTTATACTCTCCTTCTAAATAATACAGACTTCAATGACAGTTTTCCATACTGTACGCTTAATAACAATTTTGAGTGAGTATAGATTTCTCAGCACTAACAGATGACTCAGTCAGAACCAGAGTGTAGAGACTCAGCAAACACATGTTACCATTTTACAGTGAGACTCAGGTTAAGTGGAATACTTGTATACAATGCCACCAGTCACAATAGTCTTAAAAATCATGCGGTCAATCATCGAATGATTAAAGTTGTATTCAGAGAGTTCTGAGACAAGGGATTAATGTCAGTTACAGTGTGTTTCTGTGTGTGTGTGTGTGTGTGTGTGTGTGTGTGTGTGGCGAGGGGAGGACATGCAACATAACGGAGGATTTGATGAAAGTGACTTATTTAGGCATATGATCTGACAACCCTGGCAGGTAATCCTATTCTAACATATAGACACACCCTCACCCATAGCTGCATGCTCAGATCTTTTAGACTATTGGCCTATAATAACATACATCACCCTTGTATTCAATAAAGAAGACTTCAAAATAACAGCATTTTACTGAAAATTACACTAGAGGAAATTCTCTGAAGTGAATATTATAGCATGCCTTAACCAGTAGAAGTAAAGAGCCAGAGTATGGTGTCTACCACATCTCCAGATACACATACAGTTGAATATAGAAAAAATTCTCTAAAACAGAACTGGTCAGACTTTTAGTAGAAAATGCAGCCATCAACATGGCACACGTTAAGAAATACTGAAAACATTTCTGCCAAAATTATTCTATTCATCCACGTTCTTATTACCATTTTTCCTGTAACATTTAGAACTCTAATCACTGGTCATTATTTTTGTGCATCATTAAAAATCTTTACCGAAAAGCAAAGATAATATCTATGAAGACATTAATAAATCATTAACACCTTACCTTGAATTTTTTAAATCATTCACACCATGCACATAGTTTACTCAAAGGTGCTGAGGGAGTATAATATCAAACAGGCTATTTTGATGAGTGTAGGGATTTTAAAAAGACAAATGTTAGGCTATTTTACAAAACTGGGAGGTTTCTCAGGTGAGGAAGAATTGAAATGAGTCATAAACACTAAGGTTAGATGAGGTAAAGAAAGGAAAAAACCTGTGACATCCTTTCCTCCAAACTCACTAGTATAAAACCTGAGTGCAATTGGCAATTTTTTTTTTGAAACACAGTAATAGTATGTAACTTATACTCTCCTTCTAAATAATACAGACTTCAATGACAGTTTTCCATACTGTACGCTTAATAACAATTTTGAGTGAGTATAGATTTCTCAGCACTAACAGATGACTCAGTCAGAACCAGAGTGTAGAGACTCAGCAAACACATGTTACCATTTTACAGTGAGACTCAGGTTAAGTGGAATACTTGTATACAATGCCACCAGTCACAATAGTCTTAAAAATCATGCGGTCAATCATCGAATGATTAAAGTTGTATTCAGAGAGTTCTGAGACAAGGGATTAATGTCAGTTACAGTGTGTTTCTGTGTGTGTGTGTGTGTGTGTGTGTGTGTGTGTGTGGCGAGGGGAGGACATGCAACATAACGGAGGATTTGATGAAAGTGACTTATTTAGGCATATGATCTGACAACCCTGGCAGGTAATCCTATTCTAACATATAGACACACCCTCACCCATAGCTGCATGCTCAGATCTTTTAGACTATTGGCCTATAATAACATACATCACCCTTGTATTCAATAAAGAAGACTTCAAAATAACAGCATTTTACTGAAAATTACACTAGAGGAAATTCTCTGAAGTGAATTAGCAATGAAAGAATAAAACTGTTGAATGAATATATTCTTCATGCTTTGGGGCTATGTGTTTAACAGTTCTCTAACTGTTCATTCATTTATAAAAAATGCTTCAGCTATTATCTCCTAGAGTTGAAATTAGATATTTAATTGACTGGAGGGAATGAAAGTCGCTCACTTTTAGATATGGCAACTATTTAAAAATATTTCTGTAAAATGCTTCATAGACCACCATCAATCCAAATTCTTGGCAAACTTTCCTGTGTGTATATATAGCTGTTTTCATAAATGTCATGCTGTAAGAGCTGAACTCCTTCAGAAACATGTTTATCTTAATTAGGAAAGTCAGCAGACTTCTAGTAAGAAGAAATGGGTATTTTTCTCAGTGGTATCAGAGGCATCGAAAGGCCCAGTTCTTCTGCCAAGCCAATCTTCCTGCCTGCCTGCCTTTCAGGCACAGGTGATTGCAGACAGCTGAGCAGGCATTTTCTCCAAAGTCTCTATTGACCTGGCTCATCTTTGCTCTGTTCCCCCATCTCTCTCCCTCTCTCTGTCACTATTCCTGTATGAGCTGGGGGTCTTTTTGTTGGGTTTTTTTTTTTTTTTTTTTTTGCCTCAGGAAACCTAGGGATGTTCATGGCACCGAGGCAAATAATGTGGAATTAAAAACTAAATTCTTGAGGCCTTATCCTAGCAACAAGACCATCACCATCTGTTCAGAAGACAAGCCAGCTATTATGCACTGCATTCTTTATACAAACTCCATCACCTGTGAGGGGAAGAAAACACTGCCCCTTCCTGGGTTCTCTCTTTGTCACAGAAGAGGTCTGTTTCCCTCTGAGGCAGTAAAACCTAAAGAAAGAAAACAGGACTGGAAACACATAGAATAAATTTAAAGAAATCTACCCAAAGGCCCTATATGGTCACTCCAAAATATCTGATAATTGTCATCTGTGCATAGGAAGACTGGACAAAAATAGTGTTGATGTCTCTCAAAAGTCACTAAATTATTGAATTAGAAAATAACAAATGCACTGTCTGTGTCTGTATTTTTGGTAGTAAAATGATTGTCATAGTCTCTCCTTTATTTTTAACTTTCAAAATTTTATTCATTCCACCTTTCAAAAACCACATCAAAATTTATATTTTGAAAGTGGCACTAATATGTTATTTCAGTGACTTTAGGATAAAAATCAATCTATTTAGACATATTGTTTAATTCAGGATGAAATTTTATTCCTTGGGAAATGTTTAAAACAGTAGACAGTAACTCACTGATATTTTATGCAGTAAAAATTGTATTATTAGGAATACACAGTCTGTTTCCTTTCCCAAAATAGTTCAGTACAAGGGAAGAGAATATCTGTAGATAGAATATTCAAAAATGCCAACCAACATCCATAGTCCAGACATATGATATAAGCCTGGATTATTTTCTTTCTAGAAAGAAATATACTTGAAGAAGTGATTTAATAAATTAATAAAGAATAAATTTACTGACTCTCTACTTGTGCTAATTGTTATATACTTTGCTATTCAGTATTTTTTTTTAAATTTTGGGATGGATTTTATGAAAATATATCAACAAATGGAAGTGACAGTGTTAGTCACTCAGTCATATTTAACTCTTTGTGACCCCATGGACTGTAGCCCACCAGGCTCCTCTGTCCATGGAATTCTCAAACAAGAGTACTGAGGTGGGTTGTCATTCCCTTCTCCAGAGGATTTTCCCAAGCCAAGGTTCAAACCTAGATCTGCACCACAGGCAGATTCATTACCTTCTGATCCACCAGAGAAGACCCCACAAATAGAATGTACTCCTCAAAGCCTAAGAACTAGGAGCTGTATAATTATAACGAACATTTGCTTGATGTTTATTATTTTTAAATCCATCCATCTTTTCTACATTGTCTCATTTGATCCTGATAAAGAGCCTGTGAGGCTGGCAGAACACTCACCTCTATCACTCATTTAAGATGAGGAAACCTGAGTTCAGAGAGGTGTGCTGGTTTTCCCATGGTTCCTCAAGAATCTAAAATCTACTTCAACCAAATTTCAAACTAAACTCTCTTTTTTAAAAAAGGTATTATTTATATTTGCACCATGAAGAAGGGAATACAAATGAATGTGAAGATTCAGGCTAAAGCAGCAATAACTCTTCATTCTCTGGAACAAGTTACTGATAAGTTGGCTGATGTTCAAAAATATCATTTGTGTTGTACATAGGCTCCATTGTTATAAGTCAATGTTCCCAAAGTGGTCTGTAATATATAAACTGAAGTTAACTATGTGACTGTTAATGATCTTCCTTTTAAAATTATACCTTGGATTCCCATCATCTTCATATTGGGCACTAAACATTTCCTACAAGTTTCCCACATGGCTTTTGCTAAAATTCCTGTTAGATAGAATTTTTTCAAATTTTTGGGCAGTAGACAGTAACTCACTGATATTTTATGCAGTAAAATTGTATTATTAGGAATACACAGTCTGTTTCCTTTCCCAAAATAGTTCAGTACAAGGGAAGAGAATATCTGTAGATAGAATATTCAAAAATGCCAACCAACATCCATAGTCCAGACATATGATATAAGCCTGGATTATTTTCTTTCTAGAAAGAAATATACTTGAAGAAGTGATTTAATAAATTAATAAAGAATAAATTTACTGACTCTCTACTTGTGCTAATTGTTATATACTTTGCTATTCAGTATTTTTTTTAATTTGGCATGGATTTTATGAAAAATATATCAACAAATGGAAGTGACAGTGTTAGTCACTCAGTCATATTTAACTCTTTGTGACCCCATGGACTGTAGCCCACCAGGCTCCTCTGTCCATGGAATTCTCCAGGCAAGAGTACTGAGGTGGGTTGTCATTCCCTTCTCCAGAGGATTTTCCCAAGCCAAGGTTCAAACCTAGATCTGCACCACAGGCAGATTCATTACCTTCTGATCCACCAGAGAAGACCCCACAAATAGAATGTACTCCTCAAAGCCTAAGAACTAGGAGCTGTATAATTATAACGAACATTTGCTTGATGTTTATTATTTTTAAATCCATCCATCTTTTCTACATTGTCTCATTTGATCCTGATAAAGAGCCTGTGAGGCTGGCAGAACACTCACCTCTATCACTCATTTAAGATGAGGAAACCTGAGTTCAGAGAGGTGTGCTGGTTTTCCCATGGTTCCTCAAGAATCTAAAATCTACTTCAACCAAATTTCAAACTAAACTCTCTTTTTTAAAAAAGGTATTATTTATATTTGCACCATGAAGAAGGGAATACAAATGAATGTGAAGATTCAGGCTAAAGCAGCAATAACTCTTCATTCTCTGGAACAAGTTACTGATAAGTTGGCTGATGTTCAAAAATATCATTTGTGTTGTACATAGGCTCCATTGTTATAAGTCAATGTTCCCAAAGTGGTCTGTAATATATAAACTGAAGTTAACTATGTGACTGTTAATGATCTTCCTTTTAAAATTATACCTTGGATTCCCATCATCTTCATATTGGGCACTAAACATTTCCTACAAGTTTCCCACATGGCTTTTGCTAAAATTTTCCTAGTTACAGCCATAGTTGAAAACCCTTGCCAATAAGGTAGGGATTCTGAGAAGCAGCTGAATCATTCTTTTTATTCTATCTGTGAATATGCTGAATCTGAAGGGAATAAAAGCCCAATATTTGGCTAATTTCAACAGAAGAAGGCAATGCATCTGTCTGGTGGCACCACATCAATGTAGGACAAAACACACATAAAAATGGCAACTAGATAAGACATAGGAGAACTAGATCAAGGAAGGATAGTTTATTCCATAAATAGGTATTCAGATGGTGAAATAAAAATTCTTATATGTCAGAATAATTGCCTCTAGTCAATTGGCACCACTTAGCTATACAAAAATATTATAAAATGTTTACCAGACACAGTACAAAGACTTGTACAGCATAATAGATTCCACAAATAAGCAACGTGGGATGATAACTGAGTTGTATCTCTTTATCAATGCTGTCAACTCATTTTCAAATCTAAAAGATTTTTCCAAAGATTAATTTTCCCAGCAAAATACAACTAATATAAATATAAAAACAATTATACAGAGTTATTATTCCCAGGCCTCATTTTCAGAGTAACTTAAAGCAGGTGCTAGTGATGCTAACAGCAGTTGTTTTGATGCCCATGTGGCCTGGTGACCTCACTTTCTCTGTTCCTTGAATAAAGAACATAGTCTTTCCTTCTTAGCCCCGGTGGTTTTAACAATGGGGGGAAAAATCTAAAATCTACTTCAACCAAATTTCAAACTAAACTCTCTTTTTTAAAAAAGGTATTATTTATATTTGCACCATGAAGAAGGGAATACAAATGAATGTGAAGATTCAGGCTAAAGCAGCAATAACTCTTCATTCTCTGGAACAAGTTACTGATAAGTTGGCTGATGTTCAAAAATATCATTTGTGTTGTACATAGGCTCCATTGTTATAAGTCAATGTTCCCAAAGTGGTCTGTAATATATAAACTGAAGTTAACTATGTGACTGTTAATGATCTTCCTTTTAAAATTATACCTTGGATTCCCATCATCTTCATATTGGGCACTAAACATTTCCTACAAGTTTCCCACATGGCTTTTGCTAAAATTTTCCTAGTTACAGCCATAGTTGAAAACCCTTGCCAATAAGGTAGGGATTCTGAGAAGCAGCTGAATCATTCTTTTTATTCTATCTGTGAATATGCTGAATCTGAAGGGAATAAAAGCCCAATATTTGGCTAATTTCAACAGAAGAAGGCAATGCATCTGTCTGGTGGCACCACATCAATGTAGGACAAAACACACATAAAAATGGCAACTAGATAAGACATAGGAGAACTAGATCAAGGAAGGATAGTTTATTCCATAAATAGGTATTCAGATGGTGAAATAAAAATTCTTATATGTCAGAATAATTGCCTCTAGTCAATTGGCACCACTTAGCTATACAAAAATATTATAAAATGTTTACCAGACACAGTACAAAGACTTGTACAGCATAATAGATTCCACAAATAAGCAACGTGGGATGATAACTGAGTTGTATCTCTTTATCAATGCTGTCAACTCATTTTCAAATCTAAAAGATTTTTCCAAAGATTAATTTTCCCAGCAAAATACAACTAATATAAATATAAAAACAATTATACAGAGTTATTATTCCCAGGCCTCATTTTCAGAGTAACTTAAAGCAGGTGCTAGTGATGCTAACAGCAGTTGTTTTGATGCCCATGTGGCCTGGTGACCTCACTTTCTCTGTTCCTTGAATAAAGAACATAGTCTTTCCTTCTTAGTTCCTTATCAACACATGTCGGTGATCACAAAGGAGAATTTCTGAAAGGGAGAAATAACAAGATGAGCCAGCAGACTAAGGAAATAGAATATATACTCCTCAAAAATGATCACAGGTTATAAACATCTTTTTAGTAGAAAGATTCATTTTAGCTATAGCGGACGACAATTCAGGTTTACCTAGGACTTGAGGATGAACTTTCTGTGTTGAAATTTGGAAAATCCCAGGCAAACTTCAATGAGTTGTTGACCCTACTTAATTGTAAGATAAATTGGCTTGCAGTTTAACTTGGTACCACTACTCATAATCTTTAACACTCCTTTACAAAACATTTTAGGAAAAATGAGACTGAAATATCCAGGTTTCTATTTTGAGAGTCAAGAGCTGTAAATGGACCTCAGTAGCAGAAATCTGGGGTTTCAAACTTCTTAATTTATGCAAGTATCTCTTTCTGAGTTTTGCCCACACCAAGAACATTTCTTGCTTCACTTCATTGACTCTTCTTGTGCTACAGTCAGGACTGATTTTGCCTTCCTTATCTCCTGCCTACTGCTGAGTTATCCATTCATGCTATTATGCCTTTATTCCCTTTAGTAGGCAAGAGAGCCTGATAACTTGTTAATGATATAAAACAACCAAAAACCTATCCCCATCCCAATTTTTTTAACAGCATAGAAATGCTTCCCTACTGTTTTGAAAGAAGAAAAAAAGATACAGTGGACTGCATTGGAGACTGTCAGAACACAAACTCATTACTTTCTAAAGTGATTTGTAAAAGGAGTGGAGAAGAAAAGTATCAAGAATTTATCTGTCTTTAGTTTCTTTGAGGTAATTAAATGGTTAATAAAAGAAAGTTATATTTTTGACTTAAATATAAGAACAGAAACCATAAAACTCTTAGAGGATAAAATAGGCAAAACACTCAATGACATAAATCAAAGCAAGATATTCTATGACCGCCCTCTGGAATAACAGAAATAAAAACAAAGATAAACGTTTGGGACCTAATGAAACTTAAAAGCTTTTGTACAACAAAAGAAACTACAAACAAGGTAAAGAGACAACCCACAGAATGAGAGAAAATAATAGCAAATGAAACAACAGACAAAGAATTAATTTCCAACATATACAAGCAGCCCAGACAACTCAACACTGAAAAAAAGAACAACACTATCAAAACATGGGAAAAAGATCTAACCAGACATCTCTCTAAAGAAGACATACAGATGGCCAAAAAACACATGAAATAATATGCTCAATGTCACTTATTAGAGAAATGAATTAATTTCCGACAATCAAAGCATAAGCACTGAAAAAGAACATTTTAGCTATAGGAAAATCGGTTTACCTAGGACTTGAGGATGAACTTTCTGTGTTGAAATTTGGAAAATCCCAGGCAAACTTCAATGAGTTGTTGACCCTACTTAATTGTAAGATAAATTGGCTTGCAGTTTAACTTGGTACCACTACTCATAATCTTTAACACTCCTTTACAAAACATTTTAGGAAAAATGAGACTGAAATATCCAGGTTTCTATTTTGAGAGTCAAGAGCTGTAAATGGACCTCAGTAGCAGAAATCTGGGGTTTCAAACTTCTTAATTTATGCAAGTATCTCTTTCTGAGTTTTGCCCACACCAAGAACATTTCTTGCTTCACTTCATTGACTCTTCTTGTGCTACAGTCAGGACTGATTTTGCCTTCCTTATCTCCTGCCTACTGCTGAGTTATCCATTCATGCTATTATGCCTCTATTCCCTTTAGTAGGCAAGAGAGCCTGATAACTTGTTAATGATATAAAACAACCAAAAACCTATCCCCATCCCAATTTTTTTAACAGCATAGAAATGCTTCCCTACTGTTTTGAAAGAAGAAAAAAAGATACAGTGGACTGCATTGGAGACTGTCAGAACACAAACTCATTACTTTCTAAAGTGATTTGTAAAAGGAGTGGAGAAGAAAAGTATCAAGAATTTATCTGTCTTTAGTTTCTTTGAGGTAATTAAATGGTTAATAAAAGAAAGTTATATTTTTGACTTAAATATAAGAACAGAAACCATAAAACTCTTAGAGGATAAAATAGGCAAAACACTCAATGACATAAATCAAAGCAAGATATTCTATGACCGCCCTCTGGAATAACAGAAATAAAAACAAAGATAAACGTTTGGGACCTAATGAAACTTAAAAGCTTTTGTACAACAAAAGAAACTACAAACAAGGTAAAGAGACAACCCACAGAATGAGAGAAAATAATAGCAAATGAAACAACAGACAAAGAATTAATTTCCAACATATACAAGCAGCCCAGACAACTCAACACTGAAAAAAAGAACAACACTATCAAAACATGGGAAAAAGATCTAACCAGACATCTCTCTAAAGAAGACATACAGATGGCCAAAAAACACATGAAATAATATGCTCAATGTCACTTATTAGAGAAATGCAAATCAAAACCAAAATGAGATAGCACTTCACACCAGTCAGAATGGCCATCATCAACAAATAAACAGACAATAAATGCTGGAGACTGTGTAGAGAAAAGGGAACATTCTTGCACTGTTGGTGGAATGTAAATTGATATAACCACTATGGAAGACAGTATGGAGATTCCTTAAAAAACTGAAAATAAAAGTACCATATGACCCAGCAATCCCACTATTAGGCTTATACTCTGATGGAATAAAAGTTGAAAGAGACACCTGTACCCCAATGTTCACTGCAACACTCTATATAATAGCTAGAACATGGAAGCAACCTAGATGCCCATGAACGAATAATGGATAAAGGATCTCTGGTACATATATACAATGGTGTACTTCTAAGCCATAAAAAGAAATGCAGAAGAATCAGTCCTAATGAGGTGGATGAAACTAGAACCTATTATACAATTGAAGTAAGTCAAAAAGAGAAGGACACATACAGTATACTAACATATATATATGGACTCTAGCAAGAAGGTACCTATAAATACACATGCAGAGCAGTGATGGAGAAACAGACAAAGAGAACAGACCTATGGACATTGTGGGGAGGAAAGAATGGGTGAAAGGTTTAGAAAGAGTAACATGGAAACCTACATTATCATATGTAAAAGAGATAACTATTGTGAATGCACTGTGAAACTGAGAGATCTTGCTTGGGGGCTATGCAACAACCTGGAGGGGAGGAACGGCGGGAAGTCGGAAGAGGGTCAGGGGAAGGGAACAAGGATATACCTATGACAGATTTGGGATTATATAGAGCTGTAAACAACAAAGCTCTGTAAAAGCAAAATGAAATAAAATTTTAAAAAATATATCAAAAAAAGAGAAGAAATTTGTTTTTTAAGCCTCAACAATTAAATACAGCATGAACTGTGGAATTAGAAAAATCACCAGCTTGAAACCCTGAAAGCAACGCTGGATATGGGCAATGATCATCAATGAATGCAAAATCATTACTGAAAATGTGTCGAGGAACTTTAAAAAGCTGGCATGACTTTTCAAGTTTAGAATAGCTTTAAACAGGGCACCTCATCATTACATGTCTCCCACAAAAGGCATACACAGAACCATATATGAAATGTTCTAGACTGAAACTAGGTAGCACATGCCTCTGGTGCTCACATCCCATCCTTCAGCCTACCTCTGATCTCCGGTGCAGTCTGGGGAATGGTTCTAACTCACTGTGTTCAGCCACCAGCTTCCATGGATATCTTCAACCTAGGGGAATGGGAAGCCAGAGGTAAATTCGAGAGGTGCTGTCTAAGCTCCCCAGAGGTCTTCACTAACCAGAGGCCCACTGTCTACAATAGGCATCTTGTTAAAGCAACCCTTATGTGGTCTTGTCCTTCCTGGTCCACTCATCCTACCCCTTGGTCCTGTCTTGTGGAATCACTTCCAAAATAAACTACTGCCATTGAGGTCCTTCCTGCAAGCCATGCTTTCAGAAAAGCTTTTGCTAAGTTGATAATGAAGCCTATATCTAAATATTTATAAGAAATACAGGAGCTAGAGGAAGAAGCTCACTATTAATTCAAGGAATTTCCAATTTTCTCAGGATGGATGGTTGGTATTTCAACCAATGGACTGTATGAATGTAAAGCACAGAGGAGAGATAGGGAAGAAGGAAGACAAGGCGAAGAGAAGAGGGAGAAGCTCTTTGCAGAATAGAAAGACCTACATGCCACCAAGTGCAGTATTTATGTAAATCCTTTGAATGTAGATTTGAGTAAACCAACAATAAAAAAATTTTACCTTGCTCTTGGACTTCCTAACCTCTCACATTTTTGTGAGAAATAATCATCTGTTGTTAAAGCCATCAGCTACCTAGTCTATGATATTTTGTTAAATAAAGTCTAGTTTCTGTGTACTTAGGAAACAAAACTTTATTTAACTATTAGCTTAAGCTAAATGTTAATAGGAAGCTATAAAGAGAAAGATTATCAGCACCTTATATTTATACTTTGAAAATGTGTCCAAATGGACTATTTCTGATGAGTCTTAAAGAATTCCCATGAGTGAAATACTATACAACAAAGTTAAATGATGGTGAATTTGAATTATCTGACATTAGCTACTTTATAAGGCTTCCAAGGTGGCACAGAGGTAATAAATCTGCCTGCCAATATAGGAGACACAGCTTTTGATCCCTGCATGGGGAATAGCCCTGGAGTAGGAAATAGCAATTTGCTCCACTATTCTCACCTGGAAAAATTCTGTGAACAGAGGAGCTTGGCAGGTTATAAGTCCTTGGGGTTGCAAAGAGTCAGACATGACTGAGCACACACACAGCTACTTTATTTTTCTATTATATGAATACATAGTTGATCATACTTGGAAATTGGCAGGGATTTTCTTAGAGAGTACATGTGCCACCAGCTTCCATGGATATCTTCAACCTAGGGAATGGGAAGCCAGAGGTAAATTCGAGAGGTGCTGTCTAAGCTCCCCAGAGGTCTTCACTAACCAGAGGCCCACTGTCTACAATAGGCATCTTGTTAAAGCAACCCTTATGTGGTCTTGTCCTTCCTGGTCCACTCATCCTACCCCTTGGTCCTGTCTTGTGGAATCACTTCCAAAATAAACTACTGCCATTGAGGTCCTTCCTGCAAGCCATGCTTTCAGAAAAGCTTTTGCTAAGTTGATAATGAAGCCTATATCTAAATATTTATAAGAAATACAGGAGCTAGAGGAAGAAGCTCACTATTAATTCAAGGAATTTCCAATTTTCTCAGGATGGATGGTTGGTATTTCAACCAATGGACTGTATGAATGTAAAGCACAGAGGAGAGATAGGGAAGAAGGAAGACAAGGCGAAGAGAAGAGGGAGAAGCTCTTTGCAGAATAGAAAGACCTACATGCCACCAAGTGCAGTATTTATGTAAATCCTTTGAATGTAGATTTGAGTAAACCAACAATAAAAAAATTTTACCTTGCTCTTGGACTTCCTAACCTCTCACATTTTTGTGAGAAATAATCATCTGTTGTTAAAGCCATCAGCTACCTAGTCTATGATATTTTGTTAAATAAAGTCTAGTTTCTGTGTACTTAGGAAACAAAACTTTATTTAACTATTAGCTTAAGCTAAATGTTAATAGGAAGCTATAAAGAGAAAGATTATCAGCACCTTATATTTATACTTTGAAAATGTGTCCAAATGGACTATTTCTGATGAGTCTTAAAGAATTCCCATGAGTGAAATACTATACAACAAAGTTAAATGATGGTGAATTTGAATTATCTGACATTAGCTACTTTATAAGGCTTCCAAGGTGGCACAGAGGTAAAAAATCTGCCTGCCAATATAGGAGACACAGCTTTTGATCCCTGCATGGGGAATAGCCCCTGGAGTAGGAAATAGCAATTTGCTCCACTATTCTCACCTGGAAAAATTCTGTGAACAGAGGAGCTTGGCAGGTTATAAGTCCTTGGGGTTGCAAAGAGTCAGACATGACTGAGCACACACACAGCTACTTTATTTTTCTATTATATGAATACATAGTTGATCATACTTGGAAATGCCATGGCAAACAGGGATTTTCTTGAGGTAAGAGATTTTTAAAACATGTTCATGTTTGTATTCCTAACACCTAAAAGAGCATTTGACACATTATAGACAGTTGATAAATATTAATGTTTAAATCCTTTACAGAAGTAATAATTGGGTCATCTGTCTACTTCTCTCATATTACTGGTATGACATCAATTTAAACTAGCATGACCATTTTTTCTGGAATTTCTAACTGGTCTTCTTACATCTGCTGTTGGCAGTATCAATTACATTGCAGATAGAAAACTTAAAAATGCAAATATGATCACAGGATAGTACATACATACCCACCCACCCCTAAATCCATTCAGTTGTATTTGATGATTCCAGTATTTTATTATTTTCTACATTTACTGTGTGATTATTTAATCAAGCTATGTCTTCTCTAACAGATTCTAAACCCCATTCTTAGAGCAGGGACTGTATTTGTTTTTGTTCTTATCTACATATCCACTGTGTATATCCGTATACACAGTGCTTAGAAGACAACATGTGGTCAAAAATACTCAAAAAGATTCAACACGTGATCAAAAATATTCAAAAAAGATTCATCCTGTAGCCAAATCTAAACTTGCTTTGAGTTATTTTAGCATGCTACTTTAACTATCTGAAGTGAACAGGTAAAATAAAATTGCGGAAGAATATTATTGTCAAATTAATATAATTATTTCTGTTTACTTAACCAGTCACTACCTATATTATAACTTACTATTAATAGAAAAGCAACAATCTCCTTGACACAGAGTGAGCCTGCTTGTGAATTCAAAGAAGATAATGAAAGAAATCCATTGTTCTGTTTTTACCTTTAATGGTTATGTAAAAGTGCAAGAATATTTGGCAGCTTTCAGGAGCACAAACAATTCTAAATGGACAACAGGCAGTAAGTGGAAGTAGTAAAACTTACCGATCTGTTTAAGACTCATTTGATTTTTAGCTGTTTGGTGAAACCTGTTTTACAGGGGAAAAAGAAAAAAGTGTACATATAGAAAACTCAAACTTACTACAGATAAATTTCAGACTCTGTTAGTTGAAAACAAAAGAATTTTATAGAATATTCATCATCTGCTTCTTTTTATTGTTGAATCCCAAAGTGTTGCTTCCCAGATCATTCTATGCTAGTCCTAGGAGGAATGCATCTTTTGATTCTCTCAGTAACACCACGTTCCATGTTATCATCATCCATATGCTTGTGTGTTTCTCTCACTGGTTTATAAATGTGTAGGGTCTAGATCTGGTTCTACCCACATAACCTGAAACACCATATGTGCTATAGTTCAATAAGTATTGAATGCTGTGATCTAATTTACAAAAAATTTAATTTATACTGATGACTCCTGGGACAGTATTCATTGTGTTAAGAAGATGGCACCAATGTAAATGGGCCAACAGTAGTAGGAAAAAATATTCACATAAGGACTGGCCCAAGTGCTAAGGAGTTCAAGCTTGCTTTGCTTGCCTCATGGAAGGCCAATGAATTCAAGAGATGAGTTATGAAGTCAAGGCAAATGACTTTATTCAGAAAGCAGCTGACCAAAAAGATAGCAGGCTAGCATCTCAAAATAACCATCTTATGGGGTCTGGATGCCAAGTTCTTTTGTAGATCAGAGATGAGGGGAGGTAGGGAAGCAAAGTAAAAAGCCGATTAATCTTGCAAACATCTCCTAGAATGGCAAGCCTCAGGCAGGGAATGTGTTAATTTCTTCCTTCCTGCCATTCACAGGTGAACTGGGTTCTGAACAAAGGCACTTTAGTTTAACAGTCAGGCAGACAAACCGTTTGGTATGATTACAATAACAAAAGCATCAAAAGCAACAATCTCCTTGACACAGAGTGAGCCTGCTTGTGAATTCAAAGAAGATAATGAAAGAAATCCATTGTTCTGTTTTTACCTTTAATGGTTATGTAAAAGTGCAAGAATATTTGGCAGCTTTCAGGAGCACAAACAATTCTAAATGGACAACAGGCAGTAAGTGGAAGTAGTAAAACTTACCGATCTGTTTAAGACTCATTTGATTTTTAGCTGTTTGGTGAAACCTGTTTTACAGGGGAAAAGAAAGAAGTGTACATATAGAAAACTCAAACTTACTACAGATAAATTTCAGACTCTGTTAGTTGAAAACAAAAGAATTTTATAGAATATTCATCATCTGCTTCTTTTTATTGTTGAATCCCAAAGTGTTGCTTCCCAGATCATTCTATGCTAGTCCTAGGAGGAATGCATCTTTTGATTCTCTCAGTAACACCACGTTCCATGTTATCATCATCCATATGCTTGTGTGTTTCTCTCACTGGTTTATAAATGTGTAGGGTCTAGATCTGGTTCTACCCACATAACCTGAAACACCATATGTGCTATAGTTCAATAAGTATTGAATGCTGTGATCTAATTTACAAAAATTCAATTTATACTGATGACTCCTGGGACAGTATTCATTGTGTTAAGAAGATGGCACCAATGTAAATGGGCCAACAGTAGTAGGAAAAAATATTCACATAAGGACTGGCCCAAGTGCTAAGGAGTTCAAGCTTGCTTTGCTTGCCTCATGGAAGGCCAATGAATTCAAGAGATGAGTTATGAAGTCAAGGCAAATGACTTTATTCAGAAAGCAGCTGACCAAAAAGATAGCAGGCTAGCATCTCAAAATAACCATCTTATGGGGTCTGGATGCCAAGTTCTTTTGTAGATCAGAGATGAGGGGAGGTAGGGAAGCAAAGTAAAAAGCCGATTAATCTTGCAAACATCTCCTAGAATGGCAAGCCTCAGGCAGGGAATGTGTTAATTTCTTCCTTCCTGCCATTCACAGGTGAACTGGGTTCTGAACAAAGGCACTTTAGTTTAACAGTCAGGCAGACAAACCGTTTGGTATGATTACAATAACAAAAGCATCAAAAAGCAAGTCAAAGAAACAGTTTCATCATGGGGTCAGAATTGGTTTCCTCCCTAAAACAAGTTGGGCAATGGTGACTGGGGATTAGTTTGTCTTCGGAATTCCTTTTCCATGTTATCAGTTCTGAACTCCATGCTGGTACCTCTTCAGTTAATCACCCTACCTTTTGTTCCATGGGATTAGGATTTAATGAGTTTCACCTGTATGTATTAACATACTGAGGAAGGTAAACTGTCTGATTCATTTTTTAAATTACTTTAAACTGAAATTTTATTTATAGGAAATATCACTAAATTATAGCAATTTAAAATATTATGAATAAATTCTTTGCATAGTTTTTATTGAAAAAAAAAATCTTTTGAAAAGTTATTACTATCTACAGAAGGATGCCTGCTTAAACTTCATAGAATATCACAACAGAGAAAGTCTTCAGATAATTTCTGGTTTAATACACTTAAGACTTAGAAAGATTAAGTGATTGTGTTAGTCAAGTGAAAACATATTTATTCAGAGCCTTCTATACTATGCAAGGCAGTAGGAACACAAAGATAAATAAGAACGAGAATGTGATCACAATGAGTTCCCACTGCAGCAAGGCACAAAACCTCTGAAAATTATGGCCCATGTCTTCTACATGTAGAGGAGGTATTTATAGCCTCCCAGCATTTAGAGAAAATGTGATTTTTCAATGATCATCCTGATGAGTATATTAGTATTCATGGGGTGCTCCTGTCTCTCCATAGGTATCATTGTTGTGGAACATATTCCATCTGAAAAGAAATAACCCCCCAAAGGATATGCATTTTGAAACTAAATAATAACCTTTCTTTTTGAAATTTTAATTTTTTGGAACTTAATAGAGAGTCTACTGTTACCCAAATGACCACACACACCCCCCCCCCCCCAACAAAATCATCTTAAAGTAGCTATAGAATCCCAAAAGGATAATGAGTTCTTCAAAGTTTCCCTAGTTGTGGAGAGGAAATCATTAGTAACTTAAGACAGAAATAAAGAAATCATCTAATTAATGTATTCAGAGATGAATCTTAATGTCCAATTATTCTCTTGATTTGACACAACCTAGTAACAACATAACATAGTTAGCAACATTGTATTAATGTCAGAAGAATTAGGGGGAAGGTAGCCCTGTGGGGGAAGAAAGAATGTTTTTTTAATCCTTTCCTTTTTCTTTTTCTCCCATAAAATAAGTGAATCTCCTGCTTTAGTTTATAATCTTAAAAAAAAGAAAAAGAAAAACAAGTAATCCCACAGAATTAACCTGAAAACTATATTGTGCTGAAAAGTCAGAATTATATTAACACATAAAATATACTTTAAACAAATCTGTCTGTTCAATTCCTTAAATATTAACAAATGATTTTTCTATCATTCATCCTAGTCTCCTAGTTCAGACCTATTGATTGACTTAACCAATGCCTATTTAAAATGCTGAATTTCCATATTTTGTAAGTGATCCAAAATGAAATAATAGTAAAAATTTAAAGTGTAAGTGTCGTCATATCCATATGCATGTTTCCATTTTCTGAAGGGGTGAATATTAATTAAGATTATTTTAATATTTTAGTATTTTATATTAAAAAATATAACACACAGTGGTAATAAAAACTGTAAGTATACAAATGTGCTACAGTACAAATCTGAACCAATATTTAACCGCTAGCCTCCCAGTTCTCCTCTCCAAAAAATGAAGTCCCTCTAATTGTTTTCAGTTCTTTCAAAATTTAAAGTTCTTATTTTCTAAATATTAATAATTCATAAAATGCAATAACTATATAACTGTCTATATTTTTTAAATTATTTAACCACATCTCACTTTCCCTCATAAAAACAATAGACTAAATAAGTGTGCTAAGATAATAGATTTCAGCACTGTTTTAAACTTCTTTCAAAGAAAAACTGATATTCTCATTATTTTAAAAATTTTTACTTTATTTTTGGCTGTGCTTGGTGCATCTGTATGTGGGTTTTCTCTAGTCGTGGTGAGTGGGGGCTACTCTTCATTTGCGACAAAAGGGCTTCTCGTTGTAGCTTCTCTTCTCTTCTTCTCTTGTTTGAATTGCAAGAATTCAAAGAAGGAAAAGTGACCACAGGCTCTAGGCACGTGAGCACCAGTAATTGTAGCCCATTGGCTCTAAAATGTAGGCTCAGTAGTGCTACACATGTCTCAGTTGCCAGTGGCAAGTGTGAATCTTCCCAGACCACAGATGAAGGATCAAACCCATTTTCCCTGCATTGGCAGACAGATTCCTATCCACTGTATGGCCAGGGAACTCCCTCGTTATTTTTATACTCAGCAAAGTTTTCTGTTGTAGGAAATATTCTTGACTGCTTTGTTAGATAATCCCCTTTTATGGTTTCTCTTTTTTTGAACACTTCTAAATGATGCCTTCTTTTGCACAACTAAAGTTTTAAGCAAATTTCTATCTGCTTTGCTTCATCAAATAGCCCAAGATTGTTTTTAGTAGAATGCAGTTGTAATTTGACTAGTCAGTGTCATAGGCATGTTTGAAATGATTGATATGTAAGTACATGACTGAATAGTCTGTATATCCCTAAAGAAATAATACTGAGCTTACAATACATATACAGAAGCCTATTCTAGGTACTGGATTAGATACCAAAAATTACAATCTCTTTCCAATCTAAATTCAAGAAATGGAATCTGGATTTGAAAAATGTAGAGTCTAATTGAAGTGATATAGTACATGCAGACAATATACATATGGCATTGTTGTCAGTAATCATTGGACAAAAATTTGCAAGAATTCAAAGAAGGAAAAGTGACCACTATAAACTAATTGTCAAGTGCTTTATTTTTCTTTTTTTGGAAAACAGGATATAAACTGGCTTTAAAATATGTGTAAGAGTATTGCACTGTTGGTGGGACTGTAAGTTGATACAGCCACTATGGAAGACAATATGGAGATTCCTTAACAGACTAGGAATAGAACCACCATATGATCCAGCAATCCCATTATTAGACATATACCCTGAGGAAATCAAAGTTGAAAGAGACACATGGACCCCAATGTTCATTGCAGCACTCTTTACAATAGCTAACATGGAAACAACCTAGATGCCCATCAACAAATGAACGAATAAAGAAATTGTGGTACATATATACAATGGAATATTTCTCAGCCATAAAAAGAAATGCATTTGTGTCAGTCCTAATGAGGTGGATGAACTTAGAACTGATTATACAGAGTGAAGTAAGCCAGAAAGAGAAGGACAAACATAGTTTACTAACCATACATATGGAATCTAGAAAGATGGTACTAAAGGATATATATGCAGAGCAGCAATGGAGAATCAGACATAGAGTACAGACTTGTAGACACTGTAGGGGGAGGGAGGGGTGAGTGAGAGGTACGGAAAGAGTAGCATAGAAACTGACATTAGTATATGCAAAAAAGACAACCAATGTGAATGTGCTATAAGACTAAGGGAACTTACATGGGGGCTATGTAACAACCTGGAGGGGTGGGATGTGGAGGGGGGTGGGAAGGAGGTTCAGATGGGAGGGATCAAGTGTATACCTATGACTGAATTGCATTTATGTACAGCAGTAAACAACAAAATTCTGTAAAAATAAGATAAAAATAAACTAAAAAAATATGTGTAAGAGTAAGATATACATTTACAATCAGAATAATGTGCACAGAGGCATGGGGAAAGAGATCTAGAAGGCTTCTGCAGGAGAATGAGTGAGCATTGTATCTGAAGTACAAAATTATCAAAGGAGGATAATGGGAAACCAGGCTAGAAAAGCAGTGTTGGAAAGCCAAGATAAAGAATTTAGTCATTATGTGTCAGTAAGGTACTGTTAGGGATGGTTTTTGATGAGAAATGATATGATAAGTAATTATGTTTTATGAAGATTAGTTTGGGGAATTTGTTTTCATCTAATTATTCATGCTTTAATTTATTCCACAAATATTGATTCAAGCTGTGAAATATTCAGGCATTGTACTCTAATTAGAAGCAAAGACAAGTAAGATACATTTCACACCCTCAAGATGCTTCTACCCTAGAGATAGAAGTGCCAATGACTGTGATATGTGGCATGGAGAGGCACCGCCCTGAATGCTATGGATGTTGGGAAGAAAGACTTACAGATAATCCTTGTGATCAGAGAGAGAGAATGCTTGGGATCCTGGCAGAGCCATTGCTGGAACTACAACTTGAGAGATCTGTATGAGTTAACTACGGGATGTGGAGAAGAAGAGGGAATGAAGACATTTGGGCACGTGGGAACACTGCATGTGAAGGCAGAAAGCTGTAGCATGATGGAGTCATCTCTTTGCCGCCCAATGGCCACTCTGTGATTTCAGCTACTGTTGTAATATACAGTTCTGTTCAAGCTCAGAGCTGGCATCCCACTCAAGCATTCCCCATTTAAGGGGTTTTTCTCAAGTTCTGAGAGTCACTTAGCTTCTGAACAAATGCAGCCTGAAAGATTGCGGGTGTTACACCAAAAGGCAGCCTTCAACATCCAGGGAACAAGAGATGGAAGAATGACTCAGCTGCCTGTTCTTCTGGCAATTCTGAGAGTATCACAAACTTCTCAGAGACCTGTGAGATTTCCAGAATCCACTATAGGGGCTTCACTGACATACCCTGAAAACATACTCCATCACTCTATTCCTCCTTTCTCATTCCTGCTCCCTTATACAGTCACCAGAACAAACTCCTTGCCACCAAGGAGTTTGCCTCTGGAGAATCAAGTGGAGACAAAAATCACTTATTCAGAGTGACTGCAGAGGCACGGGTAGAGCAGCAGTGATGAGAGGGGTCACAGTGGATAGAGAAGGGTAGTAAATTTTCAAACAAGAGAGATCTTGCTGTGTCATGCTAAAAACTGAATTTTATCAAAAAATTTATAGGGAATGTTAAATGATTTTAAACAAGAGAATAGCATGTTTAAGATTTTTGTTTGAAGAGATCTCCATTCAGTAGTGTAAGCATATGAATTGTAGCACTGTAGATGGAGAGTTGAGGTCTGATTTAGAGACCATACTGTGACCAAGCAAGCTAATTTGAGCCTTAATTAAGGAGTTAAACATAGGAATGAATGTGAGAGGTGAAAACCATCTGCTTTTAGTGCTGGGTTGGCTGTATGAAGAGAAAGAGGAGAGGGTCTCTGCTTTGGGACAATGTCTGAGTCACAACACCATTTATCCAGGGACAGAATACAGGAGCAGTAGGCTGTGGAGGAGGGGTGGAATGAGTTTATTTTTCAGCATGTTAGCACAAGGGCTTCCAGTAAAATTCCCTTGGAGAGATAGGTAGACAGCTTTTTCTTGGTAGAAGTTTGATCAGATATATACATATGTTAAACAAGCTTCTGTTAGCCCCTACAATATGTTCTTCTCAATATTACTTCACTTAAGTAAGTCAAAAAGAGAAAGACAAATACAGTATACTAACGCACATATATGGAATCTAGTAGGATGGTCGTGATAACACACACAGTGAACGCATGGAAAAACAGACAAAGCATAGACATAGGGACATTGTGGGGAAGAAATAGGGAGGGGGAGGCATGGAGGGAGTAACATGGAAACCTATACTGTCATGTGTGGAAAAATAGCTATTGTCATTGTGCTAAGGGAATAGGAGTGCTTACAATGGCTTGGGGCATGGTCAGCTGCCTGTTCTTCTGGCAATTCTGAGAGTATCACAAACTTCTCAGAGACCTGTGAGATTTCCAGAATCCACTATAGGGGCTTCACTGACATACCCTGAAAACATACTCCATCACTCTATTCCTCCTTTCTCATTCCTGCTCCCTTATACAGTCACCAGAACAAACTCCTTGCCACCAAGGAGTTTGCCTCTGGAGAATCAAGTGGAGACAAAAATCACTTATTCAGAGTGACTGCAGAGGCACGGGTAGAGCAGCAGTGATGAGAGGGGTCACAGTGGATAGAGAAGGGTAGTAAATTTTCAAACAAGAGAGATCTTGCTGTGTCATGCTAAAAACTGAATTTTATCAAAAAATTTATAGGGAATGTTAAATGATTTTAAACAAGAGAATAGCATGTTTAAGATTTTTGTTTGAAGAGATCTCCATTCAGTAGTGTAAGCATATGAATTGTAGCACTGTAGATGGAGAGTTGAGGTCTGATTTAGAGACCATACTGTGACCAAGCAAGCTAATTTGAGCCTTAATTAAGGAGTTAAACATAGGAATGAATGTGAGAGGTGAAAACCATCTGCTTTTAGTGCTGGGTTGGCTGTATGAAGAGAAAGAGGAGAGGGTCTCTGCTTTGGGACAATGTCTGAGTCACAACACCATTTATCCAGGGACAGAATACAGGAGCAGTAGGCTGTGGAGGAGGGGTGGAATGAGTTTATTTTTCAGCATGTTAGCACAAGGGCTTCCAGTAAAATTCCCTTGGAGAGATAGGTAGACAGCTTTTTCTTGGTAGAAGTTTGATCAGATATATACATATGTTAAACAAGCTTCTGTTAGCCCCTACAATATGTTCTTCTCAATATTACTTCACTTAAGTAAGTCAAAAAGAGAAAGACAAATACAGTATACTAACGCACATATATGGAATCTAGTAGGATGGTCGTGATAACACACACAGTGAACGCATGGAAAAACAGACAAAGCATAGACATAGGGACATTGTGGGGAAGAAATAGGGAGGGGGAGGCATGGAGGGAGTAACATGGAAACCTATACTGTCATGTGTGGAAAAGATAGCTATTGTCATTGTGCTAAGGGAATAGGAGTGCTTACAATGGCTTGGGGCGATGGTCCGGAGGGGTGGGATGGGGGGAACTAAGGGGGTGAGGACCAGGGATATGCATATGACTGATCTGGGAACATACATGTCTGTGAACAACAAAACTCTGTAAAACCTTTAAAATGAAGAATTTAAAAAAAAAAAAAATATATATATATATATATATATATATATATATATTATTTAGCCCTCATAGCAAACCTAAAATGTGGGTTATTTTCATAATTTTACATTTGAGAAAATAGATTTAAAGATGTCATTTATCTGTTTAGGATCACACAGCAAATGAGTAATGGTGATAGAATTTAAAGCTGGGTCTGAAAGCTTGAATAATGTTTTTACACTATATCACTCTTGCTCTGCCATACTGACTATACCAACATGATCATCTTGAAATAACTGATGATTGTGAAGCTAAGGTTTCAACTGTAGCAGATAATAAAGTTTACAGGCCCTGCAGGACTCATACCTGAATCATGAATAGCTCGACATGATACAAAACCATGGAACTGATCTGTTACCCTACCTGAAATGAAGCTCACTGTTCATATTGGTGTCACATTGTTATAAATGGTTCTACCAAATACGTGGGATACATGTAATATTATCTTTGTGAGTTTAGAAAGTATGTCACCAGTTCTAATTAAAAGCAAAAAAGGAATAAAAGTGCTCAACTTACATAATACACTCAAGATCAACAGGATGAAGGGTGGAAAGAGATGTGTTTAACAGTACAAAGTGGTAGGTGCTATTTTCATTGGAGTGCTTCACAGAACAGATGGATTCCTAAGAGTGAAAGGATGAGGTATCTCGTGTATGATCAAGAAAAGGCAGTTCTGGGTATAGAGTAAAGGCTTGGGAGGACACACATACTGTCCTGAGTGGGCAAAGATTCAAGGCCATGGTTATACAGAAATGTTAAGTTATAACTTTACAGAGTTTTGCTGTTTACAGATGTGTATAATTCCATATTAGCTTTTTTTTTAGCATAGATCCCAAGTGGAAGGAGTAAAGAAATATACTGTCAGGGGTGTTGGGAAAAGATAGCTATTGTCATTGTGCTAAGGGAATAGGAGTGCTTACAATGTCTTGGGGCGATGTCTAGCGGGGTGGGATGGTGGGAACTGGGGTAGTGGGGACCAGGGATATGCATATGACTGATCTGGGAACATACATGTCTGTGAACAACAAAACTCTGTAAAACCTTTAAAATGAAGAATATATATATATATATATATATATATATATATATATATATATTATTTAGCCCTCATAGCAAACCTAAAATGTGGGTTATTTTCATAATTTTACATTTGAGAAAATAGATTTAAAGATGTCATTTATCTGTTTAGGATCACACAGCAAATGAGTAATGGTGATAGAATTTAAAGCTGGGTCTGAAAGCTTGAATAATGTTTTTACACTATATCACTCTTGCTCTGCCATACTGACTATACCAACATGATCATCTTGAAATAACTGATGATTGTGAAGCTAAGGTTTCAACTGTAGCAGATAATAAAGTTTACAGGCCCTGCAGGACTCATACCTGAATCATGAATAGCTCGACATGATACAAAACCATGGAACTGATCTGTTACCCTACCTGAAATGAAGCTCACTGTTCATATTGGTGTCACATTGTTATAAATGGTTCTACCAAATACGTGGGATACATGTAATATTATCTTTGTGAGTTTAGAAAGTATGTCACCAGTTCTAATTAAAAGCAAAAAAGGAATAAAAGTGCTCAACTTACATAATACACTCAAGATCAACAGGATGAAGGGTGGAAAGAGATGTGTTTAACAGTACAAAGTGGTAGGTGCTATTTTCATTGGAGTGCTTCACAGAACAGATGGATTCCTAAGAGTGAAAGGATGAGGTATCTCGTGTATGATCAAGAAAAGGCAGTTCTGGGTATAGAGTAAAGGCTTGGGAGGACACACATACTGTCCTGAGTGGGCAAAGATTCAAGGCCATGGTTATACAGAAATGTTAAGTTATAACTTTACAGAGTTTTGCTGTTTACAGATGTGTATAATTCCATATTAGTCATATGTATGTCCCATTTTCCCCATCCCACCCCTCTAGGCCAGCACATAGCCCCCATGTACGAATCCTTAGTCCCACAGTGCATTGACAATAGTTATCTCTTTTATTTATTTATTTATTTTGGGGAGGGTGGGGAGGGAGGGGGGTGGGCGGGCCACTTCTATTGGTCTTTCATTTATCTATTTTCATCCGTCTTTGTTCTTTGGCCCGTGTGGGCCTCCCATCGCGGCAGCCTCTGTTGTCACAGAGCACCGGTTCTGGGCGCATGCGCTCCAGAGCTCCAGCTCAGTAACTGGACACATCGGTCCAGCCGCTCCACAGCATGTGGGAACTTCCCAGGCCAGGGATCGAACTGGCGCCCCTTGCACTGCAAGGCGGTGTCCTTACCCACTGGACCACCAGGGAAGCCCTAGTTATCTCTTTTATAAAAGATAGTATAAGGTTCCATGTTGCTCTCAACAAAACTCTGTAAAATCAAAACAGCAAAAAGTTGGAAACACAAAAGACTCCAAATAACCAAAGCCATCCTTAGAAAGAAAAACGGAGCTAGAGGAATCGGCCTCCCTAACTTCAGACTATACTACAAAGCAACAGTCATCAAGACAGTATGGTACTGGCATAAAAACAAAAATATAGACCAATGGAACAAGACAGAGAACCCTGACATAGGCCCATGCACCTATGGATGCCTTATTTTTGACAAAGGAGATGAAAATATAAAATGGGACAAAGACAAAGACAGTCTCTTCAGCAAATGGTGCTGGGAAAATTGGACAGCTACATGCAAAAAAATGAAGTCAGAACATTTCCTGACACCATACACAAAGATCATCTCAAAATGGATTAAAGACCTAAATGGAAGACCAGAAACCATCAAACTCTTAGAGGAGAATATAGGCAAAACACTCAAGGACATAAATCAAAGCAAGACTGTCTCTGACCCACCTACTAGAATAGCAGAACTGAAAAGAAAAATGAACATGTGGGACCTAATGAAACTTAAAAGCTTTTGTACAGCAAAAGAAATTACAAAAAATGGTGAACAGACAGCCCACAGAATGGGATAAAATCATAGCAAATGAAATCACAGACAAAGAATTAATCTCCAAAATCAGCAACTCAGACAACTCAGCACCAGAAAAATAAATAACCCAATCAAAAAATGGGAAAAAGATCTAAATAGACATCTCACCAAAGAGTACATACAGGTGGCCCAAAAGCACATGAAATGATGCTCAACCTCACTTATAATTAGAAAAATGCAAATTAAAACTACAATGAGATCTCACTTCACACCTGTCAGAATGGCCATCATCAACAAATCAACAGACAATACATGCTGGAGAGGGTGCAGAGAAAAAGGAACACTCTTGCATTGCTGGTGGGAATGTAAATTGATACAGCTGCTATGGAAGACAGTATGGAGATTCCTTACAAAACTAAAAATAGAAGCACCATATGACCAGCAATCCCACTACGAGGCTTATATCCTGATGAAATCAAAACTTAAAGGAGAACCTGTACCTCAGTGTTCATTGCAGCTCCCTATACTATAGCTAGAACATGGAAGCAACCTAGATGCCCATCAATGAATGGATAAAGAAACTCTGGTACATTTATACAATGGAGTACTATTAAGTTGTAAAAAGAAATGCAGAAGAATCAGCAGCAATGACGTGGACGGATCTAGAACCTATCATAAAACGTGAAGTCAGGGGCTTCCCTAGTGGTCCAGTGGGTAAGGACACCGCCTTGCAGTGCAAGGGGCGCCGGTTCGATCCCTGGCCTGGGAAGTTCCCACGTGCCACGGAGCGGCTGGACTAATGTGTCCAATTACCGAGTCGGAGCTCTGGAGCACATGCGCCCAGAGCCGGTGCTCTGCAACAACAGAGGCCACCGCGATGGGAGGCCCACACTGGTCAAAGAACAAAGATGGATGAAAATGGACAAATGAAAGACCAATAAAAGTGGCCCGCCTGCTCCCCTCCCTCCAGACCCCCACCCCCACCAAAAATAAATTAATTAATTAATTTTAAAAAAGTGAAGTCAGTCAAAAAGAGAAGGACAAGTACAATATACTAACACATATATATGGAATCTAGTAGGATGGTAATGATAACACATGCAGTGAAACAATGGAAAAATCAGACATGGAATCACAGACAAAGAATTAATCTCCAAAATCAGCAACTCAGACAACTCAGCACCAGAAAAATAAATAACCCAATCAAAAAATGGGAAAAAGATCTAAATAGACATCTCACCAAAGAGTACATACAGGTGGCCCAAAAGCACATGAAATGATGCTCAACCTCACTTATAATTAGAAAAATGCAAATTAAAACTACAATGAGATCTCACTTCACACCTGTCAGAATGGCCATCATCAACAAATCAACAGACAATACATGCTGGAGAGGGTGCAGAGAAAAAGGAACACTCTTGCATTGCTGGTGGGAATGTAAATTGATACAGCTGCTATGGAAGACAGTATGGAGATTCCTTACAAAACTAAAAATAGAAGCACCATATGACCAGCAATCCCACTACGAGGCTTATATCCTGATGAAATCAAAACTTAAAGGAGAACCTGTACCTCAGTGTTCATTGCAGCTCCCTATACTATAGCTAGAACATGGAAGCAACCTAGATGCCCATCAATGAATGGATAAAGAAACTCTGGTACATTTATACAATGGAGTACTATTAAGTTGTAAAAAGAAATGCAGAAGAATCAGCAGCAATGACGTGGACGGATCTAGAACCTATCATAAAACGTGAAGTCAGGGGCTTCCCTAGTGGTCCAGTGGGTAAGGACACCGCCTTGCAGTGCAAGGGGCGCCGGTTCGATCCCTGGCCTGGGAAGTTCCCACGTGCCACGGAGCGGCTGGACTAATGTGTCCAATTACCGAGTCGGAGCTCTGGAGCACATGCGCCCAGAGCCGGTGCTCTGCAACAACAGAGGCCACCGCGATGGGAGGCCCACACTGGTCAAAGAACAAAGATGGATGAAAATGGACAAATGAAAGACCAATAAAAGTGGCCCGCCTGCTCCCCTCCCTCCAGACCCCCACCCCCACCAAAAATAAATTAATTAATTAATTTTAAAAAAGTGAAGTCAGTCAAAAAAGAGAAGGACAAGTACAATATACTAACACATATATATGGAATCTAGTAGGATGGTAATGATAACACATGCAGTGAAACAATGGAAAAATCAGACATGGACAGTAGACATATGGACATTGTAGGGAATGAAGAGTGCATGGGAGGCATAAAGGAAATAGTATGAAAACCTGTACTATCATATGTGAAGAAAATAGCTATAGTCATTGCTCAGTGAGAAAAGGGGATCCTTTAGGGGTGCTGTGTGATGGTTGGGAGGGGTGTGAAGGGGGGGATATACACATGACTTATCTGGGAACATGTATATCTGTAAACAACAAAACTCTGTAAAAGTTAAAAAAAAAGTGAAGTAAGCCAAAAAGAGTAAGACAAGTATAGTATACTAACACATATATATGGAATCTACTAAAAGGGTAATGATAACACATGCAGTAAACCCATGGAAAAACAGAGAATAGACATGTGGACATTGTGGGGAATGAATAGTGGGTGGGAGACATAGAGGGAGTAACAATGGAAACCTATATCATCATATGTGAAAAAGATAGCTATTGTCATTGCGCTAAGGGAGTAAGAGTTCCTACAAGGCCTTGGTGCGACAGCCTGAAAGGGTAGGATGGAGGGGGGCTGGGAGGGTGGAGGGGACCAGGGATATGCGTATGACTGATCTTGGAATATACATGTCTGTGAACAACAAAACTCTGTAAAAACTTTTAAAATAAATAAATAAATATATTTTTTAAAAAAGCAAAAAGTAAAGAAATTTGTGATTGTGAAAAAGGAAAATACTTGGTAGAATTTGCCAGTGAAGCCAAACAAAAGGAAATGTTGAGTTATAACTGTACTGGGGATCAAGGTTTAATAAAGAACACAGAGAAGAAATATATAGAAAAAAATTGGTTATATGTACATACATGTAGTGCATATATGTACATGAGGGTGCCTATATTAACAAAGAGAGACTCCTAAAGATAGAACAATAAAATATTCAGGTTGGAAGAGTGCTAGGAGAGCACTGTAATTCACAAGCCCTACTTACACCCTCATTCTGTAAAAGAAGAAATAAATGGAAAAGTTAAGTGATTTTTTTTTCAAGATTTAAATCTGTAAATGTGCTGCACATTTATTTGTCTCACTTTATGGTAACCTGAAAATTTTATTACAAATAGTCATGACCCTTCCTTTATGCATTTTGTGATACATAATTCTATCTTAAAATATAGTCTTTTAATATTCTTGGAATAATAGGATCACCAGAGAGATGTAGCAAAATCCACGGAATTTGTGAGATTTTTACCAAGTTTTTTTTCTTGTTCTTAGGATTTTTAATTAATCATTTGAAGTTAGTTTATGGCCAGTATGTCCTGGCCATAAAGCTAAAGGATAAATATTTATGGACTCTCTGAAGTTCTATGGAGTTATAACTCTCTTAATTGGAAGTGTCCATTATTTTATGATCATTTTGAGTATAAAATGAGATCATATTAATTGAAAGGTTTTTCATTTCTCCATGCACCTGGTGGGGTTCTCAAGCTTTGGGGAATACCAGAAGCACCCTAGCAGATATGTTAGTACACAGATCTCTGTGTTTCACCCCAGTATGTGTGGTTCAGTAGGTCTCTGGAAAGCCTCAAAAATCGGCATTCCTCACAAGTTCCCAGTGGTGTTGATGCCACTTGTCCAGGGACCTTCATTTGAGAACCACTGCACTAATTAGACCATAAACAACTTGTGGGTAGAAACTGTGTCTCACTCATTTCTGTATACTTAGTGTCTACCAGATAGTAGAAACACAACAAATGTTTATAAGAATGAGTGAATGACTAAGTGATTATATAAATGATGTAGCTAAAAATGTTAGCTAATTTGGACTGTTAACTGCCCAGCTCAAGAGTCTTCTTGTTATTCCCACTTATAAGGAAATTAATAAATCAAGAAAATATTAAGTAATTGCTGTCCCATTTGCTGAAAATGGAAAAGCTGAACTCTGTGTTGTCATGGATACAGTATTCTATTTTCAGTACTAGTCGTGTCCAACTTGTTAATGACTGTTACAGTAACCAATAGGAAAATAACACTTCACTCACCACATTTCATTAAATTTAACACCTCATATTAAGCTTAATGGGACAATAAGAACAAAGTTCTGCTTGCCAATTGTTTACAGAATTCCACCATTTCCCTGTAGTTAGTAATTTACACAGCATCAATCTTTATGAACAGCTCCCAGAATAAAAAGGAGATAGAAAAATAAAAGCTTTCTATTTGACTTGATAATAATGACCTCTGGGCTGGACGTTTCCTGACATTTAACCAATAGTTAAATTAAAAGACTACTGTCTTTGATTCAGGCCCTCTGCTTCTACCACAGATTATTACCTTGTAGGAAATGCCCTTACTATAGAACATTATAAATTTGAAAGAAGAGAAAGCAAAATAAAATGAATTATGAGCACTAGGACCTTCAAATCCTTGCATTGTAGAAGGATAAATGCAAAATATGGGTGGAGAATAGACAAACTCATTTAACTTGAATAAAATCCTTCACAGATCTTGATGTCAATCACAATGTAATAATCACCTTCATCAGTGCAACCTGGGATCATGTTACTTTATTTCCAAGGAAAATTCCACCACGAGGGTAAAGAACTTCCTAATACATCAGGAAAGGACTGATTATAAACAAACAGCTCAGGCTCCAGAAGGAAAAAAAAAAGATAACTAAATATATTTAGCAATGCATACATCTGAGCAAAAGATCAAGGAAATACTGGAAAATACAACATCATTTAGAAGTCAAGGGAAATAAATGGGGAAGGAGAAAAGGACGGATAACTCAGAGGGACTGAATAAATCTCAGATAGGATATAAAAGACTGGAAACAGATGTTTATATTAAACTGCCAATGGAGTGATGAAACCATACAGATTGCGGTACCAATTTGACTGGAAAAAGCTATGGTGAGCAGACAGAGATTTGAGTTGGAGCTCTATTTTCCACCAGTCAACTAAAGGAGGTGGCTGCTGCCGCTACTGCTAATGATGAATACCATATGCTAGCAAGAGACACAGTCAGTGTTCTCTGCTGTGTGTTGGTTTGGGAAGATATATATAATTTTCTTTATCTAATAGAAAATTAATGCAACTTCAAGTAACTGCATGCAGAAAGCCTGAAGAAGAGTTTCATTAAATTTAACACCTCATATTAAGCAATGGGACAATAAGAACAAAGTTCTGCTTGCCAATTGTTTACAGAATTCCACCATTTCCCTGTAGTTAGTAATTTACACAGCATCAATCTTTATGAACAGCTCCCAGAATAAAAAGGAGATAGAAAAATAAAAGCTTTCTATTTGACTTGATAATAATGACCTCTGGGCTGGACGTTTCCTGACATTTAACCAATAGTTAAATTAAAAGACTACTGTCTTTGATTCAGGCCCTCTGCTTCTACCACAGATTATTACCTTGTAGGAAATGCCCTTACTATAGAACATTATAAATTTGAAAGAAGAGAAAGCAAAATAAAATGAATTATGAGCACTAGGACCTTCAAATCCTTGCATTGTAGAAGGATAAATGCAAAATATGGGTGGAGAATAGACAAACTCATTTAACTTGAATAAAATCCTTCACAGATCTTGATGTCAATCACAATGTAATAATCACCTTCATCAGTGCAACCTGGGATCATGTTACTTTATTTCCAAGGAAAATTCCACCACGAGGGTAAAGAACTTCCTAATACATCAGGAAAGGACTGATTATAAACAAACAGCTCAGGCTCCAGAAGGAAAAAAAAAAGATAACTAAATATATTTAGCAATGCATACATCTGAGCAAAAGATCAAGGAAATACTGGAAAATACAACATCATTTAGAAGTCAAGGGAAATAAATGGGAAGGAGAAAAGGACGGATAACTCAGAGGGACTGAATAAATCTCAGATAGGATATAAAAGACTGGAAACAGATGTTTATATTAAACTGCCAATGGAGTGATGAAACCATACAGATTGCGGTACCAATTTGACTGGAAAAAGCTATGGTGAGCAGACAGAGATTTGAGTTGGAGCTCTATTTTCCACCAGTCAACTAAAGGAGGTGGCTGCTGCCGCTACTGCTAATGATGAATACCATATGCTAGCAAGAGACACAGTCAGTGTTCTCTGCTGTGTGTTGGTTTGGGAAGATATATATAATTTTCTTTATCTAATAGAAAATTAATGCAACTTCAAGTAACTGCATGCAGAAAGCCTGAAGAAGAGTTTCATATCACTTCTCACTGAAAAAGTCAAAAGTGAATCATTTATGTTTTCATCTCAACACAATAATTCAGTTAAAATACTTTTACCTGTTTTAACCATAATATTGCCCTGTTTTTGTTATCATTTTTAGTAGAGAGGAAGGCCTACATCAGAATAAGCATGTTGTCAAGTAGTCAATGTGATACTAAAAAAAGCAAATTTGTTGCTGACGGTCTTCTTTAACTGAGCATATGTATGCCTCTGTACATATAAAGTTTACCTCTTGTATCAGCAAAGGAAAGATCCAAACCTTGTACTCGAGTCATAAATTTTATTTCATACTTAAAATGTCAATTTTCTAGTTTACAGAAAGCAATCTTCAAAAAAAAAAAAAAAATATTGGAATTGGCAATTTGGAGTTGGTTGTTTCCTTTAAGGAAAAACTGTCATCCAAATAAACAAATGGTCAAGATTGAAGAAAAAAAGAGGTGAGAATTGGTGTATAAGTGATATTGTTTTCTTTTATGAAAGCAGCTATAATTTCCATAATTCTGAGGCAAACACCTAGTTAACCTGATCAATTCAGCAGGAGGGAAAAAACAGAAAGAAAAGCAAGTCTTGGTCATTTGCTTTTATATCTGACATGACTGTTGATCTGAATTTTTTATGTTCCCATCATTATCTTAATGTTGTATAGATGTGGTCTAAATGTTCATTGTTGTTTTTTCTCCAAAAACTCATTAAAATATGGAGAGGAGAAAGGGAGAACCACAGAATAACTTTAAAAATATTTTGGTAGTCCTCATTAAAAAGAGTTTAAGTACCTTGGATTTTATTTTATTACATGTTAATAAAATTTGGCCAGAGGAGAGATGTTCAATCTGGAACTCAAAGGCCAAATATAAGTGCTAGTCATAACCATTGAGCCCTGACCAAGCAGACTTGGAGCTGAGGAAAGCAGTTGCCCCAGAAAACCATCTGCACTATTTAAGCTAATTGGTTACCCCCAAGTCAACTAAAGGAGGTGGCTGCCGCTACTGCTAATGATGAATACCATATGCTAGCAAGAGACACAGTCAGTGTTCTCTGCTGTGTGTTGGTTTGGGAAGATATATATAATTTTCTTTATCTAATAGAAAATTAATGCAACTTCAAGTAACTGCATGCAGAAAGCCTGAAGAAGAGTTTCATATCACTTCTCACTGAAAAAGTCAAAAGTGAATCATTTATGTTTTCATCTCAACACAATAATTCAGTTAAAATACTTTTACCTGTTTTAACCATAATATTGCCCTGTTTTTGTTATCATTTTTAGTAGAGAGGAAGGCCTACATCAGAATAAGCATGTTGTCAAGTAGTCAATGTGATACTAAAAAAAGCAAATTTGTTGCTGACGGTCTTCTTTAACTGAGCATATGTATGCCTCTGTACATATAAAGTTTACCTCTTGTATCAGCAAAGGAAAGATCCAAACCTTGTACTCGAGTCATAAATTTTATTTCATACTTAAAATGTCAATTTTCTAGTTTACAGAAAGCAATCTTCAAAAAAAAAAAAAAAATATTGGAATTGGCAATTTGGAGTTGGTTGTTTCCTTTAAGGAAAAACTGTCATCCAAATAAACAAATGGTCAAGATTGAAGAAAAAAAGAGGTGAGAATTGGTGTATAAGTGATATTGTTTTCTTTTATGAAAGCAGCTATAATTTCCATAATTCTGAGGCAAACACCTAGTTAACCTGATCAATTCAGCAGGAGGGAAAAAACAGAAAGAAAAGCAAGTCTTGGTCATTTGCTTTTATATCTGACATGACTGTTGATCTGAATTTTTTATGTTCCCATCATTATCTTAATGTTGTATAGATGTGGTCTAAATGTTCATTGTTGTTTTTTCTCCAAAAACTCATTAAAATATGGAGAGGAGAAAGGGAGAACCACAGAATAACTTTAAAAATATTTTGGTAGTCCTCATTAAAAAGAGTTTAAGTACCTTGGATTTTATTTTATTACATGTTAATAAAATTTGGCCAGAGGAGAGATGTTCAATCTGGAACTCAAAGGCCAAATATAAGTGCTGCGAAGTCATAACCATTGAGCCCCTGACCAAGCAGACTTGGAGCTGAGGAAAGCAGTTGCCCCAGAAAAACCATCTGCACTATTTAAGCTACTACTTTTTAAAGAAAGATATCCTCTGTCTTACCAGTTGAGGTTCCTTTTACACAAATTATTATGGAAAGAAAAAACTTCTGTCAGAATGTGAACTTCTTAACAAGTAATATCAGATCAGCACATGAATCAAATAAAATATGCCTACTAATCTAGTTCCGTTCTGAAAAATGAAAAAAAAGAAAAAAAGGACAAGCAGTGTATACCAGAAAAGTGAAAGAAAGAAGGTAAGTAACTGCTTGTAGGAACATCCTGCTGTCTTTCATGCTACTGTCCTTTCATTCCTTTTTGTGGGCCTGTAACTTATTTTCACTGCTAAAATAGTCTTTTGGATCTCTAATATTAAGGGCAAACTTGTATTACTTGACGGCATTCCACACTTGTCTGTTGGGAAGATTTAAACCACCTGAATCTCTCTCTTGCTCCTGGTCCAGTGCCGACCTGCATCACAGGCACAACTGCAGCTCCTCCAAGACTGTGCATGATCAATCCCAGTGCCTGGTGAGCTAGCCTGAGTTCACCTTCAGACCCCTCAGAGCGGTGAATGCTATTGAAGTTACTTGCGAAGTTTGGTATTCCTTGCTAAGAAGAGCAATCGCTCCCTCTAAAAATCTTACAAATACTCCTTAAACTAACAACAGAACTGGAACTTGCTTGAAGAAGCCAGATAGACACCAAGCTCTGCTCCATCCTCCCACTATCCTGCTTGGGTTCCAAGAATCAACAGTGAACTAGCAAGCATGGAAAGAAATTAGAATTGTAGAAGTGCCAAAGGTATTCCTTGGAGCTGTGTGTGAATATTGTGTTGTCATGTAAAAGAGCCCTTGAAAGATAAAGGAACTGAGTCCAATTATTTTACTGTTTCCGTGAATCGCTGTCTAACTTCAGACTTAACAGCAATATCATAGTGCCTGAAATAATTCATTCACCTCTTACTTCCAAAACATGTTGGAAAATTAATTCCAAGTGCTAAGATGAATTTGGCAGCAGAACACATTACAATGTTGTGGGTTACCTGGCAGTAATTTTGAAATGTCGCCTTGGGTAAAATGTAGTCCTCTATCTTCCTGCAGATGCAGTCTGTCTGACCAGTTGAGGTTCCTTTTACACAAATTATTATGGAAAGAAAAAACTTCTGTCAGAATGTGAACTTCTTAACAAGTAATATCAGATCAGCACATGAATCAAATAAAATATGCCTACTAATCTAGTTCCGTTCTGAAAAATGAAAAAAAAGAAAAAAAGGACAAGCAGTGTATACCAGAAAAGTGAAAGAAAGAAGGTAAGTAACTGCTTGTAGGAACATCCTGCTGTCTTTCATGCTACTGTCCTTTCATTCCTTTTTGTGGGCCTGTAACTTATTTTCACTGCTAAAATAGTCTTTTGGATCTCTAATATTAAGGGCAAACTTGTATTACTTGACGGCATTCCACACTTGTCTGTTGGGAAGATTTAAACCACCTGAATCTCTCTCTTGCTCCTGGTCCAGTGCCGACCTGCATCACAGGCACAACTGCAGCTCCTCCAAGACTGTGCATGATCAATCCCAGTGCCTGGTGAGCTAGCCTGAGTTCACCTTCAGACCCCTCAGAGCGGTGAATGCTATTGAAGTTACTTGCGAAGTTTGGTATTCCTTGCTAAGAAGAGCAATCGCTCCCTCTAAAAATCTTACAAATACTCCTTAAACTAACAACAGAACTGGAACTTGCTTGAAGAAGCCAGATAGACACCAAGCTCTGCTCCATCCTCCCACTATCCTGCTTGGGTTCCAAGAATCAACAGTGAACTAGCAAGCATGGAAAGAAATTAGAATTGTAGAAGTGCCAAAGGTATTCCTTGGAGCTGTGTGTGAATATTGTGTTGTCATGTAAAAGAGCCCTTGAAAGATAAAGGAACTGAGTCCAATTATTTTACTGTTTCCGTGAATCGCTGTCTAACTTCAGACTTAACAGCAATATCATAGTGCCTGAAATAATTCATTCACCTCTTACTTCCAAAACATGTTGGAAAATTAATTCCAAGTGCTAAGATGAATTTGGCAGCAGAACACATTACAATGTTGTGGGTTACCTGGCAGTAATTTTGAAATGTCGCCTTGGGTAAAATGTAGTCCTCTATCTTCCCTGCAGATGCAGTCTGTCTGACTTGTGGCCTTCATTTCTCATTATATTAAAGAAAACATACCTTTTTTTGAAATTTTAATAAAGGAATATAAGTCATCTTTCATAAACATTTATATAGATGCAAATATCTATACTTCACTTCAAAAAACAATACTAATTTTTATCTATCAGTAAGCAAGAATGGATATTATACTTATATGAAAACCAATTAAAATTAACCTCATAAGTAAAAGTGGGAGGCTAACTTGGATGTTGATGCAAAGTTGTTTTTGAGGTTCATCATGGGGGTTACGTACATAATCATTTAATCTCAGCATTAAGGCAGCCTGGATTGCAATGAATTGCTTTAACTGGTGAATAAGCTCCTGGGTTTGTACACCAAAATCTAAGAATGACCATTTGGACACCACCAACATCTCAGTCTATAATTAACAGCCTGTCAGACAACTAAGGAAACAAACTGAGCCTTAAAAAAATTACAACAGTTGAAATACTAGGTGTAATCAAATAAAAATATTTTTCATAACATTAAAATTTCTTTTTTTAAACTAATGAGCAATGCTTTAGAATGTACAAACTCAGAAGGAACCCAGATTCCCTTTGATCAGATCTCATTTGGGCTACTTTAGTCTCAAGAAGAGACTATATATGTGAATATTGTAATAGAGAAAAAAAAAAAACACAAAACCTGGACATAGCTGGTTACCCTTTCCTTTGGCAAAGAACAACTATGGCCTTACCATCTTTCTGTTTATGGCAACACAAGCTACTTTATTTGAAAAGGCACTCATTTCTATGATTGCACTGGACATGTTTTCCTCAACAGAGCAGTTCAGGAGGAAAAAATTATTTTATTAGCTAATTTTCCTTTCATGAATTAGAGATTTTTCTTTGCACAGAGAGAAACTTCAAACCCCTCTAGAAATTGAAGCATGCCCATGGATTGACTACTACAGATCAAGTTTCCAGTGGGCAAATAACCTGCTCCAATGAAAACATTTTTTTAATTTGCTTTTAGGGTTATTTATTTTTTATTATTACACTAAGGGTTTATAATTTAATGTCAAACATAATTTTGAAATGTCGCCTTGGGTAAAATGTAGTCCTCTATCTTCCTGCAGATGCAGTCTGTCTGACTTGTGGCCTTCATTTCTCTTTATATTAAAGAAAGCATACTTTTTTTTGAAATTTTTATAAAGGAATTTAAGTCTTCTTTCATAAACATTTATATAGATGCAAATATCTATACTTCACTTCAAAAAACAATACTAATTTTTATCTATCAGTAAGCAAGAATGGATATTATACTTATATGAAAACCAATTAAAATTAACCTCATAAGTAAAAGTGGGAGGCTAACTTGGATGTTGATGCAAAGTTGTTTTTGAGGTTCATCATGGGGGTTACGTACATAATCATTTAATCTCAGCATTAAGGCAGCCTGGATTGCAATGAATTGCTTTAACTGGTGAATAAGCTCCTGGGTTTGTACACCAAAATCTAAGAATGACCATTTGGACACCACCAACATCTCAGTCTATAATTAACAGCCTGTCAGACAACTAAGGAAACAAACTGAGCCTTAAAAAAATTACAACAGTTGAAATACTAGGTGTAATCAAATAAAAATATTTTTCATAACATTAAAATTTCTTTTTTTAAACTAATGAGCAATGCTTTAGAATGTACAAACTCAGAAGGAACCCAGATTCCCTTTGATCAGATCTCATTTGGGCTACTTTAGTCTCAAGAAGAGACTATATATGTGAATATTGTAATAGAGAAAAAAAACACAAAACCTGGACATAGCTGGTTACCCTTTCCTTTGGCAAAGAACAACTATGGCCTTACCATCTTTCTGTTTATGGCAACACAAGCTACTTTATTTGAAAAGGCACTCATTTCTATGATTGCACTGGACATGTTTTCCTCAACAGAGCAGTTCAGGAGGAAAAAATTATTTTATTAGCTAATTTTCCTTTCATGAATTAGAGATTTTTCTTTGCACAGAGAGAAACTTCAAACCCCTCTAGAAATTGAAGCATGCCCATGGATTGACTACTACAGATCAAGTTTCCAGTGGGCAAATAACCTGCTCCAATGAAAACATTTTTTTAATTTGCTTTTAGGGTTATTTATTTTTTATTATTACACTAAGGGTTTATAATTTAATGTCAAACATAATTTTGCACGAATTATGTGACTGTACTATGATGCTGTAGATAAGCTCAGTGTGCCTGGCTGGCATGGTCTCAAGCGATGTTTTTGAGAAAATGGATCACCATTTGGCAGGTTGCCCTTCCATAAACTGCTCAGTAGAACTTAAAAAAGGGAGAAAGTTGCAAAGAATTTTCATATTTTGCAAAAAAACACTCCTAGTAATATTAGAAGCAGAAAAAAATAATTACTCTCTTATTGCCATCTACTAGATGTAACATAAATTATATAAAGCTAACGAAGATTTTAAAAGCTTCAAATTAAAAATTGCAGAGTCATATTTATTATAAATTGTCAACGCCAAGTGGAATCATATTTTTAAATAAGAATATTTGTTTAAAAATATAGTAGTCACCATAGTGTCTCCAAGCTTTATGATCAGATTGGTAAACATTCAGGAGCATCAGCAAAGTGCCAAGCATTATGCTGGGAATGGGAGATACACAAATAAGGCACAGCTCTGAAGAAGTTCACTGCCTAATGGAGGAGACAAGCAGAGATGTCCTATCAGTCAGTGCTATAATGCAGTTGTGCAGAAAGTTCTCTGGAGCACAGGTAAAGGGCATTTGGCCAAGATTTGAGGATGGGGTGAGAGGTCAGAAAATTTTCACAGGATGAGACTGAAGATCATATTAGGGGGACTCAGTTAGAAGACAAAGATCCGAGAGGATCAACTTTCAAAATAAGTATGTTTATATATCTACTCACAACTTTAAGTACATGTAAATATAACAATTCTGTAATATTAAGCCATTTTCATATATTTTTACTCTACAGATAAGAAAAATAAATCCTACAACAGTTAATGACCAGCCCAAGGTCACTGGAGTAACAAATGCATTGTAAGAAAGCCAGAAGCAAGCTCCAGAACTCCTGACTTCCAGACCAACTGTCATTCTGGTGCACTCCATTCTGCTATTAGCTAATTTTCCTTTCATGAATTAGAGATTTTCTTTGCACAGAGAGAAACTTCAAACCCCTCTAGAAATTGAAGCATGCCCATGGATTGACTACTACAGATCAAGTTTCCAGTGGGCAAATAACCTGCTCCAATGAAAACATTTTTTTAATTTGCTTTTAGGGTTATTTATTTTTTATTATTACACTAAGGGTTTATAATTTAATGTCAAACATAATTTTGCACGAATTATGTGACTGTACTATGATGCTGTAGATAAGCTCAGTGTGCCTGGCTGGCATGGTCTCAAGCGATGTTTTTGAGAAAATGGATCACCATTTGGCAGGTTGCCCTTCCATAAACTGCTCAGTAGAACTTAAAAAAGGGAGAAAGTTGCAAAGAATTTTCATATTTTGCAAAAAAACACTCCTAGTAATATTAGAAGCAGAAAAAAATAATTACTCTCTTATTGCCATCTACTAGATGTAACATAAATTATATAAAGCTAACGAAGATTTTAAAAGCTTCAAATTAAAAATTGCAGAGTCATATTTATTATAAATTGTCAACCGGCCAAGTGGAATCATATTTTTAAATAAGAATATTTGTTTAAAAATATAGTAGTCACCATAGTGTCTCCAAGCTTTATGATCAGATTGGTAAACATTCAGGAGCATCAGCAAAGTGCCAAGCATTATGCTGGGAATGGGAGATACACAAATAAGGCACAGCTCTGAAGAAGTTCACTGCCTAATGGAGGAGACAAGCAGAGATGTCCTATCAGTCAGTGCTATAATGCAGTTGTGCAGAAAGTTCTCTGGAGCACAGGTAAAGGGCATTTGGCCAAGATTTGAGGATGGGGTGAGAGGTCAGAAAATTTTCACAGGATGAGACTGAAGATCATATTAGGGGTACTAAGTTAGAAGACAAAGATCCGAGAGGATCAACTTTCAAAATAAGTATGTTTATATATCTACTCACAACTTTAAGTACATGTAAATATAACAATTCTGTAATATTAAGCCATTTTCATATATTTTTACTCTACAGATAAGAAAAATAAATCCTACAACAGTTAATGACCAGCCCAAGGTCACTGGAGTAACAAATGCATTGTAAGAAAGCCAGAAGCAAGCTCCAGAACTCCTGACTTCCAGACCAACTGTCATTCTGGTGCACTCCATTCTGCCATTATCCTGCTCATTTATCATATCACGAACAAAACAGCAATAATTGAACTTTTAGGCATAGAATGTGTAATTAAAGAATAATGTGAAATGTCATTTTGGCTTCTCCAATTAAAACAAAAACTTCATCAAGTTAACATAATCAGTAAGAATCCCATATATACTTTAAATGCCATCCATTTATCAACCACAAATTCTAAATCAAATCATACAGAACATGAAATCAAAATTTTCCTGTGTCTCCACACTATCAAATACAAATATTTTAGCAAATAAGTAAGTAGATCTGAACCATTACCACTAGGCAATGGGCCTACTGGCCATAGCAGTCATGTAAGTTATCTAACTAATTTTAGGAAAATTGTTGTGATGTTAATTGTGTTGCTGAGTCATTGATCTGATTTTGTCATAACAGTAAGTGAAATAACTGAATTGTAAAACTTTCAGGAATTTCTTTTTTTTTTTTTTTTTGGTAAATTCAATTGTGTTTTTAGACAATCTTTAGTAGCAGACAGTTCTACTTTTGAGTTTGTACTCTTGCTTCAAAATATTTATTTTTGACAATATAAGAGATGTGAATCCTGGATTATGTAAAGCAATGATCTGACTTGGAATGACACAAGTACTTGGGGTTCTTGAGATACACAAATAAGGCACAGCTCTGAAGAAGTTCACTGCCTAATGGAGGAGACAAGCAGAGATGTCCTATCAGTCAGTGCTATAATGCAGTTGTGCAGAAAGTTCTCTGGAGCACAGGTAAAGGGCATTTGGCCAAGATTTGAGGATGGGGTGAGAGGTCAGAAAATTTTCACAGGATGAGACTGAAGATCATATTAGGGTACTAAGTTAGAAGACAAAGATCCGAGAGGATCAACTTTCAAAATAAGTATGTTTATATATCTACTCACAACTTTAAGTACATGTAAATATAACAATTCTGTAATATTAAGCCATTTTCATATATTTTTACTCTACAGATAAGAAAAATAAATCCTACAACAGTTAATGACCAGCCCAAGGTCACTGGAGTAACAAATGCATTGTAAGAAAGCCAGAAGCAAGCTCCAGAACTCCTGACTTCCAGACCAACTGTCATTCTGGTGCACTCCATTCTGCCATTATCCTGCTCATTTATCATATCACGAACAAAACAGCAATAATTGAACTTTTAGGCATAGAATGTGTAATTAAAGAATAATGTGAAATGTCATTTTGGCTTCTCCAATTAAAACAAAAACTTCATCAAGTTAACATAATCAGTAAGAATCCCATATATACTTTAAATGCCATCCATTTATCAACCACAAATTCTAAATCAAATCATACAGAACATGAAATCAAAATTTTCCTGTGTCTCCACACTATCAAATACAAATATTTTAGCAAATAAGTAAGTAGATCTGAACCATTACCACTAGGCAATGGGCCTACTGGCCATAGCAGTCATGTAAGTTATCTAACTAATTTTAGGAAAATTGTTGTGATGTTAATTGTGTTGCTGAGTCATTGATCTGATTTTGTCATAACAGTAAGTGAAATAACTGAATTGTAAAACTTTCAGGAATTTCTTTTTTTTTTTTTTTTTGGTAAATTCAATTGTGTTTTTAGACAATCTTTAGTAGCAGACAGTTCTACTTTTGAGTTTGTACTCTTGCTTCAAAATATTTATTTTTGACAATATAAGAGATGTGAATCCTGGATTATGTAAAGCAATGATCTGACTTGGAATGACACAAGTACTTGGGGTTCTTTAATTATTGAAGAGTTTTATATAAAGCATAAGATGGTCTGAATCAATCTCTAATCCTATAGGCAGATGTTGAATGACAGAACACTCATTTTTAAAATGTTAAGAGAATGTTAGGGGAAAAAAATAATTTTCTCCCTATATAGAATCACAGAGTTAGTTACTGGTAATAATTACTTTTCCTATTAGTTGTCTATTTGGATTAGTTAGGTAATGTACTGCAACTCCTCCTAATATTTTCTAATTACCTGTACCCTTACCATGTGAAAAAAATTAAAAAAATAGGCTCCTCCAAAGACTGTATGTATTACTCAGGTTAGCTTCATCTGTGCAGTGATAAGAAACATACCACAGAATCTTAACATAATTAATAAAGGTTTAGTAATTGTTCATACTAAGTTCTTTATGGGTCTAGTAGATTCTAAGTGATGTCACAGGGATTTGGCATACTTCTATCTTGTAATTATGTCAACAGAAATATTCCATTACAGGTTACTGCATCAGAGAAAGAAGCAGCTGAAAAGTCAAACACCATCTTACAGATGCTTTTGACATTTTTACTTCTCCTGCCAACTCATTGGCCAAAAGGAACAAGGAAAGACTGGTTGACTTATAAAAGGGGAAGGGAATGTGGATGAACCCTTGAATATCCTGTAAACAGTAAATGTCCTTGTCATACAGGGCATGGTTCTAGCACCACTTATATTTCTAACATTCCAGAAACCTGACAAAATTCCCACTTCAAACATACCACAATATAGCATTTAGAGTAGAATGAGTATTAAATAAAGAAAGAGTAACAAAAAATTATATAATTGCTAAAAATCAAAGAAGTAGAAATGAAACTAGTCTTCCCCATTATTTTTATATTTCTATTTTATATTCCTTCTTTAAATCTTTGTATAAATCCTGTATTCTAGTAAAAGAAGGCTCAGAAAGACTCTGAAATCCACCTGAAGTGATGATGCTAGAAGCACGGGATCTAGGATTTGAATCTAGTTTGATCTTAATCTCTTTATGTTCTTGCTACTTTATCATGCTGACTCAAAATGAAAAAGCTCACAAGTCAAGGTAACTATGGGCTTCTCTGGTGGCTCACATGGTAAAGAATCTTCTTACAATGTAGCAACCCCAGGTTCAATTCTGGGTCAAGAAGGTCCACTGCAGATGGGAATAATTACCCACTCCACTATTCCTGCCCAGGGAATTTCATCAACAGAGGAGCCTAGTGAACTACAGTCCATGGGGCCACAAAGACTCAAGTACAACTAAGCAACTAACACACAAAGGCAATTCTAACCCAAGGTTCTTGAATGTCCTGAGAGTAATACTATATGAGCTGGGTTTAAAAGTAATAAATTAGTCTGCTGATTCAAGAAAGCTAAATAAAGAATGAGAGCTTACCGTTAGTGCTAAATAGAAGAGAGAACAAAAGTAGTCCATGAAATATGAAGATTTTAAAATATAGAAAAGAGTTAAGGCTTGATACTTGTAACACAAAGACTAGTGCATTGAGTAAGAACTGACTCCGGTATCAGACTGGCCTGGGATGGTTCCTGATTTGCTTAAACTTTCCAAGCCTCAATTTCCTTTTTCTATGATATGAGCATAAGACCTAGCTTGTTAGATTCCTATAAAGATTATATTAAAGGAATTTTTATTTGAAGTATTGATCACAATGCAAGACAATGCCTTTTCCTAGAAGAGGAAAGGTCTTGACGGGCCTCAAGTCACAATATTTAGTGTTATGAATACCCAAGACCCTGTAAGACTGCTTTCAACAGTATCTCAAGTGAGCTATGGGGCTTTTATGTGGATTTCTTGGTCATGACGTGGGAGACACATTATTACAGAATGCAATGAGCCATATGAAACTTGATGGCACTGAAAACTCACTCTAAATAACACAACTAATCTGAAACAGTGTAATTTTACCCTACAAATATATAAGCACTCAAAAGTTAACATAAATTCAGTAAGACTAAAACAATGTTTTTCAATTTTTCGACACTCTTAATAAAATTTCCCATTCTGTGGTCATAGTCCTTGCTAATCTCATAAATCATTACGATGAGCAAAATAACTCATGCCTCCAATAAGTGACTAAAAATATAGATTAAAGATATTAATCCAACTTAAATCATCTATGATTTCAGTAGCTTTGTTTTACACAATACTATTCAGCACATTTTCCAATAGTTATGTATGGATATGAGAGTTGAACTATAAAAAAGGCTCACAGATGAATTGTGATGCTTTCAAACTGCAGTGCTAGCAAAGAATCTTGAGAATCCCTTGGACAGCAAGGAGAACAAACCAGTAAATCCTAAAGGAATTCAACCCTAAATATATAGTGAAAGGACTGATTCTAAAGCTGAAGCTCCAATATATTGGCCACCTGATGCTAAGAGCCAACTCATTGGGAAAGACTCTGATCCTGGGAGAAGTTGAAAGCAAAAAAAAGAAGAGGGTGGCAGAGAATGAGTTGGTTAGATAGTATCACCAACTCAATGGGCATGAGTTTGAGCAAACTCTGGGAAATAGTGAAGCACAAAGGAACCTGGAATGCTGCCATGGGGTCACAAAGAGTTGAACATGACTTCAAACTGAACAACATTCAGCAGATTAATTGCAGTTTTACCATCTTCATAGCATAAATAAGTACACTGATTTACATTTTCTACTTATTCAGCTCTATCTTTTTTAATATCATGTTAATATGAAAGTAAGTGATACAAATAAAATCAAAATTGGTTGTAAAACCTTTAATAAGGTCCCAGAAATGTGTATTCACCCTAGGCATGGATCTTTTATTTTCAATAGTAGATTACTTATGCATTTTTTCATTGCTATTCAATTCTAGAAATAAGAAATTGATTCATTCATTTTAGGCATAAGAAATTTGTATTCATTAAATGGACAGCAATGTAATCTGAAATTTATTATTTATTCTAGAAATATAGAATGTGCAGCAATGTTATGGCAGTTTTCACAGTGAGCTGAGATACTGGGTTATTTCTAGATAGACTGAAGGAACTGTGCTTGATGGCATCATCAAGACATTTAGCATTTCCTAAGTACTGATTAACCAAGAATGATGTGAAATAAATTCATGTAAATGGCAGCTGTGAAGAAGACCTTTTCATTACGATGAGCAAAATAACTCATGCCTCCAATAAGTGACTAAAAATATAGATTAAAGATATTAATCCAACTTAAATCATCTATGATTTCAGTAGCTTTGTTTTACACAATACTATTCAGCACATTTTCCAATAGTTATGTATGGATATGAGAGTTGAACTATAAAAAAGGCTCACAGATGAATTGTGATGCTTTCAAACTGCAGTGCTAGCAAAGAATCTTGAGAATCCCTTGGACAGCAAGGAGAACAAACCAGTAAATCCTAAAGGAATTCAACCCTAAATATATAGTGAAAGGACTGATTCTAAAGCTGAAGCTCCAATATATTGGCCACCTGATGCTAAGAGCCAACTCATTGGGAAAGACTCTGATCCTGGGAGAAGTTGAAAGCAGGAGAAAGAAGAGGGTGGCAGAGAATGAGTTGGTTAGATAGTATCACCAACTCAATGGGCATGAGTTTGAGCAAACTCTGGGAAATAGTGAAGCACAAAGGAACCTGGAATGCTGCCATGGGGTCACAAAGAGTTGAACATGACTTCAAACTGAACAACATTCAGCAGATTAATTGCAGTTTTACCATCTTCATAGCATAAATAAGTACACTGATTTACATTTTCTACTTATTCAGCTCTATCTTTTTTAATATCATGTTAATATGAAAGTAAGTGATACAAATAAAATCAAAATTGGTTGTAAAACCTTTAATAAGGTCCCAGAAATGTGTATTCACCCTAGGCATGGATCTTTTATTTTCAATAGTAGATTACTTATGCATTTTTTCATTGCTATTCAATTCTAGAAATAAGAAATTGATTCATTCATTTTAGGCATAAGAAATTTGTATTCATTAAATGGACAGCAATGTAATCTGAAATTTATTATTTATTCTAGAAATATAGAATGTGCAGCAATGTTATGGCAGTTTTCACAGTGAGCTGAGATACTGGGTTATTTCTAGATAGACTGAAGGAACTGTGCTTGATGGCATCATCAAGACATTTAGCATTTCCTAAGTACTGATTAACCAAGAATGATTTGAAATAAAAGCTAGACTGAAAAACAGGTCAGGAATAACACACATAGTAGCATCAAGGCTGTGAAGAAGACCTTTTCATTAATAAGTGTTAAATCTTTCGATGAGAATTTATAATATCAAATACTCCTTTCTAATAATTGAATGTTATCTCAAATATCTCAAGTAAAACTAATATACATACCGTTTGTCTTTTGGAAAAGTATTCAATATAAGAAATTTTCATGTCAGGCACATTTGAATAGATGTTTCATGCAGTGCTCAAGTAAACAAGAACTGTAAAAAGCACCTGTGTACTATAAGACCAAAATTCAACTGTCCTAGATTCATTCCAGTTACAGCTCTGGCCATTTTTTTCAGGTATTTTATTCCTCTGTTTCTCAGCTATATTATCTACTAGATAAGAAGTTTGCACAAAATGATCCTGTGTGTCCCACGTGAACACACTGCGCTTTTCACTTACATTCAATACCATTCTTAGACCAGTATGTCTTTCCCTTGGGAAAAAATGATTCCCAAAATATAGTAAACACTAACCTCCAAAATATAGTAAACTCTGACCACACACAGCCTATTTAAAAGCCTAAATGAGGATTATGTCTTAGGAAAACAGAATGACATAATATGAATGGATGAATAAGTATCTAACATCACACAATGTGAGCCAACTTGGATTGTATGTCTAATCATTCATGTTAAATTCAACCAATGACTTTAAATAGGGGCATTCTAGATTGTCTCAACCTCACAAATTTTCTATTTTCATATCTTTTAAAGTTAATATTAAGTGATACAAATAAAATCAAAATTGGTTGTAAAACCTTTAATAAGGTCCCAGAAATGTGTATTCACCCTAGGCATGGATCTTTTATTTTCAATAGTAGATTACTTATGCATTTTTCATTGCTATTCAATTCTAGAAATAAGAAATTGATTCATTCATTTTAGGCATAAGAAATTTGTATTCATTAAATGGACAGCAATGTAATCTGAAATTTATTATTTATTCTAGAAATATAGAATGTGCAGCAATGTTATGGCAGTTTTCACAGTGAGCTGAGATACTGGGTTATTTCTAGATAGACTGAAGGAACTGTGCTTGATGGCATCATCAAGACATTTAGCATTTCCTAAGTACTGATTAACCAAGAATGATTTGAAATAAAAGCTAGAATGAAAAAACAAGTCAGGAATAACACACATAGTAGCATCAAGGCTGTGAAGAAGACCTTTTCATTAATAAGTGTTAAATCTTTCGATGAGAATTTATAATATCAAATACTCCTTTCTAATAATTGAATGTTATCTCAAATATCTCAAGTAAAACTAATATACATACCGTTTGTCTTTTGGAAAAGTATTCAATATAAGAAATTTTCATGTCAGGCACATTTGAATAGATGTTTCATGCAGTGCTCAAGTAAACAAGAACTGTAAAAAGCACCTGTGTACTATAAGACCAAAATTCAACTGTCCTAGATTCATTCCAGTTACAGCTCTGGCCATTTTTTTCAGGTATTTTATTCCTCTGTTTCTCAGCTATATTATCTACTAGATAAGAAGTTTGCACAAAATGATCCTGTGTGTCCCACGTGAACACACTGCGCTTTTCACTTACATTCAATACCATTCTTAGACCAGTATGTCTTTCCCTTGGGAAAAAAAAAATGCTTCCCAAAATATAGTAAACACTAACCTCCAAAATATAGTAAACTCTGACCACACACAGCCTATTTAAAAGCCTAAATGAGGATTATGTCTTAGGAAAACAGAATGACATAATATGAATGGATGAATAAGTATCTAACATCACACAATGTGAGCCAACTTGGACGTTGTATGTCTAATCATTCATGTTAAATTCAACCAATGACTTTAAATAGGGGCATTCTAGATTGTCTCAACCTCACTAAATGATAAATCCTTGTTTGAAAAACAAAAAAGAAAGAAAGAAAATTTGTGAATCACAAGGAACCAGACTAACAAGACCTAACAGCAATTCTATTAGTTATTATTTTTTATGAAAGTATTAGTAGCTCAGTCGTGGGTGAGCCCCATGAACTATAGACCACCAGGCTCCTCTGTCTATGGAATTCTTCTTGAAACCTTACTAAATGTCACACAGTGTGTTGAGAAATTAGTAGGCATTAACATGTGAAATCCTCTCAATAACCTTAGATATTAAATAATAATGTTATTCACATTTTATATGGAAAAGATGATTCTAGACTTTTTTTTTGAGATTGAATTATTGATATATGTAAGAGTTAGTATTTGAACACTTTTCTGTCCAACTTCAAAGCCTATATTCCTAGCTACTGCTTTAGGTACAAAGTTTCTGTTGGAACCTACTGTAAATCTTCTAGTAGAGTTGAGAAAGACTATTTTAGGAGCACATGGTAAGGAGGAATGTGTATAATTCTGCTGCCTAGACAAGCATTATTTTAATAGCCATCCATGTTAAATCAGGATTCTATTTGTCATTTGGAAAGTAAAAGTTTTGCAATTTACTAAAAAGGGATTGATTCATTAAAAGACACCAAATGATGAGTAAAAGGGATATATTTCTCTTCCAGAATTGACATATGTGTTCCAATGTTAGATAGATTTGCATATAGTTCAAGTAGCAGATTACTGTCATAATCTTTATACTGCCTTGAATAGAGGTACATTTGAAACAATAATTTTTTAACTTTTCTTTTTGAGGTTTAGTTAATTTACAAAATTGTGTTAGTTTCAAGTATACAAAAAAAGTGATCCAAAGAATATATACATATTCATCCTCAGATTATTTTCTGTTATAGGTTATTATAAGACATTGAGTATAGTTCCTTGTGCAATACAATAGGTCATTGTTATTTACCTATTTTATATATAGAATACATATATGTAAGTCCTAAACTCATAATTTCTCTCTCCCCTGTGGTCTTTGGTAACCATAAGGTTGTTTTCTATGTCTTTGTAGATTTTTAAAATAAGTTCATTTTTATCATTTTTCAGAGCCCACAAATGAGTGATAGTATATCATATTTGTCTTTCTCTGTATGACTTACTTCACTGAATATGCTCATCTCTAGGTTCACTCATGTTGCTGCAAATAACATTATTTCATTCCTTTTCATGGCTGAGTACTATTCCAGTATATACCACATTTTCTGTTTTCATTCATCAGTTGATGGGCATTTAGGTTTCTTCCATATCTTGTCTATTGCAGATACTGCTGCTATGAAATTTGGGGTGCATCTATCTTTTCAAATTACAGTTTTCTTTCAATATATGCCCAGGAGTGGGATTGTAGGACCATATGACAATATTCATTTTAGTTTTTTAAAGGACCTCCATACCGTTCTCCATAGTGGCTGCACCAATTTGCATTCTCATCAAAAGTAGAGGAGGACTCCCTTTTCTCACATGCACTTCCACAATTGTTATTTAGACTTTTTAATGATGGTCATTCTGAGATGATAAAAGTGAGATGATACCTCACTGTAGTTTTTATTTGTATTTCTCTAATACTTAGCAATACTGAGTAAAACAAGAACTTTGATAGATGTTTCTGCCTAAAGATTATTTTAATAGCACCAAATGATTTTGTCATTTGGAAAGTAAAAGTTTTGCAATTTACTAAAAAGGGATTGATTCATTAAAAGACACCAAATGATGAGTAAAAGGGATATATTTCTCTTCCAGAATTGACATATGTGTTCCAATGTTAGATAGATTTGCATATAGTTCAAGTAGCAGATTACTGTCATAATCTTTATACTGCCTTGAATAGAGGTACATTTGAAACAATAATTTTTTAACTTTTCTTTTTGAGGTTTAGTTAATTTACAAAATTGTGTTAGTTTCAAGTATACAAAAAAAGTGATCCAAAGAATATATACATATTCATCCTCAGATTATTTTCTGTTATAGGTTATTATAAGACATTGAGTATAGTTCCTTGTGCAATACAATAGGTCATTGTTATTTACCTATTTTATATATAGAATACATATATGTAAGTCCTAAACTCATAATTTCTCTCTCCCCTGTGGTCTTTGGTAACCATAAGGTTGTTTTCTATGTCTTTGTAGATTTTAAAATAAGTTCATTTTTATCATTTTTCAGAGCCCACAAATGAGTGATAGTATATCATATTTGTCTTTCTCTGTATGACTTACTTCACTGAATATGCTCATCTCTAGGTTCACTCATGTTGCTGCAAATAACATTATTTCATTCCTTTTCATGGCTGAGTACTATTCCAGTATATACCACATTTTCTGTTTTCATTCATCAGTTGATGGGCATTTAGGTTTCTTCCATATCTTGTCTATTGCAGATACTGCTGCTATGAAATTTGGGGTGCATCTATCTTTTCAAATTACAGTTTTCTTTCAATATATGCCCAGGAGTGGGATTGTAGGACCATATGACAATATTCATTTTAGTTTTTTAAAGGACCTCCATACCGTTCTCCATAGTGGCTGCACCAATTTGCATTCTCATCAAAAGTAGAGGAGGACTCCCTTTTCTCACATGCACTTCCACAATTGTTATTTAGACTTTTTAATGATGGTCATTCTGAGATGATAAAAGTGAGATGATACCTCACTGTAGTTTTTATTTGTATTTCTCTAATACTTAGCAATACTGAGTAAAACAAGAACTTTGATAGATGTTTCTGCCTTGTTAAATTTTGACAATAGAAGAATGTATATCCACATGCAGCTCCAAAGTAAAACGTTTTGGAGCAACAGCTTCTATCTCCTAAATTTCTTTTTCACAGCATGTCCTTTACTAATTCTACTATAGAACCCACAAATCTAATTAAGAGTGTTCAAGCCAGCAAGAGAGCTGTGCAAATAATTTTTTATCCAAGTTTTCTCTCAAAAATATAGGTACTATTTTATTTACTATATATTCAGATAATTTCTTTCCTTAAAAAAAAGTTTTGAATTCTAAAAATGTCCGCAAACTAATTACACCAAGCTTTCCATCATCACAAGAAACACAATTGTACCTCTTGTGGCTTATAATGGTAATGGTAGGCTTCTGCATCATTGCTTTGACAATCTGCCACTGACTCTTGTGGTCTTCATCTTGGTCTCCAAACACTTAAAAACAGCTGGCAATCTTGATGGAGAATTACTTTCTCACTTGTTGGTCCTTGAGCTTTTTTAAAAACTTAAACTATTGTTATAATGATGTGGCCATGCCCTGGGGCCTTAATCTGATATAGCCAAAACAGTCTATGTTTACATCCTCTTAGTATGGTTCTGAAATACTTCTTAGAGTTCCAATCTAAACATTTCTGAAAAGAAATTTGTTATTTCAGTATATTTGCCTTCATCTAGAATCAGATATTTATAAGTACTAGAAGTTAGAATAGTTAGCATCATTAAGCAATATAATAGCAGTCATTTTATCTTTTCAAATTACAGTTTTCTTTCAATATATGCCCAGGAGTGGGATTGTAGGACCATATGACAATATTCATTTTAGTTTTTTAAAGGACCTCCATACCGTTCTCCATAGTGGCTGCACCAATTTGCATTCTCATCAAAAGTAGAGGAGGACTCCCTTTTCTCACATGCACTTCCACAATTGTTATTTAGACTTTTTAATGATGGTCATTCTGAGATGATAAAAGTGAGATGATACCTCACTGTAGTTTTTATTTGTATTTCTCTAATACTTAGCAATACTGAGTAAAACAAGAACTTTGATAGATGTTTCTGCCTTGTTAAATTTTGACAATAGAAGAATGTATATCCACATGCAGCTCCAAAGTAAAACGTTTTGGAGCAACAGCTTCTATCTCCTAAATTTCTTTTTCACAGCATGTCCTTTACTAATTCTACTATAGAACCCACAAATCTAATTAAGAGTGTTCAAGCCAGCAAGAGAGCTGTGCAAATAATTTTTTATCCAAGTTTTCTCTCAAAAATATAGGTACTATTTTATTTACTATATATTCAGATAATTTCTTTCCTTAAAAAAAAGTTTTGAATTCTAAAAATGTCCGCAAACTAATTACACCAAGCTTTCCATCATCACAAGAAACACAATTGTACCTCTTGTGGCTTATAATGGTAATGGTAGGCTTCTGCATCATTGCTTTGACAATCTGCCACTGACTCTTGTGGTCTTCATCTTGGTCTCCAAACACTTAAAAACAGCTGGCAATCTTGATGGAGAATTACTTTCTCACTTGTTGGTCCTTGAGCTTTTTAACAACTTAAACTATTGTTATAATGATGTGGCCATGCCCTGGGGCCTTAATCTGATATAGCCAAAACAGTCTATGTTTACATCCTCTTAGTATGGTTCTGAAATACTTCTTAGAGTTCCAATCTAAACATTTCTGAAAAGAAATTTGTTATTTCAGTATATTTGCCTTCATCTAGAATCAGATATTTATAAGTACTAGAAGTTAGGAGAGTTAGCATCAGTAAGCAATATAATAGCAGGCATTTTATCTTTTAAATTAGCATTCTCTTGAAATCACAAGTGAGAATATGCAGCATTAATATACTTATAGTGTTATACAATACAAGTGAATTAAAGAACATAATATAAGTAAATATGGGTGAGGGAAATATTAACAGTAAAAAAGAAAAGTAAAAAAGGACATAACTTGAGAAGACTGTAAAGAAAACAAGGGGGGGAAAATATCCCAATGTAGAGAAACAGCACTGAAACCAAGAAAAAAGGGATTTAAAAAAAAAAAAAAACTATCATATATGGTAAAGATTAGAGATTACTATAACACTCTGTTGAGTTGAATTACAGCATTATAGCACCAGGTTAAAATGTGAATGGATCACAATTGTACGATTCAGTTAAAAAAAAAAAAAAAGGCCAAAATCATTACATGAGTTTCAAAATATGGCATATAACTTGTGGGTCATTTTGCTGGGTGAGGAGGCTCTAATCCTATCACAGACCGAAATAGCAAAGGTTATAAGGCATACATTATTATAAAATAAATGAAAAATATCATTGTTAATTTTGGAATTCACTGTTAGACTACTGTTGCTTTTAGGAATCTGTGTTGGTCTCTGAATTCTTTTTCTATATGTCTGGAAGCAAATCCACAAATTATTGGTTGATTTTGCTAAAATGGTGGTAGAGAATGATGTTAATGACCAAACATTATACTATTTATAAAATATTGGGGTAAAAAAATACTGTTAAATTTCCTAAAAGCTTTTAAATTTTTTGTGATTTTTCAGGATCCCAGAATGGTAAAACAATGTACATCTGCCACTGACTCTTGTGGTCTTCATCTTGGTCTCCAAACACTTAAAAACAGCTGGCAATCTTGATGGAGAATTACTTTCTCACTTGTTGGTCCTTGAGCTTTTTAACAACTTAAACTATTGTTATAATGATGTGGCCATGCCCTGGGGCCTTAATCTGATATAGCCAAAACAGTCTATGTTTACATCCTCTTAGTATGGTTCTGAAATACTTCTTAGAGTTCCAATCTAAACATTTCTGAAAAGAAATTTGTTATTTCAGTATATTTGCCTTCATCTAGAATCAGATATTTATAAGTACTAGAAGTTAGGAGAGTTAGCATCAGTAAGCAATATAATAGCAGGCATTTTATCTTTTAAATTAGCATTCTCTTGAAATCACAAGTGAGAATATGCAGCATTAATATACTTATAGTGTTATACAATACAAGTGAATTAAAGAACATAATATAAGTAAATATGGGTGAGGGAAATATTAACAGTAAAAAAGAAAAGTAAAAAAGGACATAACTTGAGAAGACTGTAAAGAAAACAAGGGGGGGAAAATATCCCAATGTAGAGAAACAGCACTGAAACCAAGAAAAAAGGGATTTAAAAAAAAAAAAAAACTATCATATATGGTAAAGATTAGAGATTACTATAACACTCTGTTGAGTTGAATTACAGCATTATAGCACCAGGTTAAAATGTGAATGGATCACAATTGTACGATTCAGTTAAAAAAAAAAAAAAAGGCCAAAATCATTACATGAGTTTCAAAATATGGCATATAACTTGTGGGTCATTTTGCTGGGTGAGGAGGCTCTAATCCTATCACAGACCGAAATAGCAAAGGTTATAAGGCATACATTATTATAAAATAAATGAAAAATATCATTGTTAATTTTGGAATTCACTGTTAGACTACTGTTGCTTTTAGGAATCTGTGTTGGTCTCTGAATTCTTTTTCTATATGTCTGGAAGCAAATCCACAAATTATTGGTTGATTTTGCTAAAATGGTGGTAGAGAATGATGTTAATGACCAAACATTATACTATTTATAAAATATTGGGGTAAAAAAATACTGTTAAATTTCCTATAAAAGTACAGATAATTCTCTTGATATGAGATAAGTGAATGCTTTGAATTCCATGTAGGAATCTTTTGTCAGGATCCCAGTAATGGTAAAACAAGCTGAATGACTACACTATGCTCATCAAGCCAAGAGCTTACTCCCTTTAATGTAGCTAAATATAGTCACCATTATCATTTCCAGTAAGATTTACGAATCTGTGATTATTGGTATTGCAGACCACATGACTATTACTGTATGATTTTAAAACAAGCTGTTCACATATTTTACATTATTATTAAAATTGCAGTAATAAAAACTTATATATAAAAAGAGAAGTAGAAATTATTCAATTTATAATTATATAATGTGTTAAAATTAGCAAAGACAGATCATTCTTTTTTAAAAAAAGATTTATTTATTTATTTTGGAGGAGTGGGGAGGGAGGGGAACAAGCAGGCTAAATCTATTGGTCTTTCATTTCTCTATTTTCATCCATCTTTGCTCCTTGGCCTGTGTGGGCCTCCCATTGCAGTGGCCTATGTTGTCGCAGAGCACCGGTTCTGAACACATGAGCTCCAGAGCTCCGGCTCGGTAATTGGACACATCGGTCCAGCCGCTCCGCGGCACATGGGATCCTCCCAGGCCAGGGATTGAACCAGCGTCCCCTGCACTGCAAGGCGGTGTCCTCACCCACTGGAACATCAGGGAAGCCCCAGATCATTCTTTATAGGTGCCTTTTTTGTAATAGTAGGTGTGAAACCTCCATTTTCAGCCCCTAATACATGTATTGCTCTAGCAATGTACAATATTGAATCTTTCTTTTTCCAGAAGTAGAGATGCTAATAAGAAATGATAGTGTATCAAAAATAATAGAAATGAGAGAGGGAAAGAGAGATAAACATGACATCATAGACCATAGCCTGAACCCTATCAAGAAAAATTATAAATGTATGGGTGAATGGAGAAAGTACAACAAAATTTAGGAAGTAAAATAACTAATAGAAAACACTATGAAGACAAGATTTCTGACAGTTGTCTACAGCCATTAAAAAATGAGATGATAGGCTTCCCTGGTGGTCCAGTGGGTAAGGACACTGCCTTGCAGTGCAAGGGAGCCAGTTGGATCCTTGGCCTTGGAAGATCCCACCTGCCGCGGAGTGGCTGAACCAGTGTCTAACTACTGAGCCGGAGCTCTGTACTGTATGTGCTCAGAGCCAATGCTCTGCAGCGACAGATGCCACTGCGATGGGAGGCCCACACAAACCAAAGAACAAAAATGGATGAAAATTTACGAATTCATGTGATTATTGGTATTGCAGACCACATGACTATTACTGTATGATTTTAAAACAAGCTGTTCACATATTTTACATTATTATTAAAATTGCAGTAATAAAAACTTATATATAAAAAGAGAAGTAGAAATTATTCAATTTATAATTATATAATGTGTTAAAATTAGCAAAGACAGATCATTCTTTTTTAAAAAAAGATTTATTTATTTATTTTGGAGGAGTGGGGAGGGAGGGGAACAAGCAGGCTAAATCTATTGGTCTTTCATTTCTCTATTTTCATCCATCTTTGCTCCTTGGCCTGTGTGGGCCTCCCATTGCAGTGGCCTATGTTGTCGCAGAGCACCGGTTCTGAACACATGAGCTCCAGAGCTCCGGCTCGGTAATTGGACACATCGGTCCAGCCGCTCCGCGGCACATGGGATCCTCCCAGGCCAGGGATTGAACCAGCGTCCCCTGCACTGCAAGGCGGTGTCCTCACCCACTGGAACATCAGGGAAGCCCCAGATCATTCTTTATAGGTGCCTTTTTTGTAATAGTAGGTGTGAAACCTCCATTTTCAGCCCCTAATACATGTATTGCTCTAGCAATGTACAATATTGAATCTTTCTTTTTCCAGAAGTAGAGATGCTAATAAGAAATGATAGTGTATCAAAAATAATAGAAATGAGAGGGGGAAAGAGAGATAAACATGACATCATAGACCATAGCCTGAACCCTATCAAGAAAAATTATAAATGTATGGGTGAATGGAGAAAGTACAACAAAATTTAGGAAGTAAAATAACTAATAGAAAACACTATGAAGACAAGATTTCTGACAGTTGTCTACAGCCATTAAAAAATGAGATGATAGGCTTCCCTGGTGGTCCAGTGGGTAAGGACACTGCCTTGCAGTGCAAGGGAGCCAGTTGGATCCTTGGCCTTGGAAGATCCCACCTGCCGCGGAGTGGCTGAACCAGTGTCTAACTACTGAGCCGGAGCTCTGTACTGTATGTGCTCAGAGCCAATGCTCTGCAGCGACAGATGCCACTGCGATGGGAGGCCCACACAAACCAAAGAACAAAAATGGATGAAAATAAATAAATGAAAGACCCATAGAAGTGGCCAAAACAAACAAACAAAAAAAACAAAAAAGCTACCAAAGTTATTACTGCAAAAGAACACGAAAGTTACTTTTCCTTTTAGGTAAGGAAGATGAGGAAGGCACTGCTTTTTTTGTATTAGCTTTTGTAGACTCTAATCTCAGTAATGAAATATACTGAAAGTATTTATCCCCTAAAATTAGAACAGTAATGATTAACCAAAATGGATTTTTTTTGTACAGTTTATAGATCCGTTTGTTTGCCTTTTTGTCTGAAAATAAGCTTTTATGAAAAAGTGTTTCCTCACCTTGATTTGACTGCCCAGAGTGCATGCTCTCTACAAATGGAAAGCTAAAGGTGGCCCAAGATAGCAAAATAGTCTGCCTTACAAGCAGTTTTTTTTTCTAAGATTTGCTTGGGGGTGGGGAGGAGGCGGAACTTCTATTGGTCTTTCATTTATCTATTTTAATCCATCTTTGTTCTTTGGCCTTTGTGGGCCTTTCATCGCAGTGGCATCTGTTGTTGCAGAGCACCGGCTCTGGGTGCATATGCTCCAGAGCTCCGGCTTGATAGTTGGACACATCAGTCCAGCCGCTCCGCGGCACGTGGGAACTTCCCAGGCCAGGGATAGAACCAGTGCCCCTTGTACTGCAAGGTGGTGTCCTTAACCACTGGACGACCAGGGAAGCCCGTTATAAGCAGTTTTGATTAATCGCACACAAAATATTAAGTTAATGTTCTTAGACCTAGTTCTTTTCCATAGAATATGCATAAGAAAGGTTTCTAATAAATATATTCATGGATAATATCAGATAATTCCATCTTTTTTTCCTCAGGAAAACATAGGACAGAAGATCTTAATAGACATTTCTCCAAAGAAGACATACAGATGGCCAACAGGCACAAGAAAACATGTTCAACGTTGCTAATCATTAGACAAATGCAAATCAAACTATAGTGAGGTACCTCATACCTTGGACCCTTGGCCTTGGAAGATCCCACCTGCCGCGGAGTGGCTGAACCAGTGTCTAACTACTGAGCCGGAGCTCTGTACTGTATGTGCTCAGAGCCAATGCTCTGCAGCGACAGATGCCACTGCGATGGGAGGCCCACACAAACCAAAGAACAAAAATGGATGAAAATAAATAAATGAAAGACCCATAGAAGTGGCCAAAACAAACAAACAAAAAAAACAAAAAAGCTACCAAAGTTATTACTGCAAAAGAACACGAAAGTTACTTTTCCTTTTAGGTAAGGAAGATGAGGAAGGCACTGCTTTTTTTGTATTAGCTTTTGTAGACTCTAATCTCAGTAATGAAATATACTGAAAGTATTTATCCCCTAAAATTAGAACAGTAATGATTAACCAAAATGGATTTTTTTTGTACAGTTTATAGATCCGTTTGTTTGCCTTTTTGTCTGAAAATAAGCTTTTATGAAAAAGTGTTTCCTCACCTTGATTTGACTGCCCAGAGTGCATGCTCTCTACAAATGGAAAGCTAAAGGTGGCCCAAGATAGCAAAATAGTCTGCCTTACAAGCAGTTTTTTTTTCTAAGATTTGCTTGGGGGTGGGGAGGAGGCGGAACTTCTATTGGTCTTTCATTTATCTATTTTAATCCATCTTTGTTCTTTGGCCTTTGTGGGCCTTTCATCGCAGTGGCATCTGTTGTTGCAGAGCACCGGCTCTGGGCGTATGCGTTCCAGAGCTCCGGCTTGATAGTTGGACACATCAGTCCAGCCGCTCCGCGGCACGTGGGAACTTCCCAGGCCAGGGATAGAACCAGTGCCCCTTGTACTGCAAGGTGGTGTCCTTAACCACTGGACGACCAGGGAAGCCCGTTATAAGCAGTTTTGATTAATCGCACACAAAATATTAAGTTAATGTTCTTAGACCTAGTTCTTTTCCATAGAATATGCATAAGAAAGGTTTCTAATAAATATATTCATGGATAATATCAGATAATTCCATCTTTTTTTCCTCAGGAAAACATAGGACAGAAGATCTTAATAGACATTTCTCCAAAGAAGACATACAGATGGCCAACAGGCACAAGAAAACATGTTCAACGTTGCTAATCATTAGACAAATGCAAATCAAACTATAGTGAGGTACCTCATACCAATTAGAATGGTTATCATTTTTAAAAATCTACAAATATCAAATACTGGAGAAGATATGGAGAAAATGAAACATTACTACATTGCTGGTGGGAATGAAAGTTGGTCCATGCACTGCAGAAAACAGTATGGAGGTTCCTTTAAAACCTAAAAATATAATTACCATATGAACCAGCACTCCCGTTCCTGGCACACATCCGAACTATAATTCAAAAATATACATGCACCCCGGATTTCATAGCAGGACTATTCACAATAGTCAAGAGAGGGAAACCATTTAAATATTCATCAACAGATGAATGAATAAAGATGTGCTACATATATTCAGTGAAATACTACTTAGCCAAAAAGAATGAAATAATGCCATTTAGAGCAACATGGTTGCAATTAGAGATTATCATAGTAGCTAAAGTAAGTCAGAGAGAGAAAGGCAGATTCAATATGATATCACTTATATATGTAATATAAAATATGACATTTATGAAACAGAAACACAGACATGGAGAATAGACTGATGGTTGCCAAAGGGTGAAGGGGGATGGGAGGAATGATTGAATGGAGACTGAGATTAACAGTTGTAACCTATTCTATATGAAAGTGTTCTACGTTGGATTGAGACTTAAATCTGGGGCCCAGACCTGATTGAACCCTGCCTGTGACTTAAACCCATGTGGCTAGGACTCAATCCAACCAAACTCCAGTCTGGCACTTGAACCCACGTGGCTGGGACTTAATCCATCCAAAATCCTAGTCTTGAGCAATCTCTGAGTTAAAATCACTCACCCAATGTCTGGACCCACTGAGGCTCAGGTTCTTTGTGCCTCAATGCAGAAGGCATTTGGCAAGAGGCAGAGTGATAAGCAAGAAGTGGATTTATTAGGATAGGATGCTTGTAAGAGGTGCAAGCGGGCAGGCAGGAAAGCTCTGCTCCTCCCATTGGATGGGAGGGTAGAAGACCACCTTCTTCAAGCAGACATAGATGCAGATATAAGGCATACATCATTAGCTCCTCCTTCGCTAGCTCTTCTTTCATTAGTTATTTATACTTAGTCAAGCCTGCTTTATTGAATAAGGCACAGCTTTCTTGAGTTATCGTTAACTTACTGGCCTCCCAACTTTTCTTAGGTTCTACCTTTCTACCTACAGTGGAGAAGATATGGAGAAAATGAAACATTACTACATTGCTGGTGGGAATGAAAGTTGGTCCATGCACTGCAGAAAACAGTATGGAGGTTCCTTTAAAACCTAAAAATATAATTACCATATGAACCAGCACTCCCGTTCCTGGCACACATCCGAACTATAATTCAAAAATATACATGCACCCCGGATTTCATAGCAGGACTATTCACAATAGTCAAGAGAGGGAAACCATTTAAATATTCATCAACAGATGAATGAATAAAGATGTGCTACATATATTCAGTGAAATACTACTTAGCCATAAAAAGAATGAAATAATGCCATTTAGAGCAACATGGTTGCAATTAGAGATTATCATAGTAGCTAAAGTAAGTCAGAGAGAGAAAGGCAGATTCAATATGATATCACTTATATATGTAATATAAAATATGACATTTATGAAACAGAAACACAGACATGGAGAATAGACTGATGGTTGCCAAAGGGTGAAGGGGGATGGGAGGAATGATTGAATGGAGACTGAGATTAACAGTTGTAACCTATTCTATATGAAAGTGTTCTACGTTGGATTGAGACTTAAATCTGGGGCCCAGACCTGATTGAACCCTGCCTGTGACTTAAACCCATGTGGCTAGGACTCAATCCAACCAAACTCCAGTCTGGCACTTGAACCCACGTGGCTGGGACTTAATCCATCCAAAATCCTAGTCTTGAGCAATCTCTGAGTTAAAATCACTCACCCAATGTCTGGACCCACTGAGGCTCAGGTTCTTTGTGCCTCAATGCAGAAGGCATTTGGCAAGAGGCAGAGTGATAAGCAAGAAGTGGATTTATTAGGATAGGATGCTTGTAAGAGGTGCAAGCGGGCAGGCAGGAAAGCTCTGCTCCTCCCATTGGATGGGAGGGTAGAAGACCACCTTCTTCAAGCAGACATAGATGCAGATATAAGGCATACATCATTAGCTCCTCCTTCGCTAGCTCTTCTTTCATTAGTTATTTATACTTAGTCAAGCCTGCTTTATTGAATAAGGCACAGCTTTCTTGAGTTATCGTTAACTTACTGGCCTCCCAACTTTTCTTAGGTTCTACCTTTCTACCTACAGTCCCCTACTAGGACTCTAAAACTACCTAACTATTCTATTCTGTTCCTATCATACATAGACTGGATAAACAACAAAGTCCTACTATATAGCACAGAGAACTATATTTAATATCCTGTAATGAACCATGTGCAACTGAATGACTGGGCAACTGAACAACAACAATGAACATACTGGAAAAGAATACTTTTGAAAGGAATTTATATATTTACATATTATACATTTCTGACTGAATTATACATAGTCACCCATTTATTTCTTATCCTTTAAAATATGACTTCTATTCTCACAATTCTGCTAAAGGTTGACAAATCAAACAGCGCTTTCTCCTTTCCTATGCGCTTCCAACCTGTTGGCAGCATTGAACTGTGCAAAAACAAGGTCTTTGAATTGAACAGTCCTGAGCACAAACTGCAACTCAGCTGCTTGCCAGCTGTGTAACCTTGGCCATGCTACCTTACCTCTCTGACCATCAGTTTCTTCCTTTGTACAACTGATAAAAGAATACATCTCTAACCAGCATGCCTAGGAAGATGAAATAATATTGTATATTCAGGTCTGATCTGGTATTCCCTTGTAGCTCAGCTGCAATGCGAGAGATCTGGGTTTGATCCCGGGTTTGGAAACATCCCCTAGAGCAGGGAAAGATTTACCCACTTCATTGTTTTGCCTGGAGAATTCCATGACTTGTCCATGGGTCAGAAAGACTCAGATACAACTGAGTGACTTTCACTTCACTTCAACTTCAGGTCTGATCTATCGTTGATACTCAGCATATGTTGGTTCTCTTCCCTCTTCCTCTACACTGTTTCATTTTCTACAATTCCACAGTCTATGACAGGCCTCTTTTCTCACTGCTATACACTTTGCCACTTCTCAAACTCCTCTTTGACTGTTTTCCCATTAATGTAGACTCTAAAGATCTATCCATATTCCTGATTGTTTCTTTCTTTACCTTCTACAGTTTATAACACCATCCGGTCTTTGAATTATAATCTTTACCTTTGAATTTCCTTTACCTCTGCTTCGGTTCAGTTCAGGCATTCAGTTGTCAACTCTTTGTGACCCCATGGATGGCAGCACACCAGGTTTCTCTGTCCTTCACCATCTCCCAGAGCTTGCTCATCTCCCATGAGCTTAAACTCATGTCCATTCAGCCAGTGATGTCATCCAATCATCCTGTCTTCTGTTATCCTCTTCTCCTTTTGTCTCCTATTTTTCATAGCATCAGGGTCTTTTCCAATAGGCTGTCTCTTCACATCAGGTGGCTGAAGTTTTGGAGCTTCAGCTTTAGCATAAGTCCTTCCAATGAATATTCGGGGTTGATTTTCTTCCTCTGCTTAGTTGACTTCAAATCTCTCTCCAGCCCTCTCACTTTATGATCTCCCACAGAAGGCTAGCTATCTGCTGGAAGTTAATAAGTTCAAACACTGCACATACCATACAAATCACACCACTGTCTCCACTCTTTTTTTTTTTAATTTTGGACTCTTTTATTGGTTTTTATTTATTTATTTTTATCCATATTCATTCCCCGCACTGTGTCGGCCTTCTACTGCAGTGGCTTCTTTTGTTGCAGAGCACTGGTTCTGAGTGCATGCACTCAAGAGCGCTGGCTTATAATTGGACACATGGGTCCAGCCACTCTGTGACACCGGGCCAGGGATAGAACCAGTGCCCCTTGCACTGCAAGGCAGACTGTTTACCCACTGGACCATCAGGGAAGCCCTCCACTCTTGCAATATGTTTGCTTTCTTGTGTTTCTCATTTTGGTAATGAGACCATTACTTACAGAGTCAAACAAGCCAAAAGTCTGGGCACTACCTTCTTCAGCACATCTTATTAACTCTAAATAAGTTCTTTAAGTAGGTCCAATTGCCTACAGTGGTGTTTCTTTGGTTTCCATTTTTCCCATTTGTGGTGATAGAGCCAAATGATCAACAACCTCTTCTTCACCAACTCTGAACAGCATTTTTGCTATTGCCTGGATGCTATTATTCACAGTACTTTATTCTGTATTCACAGTACCTTAATTTGGCATTCAATACCAGATTCGTGGTATTTGTCATTTCAACTCACTTTCTACAACTCCCATAGATGAATCTTAAACTTTAACCAAATTGGGCTAGTCTTAGCACTTCACTAGTGGTGGTGGTGGTTTAGTTGCTAAATGTTATCTGGCTCTTGCAACCCCATGGACTGTAGTCCACCATTTGTCCATGGAGTTGTCCAGGCAAGAATAGTGAAGTGGGTTGCCATTTCTTTCTTCAGGGGATCTGGGGATCTTCCTGACCCAGGAATTGAACCCAGGTCTCCTGCATGGCAGGCAGACTTTTCACCGACTTCATTAATGACTCTGAATATTCCTGTCTTCCCCTTTTTATCCCACACTTTGCTCAATCTCCGTCCTCCAATTCCTGCCTTTTCAAATCCTAGCTGGCCTACCAGGGACCAATAATAATGACCTCTCTCAATGAAGACTCCACTGAGATCCATAGTTCTAAACTTTCTTTCCCTCTTCTAAGTGGTCAAGATAGCTTAGTAGTTACTCTCTTGAAATGCTTACTGTTGTCTTTCAAATAATGGTTATTCATGTTTTACAGCCTGTTACCTTGGGCATCCTTTCTCCTTTTCAAAGTTTTTCTGGCCTCTCTCTATCTCCTACCTCCTGGAAAACCTGAGTAACAGCTTAAAGTTGCTTTAAAATATCCAGACAACCAAGCATATTAAATAAATAATCTTAAAAATATACCATTTTAGATTAAATATACACAAAATTAATTCAATAAGCTTTCTAGAAGATAGTTGAACATCTCCAACAAAGAGGTTGTTTTTACACAGTCAAAGCTTTGTAAGGTACAGTTCTAGGATCTGAGTTGTGTTCTGAGTAGTAAAGATTGCTGGAAATCAGAGCATTAGATAAGTGGAGTGCTACTGTATAACCAAAAGCCTCTTGCCAAGGATATATAATTAGCAACAGAATCAACTGGCATTACTAAACCATATTTCATTTTCTTTAATCTCCTTTTCCTCTCTTTTGTTTTCCTCCTCCCTGTTTGTGACTGATAGAGCCAGATGATCAATAATCTCTCTTTCACCAACTCTGATCATCATCTTTGCTACTGCCTGGATGCTATTATTCACTTTAATACATTAATCCTTTGGTTGAAATTCTTAAACCACAATTCTTTATTCAAGGGCCATCTTGGCATCCACATGCTGATAGCAGCTTGTCTGATGTTTCAAAAAATTAAATCTGAAAGAAACCTCTCTCTCCTCTAAAAGATCTGAAAAGAAGAGAGAAAGAGTAAGATACAGAAAGATATCAGCTCATTGACATGATCAAAGATATGGAAAGGAAAATGAATCGTTTTACACCAGAGAACAGGAAAATTTTTACCTTGTGATTACTACTGGATGTCAACATGCCATTTAATGACAAAGTGCTGAGAAATATTGTGGCATTTTATTGAATCTCATTATTATCACAATGGGAAATAGAACACACACTGTACTGGTTAGCAGACCAAACCTTTGTATGATTTCTGTAACCTTTGGTGGAGCCCAGTGATTTTTGTTCCTTTTCAGAAAGACATTAAAGTGACAGTGTGGCAGGCCATTTTTTCCACCACACACACTAAAAGTAGTGTGTGTGCAGCAGAATGCTGCCAAAGCACATCACATTCATACAAAGATCCATACAGATCTTAATCATAAAATAATCCATTCTGTACTCTGTTTTTATGACATTTATATGAATCTGGCCACAGCCTCACCAAGCAGTTCACAGAGGAAAATGGTTCTATTTATGTGGTCAAGACAGGGTGGACTTGATTTTCAATCAAAGAGAAAAAGAAATACCCAGTTTTTTATAATCGCAAATCTGGAACTCAATAGAACGATTTTACACCATTTTGCAACTACATTTGTTACAAAGAATCAGAAGAGATGATATTCTCTTTCTCTCTCCCCTGTCAGTAATTAAAATCATAAACTGATATTTCTGAAACTGAGAGACTGAGTGAAGACACCTGGAAATAGTTTTCTCTTTCTTTTCTATTTAACTGTAAAAGGCAAAGAAATGGATGTATGGGCAAAGTAGAAAGGATGCTTTCCAATATGCATCTCCTTAAATTTTTCTTGCTCCTGCATGGTAAGAACTAATAATTTTCCATTAATTTCCTTAACATTTGCTCCTTTTACTCCTTCTGATGTGTGAGTGCTCGCTCACACAGTCCAAAAAGGGGAGAAATTTCTGAAAATTTGTTCAGATTCGTTTGCCCTTTCTTTTATGTTTGTGATGATGATTCAAATTAGTCTATGAGCTTGTTAGTGTAATTGTTTTCTGTACTTTATAAAAGACATATAGATATAAAAGAAACTATTGTATTTTCTGTAACATCTCTGAGAAAGCTAATATTCTGGGTAAGTTACATGAACAAGTAATCTGTAAATAAGTAAAACTATGTCACAGGTATGCTGACTTAACTATGTTCCCTCCATTCTTAACACTCTTCACTCATTTAGAGGAGTTCTGTCTTCCTTAAGAGTGTCCCATAGAAGGAACAGAGGGTGGGAGGCATAAAGGAAGTAGCATGAAGGCCTGTACTATCATAAGTGAAGAAAATAGCTATAGTCATTGCTCTGTGCGAAAAGGGGATCCTTCAGGGGTGCTGTGTGATGGTCGGGAGGGGTAGGAAGGGGGGATATACATATGACTAATCTGGGAACATGCATATCTGTAAACAACAAAACTCTGTAAAAGCTAAAAGCAAAATAAAGTTTAAAAAAAAAAAGAAAAAAAAAAGAGTGTCCCATATAATTACTTGCAAAGTAGAAATAAATACATCGCTCTTAGATGTTGCACTCTTTTTCTCCAAGTCAGAATCTAGACTCTGATGATCTAAAGCCTACATTTATGAGAGATCTGAATTCAAATTTCCTGGCCTCTTTTAAAGATACTGTTATTTACTTGAGTGTAGAATAATTAAAGTCCACAATCGTATATAAAATCAGGCACCACGTGACCCCAGGGACCCAAATGTGAATATTTTTGTATAATTTCATCAGAAAATAAACCTTTTCCCTTTTCTCTTTCAAATAATACAAAACACTCCTTTCTTTTTGAACAAAGAAGGGGAAAAAACAAGGACGTGCCAATAAGTGTAAGACTGTTGTCAGAAAGTGAATTAATGTGAATAATTATGTAATGATTGCTCCTAATCAAATAAGGATAACGTTCAGGGTATCCTCTTCTCTTTTTTCTTCAGAAACCACTGGCATTTAGGAATATGCTATATACTGCTTTCATTCTCCAGCAATCCCTCCCCCAAATAAATGACAGCATCAATAGACACATAAACTCCACATGAATCATTAGTGTGAGATACTGTTGCCCTGGGGCTGCTGTAACTCACATATATTCCCTTCTGTCTACTTCAAATCTTTAAAATATTTTCTTTTCAAATACTTATAAAAGCACGTATGGTTGAAATAAAAATAAAGCACATACAGATGATATTTTCAAACACAGCACTCTCATATAGTAGAAAGAATATAGGCATGTTCTGTTTCTCTGGGTCCAATATATGTTCAGGGAAAGTAAAACCTTAAAGTTTGAGATGATCAAGACTAGACTGTAGAATTTCTTTAAAATGTTAGAACAGCCAAGAAAAAGGGAAAAAATGTTATAACTGTCATTTTGAAAAGAATTGACATCTTTTATGCTGTCTACCTACTTAATGTTAAAGTTTATGAAAGAATGTGCATTCCACTGTGAAAAGTATAAAATGGGAAAAAGTGTTTGTGCTTCACATACAATTACTGTGTGAAGATGAGAAGCTTAGATAAATTCAAACCACTTTAAAATATGTTTGCTAAAAAAGGTTTTTATTAAAAAACAAAGTACTAAGCCATATGTCCTTGAGAACATCTATTTACTGGTATCAATGTCATCTTAGCCAACCATAAATTAGTGAAAATAATCTTCAAGGAAAAGAATGCAATAAAATTCTGAAAATCCAATACCTTTAAAATCACTCTTCTGAAGACAAGAGCCTCCTAAGAAGTGTGATCTCCCCCTCCCTGAGGCTTTCCCAGATTTTAGGATGCTAACTTTTTGTAAAAGTCAAGACAAATATTAACAGCAAAGTTGGAGAGTTCAGCAAGAAGTGAGAAGAATGATCACATGCCTATTTTGTTTAGTTTGTTTGTTTATCTTGGACAAAACATCCTTTCTTTTTTTTTGAACAAAGAAGGGAAAAACAAGGACGTGCCAATAAGTGTAAGACTGTTGTCAGAAAGTGAATTAATGTGAATAATTATGTAATGATTGCTCCTAATCAAATAAGGATAACGTTCAGGGTATCCTCTTCTCTTTTTTCTTCAGAAACCACTGGCATTTAGGAATATGCTATATACTGCTTTCATTCTCCAGCAATCCCTCCCCCAAATAAATGACAGCATCAATAGACACATAAACTCCACATGAATCATTAGTGTGAGATACTGTTGCCCTGGGGCTGCTGTAACTCACATATATTCCTTCTGTCTACTTCAAATCTTTAAAATATTTTCTTTTCAAATACTTATAAAAGCACGTATGGTTGAAATAAAAATAAAGCACATACAGATGATATTTTCAAACACAGCACTCTCATATAGTAGAAAGAATATAGGCATGTTCTGTTTCTCTGGGTCCAATATATGTTCAGGGAAAGTAAAACCTTAAAGTTTGAGATGATCAAGACTAGACTGTAGAATTTCTTTAAAATGTTAGAACAGCCAAGAAAAAGGGAAAAATGTTATAACTGTCATTTTGAAAAGAATTGACATCTTTTATGCTGTCTACCTACTTAATGTTAAAGTTTATGAAAGAATGTGCATTCCACTGTGAAAAGTATAAAATGGGAAAAAGTGTTTGTGCTTCACATACAATTACTGTGTGAAGATGAGAAGCTTAGATAAATTCAAACCACTTTAAAATATGTTTGCTAAAAAAGGTTTTTATTAAAAAACAAAGTACTAAGCCATATGTCCTTGAGAACATCTATTTACTGGTATCAATGTCATCTTAGCCAACCATAAATTAGTGAAAATAATCTTCAAGGAAAAGAATGCAATAAAATTCTGAAAATCCAATACCTTTAAAATCACTCTTCTGAAGACAAGAGCCTCCTAAGAAGTGTGATCTCCCCCTCCCTGAGGCTTTCCCAGATTTTAGGATGCTAACTTTTTGTAAAAGTCAAGACAAATATTAACAGCAAAGTTGGAGAGTTCAGCAAGAAGTGAGAAGAATGATCACATGCCTATTTTGTTTAGTTTGTTTGTTTATCTTAGAACAATAAGAAAATTCTATCGGACTCCTTGAGAACAAGAGTGACAAAGCTTCTCAGTGATTATTATGGTCTGGTAGATATATTTCTCCCTAAACTGCACTTAATCAACAATGCTGAAATTTAAAAGAGTGACATTTATTTCTACCTTGCAAAAAGTTTCATTGATATCAATTTTCTAGATGTAGAGAACAAATGCATGTATACTGAGGGTGACAATAGGGATTGGAATATGGACTTTACTATGTACAAAATAGATAACTAATGAGAATGGATTGTATAGCACAGGGAGCTCTACTCAGTGCTTTATGTGACCTAAATGGAAAAGGAATTCAAAAAAGAGAAATGTGTATGTATACACTTATGTCTGATTCACTTTGCTATATAGCAGAAACTAATGCTACATTGTAAAACAAATATACTCCAATAAAAATTTTAAAATGAAAAAAAAAGAGTGACATACTTTCCATATGAAGGATTATATATCAAGTATACCTTGACCACCATGTGAAATTTGTCCTAATGAAGACAAAAGGGGGAAAAGCAGACTTAACATTCAAAGAAAAGCCTCAAGATCACATTTACAAGCCAAGTTCACTCACTGAACACAGCTTCAAAATATATCAGAAAGCATTTTGTCTGGAGTAAGAGAGAAATTACACAATGGACACAGATTATAATGTACATTGAAATAATAGAATCATAACTATACATAGCTTGACCAAAATGATTAATAAATAAATGAAGGAAGATCTATTTATGTATGAAGGCAATCCTGACAGCTATTTCCACAGATTGAGCATGAAATAAGAGACATGAAGCTGCTCTTCCTTTAGCCAATCTCAGTTCTCATGTGTCTTTCACATACTAAACAGCTTCCAGTTCTGAGGGTGACTCAAATAACCATTATTTTCCACAATATGGACCCTAAATGCTAGCCAACTACTTTTTTTTTATTCAAGCAAAAAAAAAAAAAAAAAAAATGTTATCCATTCCAGTACTGGAGGAAAACCTTGCCGTTTTGGACATACTGTGGAAATAGAATCCATTGGTCTCCAATATGGCAGTTTCCTAAGAAAGACTTCTTAAGATAATTTTGTCTAACACAGTCTTCTCCTCATATTCTTACTTCAGATGCTAGTTCATACCTACATGATAAGACTCTATACATGCTTTTTCCCTTACACAATATTTTTCCCTACACAGTTTTTCCCTAACACGGCCAATAAATCTGATCCCTGGTACCCATTAAAGACATAATTTTGCAAAACAAAATAATTTATTGAATATTTAGGATATACCAAGCTAGATACTAAGGGCAATAAAAGAAAACATGCTACATGATAATAATTCTCAAGTAATTAAAATATCATGCATGAAAATTGTAGTGAGCAGACCAGAGGTCTTAGTATATAACAATCACAAGTCTTTTTATTTCATTAATTAAATTCTATTGAAAGGAAGATACTATGAGTATGACATGAAATAATCCAAGAGAACTTTTGTCAGTAGTACTTGAGATGACTATTGAAAGAGGAAGTATAAATTAGATAGAGCGAATGATTTTTCTAAGGTTACTACTACATAGTCACATGACCAATGAGATCCAAATTAGTAATAGTATAATCCAAGTTTAGAAGGATTTTCTAGCACTCAAAAAATGATGGGGTAGAAAAGGCAAGGTGACAGATTCAAATAGAACAAATTTGTTGCCCATTATGCTTGGGGATTCAAACAGGAAACTTGAAAAAGACATTAGACTGTGGTTTCCTGAAAAATCATTGGCTTAACACATTGCATATATCACCAATGGTTCTTGTTTTTCACTAGTGAACTGGAGATAAGTTCAGGCTACACACAAGAAAGGGATTTTTATTTTTTATTGGAGAATAATTGCTTTACAATATTGTGCTAGTTTCTGCCGTACATCAACATGAATCAGTCACAGATATAGATATGCTCCTCTCTCTTGAATTTCCCTCTCACCTCCCACCACACCCCATCCCTCTAGGTTGTCATGGAGCACTGAGCTGAGCTCCTTGTATCACACATTTAACTCCCATTGGCTAACTTACAAATGTTGTGGAATCTAGAAAGATGGTACTGATGAACCTATTTGCAGAGCAGCAATGGAGACACAGACATAGAAAACAGGCTTGTGAACACTGTGGGGGAAAGAGAGGGTAGGACGAATTACAGAAGCATGGAAGGGACTTTTTTTTTTTTTAATTTGGCCTCTTTTACTGATTTTTTATTTATTTATTTTCATCCATCTTTATTCTTTGGCCTGCGTGGGCTTTCCATCTCAGTGGTCTCTCTCACTGCAGAGCACTGGCTTGTAATTGGACACACTGGTCCAGCTGCTCCATGACACGTGGGATCTTCCTGGGCCAGGGATCAAACCAGTGCTCCTTGAATTGCAAGGTGGACTCTTTACCCACTGGACCACCATGGATGCCCTGAAGGGAATTTTTGAGCATAGTGTATAAACAACAATTCACCATGAAGTAGATCAAGATCCTTCATTTGCATATCCCATGAAAATACATCTTAAAAAGTCAAAGATTCAAGCACAATATTCAAACACAATCACTAATTTCTATTACAACTGAAGGAAGGTCAAGAAGGAACAAAACACACATACCAAATAATAACATGATGAGACTTTTTCGTCTTGACTAACAGTTTAAATCAATAAAAATGTTGATAACCAAGTCAAGGATCTACATAAGTATGGTCTGGCAAAGCATACAATGCTTTGTTCAACTTCTTTTTTACAAACACGATTACATTTCTTATTCATATAGAGACATGCCCTCAGTTTAACATTATTATATATGTAGGCTAGAATAAGTTCTGTGAATTGTAGACATGCAAACCCCAGAAGACAGCAAAGTTCACTAACATAAGTCATCCTCCAAAGAACAGAAGAAGAAACTCTGCAAACATGAACTGAACAAACTCTGGCGGTTGTGGAATCATATCTGTGAAAGCAACAGGTTGTTAGTGATGTTTTGGCAAGTAGAAAGGGAAGTATCTTGTTTTGATCAAAGCTACCATGATACCTGAGAAACAAACTGACATACCTACAAACAAAGACTATAAACAACAGCAAAACGCCAACATCTAAGGAAGCACACAGTCATGTAAAAATTGATTGCCGGAGCCTACATCTCTGTTTCTGGGATTAACGCCCTTAAAGATAGCAACACCACCATCAGTGTCATCTTCTAAACAAAAGACTACAATATAGAGAGAACAATATTAATTACTGTCAAAATCACTTGTGCACTCAGTGATTTCAATAGGAACAATCAGTTTAAGTGGCAGTGACAACTTCTCGACATTAAACATGCTTACTGCAATCCAAACTGGATTTAAAGAGAGGTGAGCAACCGCTTTAGTTGTTTAATCTGGTTATATTTGAGCTAAAGTAGTTCACATTTTTAGAAGGAACGAATCAAAGGCGTAATTGTTTTTGTCATCTGCACAGCGATTTTACTCCTGAATGCATTGTTTTAGGCAGGAATTAATAAAAATTGCATGCGCTTCAGGTGCTGGGTAGATCACCCTTTTCCACACAGCCCAGCCTGGAGCTGTGAATGCTCCTTTTCTTATTATCAGTTAATAATTCTCTCTCATTGAGGCAAATTAGGAACTTGACTGTGTTAGAGAGTCCAGAACACTGCTAGAGGCAAAGAGGGCTAAATGGCAGAAATTCCTCTCTGAGCAAGATGCATGAAGCACGACATTGTGTCCACCACAAAAGCCGCTCTGTATTTTTGATCCTTTCTAATTTAATTAGCCCAAGAGGTAGCGCATTAATTTGCCAAGAATTCTTCTGATGCGAAAGCTGCCCTTATTGCAGTGAAGGGAAAAAATAACCTGCGTGCTACAGTGGCATGCTAGTAATGAAAGGAGGTTATTTTTGTGTTACAAATGGCATTGCAGGGTTACAAGAGACCTTTAAACCTTTTTATCTCTGGTTAGGTCATATGTAACACAGTGCAACACAAAGCGCTAATTAACCAATTCTGATCCAGACATCTTTTAGAACACTTAAGAGAGTTACACAGTTAGAACCCAGGTCAAACTCATGGCTTTGTTTGCTTTTAAAAACTGAAAGCATCTTCTAGTGTATATATTAAAAATAGAACAAAAAAATTATCAGTCGGTAGTTCAGATATTCTATAGACACAGCACTCTTAGATATTTATTCTTGTCTTTCTTTTCTTTCTGTTGGATGATATTCTTTATGTGGGCAAGCTGGAGCCTTGAAGTCCCTCAGAAGGCCTCTTGGCTCTTTATGCTGTATTTGTTTGCTAAATTGTCTCCATGTTAATCTTCTCAAAATCACTTGTGCACTCAGTGATTTCAATAGGAACAATCAGTTTAAGTGGCAGTGACAACTTCGACATTAAACATGCTTACTGCAATCCAAACTGGATTTAAAGAGAGGTGAGCAACCGCTTTAGTTGTTTAATCTGGTTATATTTGAGCTAAAGTAGTTCACATTTTTAGAAGGAACGAATCAAAGGCGTAATTGTTTTGTCATCTGCACAGCGATTTTACTCCTGAATGCATTGTTTTAGGCAGGAATTAATAAAAATTGCATGCGCTTCAGGTGCTGGGTAGATCACCCTTTTCCACACAGCCCAGCCTGGAGCTGTGAATGCTCCTTTTCTTATTATCAGTTAATAATTCTCTCTCATTGAGGCAAATTAGGAACTTGACTGTGTTAGAGAGTCCAGAACACTGCTAGAGGCAAAGAGGGCTAAATGGCAGAAATTCCTCTCTGAGCAAGATGCATGAAGCACGACATTGTGTCCACCACAAAAGCCGCTCTGTATTTTTGATCCTTTCTAATTTAATTAGCCCAAGAGGTAGCGCATTAATTTGCCAAGAATTCTTCTGATGCGAAAGCTGCCCTTATTGCAGTAAAGGGGAAAAAAATAACCTGCGTGCTACAGTGGCATGCTAGTAATGAAAGGAGGTTATTTTTGTGTTACAAATGGCATTGCAGGGTTACAAGAGACCTTTAAACCTTTTTATCTCTGGTTAGGTCATATGTAACACAGTGCAACACAAAGCGCTAATTAACCAATTCTGATCCAGACATCTTTTAGAACACTTAAGAGAGTTACACAGTTAGAACCCAGGTCAAACTCATGGCTTTGTTTGCTTTTAAAAACTGAAAGCATCTTCTAGTGTATATATTAAAAATAGAACAAAAAAATTATCAGTCGGTAGTTCAGATATTCTATAGACACAGCACTCTTAGATATTTATTCTTGTCTTTCTTTTCTTTCTGTTGGATGATATTCTTTATGTGGGCAAGCTGGAGCCTTGAAGTCCCTCAGAAGGCCTCTTGGCTCTTTATGCTGTATTTGTTTGCTAAATTGTCTCCATGTTAATCTTCTTCATCAAATACTTGGAGTCGGTTTTGAAAAACTTTGATCAGATCTGCCACCACCACGTTTCTTCATTGCCATGTGCTTCTGATATGTGCTCTTGCACTGGAATGGGTCATTTACTCATTAAAGAACAAGAAGCATGCATCCTACCATGATAAGTCCTCCTCAATACTTTGAACTGTTCATTAAGCCTATGTAATCACATCTCCTGTTTGCAGAAGTTATTTCTTTCTAGAAATTATAGGACCCCCTTTAGAGACTTTCAACACCCCTGTTGCTATCCCTCACCACTTTCCATCTCTGCTGTCTGAATGTGGCTGGGTAAAGATGCTCACTTTCAGAAACCAACTCAGGAAAACCTGAGAAGTATTACATTTATTTCTCCCATCCCTTTAATGAAAACCAGTGGAAGACAATAACTTTCAAGTATGACATTGATATTTCCCTTCTCCCCTGCTCTGGCTAAAAAAATTAGAGAATTAAAGAGTGATGGCATTTAGAGCATTTGGAGATGCATTATGGATATCCAGAGGCATCACAAGCAACCTGTTTAGGGCAGAGTATAAGATTTAGTAGCCAAACTGAGGAGAAGAAATTAGCTTTGTCAAAGAGGTAGGACTGGATAGATCCAGGCTAAAGGAAGTGACCTGGGGTGAGAGGGCAGAGAGCACAGAATAGAGAAGAGCAGAGAATAGAATAGAGAAGAGAAGAGAGGAACCTTTTTACAAAACAACTTGTGGACAAGAGACAGGTTTAAAAATGAGAGAGAGAAAAAAAATAACAGTAGGATGTTAATCTTAAGGGAAGAATAGGGACTGGAGGGAGAATTGAATTAGGAGAAACTCTTAATCTAACATTTCCTCCTGGAAAACGGCACAAAATAACAGTCTCTTAAAACAAAGCTTGTCCTTTCCAGACATAATTATTTTTTAAAGGCAACATGCTCCAAGATACTTCTATTCTAAACCAGAAATTGTTTTCAGATTGATTTGTTGTATATAACCTTAAAAAACTTCAGTAATCAATTAAATTTTGTCCCAAACTGAAAGTCCTTATCTCTTATATTTTTATATATTCTGTTTAAAACTCAGCATTTAAATAGTAAATCAATAGTTTTCTTACACAAATTAAAAAGTTCATGTATAATGCTATTAATATCACATATGAACAAGATAACTCAGCTGAGAATGTGCTCTTATAGATATGTTAAACTGTTCTGAATTCTCCAGGTTGTCCAAAAGATTTGAAAGGGTAAAAAGATTTTTTTAATACACAGTAAATACTTCTGAACTAGTGAATTAAAATGAAAAACAGATGACACATTTATTCAGCTTTTGGCTTCTGTAACATCAAACAGCACATTTTCTTCAAATGGTTTCATCAGTCAACCAGTAAGCTCTTAAATTGATTGACTCAAGCATGTCACTTATTTGATGATTGGAGGTTTATAAAATAGTCTCTAGTCATTTTCATCTGTCAACGTGGCATATATCCCTCACAACACATTAAAAGGCAGTGTTTATTCCCATTCTTTCTGTACAGATAACTTTAAAGCTCAAAATAAAATGAAGATACAATATATGAATGAAGTATTTAATTTCCATTAAAGAAATATCTTTAAATGTGTATGTAATTGATTTTATTAAGTGTTTCTTCTTTTAAAGATTGATAAAGTCAATCCAAACTCCTCACAAGGGAAAAAACAATGATCAATTTACCAGGATTATATGTGGGTACACAAACTTCCTCAAAGTCATGTCAAACCTGTGTCTCCTAAATCTCTGCATTGCAGGCAGATTCCTCTACCTCTGCGTCACCTGGAAAACCCATTCAAAGTCAGGGGAAAAGCAAATGACAGGCATATCTAAATTTAAGAGAGAAAAAAATGAAAATCATTATTTTGAGGCAGTATTTAATAAATGATAAAAATTACTTTCAATGACGTGATAAAACAAAAAATGGGCTTTTTCTTTGTGAATTGCAGATACGTTTATTATCTCAGAATAATACACAGCAGTGCAGAAATAGCATACTTACGTCTGCCTTCAAGATCAAGCCAGGACTCTCAGATCTCAATCCACCACCTAAAATACCATGAAGCCCATATCAGGACACGTCTGAAAATGCATGTATGCCTTGATATTTTCCCTGTCCTTGGAAATGGGTTGATACTTACTCCCAACTGGGGCCAGTTAAAAAGGAACTACAAATTTAAAATTCTTCCTGGAGAAAAAGAAAGCATGAAAGACTGGAAGCAGGAGACAGAGTTCTCCGCTAGACACACAAAGAATGGAAAAGGATATTTAGTTCTCCACACCTTGACCATTTGGTGCAGGCCTGGTATAAATGCCCTGAGATGATACATTTGACACGGTTGCTGTCCAAGCGGATGACACACTTCAGCCTAGAGACAGAAGATGCTAAGACCCTTTATACCCATGTGAGCAGAGAAACTACTCAGGGTCAACAACAGTGGTGAGATGGTACAATCTGAGGCCTGAAGAAACAAGATGAAGGATGGTTACTAGCTCCCTGAGAGTGGTCAGTGGCGGGGAACCCTTACTGAAGAGGGGCTTTGCTAGAAAGCCAGAGCCAGCCACAGCTTCTCATCAGGGAGGGAGAATCAGCCTGCCAGTACAAGGAGACACGGGTTGGACCCGTGATCTGGCAAGATCCCACATGCCTTGGAGCAACTAAGCCCGTGTTCCTCAGAAGCACACTCTGACCGCACTCCTCCTACCCACTGCCCATCACTGCTGTCAGTCTCTGATAGAGACCAGTCAGAAGGCAGCTCCCCTGGGGAAGTGTGGCCTGGAAGGGCAGCCAAATGGTGAACAGCAAAGGTGATCTCTAACAACTTAACTATGAAGAGGAAATATTTCTTTTTTTTTTAATTATTCATTTATTTATGTTTGACTGTGCTGGATCTTTGTTGCTGTGTGGGTTTTTCTCTAGTTGTGGTGAGCAGGCTTCTCATTTTGGTGGCTTCTCTTGTGGAGCACAGGTTATAGGTAACACAGAGTTCAGTAGTTGTGGCATTCAAGCTCAGTAGTTGCAGCTCCCAAGCTTTAGAACACAGGCTCAACAGTTGTGGCTCACGGGCTTAAGTTGCTCCAAGGCATGTAGGATCTTCCCAGATCAGGGATTGAACCCATGTCTCCTGCATTGGCAAGCTGTTTCTATACCACTGAGCCATTAGGGAAGCCCCCAATATTTCTTAAAGTTAATATAAAATGTTAATGACCTTATGAAAGGAAAACAGGGTGTCTTTCTCAGAAAGAACATTTGACAGTATTTGGGAATAAAAAAAATATGTGTACCCACCCACCCCACACACACATACACTGAATTATTGCCAAAAGAAAAAGAAGTCAAATTAAAAGGATATTTAGTTCTCCACACCTCGACCATTTGGCGCAGGCCTGGTATAAATGCCCTGAGATGATACATTTGACACGGTTGCTGTCCAAGCGGATGACACACTTCAGCCTAGAGACAGAAGATGCTAAGACCCTTTATACCCATGTGAGCAGAGAAACTACTCAGGGTCAACAACAGTGGTGAGATGGTACAATCTGAGGCCTGAAGAAACAAGATGAAGGATGGTTACTAGCTCCCTGAGAGTGGTCAGTGGCGGGGAACCCTTACTGAAGAGGGGCTTTGCTAGAAAGCCAGAGCCAGCCACAGCTTCTCATCAGGGAGGGAGAATCAGCCTGCCAGTACAAGGAGACACGGGTTGGACCCGTGATCTGGCAAGATCCCACATGCCTTGGAGCAACTAAGCCCGTGTTCCTCAGAAGCACACTCTGACCGCACTCCTCCTACCCACTGCCCATCACTGCTGTCAGTCTCTGATAGAGACCAGTCAGAAGGCAGCTCCCCTGGGGAAGTGTGGCCTGGAAGGGCAGCCAAATGGTGAACAGCAAAGGTGATCTCTAACAACTTAACTATGAAGAGGAAATATTTCTTTTTTTTTTAATTATTCATTTATTTATGTTTGACTGTGCTGGATCTTTGTTGCTGTGTGGGTTTTCTCTGTAGTTGTGGTGAGCAGGCTTCTCATTTTGGTGGCTTCTCTTGTGGAGCACAGGTTATAGGTAACACAGAGTTCAGTAGTTGTGGCATTCAAGCTCAGTAGTTGCAGCTCCCAAGCTTTAGAACACAGGCTCAACAGTTGTGGCTCACGGGCTTAAGTTGCTCCAAGGCATGTAGGATCTTCCCAGATCAGGGATTGAACCCATGTCTCCTGCATTGGCAAGCTGTTTCTATACCACTGAGCCATTAGGGAAGCCCCCAATATTTCTTAAAGTTAATATAAAATGTTAATGACCTTATGAAAGGAAAACAGGGTGTCTTTCTCAGAAAGAACATTTGACAGTATTTGGGAATAAAAAAAATATGTGTACCCACCCACCCCCCCACACACACATACACTGAATTATTGCCAAAAGAAAAAAGAAGTCAAATTATAAAACTAAAATATTTTTTTAAATAGAAAGTTATGCAACCAGCCTCTGGCAGTGAGCACATTTTAAAATTTTTATTGTCACTTATCATTTATTAAATATTGCCTCAAAATAGTGTTACAACCTACAAGGAACAGCAAGAGAATAAAGAGGGATAGAAGTAAGGCAGGAAAAGACAGATGATCAAGGGGAAAATTAACTGAAGCATGACTCTTTTCCTTTTCCTTTTCTTCTCCATAGGGTAGTCCCAGAATTCTTGTTAATTTCTAGAAGTAGAAATCCAAGGACTCCCTGAAACCTCATTGGTCTTTAGACCATTGCATAAATAAAGTTTTATTTTTCTTCTACAAGCTGGTAGTTCCCATCCTACTTTCTTAAGCCATCTTAGGAGGCAGACATTTAAAAATATGGAAGTACAGTTCCTAGTCACTGAAAGATGTGTGCCAAATCGCTTGGTGTGTCCAACTCTTTGCAAACCCTATGGACTATAGCCACCAGGCTCCTCTGTCCATAGGATTCTCCAGGCAAGAATACTGGAGTGGTTTTCCCTCCTAGGGGATCTTCCTGATCCATGGATCAAACCCAGGTCTATTCTTTCTCCTGAATTGGCAGGAAGGTTCTTTACCACTGGCACCACCAGGGAAGCCCCACTGAAAGATGGAACATACTTTAAAACTGTTTCCACTACCAATGAAGTTATTGAAAATCAAGATCTCTATTCTCTATCCATTAACCATTCCTTCTTCATCTCCAGTGTGAAGAGATGAGGCTTCTTTGAAAAAAGAAGGAATTTCGGCGGCCAGGACTGAAAGACAGACTTTGCTGAATAGCCTCCTTTCTCCCTTTTCTGACCTATCAAGCATGCCTCCTACCTATGTACAATTGAAAGCATCAGAACTACTTATCCTCCGTCGTATCATGTTGAATGCCACCTCAAATACACGCTTATTCCTTTCTTTTTGCCTCTCCTCCTTCTCTCTTTTTAACATATATTCATTAATGGCAACCCGGTCCAGAGTTCTTGCTTGAAAAATCCCACCCCCCCACACACACATACACTGAATTATTGCCAAAAGAAAAAAGAAGTCAAATTATAAAACTAAAATATTTTTTTAAATAGAAAGTTATGCAACCAGCCTCTGGCAGTGAGCACATTTTAAAATTTTTATTGTCACTTATCATTTATTAAATATTGCCTCAAAATAGTGTTACAACCTACAAGGAACAGCAAGAGAATAAAGAGGGATAGAAGTAAGGCAGGAAAAGACAGATGATCAAGGGGAAAATTAACTGAAGCATGACTCTTTTCCTTTTCCTTTTCTTCTCCATAGGGTAGTCCCAGAATTCTTGTTAATTTCTAGAAGTAGAAATCCAAGGACTCCCTGAAACCTCATTGGTCTTTAGACCATTGCATAAATAAAGTTTTATTTTTCTTCTACAAGCTGGTAGTTCCCATCCTACTTTCTTAAGCCATCTTAGGAGGCAGACATTTAAAAATATGGAAGTACAGTTCCTAGTCACTGAAAGATGTGTGCCAAATCGCTTGGTGTGTCCAACTCTTTGCAAACCCTATGGACTATAGCCACCAGGCTCCTCTGTCCATAGGATTCTCCAGGCAAGAATACTGGAGTGGTTTTCCCTCCTAGGGGATCTTCCTGATCCATGGATCAAACCCAGGTCTATTCTTTCTCCTGAATTGGCAGGAAGGTTCTTTACCACTGGCACCACCAGGGAAGCCCCACTGAAAGATGGAACATACTTTAAAACTGTTTCCACTACCAATGAAGTTATTGAAAATCAAGATCTCTATTCTCTATCCATTAACCATTCCTTCTTCATCTCCAGTGTGAAGAGATGAGGCTTCTTTGAAAAAAGAAGGAATTTGCGCCAGGACTGACAGACAGACTTTGCTGAATAGCCTCCTTTCTCCCTTTTCTGACCTATCAAGCATGCCTCCTACCTATGTACAATTGAAAGCATCAGAACTACTTATCCTCCGTCGTATCATGTTGAATGCCACCTCAAATACACGCTTATTCCTTTCTTTTTGCCTCTCCTCCTTCTCTCTTTTTAACATATATTCATTAATGGCAACCCGGTCCAGAGTTCTTGCTTGAAAAATCCCATGGACGGTGGAGCCTGGCGGGCTACCAATGGGTTTCAAAGCATCAAACATGATTGAGTGACTAAGCACAGTACACATTACACCAACATTTACAGACTGCCAATATTGGCACTAGTGGTAAAGAATCTGCCTGCCAGTGCAGCAGACATGTGTTTGATTCTTTGGTCAGGAAGATAACCAGAAGGAGGAAATGGCCACCCACTCTAGTATTCTTGCCGGAGAAGTCCTATGAACAGAGGAGCTTGGTGGGCTACAGTTCGTGGTATAGCAAGAGTTGGACACGACTAAGCATACTCTATCGTACTGTAATATGCTAGACACTGGGCAAGGGTGAGGATACAAAATTATAGATCAAGATATCTGAGCCCAAGCAGAACACAGTATAGTGAAACAGAAAGACACATTGTCACAGTGTCCTTTCCCACACCCCTGTACACATAAAGAACATCTATAGCACATATATGTATATATACTATATACATACGGGTATACATATGTGTATACATAATCTGATCCTGAAATACCTCCAGTCTCTTGGGGAAAGATTCTCTTCCACTTAGTACAGAACTTCCTGGCATCATTCCTGTGTCTCCTAGTCTTTTATTGAATTTCAACATATTTAAAGGACTGAATATATATGCAAGGATATGAAAGCTCACTCAGAATGGTAGACACAAGCTCTACTCCAGATGAGAGTTAACAGTAGTGGGAGGTGAGAGTCAGGTCTAGAAGAGATGAAAGGAAGTAAATAAATGGATAAATATATGCTGAAGGATATAAGGATGATGAATATAAGGATGCTGAAGAACATAAGTCCAAGATTATGTATTTTTCCATTTTTTCCTGCAGAAATGCACTAATAGATAAATTTAATCTTTGGATAGAAATATTATAAGGATAAATAATATGTACTAGAACTATTTCTTTGTGTAGTCACTTTTTTCAGAAGCACCTGCATTAGGATAAAACATATATTTCTCCAAGCTACTAGAATCACCCAGGGACCTTTAAAAACTATTGAGTCTAGTCTCATACCAGGTGGGCCCAGGCATCAGTATGGTTTAAAACTCCCTAGTTAATGCTAATGTGCAGTTATGGTTGTATGCAATAGCTACATATATTTAGACATGATCATCAGTTGCCTATGTATCCTCCTTAGCAAAATGAAGCTATTCTAAGTAATTTTTTTGTTTTCTATAACTGTTGAGAATCTATTATAATTATATACGATATACATCTAAGATCCTTTAAAATTAAAGTGGGTATTAGATTTTTGGTCTTCCCAGGTGACTCAGTGGTAAAGAATCCACCTGCCAATGCAGAAGACTCAAGAGGAGTGAATTTAATCACCAAGTTGGAAAGATTCCATGGAGAAAGAAATGAAAACCCGGTCCTGGACAGAGGAGCCAGGAAGGCTACAGTTCATGAGGTCTCAAAGAGTCAGATATGACTGAGTGACTGAGACCACATACATACACATTTTTATTTTTTTTATTTTTAAAATTTTATTTATTTATCTTTTGGGGGTGGGGTAGGGAGGGAAGGGGATGGGTGGGCCACTTCTATTGGTCTTTCATTTCTCTATTTTCATCCGTCTTTGTTCTTTGGCTCCTGTGGGCCTCCCATCGCGGTGGCCTCTGTCGTCCAAGAGCTCAGGCTCTGGGCGCATGTGCACCAGAGCTCCGGCTCGGTAATTGGACACATCAGTTCAGCCGCTCCACAGCACGTGGGATCTTCCCAGGCCAGGGATGGAACTGGCGCCCCTTGCACTGCAAGGCGATGTTCTTACCCACTGGACCACCAGGGGAAGCCCCCATACACATTTTTAAATGGGACCTATTGTTGAATAAAATGATTGAAGTATAGAATAAGTTATAATGCTTTATAAAACAAAACCACTAAAAAAATAGAAGTCTTGGTAAGCAGATGGGAGTTTGGGTCAGAATAATAATACAAAATTTTTATTCAAGCTTATTACATTCTTTCACTTACATCCTCTTTTTTCTCATTTTTGCCATATCTAGAATCATACAGAATTTAGATTGTTTATCAATTTGCTGCACAAGTTACTTTGTGTAATGCTGACTTATGGAACTTGAAAGTCTCTTCCATCTAAATATTCAGTGCTTTGATAAACATGTTTATTAGAGAAGTCCATGTTAGTAAGAACTATTAATACATGTCACAGTTTCTAAGTGCATTCACAGATTCAGAAGTCATCCTTAGGTTGGATTTGTGCTATGTGTACAACAACTACCAAAATTATGGAAGGGTTTAGTCTTCTGAGGTATGCTTATAAGGTATGGAAACCTAGATTAGCTCTGGCATATAAACTACCAAGAATGTTCTTGTTAGCTGGGCAACATGTTTTCTAAAGGTGCAAAATCCACTTTGTTTCTATCACTTGTCAGAGTTAAGCATAAATAATGTACAAACAAACAAACTGTGCCAGTGTAAAATGTAATATTTGTTTATGAGACACTTTCAGAATCTGACAGTGGCCCTCTGTTAACAATATTTAGGCCATACTTATATTGGCCAAATTTTACAAAAAATTCTTATGCTTTGGTAGCTTTAGTAGCTTTAAAACTGCCCTTGTATCTGATTTCTAATCTCAGATAAAATCAGGCCAGAGTTACCAATTGTTTATACTGTCACAATAAAAGCTAAGCAAGAAGAATAAAGCTAAGAACATGTTATGTAGCAGGCTAACATTTTACTAATGCTGGACTCCTTAGAATTTGAAATTTTTTGAATCGGTAAAAATCCCCCAAAATATTAGAAAGCAAACCATTACCACTATTTTTTTTTTAAATGTTGTCAAGGAAAAATATTAAATATCCACTGTCACTATTACATCATTCTATAAATATCCAAAAAGTAGGAAGTATAGAATCTCTCAATAAAGAATAACTCTTTAAAAAGGATATTCTTAATGAAAAGTTTTTGTTTTTGTTTTTGTTTTCCTTGAAGATCTAATTTCACGGAGTTCAATGAAAATGTCATCACAGATCAGCCTGAGTCCATTGGCCAATATTTGCCATTCACTATTCTGAGGCATTCACTTAGTCTTCTGCCTAGTTTCCAGGAAAACTCTGCTTTCCTTTGAAACCTGTACAGAGTTTCCTGCTCCACCTTTTTCAAGGCAACTGGCGTATTCATGACAAATCTGAAAGTAGTATTCCTCCATTCAATACAGAGCTCACAGTTCTACCATAGATCACAATAAAGTAAGGGTCACATTAGAAGGGTCACTTCCCTGAAAGACTGCTTTTTATTATTATCTTACTTTCTTTTGTTTTAAACAAAATTTATTCATATGTTTACTTTTAAGCAAAAGTTTAGACCGCAACTTATAACCCATAATTATAAATTAAGTTTCATAAATTAAAGTTTTTCCAGGTTGTTTGAAAATTAAATGATACATTATATGTGATTTTTATATTTATATGCAACTGCAATTTTCTGTATTAGTCAAAGTGTGTGGTTTTATATATTTAGCCAAAGAATGGAAGATTCTGTTATCTTATGAGAGCATTTATTATGACATTCAGAATAATGAGAATAAAAATTGTCTTATTCATGTTCTACAATCCATAATCATGGGAACCTCTGGCCTGCCAGAGATAAATTTGCTATTTTATGACAAATATCTATTATCAAAATAAACAGTATGTTGATAGAGCTACCTCATGATCTTGGTTTCTGCCTTCATAATATAACATTCAGATTTTAGATTCTAAGACACATTCTTTATGTCAAAAGTCCAAAACCAGTCATCTGATTCAATACAAAACACTGAAGAAATTCTGCAACTGATCATACACCAGATTTAAATTACAGATTTTAGGTTAATTGCAAATTCTCTAATTTTAACTTATTTCCATTTTTTCTTAACGGTACTTAGATCTCCAATAAATAGCAAAAAAAGTTTTATTGGTTCTGTTAATAGATAGTACTTTCTTATTGATTTGTTTCTGTTATTTTTAATAATGAATTCAAACCCAGAGATGCCATTCAAGGAATGACAATTCAAACACTCACATGAATTTTCCCCAATTTTCCAATGCTTAACATCCATAGTGATCTCAGACTTAAAAAATTCTGTGAGTCCATTCAATATTTGCCTATTCTGAGGCATTCACTTAGTCTTCTGCCTAGTTTCCAGGAAAACTCTGCTTTCCTTTGAAACCTGTACAGAGTTTCCTGCTCCACCTTTTTCAAGGCAACTGGCGTATTCATGACAAATCTGAAAGTAGTATTCCTCCATTCAATACAGAGCTCACAGTTCTACCATAGATCACAATAAAGTAAGGGTCACATTAGAAGGGTCACTTCCCTGAAAGACTGCTTTTTATTATTATCTTACTTTCTTTTGTTTTAAACAAAATTTATTCATATGTTTACTTTTAAGCAAAAGTTTAGACCGCAACTTATAACCCATAATTATAAATTAAGTTTCATAAATTAAAGTTTTTCCAGGTTGTTTGAAAATTAAATGATACATTATATGTGATTTTTATATTTATATGCAACTGCAATTTTCTGTATTAGTCAAAGTGTGTGGTTTTATATATTTAGCCAAAGAATGGAAGATTCTGTTATCTTATGAGAGCATTTATTATGACATTCAGAATAATGAGAATAAAAATTGTCTTATTCATGTTCTACAATCCATAATCATGGGAACCTCTGGCCTGCCAGAGATAAATTTGCTATTTTATGACAAATATCTATTATCAAAATAAACAGTATGTTGATAGAGCTACCTCATGATCTTGGTTTCTGCCTTCATAATATAACATTCAGATTTTAGATTCTAAGACACATTCTTTATGTCAAAAGTCCAAAACCAGTCATCTGATTCAATACAAAACACTGAAGAAATTCTGCAACTGATCATACACCAGATTTAAATTACAGATTTTAGGTTAATTGCAAATTCTCTAATTTTAACTTATTTCCATTTTTTCTTAACGGTACTTAGATCTCCAATAAATAGCAAAAAAAGTTTTATTGGTTCTGTTAATAGATAGTACTTTCTTATTGATTTGTTTCTGTTATTTTTAATAATGAATTCAAACCCAGAGATGCCATTCAAGGAATGACAATTCAAACACTCACATGAATTTTCCCCAATTTTCCAATGCTTAACATCCATAGTGATCTCAGACTTAAAAAAATTCTGTGAGATCATTTACAAAGACTTAAGGGTCCTCAAAATAGTTTATGCTGAAAAAAAATCTTGCAGGTTATTTTTCCCTCTTCCAACACGAGACACAACTTACAATAAGAAACCAAGTACCTAAAAAGAAGTCTCTCAAAGGGCCCCTGTACAAGTAAGAGTACAACCACCAAGCAAAGGGTGTCAGCCAAACAATGTTTGCATTTAAATGGGTTAGCTAGCTGAAACACAAAAATAATCAATAGAAAGTAACTAAATTAGGCAATTTTAAAAGTTTTCTTCCAATATTCAACTCAAAAGCTTGTAGGAAGGTACTTTATCTGGAAAAAACAGCAGCCTAACATTACAGAGTTGTAGCAAACAAGAACCCTCTCCTCTGTCCAGGCTCAGCAGGAAGCAGGCAAATGAGCATCGATGTGCCTCAGCCAAGTGGAACCTAAGAAGCAGCCCTTTAACCACAGTCGTTATCTTTAACCCATCTTCCTCTTTGTCTGACTTCTTAGTTTTTGTTTCCAACATTTTTTTCCTTCTGTGACTGGCTGAAATACAGTGTTAAACTGCTAGAATACAAGCAATTATTTAGTTCTGATGCACACAGTATGCTTAAGCATAGTGTTTTCAATGTTTGAAATCAAGATTTAATTTTGAGAAATTTCATATCCATATCCAAGGACAAAAAAAGACATATATAACCACCTTAAAGAAGAAATGGATCCAAATTCTACAATATTTGTACTTGGATTGACTGTTTCATAGGAGATTTTAAAATACATGCATTAAAAATTGAGTTGGTCAACCACCAAAACACTAAAAACAAAATGTCACAGAGGCCTATATTGGCAGTGCTCTTCAGCTCTGTTCAGAAGGGGCAAGTACTTAGTCAAAAACTTTGACAATTCCATTCCTATTATGAAAGTAGATATACCAATCTAAATCTGTTTATTATTTGATTTTTTCTTCTTTCTCTTCGTCTGCTTTTTTCTCTTTTTCTTCATCTTCTTCCTTGTCATCTTACTTTCACCTTCTTGTGGGCTCACCAACCACGCTTCCATTAATAAATTGGATATCCGAATTGGCTGCCCAAGGTGAGTAAGTGTGCTTGTAAGGCTGATCTATGAGTTATACGTCTCACTCTAAATTAACAAGATGGTATTCTGATTCCACATCAGTGATCCTGAACAATGGATTCACTCTCAGTGTGTGATTGAAATCAAGCTTCTTAGACTGGGAGGCTGAGGACCAGACTAGACACTGTTTAGGTCCACAAGGACTCTTCCATTCATTAGACATCTTGAGAAAAGACATTATGAATCATGAACATTGTTTTTCTCATTTTGAAACTTCTGCTGACATAAGCTGACACACCTTTACAGAGATAGAGAATTTTTACTAGGCTATAAAGATGAACTCTCTTCAAAAACAGCAGCCTAACATTACAGAGTTGTAGCAAACAAGAACCCTCTCCTCTGTCCAGGCTCAGCAGGAAGCAGGCAAATGAGCATCGATGTGCCTCAGCCAAGTGGAACCTAAGAAGCAGCCCTTTAACCACAGTCGTTATCTTTAACCCATCTTCCTCTTTGTCTGACTTCTTAGTTTTTGTTTCCAACATTTTTTTCCTTCTGTGACTGGCTGAAATACAGTGTTAAACTGCTAGAATACAAGCAATTATTTAGTTCTGATGCACACAGTATGCTTAAGCATAGTGTTTTCAATGTTTGAAATCAAGATTTAATTTTGAGAAATTTCATATCCATATCCAAGGACAAAAAAAGACATATATAACCACCTTAAAGAAGAAATGGATCCAAATTCTACAATATTTGTACTTGGATTGACTGTTTCATAGGAGATTTTAAAATACATGCATTAAAAATTGAGTTGGTCAACCACCAAAACACTAAAAACAAAATGTCACAGAGGCCTATATTGGCAGTGCTCTTCAGCTCTGTTCAGAAGGGGCAAGTACTTAGTCAAAAACTTTGACAATTCCATTCCTATTATGAAAGTAGATATACCAATCTAAATCTGTTTATTATTTGATTTTTTCTTCTTTCTCTTCGTCTGCTTTTTTCTCTTTTTCTTCATCTTCTTCCTTGTCATCTTACTTTCACCTTCTTGTGGGCTCACCAACCACGCTTCCATTAATAAATTGGATATCCGAATTGGCTGCCCAAGGTGAGTAAGTGTGCTTGTAAGGCTGATCTATGAGTTATACGTCTCACTCTAAATTAACAAGATGGTATTCTGATTCCACATCAGTGATCCTGAACAATGGATTCACTCTCAGTGTGTGATTGAAATCAAGCTTCTTAGACTGGGAGGCTGAGGACCAGACTAGACACTGTTTAGGTCCACAAGGACTCTTCCATTCATTAGACATCTTGAGAAAAGACATTATGAATCATGAACATTGTTTTTCTCATTTTGAAACTTCTGCTGACATAAGCTGACACACCTTTACAGAGATAGAGAATTTTTACTAGGCTATAAAGATGAACTCTCTTCAAAGCACTTGGACAGACATGGGTTTTGTTTCGGTTTTTGGATTAGCACCACATTTTAATTTATACGTTTAGCTTAGCGTCTATAATGCAGTTGGTTCTTAGGAAACTGTCACTTTTCTACAAAAGAGATTGCTAGCTTTTAACAACAGCAAAATGATATATTTCACCAGCCTGAACACATGTCTAAAAGAAAAGGCGCTTTGCAGACCATGCCAAACTTGCCTATGTCCAGGAAGTGTTCATTTTAATTTGGAACATTAGTTCCTGAATGTGAAATACACATTTTATCAAAAATATAGGCCAGAAACACAAGCTAAGATTCCTAACCTAAATGTTCAGGTTCAGGTTAGGAAAATGTTATTTCCAAAGTGATATCTGTTATCAGAAATTAAATCTTTCGTAGAGGAAAAGAGTTTCAACTGACAAAAAGAACTTTTCAGAAACCTGTTGTTCTTCATACTCAAAGTCATAAAAGACTTTGTAAAATGTCCTCCCTCTACAGCATTCATGGGTATTGACAGGTAACAGGAATTTTGCAGAAGGTACTAGTAGAGGGTGTCACCTCTAACATTTTCTATTATGTATAATTTTTGTTCTTAGTAACAAGATCATAACACCCAAAATAATGCAGTATAACAGAAATCCCTCTATTTGAAAGACTCATCTTGGCACAGCTGAAGCCAAAAGCCTGAGGGCTGTCTAGCAGTGACTGCTGCAGCTTTGAGTCAGGCTGCGTGTGAACAGAATGTGATGGATGTAGACGGCTTTCTCTCTGGTGAGGAGGAGACACACACCAACAGGACAAGCAAAGAAAATGACCTGGTCGAAGCCTACATCCTGTTCTGATCACTCTTGAGACTGTCACCAGTCCTTTAGACATGAAGAATGAGCTTTTACGATGAGATATTTACTAGAGATATACCTCCCCTCTCCGTTGGATTCTGCAGGCAAGAATTCTGGAGTGGATAACCATTTCCTTCTCCAGAGAATCTTCATAACCCAGAGATCAAATCCAAGTCTCTGGCATTGCAAGTGGATTCTTTATCATTGAGTCACTAGGGTAGCCCAGATATATCTGTAAATAAACTAATTAGATATACCTGTATATATTGACTACATGTAAATATATATACATATAAATATTCTTACTTAATAGTTAAGCAAACATAGTTATTCAGTGAATATTTTGAAGTGAATTTTCTTCAGGTTAAAAGCAAGCAAACAAAAATTTAGAACGTTGATGAGTGCTAGGTAATAAAAGAGTATCATGAAAGAGAAGAGTGAAGTAGAGAAGGAACATACTGTAGATGGAATATTCAGAAAAGACCTCAAAAGTGACCATCAAGCTGTGCTCTAAAGGGCTCAAAGAAAGAGCAGGAGAAAAACAGATTTCTGGGTGAGAGAGGTGTAAAAAGGATTTAAGGCAACATAGATCCTGAAAAGGATCTAAAACTCAACATAGTCAGGAGTTGAGTGTAGGTCATCTGAGTGATTGAAGTGCAGATATTGATGGAAAGAGGAGCCAAAATGCAGTGGGAGAATTTGTTCAGGCATCAGGGCACAGAGGGCCTGAAGAGCCAGGGCAAGGGGTTTGGACTTTAATCTTTACATCATAGGAAACCACTGAGGAAATTTATGTAGGAGACTAACATGATTTAATCACTGACTCTGCTATGTGGGAAATATATTTATGAGGACACAGTAAGCAGGAAGACCAATTAAAAACATCACAGCTGAAGCCAAAAGCCTGAGGGCTGTCTAGCAGTGACTGCTGCAGCTTTGAGTCAGGCTGCGTGTGAACAGAATGTGATGGATGTAGACGGCTTTCTCTCTGGTGAGGAGGAGACACACACCAACAGGACAAGCAAAGAAAATGACCTGGTCGAAGCCTACATCCTGTTCTGATCACTCTTGAGACTGTCACCAGTCCTTTAGACATGAAGAATGAGCTTTTACGATGAGATATTTACTAGAGATATACCTCCCCTCTCCGTTGGATTCTGCAGGCAAGAATTCTGGAGTGGATAACCATTTCCTTCTCCAGAGAATCTTCATAACCCAGAGATCAAATCCAAGTCTCTGGCATTGCAAGTGGATTCTTTATCATTGAGTCACTAGGGTAGCCCAGATATATCTGTAAATAAACTAATTAGATATACCTGTATATATTGACTACATGTAAATATATATACATATAAATATTCTTACTTAATAGTTAAGCAAACATAGTTATTCAGTGAATATTTTGAAGTGAATTTTCTTCAGGTTAAAAGCAAGCAAACAAAAATTTAGAACGTTGATGAGTGCTAGGTAATAAAAGAGTATCATGAAAGAGAAGAGTGAAGTAGAGAAGGAACATACTGTAGATGGAATATTCAGAAAAGACCTCAAAAGTGACCATCAAGCTGTGCTCTAAAGGGCTCAAAGAAAGAGCAGGAGAAAAACAGATTTCTGGGTGAGAGAGGTGTAAAAAGGATTTAAGGCAACATAGATCCTGAAAAGGATCTAAAACTCAACATAGTCAGGAGTTGAGTGTAGGTCATCTGAGTGATTGAAGTGCAGATATTGATGGAAAGAGGAGCCAAAATGCAGTGGGAGAATTTGTTCAGGCATCAGGGCACAGAGGGCCTGAAGAGCCAGGGCAAGGGGTTTGGACTTTAATCTTTACATCATAGGAAACCACTGAGGAAATTTATGTAGGAGACTAACATGATTTAATCACTGACTCTGCTATGTGGGAAATATATTTATGAGGACACAGTAAGCAGGAAGACCAATTAAAAACATCACAGTGAAAATAAACTCCACAAAGGAAAGAAAAAGAGGTAATAATGGATTAGCATCAGATAAAGGCAGGTGATATAGAAATATAGACTCTTTCCAAAATCCTTTCAAATATTCTTTCAAACTTATAGGAATTGGTTATTTGGGTAAGAAAGGGAGCAATAGCAATGAACTTAAGGAAATGGACTTGAGCCAGGGAAGGGTGAAGGAGCATCATTCCATGTCTCCATTAGATAGATCTAAGCACGCTGATACTCTGGGGAAACCAGTCAAAAAAGCATCAACTTCAGAAAGAGTATAGATAAAGACTCATTTTCTTAAGGTGTGAGTTTTCTAAAATTTACAGTAAATTTGAAGAACATATTGAGCAAGCATTGGTATTTGCTAGTTCTTGGAGGAATCTTTCTAATTCTTTATATCATGTTTCAATAATATGAATCTGGGGTATTTGAGAAATTTAAAAACTATTCTCTTCCCCTGGATTTGGAACCAATTAAAAAATAACACACACACACACACACACACACACACACACACACACACCAGCCTGTCAGAGATCTGTGGTCAAAAGGTTGGTTAAAGTGGCCCACAATCCACATGCCACCCCCCATTCCAAGCCTTAGGACAGCTCAAAGGACAAAAACTGTAGGTTTTAATAGAAAATAAGTTTTCCCAGGATCACTGCCTTGTACTAGCCCAAGACAGAGAGGGAATACAAGTCCCCAGTGCTTAACATCTTTCATTTTTCTCCAGTTGAGAATCAAGTATCAAAGGAAACCAGACCCTTATCTTCAAACAAGATCATCTACGTTTGCTTCAGAATTTGTGAATATGGAGTACTCTAGCTTACAGGAAATAGCACTGAATGATGATTGCAAGACCCTTCTTGGTCATACCTCTCATTTGCCTTGTGTTCTGAGGGGTGATTTAAGCTCTGTTAGGGTTCAAGCATGATAGTGAAAAAGAAATGTTTTAGAATTGTAGATGTGAATTTTATCCTTGAAGAGTTTACCAGAGTCACTTCCCACTTTGTGTGTCTTGAAAAGTATGAGGCCGTTTATCCTCTTAATACAATTCCCTAGCCAGTGAAATGTCAAGTGTTATTTCTTCACATACAAAATGGCAGGTGGTACTTGGAGATCTTCAGTCTTTTTCTTCAGTGGAATCCTTTCTTCAAATGCCATTGGAGTTTGAAGACCAAAATGTGAAAACCACTAGAGCTAAGTGATCCTGGGAACTTATAGGATTGATTCTAGATGAACTTAAGGAAATGGACTTGAGCCAGGGAAGGGTGAAGGAGCATCATTCCATGTCTCCATTAGATAGATCTAAGCACGCTGATACTCTGGGAAACCAGTCAAAAAAGCATCAACTTCAGAAAGAGTATAGATAAAGACTCATTTTCTTAAGGTGTGAGTTTTCTAAAATTTACAGTAAATTTGAAGAACATATTGAGCAAGCATTGGTATTTGCTAGTTCTTGGAGGAATCTTTCTAATTCTTTATATCATGTTTCAATAATATGAATCTGGGGTATTTGAGAAATTTAAAAACTATTCTCTTCCCCTGGATTTGGAACCAATTAAAAAATAACACACACACACACACACACACACACACACACACACACACCAGCCTGTCAGAGATCTGTGGTCAAAAGGTTGGTTAAAGTGGCCCACAATCCACATGCCACCCCCCATTCCAAGCCTTAGGACAGCTCAAAGGACAAAAACTGTAGGTTTTAATAGAAAATAAGTTTTCCCAGGATCACTGCCTTGTACTAGCCCAAGACAGAGAGGGAATACAAGTCCCCAGTGCTTAACATCTTTCATTTTCTCCAGTTGAGAATCAAGTATCAAAGGAAACCAGACCCTTATCTTCAAACAAGATCATCTACGTTTGCTTCAGAATTTGTGAATATGGAGTACTCTAGCTTACAGGAAATAGCACTGAATGATGATTGCAAGACCCTTCTTGGTCATACCTCTCATTTGCCTTGTGTTCTGAGGGGTGATTTAAGCTCTGTTAGGGTTCAAGCATGATAGTGAAAAAGAAATGTTTTAGAATTGTAGATGTGAATTTTATCCTTGAAGAGTTTACCAGAGTCACTTCCCACTTTGTGTGTCTTGAAAAGTATGAGGCCGTTTATCCTCTTAATACAATTTCCCCTAGCCAGTGAAATGTCAAGTGTTATTTCTTCACATACAAAATGGCAGGTGGTACTTGGAGATCTTCAGTCTTTTTCTTCAGTGGAATCCTTTCTTCAAATGCCATTGGAGTTTGAAGACCAAAATGTGAAAACCACTAGAGCTAAGTGATCCTGGGGAGACCTGGAATTCTGAGGCCCATCAGAGACTATCTTGGGACTCCAAGCAGCACAACCTCTTCTTTTCTGAAGTTCTATAGCCCTGTGGCTGCTACACTCTCACTTCTAAGTAACAAAGTATCTGAGGTTCTTCCCCTTGACAGTGTGTTAAGAGAAGTTCATTGTTCATTGATGTCAGATTGAAAAAGGTCAAAAGCAAACAGGTGAAGTGATGGCAAACATCTCAAAAAAAAAGAAAAAAGGAAAACGAAAATTACCAGGGATATAGTTAATTGAAAGTTGAAACTCCAACAGAATCTAATTTCATTTCATTCATTGACATGGATGGTTTTTGAACACGTTTGTGTTATTTTTTTAACTCTATATACTTGTTTCTTTTGACTTTTATGATTTGTGAAATCCATTTACATTCAAAGTATTTTGCTGTTTCACACGCTATATGCTCTGTCAGTCAGTCAAGTCCAACTCTTTGTGACTCTTCGCTGTTCCACAGGATCAATTAAAGAAAAGAAAACAGAAACTTTCGGAGAGGTGCATAAACAGGATTCACTTCAGAGTACTGAGGCTCCTGGTTTCAGGAATTCTCATTTAATTCAAATGTTGGTTTAGTCCTGTATTGAATTAGGCTGTAATATCCCATTATATGATAAAGCATCATTTAACAGGAACTCATACTCTTTTATGTTATGTTTGCATTTCATTTCCGTGCTACCTTTTAGAAAACAAGTGATGAGTGGAAGTAGAACAGGTATTTGTGATTACTTATGAGTCATTTGCTTTCACATAATTTAATAGCCAAAAAAGCATTTTGATATACATGAAAAAGAAATGTTTTAGAATTGTAGATGTGAATTTTATCCTTGAAGAGTTTACCAGAGTCACTTCCCACTTTGTGTGTCTTGAAAAGTATGAGGCCGTTTATCCTCTTAATACAATTCCCTAGCCAGCGAAACGGCAAGTGTTATTTCTTCACATACAAAATGGCAGGTGGTACTTGGAGATCTTCAGTCTTTTTCTTCAGTGGAATCCTTTCTTCAAATGCCATTGGAGTTTGAAGACCAAAATGTGAAAACCACTAGAGCTAAGTGATCCTGGGGAGACCTGGAATTCTGAGGCCCATCAGAGACTATCTTGGGACTCCAAGCAGCACAACCTCTTCTTTTCTGAAGTTCTATAGCCCTGTGGCTGCTACACTCTCACTTCTAAGTAACAAAGTATCTGAGGTTCTTCCCCTTGACAGTGTGTTAAGAGAAGTTCATTGTTCATTGATGTCAGATTGAAAAAGGTCAAAAAGCAAACAGGTGAAGTGATGGCAAACATCTCAAAAAAAAAGAAAAAAGGAAAACGAAAATTACCAGGGATATAGTTAATTGAAAGTTGAAACTCCAACAGAATCTAATTTCATTTCATTCATTGACATGGATGGTTTTTGAACACGTTTGTGTTATTTTTTTAACTCTATATACTTGTTTCTTTTGACTTTTATGATTTGTGAAATCCATTTACATTCAAAGTATTTTGCTGTTTCACACGCTATATGCTCTGTCAGTCAGTCAAGTCCAACTCTTTGTGACTCTTCGCTGTTCCACAGGATCAATTAAAGAAAAAGAAAACAGAAACTTTCGGAGAGGTGCATAAACAGGATTCACTTCAGAGTACTGAGGCTCCTGGTTTCAGGAATTCTCATTTAATTCAAATGTTGGTTTAGTCCTGTATTGAATTAGGCTGTAATATCCCATTATATGATAAAGCATCATTTAACAGGAACTCATACTCTTTTATGTTATGTTTGCATTTCATTTCCGTGCTACCTTTTAGAAAACAAGTGATGAGTGGAAGTAGAACAGGTATTTGTGATTACTTATGAGTCATTTGCTTTCACATAATTTAATAGCCATAGATTTTTAATATTTATAGCACATGTTGAAAGGATTTAGCATATGTAGTGATCTTCACCAAGTAACTCCACACTCTTCTTGAATACAAAGATGCAAATTTTGTCACCATTTATGCAACCTGTTAAAAATCTTGCTATTAATTTATGTGAGTGAATTTTTCCTCTAAAATTTTAATTAAAACATAAATGCTCTGCACACTTCAATCTGCAGTATCCAATATATGCATTTTTTTAATACTGATTGATCCAGTTAAATAAGAGGTGATTTCTTTGTAAGTGAGACTCTTTCTCATACCTGAAAATTTACATAGAACATATTTTTGTGTGTAAAAGACTATTCAAAAACTAAATAACCATTACACTGAAAGCTATCAATGACAATTCTCTTTACATCTCTGTATATTTCTAACTGTGCTGTAATAAGAAAAGAGGCAGTAGAAATTTTCTAAGGTAAATAGGTAATCATAGTCCACATGACTAGACTTTGAGAGAAACTATGCCATAAGTAAACTCATCATTGGTAAGAAGCAATAGCATCAGAAATGCATATCATAATCATGCATAACATAGGACTTGTGCAAAAGTGTTATTTGATGCAGAACACTTTGACTGCTGGATATAATGATAGCTAGTAATTCTTTTTCAACCCTTGTTTAAATTAATCAAAAGCTTTCTAACGTAATACAACTGAGAACATTGTCGTGTATTTTGGAATATTATTTTCTAAAATAAGTTCAAAAAATATACTGACACTACTTCATTGATTGTCTAACTTTTCTTCAGAACAATATGAAAGATAGAAATAATATAATATAGTAATATAACTATTCTCCAGAAAAAAAACCCTTTTTCATTCTGAATACACTACATACGAGTACTGAGGCTCCTGGTTTCAGGAATTCTCTTAATTCAAATGTTGGTTTAGTCCTGTATTGAATTAGGCTGTAATATCCCATTATATGATAAAGCATCATTTAACAGGAACTCATACTCTTTTATGTTATGTTTGCATTTCATTTCCGTGCTACCTTTTAGAAAACAAGTGATGAGTGGAAGTAGAACAGGTATTTGTGATTACTTATGAGTCATTTGCTTTCACATAATTTAATAGCCATAGATTTTTAATATTTATAGCACATGTTGAAAGGATTTAGCATATGTAGTGATCTTCACCAAGTAACTCCACACTCTTCTTGAATACAAAGATGCAAATTTTGTCACCATTTATGCAACCTGTTAAAAATCTTGCTATTAATTTATGTGAGTGAATTTTTCCTCTAAAATTTTAATTAAAACATAAATGCTCTGCACACTTCAATCTGCAGTATCCAATATATGCATTTTTTTAATACTGATTGATCCAGTTAAATAAGAGGTGATTTCTTTGTAAGTGAGACTCTTTCTCATACCTGAAAATTTACATAGAACATATTTTTGTGTGTAAAAGACTATTCAAAAACTAAATAACCATTACACTGAAAGCTATCAATGACAATTCTCTTTACATCTCTGTATATTTCTAACTGTGCTGTAATAAGAAAAGAGGCAGTAGAAATTTTCTAAGGTAAATAGGTAATCATAGTCCACATGACTAGACTTTGAGAGAAACTATGCCATAAGTAAACTCATCATTGGTAAGAAGCAATAGCATCAGAAATGCATATCATAATCATGCATAACATAGGACTTGTGCAAAAGTGTTATTTGATGCAGAACACTTTGACTGCTGGATATAATGATAGCTAGTAATTCTTTTTCAACCCTTGTTTAAATTAATCAAAAGCTTTCTAACGTAATACAACTGAGAACATTGTCGTGTATTTTGGAATATTATTTTCTAAAATAAGTTCAAAAAATATACTGACACTACTTCATTGATTGTCTAACTTTTTCTTCAGAACAATATGAAAGATAGAAATAATATAATATAGTAATATAACTATTCTCCAGAATCTTTAAACACACACATACACCTTCTTTGTTCTTCTGAAACATTCTCCACAGGCAAATTATCAGCTGTGTCATTTTGTTAATACAAATAATTATAATACTTCACATTCTTTCATGATCTTATTTCCTTAATAATACTAAGAATCAATCAGTAATTATGGGCTATTAAAAAACAAAAATAAACATTTTTCTAGATCCATTTTTCAAATCAGAAGAGTGCATTTTTCTGAAGGAATAAAATAGAAATGTTTGATTAACTGACACTCAGAAATCATTCCTGAACAATCTGTTAGAATTTCTTTCCCTTCACAGTGTTTTCTGTTCTTTGCTATCAAGAACTATGAATCATAATTTCTGGCAGCTAAAACCAGAGGGGTGATAGGCTTTATTAGCATCCTAAAAATATGCATGTCCTAATGCTCTCTTAAAAATATGTCTTCTCAGAGATGTTTCAGATTTTCTCAGCCAAACAAGTTGACATTAACTAAGACCCTGGCATGAAGATTTGCTTATTTTAGTTTGCTTAACAACGTAACCACAGAACAAAAATATTGCTACTAAGTGACAAATAAGTTATTCTGCTACATTCTGACCTATTGTTTTTTAACATCACATGATAAACTATCAAAGTACTTAAAACCACTAAATTACTTTGATCATTCACATATGAAGACAAAAACTTAAAGCTATGTTAGAATTCGTTCTTTATAGGACAAGAGAGTGTTCTCTTTCTGTTTTAAAAATGTTTTTCCTAAAGCCCTAAAAGTTAGAATTCGTTCTTTATGCAATAGCATCAGAAATGCATATCATAATCATGCATAACATAGGACTTGTGCAAAAGTGTTATTTGATGCAGAACACTTTGACTGCTGGATATAATGATAGCTAGTAATTCTTTTTCAACCCTTGTTTAAATTAATCAAAAGCTTTCTAACGTAATACAACTGAGAACATTGTCGTGTATTTTGGAATATTATTTTCTAAAATAAGTTCAAAAAATATACTGACACTACTTCATTGATTGTCTAACTTTTTCTTCAGAACAATATGAAAGATAGAAATAATATAATATAGTAATATAACTATTCTCCAGAATCTTTAAACACACACATACACCTTCTTTGTTCTTCTGAAACATTCTCCACAGGCAAATTATCAGCTGTGTCATTTTGTTAATACAAATAATTATAATACTTCACATTCTTTCATGATCTTATTTCCTTAATAATACTAAGAATCAATCAGTAATTATGGGCTATTAAAAACAAAAATAAACTTTTTTCTAGATCCATTTTTCAAATCAGAAGAGTGCATTTTTCTGAAGGAATAAAATAGAAATGTTTGATTAACTGACACTCAGAAATCATTCCTGAACAATCTGTTAGAATTTCTTTCCCTTCACAGTGTTTTCTGTTCTTTGCTATCAAGAACTATGAATCATAATTTCTGGCAGCTAAAACCAGAGGGGTGATAGGCTTTATTAGCATCCTAAAAATATGCATGTCCTAATGCTCTCTTAAAAATATGTCTTCTCAGAGATGTTTCAGATTTTCTCAGCCAAACAAGTTGACATTAACTAAGACCCTGGCATGAAGATTTGCTTATTTTAGTTTGCTTAACAACGTAACCACAGAACAAAAATATTGCTACTAAGTGACAAATAAGTTATTCTGCTACATTCTGACCTATTGTTTTTTAACATCACATGATAAACTATCAAAGTACTTAAAACCACTAAATTACTTTGATCATTCACATATGAAGACAAAAACTTAAAGCTATGTTAGAATTCGTTCTTTATAGGACAAGAGAGTGTTCTCTCTTTCTGTTTTAAAAATGTCTTCAAAATGATTCGGCCTAAACTAGTTACCCTAAACTAATTGAGAACAATTAACAGTATAAATCAAGACAACATAATGTGTCTGTATCAACAGCTGATGAATTTCTGGGGGAAAAAGTCAAAAGTGCTACTAATATATTACTTGTAGTAAACATTCCAGAAGAAATTTTAATTTGTGTTTTTCTTATGAAAGTTTATTGCAGGATTACAGGAAGAATTTCCTAAGAGGCACAATATCTAGCAACCTATTTAGCTGACTTTCAATAAAAAAATGAGTAGGATGCAGAGGTCAGATATAAGTCAAAAGAGGATCTCTTATTAGTCTGATATTACACTTTTGAGGCAAAGGCCTAATACCTTTTCAGAAAACAAAAAGCAACAAAATGAACACTTTCTCTGCTAGAGACAGTGAAATGACAAAGGTCATGTAATTGCATCTTTTGTTTGCATTGTTTCATCCATTTTGTCTTTTTAATAGAAAACAATAAATTCATTAAAGAAATACTGCATACTAACTTATTTCATGTTATTAGTATATTTATGTACTTCCAAAAATATGGTATTCTTTATGGTAACTTTATTCAAGATAAAACAGAAATATTTGATGAATTCAGTGGAAAAATCTAAAGAATCACTTTATCAAAGAAAACAAAGAATTCTGGAAATAATTTCAAGAGTAGTATGAGGGAAAATGAAAAACTCTCCAAAGAGAGTCTCTACGCTTGGAATTTAGAGAATCAAGAATTAATAAAGTGGGAGACAGGAATAAAATACAGAGTGACAATAAAAACCTTACTATTATTTTGTGCCAGGGTCATACTGAAAACTAGTTTTTATTTATTCCATTAGGCCAATATAATCGAAAAATGTCTCTTGAAATACAAATTCTACTGTGAGGCTATAAATTTTGTAAAAATTTTTAAAAATTCTATAACAAAAAATTGGTATACAATAAATTAAACAATATTCTTAACATCTTAATGAACTTTATTACTCTCCAAAAGAAATAGATACCATGCTTCTCAAACTGATTTCACAAAAGAAACTAGATTTAGATCTAGATCTGGAGTACAGTGACTCTAGGGAATTATTGCCAGTAATTGTCCCAGACTGGGACTTCCTAAGAATTTTCCTTTTTCATAATACAAATATCAGTAATCATACAAATGACGGAAAAATAACTTTTCCCTTCAATTCATTTATTTAAACTTTCCCTTGTCATTATCTGCAGGAACAGTTTTAACATGTTATAATTAGTCTATTATAGTATCACTTAGTCAACTTCTTCAGGAGTAAAAATATAAAAAGTACTAAACATACTATGCTATGTTAGACTTTTTCATGACAAAACGCCAGTCAGAGTAACTTAGGACTACATGTCTACTTGCTTTGATAGGAAATTTTAAACATAAAAACCAAAGACACTCAGTTCAAGATAGTACACAGAGTATGTGAGTGAATTGCCTATTTGCCTTAGACCCGCCTTTATTAGAAATAATAATAAGATGCATATTTAATATGTTCTAAACCATCATCTATTGTAAGACATAATGACTTAACAGAAAAGTAAGGGAAATGTACCTCTATATAAAACAAAACGCAATGTATACACATACAGAAGAGTCAACAAGCCATATGGCCAACCACACCCTAGAATATATACAAAAAGGATATGCGGTTTAGAAGGAAAACCATCTGCAAGGTAGAATTTCAACATCTGAATGCAGATGAGATGGAGGGAAGGAAGGAGGAGGTAGGAGGCCAGAAGCAAGGAGCACAGAGGGATGATTCTTTCCCCAAAACCTGCCCCGCTCAGAGCATTCAGCAGTGGACATATTCATCCCCTAGACAAAACAGACAAAGAGAGAAAAACAGTTCTCAACAGAAAATGAATGATCTCTCTGGGGAGAATAAGGTCAATTACTCTGGGTGTGTTAGAGCATAAATTAATAGCCTAAGAGAGTCTTGATTTATTTTTTTTAAGGGAAAAAGAATAGAATTATATATATAAGAACAATTAAATAATTACAGCTCTTTAAAATACTTTTAAACTTTTTTCAAAAGAGCTCACAGAGGGTTTCCTGGTGGTCCAGTGGATAAGAACACTGCCTTGCAGAGCAAGGGGTGCCAGTTCGATCCCTAAACTAGATTTAGATCTAGATCTGGAGTACAGTGACTCTAGGGAATTATTGCCAGTAATTGTCCCAGACTGGGACTTCCTAAGAATTTTCCTTTTTCATAATACAAATATCAGTAATCATACAAATGACGGAAAAATAACTTTTCCCTTCAATTCATTTATTTAAACTTTCCCTTGTCATTATCTGCAGGAACAGTTTTAACATGTTATAATTAGTCTATTATAGTATCACTTAGTCAACTTCTTCAGGAGTAAAAATATAAAAAGTACTAAACATACTATGCTATGTTAGACTTTTTCATGACAAAACGCCAGTCAGAGTAACTTAGGACTACATGTCTACTTGCTTTGATAGGAAATTTTAAACATAAAAACCAAAGACACTCAGTTCAAGATAGTACACAGAGTATGTGAGTGAATTGCCTATTTGCCTTAGACCCGCCTTTATTAGAAATAATAATAAGATGCATATTTAATATGTTCTAAACCATCATCTATTGTAAGACATAATGACTTAACAGAAAAGTAAGGGAAATGTACCTCTATATAAAACAAAACGCAATGTATACACATACAGAAGAGTCAACAAGCCATATGGCCAACCACACCCTAGAATATATACAAAAAGGATATGCAGTTTAGAAGGAAAACCATCTGCAAGGTAGAATTTCAACATCTGAATGCAGATGAGATGGAGGGAAGGAAGGAGGAGGTAGGAGGCCAGAAGCAAGGAGCACAGAGGGATGATTCTTTCCCCAAAACCTGCCCCGCTCAGAGCATTCAGCAGTGGACATATTCATCCCCTAGACAAAACAGACAAAGAGAGAAAAACAGTTCTCAACAGAAAATGAATGATCTCTCTGGGGAGAATAAGGTCAATTACTCTGGGTGTGTTAGAGCATAAATTAATAGCCTAAGAGAGTCTTGATTTATTTTTTTTAAGGGAAAAAGAATAGAATTATATATATAAGAACAATTAAATAATTACAGCTCTTTAAAATACTTTTAAACTTTTTTCAAAAGAGCTCACAGAGGGTTTCCCTGGTGGTCCAGTGGATAAGAACACTGCCTTGCAGAGCAAGGGGTGCCAGTTCGATCCCTGGCCTGGGAAGATCCCACATGCCAGCAGGACTGATTTGTCCAACTAGGGAGCCAGAGCTCTGGAGCATATGTGCCCAGAGCCATTGCACTGCAACGAGAGAGGCCACTGCAATGGTAGGCCCACACAGGCCAAAGTATAAAGATGGAAATAAATGAAAGATGGATAGAAGTGGCCAAAAAAAGAGCTCACAGAGGCTTCCCTGTAGCTCAGTGGTAAAGAGTTTGCCTGCCAATGCAAGAAGCAAAGGTTCAATCCCTGGTCTGGGAAGATCCCTCATGCTATGGAGTAGCTAAGTCAGTGAGTCACAACTATTGAGCCTGTGCTCTAGAGCCTCAGTACCACAACTATTGAGCCCATTTGCCACAACTATTGAAGCCTATGAGCCCTAGGGACTGAGATCCACAACAAAAGAAGTCACTGCAACAAGAAGCCTGCTCACCTAAACTAGAGAGTAGCCTCCACTCCCTGCAACTAGAGAAGAGCCTGCGGCAGCAGTGAAAACCCAGAATAGACAAAAATAAATAAATAAACAATTTTTTAAAAAAGTTCACAGAAGTTTTGGAAAAGTAGAGGAATGCTTTGTAAAACAAACAATAAAGATGTCCTCTTATAATTAATATGAGAGAAAAACATTTAAATATAAAGAATTAATTCAGGGTTTCCAACATCTGATCAGCAGAATATAAGAAAAGGAGGGGAGGAAACTATTAAAGAAACAATGGAAAATATATCCTTAGAGATGTCGAGACTAAGACTGAAAGTGCCTGCCATATGCCCAACAGAGTGAATAAAAAGGGAACCCCACCTAGACTTGCTAGTATGAAAAGTCAAAACACTAAGAAAAGAGATTTGATCCTAAATATGTTCACAGAGTCACCTTTTAATAGAAATAATAATCAGACTAGAATCAGTTTTCCTATTGGGATTATAAGATGCTAAAAAGCAATGGAAGAGTATTTTTTTAATCTAATATTTATAACCATGCAAAAAAGACTAATTTATCATAAGAAAAAATAAGGACATTTTACCAACACTCAAGCATTCAAAAAGTGTTTAGGCCCTTTTTAGTGTGTACATTTACTAAAATTAAAAAAGGAAAACTTAAATGAGTCAAGACACAGTGGATTTAATTTCAGAGGAGCATTGATGTGTACTCCCAGGCCAAATTGGAGAAGGAAGATCAATGACTAAAAAATACAAGTGGATGTTCACAAGGAATTGAGGGTGAGAGAATGTGGGCAGGTAATCAGTATTGTCACTGATGAAGGGAGAACCTGAAGATCTAATAAGGTTAATTGGTAGAGGGTATTAAAGAGAAAACTTGTTTAATTTATCCCGGGAAATATTCTCTTTTGAATAGTAGAGAGATAACTGCATTGGATCTGTAAATGTGAAGAAATAAAAGTGATCCTAACAAGCACTATGTGTTTCTTCAATGAATAATTAAGCTACAATAACAATCTAAAATGTGTTCATTGTTTTTCAATTTTTAGCATCAACATATGTACAAATCACAGAAGACTTCTTCTGTTATGAGTGTTACAGAATAGAAAGCATATCCTATAAAATACAAAAATATTCAAGTGAAATAACATCTATAATGTTGAATTAGGATTGTAGACATTAATATCATCAAAGGTTTAAATGTATATGCAAAAACATGTATACATGCACTTATTATTACATTACTTATGAAGATGTTTAATTTATAATGTATATACATATCTTTTTCTCTATATAAACATACATATACACAGATATACATGCACACATATGTATATTAAAATAAATATATGTGCATATATTTGCACACATCTATGCATCTTTAGGGAGATTATCTATAGGGAATATATGTGCATATATGTACACACATCTATGCATCTCTAGTTATGACTATTGAGAGAACCTAGAAGCAATGACACATTAGGGATAGTCAGCAGACTTTGGTACCATGAATTTCATTTTCAAATATCATTATCCAAGAATTCAAGCTAAATTTCAAGCTGCATGAGGTTCAAGATAAGCCTAAACACTCCACCTTCCATGGCAAAAACCAGGAAATTCTCAAAGAATGATATGAATGTACTTCCATTAGCTAAATTTGAACATCAAGATAATATTAGTATATAATAACTAACCAAAAGAAGAATCCATAAACCCTTGCTAATATAAATAAAACAAACACCTTTAATATAAATAAACAAACACCTTTTAAATAAGGGCATGGCTGACATAGAACCAGAAGCAGCAGAAGGTGAAAGAAAAAGACAGTGCCACATATTACAAAATAAAGGCCAGTAATATTGCCTATTAATAATATGACAAGGTTTAATATGTTGTATGAAACTATAGAAATTAGGAAAGGCAGAGTTGTGACTAAAACTATATTAGGAATGCTATGGTCTGAATATTAATGACTCCTCCAAATTCATACATTGAAATCCTAACAGCCAAAGATAATGCACTTATTAGGAGACTGTGTCTTTGGGAGGTGCTTAGGTCATGAATGTGGAACACTTTTTTTTTTTTTTTTTAATTTATTTTGGCGGGGGGGGGGAGGGAGGGGGTTGGGCTGGCCACTCCTGTCGGTCTTTCATTTGTCTAGTTTCATCCATCTTTGTTCTTTGGCCCGTGTGGGCCTCCCATCACGGTGGCCTCTGTCGTCGCAGAGCGCTGGCGTATGCGCCCCAGAGCTCCGGCTCGGTAATTGGACACATCAGTCCAGCTGCTCCGCGGCACGTGGGATCTTCCCAGGCCAGGGATGGAACTGACGACCCTTGCACTGCAAGGCGGTGTCCTTACCCACTGGACCAACAGGGAAGCCCTGGAACACTTTTAAAAAAGAGGCTCCACAGACTTTCTTGGCTCCTACCAGATGAGGTACAATGAAAGAGTGTTTTTATTATGTGTCTTTTTCTAATCTGACAGTTTTTCATCTACCAATGTCATTATATTTCACATGAGCTTTTTATAGGTAGCATGTAGTTGAGCTATATTTTCTAATCCATTCTGAAACTCTGTCTTTTAATTTCTTCAAACTATTTATATTTATTAATAATTTTTGGTATGTTTAGGTGTATGTTCTATTATTGTGTTGTTTGTTTTTCTCTCTGTTGTTGATTCTTTTTTGTCCTTTTTTCATTAGTTGCCTTCTTTTTCATTAGTTGAACTTTTTTGGTATTTCATTCCAATTGATTTTCAAATTACTGTTAGTACATTTTGTCTGTTTTTAGTGGTTGATGTATGAATTACAATACATATCTAACTTTTACCTACTTACTTAGAATCAGTATTTTACCACTTGAAATATAATGTAGATATCAGATCACTTTACCCCTCACCTTATATTTCAATGGCTTTATATGTTACATCTATGTACATTGAGAACCTCTTCAAATGATGTTATACTTTTTGCTTTTGATTCTCAACAATGTTTTAAAGAACTAAAGAAAAGATGTATCTGTTAAGTTTCCCCAAATACTTACATTTTTTTTTGTTATTCTTCTTTCACTGCACCTATTCTAAGTTGCTTTCAGAGGTGTGTGTGTGTGTTAACAGCTTGGTCGTGTTCAATTCTTAGCAACCCCATGGACTGTAACTCACCCCACTGGTCTTTCTATGGCATTCTCCAAACAAGAATACTGTAGTGAGTTGCCATTTCCTTCTTGGGGGAACTTCCTGATCCAGGGATTGAACCTAGATCTCCTGCATTACAGGCAGATTTTTATCATCTGAGCTCCTGCTTGAGAGCTTTCTTAGACAATTCTTGTGGCACATATCTTATAGAAACAAATTTTCTTAGTTTTCCTTCACATGGAAATGTTCTTATTTCACTTAAATTCATGAACTATATGTTTCCTCAATATAAAATTCTAGATTGATAGTTCTTTACTTTCAGAATTTCAACATTTCTTACAAAAGTGTTCATACACTTACTCTTGGCCTCCAAATGTTCTGATGAGAAATTTGCAATTATTTGAATCTCCTATTATAAAAAAAAAAGGCATTATTTTTCTCTGGTTGTTTTTAAGATATTTTTCTTGTTGTTAGTTCTTAGCAGTTTCATTACAATGTTTTTTGGTCTAAATTTCTTTGAGTTTATCCTGTTTTGGGCTTACTGAGCTTCTCAAATCGTTAAACTCCTGTCTTCCAGCATGATTGGGAAATTGTCAGCTATCATTTCTTCAAATATTTTTTGCTATAATACATTATTTCCTCTCATTTTCTGGAACTCCTATAGCATGCATATTCAACTTGTTAATTGTCCTTAGGTTCTGCTTCCTATTTCTTTTTTTTTTCCCCTTTATCTCTTATATTTCATAATTTCTATTGACCTATCCTTAAGCTTACTATTTCTCTTTCATCTTGAATCAACTCTTGAGCTGATACAATGAAATTTTTTATTTTTTTGCTTATTTGGAGGGTTTCTGTCTTATTTTCTAATTTTTTTTTTGGCAGAGTCTGGATTGTAAAAATTCTAGTTTTAAAATTTTCATTTGATAATTCTTTATATCATTGGAGTTTTTGCTTAGACTTTCTGTACATTTGTTTCAAGGGTGTTCACTCTTACTTCTTTGAGCACTTTTATAACAGCTGTTTATTGTCACTGACAGATACTTCCAACATCTTAATTATCTCAGCATTGGTATCTCTTCTTTGTCTTCTCTAATGTGAATTGAGTTTTCCTGGGTTCTTATTTGCCAATTATTTATCCATTGTTTTCCAGACATGTTTAACATTATGAGACTCAACATGAAAAATGTTGATATTTTGCTTTAGCAGGCAAACAACCCACTTGGGTTCAGACTCCATGTTCTGACTAGCCATCAGTGGCTTGTAGTTTCAAGATACATTCCAGTTTTCCATACCTCTGAAGAGCTATTTCCACCTGTTTTGTGTGTTTGCCACCCAGTGGCCAATCTAGGACCTGAGCAATTGCCCACCAATTAGTTCCATTCTCAGCATATGTGGTAAATGAGATCCAAGCATGTGCAGCTCAAGAGACGCCAGAAGGAAGTTCATAAATAGTTTTACAGGATTTCTTTCTCTATCCTTATATATTCATGATTTCTCTGATATGTTCTGATGCCCCAGGATTCCTTTTTAGCTTGACAGAAATCTGGGACTTTAGTTTACTCTGACATAAACTTCCTGTGGCTGCAGGTGCATTCAGAATCAAGCAACATGAGGAAAGATAAAGAGAAACGAAGGATCAAATGTTCATATCCCTCAAGGTTTGAACCACCTGTGGGCTCCTGCAGCCACCAGTGTTGCTATCAAAAGATTTCTTTCTTTCTCTTGAAACCAGACCTAGAAGGCTTCAACTCAGGTTCCCTCTCCTATTTTGATGCTTACTTTTATTTCTTGGACTACTTGATCCAGGTTAGGGTATACTGGAGGATAAAAAAAGAAAAAAGGTAAACTCACTGTCCAGTCAATGGTAATTCAAATTATAGTAAGATCCTCAAATAGCTGCTCTATGCATTCTGTTCAGGCTTTACAGCTGCATTCATTGTGAGTGACAGGTTGAAGTGTGTTTACTCTGTCTTAGAACTGGAACCCCTGAACAGGTTTTTCTTTTTAAGTGAAACTTATAAAAATTACAGTTACCTTACATTTAGTTAGAGCTTCCCAGATGGTACCCTGATCAAAGAACTAAGATAATATCCCAAAAGGCACATAGTATAGCCAAAAAATAAAATAAAATAAAGGATAGAGATAAAGGCAGGGAAGAGATAAAGAGAGAAAGGCAGGGGTTGGACGGAGAGAAGGTCAAGGAGAGAAGAGGAGAAGGAAGACAGATTGGTATTAATCTCAAACACCTGACTGGCGGGAAATGAAGACAAATTATTTAAAAGGACAGATTATTTAAAAGGACAGATTATTTTCCTTGTCAAAGACTATTGTGAGTAGTCAGATTCCCTAAATGCATGTGCAGAAGTTATATTCTTCCTCATATAATTTTTGTCATCAAGTGGAGTAGAAATACTACTTTGTTTCTTCTTTGTTTGTTTTGTGGGGGGAGGGGAGAGCACTTCTATTGGTCTTTCATTTCCATCTTTGTTATTTGGCTTGTGTGGGTCTCCCATTGCAGTGGCCTCTCTCATTGCAGAGCACTGGCTCTGGGCGCATACGCCCAGGGCTCTGGCTGGGTAGTTGGACACATCGGTCCAGCTGCTCTGAGGACGTGGGATCTTCTCAGGCCATGGATAGAACTGGCACCCCTTGAACTGCAAGGTGGTATCCTTACCCACTGGACCACCAGGGAAGCCCCTGTTTTTTCTTCTTTAAAATTAAAAAAGACAAAAACAATGCTTATACTGGAAACTTAGGAATTTAAGATAGGGAAAGTCTTCTTTCAGAAAGCGTTCACCTGGAGTGGTGGAATGAGGAGGGAGAGGAGGATATTCAGGAGATACAGTTCATATGCATACCTATGGCCGATCCACGTTGATGTTTGGCAGTCAACAACGAAGCTCTGTAAAGCTATTATCCTAGATCCAGGTTAGGGTATACTGGAGGATAAAAAGAAAAAGGTAAACTCACTGTCCAGTCAATGGTAATTCAAATTATAGTAAGATCCTCAAATAGCTGCTCTATGCATTCTGTTCAGGCTTTACAGCTGCATTCATTGTGAGTGACAGGTTGAAGTGTGTTTACTCTGTCTTAGAACTGGAACCCCTGAACGGGTTTTTTCTTTTAAGTGAAACTTATAAAAATTACAGTTACCTTACATTTAGTTAGAGCTTCCCAGATGGTACCCTGATCAAAGAACTAAGATAATATCCCAAAAGGCACATAGTATAGCCAAAAAATAAAATAAAATAAAGGATAGAGATAAAGGCAGGGAAGAGATAAAGAGAGAAAGGCAGGGGTTGGACGGAGAGAAGGTCAAGGAGAGAAGAGGAGAAGGAAGACAGATTGGTATTAATCTCAAACACCTGACTGGCGGGAAATGAAGACAAATTATTTAAAAGGACAGATTATTTAAAAGGACAGATTATTTTCCTTGTCAAAGACTATTGTGAGTAGTCAGATTCCCTAAATGCATGTGCAGAAGTTATATTCTTCCTCATATAATTTTTGTCATCAAGTGGAGTAGAAATACTACTTTGTTTCTTCTTTGTTTGTTTTGTGGGGGGAGGGGAGAGCACTTCTATTGGTCTTTCATTTCCATCTTTGTTATTTGGCTTGTGTGGGTCTCCCATTGCAGTGGCCTCTCTCATTGCAGAGCACTGGCTCTGGGCGCATACGCTCCAGGGCTCTGGCTGGGTAGTTGGACACATCGGTCCAGCTGCTCTGAGGTACGTGGGATCTTCTCAGGCCATGGATAGAACTGGCACCCCTTGAACTGCAAGGTGGTATCCTTACCCACTGGACCACCAGGGAAGCCCCTGTTTTTTCTTCTTTAAAATTAAAAAAGACAAAAACAATGCTTATACTGGAAACTTAGGAATTTAAGATAGGGAAAGTCTTCTTTCAGAAAGCGTTCACCTGGAGTGGTGGAATGAGGAGGGAGAGGAGGATATTCAGGAGATACAGTTCATATGCATACCTATGGCCGATCCACGTTGATGTTTGGCAGTCAACAACGAAGCTCTGTAAAGCTATTATCCTTAAATTTGAAAAATTAAAAAAAGTTTCTAAAAAATTTCAAGAAATGAATTCCCAGGTGCTATTAAAATGAAGGATTAAACATAATATAACATTGGAAAAGGAAACTGCATACATAATTTTAAAATATATCCTTAGATTTTTCTAGTAAACTGAAATATACTGAGAGTAAAAGTATTAACTTTAAGAAATATTTTAATTCAAGTATAAAAAACTTATCAAAAGGTTCTAAATGTTTATACACTTATAGCTCATGATATAATTTTATATGGAGATGAGAAATCTCTATTAATTATGAATTGTTTTCATCTTAAAAGCATGTTTAAATTAAATACAACCATGAAATTAAAAGACGATTCCTCCTTGAAAGAAAAAGCTATGACAAACCTAGACAGTGTATTCAAAAGCAGAGACATCACTTTGCCAACAAAAAATCTATCTGGTGGGCTTCCATGGTGGTCCAATAGGTAAAGAGTCCACCTTGCAGTGCAAGGAGCACCTGTTGGGTCCCTGGCCGGGAAAGATCCCACATGCTGCAGAGCGGCTGGACTAGTGTGTCCAATTATGAGCCAGCACTCTAGAGCGCATGCAGCAGAGCTGGTGGTCTGCAACAAGAGAGGCCCAGGCAATGGGAGGCCCGCACAGGCCAAAGAATAAAGATGGATAAATATAAATAAATGAAAAACCAATTAAAGAGAACAAAATAAAAAAAAAAAAAATCCTTATAGTCAAGGCTATGATTTTCCCAATAGTCATGTATGAATGTAAGAACTGACAATAAAGAAGGCTGACAGTCAAAGAACCAATGCCTTTGAACTGTGGTGTTGGAAGAACTTTTGAGAGTACTTTGGACTGCAAGGAGATCAAACCCGTCAATCCTAAAGAAAATCAATGCTGAATATTCACTGGAAGGACTGATGCTGAAGCTGACACTCTAATACTTTGGCCACCTGATGTGGAGAAATGACTCATTGAAAAAGAGCCTGATGCTGGGAAAAATAGAAGACAAAAGAAGCAGGGGAAGATAGAGGACAAGATGGTTGGATGGCATCCTTGAGCCAACAAACGTGAGTTTAAGCAAGCTCAGGGAGATGGTGAAAGACAGGGAAGCCTGGCATGCTTCAGTCCATGAGGTCTCAAAGAGTCAGACACGACTGAGCAACTGAACTGAAATTAAATGGTAAACCTACTATAGCACTATTCATATGATAAAACTACAATGAATAAATGATTCAGTTTGTACATTTAAAATGTATCGTTTTCTCTATACACTTTTCCTGTTCTTCTTAAAATGGCCAAACCAGAGTAAAATCCATAGTACACCAGAACTAATAATTGAATAAGGGTAAAGTAAAATTTTCATAGTGTGCATCACTTTAGATGTTGTGGAGAGAGAAACTTTTACAGGATATTCTTAATATAGAAGCCAAGAAGTATCTAAATCTTAATTTTGTGGCAACAGTTATTCTACTCAGTGTTTTGGGATCCCAAGAAAATTAAATCTGTCACTTTTTCAATTGTTTCCAAATCTATTTTCCGTGAAGTGATGGGATGGATGCCATGATCTTAGTTTTTTGAATGTTGAGTTTTAAGTCAACTTTTTCACTCTCCTCTTTCGCTTTGTCAGGAGAGTCATTAGTTCCTCTTCGCTTTCTGCCACTAGGGTGGTGTCATCTGCATATCTAAGGTTGCTGATATTTCTCCTGGCAACCTTGATTCCAGCTTGAGCTTCATCCAGCCTGGCATTTTGTGTGATGTACTCTGCATACAGGTTAAATAAGCAGGGTGAAAATGTATAGCCTTGACATACTCCTTTCCCAATTTAGAACCACTCCATTGTACCATGTCCGATTCTAACTGTTGCTTTTTGACCTGCATATAGGTTTATTGGGAGGTAGGTAAGATGTTCTGATATTCCCATCTCTCTCAGGATTTTCCACAGTTTGTTTCAATCCACACAGTCAAAGGCTTAACATAGTCAATGAAGCAGAAGTAGATGTTTTCTGAAATTCCCTTGCTTTTTCTATGATCCAATGCATGTTGGCATTTTGATCGCTAGTTCCTTTGCCTTTTCTAAATCTAGCTTGTGTATCTGGAAGTTCTCAATTCACATACTGTTGAAGACTAGCTTGGAGGATTTTGAGCATGACCTTGCTAATATATGAAATGAGTGCTGTGGTGTGGTAGTTTGAACATTTTTTGGCATTGCCTTACTTTGGAATTGGAATGAAAACTGACTTTTTCCAGTCCTGTGGCCACTGTTGAGTTTTGCAAATTTGCTGGCCTATTGAATGCAGCACTTTAACAGAATTGTCTTTCAGGATTTTAAATAGCTCAACTTGAATTCCAACACCTCTGCTAGTTTTTTTGTAGTGATGCTTCCTAAGGCCTGCATGACTTCACACTCCAGGATGTGTGGATCTCTGTGAATGATTACACCATCATGGTTATCCAGGTCATTAAGACCTTTTTGTCCATTCTTATGTGAATTCTTGCCACCTCTTCTGCTTTTTTAAGGCCCATCCTGTTTCTGTCCTTTATTGTGCCCATCTTTGTATGAAATGTTCCCTTGTTATCTGTAATTGCCTTGAAGAGATCTCTAGTCTTTCCCATTATATGTGTTCTTCTATTTCTTTGCATTGTTTAGTTAAGAAGGCGTTCTTATTCTTACTTGCTGTTCTTTGGAACTCTTCATTCAGATGGGTATATTTTTCCTTCCCTCCTTTGCCTTTCCTTTCTCTTCTTTTCTCCACTATTTTCAAGGCTCCCTCAGAAAACCATTTTGTTATTTTTGCATTTCTTTTACTTGGGGATGGTTTTGATCACTGGCTCTTTTTGCAATGTTATAAACCTCCATCCATAGTTCTTCAGGTACTCTGTCTGTCAGATCTAGTCCCTTGAATCCATTTAACAGTCACTTCCACTGTGTAATCAAAAGGGATTTGATTTAGGTCATAGCTGAATGACCAAGTGACTTTCCCTACTTTCTTCAATTCAAGTCTGCATTTTGCAATAAGGTGTTCATGATCTGAGCCACAGTTAGCTATTGGTCTTGTTTTTTTTAATTTTTTTTTTGTTTTTTTGACTTGCTTTGAGAGAGCTTGTCCATCTTTGGGTACAAAGAATATAATCAATCTGATTTCAGTATTGACCATCTGGTGATGTGTAGACTCATCTCTTGTGTTGTTGGAAGTGGGTGTTTACTATGACCAGTGTGTTCTTTTGGCAAAACTGTTAGTCTTTGCCCTGTTCCATTTTGTAGTTCAAGGCCAAACTTGCCTGTTACACCATGTATCTCTTGATATTCCACTTTTGCATTCTAGTCTCCTATGACGAAAAGAACATTTTGGGGGTATTAGTTCTAGAAGGCCCTGTAGGTCTTCAAAGAACCATTCAACGTCATCTTCTTTAGCATTATTGGTTGGGGCATAGACTTGAATTACTGTGATATTGAATGGTTTGCCTTGGAAATGAACCAAGACCGTTCTGTCATTTCTGAGATTGCACCCAAGTACTGAATTTTGGACTCTTTTGTATACTATGAGGGCTACTCCATTTTTTCCCTAAGGGATTCTTGCCCATAGTAGTAGATATTTGAATTAAATTCACCTATTACTGTTACCCCCAGTAGTAATCATCTCAGTTAAATTCACCCATTCCAGTCCATTTTCACTGATTTCCAAAATGTCGATGTTCATTCTTGCTATCTCCTATTTGACCATATCCAATTTACCTTGATTTATGGAGCTAACACTCCAGATTCCTAGGGAATATTGTTCTGTACAGCATCAGACTTTACCTTCACCACCAGACACATTTGTAATTGAGCTTCATTTTGGCTTTGGCTTGGCCACTTCATTCCTTCTGGAGTTATTTCTCCACTCTTCTCCAATAGAATATTGAACCCCTACTGACCTTGGGGTTCATCTTTCAGTGTCATATCTTTTTGCCTTTTTCATACTGTTCTATAACTTTTCATTTTGTCATAATTTTCCTATTGCTATAATTTGTAACCACTAACAAACAGTAGTCCTAAATCTGCAAGCTTAATTAGGTCTAGGAATTAGACAGGAAGCATTGCATGCTCACCTTGGTGATCTATCCAGTAAACAGTATAGCCACTTCATCCCTAGGAATTCCATAATAGACAAATCATTGCATAAGTCCCTGTGGATCGAACATTCTCCCACTTTTCTCTTTGCAACTTATGAAGAAATTGCATGTACCCTGTTTCTGCTAGTTATGCACTGACATGTGTCCTCCACTACCCTGTGGTCCCATTATTTCACTGAAATATGGAAGTTTACTGTCAGTATGGCCTTTCCTACTATGATCACCAGCCTGCAGTGGACAGCCACTGCAGAGGCTGAAGTTTTCCTTATGAATGCATTTCTAAATGTTCAGCTGAAGAGGGCTTCCTCTTGGGAGTATGGTGAGTGGGCAACTACGCAGAGTGTGTATAAAATGTGCATACAAACATTCACACTTCTCTGAGCCTTTGGACTTTTTCACTGCAACATTCCAGGGAAACGCCAGCATTTCTTCTTCAATGACGCTAGGCCATCATTAAGTCTGGTCTTCAATACACCATTTTTGTATTATTCTTTGGTAGTTGAACTAATATAGTGAATCCCCAAACTTAGGTAAAGGCAACTATGTAAATAAATTTAACCCAATCTAATTAAATCTTTTTCTTCCTTGAATTAAAACCTCAGAAGTTACTTTTGGGCACACAGATTCTTACTGATTTAACTTGACACAGTCATGAAACTATTTCCTTCACCACCAGACACATTTGTAATTGAGCTTCATTTTGGCTTTGGCTTGGCCACTTCATTCCTTCTGGAGTTATTTCTCCACTCTTCTCCAATAGAATATTGAACCCCTACTGACCTTGGGGTTCATCTTTCAGTGTCATATCTTTTTGCCTTTTTCATACTGTTCTATAACTTTTCATTTTGTCATAATTTTCCTATTGCTATAATTTGTAACCACTAACAAACAGTAGTCCTAAATCTGCAAGCTTAATTAGGTCTAGGAATTAGACAGGAAGCATTGCATGCTCACCTTGGTGATCTATCCAGTAAACAGTATAGCCACTTCATCCCTAGGAATTCCATAATAGACAAATCATTGCATAAGTCCCTGTGGATCGAACATTCTCCCACTTTTCTCTTTGCAACTTATGAAGAAATTGCATGTACCCTGTTTCTGCTAGTTATGCACTGACATGTGTCCTCCACTACCCTGTGGTCCCATTATTTCACTGAAATATGGAAGTTTACTGTCAGTATGGCCTTTCCTACTATGATCACCAGCCTGCAGTGGACAGCCACTGCAGAGGCTGAAGTTTTCCTTATGAATGCATTTCTAAATGTTCAGCTGAAGAGGGCTTCCTCTTGGGAGTATGGTGAGTGGGCAACTACGCAGAGTGTGTATAAAATGTGCATACAAACATTCACACTTCTCTGAGCCTTTGGACTTTTTCACTGCAACATTCCAGGGAAACGCCAGCATTTCTTCTTCAATGACGCTAGGCCATCATTAAGTCTGGTCTTCAATACACCATTTTTGTATTATTCTTTGGTAGTTGAACTAATATAGTGAATCCCCAAACTTAGGTAAAGGCAACTATGTAAATAAATTTAACCCAATCTAATTAAATCTTTTTCTTCCTTGAATTAAAACCCTCAGAAGTTACTTTTGCATAGGCCACACAGATTCTTACTGATTTAACTTGACACAGTCATGAAACTATTTCCTTCCCAGTCAGACCTTGTATTTCTTTTTCTTGGATCTTTTGTGTACTTTTATTCTCTTATTAAATGATTGGGTCGCCTTAGGCAAGTCACTCCATATATATAAAAGGGTTATCTTTAAATGAAGGTAACAATACCTACCTCATATGGGTGGATGAATTGAATAAATAAAGCTGCTAGCACAGACCCTAAGACATAAGAAGTACACAGAACACTGGAGTTTCTTCCCTCCTCTAGGAATCAACCTTGAACCAAATCCTCAAATATAAGCAAAAAGAATCAGCAGAGAATCCAACCAATTTAAGATAACAAGATTCCATCAAACTTAGGGCTAAGAAAGTCTTAAATGCTATAAAAAGTGTTTCAGATTATTTTAGCCTATCTTACACATAGCAAACATTTCAACATATTATTTGTAGAATTAAATCCTAATCCAAAATTTGTATCTGTGTAACTGTCCTTAGAGTGTATTCTCCTTAAAGCATTTATGTCTAAAGAAAAAAATCCACAGGATTTCCAGATTTACCAGTAAAAGACAAATGTCTCATAAATTGGTATTTTAATTACTCATGAGTGGGGTTGATGCTGAGCCTTGAGTATACTTAACAGGTTGTGTTTTTCATAAAAGCCTTCATTTCCGTTGACATTGGCAATCAGATTATGAATCTTAGCTCCAGCACAGTAATTATGTCAAACTCAGCTTGGGAGGGTAAAAGTGTTCAGTGGAGAGCATTTGCCCTTGTTCAGAAGAAACAAGCACAAAAGGATAAATGGTTACTTATCAAATTCATACTACTTGGAGAATGACAAAGTTTTTCAGAAGTAAACAAGCACAAAAGTAATGACAACATTNCAGGGAAACGCCAGCATTTCTTCTTCAATGACGCTAGGCCATCATTAAGTCTGGTCTTCAATACACCATTTTTGTATTATTCTTTGGTAGTTGAACTAATATAGTGAATCCCCAAACTTAGGTAAAGGCAACTATGTAAATAAATTTAACCCAATCTAATTAAATCTTTTTCTTCCTTGAATTAAAACCCTCAGAAGTTACTTTTGCATAGGCCACACAGATTCTTACTGATTTAACTTGACACAGTCATGAAACTATTTCCTTCCCAGTCAGACCTTGTATTTCTTTTTCTTGGATCTTTTGTGTACTTTTATTCTCTTATTAAATGATTGGGTCGCCTTAGGCAAGTCACTCCATATATATAAAAGGGTTATCTTTAAATGAAGGTAACAATACCTACCTCATATGGGTGGATGAATTGAATAAATAAAGCTGCTAGCACAGACCCTAAGACATAAGAAGTACACAGAACACTGGAGTTTCTTCCCTCCTCTAGGAATCAACCTTGAACCAAATCCTCAAATATAAGCAAAAAGAATCAGCAGAGAATCCAACCAATTTAAGATAACAAGATTCCATCAAACTTAGGGCTAAGAAAGTCTTAAATGCTATAAAAAGTGTTTCAGATTATTTTAGCCTATCTTACACATAGCAAACATTTCAACATATTATTTGTAGAATTAAATCCTAATCCAAAATTTGTATCTGTGTAACTGTCCTTAGAGTGTATTCTCCTTAAAGCATTTATGTCTAAAGAAAAAAATCCACAGGATTTCCAGATTTACCAGTAAAAGACAAATGTCTCATAAATTGGTATTTTAATTACTCATGAGTGGGGTTGATGCTGAGCCTTGAGTATACTTAACAGGTTGTGTTTTTCATAAAAGCCTTCATTTCCGTTGACATTGGCAATCAGATTATGAATCTTAGCTCCAGCACAGTAATTATGTCAAACTCAGCTTGGGAGGGTAAAAGTGTTCAGTGGAGAGCATTTGCCCTTGTTCAGAAGAAACAAGCACAAAAGGATAAATGGTTACTTATCAAATTCATACTACTTGGAGAATGACAAAGTTTTTGTACAGTCATAGAAATAAAACTGCTATTAGAAATTTAATTTCCATCTTGTAGAAGATGGAGGAGAAGTAAACAGAAGGACAGTAACAGTGTACAATAGAAAATTCATTTATTCCCTAACATATTTTATTCTCCTATTGCCAGGAGGAAAGTGGAAACATACTGTCTCCCCACATGTTTTAATTTATATTAATATTTTCACCAATTAAGTTGTTGGGGAATGCCCTTTTAAAAGCTGATGCATTTAGGAAGAGCTTGCCATCAGCTTGTGATGTCAATGCTAATTACTTTAAGAAGTTACAGCTTGGAGAAATAGCCATATGCAAATATTGCCCCAGCTACAACCATTCTTCTGGAAAAGAAACTTTCTTAATAGCAAAAAGGTGCTATGTGTAAACACAGAGTCTAGAGTCATCTATTAGAAATGCATTCACTCCAAATACTTCTCCAACGTGTAAAACTGAGATACAAAATAACCATTCCATGATGTGCTTCAAAAATGTACCAGATGTATTTCTCCATTCTTGCTGGAACCTGTGGATTAGCCTTCCCTCATGAGCTATCCCTATGCAGGAAGATCATTTCCTTCTACTTTTCCCATGAACTGTGTTGCAATTTTCAAGACATTATGGGAAATTTGCCACAATATGTGGAACACTTCCATCTCTCACTGGAATTTTACAGGCATGAGCTCCCCTGGTTTGAAGTTGGGATCAGGATATTTGTTTCACATGATGAGCTCTAACATAATGCTTCATGAGAGGACCAGTGGGCTGCCTCTCTTTTCAAAGTCATTAGAACTGACAGTTCAGCCCATTCATTTAGTCAAACTGCAGAATAGAAGACATAACCATTAGCTGCAGATATCCCTGCTGATTTAACAGTGCTAGAAATTGCAGCATTACATCTCTATGCTGCCAGAGAGGGAAGGAGCTGGAGAACGAATCCAAAAATGGGTTCTCCTCTGAAGAGAAGCTTACACTCTACCATTCTGTCTACACTGGGCATCACAGAAATTTTGAGCTGCTACAAATCCTTGTTGAGGTTGCATTTTATTCCCCTGATAGGTCTGGCAGCCCCAGAAGTAGGGAAAGAATTGTTTTGAAATTTGAAACCTGCATTATCTAACCTAGATTTCCATTTAGTCAAGGGAGAGATATATTGTCAAGAGAATTTTCTCTTGAAAAGTAATAATTTCATTTAAGGCAGTACATATTCTGTGAATCTGAAAATATAAAAAAAAATCTCAATTTTGTAAAACTCAAAATATAAAAAATTACAGAATTTTAAGAAAAATTCATCATTCATTTCAGGTGTCTCTATACTCATTTTCTCTTTTCCTTTTTTCTTTTTTTCAAAATTTACTATAAAAATTACACCAAAGTGTAAGAAAAGCCCACTGGGTATGTCCAAAAGTAAATGCCTAACAGTAATAGTTGATTTGACTAATTCCAAGTGATCAGCTTGGGCTTCTGCCTGTCACTTCTGTGCTAATACTATGAGTCACTAGGACATAAAATTTATGTCCCTATTTTAAAAATGATCAGATGGATTCATAAATGGAATAGTTAACATACTGCAATATAGCTGACCTAATCATGAATTGATATTGTTTGTTCATAGGAAGAAATTAAAAATTCAGTCTATACACGATTAGTTCAGTGGCAATCCTAGAACCATATGTATTATAACAGCCATTTTTAAAAAATAAAATAAAGCTCTGACAAATTATCACAGTGGTCTAAATATGGAAGTTTTTGGAGAAAATAGTAATCAAATTTCACTTGAGTTTTTTTTTTAAAGCTCTATAGAAACGAAACCATAAACTCCTTGAAAATAACTACAAATTTCTCTGAACAATTGTATGAAACAGTTATTTCTCTTTTCTTATCTCCTTCTCAACTATCAGCTTAGGCTACTCTGTTTTGGGGCTCCCTTCCTGCAACATGCACACACAAACCAACACACTAAGTGAAAGTAGTTTCCACTGAAGTTGCCAATGGCAAAGATTTAATTAGCATGAATAAAATTGATCAGCCTGTTGACATATTTTTAGTCCTCATCCTCTTTAACCTCTAAAGATAAACATAGGCCACTTTTTCTGAATCTCTTCTTGAAACACTCACTTCCCATGGCTTCCATAACATGTTAAGAAGGTTTCCCTTCTACTCTGACCTTTGCTTTTTTGAGAGAGAAAACAGTATGTAGGTTCCTTTAAAAAACTAAAAATAGAACTACTTTATGACCCAGAAATACCACTACTGGGTATGTACCCAGAGAAAATCATAATTCAAAAATAAACATCCACCCCAATGTCATAGCAGCACTGTTTACAATAGCAAGGACATGAAAACAACCTAGATGTCCATCAACAGAAAAATGGATAGAAAATGTTGTACAAATATATATAATGGAATATTACTTGGTCATAAAAAGCAACAAAATTGTGCCACTTGTAGAGCCATGGATGAACATGGAAAGTGTCATATAGTGTGAAATCAGAAAGAGAAAACCAAATATTGTATGTTAATGCATATATGTAGAATCTAGAAAAATGGTATTTATCTGATCCTATTTGCAAAGCAGAAATAGAGACATAGATACAGAGAAAAAATGTATGGATACCAAAGGGGAAGGGAAGGTGTGAGGATTGAGGGATTGAGGTTGACACATATACACTATTGATACTTTGTATAAAATAGGTAACTAATAAGAACATACTATACAACACAAAGAACTTTATGTAATGTACTATGTTGACCTGAATGAGAAGGAACTGCAAAAGTGAAGGGATATATGTATATGTATGGGTGATTCATTTTGTTATACAACAGAAACTAACACAACATTGTAAAGCAACTATATTCCAATAAAAATTAACTTAAAAAAACACTGACCATTCCTATCTGCAGAGCCATTCTCTTCTTACTCTTTTTTTACTATACAGATTCATCCCACACAGTATTTTATTCATAACTGATCTCATAGGAGTAGCTGTCTGTTCTCTTAGTAAATTTGGGTTTCACCAAATATTTCTTAATGTCACCAACAATGATCCAGTTGTACAAGTTTAAAACCTGGAGCCATTTTTTTTTTAACAGCTTTCTTCACCCTTTCTTCCCCATATCACCAATCCATCAGAAACTTTAATAAACTTTCCTTTTAATTTTCTACTGAAGTCATCTATTTCTGTTCATCTCTGGTGTCACTACTCTTAATTTAAGCTACCATTATATCATGTCTAAACCATCAAAATAGTCTCATTACTGATCTGCCACATTCAAGCCCCACTAAAACCAGAGTAGCAGAGGTAATGAAATAACTAAATATGATTACATAACTTAGTGAATAAGAAAGTCTCAGTAGGGGCTTCCCTGGTGGTCCAGTGGGTGAGGACACCGTCTTGCAGTGCAAGGGGTGCTGGTTCGATCCCTGACCTGTGAAAATCCCATGTGCCGCAAAGCGGCTGGACCAATGCGTCCAACTACTGAGCCAGAGCTCTGGAGCCCATGCGCCCAGAGCCAGTGCTCTGAAACAAGAAAGGCTGCTGTGATGGGCGGCCCACACAGGCCAAAGAACAAAGATAAATGAACGGAAAATCAATAGAAGTGGCCAAAAAAAAGAGACAGAAAAAAAAAAAAAAGAGGGGGTGGAGCTAAGATGGCGGCGTAGAAGGACGTGCACTCATCTCTCCTGCAAAATCGCCTGAATTGCGACGAGTTCCTGGGAAACCATCGACGAAAGGAGGCTGGATCTGATCACAGAAAGGACACCCCACATCGAAGAACAAAGGAGAAGCCGCATCAAGACGGTAGGAGGGGCGCAATCGCACTTTTAAAAGTCAAACCTCATACCCACCGGAGAGGCTGGGCGGGCCAAAGCCGCAAAGCCTGTTGCAGATCAAAACCCGGGAGAGGAGCACTAACACCCAAAAGGGACTGAGCCAGACCTGCTTTGGAGGGTCCAGGTGCCCCCTTGAGCTAGAAGTGCCCTTGAGCAGGCCTGGAAGGGCGACGCTCAGTTCCCTTTGGAGGAGGTTACCATTAACCCGATCACAGAGCCGCCGAGGAGGACTGGAAAGTCTCTGCGCACTGTGATCAGGGAGAGAGGAATAGCGATCCCACATGAGACTGCGCCAGACTCACCTCTGAGTAACCTGTCGTCTTCCGCGGTGGCGGGGGTCGACAGTGGCCTGCAACAGGGTCGGGGGCACTGTGGAAGTGCTTCCCACAGTGCGTGTGGGACTAAATCCTCTGTGAGACAGACGCCATTTTCCCTACTGTAGTTTGGCTGCTGGTCAAACTGCAGGGCTGCTGGTCAAGCTACAGGAGGAACTTAGCTCCACCCAGCAAGAAAAGGGATTTGGATTAAGAAACTCCCAGGGCCAGCCTGGGCGGAATAGGCCGAAACAAACAAGCAGTCAAAGAGGTCTTCAGATCCAACCACTGCCAGAGGCAAGAAAAAGACTGATAACTGGTGAAAGTCTCAGTAGGGGCTTCCTGGTGGTCCAGTGGGTGAGGACACCGTCTTGCAGTGCAAGGGTGCTGGTTCGATCCCTGACCTGTGAAAATCCCATGTGCCGCAAAGCGGCTGGACCAATGCGTCCAACTACTGAGCCAGAGCTCTGGAGCCCATGCGCCCAGAGCCAGTGCTCTGAAACAAGAAAGGCTGCTGTGATGGGCGGCCCACACAGGCCAAAGAACAAAGATAAATGAACGGAAAATCAATAGAAGTGGCCAAAAAAAAGAGACAGAAAAAAAAAAAGAGGGGGTGGAGCTAAGATGGCGGCGTAGAAGGACGTGCACTCATCTCTCCTGCAAAATCGCCTGAATTGCGACGAGTTCCTGGGAAACCATCGACGAAAGGAGGCTGGATCTGATCACAGAAAGGACACCCCACATCGAAGAACAAAGGAGAAGCCGCATCAAGACGGTAGGAGGGGCGCAATCGCACTTTTAAAAGTCAAACCTCATACCCACCGGAGAGGCTGGGCGGGCCAAAGCCGCAAAGCCTGTTGCAGATCAAAACCCGGGAGAGGAGCACTAACACCCAAAAGGGACTGAGCCAGACCTGCTTTGGAGGGTCCAGGTGCCCCCTTGAGCTAGAAGTGCCCTTGAGCAGGCCTGGAAGGGCGACGCTCAGTTCCCTTTGGAGGAGGTTACCATTAACCCGATCACAGAGCCGCCGAGGAGGACTGGAAAGTCTCTGCGCACTGTGATCAGGGAGAGAGGAATAGCGATCCCACATGAGACTGAGCCAGACTCACCTCTGAGTAACCTGACGTCTTCCGCGGTGGCGGGGGTCGACAGTGGCCTGCAGCAGGGTCGGGGGCACTGTGGAAGTGCTTCCCATAGTGCGTGTGGGAATAAATCCTCTGTGAGACAGACGCCATTTTCCCTACTGTAGTTTGGCTGCTGGTCAAACTGCAGGGCTGCTGGTCAAGCTACAGGGAGGGAACTTAGCTCCACCCAGCAAGAAAAGGGATTTGGATTAAGAAACTCCCAGGGCCAGCCTGGGCGGAATAGGCCGAAACAAACAAGCAGTCAAAGAGGTCTTCAGATCCAACCACTGCCAGAGGCAAGAAAAAGACTGATAATTCCTGAATAGTCAGCAAGAGACAGAAGAACATAAACACTATTTTCACGTTTTGTCTGAAGCTGGAGTTACTGCTGGACTTTAAATTTTCATTTTTTGTATTGTATTACTTTGTTTCAATTTTTTTTTTTCTCTCTTTTTTCCAAACCCACTCAGCGCACCCACCGTTTTCTCTTTTTCTTTTCTTGGGGGTGTGTGTGTGAGAGAGAGTGGGTGTGTTCATTTCCTTCACTGAATTCTATTGAAGCTACTAATCTTATCAGTAAAACTGAATATATTCAAGTTTACATAATTTTTTTTTTTTCTTTTTCCTTTTAAACCACACATTTTATTTTGGTATAAACTTCTGGTTCCCCATTGACCTTTTAAGGTTCTGTGGGGGTTTTGTTTGTTTTTATTATTTTTGCTTTGTTTTTCTATATTTTTCTATAAAATTTAGATCTTTTAATTTTTAATAATTTTTTCATTTGTACTACTACCTCCTCTATAATTCTTTGCTTTCTCTGAAGCTCCTTTCCTATAGCACTAAATTCTAATACATACAAATCTTTATCTCCCTATATTTAACTTTGCAATATTATTCTATATTTCTCTTCTATCCTCCCTTTCTTTTTTTCCCTTTCCCCACTATATTTCTTAGTCTGTTCTGTCCTCATTGCCTTATCCTCAACGGGGATCCTGCTCTAGCATTATTCTCCAATAGGTTCTCTACTTAGTTTGCTTATTAACTTGTGGATATCATTCTTGGATTTCTCTATTCGCCGTGCCAATGTATTGTACTGTATTTTTGATTGGAATGCTTGGGTTATGTTATAGCTGTATATGTTTATGTGTATAATTCAATACGCTAGATAGTACTTGCATAATTTTTAAATTGCCATTTGTCAAAGGTATACCTTCTGTTTCTCATTTGCATATATATGTTTTAATATCATTTAATGCCATAACAAACCAGCCGTGAAATCTTCATTCCCTGGTCAGGCAACAAGCCCCGGGGTTTTAAGGAGGGTGCACTGACTCCAAAACTCTACAATACTAGAGAACGCATAACACTAAAGAGCAGTATACAAGTGAGAACGCCAGCAAAGGTAATCACTTGTATGCAAGTCCTGACATCACCCAATCACCAGTATCACCCAGAATAGAAGCCCCATCCAAACAACAAACACCAACAGATGTAACTCAAAGTCTGGGAAAAGGAAATCTCAAACAGAATCAGTTTTAAAAAATTAATAATAACAATGAAACGGCAGAGAAATACCACACAAGCAAAGGAACAACTCACAAACACACAAGATCAAATTAATGAAGAGAATTTGGACAAACTTTCTGAAAGTGATTTCAGAAGAATGATAGTAAAGATGATCAAAGACACTGAAAACAGAATTTCAGAGAAATTGCAAGATACAACTAACACACTGAATAAAGAAATACAAGAACTTACCAAAAAAGTAACAGAGACAAACAACTCAATTGCTGAACTGAAAAACACTGTAGAAGGAATCAAGAGCAGAGTATCTGAGACAGAAGACCAGATAAGTGAGCTGGAAGATAAAATAGTTGACTAGATAGTTGACTTTAGACTTACTGGATTGTTCTGTGTAAAATCTGACCAACTTTTTAAGTTAAAAATGGAGGGAAAGGGGTTGAACTTTTTATAACATTAAAATGGAAACCCTGTTTCTGGTGCAGAACGTAAGACTACACCAAATTTAATAATAGATCTTCTAAAAGGGAAGAGTGGATTAATAAATTCACTGACTGTTTTACATGTCTCTAATAAATGCAAACTATACTTTAACATGTAACTGAAAAGCATACTGTAATAACATGGAATGTATCGAAGAAATTACCAAACAACAAATAATTACTCTATTTTTGCATACTCACCTTCACAGACCTCTCATCACTTTCAATGATATACTACCATACAGTGAAGCTGATTAAAGATGAAGTGTTAGTCCCTCAGACGTGTCCAATTCTTTGTGACCCCGTGGACTGTACATGATCTTTCCAGGATTCTCTCAGAACACTGGAATGGGTACCAATCCTTTCTCCAGGGGATCTTGCCAACCCAGGGATCAAACCCAAGGCCTCCTGCATTGCAGGCAGATTCTTTATGGTCTGATCCACCAGGGATAAACTGAAGCCATGCCTTCTCAATATAAAACAAACCCCAGTGGTTTCTAGAACTCTCTAAGTGTCAGAAAAGAATTCTCCAATGTGGACCAACAGTCTATGATAATATTGAGCAACTTTTCTAAGACAGGTACAACATGTCCCTACCTGCTCAACATTTAGTGTATATAAATTATCTTATATGACCCTTCTGTCATCTAATTTTTAGAATATATAATTTACAATATAAATTATTTGGATAAACCTGTGAAACTGACAGCTGATCCTGTTTCAAGAAATGTGTCACTCTGTCTCACAAGAAGTCATGCAATACAGAGACCTAATGATGGTTTTACAACTGTTTTCCAGAATATTTTTACATTGCATGCATTTTCACTTCCAGCTATGAATCCACTACTCAACAAGACAGAAAATTAATAATTCAGCTGAACATGTTTAACCAGGTAATGCAATCACATGCTAACTCCCAGATGACAGAGCTTTATTTCATTTTCTAAATAGAGATTTTAAGTCATCTGATACTATGACCAAGGCAACTGGGACTATAATTCACCAAAAAACATAATAGGTATATACCTAAAAAGTGCTTTTCTTCTGTATTTGCACTAAACAGGAGAGAAAGGAGTTTAGGGAGGGAGATGTCAAGCTGACACTCCATCCGTAACTTGTTCCATTGTCTCTCATTATTACAGCACATATGGCTTTTACCATACTGATCTGAGATCCCTCCAACACAGGAATAAGCAGAAAAAGTGAGGAATTAAGTGTTAGCCTTCACTTTGAGTTTTCCCAGCTTTGGAGATTTTTCTCTACAAGTATTATTTAAAAGTTGTTAATTTCCTTTTATAACAGGTTTTTTTTAATAGAAGAAATTCTTCATAGAAACGCAAGAAGATGGCATGATAGACTGTAAATATTCTAAAGATATTGCATACATGTGGACTTTTTTGAAATGCAGATTATGCAAATACTCATCAAGTACTCTGAAATACTACTGATTATTATCGACCCAACTCATTGCACTTATCTTATTGGGGAGTATTAGAATCCACATTTAAAGTACAACTTGAATATTTTGAATAATACCATTAACCTAGTAGATTATAATAATTCCACTAAAGTTGTTACAGTGTACATACATATTAAGAATGAATCTTGAAAAGCTGAGGTACAACAAAAGTCTTTATGCATAGTTCTTCCTTAGAGCACAAAGATTTTAAACCATAATTTTAAAATCAGATATACATTTTGTATCTCACCTTTACCATAAACATTCTCTGATTTCACATAACATCAGGACAGTAGTCAGCTCTTTCATCTGCTGCAAAATGGTTTGCAACTTTTTATTCCCGGGTAAATTTTAAATAGCAGGTTCCCCTACAGGGCACTAGTTAGCTGTGAGTTGCCTTCTGGATAGTTTAAAGCTTAAATAACAAGCTTTAACTAAGTTTAACAAGTTCCATAACTTTGAAATGCAAAAATTACTATAATTTTAGGCTCTTCACCCTATTAACATGATATGAAAATAAAAATGCATTTTAATCATTTATTTAGAAAATGAAGGAGATCAGATCTTTTTATATACCTAGAATAATTTAAGTGGATATCTAAATCTTATCTAGCAGATACATGAACCATGTAACATTTTCTCCTTTAATATATTAAAATTATGTAAGTTCATTATAAAATAAACATATTCATACCAAAAACCTTTGTCTTTGTGTTTCACACAGTAACCATGTAATAGATATGGTATAGTAGTTTAAATATAAAAGTGTTTTCAAGTCCTAAGTCTAGAATAATCAATTATTATTCATCCATACATTTCTGGTATATTTTATACATTTTCCTAACTCTTTAGAGTTCCAAAAAGTTAATGTAGGGATAAAGTACTGAACGCTAAGGAGTATGTTACAGCCATGTTTACTCCAGTTACAAGTGACCTTGTAAATTTTGAGTGGGAGAGTAAAATTGGAGTGGGTTACCTAAAGCTATTCTTAACCAGTCATATATCACATGCATTTTCACATGGAAATAACATAGAGGATGAAAGAGAAATTCAAAATGATCATTCTGACTATAACCTAGACCTTTGGCTACAAGCAAGAGTGAACAGAAATTAAGTTCTTAAATAATAGGGGAAACACATTTAAAAATCATATCTGGAGCCCTCCTTTTGAAAGGGGGCAATATTACATCAATCTTTACAAACAACTGTTGACTCTAAGTATACTGAAAGCAAATACATATGGATGGGGCTTCCCTGATGGTCCAGTGGGTAAGGACACCACCACCTTGCAATGCGAGTGGCACCGGTTCGATCCCTGGCCTGGGAAGATCCCAAGGGCCGTGGAGCCACTGGACTAATGTGTCCAATTACCAAGCCAGAGCTCTGGAGCGCATGCGCCCAGAGCCGGTGCTCTGCAACAACAGAGGCCACTGCAATGGGAGGCCCACACGGGCCAAAGAACAAAGATGGATGAAAATAGATAAATGAAAGACCAATAGAAGTGGCCCGCCTGCCCCCTCTCCCCAACACCCCCCCCCCAAAAAAACATATAGATGAAATTTCCTCAGCATCACTTAAAAGTACTTAAGGAAGGGGGATACTTGGGAGAGAAAGAATTTGGAATTTTATTGAAAACAAGTCATTTGTCAAATAACTGGAGATGTTTAATGAGCTTAAAAACAATTATCTAGCAGATACATGAACCATGTAACATTTTCTCCTTTAATATATTAAAATTATGTAAGTTCATTATAAAATAAACATATTCATACCAAAAACCTTTGTCTTTGTGTTTCACACAGTAACCATGTAATAGATATGGTATAGTAGTTTAAATATAAAAGTGTTTTCAAGTCCTAAGTCTAGAATAATCAATTATTATTCATCCATACATTTCTGGTATATTTTATACATTTTCCTAACTCTTTAGAGTTCCAAAAAGTTAATGTAGGGATAAAGTACTGAACGCTAAGGAGTATGTTACAGCCATGTTTACTCCAGTTACAAGTGACCTTGTAAATTTTGAGTGGGAGAGTAAAATTGGAGTGGGTTACCTAAAGCTATTCTTAACCAGTCATATATCACATGCATTTTCACATGGAAATAACATAGAGGATGAAAGAGAAATTCAAAATGATCATTCTGACTATAACCTAGACCTTTGGCTACAAGCAAGAGTGAACAGAAATTAAGTTCTTAAATAATAGGGGAAACACATTTAAAAATCATATCTGGAGCCCTCCTTTTGAAAGGGGGCAATATTACATCAATCTTTACAAACAACTGTTGACTCTAAGTATACTGAAAGCAAATACATATGGATGGGGCTTCCCTGATGGTCCAGTGGGTAAGGACACCACCACCTTGCAATGCGAGTGGCACCGGTTCGATCCCTGGCCTGGGAAGATCCCAAGGGCCGTGGAGCCACTGGACTAATGTGTCCAATTACCAAGCCAGAGCTCTGGAGCGCATGCGCCCAGAGCCGGTGCTCTGCAACAACAGAGGCCACTGCAATGGGAGGCCCACATGGGCCAAAGAACAAAGATGGATGAAAATAGACAAATGAAAGACCAATAGAAGTGGCCCGCCTGCCCCCCTCTCCCCAACACCCCCCCCCCAAAAAAACATATAGATGAAATTTCCTCAGCATCACTTAAAAGTACTTAAGGAAGGGGGATACTTGGGAGAGAAAGAATTTGGAATTTTATTGAAAACAAGTCATTTGTCAAATAACTGGAGATGTTTAATGAGCTTAAAATGTGGGCTTGCTGGCACATCTTCCTTTTGGATTGGTAGACTTTTTATTCCTAGAGCCTGGTGGGTATATATTCCACACATTTAGTGTCAGACTATTCTCTTTCAAGAAAGAACCTTAGTGCCTGCCATTGACCACATCCATAGTGCCCTTAAGGATAAGAAATCTGGGAAATAGAAAGATGGCAGGAGAAAGATCACAGCAAAACCAGTGTAATATAATGATAGAATTTTTCTCATGAGTTGACTTGGTCTTAGAAATAAGTGTGAGAGAAATGACTTGAACTTTGGATTTATAATCAAAGAATTCTTTCTCTAATAATCCAGATGATTTTAAATGTACCTGTGCTGCTAGAATAACCTTTAATCATTGTGAAATAGTTTAAGGAACTTAAAAACAAAAGGAACAAAAGACCACAGACTTTTGCCTACTTCTATGTCATTGATACTCTACAATATGCTAGTTATTGTGAGAACTGTTTTCTTAAGTATGGGGTCAAAAAAGTTTTGTAACTCAAAACTGACTTTAGAAAGTAGCCAATGACTCAAAATATATAATTTTAATATTGATGAAAATGCACTTGGCTATCAAATTTTTCATGCCTGTAAAATACTTTGTTGTTCAGAAAATACGTCTCAGCAATAGTAATTGCTTTATGACAACCCTTATTTGGCATTTTACCTAATATAAAACCACTAAAATCCTTTGAAACAACTAACTGTCCATTCACAAAACAAATAACCAATACATTCAGAGCTCTTACAGGAAAAGGTGAGTATAACTGGGAGAAGCAAATGTACTGGAATAATTGAGACCTGAAATAGTCCTGGAGAGATGGATGTAATTGATAGAGGATAAAAGGTGAAAAGGAAGGTAGACACAGAATGAAGAATGAAGGACCAGAACACAAGACTGACTTGTGAGGACAGAGAGATTCACCTGACCAGAGTGAACTGTGCTTCCAAAGAAGCTGAAATACAAGGGTGAACAAAATGTAAGAAGGCTATACATAGGATCTTTTTTTTTTTCCTTTATTTTAAAGATTTTACAGTTTTGTTGTTCACAGACATGTATGTTCCCAGATCATTCATATGCATATCCCTGGACCCTCCCCCCTCAGGTCCCCCCCTCCTCTCCAGACCATCGCCCCAAGTGGTTGTAGGTACTCCTGTTCCCTTAGCACAATGACAATAGCTATCTTTTCCACACATGACAGTATAGGTTTCCATGTACATAGGATCTTTAAAGCCAACCAGAAAAAGAAAAGACGTAAGACAATAGGAGAGAAATTGCATATTTGAGTTCAGAAATGTCATGATGGAATGGATATTTTAGAATTCAAAGTGTGGAGGTAAAAATAGGTAGAATGGATTTGAAGAGGCATTTGAAGAATGAAAGCGAACTAGGACCTTATTGAAGAATTACAAACATACGATGATTAAGAACTAGATGGTGCGCTGGCAGTCACCAAACTGAATGGAGTGAGAAAAGTCACCAAAACATCAAAGGCCAACAGAGTTGATAAATAAATACACACGTGGTAAAATAAGAAGAGTGTAGACTGTGACCACATTTGAATATTTAATTCATTATTTATTAACTTCATGACAATATTCAACTCACATAATCACTTCAAAATGTTCATTTCTTCATCTGTAAAACAGACACAAAAATACTTACATGCACAAATATAAGAAATAACTGGAAAAATAAATATAAAATACCTCATGCTCCGTTGCTTCAGTCATGTTGGACTCTTTGTGACCATGTAGACTATAGTTTATCAGGCTCCTCTGTCCATGGGGATTCTCCAGGCAAGAATACTGGAGTGGGTTGGCATTTCTTTCTCCATTATAAAATACCTGGCAAGAAATAAATAAATAATGCATCTTATTACTAAAAGACCACAAGATAATAAAACGTAGAATTTTTGTAATTCCTCACATGATCAGATACGTATTTAATGATCCTCTCCCTCACCCTAACTGACATAATCCAGTGAAAAGAATTGAATCATGGGGTCCCGTTTGGTAAACGGGGCATCCCTGGTGGTTCAGTTGGTAAAGGATCCACCTGCAGTGGGGGAGATCTGGGTTCCATCTCTGGGTTGGGAAGATCTCCTGGAGAAGGGAACAGCTACCCACTCCAGTATTCTTGCCTAGAGAATCCCTTGGTTTGTTCATGCAGTTGCAAAGAGTTGGACATGACTGAGCAACTTTCACTTTCTTTAATTTGGTAAGTGGGACTTTTAAACATCACTTTCAAAAGTATAAGTTATTTTCTGTTCTGCTTCTTGCCATTACTCTTTTTCAACTCAATGGCTGCAAAGCAAGTAAGAACTTGGCGGGATGAACCAAACCAATTCAATTTCAAGGATACCTGGATACTGACAAATGAATAAAACTAAATTTCTAATATTGATTAGTTTTTGCTTCAAGAACTCCAGGTATTCTTACTGAGTATTGTCTGCATTTTTTATAAAGATAGTAGATTCTACTGATTTTTGCTATAGCTAAAGTCTTTATTTTCATGCAAGTACACTATGGATCACGTAAAAATATTAATACTAACCCACTAGAAAAGCTAAATTCAACCTCATCTTTGCTATTGGCGGGCCCTTGTCTCTCACCTTTTAGCTTCAACAACTCTTCAACAGCTCATAGATTAACTTTTACCTGAAATGGACATAGCTACACCTCTGGTCTTTTAGTAATCCAGAAACCAATAGCAGTGTCTTCCAAAAATGTAAATGCATGGTGTGAATTCCCTATGTGCACACCAAACAAACCTCAATTTTATAATATACAATTAGTACGTATACTATCAAACTTTTTCTTTATTCACCCCTACCAGCACAAGTAAATTTCTCATTGTAAATAATTTAAAGTCTTAAGAGCTCTAAATAACATCCTTTTAGAAAAAGAGTATTTTGATTAAGCTTTATTCAATACCTTTATCATGAAGAGATATTAAAAATGTGCCATAAAGAAATTGGAGGTTCACTCCCATCTTAATTTCAGGAAATAGTGGAGGAAGAAAAGCTGATACTATATAGGACAATGTCTTAAACTATGAAACTTTATTTCATGTAGTTTTTAATATTTTTAATTGTATCTTTAAAATCAGGTATTTAGGTGCCTACTTTTATGAGTTTTGTAACAATTAACAAAATCAGAATATATAATGTTTCTGTCATTCCATAAATTTCCTAGTGCCCCTTTATAATCAGTCTCTTCATCTGTTCCCAACCCCAGACATCCACTGCTGTCACCAGTCCCAATACTTTTTATTTGCCTGACTATCAGGTAAATTGAATAATACAGTATGTTTGCTTTTGTATCTGACTTTTTCCTCTTAACATAATGTTTGTGAGATACATCTATGTTGTTGCAAGAGTAAGTACTTGGTTTCTTTTTGCTGTGTAATACTTCATTGAATGGCTTTATTACAATTTGTTCATATTTTTGGTAGTTGATGGACATTAAGAAAATGTTGTTATTATTGTTTTCTGTTTTGGGGAATAAAGCTACTATAAATATTCACCTAGAGCTTTGTGTAGACATATGTCTTCATTTCTCTTGGGAAAGCCCTTGAGGGGGATTTCTAAGTCAAATAGCAACTATATGTTTAATTTTATAAGAAAATATTAAAACTGTTTTCCAAAGTAGCTGTGCAATTTGGCATTCCCATCAACAATGTATGACTGATCCATTGTTTCCTCTCCTTTTCAGCACTTAGTACTGTCTTTCGTTTGTTAGTTTTTAATTTAAACTACCCTTTTAGTAAATGGGTAGCACTATTTCATTGTGGCTGTATTCTGCATTTCCCTATTAGTTAATGATGCTGAAAATCAATTCATATGTTTATTTGTCATTTGTAGTTCTTTCACAAACTGTTGAATTCATTTGCCTATTTTAAAAATTGGTCAGTTTTTTTTCTTATTATTAAGTTGTAAGACTTCTTTATACAGTAGTTCTGAATCTGATTCCATTACCAAGTATGCATTTTTTTATATATATAAATGTCTTTTTCTCAGCTGGGAACTCATCTTCTCATTTCTCTTAACATGATGAACAAGAGAAGTTTTTCTGAGGAAATCTCAATTATTCATTTTTCTTTTATGATATTTGGTTTTTGTATATTATCTAAGAGATATTTTCCTCATCTATGGTCACAACAAGAGTTTTCCTATGTCATGTTCTAGAAATTTTACAGTTTTAGGTTGTGCCTTTAGATCTAATATATATTTCTAGTTAATTGTTATAAATGGCATGAAAAATGGGTTGACATTAATTTCAGCACTTTATGGGGTGTTCAATACCACATATTGAAAAACCTATCCTCCCTCCATTGAATTATCGTGCCATCTATATCTCTATTTCTGGAGTCTTCATCCTGCTCCAGTGATCTATATGTGTGACCTTTTACCAAAACTCTGCATGTTAGTTTCTGTAGAATTATAGACAGATTTTAAATAATAAAGTGTGAGTTGTCCACTTTGTCTTATTAAAAGCTATTTTTACTTTGCTATGTCCTTTGCTTGTCCATATGCAATTTAGAATCAACCTGTTAATCTCTACATAAAATCCTGCAAAGGTTTTGTTGGAATTGCATTGAGTCACTAGATCAAATTGAGACCGAGATTTTTAGCCTTACTAAATCTTCTATGAGCATCATACAGCACCCCATTTATTTGAGTCTTTGATTTTTCTCAACTATGCTGTTAATTTTCAGTGTGCAAATAATGCAAATGACTTTCTATTTTTATCCATAAATGTTTCATGTTCGTCAATGTTATTTAAAATAGTATTGCTTTTTTAAAAATTTGATTTCCAACTTTTTCCTGCAAATTTCATAAGCAGGGAAATGCAACAGATTTTTATATCCTGGGATCTTGTTAAAGTCACATATTCTGGTGATTTTCTTGTAGATTACTTGGGGCTTTCCAAGGGCACTATGCGTCTCGGAGGGCTGAGTGGTAAAGAATCTGCCTGCCAAGCAGGAGATTCCAATAGATTAGGTATATTACCTGATGGTGAATATACAATGACAACATATTAACTGTTGTTTTAGAATAAATTCCTCTAAAGAGACAGAGGACGTTATCTCTGTTCCTAAATTCCTGAGAATTTTGTCATGAATGGATGTTAAATATAGTCAAGTATTTTTTTCTGTATCTATTGAGATATTTTCCTCATCTATGGTCACAACAAGAGTTTTCCTATGTCATGTTCTAGAAATTTTACAGTTTTAGGTTGTGCCTTTAGATCTAATATATATTTCTAGTTAATTGTTATAAATGGCATGAAAAATGGGTTGACATTAATTTCAGCACTTTATGGGGTGTTCAATACCACATATTGAAAAACCTATCCTCCCTCCATTGAATTATCGTGCCATCTATATCTCTATTTCTGGAGTCTTCATCCTGCTCCAGTGATCTATATGTGTGACCTTTTACCAAAACTCTGCATGTTAGTTTCTGTAGAATTATAGACAGATTTTAAATAATAAAGTGTGAGTTGTCCACTTTGTCTTATTAAAAGCTATTTTTACTTTGCTATGTCCTTTGCTTGTCCATATGCAATTTAGAATCAACCTGTTAATCTCTACATAAAATCCTGCAAAGGTTTTGTTGGAATTGCATTGAGTCACTAGATCAAATTGAGACCGAGATTTTTAGCCTTACTAAATCTTCTATGAGCATCATACAGCACCCCATTTATTTGAGTCTTTGATTTTTCTCAACTATGCTGTTAATTTTCAGTGTGCAAATAATGCAAATGACTTTCTATTTTTATCCATAAATGTTTCATGTTCGTCAATGTTATTTAAAATAGTATTGCTTTTTTAAAAATTTGATTTCCAACTTTTTCCTGCAAATTTCATAAGCAGGGAAATGCAACAGATTTTTATATCCTGGGATCTTGTTAAAGTCACATATTCTGGTGATTTTCTTGTAGATTACTTGGGGCTTTCCAAGGGCACTATGCGTCTCGGAGGGCTGAGTGGTAAAGAATCTGCCTGCCAAGCAGGAGATTCCAATAGATTAGGTATATTACCTGATGGTGAATATACAATGACAACATATTAACTGTTGTTTTAGAATAAATTCCTCTAAAGAGACAGAGGACGTTATCTCTGTTCCTAAATTCCTGAGAATTTTGTCATGAATGGATGTTAAATATAGTCAAGTATTTTTTTCTGTATCTATTGAGATACTCATTAATTTTCTGTCTTTCAATGTGGTAAACTATATTGTGTGAATTCCACTGACTGATTTTCAAATATTGAACTAAACTTGCTTCCTCTTAAGGGTCACAATGTATTATCTTTAATATGTATGGATGGGTTTAATTTCCAAGTTTTGTTAGAGATTTGTGTATTTGTGTACCTATGTTCAATAATAAATGTATTCTGTAGTTTTGCTTCATTGTTGGTTTGTTGTTGTTGTTGTTGTTTTTCAATTCTTAGTATCAGGATAATGCTAGACTCAAAAAGTAAGTTGGAAAGCTTTTGTCCTCTTTTTTTCTTGAAAATTTGGAATAAAATTTGTATTATTTCTTCCAAAAATGTTTAATAGATTTCACCAATGAAACCATAAAGATTTGGAATTTTTGGTTTTGGACTGTTTTAACAATGAATTTAATAGGTACAGATGTACAAAGGCTATTTTTTTTTTAGTAAACTTTGATAGTTTATATCTTTGAGAGAATTTACTTACTTATCAATTTATTGGCGTAAAGTTGTTCATAATATTCCCTTACTGTCCTCCTAAGGTCTAAATTTTCTCTAGTGATGTCCTCTCATTCTAGATACTGGTAATTTGTACCTTTTCAAATTTATTAATCAGTTTTCTACACATTTATATTTTTTACCTTTTCATAAAACCAGCTTTTGGCTTTAGTGGCTGTTTCTGTTGTTTTTCTCTGCTCTTCTCCATGCTTGCACTCAGTCGCTTCAGTCGTGTCTGGCTCTTTGCGACCGCATGGACTGTAACTCTCCAGGCTCCTCTGTTCATGGGATTCTCCAGGTAAGAATACTGGAGTGGGTTGCCATTTCATCTTTTTGAATCCTTTAGCTTTGAAACTATTGGTATCTGTACATTTAAAAAGCATTTCCTATAAATAGCATATAATTGGGACTTGCTGTTTCTATAATTTGTCTTGTAAATATAAAAGTGTTTAAATAATTATTGGCCTAGTTGATTCAAAAGTACCGTTTTGTTAGATGTACTCTGTCCAAGTTTTTCTTTACTTTCTCCCTCTCTCCCTGCTTTCTTTGGGTTAGCCAAATTTTTATATAATTTTATTTCATCCCCACTATTATATAATTAGTCATCATACCTCTTTGGTAGGGGGTGGCCATAGGATTTACAAATGCACGTTATTTAACTTATCATAATCTATAGTCATGTAATGTCATACCATTTTGTGTTTAACACAAAAGTCCTACAACAATATTCTTCCAATTCCCTCTTCTTATCCTTTGTGTTATTTTTGTCAACATCTATTTTTTTTGAATTGTGGCCTTGTTTTTTGGTCCTTCATTTGTTTATTTTCATCCATCCTAATTCTTTGGCCCATGTGGTCCTCCCATCGCAGTGGCCTCTCTCAGCTCTGGGAGCATGTACTCCAGAGCACTGGCTCATAATTGGACACATTGGTCCAGCCACTCCAGGGCACGTGGGATCTTCCCTTGCCATGGATCAAACTGGTGGCCCTTGCACTGCAAGGTGACTCTTTACCCACTGGCCCACCAGGGAAGACCTCACACATCTATTTTTAAATACATTTTTATTCTTTTCTTTTAGGCAGTCTATTATCTTCCAAAAGGTTAAATATCTTATTAATTATTTATTTATTTATGACTATTCTAGGTTTTCACTGTTGCCACAGGCTCTTCTCTAGTTGCAGGGAGTGGGGGTTTCTCTCTGGTTGAGGTGAGCAGGCTTATTGTTGTGTTGACTTCTCTTGTTGTGGAACTCAGGCTCTAGAGCACACGGGCTTCAGTAGTTATGGCACATGGGCTCAATAGTTGCCACACCAAGGCTCTAGAGCACAGGCTCAGTAGTTGTGGCTCACAGGTTTGGTTGCTCTGCAGCTTGTGGGATCTTCCTGGATCAGAGATACAACCTGTGTCTCCTGCATTGACAGGCAAACTCTTCACAACTGAGCCACCATGGAAGCCTGAAGGTTAAATATTTTTAAATCTTAAATTTAATTTAGTTTTAAACATAAGTTTCTATTTGATCTTATAATCCTAGAGAACTTCCTCTTTATTTCTTAGAGTGCTGGCACATTGGCAGTAAATTCTCTGAGCTTTTCTCTGAATTTTATCTTTAGTTCACTCTCTCCCTGCTTTCTTTGGGTTAGCCAAATTTTTATATAATTTTATTTCATCCCCACTATTATATAATTAGTCATCATACCTCTTTGGTAGGGGGTGGCCATAGGATTTACAAATGCACGTTATTTAACTTATCATAATCTATAGTCATGTAATGTCATACCATTTTGTGTTTAACACAAAAGTCCTACAACAATATTCTTCCAATTCCCTCTTCTTATCCTTTGTGTTATTTTTGTCAACATCTATTTTTTTTGAATTGTGGCCTTGTTTTTTGGTCCTTCATTTGTTTATTTTCATCCATCCTAATTCTTTGGCCCATGTGGTCCTCCCATCGCAGTGGCCTCTCTCAGCTCTGGGAGCATGTACTCCAGAGCACTGGCTCATAATTGGACACATTGGTCCAGCCACTCCAGGGCACGTGGGATCTTCCCTTGCCATGGATCAAACTGGTGGCCCTTGCACTGCAAGGTGACTCTTTACCCACTGGCCCACCAGGGAAGACCTCACACATCTATTTTTAAATACATTTTTATTCTTTTCTTTTAGGCAGTCTATTATCTTCCAAAAGGTTAAATATCTTATTAATTATTTATTTATTTATGACTATTCTAGGTTTTCACTGTTGCCACAGGCTCTTCTCTAGTTGCAGGGAGTGGGGGTTTCTCTCTGGTTGAGGTGAGCAGGCTTATTGTTGTGTTGACTTCTCTTGTTGTGGAACTCAGGCTCTAGAGCACACGGGCTTCAGTAGTTATGGCACATGGGCTCAATAGTTGCCACACCAAGGCTCTAGAGCACAGGCTCAGTAGTTGTGGCTCACAGGTTTGGTTGCTCTGCAGCTTGTGGGATCTTCCTGGATCAGAGATACAACCTGTGTCTCCTGCATTGACAGGCAAACTCTTCACAACTGAGCCACCATGGAAGCCTGAAGGTTAAATATTTTTAAATCTTAAATTTAATTTAGTTTTAAACATAAGTTTCTATTTGATCTTATAATCCTAGAGAACTTCCTCTTTATTTCTTAGAGTGCTGGCACATTGGCAGTAAATTCTCTGAGCTTTTTCTCTGAATTTTATCTTTAGTTCACTTTCATTTTGAAATACATATTCTCTCAGTATAGAATCCTGGGTTAGAAAAGTTGTTTTTGTTTTGTTTTGGTTTGGTTTTGGTTAAGTGTTTAAAGATGTTCATTAATTGGCTTTTGGCTTGCACAGGTTTTGGTGAATATAATGATGTCATCCTTATTTTTCTTCTGTATGTAATGTTTCTTGTTTCTCTAGCTTCTTTAAAGACTTTCTGTTTGTCTTTGGTTTTCATTACTTTCACTCTGAGGTGTCTAGGTGTGGTTTAGTTTTGTTGTATTTTAGTATTTATCTTCCTTATCATTCTTTGAGCTTTTGAATTTGTGGCTGGATCTCTTATTTCTTTGGGGAAGAAAGGGAATAATTAGACATTATCTCTTCAAATATCTCTATCTATATTCCCTCTGGACTTATAATATGTTAGACTATGTGATGTTATGCAGATTTTAATGATCAACTATGGTTACTACTTTTTCTTCTCTTTGTCTTTCAGTTTGAATAATTTCTGTTGTTTCCTCTCCAACTTCAGTGTGTCTTCCCTCACCTGTGTCCAATCTAATGATTAGTCCATCAAATCAACTTTTCATCTCTGATACCATGTTTTCATTTCAGCATTCCCACTTGATCTTTTCTTATAGCCGCCATGTTACTAAATTTCCCAATTGATCATCCATATTGTCCACATTTTCTATCAATTTTCTACTATATCGTTGTTGTTTAGTTGCTAAGTTATGTCCAACCCTTTGCAACCCCTGCCTTGCAGGATTCTAGGCTTATCTGTCCTTAACTATTTCTCTGAGTTTGCTCAAATTCATGTCCACTGAGTCAGTGATGCCATGCAACCATCTCATACTCTGTCACCCCCTTCTCCTCTTGCCCTCAATCTTTCTCAGCATCTGGGTCTTTTACAATGAGTGGGCTTTTTGCATCGGGTAGCTTAAGTGTTAGAACTTCAGCTTCAGCACTGGTCCTCCTAATGAATATTCAGGAATGTTTTCATTTAGGATTGACTGGTTTGATCTCCTTGCAGTCTGAAGGATTATTAAAAGTCTTCTCCAGCACCACAGTTTGAAAACATCAGTTCTTTGGCACTCAGCTTTCTTTATGGTCCAACTCTCACATAAATAGATGACTATTGGGAAAACCAAAGCTTTGGCTATATGAACGTTTGTCAATGAATTAATGTCTTTCCTTTTGAATATGCTGTCTGAGTTTGTCATAGCTTTTCTTCCAAGGAGTAGGCACCTTTTAATTTCATGGCTGCAATAACCATCCCCAGTGATTTTGGAGCCCAAGAAAATGAAATCTGATACTATTTCCTCTTTTTCTCCATCTATTTTCCATGAAGTGATGGGACCAGAGGCCGTGATCTTTATTTTTTGAATGCTGAGTTTTAAACCAGCTTTTTCACTCTCCTCTTTCATCTTCCTCAAGAGGCTCTTCAGTTCCTTTCACTTTCTGCCATTGAAGTGGTATCATCTGTATATCTGAAGTTGTTGCTATTTCTCTTGGCAATCTTGATTCCAGCTTGTGAGTCATCATGCCCAGCATTTCATATGATGTACTCTGCATAGAAGTTAAATAAACAGGGTGACTATGTACAGCCTTGACATACTCCTTTCCCAATTTTGAACCTGCCCACTGTTGCATGTCCAGTTTTAAGTTTTGTTTCTTGTCCTGCATATAGGTTATATAATAATAATCTAATATATTAATATACTAATTTTCATTCTGCTAATTGCTTTATTTCTTGATAGAGGGCTGCTTTTCTTATCATTTTTATATGTGTCCTACCATTTTTATAATGTCAACACCTTTGCAACCCCTGCCTTGCAGGATTCTAGGCTTATCTGTCCTTAACTATTTCTCTGAGTTTGCTCAAATTCATGTCCACTGAGTCAGTGATGCCATGCAACCATCTCATACTCTGTCACCCCCTTCTCCTCTTGCCCTCAATCTTTCTCAGCATCTGGGTCTTTTACAATGAGTGGGCTTTTTGCATCGGGTAGCTTAAGTGTTAGAACTTCAGCTTCAGCACTGGTCCTCCTAATGAATATTCAGGAATGTTTTCATTTAGGATTGACTGGTTTGATCTCCTTGCAGTCTGAAGGATTATTAAAAGTCTTCTCCAGCACCACAGTTTGAAAACATCAGTTCTTTGGCACTCAGCTTTCTTTATGGTCCAACTCTCACATAAATAGATGACTATTGGGAAAACCAAAGCTTTGGCTATATGAACGTTTGTCAATGAATTAATGTCTTTCCTTTTGAATATGCTGTCTGAGTTTGTCATAGCTTTTCTTCCAAGGAGTAGGCACCTTTTAATTTCATGGCTGCAATAACCATCCCCAGTGATTTTGGAGCCCAAGAAAATGAAATCTGATACTATTTCCTCTTTTTCTCCATCTATTTTCCATGAAGTGATGGGACCAGAGGCCGTGATCTTTATTTTTTGAATGCTGAGTTTTAAACCAGCTTTTTCACTCTCCTCTTTCATCTTCCTCAAGAGGCTCTTCAGTTCCTTTCACTTTCTGCCATTGAAGTGGTATCATCTGTATATCTGAAGTTGTTGCTATTTCTCTTGGCAATCTTGATTCCAGCTTGTGAGTCATCATGCCCAGCATTTCATATGATGTACTCTGCATAGAAGTTAAATAAACAGGGTGACTATGTACAGCCTTGACATACTCCTTTCCCAATTTTGAACCTGCCCACTGTTGCATGTCCAGTTTTAAGTTTTGTTTCTTGTCCTGCATATAGGTTATATAATAATAATCTAATATATTAATATACTAATTTTCATTCTGCTAATTGCTTTATTTCTTGATAGAGGGCTGCTTTTCTTATCATTTTTATATGTGTCCTACCATTTTTATAATTAAATGTTAGTTGTTTTGTAGAAAAATAGAGACTGAAGGAAATAACATTTATTTCTAAAAATAATGAACATGCATATTCTGCTATGATGTGATTAGAATGGGATTGTGAGCCAATCAAGTCAGGAATTAAGTTGATTTGGGGGCTTGTTACTTCTAGTTAACCTTAATTCCAGTACACCTCAGTTTTCACATTCCTTTAGAAGTAGGCTGATGTCACTTTGGGTAAAAATGAAGGCTAGAATACTAAATGGTTCTACTCAGTATTCTTGGTTTTGAATCAGCTCTCAGCATAGCACAAAACCCACATTGCTTTTGGATCTCTCCCGCCCTACTCCTTTAGTAGTAGATTGCTGTTGCTTGTTATTCAGCATCAGGCTCATAGAGAAGGCAGGGAAGTTACTCTTGTCCTGGTCCAGTCTCAGTCATAGGCAGGCTCTCTGTGCTTGGCCTTCTCAACATTTCTGTTCCTTCTACCTGTGGCAGCAAAACTCTGCCTTGTAATTGCATTATATTTGGATGGAAGTTTTCTTCTCTTGCCTGGGAGTAGCAGACTTCTACTTAAATATCTCTAAATATAAGACCTCTAAGCACAAGATTCTGGACCAAAGATGGATTCTAGCAGCTCTCCTAGGGATAGGGGGTTCAAGGGTTTTTCCTCCTATCATTTCTCCAACAGCAATAAATTTCTACTCAGCCCCTAAGAGATTGTTCCCTGTTGATCCCAGAAACAGAGAAATTTTGCTTCTACTTTTCTTCCTGAAGCAATATTTGTACCTAGAAGAGAGTCTTTGCTCCTCTTTCCTGGCCAGGCTTTGTTTTCATAGGAAAGAAAGGTTAAGGAAACCAGATTTATGCCTGCTGCCCTCCCCTCACAGTGGCCAATCACCTCCTTTACACCTAAACCATTGAGAAGGACTCTCCAATTGTCTTCCCTTTCCTTAATTTTTCTCATGAGGAACCAGCTGAGGTCCATGGAGAAAAGCTTCTGAGTGAATGTAAAATCTCTTTGCATCTATTGCCCCATCTATTCCCACATGAAATCTTCCAAATGTGTTGGTTTTCCTGATGTATCAGTTCAGCTAATTGCTTTATTTCTTGATAGAGGGCTGCTTTTCTTATCATTTTTATATGTGTCCTACCATTTTTATAATTAAATGTTAGTTGTTTTGTAGAAAAATAGAGACTGAAGGAAATAACATTTATTTCTAAAAATAATGAACATGCATATTCTGCTATGATGTGATTAGAATGGGATTGTGAGCCAATCAAGTCAGGAATTAAGTTGATTTGGTGGCTTGTTACTTCTAGGTAACCTTAATTCCAGTACACCTCAGTTTTCACATTCCTTTAGAAGTAGGCTGATGTCACTTTGGGTAAAAATGAAGGCTAGAATACTAAATGGTTCTACTCAGTATTCTTGGTTTTGAATCAGCTCTCAGCATAGCACAAAACCCACATTGCTTTTGGATCTCTCCCGCCCTACTCCTTTAGTAGTAGATTGCTGTTGCTTGTTATTCAGCATCAGGCTCATAGAGAAGGCAGGGAAGTTACTCTTGTCCTGGTCCAGTCTCAGTCATAGGCAGGCTCTCTGTGCTTGGCCTTCTCAACATTTCTGTTCCTTCTACCTGTGGCAGCAAAACTCTGCCTTGTAATTGCATTATATTTGGATGGAAGTTTTCTTCTCTTGCCTGGGAGTAGCAGACTTCTACTTAAATATCTCTAAATATAAGACCTCTAAGCACAAGATTCTGGACCAAAGATGGATTCTAGCAGCTCTCCTAGGGATAGGGGGTTCAAGGGTTTTTCCTCCTATCATTTCTCCAACAGCAATAAATTTCTACTCAGCCCCTAAGAGATTGTTCCCTGTTGATCCCAGAAACAGAGAAATTTTGCTTCTACTTTTCTTCCTGAAGCAATATTTGTACCTAGAAGAGAGTCTTTGCTCCTCTTTCCTGGCCAGGCTTTGTTTTCATAGGAAAGAAAGGTTAAGGAAACCAGATTTATGCCTGCTGCCCTCCCCTCACAGTGGCCAATCACCTCCTTTACACCTAAACCATTGAGAAGGACTCTCCAATTGTCTTCCCTTTCCTTAATTTTTCTCATGAGGAACCAGCTGAGGTCCATGGAGAAAAGCTTCTGAGTGAATGTAAAATCTCTTTGCATCTATTGCCCCATCTATTCCCACATGAAATCTTCCAAATGTGTTGGTTTTCCTGATGTATCAGTTCAGTGAGGATACAGTTCTGTGTTGTTTAAACAATGCTAATTTAGTCGTTGAAAGAAGTTTTCAGATATAAGTAAGATCTATAATCAGTTAAATAGGGGAAAATATCTCAGATAATCTAGGTGGACTGGTTTAATCCATTAGAAGGCCTATTGTCACCAATAACATAATGTCCTTTTTATGACCATTTGATGCTTTTACCTTTTTTAATCCATTCATCCATCAATAGACAAACGCATTTCATATCTTGGCTATAGTGAATAATGCAGCAATAGACATAGGAGTGCATAGACTATCTCTTTAAGATAACAAGTTTATTTCCCTGAAATTTATGCCTAGAAATAGGAATATTGGATCATGTAGTAATTCTATTTGTAATTTTTTGAGAAATTTGCATATTGTTTTTCATAATGGCTGTACCAGTTTACATTCCCACCAACAGTGTACAAGGGTTCCCTTTTCTCAATATCCCATGGCACTTGATAACTTGTCTATTTGACAATGGATCTTTTATTAGGCCTGGAGAGATATCTCATTGTACCTTTGATTGACATTTTCCTAATGGTTAGTGATGATGAGTACCTTTTCATAGAACTGTTGGCCATTTGCGTCTTTTGAAAAAGGTCTATTCTGGTCCTTTGCTCTGCCATTTGTGAGAACATGGACAAAACTAGAGGACATTATGCTAAGTAAAATAAGGGAGATGTGCAAAGACAAATACTGTATGAGGTCAGTCATAAATGGAATCTAACATAGCCACAGAAGAAGAGAATGGTACTTGCCAAGTGCTTGGGTGGAAGAAACGAGCAGGTGTTGGTCAAAAGGTATAAACTTTTCAATTATGAGACAAATAACTTCTGGGAACCTAATGTACAGAGGGACTTTAGTTAATAATACTTCACTGTGCATTGATACATGAAATTTGCTAAAAGAATAAATCTTAAGTGTACTCATCATACACACACACACAAATGGTAACCATCTGAGTTGATGAATGTGCTAATTAGCTTGACTATGATTATAATTTCATATTGTAGAAGTATAGAGAATCATCATGCTATATACTTTAAATATATACTTTATTTATTTTTCCATTATACCTCAACAAATCTTGGGAGAAAATAACATTTCTCCCTGTGGACAGTAATTTAAGCCTGTGACTGTGACTTTCATGCTGACCATGATCTTTTTTCATGAAGACTTGCATTATGAATTTCAAACTTTCTTAACCCACTCCCACAATCACTTGACACAATTCCTTGAGACTGTGTCAGATAAATGTGAATCAGGCTTCCCTGGTGTCTGAGATGGTAAAGCATCTACTTCAGTAAATATAAATAGGTGATAGGTAGATTGACAGATAATATTCTACTGGTTTTCTTCTTTAGGTCAACCTTGATTGATACACTAGAAATAATTTTTGAATATGCCTAGAAATAGGAATATTGGATCATGTAGTAATTCTATTTGTAATTTTTTGAGAAATTTGCATATTGTTTTTCATAATGGCTGTACCAGTTTACATTCCCACCAACAGTGTACAAGGGTTCCCTTTTCTCAATATCCCATGGCACTTGATAACTTGTCTATTTGACAATGGATCTTTTATTAGGCCTGGAGAGATATCTCATTGTACCTTTGATTGACATTTTCCTAATGGTTAGTGATGATGAGTACCTTTTCATAGAACTGTTGGCCATTTGCGTCTTTTGAAAAAGGTCTATTCTGGTCCTTTGCTCTGCCATTTGTGAGAACATGGACAAAACTAGAGGACATTATGCTAAGTAAAATAAGGGAGATGTGCAAAGACAAATACTGTATGAGGTCAGTCATAAATGGAATCTAACATAGCCACAGAAGAAGAGAATGGTACTTGCCAAGTGCTTGGGTGGAAGAAACGAGCAGGTGTTGGTCAAAAGGTATAAACTTTTCAATTATGAGACAAATAACTTCTGGGAACCTAATGTACAGAGGGACTTTAGTTAATAATACTTCACTGTGCATTGATACATGAAATTTGCTAAAAGAATAAATCTTAAGTGTACTCATCATACACACACACACAAATGGTAACCATCTGAGTTGATGAATGTGCTAATTAGCTTGACTATGATTATAATTTCATATTGTAGAAGTATAGAGAATCATCATGCTATATACTTTAAATATATACTTTATTTATTTTTCCATTATACCTCAACAAATCTTGGGAGAAAATAACATTTCTCCCTGTGGACAGTAATTTAAGCCTGTGACTGTGACTTTCATGCTGACCATGATCTTTTTTCATGAAGACTTGCATTATGAATTTCAAACTTTCTTAACCCACTCCCACAATCACTTGACACAATTCCTTGAGACTGTGTCAGATAAATGTGAATCAGGCTTCCCTGGTGTCTGAGATGGTAAAGCATCTACTTCAGTAAATATAAATAGGTGATAGGTAGATAGACAGATAATATTCTACTGGTTTTTCTTCTTTAGGTCAACCTTGATTGATACAGTCTGTGATGTCAGTAATCATACCTTCTAGTGAGGACATGGAAAATGAAAAAATAAATAAATCAAGAAGTGATAAAGGATATGATGAGAAGTTAAGTAAGGAGAAGTGATAAATGATATGATGAGAATTTAAGTAAGACCTAGACAAGACAGAGGCTGTCATCTTAAACAAGAGCTCAAGGAAGAATTCTTGATAATCCAATTCTTGGATGGAACTCTGAATGAAGTGAGAAAGCAAGTACAGTTCACATTTTACCTGAGAGGAAAGCATGTCTAGAACAGTAAGTGCAAAGCTCACAAGGTGATGGAACATGTCCTGTGCTTGTGGAAAAGAAGAATGAAAGGGCTGATGTGTAGGCAGTGAGGTGGAAGATAAAGGAGTTAAGATCAGATAGGCTCCCAGGGAAGAAAATGTAAAGGTCTTAGAGGCTTTTTGTCTTAGTCTAAATGATATGTGAAAGTCTTCAGAGTTGTTGGTAGTGCAGGTTGGAAGTATTTAGATGCCAAGAGGAAAACAGAACATAATGCAGAAGAATGGAAGAAGGGAGAACAACCGGGAAGTTATTACAATATTTCAGTAAATGAATGAGAGAAGTTTGGTCTGGACTGATAGAAATGGAGGAAGATGCTCAAATTTCAGTACATTTTGAGGATAAAAATCAGAGGTTTTCTGAAGGATTTGAATGAGGATTTTAAGTAAAAGCAAAGCAAGGAAAATGACACTACATTTTTAAGTCTCAGCCTCACTCTCTTGAGAGGCTTTCTCTGGTTCCCCAAGTCCATGGCCCTTCTCTTTAAACAACAAAGTGATTTTAACAGGACCTTGTGTGTGCCTATTTACTTTCTACAATCCACTAAAGATTGTAAGCCTCCAGAGTAGACTATCAATGACCTCAACAAATCTGGGGAGAAAATAACATTTCTCCCTGTGGACAGTAATTTAAGCCTGTGACTGTGACTTTCATGCTGACCATGATCTTTTTTCATGAAGACTTGCATTATGAATTTCAAACTTTCTTAACCCACTCCCACAATCACTTGACACAATTCCTTGAGACTGTGTCAGATAAATGTGAATCAGGCTTCCCTGGTGTCTGAGATGGTAAAGCATCTACTTCAGTAAATATAAATAGGTGATAGGTAGATAGACAGATAATATTCTACTGGTTTTTCTTCTTTAGGTCAACCTTGATTGATACAGTCTGTGATGTCAGTAATCATACCTTCTAGTGAGGACATGGAAAATGAAAAAATAAATAAATCAAGAAGTGATAAAGGATATGATGAGAAGTTAAGTAAGGAGAAGTGATAAATGATATGATGAGAATTTAAGTAAGACCTAGACAAGACAGAGGCTGTCATCTTAAACAAGAGCTCAAGGAAGAATTCTTGATAATCCAATTCTTGGATGGAACTCTGAATGAAGTGAGAAAGCAAGTACAGTTCACATTTTACCTGAGAGGAAAGCATGTCTAGAACAGTAAGTGCAAAGCTCACAAGGTGATGGAACATGTCCTGTGCTTGTGGAAAAGAAGAATGAAAGGGCTGATGTGTAGGCAGTGAGGTGGAAGATAAAGGAGTTAAGATCAGATAGGCTCCCAGGGAAGAAAATGTAAAGGTCTTAGAGGCTTTTTGTCTTAGTCTAAATGATATGTGAAAGTCTTCAGAGTTGTTGGTAGTGCAGGTTGGAAGTATTTAGATGCCAAGAGGAAAACAGAACATAATGCAGAAGAATGGAAGAAGGGAGAACAACCGGGAAGTTATTACAATATTTCAGTAAATGAATGAGAGAAGTTTGGTCTGGACTGATAGAAATGGAGGAAGATGCTCAAATTTCAGTACATTTTGAGGATAAAAATCAGAGGTTTTCTGAAGGATTTGAATGAGGATTTTAAGTAAAAGCAAAGCAAGGAAAATGACACTACATTTTTAAGTCTCAGCCTCACTCTCTTGAGAGGCTTTCTCTGGTTCCCCAAGTCCATGGCCCTTCTCTTTAAACAACAAAGTGATTTTAACAGGACCTTGTGTGTGCCTATTTACTTTCTACAATCCACTAAAGATTGTAAGCCTCTCCAGAGTAGACTATCAATGATTGTTCATCACTGTATCTCTAGACCTGCCTTAATACCCTGTCAATACTCAAAAATATTTATTAAATGAATGACTATTTTTTTTCTTTTATGTTTGCAGCTCAGAATTAGGAAATTGTCTCTTATAACTATTAATTTCAACCTATTATATTTGATAGTAAATACGATCTTTTTCTTCATATTTCATTTTTGTAAATTTGTTAACCACTTATGATTTATTTTCACTGTTTTTTCCCTTGACTTTATATCTATGGAAGATTTAATTTCTTTTTCATAAATTTAGGGGAAATATTTTTATATTAAAGATATTATCTCGGGCTTCCCCTGGTGGTCCAGTGGGTAAGGACACCGCCTTGCAGTGCAAGGGGCGCTGGTTCGAGCCCTGGCCTGGGAAGATCCCATGTGTCGCGGAGCGGTTGGACTGATGTGTTCAATCACCGAACCTGAGCTCTGGAGTGCATGCGCCCAGAACGGGTGCTGTGCGACAACAGACGCCACCGCGATGGGAGGCCCGCGGGAGCCAAAGAATAAAGACGGATGAAAATAGAGAAATGAAAAACCAATAGAAGTGGCCCGCCCGCTCCCCTCCCTCCCCAACCCAACCCCCGCCCAAAATAAATAAATAAATAAATCTTAAATAAATAAATAAATAAATAAATAAAGATATTATCTCATTTGTGATACCTGTAGAAATGTCTCTTGTTTGTTGTTTATATTTTTAATTTTAATATTTTTGACGTATAGAGGTAGCTTTTTATTTTCATTTTATGATGTCAATTATATTGATCATTTCCCTATACAAATATATATACTTTATACCATTCCTCTGGTTTCTGTGGCTATGTTTCTTAAATTATCCCTTTTATCTCCCGGGATTTATTTTGTATGCAATAGAAGAGTATTTACTAAATTAAACTTTCTATAAAATTGAAAAGGTCAGTGAGTTTTAATCTGAGAAATCTCTTTTTGAATTTCTCATGGCCAAGTGTTGTATATTCTATTTTTCAAATGGTAAATAATATCTTATTGTTTCCAAAACAATACCAGCTGTTCCTGCAGGCAATACTAAAACGTGGAATAATAGCATTCTTTGCTTTAAAAAGTGTATCAACTCATATCAGATGTTTATTTGAACTGTTTTACTGAAAGATTTAGAGTCTAAGTGCAAGTAGCACTTTTCAATTTTCCTAAATAAGCTTTCCAGTTCCTAAAGACTCCAAAATTGGTAGAGCTAAAAGCAAGAACTTTATTTTGGTATAGTTATGCTTTGTGTGTGATTAGTCATTCAGTCATATCCGATTCATTTTGACCCAAAGGACTGTAACTCACCAGGCTCCTCTGTCCATGGGATTTCCCAGCAAGAATACTGGAGTGGATTGCCAGTTCCTTCTCCAGGGAATCTTCCTGACTCAGTGATGAAACCTGGGTCTCCTACATTGCAGGTAGATTCTTTACCATCTGAGCTACCAGGGATGTCCTAGATATGGACAAAGTATATTTCTAGGACTAGGAAATTTCTAGACATTCATATATGCTCAGCATAGGCAAATTTGAAATAACTGTGCTCATTCTACCTGTGACTTATATAAAGCTTAATTAAATTCTTTAATAGGATAACATAAGGTTACTGACACATTCTTAACTTAGCACAGCCACAAATAATTGAATTTTCTTAGCTTTTGTCAGCCTATCAAAGAACCAAAGAGCACTGGAATGTGTGTTGCTCAGTTAAGCACTGTAACAGTGAGAACTAAAATTATATAAACATAAGAAAAATTTTCAAACTTTAGAAGTTGATAATAAATTTGAGAGAAGAAGTTGACTACTACACCAAATGTATGACTTTACATAGTTCAGGACCTTAAATCCCTAGGGTTGCAGAAATCCCAAATATAACATATTTTCTATTATTAGAATTTTCTATTTTTAACCCTGTTAAATTTCTACTATAATGAAAATATGACATTGTAAAGCTAGTTTATAAGATCAGAAAGTTTTCAGGATGTTTTAAACACCAATTCTAAAATTTTCATTAAAAAGCTAAATTTATTATCAACTTATCCTAATTTTCATCAAAAGGAAAACATTTGCTAAGGAAGGGAAGTGACTGAGAAATATGCTGGAATTTCACCTTTGTCACTTTGGTCTAAATCAAGCAAAAAAGCATCTATGTGACATTAAAAGGTACAAATAAAACATGTTAGGAATTTTAACTGAGTTCTTAAAGACTAGATTCTTCTTGTGCTATTAACTTTTGAACCATACACCTACCTTAAGCTTTCAATTTTCCTAAATAAGCTTTCCAGTTCCTAAAGACTCCAAAATTGGTAGAGCTAAAAGCAAGAACTTTATTTTGGTATAGTTATGCTTTGTGTGTGATTAGTCATTCAGTCATATCCGATTCATTTTGACCCAAAGGACTGTAACTCACCAGGCTCCTCTGTCCATGGGATTTCCCAGCAAGAATACTGGAGTGGATTGCCAGTTCCTTCTCCAGGGAATCTTCCTGACTCAGTGATGAAACCTGGGTCTCCTACATTGCAGGTAGATTCTTTACCATCTGAGCTACCAGGGATGTCCTAGATATGGACAAAGTATATTTCTAGGACTAGGAAATTTCTAGACATTCATATATGCTCAGCATAGGCAAATTTGAAATAACTGTGCTCATTCTACCTGTGACTTATATAAAGCTTAATTAAATTCTTTAATAGGATAACATAAGGTTACTGACACATTCTTAACTTAGCACAGCCACAAATAATTGAATTTTCTTAGCTTTTGTCAGCCTATCAAAGAACCAAAGAGCACTGGAATGTGTGTTGCTCAGTTAAGCACTGTAACAGTGAGAACTAAAATTATATAAACATAAGAAAAATTTTCAAACTTTAGAAGTTGATAATAAATTTGAGAGAAGAAGTTGACTACTACACCAAATGTATGACTTTACATAGTTCAGGACCTTAAATCCCTAGGGTTGCAGAAATCCCAAATATAACATATTTTCTATTATTAGAATTTTCTATTTTTAACCCTGTTAAATTTCTACTATAATGAAAATATGACATTGTAAAGCTAGTTTATAAGATCAGAAAGTTTTCAGGATGTTTTAAACACCAATTCTAAAATTTTCATTAAAAAGCTAAATTTATTATCAACTTATCCTAATTTTCATCAAAAGGAAAACATTTGCTAAGGAAGGGAAGTGACTGAGAAATATGCTGGAATTTCACCTTTGTCACTTTGGTCTAAATCAAGCAAAAAAGCATCTATGTGACATTAAAAGGTACAAATAAAACATGTTAGGAATTTTAACTGAGTTCTTAAAGACTAGATTCTTCTTGTGCTATTAACTTTTGAACCATACACCTACCTTACATCTGAGAATCTTGACATCAGGACATTCAAAAAAAGTTCAAGTGTTCCTGTTTAGAGAATATCCTTGGTAAAAGTGCTAAGGAATGTTTAATGACCGTCAAGTGACCAACTAAATCATCTGAAGATTCCACCTTGTGTATTTCATAATCATGTACCTTTGCATTTGATTCAGTATCCAAATATCCAGAACAAACAACGGGCTTAAAAAATGAATGCATAGGGCTTCCCCTGGTGGTCCAGTGGATAAGGACACCACCTTGCAGTGCAAGGGGTGCCGGTTCCATCCTTGGCCTGGGAAGATCCCACGTGCCGCGGAGAGTCGGAGCTCTGGAGCGCATGTGCCCAGAGCTGACGCTCTGCGACAACAGACACAACAGACGCCACCGCGATGGGAGGCCCGCAGGAGCCAAAGAACAAAGACGGATGAAAACAGAGAAATGAAAGACCAAAAGAAGTGGCCCGCCCGCTCCCCTCCCTCCCCAACCCGACCCATGCCCAAAATAAACAAATAAATAAATAAATAAAAATGAATGCATATATTTTATCTCAGAGACTATATGATGTAAATCTCTTAAATTAATTAATCTTTAATAAAAACACCTTATATGAAATATTCAAATAAAAAAATTAGAATGACCATGTAATAGAAGCAATAAACTAGTATATATAGAATGGATAAACAACACAGGGAACTATACTCAATTCATGTAGTAAACCATAATGGAAAAGAATATGAAAAAATAGTATATATGAATGTGTGTGTGTATAATTGAGTCACTTTACTGTACAGCAGAAAATAATTTTATTGTAATATAATTGAGTTATAATGTTGTATTGTTTTCTATACAGCAGAAATTAATACAACATTGTAAATTAACTATATTTCAATATAATTTAAAAATAAGAATTGTTACATTGTAATACAAACTCAGCTAAATTAATGCACTTTAAATTTCAAAAACATAAGTAGTAATTTATGCAAGAGTTCAAAAAGCCCCTATTGTTTAAAGCAAAAGTAGTATAATTTGTAAAGACAGACTATGGAATCTATGTGTTGTCACTATGGTGCATCATTTGTTTTGACTGAATACATTTCTTTATCGTACATTAGCTAGGAGAAAAACAGTTCTTTTCTTTGCCAAATTTGGACATTTGGCTTTGTGACAATGATCATATTCGGGTCATAAGCGGGGACTCATGGCAATGAAAGTAAAATTGTGTTATGGTACATTTTCAGTGGTTTAGTTAAATGCTTCTTCTGGTGGCCTAATAATATCTCTAAATCTAAAAAATAAATAAGACATTTCAACAATCAGTTTAAAAATGTGCACAAGTGTCCAGAATTCCAATCATCTATATGCCTTCTGAATGTACTGATCATTTTAAACCTCTATGAACTGTTAAAGTCCAGGGTCCCCTGTAGTTCCCAAGTTGAGACACTTAACAATAAATTGTAGGGACTCTAAAAATTTTAAATCATAGTATACTGAACATTCTAAGACCTGGTAACTTCCAAATTTGAGGGTATATAAATATTTGAAGAGTTTCAGTTATTTTAAATCACCATCTGCAAGAGAAAGAGAAAAATTTGAAATTGTTGGAGGGAGGGCCTCAAATTTTTTTTTCATTGGGGAGAGGAGTCTAGCAGAATTCCAGCACTGAAGCATAAGCCACATTGGCCTCATCTGCCATCACAGCACCCATCTCAACTAGAATGTACACCTAGAAGCCGAGGAACTAATTTTTTTCAATTACACATTTTGCAAAGTGGCTGTCTTTTGAAACCCAAATTGACACCCCATTTCAATTAGGAAACAGTAAAGTGAAAGATGGGTTGATTATTAGACCAGTGGAAGAAAGAACCAAATTAATGTTTACAAATAATGGTTTTCCTTAAACTGAAGGCAGTGCAATACATAAAAGAGACACAAAGCTAAAGAAATACAAAACGGTTCGGAAAGCACAGCAGGCAAATTCATATACTCCTACAACTGAATTTTAATCACAGTGGCATTTCCCTCACCGTGTTTTGCCTTGCCTCAATTGGCCCAGCAAAGTAACTTTCTGGTTCCCTTTTCTTGAAGGCCATGTGTAATGCAGCTTTATTTCACTATGGTCCCCTTTTAAAAAATTTTTGTTATGGAATCTATGTGTTGTCACTATGGTGCATCATTTGTTTTGACTGAATACATTTCTTTATCGTACATTAGCTAGGAGAAAAACAGTTCTTTTCTTTGCCAAATTTGGACATTTGGCTTTGTGACAATGATCATATTCGGGTCATAAGCGGGGACTCATGGCAATGAAAGTAAAATTGTGTTATGGTACATTTTCAGTGGTTTAGTTAAATGCTTCTTCTGGTGGCCTAATAATATCTCTAAATCTAAAAAATAAATAAGACATTACAACAATCCGTCTACACATGTGCACAAGTGTCCAGAATTCCAATCATCTATATGCCTTCTGAATGTACTGATCATTTTAAACCTCTATGAACTGTTAAAGTCCAGGGTCCCCTGTAGTTCCCAAGTTGAGACACTTAACAATAAATTGTAGGGACTCTAAAAATTTTAAATCATAGTATACTGAACATTCTAAGACCTGGTAACTTCCAAATTTGAGGGTATATAAATATTTGAAGAGTTTCAGTTATTTTAAATCACCATCTGCAAGAGAAAGAGAAAAATTTGAAATTGTTGGAGGGAGGGCCTCAAATTTTTTTTTCATTGGGGAGAGGAGTCTAGCAGAATTCCAGCACTGAAGCATAAGCCACATTGGCCTCATCTGCCATCACAGCACCCATCTCAACTAGAATGTACACCTAGAAGCCGAGGAACTAATTTTTTTCAATTACACATTTTGCAAAGTGGCTGTCTTTTGAAACCCAAATTGACACCCCATTTCAATTAGGAAACAGTAAAGTGAAAGATGGGTTGATTATTAGACCAGTGGAAGAAAGAACCAAATTAATGTTTACAAATAATGGTTTTCCTTAAACTGAAGGCAGTGCAATACATAAAAGAGACACAAAGCTAAAGAAATACAAAACGGTTCGGAAAGCACAGCAGGCAAATTCATATACTCCTACAACTGAATTTTAATCACAGTGGCATTTCCCTCACCGTGTTTTGCCTTGCCTCAATTGGCCCAGCAAAGTAACTTTCTGGTTCCCTCTTGAAGAATGATTATACGGCATTATGTTTTACCAACACTCTTGCGCCACTTTTTCTATATTCTCTTTGTTTGATTGTGGGAGAGCGTGAGTACTTTGACATTTTATTCAACTCAGAGTTCACTTTCGACATCCAAATTCTTAAAGAACCCCAAAATTATATCAGCACAATCGAGCTATTTAAAGATGGTCTTTCTTCAACATTTTCCATCTTTTCATCTAAGTAAAACGTTATGGTCTTCTTTGTTGCCTTTGGGTATTCACATATTTTGAAGTTGGCACTGCCCCATGGAGCAGGATACTCTTCATAATTCTGCGTCAGTGAAAACATAACGTCTTATAATTATGGGGGGAAAGGGGGCGGATGATGAGGGAGGGGGGATGGGGAAGAAAAAAATGAAAGAAAAAGAGCCTGAAGGCACTGGAATAATTAAGCAAATGCAGTGACAGCTGTGGCAAGTCCTGGGCAGAACTGGCTCCACTGAGCTGAATTAATGACATCAACAACCTAGTATCTCCATTAACATTTGATCATTAATTATTACCCTCTGACAGTAAGAGCCAAAACCTTCTTAGGAGTGGTCTGTTATTAATCTACTTTACCTGTCCTGAGCACCAGCTGCTAACCCACCTCGAGTGCAGTCAGTGGGCTGGTTTTTGCTTCTTTATTTTTTTTTTAAATGCAACTATTACTTTATTTTCTGGGGTAAACAGTGATGACCATTAAATTATACAGGTTGCATTGAACTTCTGGGTTGTGTTTTTTCACTTAGCACAAAGAGAGAAATTATCTGGACCTGTTGCACTAATTTTCTTTGTCAAGTTTAGAAGGGCCTGAAGATGCAATTTACCTGAAGACCTGTACAAGGCAGCAAAGGAGTAAATCGTTCACCACTGTCTCCTTATCCAACCTATGTGGACAAGAATGTCTCAGATTTCCATTCTCAGTGCTGTGATCATTTGTATAATTGTCTTTTCAGGTCTTAAATTCTTCACTGAAAATACTACCAAAAATACTGAAAAAAAGTTTCCCAAAAATTTATGACTATCAAACTTTCTGGTTCCTCTTGAATTGGCCCAGCAAAGTAACTTTCTGGTTCCTCTTGAAGAATGATTATACGGCATTATGTTTTACCAACACTCTTGCGCCACTTTTTCTATATTCTCTTTGTTTGATTGTGGGAGGCGTGAGTACTTTGACATTTTATTCAACTCAGAGTTCACTTTCGACATCCAAATTCTTAAAGAACCCCAAAATTATATCAGCACAATCGAGCTATTTAAAGATGGTCTTTCTTCAACATTTTCCATCTTTTCATCTAAGTAAAACGTTATGGTCTTCTTTGTTGCCTTTGGGTATTCACATATTTTGAAGTTGGCACTGCCCCATGGAGCAGGATACTCTTCATAATTCTGCGTCAGTGAAAACATAACGTCTTATAATTAGGGGGGAAAGGGGCGGATGATGAGGGAGGGGGGATGGGGAAGAAAAAAATGAAAGAAAAAGAGCCTGAAGGCACTGGAATAATTAAGCAAATGCAGTGACAGCTGTGGCAAGTCCTGGGCAGAACTGGCTCCACTGAGCTGAATTAATGACATCAACAACCTAGTATCTCCATTAACATTTGATCATTAATTATTACCCTCTGACAGTAAGAGCCAAAACCTTCTTAGGAGTGGTCTGTTATTAATCTACTTTACCTGTCCTGAGCACCAGCTGCTAACCCACCTCGAGTGCAGTCAGTGGGCTGGTTTTTGCTTCTTTATTTTTTTTAAATGCAACTATTACTTTATTTTCTGGGGTAAACAGTGATGACCATTAAATTATACAGGTTGCATTGAACTTCTGGGTTGTGTTTTTTCACTTAGCACAAAGAGAGAAATTATCTGGACCTGTTGCACTAATTTTCTTTGTCAAGTTTAGAAGGGCCTGAAGATGCAATTTACCTGAAGACCTGTACAAGGCAGCAAAGGAGTAAATCGTTCACCACTGTCTCCTTATCCAACCTATGTGGACAAGAATGTCTCAGATTTCCATTCTCAGTGCTGTGATCATTTGTATAATTGTCTTTTCAGGTCTTAAATTCTTCACTGAAAATACTACCAAAAATACTGAGAAGTCCAATTTTATGTACATATCATCAAATCTTTAGTTACATTCTGTTCTCCAATAAAAATCAGTTGAATTTTAGCTCTTAAAAATTAAAGATTCATTTTATATTTATATCTAAATGTCTGGCGAACTTTTAAAATTTGTCAGAACCCTTGACAATTTAATATGCACACACACACACACACACAGAGACATACACAGACACTACAGATAATCTACAAAATTGCCCAAGAAAGATCAAAGACCCTCCCCCAGCAAATCAAGTGTCCTTACCATGTGACAGTATAACTCTGTCGCTGGTGAGGAAAAAAAAAAAAAAAAACAGGAGCTCATGTGTTAAGTGCTCTCTATATGGATGCAGATCTTATAGTATTAGGGTGATAATTAACTTTTGCCAAAGAAGACTTCATAGAAGTCCAATACATTAATTTCCTAATTGTTCTTTTCCTGCTAGAGACAATCCAGAGTTCACTTCTAGTCATAAACATAGACACAATATAACTTAATAGAGTGTCTGCTACAGCTAATGGCCCTGAATGGACTAAGAAAATCCCAGTGCTTTCAGGACTGGATAGTATATTTCCCAACTTACAGAGGGAACATATATATTCTTTCTCTTTACCAAAGAAACAGTGGTAGAATCAGACTTGACCATGTTTCCCTCAGTTCCATTCTCACTATATCACTGATTCGGCTCCCACACAGTCAACAGTTGTAAGATTTTCTAAGATGATTGTGAGAAATCCATCCTAACCATATTAATCATTAAAAGACCCTTCCTCTCACTTAGGGACAGATCTCTGTTTTCCTATTAACAGCAGCCCAACATCATCCTCATGGGTCTTTTGATCAATTCATGTGGCTTCACCAGACCTCTTTATTGAAAACCAGAACTCAGAAATTACCTTGGATGAAGAGCATGTGTAAGGAACCTTTTGATTAATACAAGTTCCTAGTTATCCAGGATAATGCAACTATAAAATGAAAAGGAAAAAATAACTTAAGCTTCATGGATTTTAGATTTCTCATCTTAGAAACACTATGAAAAAATAAGCAGCAAGTTCTCTGTAAGTTGAAAGTTGAGCTTTTGTTGAGACACATTTGTTTGCATAGCTAAAACCAGAGTGAAGAAGGAAGAAGCTAGATGGACAAACTAACGAGAGCTATATTTCATTTAATTAAAATATTTTTGTTTACTGTAAATAACAAAAGCCTGTAAAAATATATAACGATAATAAAAAGAAAAAATAAAATATTTTAATTGAATATCTGTAATATACAAGGGAATTTTTGGATGAGGGGGTAAAAAGTCAATGTTTCCTATTTATGTACCATTATTTTTAACCTTATGGGAATTATCATCATCATATGATGTCAGTCTTTCCCATCAGTTGATCAGTAAGCTCTGTTCCTAACACTTTCTCTCATTCCACTTGTTGTTGTTCACTCACTCAGTGATGTCTGGCTCTTTGCAATCCCAAGGACTGCAGCACACCAGGTTTACCTGTCCATCACCATTTCCTGGAACTTGCTCAAACTCATGTCCACCAAATTAGTGATGCCATCCAACCATCTCATTCTCTGTCATCTCCTTCTCCTTCCTTCAATCCTTCCCAGCCTCACAGTCTTTTCCAATGAGCCAGTTCTTCCCACCAGGTGGCCAAAGTATTGGAGCTTCAGCTTCAACATCAGTCCTTCCGATGAATATTCAGGGATGACTTCCTTAAGGATTGATTGATTAGATCTCCTTGCTGTCGCAGGGCTCTCAAGAGTCTCCTCCAACACCACAGTTTGAAAGCATCGATTCTTCTGAGTTCAGCTTTCTTTATGGTCCAACTTTCACGTTCATTACTACTGGAAAAACCATAGCTTTGACTATACAGACCTATGTTGGCAAAATAATGTTTCTGCTTTTGAATATGCTATCTAGGTTTGTTATAGCTTTTCTTTCAAAGAGTGTCTTTTAATTTCATGGCAGCAGTCATCATCCACAGTGATTTTGGAGCTCAAGAAAACAAAGCTTGTCACTGTTTCTGTTGTTTGCCCATCTATTTGCCATTAAGTGATGGGACTGGCTGCCTTGATCTTCATTTTTTTGAATGTTGGATTTTAAGTCAGCTTTTTCACTCTCTTCTTTCACATTCATTTAAAATTAAATTTAAACAAGTTCCTAGTTATCCAGGATAATGCAACTATAAAATGAAAAGAAAAAATAACTTAAGCTTCATGGATTTTAGATTTCTCATCTTAGAAACACTATGAAAAAATAAGCAGCAAGTTCTCTGTAAGTTGAAAGTTGAGCTTTTGTTGAGACACATTTGTTTGCATAGCTAAAACCAGAGTGAAGAAGGAAGAAGCTAGATGGACAAACTAACGAGAGCTATATTTCATTTAATTAAAATATTTTTGTTTACTGTAAATAACAAAAGCCTGTAAAAATATATAACGATAATAAAAAGGAAAAAATAAAATATTTTAATTGAATATCTGTAATATACAAGGGAATTTTTGGATGAGGGGGTAAAAAGTCAATGTTTCCTATTTATGTACCATTATTTTTAACCTTATGGGAATTATCATCATCATATGATGTCAGTCTTTCCCATCAGTTGATCAGTAAGCTCTGTTCCTAACACTTTCTCTCATTCCACTTGTTGTTGTTCACTCACTCAGTGATGTCTGGCTCTTTGCAATCCCAAGGACTGCAGCACACCAGGTTTACCTGTCCATCACCATTTCCTGGAACTTGCTCAAACTCATGTCCACCAAATTAGTGATGCCATCCAACCATCTCATTCTCTGTCATCTCCTTCTCCTTCCTTCAATCCTTCCCAGCCTCACAGTCTTTTCCAATGAGCCAGTTCTTCCCACCAGGTGGCCAAAGTATTGGAGCTTCAGCTTCAACATCAGTCCTTCCGATGAATATTCAGGGATGACTTCCTTAAGGATTGATTGATTAGATCTCCTTGCTGTCGCAGGGCTCTCAAGAGTCTCCTCCAACACCACAGTTTGAAAGCATCGATTCTTCTGAGTTCAGCTTTCTTTATGGTCCAACTTTCACGTTCATTACTACTGGAAAAACCATAGCTTTGACTATACAGACCTATGTTGGCAAAATAATGTTTCTGCTTTTGAATATGCTATCTAGGTTTGTTATAGCTTTTCTTTCAAAGAGTGTCTTTTAATTTCATGGCAGCAGTCATCATCCACAGTGATTTTGGAGCTCAAGAAAACAAAGCTTGTCACTGTTTCTGTTGTTTGCCCATCTATTTGCCATTAAGTGATGGGACTGGCTGCCTTGATCTTCATTTTTTTGAATGTTGGATTTTAAGTCAGCTTTTTCACTCTCTTCTTTCACATTCATCAAAAAACTCTTTAGTCCCTCCTTGCTTTCTGCCATAAAGATGGTGTATGTGCATCTCATTCCACATACATTGTAGTAATTCCTGGGACTTAGCTCAATTCCACTTCATTTTAGTAATATCCTACTACTACCAGTAATCCCTGTCAGTGGTCTAGACACACCCACAATAAATTTATCTGATCTCATAAACTCAGACGGCTTAACTTCTTAAAACTTTCTCATGACTTCACTCAAGTTTTCTTTTTTAATACTACCCTTAGTAGAATTGAACCTATAATGCATTTTTTTAAATATCTTGTTTACCTCTAGCTTTCTTCAATAACACTGTTGGCTTGGAGTCTTAAAACTTGGGTCAAACTTCCTCTAGCTGGTTATAGATATTACCTATTCCCACTGCATACTAAATTTCTTTAGCCAGTATGATTTGCTTAGTTTTTCCATAGTGTTCCTGACTCATAAGTCACATTTGAATCACCCAAGTTCACCTCAGGACCTTTAGCTATAAATATTGGCTTCTGACAATTCACCCACCACCTATAATTAATTCATATTTTAAAGTAAAAAATAGTAAAAATAGAAAAATAATAAAAAGAAAATGAATGAGCACAAAGCATTAATGTGTCATGTTCATGATGCTTGTAACAAAAGAAACCACATTTTCCATGCGTAATCCTAAGGAAAAAAGACACTATGTAAAACACTCTCCTATTATAGCTCCTTATTTAATATTTTCCTGAATTTTCCTCATCTTATGTCACATTCACAACAACTCTTTAAAGAATTAAAATCTTGCATTTTGATTACCTCTCTTTTACATTTAGCAAAAGATTACAGAGCAGATATTGTTTGACATTGAATTTCTGTTAACATGTCCTCCACTGAAGCATAGTTGTACACATTGTTTCAGAGCTAACATAATGGGGAATATTTTCAAAGAGGGCTGTGTTTCAAGCCAGATGGTTTATCTGCTGAAACAATTCTCCCAGTAGAGAAATAGTAGCTGCACAGTTGCAGTAGTGTTCATAAGCCTAGTGCAGTAGATTCATTTGGCACCCACATTTTGGAGTCAAACAAAAGTGTGGTTTGTGTGAATCTCAGACTCAGACATTCATAAGTGAAAAGGAGTTTTCTGCAAGTGCACGTTGTGCCTTATTGTAAGGGATATCATGTTGTTCATATCAGAAACATCATATGCAAATATGATATGCTTTTTAAATATATATAATAATTTTACCCATATCATACATAGGGACAATATTAGAATAATTGCTTCAGAAATTATCATGGTCTGATCCCCAAAGACCCTATTTGCAACACTTGTGTTGAAAGAAAATGCGTTACCAAAATTCAGGTCCTCCATATCTAATAAAATTTGAAAAAGAAAAGACTAGATATGTATCACATCTTGGGCTTTTGGCACAGGTCAACAGTTACCTAATGAACATTCAATGATTACACGAAGTGTCTGATAGATGTTGCCATGCATGTCTCCCCTCAGAGATTGATATAAAATCTCATGATTTTTGAGGGTCCCTTAGAGGAAGACCTAATGGCTCATGGTGTTTACTTCTCTATCCAACAATACTCCTCAGAGGTATTTCTGGCACACTAGGAATCTCATCCTTCTTTATCACAGGAATAATCACTTCCCTGTACACTAATGCTGCCCACATTTTAAAAATAAAACAGAAGAGTTAGAGGATTCCAGAAGGGGGTTACCATCCTCTGAAATGTCTCAAGCATGTAGCGGATGGGAAAATCCCTGGGATTCCAGAGATTTAAAAAAATAGCACATGGGAGGTTCTAAATAAAGAAATTCTTGGGTATGTTGGAGAAGTTGGCACCAGTCTTGCAGCTCTTTTGTGCAGAGACTATTTTTGCTAGTTATTGAGTGAGCAAATGAGAAAATGCATGTGCATACATGTGCCCTTTTATGTTCCGAGAAATCAATGAATATTAATGACATTTTATTTTCATGCAGAATATCTTTAGTATACATGTGCATAATTTTCGCTGAAAATTACAACATGCAGAGCTTCCACTGAAGCATAGTTGTACACATTGTTTCAGAGCTAACATAATGGGAATATTTTCAAAGAGGGCTGTGTTTCAAGCCAGATGGTTTATCTGCTGAAACAATTCTCCCAGTAGAGAAATAGTAGCTGCACAGTTGCAGTAGTGTTCATAAGCCTAGTGCAGTAGATTCATTTGGCACCCACATTTTGGAGTCAAACAAAAGTGTGGTTTGTGTGAATCTCAGACTCAGACATTCATAAGTGAAAAGGAGTTTTCTGCAAGTGCACGTTGTGCCTTATTGTAAGGGATATCATGTTGTTCATATCAGAAACATCATATGCAAATATGATATGCTTTTTAAATATATATAATAATTTTACCCATATCATACATAGGGACAATATTAGAATAATTGCTTCAGAAATTATCATGGTCTGATCCCCAAAGACCCTATTTGCAACACTTGTGTTGAAAGAAAATGCGTTACCAAAATTCAGGTCCTCCATATCTAATAAAATTTGAAAAAGAAAAGACTAGATATGTATCACATCTTGGGCTTTTGGCACAGGTCAACAGTTACCTAATGAACATTCAATGATTACACGAAGTGTCTGATAGATGTTGCCATGCATGTCTCCCCTCAGAGATTGATATAAAATCTCATGATTTTTGAGGGTCCCTTAGAGGAAGACCTAATGGCTCATGGTGTTTACTTCTCTATCCAACAATACTCCTCAGAGGTATTTCTGGCACACTAGGAATCTCATCCTTCTTTATCACAGGAATAATCACTTCCCTGTACACTAATGCTGCCCACATTTTAAAAATAAAACAGAAGAGTTAGAGGATTCCAGAAGGGGGTTACCATCCTCTGAAATGTCTCAAGCATGTAGCGGATGGGAAAATCCCTGGGATTCCAGAGATTTAAAAAAATAGCACATGGGAGGTTCTAAATAAAGAAATTCTTGGGTATGTTGGAGAAGTTGGCACCAGTCTTGCAGCTCTTTTGTGCAGAGACTATTTTTGCTAGTTATTGAGTGAGCAAATGAGAAAATGCATGTGCATACATGTGCCCTTTTATGTTCCGAGAAATCAATGAATATTAATGACATTTTATTTTCATGCAGAATATCTTTAGTATACATGTGCATAATTTTTCGCTGAAATATTTGTACTTCTAGTATATCTAATATCTTAATTTTTAAAAACAATGCTACCTACTTCAAAACTTCAGAACAAAAGAAGACAGAGATTTTTTTTTAAACAATAAAATGAAAATAGGATTAGAACTATGATCTCCACAAAGTTAACACCATCTTCATACACAAAACACCACACATGATTTATATCCTATAATAACTCTCAAGGTGGAGAAAAAAATAAATGTAATGACTACAAGCTTAACTGCTCTGAAATTAACAGCTTAGCTGGAAAACACAGGATGCCGTAGATATTCACATATTAAGTTTTTAGGGCCCGCAAGTATGATAGAAATCCAGTTCAGAATTATTTCAATCTGAATTAACATGTATATTAAATCCAAACAAATGTCAGAGACACATGCCAAGAAGAAAATCTTTACATGAATATCTCCAAAACATACTGTTAAATGAATACCTGTAGGCAAATCAAAATGAAAAATATAAACACCTGCTAATTACCTGCATCATTTTGGAAGCTCCCCAAGGAATGTTGACACCTTATTTCTTAGTCTTATATTTATGTTCTTAGTCTTTTATACTTAGTCTTATATTCTCTGCATCTTGATCTACTTGAGTAAAGATTTACTGGCATGACATTTGTGCAGGCATTGGATACCAGCAGAATTGTGGGACTTTTTATAAAAGTGACTGCTTTAGAGGATTTCTCATATTTCTTTTTTTTCTTTTTCATTTTGTGAATGTTGTCATATACTAGCAGGCAGCTTGTAAGACCTTGTGGTCTAAGGAACATAGATCCCACAGCACTTATAGCAGAACTTTTGTAAATATTTAGTAAAGGATGTAATATTATATACTTCAAAACAAAGAAAAATCCTATCAGGTCAGATATTTGATGCTTCAGTTGTTTATGTGTAATTAATGCCACAAATATCTAAGTACTTCCATGTCCCAAATACCAGGAAAACTGGGTATGTTGGAGAAGTTGGCACCAGTCTTGCAGCTCTTTGTGCAGAGACTATTTTGCTAGTTATTGAGTGAGCAAATGAGAAAATGCATGTGCATACATGTGCCCTTTATGTTCCGAGAAATCAATGAATATTAATGACATTTTATTTTCATGCAGAATATCTTTAGTATACATGTGCATAATTTTTCGCTGAAATATTTGTACTTCTAGTATATCTAATATCTTAATTTTTAAAAACAATGCTACCTACTTCAAAACTTCAGAACAAAAGAAGACAGAGATTTTTTTTTAAACAATAAAATGAAAATAGGATTAGAACTATGATCTCCACAAAGTTAACACCATCTTCATACACAAAACACCACACATGATTTATATCCTATAATAACTCTCAAGGTGGAGAAAAAAATAAATGTAATGACTACAAGCTTAACTGCTCTGAAATTAACAGCTTAGCTGGAAAACACAGGATGCCGTAGATATTCACATATTAAGTTTTTAGGGCCCGCAAGTATGATAGAAATCCAGTTCAGAATTATTTCAATCTGAATTAACATGTATATTAAATCCAAACAAATGTCAGAGACACATGCCAAGAAGAAAATCTTTACATGAATATCTCCAAAACATACTGTTAAATGAATACCTGTAGGCAAATCAAAATGAAAAATATAAACACCTGCTAATTACCTGCATCATTTTGGAAGCTCCCCAAGGAATGTTGACACCTTATTTCTTAGTCTTATATTTATGTTCTTAGTCTTTTATACTTAGTCTTATATTCTCTGCATCTTGATCTACTTGAGTAAAGATTTACTGGCATGACATTTGTGCAGGCATTGGATACCAGCAGAATTGTGGGACTTTTTATAAAAGTGACTGCTTTAGAGGATTTCTCATATTTCTTTTTTTTCTTTTTCATTTTGTGAATGTTGTCATATACTAGCAGGCAGCTTGTAAGACCTTGTGGTCTAAGGAACATAGATCCCACAGCACTTATAGCAGAACTTTTGTAAATATTTAGTAAAGGATGTAATATTATATACTTCAAAACAAAGAAAAATCCTATCAGGTCAGATATTTGATGCTTCAGTTGTTTATGTGTAATTAATGCCACAAATATCTAAGTACTTCCATGTCCCAAATACCAGGAAAACTGCCAATTTCTTCCACACATTATTGGAGTGGTTTTCTTGTTTGCTCTTGACATTTTTGTATTACTTTGAATACCTTTACCAAGCAGAAACCAAACTGCACATTTTTCTTACTTTCTGGTAGAGAGTGTCATCAAAATTACATATATGACGTCCAGGAGAGATGGAGGAAAGTCTTTGGTGGACAAGTTGAATCCATTTCAAATATTTACAGCATCAACAGAAAACTGGATATATCCAGTAAGTGAACAAATTGATTTATTCATGAGGCCAAAGTTAAGTCAATATGTCTCTATTTTAACCAGATCCTTTCTAATAATTTACATGGCACAAAATATGCAGTACAGTTAAGACTGATAAATATCATATGCAAACAGAGAAGAAAGACTGGTAATTATAAATCAGATTATTTGTAATATAATGGTCCTGACACAATAACTTTTATATTTTCAAAATGCTTAAATATAGTTAAATCGAAAAAATTTGTTCAGGGATGCTTTGAAGCACTGAAGAAATATCCAGGGAATCAGGAAATGGATGAGAAGAAGGGAATTCACCTCCACCATTTCTATTACAGTAGCTTAGAAGGGTCCAGTGTAATCTTTTTCTATTCTCCATTTGGTTGTTTTTTAATTAAACTGATTTTCAAAGAAAGAACATCTATCATTGCTCACATGAGAACAGTGGTTGGATGATCCTTTACTCAGGATATTTTTTTCTCAAAGCTATCACTCCATTCACTACAAAATTTAAAATTGAACTTCCAAGCAAGATAAGGCCGAAAAATAGAGAACAATCCAATTCCTTAATAATGGAGTGATTTTTGTACTGCAGTAGTTGTCTGCTCATCGTGGGCTCTGCTGGTTTCCCCTAATCACGACCACCAGTGAAAGAGGAAACCACCAAATTTTCTGTCCAACATTAAATCTATGATATCCTTCCTACATCGTAATTCTAAAACTAAACTGGTTTCCAAGAGGGATGTCTCCAGGCTGTGCCAGTCTGCCAGAATCTTTCTGTTCGGAATCCTGAGTCTCTGATTTAATCCTGCACTCTTCAAGCATAAAAAAATACAGCCATAGAGACCTGAGCCATGCTTCTACATGTGTGCTGAGGTTTCCAGGTGGCCTGTGTGTGTTATGATTGTGCCTGGCAAATAAAAGCAAATTGACAATCCCTTACCAAGCAGAAACCAAACTGCACATTTTCTTACTTTCTGGTAGAGAGTGTCATCAAAATTACATATATGACGTCCAGGAGAGATGGAGGAAAGTCTTTGGTGGACAAGTTGAATCCATTTCAAATATTTACAGCATCAACAGAAAACTGGATATATCCAGTAAGTGAACAAATTGATTTATTCATGAGGCCAAAGTTAAGTCAATATGTCTCTATTTTAACCAGATCCTTTCTAATAATTTACATGGCACAAAATATGCAGTACAGTTAAGACTGATAAATATCATATGCAAACAGAGAAGAAAGACTGGTAATTATAAATCAGATTATTTGTAATATAATGGTCCTGACACAATAACTTTTATATTTTCAAAATGCTTAAATATAGTTAAATCGAAAAAATTTGTTCAGGGATGCTTTGAAGCACTGAAGAAATATCCAGGGAATCAGGAAATGGATGAGAAGAAGGGAATTCACCTCCACCATTTCTATTACAGTAGCTTAGAAGGGTCCAGTGTAATCTTTTTCTATTCTCCATTTGGTTGTTTTTTAATTAAACTGATTTTCAAAGAAAGAACATCTATCATTGCTCACATGAGAACAGTGGTTGGATGATCCTTTACTCAGGATATTTTTTTCTCAAAGCTATCACTCCATTCACTACAAAATTTAAAATTGAACTTCCAAGCAAGATAAGGCCGAAAAATAGAGAACAATCCAATTCCTTAATAATGGAGTGATTTTTGTACTGCAGTAGTTGTCTGCTCATCGTGGGCTCTGCTGGTTTCCCCTAATCACGACCACCAGTGAAAGAGGAAACCACCAAATTTTCTGTCCAACATTAAATCTATGATATCCTTCCTACATCGTAATTCTAAAACTAAACTGGTTTCCAAGAGGGATGTCTCCAGGCTGTGCCAGTCTGCCAGAATCTTTCTGTTCGGAATCCTGAGTCTCTGATTTAATCCTGCACTCTTCAAGCATAAAAAAATACAGCCATAGAGACCTGAGCCATGCTTCTACATGTGTGCTGAGGTTTCCAGGTGGCCTGTGTGTGTTATGATTGTGCCTGGCAAATAAAAGCAAATTGACAATCCCTTACCTCCCTCAAGCCAGTGCCAATTTTTAAATAAAATGTCTAGTCGTGATTTATTGCCAGGACAAACTGCCAGCCTGGCAACCCCATTTACCTACTAAGCAGACAAATCAGCAAAATCAATGTCAACCTTGCCCAGTTTCCCCACGTATGTTCTAGAAGGGATTCCAAATTTCATATTTATTCTGTTACCAGATTTCTTATTTGTGTGCATTAGGAAACAAAATATCTTGCTGACCTTAATGACTTCAGAAAGTTGTCATTCTTCCCTTGAGAATTTCTGGGATCCTTCAAGCTCATTTTCCATAGATCACACACTTTTCCATTTAGATAAGAATTGTTGACCATTAATCACCTGACTTGAATATCAAACAGGGCTGCAGAACTGAAAGAATCTCTTTCCTGCTTCAAATATCTCAAGGACACGCTTCCTACCACTTCCCCAGGGACCCAACACATGCCTTGATGATTCTCAGGTGACTCCTTCCTATTCCTCTCCAGCTTATAAATAACAGCACCTGTTGGCCAAGGTATATGTTTTTAAGTGCTGATTTAGGTTTATTTTTCTTTTGGCTCTACTATCCAGCTCTATTATCCCTTATCAAGCCAATCTCTAATTCTTACCAGAATAAAGTGCAAGAGATTTTTATATTGCTCTGGTCAAAAGCACATCTTTCTATTCAAGAGCAGCAGTTCAAGGAAGACTGGGCTACATATAATGTACTTTAAAAGAAAAGGATGAAAAAACAGTCATCAATTCCTACTTCTTTAAGATTGCAGACAGGCTGCTCTGATGAATGAAGCCTCATCCAGTCTTACTTAATGCCCAGGGTGACTAGTTATCAAAAGAAGGGAAAACCACCAAATTTTCTGTCCAACATTAAATCTATGATATCCTTCCTACATCGTAATTCTAAAACTAAACTGGTTTCCAAGAGGGATGTCTCCAGGCTGTGCCAGTCTGCCAGAATCTTTCTGTTCGGAATCCTGAGTCTCTGATTTAATCCTGCACTCTTCAAGCATAAAAAAATACAGCCATAGAGACCTGAGCCATGCTTCTACATGTGTGCTGAGGTTTCCAGGTGGCCTGTGTGTGTTATGATTGTGCCTGGCAAATAAAAGCAAATTGACAATCCCTTACCTCCCTCAAGCCAGTGCCAATTTTTAAATAAAATGTCTAGTCGTGATTTATTGCCAGGACAAACTGCCAGCCTGGCAACCCCATTTACCTACTAAGCAGACAAATCAGCAAAATCAATGTCAACCTTGCCCAGTTTCCCCACGTATGTTCTAGAAGGGATTCCAAATTTCATATTTATTCTGTTACCAGATTTCTTATTTGTGTGCATTAGGAAACAAAATATCTTGCTGACCTTAATGACTTCAGAAAGTTGTCATTCTTCCCTTGAGAATTTCTGGGATCCTTCAAGCTCATTTTCCATAGATCACACACTTTTCCATTTAGATAAGAATTGTTGACCATTAATCACCTGACTTGAATATCAAACAGGGCTGCAGAACTGAAAGAATCTCTTTCCTGCTTCAAATATCTCAAGGACACGCTTCCTACCACTTCCCCAGGGACCCAACACATGCCTTGATGATTCTCAGGTGACTCCCCTTCCTATTCCTCTCCAGCTTATAAATAACAGCACCTGTTGGCCAAGGTATATGTTTTTAAGTGCTGATTTAGGTTTATTTTTCTTTTGGCTCTACTATCCAGCTCTATTATCCCTTATCAAGCCAATCTCTAATTCTTACCAGAATAAAGTGCAAGAGATTTTTATATTGCTCTGGTCAAAAGCACATCTTTCTATTCAAGAGCAGCAGTTCAAGGAAGACTGGGCTACATATAATGTACTTTAAAAGAAAAGGAGGAAAAAAAAAAACAGTCATCAATTCCTACTTCTTTAAGATTGCAGACAGGCTGCTCTGATGAATGAAGCCTCATCCAGTCTTACTTAAGCTGCCCAGGGTGACTAGTTATCGAGCCAATGAGAAGGAATCTTTTATGCCTCTTCTTGATAACTCTGTGTCATTGTACACAAAATGCAGAGCCGTCTATATTTCATCAAACATTTTCTTCATGTATTATTTAATAAAATGTTTAGAGCATGCCTAATTACAAACATTTATTATAGAATCCAATCCTAGAAATGTGTGAGAATATGCTAAATTGTTTCCTACCTAAAGTTTTAATGAGAGTATAATACCTCCGGCCCATATGCTTCAAGAACGTTATCCTTAATTATGTAACATGGGTATTTTACTGATATCTGTTAACTGCTCGAGCAGCTGTGGTTTTCTGCTTTTTTGCACAGCTCAGGAGGAGCAGTGAGTTCAGTTTCCCCTTTTTGGGGGGTTGCAAAATCCATACCCCAAACAGGTGTGTGCAATCATGAACCGCAGTGATGAACCCAAACTGCTGCCTTTCTAAAAATTCCACCAGCCGGTGACACACGCTGGTCAAGGTTGCACAACCTTGTTTTCCACCGGTTATTTTGATGATTCATTCCCCCATGGGGAGGTGAATTTCAGCTATTGTTACTGTGCTCCTGTTTCTGATAACTAGAGGAATCACTTCCTCATTTTGAGGATTTCTCTTTCTTTCCTTCTCTTGTTCATGCTCTTGCTGCCTCCCTGTTTCTTGCTTAAAAATGAATTTAGATCCTTTGGAAAGTGCTGCTTGAAATGACTATTCTCTTCTCATGCACAAGGACTAGAAGAGTTGAAGCTAAAAGAAACACATTCACATATTAAGTAAGCCTATTTAAATTGTTACTTCACTGCCAGGAATTTATGTGAATGCTATGAAACTATAAAGTAATCATTCTTTAAAAATACAACAGCTCATAGCAATAAGTACTGTCCACTTTCAACTAATGACCTTGGAAAACTGTACATTGATTCTTTGTCTGCTTAAAAAATGACCTCAAAACCTCTCACATATTGTTCTCAATTTCAAATATGACAAACTGTCCTCTTTAAAAAGGAGGTATTCAATTTCTGCAAGCATCCAAAATTTATCCAGAGCCAAGTCTGCTGATAAATTATTCAAGACTTTATTTATGAAAAACATTTTTATAATTGAATAATGAACACTTTAATAATAAATATAAATCTAAAAATGACTTCAAAAGGAGGTACAAAGCATTTAGGTCATTGGCACATGCCACGAAATTAAAGGCAGTGTACCAAATATGAATTCCCTATAAATCTTATGTATTTCCCTTATATCTTATATATTTCCCAAATATTTTACCTTCACATCTGGGTTTTTCTAGAAAATTGAGCAACTCAAGCTAATTTCCTCTTAAAACAACAAAATACAATAAGAACACTCTTATTTTATTTATAATTAATGACAGCACATATATATATGAGAGTTCAGTTCAGTTCAGTCGCTTAGTTGCATCTGACGCTTTGTGACCCCATGGACTGCAGCACGCCAGGCTTACCTGGACATCATCATCCTCTGGAGCTTGCTCAGACTCACGTCCACTGATTCAGGGATGCCATCCAGCCATCTCATCCTCCGTCATCCCCTTCCCTACTACCATCTATTTGTCCCAATATCAGGGTTTTTCCAATTAGTTGACTCTTCTCATCAGGTGGCCAATGAATTGGAGCTTCAGGCTTCAGTATCAGTCCTTCCAATGAATATTTATGGGTTGATTTCCTTTAGGATTGACTAGTTAGATCTCCTTGCAGTCTAAGTGACTCTCAAGGTTTTTCTCTAAACCACAGTTCAAAGGCATCAATTCTTCAATGCCCAGCCTTCTTTCTGGTCCAGCTCTCACATCCATACATGACTACTGGGAAAGACATAGCTTTGACTATATGGACTTTTGTTAACAAAGTGATGTCTTTGCTTTTCAATATGTTGTCTAGGTTTGGTCATAGCTTTCCTCGCAAGGAGCAAGTGTCTTTAAGTTTCATGGCTGTAGTCACCGTCCACAGTGATTTTGGAGCCCAGGAAAATAACCTCTGTCACTGTTTCAATTGTTTGCCCATCTATTTGCCATGAAGTGATGGGACTGGCTGCCTTGATCTTAGTTTTTTGAATGTTGAGTTTTAGGCCAGCTTTTTCACTCCCTCTTTCACCTTGAGCAAGAGACTTTAAGGTCTTCTTCGCTTTCTGTCATAAGGGTGGTGTCATCTGCATACTTGAGGTTATTGATATTTGTTCCAGTAATATTGGTTCCAGCTTGTGCTTCACCCAGACTGGTATTTTGTATGATGTACTTTGAATATAAGTTAAATAAGCAGAGTGACAATATACAGCCTCAACGTACTCCTTTCCCAATTTGAAGCCAGTCTATTGTTTCAAGTCTAGTTCTAACTGTTGCTTCTTGTCCTGCATACAGGTTTTGAAGGAGGCAGGAAAGGTTGTGTGGTAGTCCCATCTCTTTAAAAATTTTCCACAGTTTGTTGTGATCTATACAATCAAAGGCTTTGACTTAGTCAATGAAGCAGAAGTAGATGTTTTTCTGGAATTCCATTGCTCTTTCTATGATCCATCAGATGTTGGTACTTTGATCTCCAGTTCCTATGCTTTTTCTAAATCCAACTTGGACATCCGGAAGTTCTCAGTCCATGTACTCTTAAAGCCTAGCTTAGAGGATTTTGAGTGTTACTTTGCTAGCGTGTGTAATGAGTGCAATGGTGGAGTAGCTTGAACATTCTTTGGCATTGCCCTTCTTTGGGATTGGAATGAAAACTGACCCTTTTCCAGTCCTGAGGCCATTGCTGGGTTTTCCAAATTTGCTGGCATACTGACTGCAGCACTTTAACAGCATCATCATTTAGGATTTGAAATAGCTCAGCTGGAATTTCATCACCTCTACTAGCTTTGTTCACAGTAATGCTTCCTAGTGCCCACTTGACCTCTGCTTCTGTTAAGTCCATACCACTTCTGTTCTTTATTGTGCCTATCTTTGTATGAAATATTCCCTTGGTATCGCTCATTTTCTTATATAGATCTCTAGTCTTTCTCATTCTATTGAGAATATGGTTGTCTGAGGAGGCCTTACAAATAGCTGAGAAAAGAAGAGATGCAAAAGGCAAAGGAGAAAATTCCACTGAATGCAGAGTTTCAACTCGATCGGGGCCAGGAAAATAACCTCTGTCACTGTTTCAATTGTTTGCCCATCTATTTGCCATGAAGTGATGGGACTGGCTGCCTTGATCTTAGTTTTTTGAATGTTGAGTTTTAGGCCAGCTTTTTCACTCCCTCTTTCACCTTGAGCAAGAGACTTTAAGGTCTTCTTCGCTTTCTGTCATAAGGGTGGTGTCATCTGCATACTTGAGGTTATTGATATTTGTTCCAGTAATATTGGTTCCAGCTTGTGCTTCACCCAGACTGGTATTTTGTATGATGTACTTTGAATATAAGTTAAATAAGCAGAGTGACAATATACAGCCTCAACGTACTCCTTTCCCAATTTGAAGCCAGTCTATTGTTTCAAGTCTAGTTCTAACTGTTGCTTCTTGTCCTGCATACAGGTTTTGAAGGAGGCAGGAAAGGTTGTGTGGTAGTCCCATCTCTTTAAAAATTTTCCACAGTTTGTTGTGATCTATACAATCAAAGGCTTTGACTTAGTCAATGAAGCAGAAGTAGATGTTTTTCTGGAATTCCATTGCTCTTTCTATGATCCATCAGATGTTGGTACTTTGATCTCCAGTTCCTATGCTTTTTCTAAATCCAACTTGGACATCCGGAAGTTCTCAGTCCATGTACTCTTAAAGCCTAGCTTAGAGGATTTTGAGTGTTACTTTGCTAGCGTGTGTAATGAGTGCAATGGTGGAGTAGCTTGAACATTCTTTGGCATTGCCCTTCTTTGGGATTGGAATGAAAACTGACCCTTTTCCAGTCCTGAGGCCATTGCTGGGTTTTCCAAATTTGCTGGCATACTGACTGCAGCACTTTAACAGCATCATCATTTAGGATTTGAAATAGCTCAGCTGGAATTTCATCACCTCTACTAGCTTTGTTCACAGTAATGCTTCCTAGTGCCCACTTGACCTCTGCTTCTGTTAAGTCCATACCACTTCTGTTCTTTATTGTGCCTATCTTTGTATGAAATATTCCCTTGGTATCGCTCATTTTCTTATATAGATCTCTAGTCTTTCTCATTCTATTGAGAATATGGTTGTCTGAGGAGGCCTTACAAATAGCTGAGAAAAGAAGAGATGCAAAAGGCAAAGGAGAAAATGAAAGATACACCTATCTGAATGCAGAGTTTCAGATAATAGCAAGGAGAGATAAGAAAGCCTTCTTAAGTGAACAATGCAAGAAATAGAGGGAAACAATAGAATGGGAAAGATATGAGCATACATCAACCCATTTCACATTACTCTAAAAGTGAGGATTTCCTCATAGCACAGAACAGTGTCTCATAATAAGAACATAGGTTGTAGAATGTGAAAATTCAAATATTAAACCCTAATTTAATTCTTACTGTCTGTCACTTGGAGGAAGTGACTAGACCTCAGTGAACCTCAATTTTCTCATCTGTTACACAAGGAAAATAAATATATGCCTTGCCTGCATATTGTGAGGACTAAATGGATGGAGAATATCAAGGAGAGTTCCTATCACAGAGTAGATGTCTAAAACACTGGAACTTTTGTGGCAGTTGCTATTATTACACATCAGTGTTCTCTACTGGGGTATGAGCTCCTGAAGAGCCAATATCATGCCTCTATCATGTTTGTAACTCAGCAGTTAGTATAGTGTCTGCTACATAATAGGGCTTAATAATTGTTTATTGAGCCATACTGGATACATTCTTGAATAAATTTAAGATTAAGAAGTGAAATAAAAAGTATATGATTTTAAATAAAGTTTATTTTAAACAATCTAGGGCAACAAAAAAACTTTAAAAAAATATTATTACATATTTGAAAATACCTGATTTCTTGATCTAGACCTTTCCTGCCTTATTCAGTGTTTTTAAGCTTAGGTATTGTCAATGCAAAAGGATTTGGGATATGAAAACTGACCCTTTTCCAGTCCTGAGGCCATTGCTGGGTTTTCCAAATTTGCTGGCATACTGACTGCAGCACTTTAACAGCATCATCATTTAGGATTTGAAATAGCTCAGCTGGAATTTCATCACCTCTACTAGCTTTGTTCACAGTAATGCTTCCTAGTGCCCACTTGACCTCTGCTTCTGTTAAGTCCATACCACTTCTGTTCTTTATTGTGCCTATCTTTGTATGAAATATTCCCTTGGTATCGCTCATTTTCTTATATAGATCTCTAGTCTTTCTCATTCTATTGAGAATATGGTTGTCTGAGGAGGCCTTACAAATAGCTGAGAAAAGAAGAGATGCAAAAGGCAAAGGAGAAAATGAAAGATACACCTATCTGAATGCAGAGTTTCAGATAATAGCAAGGAGAGATAAGAAAGCCTTCTTAAGTGAACAATGCAAGAAATAGAGGGAAACAATAGAATGGGAAAGATATGAGCATACATCAACCCATTTCACATTACTCTAAAAGTGAGGATTTCCTCATAGCACAGAACAGTGTCTCATAATAAGAACATAGGTTGTAGAATGTGAAAATTCAAATATTAAACCCTAATTTAATTCTTACTGTCTGTCACTTGGAGGAAGTGACTAGACCTCAGTGAACCTCAATTTTCTCATCTGTTACACAAGGAAAATAAATATATGCCTTGCCTGCATATTGTGAGGACTAAATGGATGGAGAATATCAAGGAGAGTTCCTATCACAGAGTAGATGTCTAAAACACTGGAACTTTTGTGGCAGTTGCTATTATTACACATCAGTGTTCTCTACTGGGGTATGAGCTCCTGAAGAGCCAATATCATGCCTCTATCATGTTTGTAACTCAGCAGTTAGTATAGTGTCTGCTACATAATAGGGCTTAATAATTGTTTATTGAGCCATACTGGATACATTCTTGAATAAATTTAAGATTAAGAAGTGAAATAAAAAGTATATGATTTTAAATAAAGTTTATTTTAAACAATCTAGGGGCAACATAACTCAGTTTAGTTTATAATATACCCCATGTTCACTAGTAATCAGGAGAAAAGAATATTATTACATATTTGAAAATACCTGATTTCTTGATCTAGACCTTTCCTGCCTTATTCAGTGTTTTTAAGCTTAGGTATTGTCAATGCAAAAGGATTTCATTAGAAGTAATCACAAACTTAAGTAGGTGATTCTAGCCAAGGCAGTTACATTGAGTGAGAAGTATAGCAGAAGTCATGGACTAGCCACCAGATGAGGATATGGTGGGAGGAGGACTTTGGATAGGAAGAAGATTAAGCCACTACTTCTATAATTCTTGGTAGTAGCAGGGGCGTGGGCTCCATAAGGGTGGTGGAGAACTGAAGCAAAGTCACACTTCCCTAAACACACAGAGGGGTGAAGTCTCCTTCTAACCTGCTGTGGGCACAAACCTAATGCTTGTTCTTCACAAATCAACCAGGCAAAATGATTCCCATATGAACTGGACATTTAAAAATCAATTGGCATACATATAATAAACAAATGTTACTTCATCATTTTCCCCCATTTTTTCCTTCTTTTCTGTATTCTTTGACTATAGAAATAAGAAGACTGTAAATAATTCAAGGGTAAGACCATCTTAGTCTTATAAGACAATTGCAAACGTTGTTTTCTGTGAATTCAAAGTGAATGCTATATCTGCATAAATTTAAAGGTAGAAACCTGGGTGGTCTCTTTCAAATAATATCTTATTACAGAAGCTGAGAAGGTTGTAAACCGTCCTACAGACACTAACAGTTAAGTCTACTGAACCTCACTGGATTACTGGTGTACAACAAACACAGAAAAGGAAATTTCTGTGAAAATAAGCACTTGCTCCATGCAGTGAGTGATGGTGCTCACAGATTCCTTTCAAAGGGATGAAGAACACTACAACATACACAGGTATCTTCAACTTTCCACCATAAATAATTATCTTTGAGCTTCTCACTCCTGAATATCACTAGCCTTGCTTTTTCTTAAGCACCTGGTTATGAAGACCATGAACAACACATTCAAGTTGCACACAGGCACCCTTATTGAAAAAACTTTGCTTTGTCACGGCACTTGGAGAAGAAGTTAGATAATCATGTTTAGGAGAATTACAAACAAGGAACAGAAACTTTGGCCATTTTTTTTTTTAAATCTTAGGTTGGAATCCCGTGACCCAATATTTTGCAAGTCCTAAAGGAAATTCAGCTCAGGCAATGAAGAGTCTTATGATACATTACCTTGCAATTTCTTCTCATAGCTATATCTCTGATTCATAAGGGAAAATAAGAACATCAATAGAATAGAGTTTCGGAATTAACCAGCAAAGGAGAAACACACAGTCTTGCTCACCTGACAATTCATCATCCCCTGCTCTTTTATCTCATAGCTTGAGACTATCCTTCTGTAATTAATACTTCCCATCGTTTATTTATATATATCTGCCCTCCAGGCTGAGAGCTGCTTCAGAGTAAAGATCAAATCTTTTTCTTCTCTGTAGCCGCCAAATCCTGGCACAGAAACTGGTACAGGATGAGATGCTTGGTAAGTACCTGTTAAATAAATAAAATGGTATATAAATCTTGGTCTTTTTAAAGAGTATATCTATGAATAATTATGCATTTTGTAATTCAGTGACATTACATGGCAAGCACATGGAGCTCCTGCTCCAAACACAGGAACAGACAGTAAGGTTCTCTTCCCTTTCCCCTGCCCAGTGTGAGGTTGACCTTATCTTCTCTCTCCCTACTTTTCTTCAGTCTGATATTACCTGAATGCCACTTGTTCATCAGTGGGTTGCCATGCTTGGAAACTTAAGGGGCAGAATTGAAGAAGAAATGCAGTGGTAAACCCCTGTAACACCTTTCTGCCTATCCACAAAATCCTACTATTCAAATAGCACTACAGAGCTCCTAATAACTAAATCCCTTTAAAATAAAAATATCAATTCTCCCATTGTCTACCAATCTCAGTTAAGGGCATATTGTCCTTAGTTATTCAAACCAAAACCTTGGTTCATTATCAACATCTCTATGTCTCTCAAACTCCATATTGAATCAATTAGGAAATCCTATTCATTACACTTTCAAAATGCATCCATAATCAAATGACTTCTCATGACCTCCACCCAAGTCACCATTGTCAATTGTGTGGATTGTTAAGATATGTCTTAATAGATCTTCTCTCCCATTATCAATTCATTCAGGTAGAGTGACTCTCTTTAGTCATAAGCCACATTCTATCATTCTTTCCATCCAGTCCATCTGTGACTTTTCATATGACCTACAGTGTCCTGTATTATCTGCCTCCAGTCAAATTCCCATACCCATTACCTCTCTGAACCTTCTGATTATTCCCCCTATCTCTCAGCTCTATATACTGGCCACAGCACTGTTCCTGGAATGAACCAGACACTGTCTTGCCATTGCATTTAATGTGCCCCTTTGCCTGGAATTCTTTTCCAAATGGCCAGATAATGTGCCCCTCATTTTCTTTTCATCTAAACTGGATCTTTTTAGTGAGTCCTTCCCTAGACTTTGTTTAAAAGTTCACTATTCCTCCATGACACCTTATATTTTCCTCCTTTACTGTAGTTTTATCTTTGGCACCTTTCACTACCTACCTAACAAATATTCTCCTTGATTGTCCTGATCATTATCTGTCACCCTCACTAGAATATAAGTTTCATCATGGCAGGCGTTTTTCCCTGTTTGTTTTTTTTTTTTTAACTAGAGTAGTTAAAAACTAGAGAACATAGAAGTGTTATATATCAGGTATTCAGTAAATATTTATGAATGAATATGTCTCTAGGCATTGCCTTCACTTACAAGATTGATAGTCTCATCATTTAGGTTTGATCTTTCTTAAAAGGTGCTATAATTGTAAATGTTGAAAGACACAATGTTTTAAAACTTGGTCTTTTTAGGGGAATCCATTAACAAAATGGAGTGTGACAAAATGACTCTTTTAGAAGAAGAAGCTCATCAGAATTTTTGAACTTAAATCATGAGAAAGAATAAATGAGATAATGCATATTTAAAACATTGATATTTTAAGAAGTAATAAAGAGGCAAAATATTTTGTTTTCAAATAGTGAAATCTACCACAAAAAAGCCTAGAGAATTGACTAAAAATCCACTAGAAAAATCTGAGAATGAAGTAGAGTATCTGTTTACATTAATTAAAAAGTAACACTCTTTTAGGGAAAAAAAATAACCCATTAGAGAAAATCCTGGGGGGGAAATCCCGTCGATTTGGATGTTAACTACTGCAACAGACAAATGAAATATTATGAAAAAGGAACCATTAAGAATTATGTACAATCTACATGAATAAAATGCTAAAAATGCCTTTAAGAAAGGTAAAGTAACTTAAACATTCGAAAAGACAAATCTTCATAAAATTACTCAAAAAATATTGCTTTGTACCTATCAAAATGCAGGAAAATATTCTAAACACTACATATACAACAGGGAATAATAAAGATAAGATTTCCATCTTTATGATGTTTCAAAGGCACTGAGACTTCCATCTGTCCAAAACCAAACTCACAATGCATTATTACCCCCAAGCTTAGTCCTGTCCCAGTGATTTCCATAGCTAAGAATGATGCCGCCAAGCATGCAAGCCAGGAAGATGGTTACATTTTTGACAATATTCTTTCCTCTACTGTAAAAATCAAAGTTATCAATAAGCTATGGCTTTCTCTATTCAACTCTGTCTTTTTCTGGACAATAATAATGTCACCAATACTAGCTGGTTGGTCTTCACCTAGATCCCCCTAAGGATAGCAAATGTGATATTTCCCAAAAGAAAACTTTATAATGACTCGTCATCATTCAGAACTTAACTCAAATACCAGTTCCTCATGGTAGACATTCCTGACTCTTTACAGGCTGTTATGGTATTGTGTACTAGCTGGACCCTTGACTCAGCTGATATTTGGTTGCATAATTTAATTATTTTGATCCTTACTGTAAATTATACTTTCTGTGAGGATAAGAACAATAGCCTTTTTGGTTGTCATTATATTTCTAATGCTTAGCATAGGATTTGGCATATAATAGTAGATGCTCGATAAATAATTGCCATATACAACCCTACCTTCAGACTTGGATGTTCACCACGGTTTTATTCGCTAAACTCTTCCTCTATACCACACACACACATACATGCACAAACAGAATTAAAGAACATGCTTATACCTCTTTCATGTGGCTTTCAGTACCAAATTATAAGCACAATGTAATCCATTATCTTTAATATCTGCTCTCATAATTAACATCCTTTAGAAACCAGGAAAACGTTTCTTCTCATTCTGTGCCCTAAATCCTCCAAACATAACCCTAACTGTGAATGTTGAGGATGGGGTTGATGCTCACATTGGAAAGGAACTTTGCTTCAAATGAGTAGCAAATGTTTTTTTTTAAAAAGTTGGAAAAAGATTGGGGTTGATGCTCACTTGGAAAAAGAAAGGTAAAGTAACTTAAACATTCGAAAAGACAAATCTTCATAAAATTACTCAAAAAATATTGCTTTGTACCTATCAAAATGCAGGAAAATATTCTAAACACTACATATACAACAGGGAATAATAAAGATAAGATTTCCATCTTTATGATGTTTCAAAGGCACTGAGACTTCCATCTGTCCAAAACCAAACTCACAATGCATTATTACCCCCAAGCTTAGTCCTGTCCCAGTGATTTCCATAGCTAAGAATGATGCCGCCAAGCATGCAAGCCAGGAAGATGGTTACATTTTTGACAATATTCTTTCCTCTACTGTAAAAATCAAAGTTATCAATAAGCTATGGCTTTCTCTATTCAACTCTGTCTTTTCTGGACAATAATAATGTCACCAATACTAGCTGGTTGGTCTTCACCTAGATCCCCCTAAGGATAGCAAATGTGATATTTCCCAAAAGAAAACTTTATAATGACTCGTCATCATTCAGAACTTAACTCAAATACCAGTTCCTCATGGTAGACATTCCTGACTCTTTACAGGCTGTTATGGTATTGTGTACTAGCTGGACCCTTGACTCAGCTGATATTTGGTTGCATAATTTAATTATTTTGATCCTTACTGTAAATTATACTTTCTGTGAGGATAAGAACAATAGCCTTTTTGGTTGTCATTATATTTCTAATGCTTAGCATAGGATTTGGCATATAATAGTAGATGCTCGATAAATAATTGCCATATACAACCCTACCTTCAGACTTGGATGTTCACCACGGTTTTATTCGCTAAACTCTTCCTCTATACCACACACACACATACATGCACAAACAGAATTAAAGAACATGCTTATACCTCTTTCATGTGGCTTTCAGTACCAAATTATAAGCACAATGTAATCCATTATCTTTAATATCTGCTCTCATAATTAACATCCTTTAGAAACCAGGAAAACGTTTCTTCTCATTCTGTGCCCTAAATCCTCCAAACATAACCCTAACTGTGAATGTTGAGGATGGGGTTGATGCTCACATTGGAAAGGAACTTTGCTTCAAATGAGTAGCAAATGTACAATTAATCATCTTGTCAAATCCTTCCTCTTAATGTGAATGCAAGAGATTCTTTCAAAACAAGTGTCATTTCCCAGAAGTGTCTAGTATCTTTCTTGTTTCTATGTTTCAATCGTAGCCCTGGAGGTCTTCACAAACACACACAGCATTTACATGTCAAAATGGCAAAGTTTAAACCAGCTCAGGGTTTGATGTAGCAGTGGGAAACATTCTTTATTATTGCTGGGACTTTAATATGCAGGTAAAATTTCAGAAAGTAATTTTGAAATACACACCAAAATTTACATTCTTATACCCTGGACAGACAATATATCCCAGGGTTATGAGTACAAGCTCTGGATCCAGGAAGAATTGAGTCATAGTGTGGTTCTGTCACTTCCTTGCTATGTGATTTGGGGCAAGTTTCTTAACCTCATTATTTTGCCTCAGTTTCCTCCACTGTGAAATGCTTATAATAGTACCTTCCTCATCCCTCCTAAAGTTGTGAGGATTAAAAGGGATACTGCCTATAAAATGCTTATCACAGAGCCTGGCCCATAGAATAACACTTGACTAATATGAAATATTATCATCTTTCTTCTCCTCCTCTAATTATACCTCACATTAAAATTAGCATTAAAATGAATACTCTATATGATTTAAGCATTACAAATGGAAAATCCTACCATTAGATGTTTAAAAAATGGTGAGATAGATCCACTATATGTTGAAAGGAAAACATACACATAGTAGAGTATCTGAATAAAAAATGCTCCACAAAATATATCAATGATCTATGATATAGTCTGATTTTGGCATCATCTATAGTATGGCTTTGTTGTTGTTTGTTGTTGTTTAGTCATTAAGTTGTGTCCAATTCTTTGTGACCCCATTGATTGTAGCCCTGCAAGTTGCTCTTTCCATGGAATTTTCCAGGCAAGAATACCGGAGTGTGTAGCCATTTCCTTCTCCAAGGGACCTTCCCAACCCAGCGATCGAACTCGTATCACCTACATTGGCAGGCAGATTCTTCACTGCTGACCCACCAGGGAAACACTATTTCCAAAATGATGCACAAAACTGTTAAAAGTGGCCTAAATTTAGGATACTTGAATCAGGGAAAGGATTTTGTCAATCACTTTATATTCTTTCATACTCTTTTAATTTTCTACCATGTGTATTTATTGCTTTTATAATTAACTTTTAATTGATTATTATTTTTTCAGTTTTAATCTTGAAACCAATTCCAAGACTTGTCCTTCTTTGTCACATGCATAGACTTCCTATTCTGTCTTGCATTCTTTTTGAAGCCATGTGACTACTTCTGGCCAGTGAGCCATGAATGACTGTGACATGTATCACTTCCAGAACAAGGTCTCCCCAGGCTGTCTCTGTGTGCCCCAGAAACTCTGGAAGAAATATAATGCTGTTATGGCTGTCATAGAAAACAGTGCAAGTCCTCGACACAATTTGAGGAAGCTATACTTTTTTGTAGATGTTTCATTCCTAAAGGACATTCCTCTTACTTTTGTGTCTTAATGAAGCAGTGAAGTATACTCTATCATGCAAAGTTTCCACTAAATATTTATTAATTGTACTATTCATTTTCCCTCCCTCATTCTTAGACACAGACCTGAAAACTATAGTGAACATTATTGAAATTTTGCTGCCATCTTTGAAAATAGATAAGAAATGAAAGAATAACTAACCATAGAATATTTTTATAATTCATGTGCATTTGGATTTTTGTAGCTTACTAAATTGCCAAATTATGTATGTAACATGCATTTAATAAGCAAGTTTCAAATATCTGTTTGTATCAGGACCTTGGAAGACAGAGATAACAGACTCAGAGCCAGATCTCACCAAGTCTACCACCTAAGGGGGAAAAGCTGGAAACAAGTAACCAGAAGAGAATTGCTGATAGTATTGTGCGTGAGGTCTTGTGGTTGAATAGAGAAATGAGGTGCTATTTATTCCTTATGATCCATAAAATCTTCAATAGGAAATGCTATATGAGGGGGATATGAGTGAATTAAACTATACATTTAGTTGCTAAGCTAAAACATGTCCCAAATAAAGGTGTTTAACGTAAACACATGATAACTTTTACCCTTTTTTATTGAATAGAACAAAGCAAATGTTTTTGAGCTATTTTTGCAGGTATTTTCTCATAAAGGTATATTTCTATTTAATTTTTCTCTACTTGTAACTAAAACAAGTATTTGTACTGCTGTCTGAATTATTTGATGACTTCTCCTTAGGGATTGGTAACTAGTGGTTTAGTATAGTAACCACATAAAATGAAGTCCTAAATCAGATTTATGGCAGTCCAGTAATTTAATTGAAAGATATGGTTACAGTTCACAAACCCAGAGGGGCAATCAGATTGCTCACAGACCAGAGTGACGCTTAGTCAGCATGTTGCAGTCGTACCATGTTTCACCATTAAGCTGCAGGTAGAAAACCTACAGGTTAAAGTCACACAACAAAGTTAGATATAAATTTCATGAAACTTAATATATGATATCCATTTGTATCTTCGGTTATCTCTCGAACAAAACAGTGCAAGTCCTCGACACAATTTGAGGAAGCTATACTTTTTTGTAGATGTTTCATTCCTAAAGGACATTCCTCTTACTTTTGTGTCTTAATGAAGCAGTGAAGTATACTCTATCATGCAAAGTTTCCACTAAATATTTATTAATTGTACTATTCATTTTCCCTCCCTCATTCTTAGACACAGACCTGAAAACTATAGTGAACATTATTGAAATTTTGCTGCCATCTTTGAAAATAGATAAGAAATGAAAGAATAACTAACCATAGAATATTTTTATAATTCATGTGCATTTGGATTTTTGTAGCTTACTAAATTGCCAAATTATGTATGTAACATGCATTTAATAAGCAAGTTTCAAATATCTGTTTGTATCAGGACCTTGGAAGACAGAGATAACAGACTCAGAGCCAGATCTCACCAAGTCTACCACCTAAGGGGAAGAGCTGGAAACAAGTAACCAGAAGAGAATTGCTGATAGTATTGTGCGTGAGGTCTTGTGGTTGAATAGAGAAATGAGTGGCTATTTATTCCTTATGATCCATAAAATCTTCAATAGGAAATGCTATTTGAGGGGAATATGAGTGAATTAAACTATACATTTAGTTGCTAAGCTAAAACATGTCCCAAATAAAGGTGTTTAACGTAAACACATGATAACTTTTACCCTTTTTTATTGAATAGAACAAAGCAAATGTTTTTGAGCTATTTTTGCAGGTATTTTCTCATAAAGGTATATTTCTATTTAATTTTTCTCTACTTGTAACTAAAACAAGTATTTGTACTGCTGTCTGAATTATTTGATGACTTCTCCTTAGGGATTGGTAACTAGTGGTTTAGTATAGTAACCACATAAAATGAAGTCCTAAATCAGATTTATGGCAGTCCAGTAATTTAATTGAAAGATATGGTTACAGTTCACAAACCCAGAGGGGCAATCAGATTGCTCACAGACCAGAGTGACGCTTAGTCAGCATGTTGCAGTCGTACCATGTTTCACCATTAAGCTGCAGGTAGAAAACCTACAGGTTAAAGTCACACAACAAAGTTAGATATAAATTTCATGAAACTTAATATATGATATCCATTTGTATCTTCGGTTATCTCTCGAACAAAAACTTCATCAACTGAACTCAAGGTCTGTGCCTACCATCAACAACACAAACCTGTAGTTTATATTTTGTGTGAAACACCAAAAATTTATAGGTAAAAAAAATTCTTAAGTGTATATAAGTTTAATCTAGATAGTCAATAACTAACTAGTAATCCTGTGTCCACTTTGTTGGACTATTTATTCTGAAATAGTTCTTGATTCCATTAAAATAGATACTACTACCAAGTGTGACCAATGTGTCAACATTTTTCAGTCTTATTGCAAGACCTGCTCATCAATATTTTTCTGCTCTCCTACATTCCCATTTGGTCACACTGATATTACAACTCAGCTCTGTATTTTTTCCCTACATTAGGCCCTTTCTCAGACTTTCTGAATCTCCCGTAGAAAATGTGAATGTTTGCTTGCTAGAGGTTTAATCTGTATTGTGACTTATATGTCTCAAAAGAGTACCTCACTTTCATTATCTCTTCTCATAAAATGTTTAAATCTTTCTTCAGATCTTAAAAATATTTATAATCTTTAGCCCAGTAATTTTACTTTTCAGAAGTGATCCTTAAAAAAAAAAAAATCAGCATCAATACAGGAACTCATTAAAGCATTATTTCTGAATGTGAAACACTGGAAACAAACTAAATATCTAACAAGATGAGATCACAAAGCAGAATGCTATGCAGGCATGAAAAATCATGTTGCTGAGTATTAATAAATTATAAAAGAAATAGTTATATATCTTGTAAAATAGCAAAGTCAACCAGATTACAAACTGTTACATACTATACAATCTCAAATTAATAAATATATTCACAAAGAAGACTAAAAGAGTATACAATAAAGTGTTAACAGCTGCAATTCCCGGGAAATGAGAATATAAATGCTTTTCATTCTCTTACTCATTTGTTCCTAAGATTTTTTTGCTGAAATTAACACGTTAGTTGCTCAGTCACATCTAACTCTTTGTAGCCCCATGGTTTATAGCCCATCAGGTTCCTCTGTCCATGGAATTCACCAGCAAGAATATTGGAGTGGGTTGCCAGTCTCTTCTCCAGGGGATCTTCCCGACCCAGGGATCAAATCTGGGACTCCTGTACAGCAGGCAGATTATTTACCATGTGAACCACCAGGGAAGACCATTATACACATAATTAAAAATATAAAATAAATGTACATATATAGAGATTTACATCTTTCTCTAGAGTTTGTTTAGTAAGTCTAATCACTGAGTGAAATTATTTACATATAATAAAACATCCAGTAATACTCAGTCACTGATCAATATCAAAAGAGAAACTACATTGAAACCCAAGGACTCATCCAGGTCAGAAAATAAGAATTACGCAAAGCCTGCTGCTAACACTAAAATGTATCTAACCCCCGGCAGTTAAATGCTGACACTTCAACTGCTCATCAATATTTTTCTGCTCTCCTACATTCCCATTTGGTCACACTGATATTACAACTCAGCTCTGTATTTTTTCCCTACATTAGGCCCTTTCTCAGACTTTCTGAATCTCCCGTAGAAAATGTGAATGTTTGCTTGCTAGAGGTTTAATCTGTATTGTGACTTATATGTCTCAAAAGAGTACCTCACTTTCATTATCTCTTCTCATAAAATGTTTAAATCTTTCTTCAGATCTTAAAAATATTTATAATCTTTAGCCCAGTAATTTTACTTTTCAGAAGTGATCCTTAAAAAAAAAAAAATCAGCATCAATACAGGAACTCATTAAAGCATTATTTCTGAATGTGAAACACTGGAAACAAACTAAATATCTAACAAGATGAGATCACAAAGCAGAATGCTATGCAGGCATGAAAAATCATGTTGCTGAGTATTAATAAATTATAAAAGAAATAGTTATATATCTTGTAAAATAGCAAAGTCAACCAGATTACAAACTGTTACATACTATACAATCTCAAATTAATAAATATATTCACAAAGAAGACTAAAAGAGTATACAATAAAGTGTTAACAGCTGCAATTCCCGGGAAATGAGAATATAAATGCTTTTCATTCTCTTACTCATTTGTTCCTAAGATTTTTTTGCTGAAATTAACACGTTAGTTGCTCAGTCACATCTAACTCTTTGTAGCCCCATGGTTTATAGCCCATCAGGTTCCTCTGTCCATGGAATTCACCAGCAAGAATATTGGAGTGGGTTGCCAGTCTCTTCTCCAGGGGATCTTCCCGACCCAGGGATCAAATCTGGGACTCCTGTACAGCAGGCAGATTATTTACCATGTGAACCACCAGGGAAGACCATTATACACATAATTAAAAATATAAAATAAATGTACATATATAGAGATTTACATCTTTCTCTAGAGTTTGTTTAGTAAGTCTAATCACTGAGTGAAATTATTTACATATAATAAAACATCCAGTAATACTCAGTCACTGATCAATATCAAAAGAGAAACTACATTGAAAAACCCAAGGACTCATCCAGGTCAGAAAATAAGAATTACGCAAAAGCCTGCTGCTAACACTAAAATGTATCTAACGCCTCCTCAACAAGGCAGTTAAATGCTGACACTTCAACTGCAAAAGGCCATGTCAGTTCCTGTTGGTTCAGATCCTCTTTGGACCTGCTGTTCTAGACAAATTTAACTTGCTTTTTTAAAAAACACTAAATATGAACTCTAGCCCATCTAATACAGTTTCGCTAGGCTAGTCTAGGACAGGTGATAAGATGGCACCTCACCAACAGAGTTGAACCCCAAAATTAGAAAAAAGTAGTCTGACTGTACTGAGAAAAAAGAGACCCTTAGTCAGTCTAAACTTTTTCTGTTCTCTCGTTCCCAGACTTTTAAATTTTAAGAGTTAACCTGTTTTAAGCAAAAATTAAGGGACATATGTAGCCAAAAACTATTTTTCTACATTATATTCTCATCTTTTTATAAAAGAAAGCACAGTCCTACATTTAAAAAGTTGGGGGGGCGGGGCATGATCTCAAGAAAATGAGCTTCTCAAGAAAAATAATTTGTCAGTCTTACACTGAAACCTATGTGAAACACAATCCAGTGAAAATGTTATCACCAAACAGAGGTGATCCTTCACTAGTATTTGGGAACTCCTGAACCAACCAATGCTTGCTGATTTCTCTGAGGCTATCCCTCAGAGCCTGAGGTGTTTTCATTGTTGAACTGAGTAATTTATTATAAAATGAGTCAAAGCACAAAGATTTATTTGTCTACCTTCAAGTGACATTCCAGCAAATATCAAGCAATGCTTATTTGATAATCCAGATTAAATCTTTTCTGTAAGGCAAAAGGAGCAACAGAGATCTACCTCTACTAAGGACAATATTGTGCTCCATTGTGGACTTGAGGTTTTTAGAATATTCATGATAGAACTCATCTCACAGTAAACTCAGAGTCCTAGCAGGGCACCAGAATTTCTTTAGTCTTGCTGAAATCCTCTAGCCAGATGAAAGTCAAAAAGCAAGATACATTTACTGTCCTAGGACACGTGAAAAACTAAGGGACATGACAGGAAGTTTATCCTAAGGATTGATCCACACTGCACAAAGCAACAAATTAGCATAAAAGATCAAAATCACAGGTCTAAATCTCACTTCTACAGCAGCGAAAACTGCTCATCTGGAACAGAGAAAATCTTCTTCTCTGATTGTCCTCATTGTTTCCAAAGCACTCATATCATCCCAGAATATTTTCTGGCCAAGACCTAGTTCACTTATTGTAGCATATACATAGCATATACATGATTAAAACACAACAGATCACTCACTTTTGTTTGTTTCAAAATTATTATGGAGCAGTTTAAAATCAATGAAAGTTTTAACAAGAATCAAGGAGCAAAAATAAAGGTAAAATAAAAGATTTCCCAAAGATGTTTGGTTTCAGCTAACAGGCTTTAGGTAGTACCCAGACAAAGGTCAACATTTGCTGACTATGTTTTCTTCATAATTTCTTAATCCAAATTCAAAGGTAGTGGGTTTTGTTATGAATATTTTATCAGATGAGAATAAATGAAACATTTTATTTGGATTACACCACTCAGAGAAAGGGGGAAATAGAGAAAGACCAATAAATCTTGAAGAGTTAATTATTTATACAGAGAAAATTTACTTTGTATGTTGTGACTTGTTTTATTGGTATACTGCAGTTCGATTTAGATTAAGAAGCAGAAAGATTATTGTTTCCCAACAGAGAAGTATCATAAATAAATACAGCAGAGAATTTTATTTTGTATCTGTACCAAACCATCCACAAATATTCACAAGAAAAGGAAGCATACATTCCTAATATGCCTCAAGTTTGAGTTCTTGAAATGGCGTTTAGCTACTCTTAGCACCAAAAATTTAGTGATGGGACTAATCAAGTTAGGCCTTTTGTCTATGGGTGATGCCAGCTGGAGTATTGGTGTCCATAAGTACTTTATCTTTGCTAGAATGTTCACTAGCTCTCTGGTTTAGTTTGGTTTACCTAAAAAACTGTTCCAAATACATTGTCATTCTGTGGACAAGAATGTGCTATCTTACAATATGACACTGATTATCAGAAGGTTCTATTGTAATCTGAACTATAGATCTTCAATCATCATTATCAATACTGAAGTTAAAACCTCTGTTGTTAGAAAACCAAATAATAGAGGAAACCTCAAAGGAAAGTTTCATTCCCTGGCATGAATTAGTATTCAAGGAATATTTACTAATTGGATGTATAGATGAATGATTGCAGGGAGAATTATGAAAATTGCCACTATAGATACCAACCTCATAACCCTCAGAGAATTACCAATATTTGCAACTCTGTGACAGCTATCTTGACCCCGAGATAAGTTACAAAATTATATCAGACAGTTGCAAACAATGTCAGCTATAAAAATACTTCATATATTGGATATTTGCTAGGATAGAAATGAATTTTAGCTTTAAATCAATAATAGAGCTTACATTTCAGTCACATAGGTAAAGGTGTGAACAATAAATCTGTGTACTATTTTATAGTCAGCCTTACTTTGAAGATGAAGTAACTAATGTTCAGAGAGTTAAATAACTCTTCAAAGAGAGTAATAAGAATATAAGACAGATTTGAGTATTCAAATCTAGGAGTCTAGCTCGAAGGCCTGTGTATCATCATTACGTCATTCTGTCTTTACTCTTGAAACCAAGCTAGAATGGGGCCAAGACCTTGGAGTCCAAATTAGATGGTCCATGGTATGGTATAACTTAACTAGCTATGTGTAGACATTGTCAGATGCCAATTATCTTCACAACTGTTGAACAAAGCCAAATTTATCTATCCCCCATCTGTGATTCATAAATTCAACTAAGACCAAACGCAGTCCAGTAAGTTTCCTGCTATAGTACTTATAATTCCAAACCAACCTCTTCTAGGCATAAGATATCCTTCCTCCTCCTATTGGTTATAGAGAAATATATGACTTGTTCTAGTTCTGTTGTAAATAAAGGGCTGTGTCACTTACAGGGTGTAATGCTTAATTTCTACTTCATTACCTCTCAGATCCCTCTCCTCCTTCTTGTATTAAGCTTAGAAATGTACCAGATGGTGGTGGCTCTGTGAGTGTGAGTTGAGTAACCACAATGATCAGAATCCCTCTGTGACTCTGCGATGATAACATGGTGATTGAGAATAAAACTTTGTTATTTAAGTCACTAGGACTTCAAAGATTTTTGCTACACAGCAAAACCTAACTGATCATTCTTTTACCATGATATAGTGTGTGCATTTTCAGTTGTATCCAACTCTTTGTGACCACATGGACTCTGTCCACGAGATTTCCAAGGCAAGAATACTGGAGTGTGTTGCCATTTCTTTCTCCAGAGGTTCTTCTCAATCCAAAGATTGAACTCACGTCTCTTGTGTCTCCTGCACTGGCAGGCTGATTCTTTACCACTGCACCACCTGGGAATTATATCAGACAGTTGCAAACAATGTCAGCTATAAAAATACTTCATATATTGGATATTTGCTAGGATAGAAATGAATTTTAGCTTTAAATCAATAATAGAGCTTACATTTCAGTCACATAGGTAAAGGTGTGAACAATAAATCTGTGTACTATTTTATAGTCAGCCTTACTTTGAAGATGAAGTAACTAATGTTCAGAGAGTTAAATAACTCTTCAAAGAGAGTAATAAGAATATAAGACAGATTTGAGTATTCAAATCTAGGAGTCTAGCTCGAAGGCCTGTGTATCATCATTACGTCATTCTGTCTTTACTCTTGAAACCAAGCTAGAATGGGGCCAAGACCTTGGAGTCCAAATTAGATGGTCCATGGTATGGTATAACTTAACTAGCTATGTGTAGACATTGTCAGATGCCAATTATCTTCACAACTGTTGAACAAAGCCAAATTTATCTATCCCCCATCTGTGATTCATAAATTCAACTAAGACCAAACGCAGTCCAGTAAGTTTCCTGCTATAGTACTTATAATTCCAAACCAACCTCTTCTAGGCATAAGATATCCTTCCTCCTCCTATTGGTTATAGAGAAATATATGACTTGTTCTAGTTCTGTTGTAAATAAAGGGCTGTGTCACTTACAGGGTGTAATGCTTAATTTCTACTTCATTACCTCTCAGATCCCTCTCCTCCTTCTTGTATTAAGCTTAGAAATGTACCAGATGGTGGTGGCTCTGTGAGTGTGAGTTGAGTAACCACAATGATCAGAATCCCTCTGTGACTCTGCGATGATAACATGGTGATTGAGAATAAAACTTTGTTATTTAAGTCACTAGGACTTCAAAGATTTTTGCTACACAGCAAAACCTAACTGATCATTCTTTTACCATGATATAGTGTGTGCATTTTCAGTTGTATCCAACTCTTTGTGACCACATGGACTCTGTCCACGAGATTTCCAAGGCAAGAATACTGGAGTGTGTTGCCATTTCTTTCTCCAGAGGTTCTTCTCAATCCAAAGATTGAACTCACGTCTCTTGTGTCTCCTGCACTGGCAGGCTGATTCTTTACCACTGCACCACCTGGGAAGTCTTACCACGACAAAGAGAATTCCTAAATATTTACCCCTTAATTACACCGATGTGTCAATAAAGCTGGATTGAATAAAAGTGAGGAACCCCATAGTTCAGGAAGTAACTATATGATATCTGATACAGAAGATATTAGAAAGTGAAGCGAAAATATATAGAGAATTTTGAGGAAAAGAAAACATTATGATAAAAATAAATCTTAAAAGCACTAGTAAGCAAGGAAAAATGTATGCAATCCAAAAATGGAGAGATTTTTCTCTCTGCTCATGCAACGAGTTAGCACCATGCACACTCTCAAGATTAAACGAAAAAGTAAGAAAATTGAGTATTTAATCATTAATACATTTTAAAATATGTTTCTTATCAGTTAAGTCTTTCCCTAAACAAAAATAAGGCCCTAGGAATACAAAATATGTGTCTGTCACGTGCCTGAAAAATCTTTGAATAAATTTGAAAATTTGACATGTCAATCTGATATGACTACTTCAACAAACAGAGCCAGAAAGAAAAACCCCAAGAAACAAGATACCACCTGCATTTACATCTTCCAAATGAAAAGTGAAAAAGGAACAAATGTGGTCTCATTACTTTCCATCAAGGGCAAGATTCTTACCACAACAATGCCTATTGCACCAGATTCTCATATACAGAATCATATTGTAACTTCTTTAAAAATACAGAATATATGCACAAAGCAGAGTCAAAAGACCTCCACACAGGTATGCCTCACCTTGAGTGATTCAGGTACGGCATAACTAAAAGAAGGAACATTGAATAGTACGGGCAAAAGAAACATGTCTTATTAAGGTTTTCTTAATTATTGTAATTGTTGCCATTTACCTTTCTTGCAATTCTCAAATATCACTTTTTTTAAAGTAAGTTGCATTTACAGTTGTTATGTATTAGCCTTTTGATATAAGAAGCCAGTTTCTGATAGGATTGCATTAATATCTATTTCATGGTAACAGATTCAAACATTTTCACTACTCTAAATAGAAAAGAGGAAGATTATATAATAGGCCTTGACTTATGAAAACCTAGGTTCACAGCCATAGATGAGAATAACTGAAAGTGCCTAGAAGATGGTATTTCCAGACTTGTGAGAAAACTGTTCCATGTATATCAACAAGCTAGTCAGTCATGTCTGACTCTTTACAAACCCATGGATTGAGTGTGCCAGACGTCTCTGTCAATGGAATTCTGCAGGTAAGAATACTGGAATGAGTACCATTCCCTTCTCCAGGGGATCTTCCTGACCCAGGGATTAAACCCAGGTTTCCTTCATTGCAGGCAGATTCTTTACTGTATAAGCCACCAGAGAACCTATAGACATTCTGCAAACACCTAAACAGTGAATGTCCCCATAGATCAGACAGCATCAATGGTAGAATATGGCCTGATATGAACTAGCCTAAAGAGACGGGCTAATTTGTGGAATTAGGACACCTTAAAATTTAGCCCAATTTGTTCTCATTATAATAAACCATTTCAATTGATGTTTTTCTGTCCAAGGTCCTCAGAGAAAAGTTTCAAAGTAGATAGAACTCTTCACACAGGTCATGTCTCTTTGTATACTCTTTTCCAGTTAGCAGGAAGCAAGACTTTGTGAGACTGAATCAATCAAAGAAAGTTCAAAGGTATATCTCATAGACTTTGTACCCATGCATGTGTGTGTGCTCAGTCATTGAGACTGTAGCCCACCAGGCTCCTCTGTCCATGGAATTTTCCAGTCAAGAATACCAGAGCAGTTGCCATTTCCTCCTCCAGAGGATCTTCCTGACCCAGCGATTGAACCTGTGTCTCCTGCGACTCCTGCATAGGCAGGTAGATTTTTCATCACTGAACAATCTGGGAAGCCCTTAAGCACCCATAAAGTTAACTATTTAATTAAAGTAATCCTTGCACTTGGAACTATTAAGCATCACCTATGGGTGTGTAATATAGTACTTATGTTCCACAGATAATTATCAGGCAAGTTGCTGTGTCATACTCTTCACATAATTCTTGACTAAAATAAAAGATTAATCATATATTTCTTTCCACAGATTAATGTCAACACAATTTAGTTTAACCAGTTTCTGATAGGATTGCATTAATATCTATTTCATGGTAACAGATTCAAACATTTTCACTACTCTAAATAGAAAAGAGGAAGATTATATAATAGGCCTTGACTTATGAAAACCTAGGTTCACAGCCATAGATGAGAATAACTGAAAGTGCCTAGAAGATGGTATTTCCAGACTTGTGAGAAAACTGTTCCATGTATATCAACAAGCTAGTCAGTCATGTCTGACTCTTTACAAACCCATGGATTGAGTGTGCCAGACGTCTCTGTCAATGGAATTCTGCAGGTAAGAATACTGGAATGAGTACCATTCCCTTCTCCAGGGGATCTTCCTGACCCAGGGATTAAACCCAGGTTTCCTTCATTGCAGGCAGATTCTTTACTGTATAAGCCACCAGAGAACCTATAGACATTCTGCAAACACCTAAACAGTGAATGTCCCCATAGATCAGACAGCATCAATGGTAGAATATGGCCTGATATGAACTAGCCTAAAGAGACGGGGCTAATTTGTGGAATTAGGACACCTTAAAATTTAGCCCAATTTGTTCTCATTATAATAAACCATTTCAATTGATGTTTTTCTGTCCAAGGTCCTCAGAGAAAAGTTTCAAAGTAGATAGAACTCTTCACACAGGTCATGTCTCTTTGTATACTCTTTTCCAGTTAGCAGGAAGCAAGACTTTGTGAGACTGAATCAATCAAAGAAAGTTCAAAGGTATATCTCATAGACTTTGTACCCATGCATGTGTGTGTGCTCAGTCATTGAGACTGTAGCCCACCAGGCTCCTCTGTCCATGGAATTTTCCAGTCAAGAATACCAGAGCAGTTGCCATTTCCTCCTCCAGAGGATCTTCCTGACCCAGCGATTGAACCTGTGTCTCCTGCGACTCCTGCATAGGCAGGTAGATTTTTCATCACTGAACAATCTGGGAAGCCCTTAAGCACCCATAAAGTTAACTATTTAATTAAAGTAATCCTTGCACTTGGAACTATTAAGCATCACCTATGGGTGTGTAATATAGTACTTATGTTCCACAGATAATTATCAGGCAAGTTGCTGTGTCATACTCTTCACATAATTCTTGACTAAAATAAAAGATTAATCATATATTTCTTTCCACAGATTAATGTCAACACAATTTAGTTCATTTGGACAGGATACTAATTTGATGAAGGTTGTGCATTCTCTATCTATGAGATCTAGCTTGATAATACTACCACAGAACATACTCCTGATCAGGGACAGTTGCCTGCCTTGTTTCTACATTATTCTCAGCACCAGCATAGTGACTGACTCATCATCTGCAATCAATAGGCATTTATTAAATGAATGAATTAGTTTTCTTAGAATTGTATGCCATGTATTTTATAAGAACCAAAGGAGAAAGAAAATAAGGGGGTAGATTTACCACACAACTACTGCATGTGTGTTGGGAAAGAGCTATTCTGTCCATTATAACAGAGGAGGAGACCAAGGCTGCAAGAGTTTAGTAACTTGTGCAGAGTTGTCAAATTATTAAATGAAAGACACTGCTTCCAACTCTAGTCTCTCTGATTTCAAAGTCTATGCTCTTCTCAACATGCCATATCATTTAATCTCTCCTATGTCTACACGTCAGACCTACTTTCCCTTTTCCAAGTCTTCTCTGTTGTCCACCAAGAATGAATCTCATTGCAACAGCCCCATTTATACTACATACACTTTCACATCAGGTTTTTTTCCCCTAATTAGATATCCTTCTTCCTCCCAAACTATACAAACATTACCCTTCCTTCAAAAGCCATTTTCTACTTGAAGTATCACTTCCCCACCAACTCATTCTTCTCTCAATATGGATTTCACAACTTGGCTTCTGTGAGTGTAAATTAGTTTGGGGTATGTCCTTTCTTGAAAAATTTTCTAAGTAGACAGTTATTTCAATCCCAAACACATTATAACTTCTTGTGTTTTAGTTTTCCTTGAATTCCTCATCTTTCTTCTCGTTAGTGCTGATATGCCATAAATATAGTGTAAATGCTTCACTGCTGTTGAAAATGCTATGTCATGCTAATTACATTTCCATCTTCTCAAACTGTATCATTTGACTCTTTTACAATAAATTAGGAATTGATGTCATGCACAAAAATTGCACTGAATTAGAAGTCAAGAGTTCTCATTTGACATTCTATACAATAAACCAGTTGTGCCATTTTAGGCAAGCAATATAACTTCAGTCCATTTCAGTTTCTTCGCCTGTAAAAGAAAGAGTTTAGACTAGATGTTACCTAAACATAATGCTTAATTATGTTTATAAAAAGAAAGTTGATGGTTGTGGCAATACACTTTTGCAGCCAGGCTTACTCAAGTTTTTCTCCACAGGAACACTATTCTCCCTTCAGTTTCTTCTACTGAATGGATAAGGCCTAGCAGATGCAGTGTGGAAGATGCAAACATTCACAGAAGCTCTTTTCACAAAAAAGTTTCTCAAACCAAACCTCTGTCAATCTACCCAGATATTTTTTAAATAATATTTTTATTTTTTTATATTTTTACAGAGTTTTGTTGTTTACAGATATGTATGCTCCCAGATTAGTCATATGTATATCCATGGTCCCCTCCTTCCTCCAACCCCCGCCCAGTCCCTGCCACCCCACCCCTCCAGGCCATCGCACCAGGCCCCTGCATTATCCCCTATTCCCACAGCACGATGACAATAGCTATCTTTTTCACATATGAGAATATAGGTTTCCATGTTACTCCCTCTATGCCTCCCACCCACTGTTCATTCCCCTCAATGTCCATACGTCTATTCTCATTGTTTTTCCATCGCTTCACTGCATGTGTTATCATTACCATCTTACTAGGTTCCATATAATGTATTAGTATACTGTACTTGTCTTTCTCTTTTTAACTTACTTCACTTTTTATAATAGGTTCTGGATCCATCCACCTCATGAGGGCTGATTCTTCTGCATTTCTTTTTATGGCTGAGAAGTATTCCATTGTATATATGTACTAGGGTTTTTTTATCCATTCATTCATCAATGGACATCTAAGTTGCTTTCATGTTCCAGCTGTTTTACAGAGAACTGCAATGAACATTGGGGTACAGGTGCTTCTTTCTGTTTTTTAATTTTTTTTGGCCACTTTTATTGGTCTTTCATTTATTCATTTCATCCATCTTTGTTCTTTGGCCCGTGTGGGCCTCTCATCGCAGTGGCTTTTCTCGTCACAGAGCACCGGCTCTGGGCGCATACACTCCAGAGCTCCAGCTTGGTAGTTGGACACATCCACCCAATTGCTCCGTGGCACGTGAGATCCTACCAGGTCAGGGATTGAACTGGCACCCCTTGCACTGCAAGGTGGTGTCTCCACCCAATGGACCACCAGGGAAGCCCTTCCTTCACATTTGATTTCATCAGAGTATAAGCCTAATAGTGGGATTGCTGGGTCAATGGTGCTTCTATTTTTAGTTTTTTAAGGAATCTGCATACTGTCTTCCATAACCCACCCAGATACATTTAACATATGTGTTTCATAAATAATATGATTTGTTAACAAAAATCAAAGTGGTCCCTAGTCTAAAGCTCAGACTTCCACCTCTGTATGATGCCCTAGGAGTACAACAACAAGTTCACATATAAGACTTGAGTCAAAATCAATTCCATCTTGCCAATCATCCTGTTTTGCCTTATATTGTAGCTTTTACTTAAGTTATCTGAATGCACTGGAATGGAGATGGTTTCAAAAATTCTGCATGGAGATTTCATAAAGTTTATTATTAATCTAGGAAATATCTATATTTATTTTAAGATCATATGTCATAGGTGAACCTTAAAATTAAGACAGCACAACAAATAACTGTATAAGTTATAAAAACAATTAAAATAGGATCAGCATTCACTACAAGCCATGTTTTCCCTTATACTTGCTTTCTTTAATTCATTGTTTCATTTACCCACCCATTTATGCACCCATTATGAAGTTACTGAGCATCTACTATGGATCAGTAACAGATCCAGATGCTCAGTTTCAATCTTGTCATATTAAATGAAGTACAAGAATTATTTTGTTTCTAGAACATATTATTTAAATGTAAAAAACAAGCAACTTAAAACTTAACAATCAAGGGAAAACAGAAAACACATTTAACTTAAAGAAAAAAAGTTCCCCAAAAGTCATAAGAAAAGAAAGAAGACCACTAAGAGCTGAAAAGATGTTAACTTCATCTGCACAGGTAGAGAAAATCATGGTTGATAAATTAAGTCATGTCAGGAATGATTAGAAAATATTCTATATCACCTTGACTTGTGTATGCTATTTGAAAGAGGTAACCATAGTCGTTGTTAGTTATTCTTTACAGGCAAAAAAAAAAAAAAAAAATTCCAAAAAAATAGAGCCATTTTCCTATTCAGTGTTTACTCTATGTCAAATAGCAACCAAATTTAAACCACTAGATTTGTTTTCACTGTATTATCTCCTATGCTCCACCCAGTATAGACACATCTGGGTACTAGGATGTACTTTACAACTGACAAATTGCTCAATAATTAAAAGATACTCCACTGGGAAATCATTACCTTTCTTGACAGAATCAAATAACCTAACATTTTGCCTTCATCAAGTCAGGTGTTGAAGAACTTGATCCATTAAAACCTTATATATTACATCATAAAAATTAGTATCTTAGGTAAGCAAATATTTTCTCTCTCGCCTTTGTTATAGCATTTAGTGTTCTGTTCCTTCATATTTTCAAACACTTTAAATAGTCTTTTTAATCTGTTACAGGAAACAGAAGTAAAAACTCCAAAGCCCATAACAAAATGATTCAGAAAAGTAGTGTCCAAAACACACTGGAGCCACAAACATTTCTAGGAAAAAAAGGATTTGGAGTATCTTGTAAATGCATCGACTTATTTCACTCTTTTTACTTGTGGACTGTCATTGGTTTCATCTTTCTTTAACTGAATTTCACAAAGCTAATGACAGTTTAGTTGTTTTGGATGCCTCATAAAGAAACAGATATAGAGGACAGACTTACGGACATTGAGGGGAGGGAGGAATGGGTAAGGTGTATAGAAATAGTAACCTGGAAACTTACATTACCATATGTAAGATAGATAACCAATGGGAATCTGACGAATGCCTCCTAAACATCAAGCATTTTACAGGGTGTGAGTGCTAAGTCATATCTGACTCTTTGCAACTCCAGGAACTGTAGCCCACCAGGCTCCCCTGTCCATGGGATTTTTAGGCAAGAATCAAGCCCCATTTCTAACAGGGGTCCAATTTGTGTCTCCTGCATTCCCCAAAAGTCATAAGAAAAGAAAGAAGACCACTCAAATGGCACAGGTAGAGAAAATCATGGTTGATAAATTAAGTCATGTCAGGAATGATTAGAAAATATTCTATATCACCTTGACTTGTGTATGCTATTTGAAAGAGGTAACCATAGTCGTTGTTAGTTATTCTTTACAGGCAAAAAAAAAAAAAAAAAATTCCAAAAAAATAGAGCCATTTTCCTATTCAGTGTTTACTCTATGTCAAATAGCAACCAAATTTAAACCACTAGATTTGTTTTCACTGTATTATCTCCTATGCTCCACCCAGTATAGACACATCTGGGTACTAGGATGTACTTTACAACTGACAAATTGCTCAATAATTAAAAGATACTCCACTGGGAAATCATTACCTTTCTTGACAGAATCAAATAACCTAACATTTTGCCTTCATCAAGTCAGGTGTTGAAGAACTTGATCCATTAAAACCTTATATATTACATCATAAAAATTAGTATCTTAGGTAAGCAAATATTTTCTCTCTCGCCTTTGTTATAGCATTTAGTGTTCTGTTCCTTCATATTTTCAAACACTTTAAATAGTCTTTTTAATCTGTTACAGGAAACAGAAGTAAAAACTCCAAAGCCCATAACAAAATGATTCAGAAAAGTAGTGTCCAAAACACACTGGAGCCACAAACATTTCTAGGAAAAAAAGGATTTGGAGTATCTTGTAAATGCATCGACTTATTTCACTCTTTTTACTTGTGGACTGTCATTGGTTTCATCTTTCTTTAACTGAATTTCACAAAGCTAATGACAGTTTAGTTGTTTTGGATGCCTCATAAAGAAACAGATATAGAGGACAGACTTACGGACATTGAGGGGAGGGAGGAATGGGTAAGGTGTATAGAAATAGTAACCTGGAAACTTACATTACCATATGTAAGATAGATAACCAATGGGAATCTGACGAATGCCTCCTAAACATCAAGCATTTTACAGGGTGTGAGTGCTAAGTCATATCTGACTCTTTGCAACTCCAGGAACTGTAGCCCACCAGGCTCCCCTGTCCATGGGATTTTTTAGGCAAGAATACTTGAGTAAGTTGCCATTTCCTTCTTCAGGGGATCTTCTCAAACCAGGGGTCCAATTTGTGTCTCCTGCATTAGCAGGAGGATTCTTTACCATTGAGCCACCTGGGAAGCACTGTACAGGGCACTTCACAACATTTAGCTGATTTTCCCTTGAAAAGCACTGTCTACAGTATACACAGTATTATTACTGCATTTTGTCAAAGAGGGAAATGTTCAGAAAGGTTAAGCAACTTTCACTAGGTTCCCCAGCTAGTATGTACAGGAACTGGGACTTGACCAGCAAGTCCAATTCCCAGACCTGTGTTCTGAGAATCTCTTGTTCTGAGCTAAACACCTACTTAGTTGCCTCACTTGATTAGAGTAACATTGCTGGAAAAACTAAGGCTATATGTTAAACTCTCATTTGGTCAATTTGCTTAATAATGATGACTCTGCTCCAGATATATTACCAATGCGTTCCATTGGTCACTCGGGGAACCAGGTGAAAATGTCTAAATAGTCCAATATAAAGTTTTATCACTGATGACCACACACTTCAAGTTGACTTTAGTACCAAATGGTAAAAGTAGTGTAAATTCCTATGAAGGCTGTTTTCTGCAAAGAGTCATTTTCATATAAATTTTTCTTTAATTGAATTTGACCAGAAATATAACTGTAGAGTTGTTGGAATCCAAGAAGCAGCAAGTTAATAATCACATGACTAGATCCCCTCTCTAGGACTCTGACTATGTGAAGTAAATAAACTTATGACTACCAAGTGCATTTTTTAAATGAGGCACCATCCTATCAAATCATGCAAATAATTCAAAACTTCCCCTTGTGCATCCCTCCCTGCTCTTTGTAAGTCATCCAACAATTTGCAAAAATAACCCAGGGAAACGTTTTGGGTGGGCTTTTGAAGATATTTTTAGCTAAAGTGGTAGAGGTTTAAAATATAAGCATGGGAGTGTCTGCCATTTAGAGAAATCACCTGCTCACACAGTTCCGTGGAGAAGTGGAATGTTTTAATGTGTGTCATTCAGTACAACATGTGAACTGCATTAAGTCAGGTTAGAGCAGGTCACGCCACGTGACACAGCTGAGCCACACATAATCTCAAGCAATACAACTTGCTCAGTGCAACGTAAATTTAAACAGGAGTAATTCTTTTTCCTCCTCAGAAAGAGGTAACAGCTGCTGTAGATAACAAAGTGCTCATACTGCCCCACACTGAGAGGAGTTTGTGCTTTGACATGATCTGAATTATATGTAGGTAGTTTAGTACATCTATATTTAGGTCCATCTCTAAATATGAACAATAGGTGTTTGGGTGCATAGAATACATTCTCTAAGTGGCATAAATATCATGGTTTTTTAATAGCCAATTTTGTCATTTTCTCACTGGTAAGAAACATTTTAAAATATAGCCTTAAAAATTAGACAGCAGAGACAATTATTAGCCTGGCAAAGCCGGCTTCTAAACCAGTAGGCCAAATATTTAGTATTCTTATTTAGACTAAACATAAAATACTCTGCAAGTGCAAACATTAAGAAGACTCAGAAAAAAAGAAAGCAGCATTGAATTGTGATAAAACTAGAAATAGAAGAAAGTGGAGAGATGCAATGCTGAATACCACAACAGCTAATTTCCAAGAAAAAAAAAAAAAAACAGTATGTATATGATGCTGGCAAGTAGTATAGTCCTGAGAGTATTAGGAGGTTTGCTTTTTATTTCTGTACTTCTTCCACCTTGGATAGTGTATTAGATTATAATTTGAATCACCTTGACTTTAAACATTCAAGCTTGGTTTCTCATGTAAGCCTCATAAGAACCCTTTGAGTAGGAAAGAACAAATCTCTTCCAGAGAAGCCCTCTAGCACTGGTCACTCCCACCATGACAGCATCATCCTGCCCAAGAAAGTCCATGCATCCCTGTCTAATTATCATTAACCGTGTGCTAGCTTGTAGATCTATTTAAAGCCCAAAAGTCTTAAAAATATGGGGAGGCTTTTGCAACATCTGTTTTGGATTAATCAACAAATATGAATCAATTTCATTGAATCAATCTTTGGATAGTAAAACAAGCTAGGTACCTCATTAAAAACAGCTTCAGAAATGTGTGTCATTCAGTACAACATGTGAACTGCATTAAGTCAGGTTAGAGCAGGTCACGCCACGTGACACAGCTGAGCCACACATAATCTCAAGCAATACAACTTGCTCAGTGCAACGTAAATTTAAACAGGAGTAATTCTTTTTCCTCCTCAGAAAGAGGTAACAGCTGCTGTAGATAACAAAGTGCTCATACTGCCCCACACTGAGAGGAGTTTGTGCTTTGACATGATCTGAATTATATGTAGGTAGTTTAGTACATCTATATTTAGGTCCATCTCTAAATATGAACAATAGGTGTTTGGGTGCATAGAATACATTCTCTAAGTGGCATAAATATCATGGTTTTTTAATAGCCAATTTTGTCATTTTCTCACTGGTAAGAAACATTTTAAAATATAGCCTTAAAAATTAGACAGCAGAGACAATTTTTGGCCTGGACAAGCCGGCTTCTAAACCAGTAGGCCAAATATTTAGTATTCTTATTTAGACTAAACATAAAATACTCTGCAAGTGCAAACATTAAGAAGACTCAGAAAAAAAGAAAGCAGCATTGAATTGTGATAAAACTAGAAATAGAAGAAAGTGGAGAGATGCAATGCTGAATACCACAACAGCTAATTTCCAAGAAAAAAAAAAAAAAACAGTATGTATATGATGCTGGCAAGTAGTATAGTCCTGAGAGTATTAGGAGGTTTGCTTTTTATTTCTGTACTTCTTCCACCTTGGATAGTGTATTAGATTATAATTTGAATCACCTTGACTTTAAACATTCAAGCTTGGTTTCTCATGTAAGCCTCATAAGAACCCTTTGAGTAGGAAAGAACAAATCTCTTCCAGAGAAGCCCTCTAGCACTGGTCACTCCCACCATGACAGCATCATCCTGCCCAAGAAAGTCCATGCATCCCTGTCTAATTATCATTAACCGTGTGCTAGCTTGTAGATCTATTTAAAGCCCAAAAGTCTTAAAAATATGGGGAGGCTTTTGCAACATCTGTTTTGGATTAATCAACAAATATGAATCAATTTCATTGAATCAATCTTTGGATAGTAAAAAAACAAGCTAGGTACCTCATTAGAAAGGTGAAATTTCAGCTTCAGAAACAATTTGGAGGCTAGAACAAGTATAATATAGTGCTATTATGTAGCACACAATCAATGAGTGTCTCAGAAATAACTTTTATTGACTGCTAAGCACATTACCTTACCCAACTACTTCAAGCCAGATAAGAAAATAACAGTGACAACAAGCAAAATAATATTTATGTTAAGAATTTGTCCAAATTTAGGCTTCTCAGGTGATTCAATAGTGAATTCACTTTCCAATGCAGGAGACACATGTTAAATCCTTGGTCTGAGATGATCCTATATGCCATTGACCAACTAGGCCTGGGCACCACAGCTACTGAGTCTGTGCTCCACAACCCAGGAGCTGAAACTACAGAAACCCAAGTGCCCTAGAGCCCATGCTCTGCAACAAGAGAGGCCACTGCAGTGAAAAGCTCATGAACTGCAACTAGAGAATAGCTCTAGACCAAGAATTCAAACTCAGATCTTGCCAGTAGCAGAGCCTATCCAAGCACCTGTCCTTTCAGTGTCCTCTCACAACTTCATCCAGAATGAGAATTTTCTCTCCATACTCAGGCTAAATATGGTTTACTTGGAGCTGAAGTTCTTAAAGGTGAGCCCATCATATTTTAACAAACTGAAAGCTTCTTGTGGCTAAGGACTTTATAAATTATTTCTTTCTCTCCTTCACATGACTGCCTGTATGTTTGGTACAAATGAAAGTGAAAGTCGCTCAGTTCAACTCTTTGTGACCCATGGATGAGCCATGGAATTCTCCAGGCAAAAATATTGGAGTGGGTAGCCCTTCCTTTCTCCAGGAGATCTTCCCAGCCCAGGGATCAAACCCAGGTCTCCTGAATTGCAGGTGGATTCTTTTACTGACTTAGCCACTGGCATTTAATGTGTACTGCAGTTAAATGTGTTCTCGTCTATATTAATGCAACAGTTAGTCTCGTCTTTCCTGATCAGCTCCAACACTATCAGACGCAGTTGGTGTTCTGGAAATATGACTAGAGTTACAAAACAGCTGAGCTTCACATTAGTTGTGTGACACTATAAAATTCATTCATTATCTTCTTCCTCTGAGCTTTGCTTTCTGCATCAGTAGAATTGGGATGTGTAGAATCTTTCATGGGACTTCCCTGGTGGTGCAGTGGATATGAATCCACCTGCAAATGCAGGGGACACATGTTTGATCCCTGGTACCGAAAGATTCCACATGTTACAGTGCAACTAAACTCATGTGTCACAATACTGAGCCTGTGCTCTAGTGTCCAAGAGCCACAACTACCAAGCCCACACTCTGCAACTACTGAAGCTCATACATGCTTAGAACCTGTGCTGTGCAACAAGAGAAGCCACTACAATGAGAAGGCCATGCAACAAAGAGCAATCCCCTCTTGCAGCATCTAGAGAAAACCCACACAAAGCAACAAAGGCCCAGCCCAGCCAAAAATAATTTTAAAAACAGAAACTATTCACAAAGGTGAGATATGATCAGATTTTTCTTTGCTTATTGTATGCTTCACAAAAGAAAGGAAGAGCTGTAAACTTTTATGTATCTACTATGGATATTAACAAAATTTTCTGAACTTGGGTATCATTTATTCATTCATAAGGTATCCATTTTAAGTAGGTACTCTTCCAGAGGATGGTTATACAATGTGAGGAAAAACAGACTTGGGACTTCCCTATGGTCCAGTGGGTAAGGACACCACCTTGCAATGCAAGGGGCACTGGTTCCATCCCTGGCCTGGGAAGATCCCACGTGCCGCGGAGCGGCTGGACTGATGCGTCCAATTACCGAGCTGGAGCTCTGGAGTGCATGCGCCCAGAGCCGGTGCTCTGCGACAACAGAGGCCACCGCAATGGGAGGCCCACACGGGCCAAAGAATGAGGATTGATGAAAATAGACAAATGAAAGACCAATAGAAGTAGCCTGCCTGCTACCCTCCCTCCCCACCCCACCCCCCCAAAATAAATAAATAAAATAAATCTTTAAAAAAAAAAAAACAGACTCTACCTATGCTCTCATGGTATCCATGATCTAATGAAAGGCCAGGTGGTATATCTGAATATCATTTTAACACTTTCATTATTAAAATATATATACAATTTTTACTAAGGGAATTTTCTTAAATCGATTTAATATCCAGCAAATCTGTGATCTTAAATATTTAAATTTCTTATAAAGTAACAAGAGTAAAAATCTCAGAAGTACAGTTACCCACATATTTCTGAAGTATTAGTAGTCATGAGCAGAGCACTTGGGAATTTTAGGGACTGTCAAAAACGCATGGATATTTTTTCAGTTTGAAAGTGTTGGGCTTCCCCTGGTGGTCCAGTGGGTAAGGACACCGCCTTGCAGTGCAAGGGGCGCCAGTTCTATCTCTGGCCTGGGAAGATCCTACGTGCTGCGGAGCAGCTGGACCGATGTGTCCAATTACCGAGCCAGAGTTCTGGAGCACATGAGCCCAGAGCTCTGCAATGACAGATGCCACCGCGATGGGAGGCCCACAGGAGCCAAAGAACAAAGATGGATGAAGATAGAGAAATGAAAGACCAATAGAAGTGGCCCGCCCACTCCCCTCCCTCCTCAATCCAACTCCTGCCCAAAATAAATAAATAAATAAATCTTCAAAAAAAAAAAAAATGTGTTGTGCTCAAAGTATAGTAGCTCATAGTGCAACTCAGATTCTACTTTGGCAAGATAAACAATTAGACTAATGTAGACAACATGACTTTGGCCATCTACATTGCATTGTTTGAAGGGATGTGAAAATAAAGAGAAATATTTCAACACTTACATGACGGTATTTTGTATTATATTAGATATTCTGGCAGATTGAATTTTCAATAGAAAAAAATTCTGCATTATTATTTTCAGAATTTATTATACTATGACATTTATACCAATAAACCTCTTCAACCTGGCAATACTTTAAAAATGCCTTCATGTTCAAATCTTCATTCTACAGGATTACACTTTATTTACTTTTATGTCTCATAAAAAGATATGATGTGTTTAATGTTAACAATTCCATAACAACCGATTAAAAGAAAATGTACAGAATCACCCTTTCATGAGAAAGGGAGTTATTGCAATGGATTTCAACAAATTCCCCAGCCAGCTAAAGATTTATCATGCTGGGCAACAGAGTAGGTAAACCTCCTATGGCAAACTTTCAAACATCCGTCGTTTATGGTCATGCTCCCTGTCCTCTCTTGTCTTCTTTTAAAATGCCAGTGGTGTATGGATGAAGCACATGCTTCTTCTGCCAGTGCCTGCTCAAGCAGACAGTTTACTAATTTGTAGCTCAGTAAACCTTTCACTGCACTGAGTACCTTGAGGTTAGCACATCTCTAATCATTATTTGATAACAGAAATCTGCAAGCATCACATCCCTAGTAACAAGAACATTGTATCTTAGCAACCAGCCTTGATATTCAAACAATTTCATTAAAGCGTAGCACCTCTTAGCAGGTGGGTGAGTGCAAATGTTGATAAACACTTATAACATGATCAGCCATTGTGTTTGCCAACACTATAATCAGCATGACAAATTTATGGATTTGTTTACAAGCTCCAAGAGTGCGCGGAGCAGCTGGAACCCGGGAGGGGTGTCCAATTACCGAGCCAGAGTTCTGGAGCACATGAGCCCAGAGCTCTGCAATGACAGATGCCACCGCGATGGGAGGCCCACAGGAGCCAAAGAACAAAGATGGATGAAGATAGAGAAATGAAAGACCAATAGAAGTGGCCCGCCCACTCCCCTCCCTCCTCAATCCAACTCCTGCCCAAAATAAATAAATAAATAAATCTTCAAAAAAAATGTGTTGTGCTCAAAGTATAGTAGCTCATAGTGCAACTCAGATTCTACTTTGGCAAGATAAACAATTAGACTAATGTAGACAACATGACTTTGGCCATCTACATTGCATTGTTTGAAGGGATGTGAAAATAAAGAGAAATATTTCAACACTTACATGACGGTATTTTGTATTATATTAGATATTCTGGCAGATTGAATTTTCAATAGAAAAAAATTCTGCATTATTATTTTCAGAATTTATTATACTATGACATTTATACCAATAAACCTCTTCAACCTGGCAATACTTTAAAAATGCCTTCATGTTCAAATCTTCATTCTACAGGATTACACTTTATTTACTTTTATGTCTCATAAAAAGATATGATGTGTTTAATGTTAACAATTCCATAACAACCGATTAAAAGAAAATGTACAGAATCACCCTTTCATGAGAAAGGGAGTTATTGCAATGGATTTCAACAAATTCCCCAGCCAGCTAAAGATTTATCATGCTGGGCAACAGAGTAGGTAAACCTCCTATGGCAAACTTTCAAACATCCGTCGTTTATGGTCATGCTCCCTGTCCTCTCTTGTCTTCTTTTAAAATGCCAGTGGTGTATGGATGAAGCACATGCTTCTTCTGCCAGTGCCTGCTCAAGCAGACAGTTTACTAATTTGTAGCTCAGTAAACCTTTCACTGCACTGAGTACCTTGAGGTTAGCACATCTCTAATCATTATTTGATAACAGAAATCTGCAAGCATCACATCCCTAGTAACAAGAACATTGTATCTTAGCAACCAGCCTTGATATTCAAACAATTTCATTAAAGCGTAGCACCTCTTAGCAGGTGGGTGAGTGCAAATGTTGATAAACACTTATAACATGATCAGCCATTGTGTTTGCCAACACTATAATCAGCATGACAAATTTATGGATTTGTTTACAAGCTCCAAGATAGCCAATCCATGTAGGTAAACTATGTCTCAGATAGTTTCAGAGATCTGAACATCAGATCCTCTTTTGAAATGGAAAATTTCTTTAGAAACTTATCAATTGAAGAGACTGCCAAGCTGTTTTCAGCACAGAGACATCACTAATATTTCCATTGTAGCTTAATTTTTAATTAGTAGTGTTGAACTCAAAAGCTTCAGGAGCAAAATCTAAGTGGGAGCTTCAGCTACATTGAGATCCATAGGACCATTTTATGAAGGAACTGCCTCTTGAATTTTTTCTTCTCATACAGACAGAGCTAGCTGATGCACTTGCTGTGTCCGAAGGATCCATTTTATGAATAGCTAAAGAAAACAAATGTGGTGAACCTCTCATTTATTTTAAAAAAGACGTTTTCAGTTAATAATTTACTATAAAGTTTTAAATTTATTATTAATGTATTAATGCAGACATTCATTTAAGGAATAACTGACATGTCACCACTTCATGAATTGGTCCCAATAGGAACACTCTTTTCTTACCTATTTAATTTAATCTAATACCTACCTGTGGTATCATGATTTGCATGAAACTTAATATTCCATTTTAGAGAGATTTTTAAATCTTTTCTCCTGGTTAATGATGAGGAAACTCTGTATGAATATTTCAAAATTGAAGTCTTCTAATCTTTAAAGTACTATCAGAGTGCATCTCTTTCTTAATTATATAACAAAGCTCCTAATATTACCATAAGATCTCAAACCTGTGATTGTTCAAGTGTTACCAAGAATAAAAGTTCACTAAGGCATGCACTGCCGAACAGGTAGAAGAAAAACAAGAACTTTTATACTTCCTGAAGTTTGAACCTTGAACCCAGCAACACACAGTTACAACAGGGCCCCCTCCTGCAAGTTTAATCTCCTGAGGTTAGCACATCTCTAATCATTATTTGATAACAGAAATCTGCAAGCATCACATCCCTAGTAACAAGAACATTGTATCTTAGCAACCAGCCTTGATATTCAAACAATTTCATTAAAGCGTAGCACCTCTTAGCAGGTGGGTGAGTGCAAATGTTGATAAACACTTATAACATGATCAGCCATTGTGTTTGCCAACACTATAATCAGCATGACAAATTTATGGATTTGTTTACAAGCTCCAAGATAGCCAATCCATGTAGGTAAACTATGTCTCAGATAGTTTCAGAGATCTGAACATCAGATCCTCTTTTGAAATGGAAAATTTCTTTAGAAACTTATCAATTGAAGAGACTGCCAAGCTGTTTTCAGCACAGAGACATCACTAATATTTCCATTGTAGCTTAATTTTTAATTAGTAGTGTTGAACTCAAAAGCTTCAGGAGCAAAATCTAAGTGGGAGCTTCAGCTACATTGAGATCCATAGGACCATTTTATGAAGGAACTGCCTCTTGAATTTTTTCTTCTCATACAGACAGAGCTAGCTGATGCACTTGCTGTGTCCGAAGGATCCATTTTATGAATAGCTAAAGAAAACAAATGTGGTGAACCTCTCATTTATTTTAAAAAAGACGTTTTCAGTTAATAATTTACTATAAAGTTTTAAATTTATTATTAATGTATTAATGCAGACATTCATTTAAGGAATAACTGACATGTCACCACTTCATGAATTGGTCCCAATAGGAACACTCTTTTCTTACCTATTTAATTTAATCTAATACCTACCTGTGGTATCATGATTTGCATGAAACTTAATATTCCATTTTAGAGAGATTTTTAAATCTTTTCTCCTGGTTAATGATGAGGAAACTCTGTATGAATATTTCAAAATTGAAGTCTTCTAATCTTTAAAGTACTATCAGAGTGCATCTCTTTCTTAATTATATAACAAAGCTCCTAATATTACCATAAGATCTCAAACCTGTGATTGTTCAAGTGTTACCAAGAATAAAAGTTCACTAAGGCATGCACTGCCGAACAGGTAGAAGAAAAACAAGAACTTTTATACTTCCTGAAGTTTGAACCTTGAACCCAGCAACACACAGTTACAACAGGGCCCCTGGGTTCCTCATCCCTGAACAAGCTATTAATCTACCTGAAATAGGTGAACTTCAGTGAAGCATTATCAAATAGGTAACAAGCTCCCTTTCAAATTAAAACCAGTCATGATGAAAAACAAGTTTGTTGACCTAGCTTGTTCACCATGAACCATGACACGTCAGTTAATAACTACCACCTGGGTAACTCCAAGCTTTAAGAACAAGCATGACAATGTTGGAAAGATTCATAGGCAAAAAAAAAAAAAAAAAAAATGAAAAGAATAGTATAGTTTAGAAGACAAACAGTTCTATGTTCAAATATTGCTGGTGAAAAGTCTTCAGGAAGACAAGAAAAACTGAAAATGTCGAAAGTTGCAGTCAGAAAGAATCATGATCTGGAGATTTCTCCAAAGTAAAGGCAACAAAATTATCTGAATTTCTGTACAGGGTACCACGTAGACAGAGTAAAAGACCAGGGAGGTCAGAAGTGGAGAATGAGGCAATATTTACAATACATATTAGACTGATTGCTATACCTACTAATTTAGCAATTATTTACATTTTAGTCTAGTCTTTAAACTTCTGTTTATATAAGGACTTCCAACTTGTCAATTATTTACTAGTTTCTTATGTTCCTAATCTAACTTTTCTTAAAAACTAGTCATTTCTCATGAGAACTTTTAACTTTCTGCTTTCTATGCACATTTTGGGGCAAGAATCAGTGTGTTTGTGATTACACACATGTGTGAATAAGTGTATGTACTTCATGAATTGGTCCCAATAGGAACACTCTTTTCTTACCTATTTAATTTAATCTAATACCTAACTGTGGTATCATGATTTGCATGAAACTTAATATTCCATTTTAGAGAGATTTTTAAATCTTTTCTCCTGGTTAATGATGAGGAAACTCTGTATGAATATTTCAAAATTGAAGTCTTCTAATCTTTAAAGTACTATCAGAGTGCATCTCTTTCTTAATTATATAACAAAGCTCCTAATATTACCATAAGATCTCAAACCTGTGATTGTTCAAGTGTTACCAAGAATAAAAGTTCACTAAGGCATGCACTGCCGAACAGGTAGAAGAAAAACAAGAACTTTTATACTTCCTGAAGTTTGAACCTTGAACCCAGCAACACACAGTTACAACAGGGCCCCTGGGTTCCTCATCCCTGAACAAGCTATTAATCTACCTGAAATAGGTGAACTTCAGTGAAGCATTATCAAATAGGTAACAAGCTCCCTTTCAAATTAAAACCAGTCATGATGAAAAACAAGTTTGTTGACCTAGCTTGTTCACCATGAACCATGACACGTCAGTTAATAACTACCACCTGGGTAACTCCAAGCTTTAAGAACAAGCATGACAATGTTGGAAAGATTCATAGGCAAAAAAAAAAAAAAAAAAAATGAAAAGAATAGTATAGTTTAGAAGACAAACAGTTCTATGTTCAAATATTGCTGGTGAAAAGTCTTCAGGAAGACAAGAAAAACTGAAAATGTCGAAAGTTGCAGTCAGAAAGAATCATGATCTGGAGATTTCTCCAAAGTAAAGGCAACAAAATTATCTGAATTTCTGTACAGGGTACCACGTAGACAGAGTAAAAGACCAGGGAGGTCAGAAGTGGAGAATGAGGCAATATTTACAATACATATTAGACTGATTGCTATACCTACTAATTTAGCAATTATTTACATTTTAGTCTAGTCTTTAAACTTCTGTTTATATAAGGACTTCCAACTTGTCAATTATTTACTAGTTTCTTATGTTCCTAATCTAACTTTTCTTAAAAACTAGTCATTTCTCATGAGAACTTTTAACTTTCTGCTTTCTATGCACATTTTGGGGCAAGAATCAGTGTGTTTGTGATTACACACATGTGTGAATAAGTGTATGTACCTGTGCATATGTGTGTAAATGAGTATGGGAATGAGTATGAGTATGAGAGATGTGCTATTAGTTTATTCAGCTTATTGACATCATTAGATAATTCTACATCTTATTTTTATGAGACTGCTATCAAAATTCATTGACTCACCATTGGATGGACTACTTCCTACACTTCAATTTGTGATCATTAAAATGCTAGATTTCTAAATATATACATATATATATATATATATATATATATATATATATATATATATATATATATATATACACATATATATAAGAACATCACTAGTGCAAGTGTTTCAGAAGTTCCAGAAGTAAGGAAGCTGTTCTGTGTAGTAACTTGCTCTTGGAACAGTGTCATATATCATGCATTATCTTCCAGTTAAACAACAAAAATAATAATGTAGGTAACACCAAACTCCGTATAGCCCGAAGACCATTTAGAGCTGTCTTTCCCTGCCCATGAGGGAGAGATAAAAGTATACTTGCCTGCTGTAGAGATCCACTTCCAAGGGGCAGGTGCCACTAGAGTCAGGCCTCACTGTCAAGACAAAATCTCACATTTTTCTGTAACCAACATTAGATGGTGTATACTCTGTAAAGAATTCACCTGATAGGACTTCACATACACTTTTCACTCTGGTTACTCAGACATAAATGTCTGCCAGAATATTTTAAACTGAACAATAGTCCATTTCATTGGTCATATTAAAATTCAGAAAAGTGACAGGTAAGAAACATGATTTTACTAATAAACTCAGACACCAGCATAAACCAGGGATATTATTACTGCAAAAGGAACACTTTTTATAATAAGCTACTGAGTAATTTGCTATTAGAAACTGTAAGAACTGAAAATTCCACAGAGTTGACTGTGCTTGATATTTTGTGGTACTTTTCCTTGAAAGGTAGCAAGGTACAGGATAAATATTAACTCACAGATTCTGTCACTTTTGCAGCACTTGGAGTTTATAAACTCAGACTTTTAGAATTACTCCCAAATTGTACTTTACTTCATTCCCCAGGACAAGAATTAAATTTTACATTTCCACACAAAGTTGGAGCATAAATCTAAAGTTACAATACCCATGAAAGTCAAATATCTACCCCCCTTCTCATTCACTAGCTATTCTCTTTTTTAGATTAAAAAAAATCAAATTAATGTTTGATTTATCTGGCATAACCAAGGAAAAGGTGTGTTTATTTAAGAAATAAAGCTTCCTTGTCAAGTGCTTAAATAATTTTCATTGAATGCCTTTAAATTTTTATCATAAATGTTGTGGTTTGCTAAGAAAGAGTAAACCAAAAGCAAGTTTAACCTTTCTTAATTGTTCCTGGCCACCATTATGACCATTTACAACTGAACTACATTGTAATACAGATCTGACATATAGAAGGCTATTTGCTCCCAGAGCAAATTGTTAAGATTCAAGATTCTTTTTCCACATTTATATCTCATTTTGTGGATTTAAAAAAAAAAAAAGCACTTCTTTTTCATAAGCTGTCGTGCTACTTACAGTAATCTCTACTCCCTACTACCTTGTTACTTCTAGTATAATATTACCCAGGACACCAGACATCTGAGCTTAGAAGATTAAACTCATCATGAGTGAGGGTCCTATGACTATTGCCAATGAATGAGGCACACGAGTGTACCAAATTCATGACATATACACATTGTAGAACTTCTTTATTCATGACAGTCTTTTGAAAATCAGCCACATATCTGAATAGGTGAGCTATTACCATGTGTAAAATGTACAAGAGAAAAGTATACAACTCTGCTATGACAATTTGAACTAGTTAACCAGTAAGAAGGACTTGTCATAGAGTAACATATTTAAAGTAAATTTAAGTTAGTCAAGATATGAAGTAGTAGAGCTGCTGGGTTTTTTTCCCCTTTGTTTTTTCAATGATGTTATTGGTTTTTTGCCACTATAGTTTCTGTTTCTAGAAAGTGACTCTTTCAAAATCTTAATTGCCAACTGGAGTCTCTTTATATTCATTAATCATTAGATACTCAGGATCAGAGCAATAAACATTGTTTCACAAGTTTTCCTTAGTTTGCTTTGCCAGATTATCTTGTCCCTACATTAGAAACCAGTGCAATCAGTCTGGGATTGAAGAGAATTGAATGACAGAGAAAACACACTTCCAGAAAAAATAATAAATCAAGTATATAAGACCCAAAACCACTACAAATTGTGACTGCAGCCATGAAATTAAGACACTTGTTCCTTGAAAGAAAAGCTATGGCAAACTTAGACAGTATATCCAAAAGTAGACATCACTTTGCCAACAAAAGTCTGTATAGTCAAAAGCTATGCTTTCTCCAGTAGTCATTTATGGATGTGAGAGTTGGACCATAAAGAAGGCTGAGTGCCAAAGAATTGATGCCTTTGAACTGTGATGTTGGAGAAACTCTTGAGAGTTCCTTGGACTGCAAGGAGATCTAACCAGTTAGTCCTAAAGGAAATCAATGTTCAGTGTTCATTGGGAGGACTGAAACTCCAATACTTTGACCACTTGATGCAAAGAGATGAGTCACTGGGAAAGACCCTGATGCTGGCAAAAATAGATGGCAAAAGGAGAAGGGGACAACAGGGGACAAGATGGTTGGATGGCATCACTAATTCAATGGACATGAGTTTGAGCAAGTTCCGAGAGATGGTGAAGGACGGGGAAGCCTAGCATGCTGCAAGTCCATGGGGTCACAACAAGTGAAGCATGACTGAGTGACTGAACCGATATCTGAGGACATGTGTAACAGAAGAAAAAATAATAATAATAATAAGCGAAAATCCTGGAGAGAAAGAGCGAGAAAAGGCTTATGCATAATGATCACAACCATGTACCTGCAATAATGCTATAGGCAACAATGCTCAGTAGGTTAAACCTCATAACAGGATGAATGACTGCAACCAGTGTTCCTGTAGCAACTTGTTGCTAAGCATGGCAAACACTAGTGTTAGTGTGTTAGTTGCTCAGTCATGTCTGATTCTTTGTGACTCCAGTGACTGTAGCCCACCTGGCTCCTCTCTCCATGGAATTCTCCAGGCAAGAATACTAGAGTGGGTTGCCATTTCCTTCTCCAAAGGATCTTCCTGACCCAGAGATCAAACTGGATCTTCTGCATTGCAGACAGATTCTTTACTATCTGAGCCACCAGGAGACTTGGTGGTAAGCACCGGATATCACTAAATATCTTCTCTGAAATTAACTGGATATCACTAAACACCTTCTCTGAAATGAATCCTGAAGCAGCTTCCCAAGACATGCCAAGTAGGCTTCATTATGAAAGCACTTCTTAATCTAAACTGGAAAAATTGTTTTAATTTCCAGAACAAATTTTTATTTTCCCAAAATGCCCATTTCTCCCAAATGACTTAAAGGTTGTCAAAGTGTAAATGAGAACTGCCAGAAAGGTTAGTGGCATTACGGATTAGACATTAGACTATGGATTACACATCAGTTATTCCTATGATGCATCATATACCCCTTCAGATCTCAAGAGAGTTACTGATAAGAAATGCATATCAAATGATGCTGTACAGCTCTCATAAGCTTCTAGATATCAGTAAAAGACAATCATGACTAACACATCATAGACTCTAGTTACCTCATGTCTAGATAAATCACTACCTAAATCTTTGCTACTCAGAATGTGTGAATATCACCCATCTGCTTGTTACAAATACAGAATCTCAGGCCCCATTCCAGACTTACTGAGTCAGTTTCTACATTTTAATGAAGTGCCCAGATAACTATTACAAACACTAGAATTGGAGGAGCATTGAACTAACAAATAATATAGAATATAGAAAATAAAATAGGACTTCCCCTGGTGGTCCAGTGGGTGGACACCAACTTGCAGTGCAAGGTGCGGTTCGATCCCTGGACTGAGAAGATCCCACGTGCAGTGGAGCAGCTGGACTGATGCATAATGATCACAACCATGTACCTGCAATAATGCTATAGGCAACAATGCTCAGTAGGTTAAACCTCATAACAGGATGAATGACTGCAACCAGTGTTCCTGTAGCAACTTGTTGCTAAGCATGGCAAACACTAGTGTTAGTGTGTTAGTTGCTCAGTCATGTCTGATTCTTTGTGACCTCATAGACTATAGTCCACCGGGCTCCTCTCTCCATGGAATTCTCCAGGCGAGAATACTGGAGTGTGTTGTCATTTCCTTCTCCAAAGGATCTTCCTGACCCAGAGATCAAACTGGATCTTCTGCATTGCAGACAGATTCTTTACTATCTGAGCCACCAGGAGACTTGGTGGTAAGCACCGGATATCACTAAATATCTTCTCTGAAATTAACTGGATATCACTAAACACCTTCTCTGAAATGAATCCTGAAGCAGCTTCCCAAGACATGCCAAGTAGGCTTCATTATGAAAGCACTTCTTAATCTAAACTGGAAAAATTGTTTTAATTTCCAGAACAAATTTTTATTTTCCCAAAATGCCCATTTCTCCCAAATGACTTAAAGGTTGTCAAAGTGTAAATGAGAACTGCCAGAAAGGTTAGTGGCATTACGGATTAGACATTAGACTATGGATTACACATCAGTTATTCCTATGATGCATCATATACCCCTTCAGATCTCAAGAGAGTTACTGATAAGAAATGCATATCAAATGATGCTGTACAGCTCTCATAAGCTTCTAGATATCAGTAAAAGACAATCATGACTAACACATCATAGACTCTAGTTACCTCATGTCTAGATAAATCACTACCTAAATCTTTGCTACTCAGAATGTGTGAATATCACCCATCTGCTTGTTACAAATACAGAATCTCAGGCCCCATTCCAGACTTACTGAGTCAGTTTCTACATTTTAATGAAGTGCCCAGATAACTATTACAAACACTAGAATTGGAGGAGCATTGAACTAACAAATAATATAGAATATAGAAAATAAAATAGGACTTCCCCTGGTGGTCCAGTGGGTAAGGACACCAACTTGCAGTGCAAGGGGTGCCGGTTCGATCCCTGGACTGAGAAGATCCCACGTGCAGTGGAGCAGCTGGACTGATGTGTCCAATTACCGAGCTGGAGCTCTGGAGCGCATGCGCCCAGAGCTGGCGCTATGCAACGACAGAGGCCACCCAATGGGAGGCCCACAGGAGCCAAAGAACAAAGACGGATGAAAATAGACAAATGAAAGACCAATAGAAGTGGCCCACCTGTCTCCCTCCCTCCCCACCTCACCCTGCAAAAGAAAAATAAATAAAGTAAATGTTTAAAAAAAAGAAAAGAAAATATATTTCATGTATAAACCTTTACTCAATTAACTCATGCAATAAACTCACATGGTAGGTATAAATACCATGGTTTTATAGATTCATGCAAAAAAAAACTAGTTTTTCCAATATATGAGAAATGTTTAAACACTTAAGCAGAAATTGGTTTACTTTCTCGTACTCCACTAATGGTCACACAATGGTTCTTTAGGAAAGCTATGGACAGCATAGTTACCTTGATCTAAGATACCGTTCTTTATAACCTTCTACTCTTGGCAAAAAAGCAATTGATAGAAAAAACAGACCAGTTAGTCATCCCAGAATTGTGGAGTTGGATACTTTTGGCAAAACTGCAAGCTCCACAAAAGGCAGATGAATTTTTCCATCTCAGTTTTTCTTTCTTCCCTTCCTTACCTTGAAATTTAGGACCACCATAACAGAAAATTCTTCTTAAAAAAATATATTATTTGCATTACTAAGCATACTGAATAACTTGAAGGTGGAATTTCTTGTCTATTATGGTTGGTAATGATCCAAAATTAAAATAATTTAAGGAATACAATAAAAAAAAAAATTTGTGACTCCAGTGTGAGAAAGAAAGAGGGAGGGAGAAGGGGAAGAAAATATAAGGGAAAAGGGAAGCAAGAAGGAAAAGAAGGAAGAAAAAAAATGAAAACTCAAAATCAGATTGACTTTAAAACCCTGCTATAAAAAAGAAAAATCTTTTTTAAGTCTCACCTTTAGTAATGAATAAACAAAAGTGAAAACGTGTTACATTGGTTAGTATCTCTATGCTCATCCTGAGCACAGCATATTACATGTCCTGAGATAGGACAGATTTCTAATGAAATTATAATGTTTATTTCACTGGGCACAGACCTACCTCATAGTGTTTTTTTCTTTTCTTTGACATAAGCCATCTGCTATGGAATGTAATCAGTTAAAACGGTGACCAGAGTCTGTTCTTTGAGAATTTGAACTATTTATTTTATAGCACTAAATAAAAATTACTGACAGATAATATATTTCATTATCTAGAATTAAAGTACTAAAAGTCTCTCCTTTATTAGAACAGGCATTATAGATATTATTAGAAATCTATTTTTTAAAACCATTTATCTCTGTGATGCTGGAGTTCATTTTGGAACCCCTGAGAGGATAGTCAGTTTACTTTAATTTATAAATGGCAAAAGGTACAAAAACTTGTCAATTTCTTCAGTAATCTTTGTTACTATTTACAAACATTTTATCTTTTGCTATAAAGCAATCATGAGGTGTGTCTGTGGAATGATTAAATACCAAATATTTACATTTTTATACTTTACAATAATCTTTAAATAAGAGAATTGTCTTCATATCACTATAATTCCTAGATTTTAAACGAAAGCTCTCCATTTTGATTTTGTGCCCATTCTAACATTCAGATTAAATTATAAGCATCAATCATGATTATTGCTGACATTCTTGTATCACAAAGCCCTGAAGACCTCACCCAGGGTGTTATTAGATTAGGCAAGGTTGGTTATCCTCTGTGTTTACTAACTGAAGCACATATTCTCTGTTCTTAGAAGTATAGACCTGCCTAGGCAGTTATGCCCAGTTTTCAAAATTTATCATTCCTTTTAATCCGAATGAAATACTCTGTCTCAATTTCATGTTAATATCTTTTACCTGAGAAAGTGGAAGACAAATGATAACACTTGTTGAAAAATAATTTCTTACTTTTACCTCAGTGACGTGCATCTAAAGAATCAAAACCTATTGATTTAAGTTTAATGACATATAAATTCTTCCTTTCCAAAACTCCTGTGGTTTAATTCACTAGTGCACTCTAAGCTTTTGCCTTTAGAATCTGATGGGTCATTAGTCTGTACATAATCCAGCAGCTGGACTCCTCTGAAAACGTGTTACATTGGTTAGTATCTCTATGCTCATCCTGAGCACAGCTATTCATCCTGAGCATATTACATGTCCTGAGATAGGACAGATTTCTAATGAAATTATAATGTTTATTTCACTGGGCACAGACCTACCTCATAGTGTTTTTTTCTTTTCTTTGACATAAGCCATCTGCTATGGAATGTAATCAGTTAAAACGGTGACCAGAGTCTGTTCTTTGAGAATTTGAACTATTTATTTTATAGCACTAAATAAAATTACTGACAGATAATATATTTCATTATCTAGAATTAAAGTACTAAAAGTCTCTCCTTTATTAGAACAGGCATTATAGATATTATTAGAAATCTATTTTTTAAAACCATTTATCTCTGTGATGCTGGAGTTCATTTTGGAACCCCTGAGAGGATAGTCAGTTTACTTTAATTTATAAATGGCAAAAGGTACAAAAACTTGTCAATTTCTTCAGTAATCTTTGTTACTATTTACAAACATTTTATCTTTTGCTATAAAGCAATCATGAGGTGTGTCTGTGGAATGATTAAATACCAAATATTTACATTTTTATACTTTACAATAATCTTTAAATAAGAGAATTGTCTTCATATCACTATAATTCCTAGATTTTAAACGAAAGCTCTCCATTTTGATTTTGTGCCCATTCTAACATTCAGATTAAATTATAAGCATCAATCATGATTATTGCTGACATTCTTGTATCACAAAGCCCTGAAGACCTCACCCAGGGTGTTATTAGATTAGGCAAGGTTGGTTATCCTCTGTGTTTACTAACTGAAGCACATATTCTCTGTTCTTAGAAGTATAGACCTGCCTAGGCAGTTATGCCCAGTTTTCAAAATTTATCATTCCTTTTAATCCGAATGAAATACTCTGTCTCAATTTCATGTTAATATCTTTTACCTGAGAAAGTGGAAGACAAATGATAACACTTGTTGAAAAATAATTTCTTACTTTTACCTCAGTGACGTGCATCTAAAGAATCAAAACCTATTGATTTAAGTTTAATGACATATAAATTCTTCCTTTCCAAAACTCCTGTGGTTTAATTCACTAGTGCACTCTAAGCTTTTTGCCTTTAGAATCTGATGGGTCATTAGTCTGTACATAATCCAGCAGCTGGACTCCTCAGAGTTTAAACTCCATCAGCAAGCACCAAATCAGTAGTTTCTGAAATATAACTGGTAGGTCAAGTGTTCTGAAAAAGAGTGCCTTGGGCATCCCAGATGGAGAATAGGGCATGACAAGCAGCAAACCAGGACAGAATTTGATGCCTTTGCTCACTAAAAACTCCATTCATTCTAACTGACTAAACAACTGTTGTCTAAATAATTGAGTTCTACTTCTGAAGCTTCTAGTCAGTAGATCATGCAATGAAATTGGTTATTGTGTGCCAATAGGCTTAAGAGTCACATTATCAAGTTGAACATATTCTAATCATGTTTTGCCCTAAGAATCTTTGCCTAATATCATAATACAGTCCACGGAATCACTATTAGTCATCCTAAACCAAAACAGGTTAATTATTACACATCATTACCACATGTGAAGTATATACTCTGCTGGGTCAAATAGTTCCCTTTCATTGAGAACAACTCTTATTGCTGAAGAATAGAAAGATATAATTAACATTTTTTAGAAAAGCCATTTTCCATCCTATGTTCACTAACTGAAATAGCCAACCTACCCAATCAATTTGTAGTTCTGCTAGAGTACTACATTTATTTATTCATTCAAATAGTGCTAGACACTGGAAATAGAGGTAAAGTTTGTTGTCCCTGCTCAGAGTACTACTTATTCATTTCACCTCACCCAGGGTGTTATTAGATTAGGCAAGGTTGGTGATCCGCTGTGTTTACTAACTGAAGCACATATTCTCTGTTCTTAGAAGTATAGACCTGCCTAGGCAGTTATGCCCAGTTTTCAAAATTTATCATTCCTTTTAATCCGAATGAAATACTCTGTCTCAATTTCATGTTAATATCTTTTACCTGAGAAAGTGGAAGACAAATGATAACACTTGTTGAAAAATAATTTCTTACTTTTACCTCAGTGACGTGCATCTAAAGAATCAAAACCTATTGATTTAAGTTTAATGACATATAAATTCTTCCTTTCCAAAACTCCTGTGGTTTAATTCACTAGTGCACTCTAAGCTTTTTGCCTTTAGAATCTGATGGGTCATTAGTCTGTACATAATCCAGCAGCTGGACTCCTCAGAGTTTAAACTCCATCAGCAAGCACCAAATCAGTAGTTTCTGAAATATAACTGGTAGGTCAAGTGTTCTGAAAAAGAGTGCCTTGGGCATCCCAGATGGAGAATAGGGCATGACAAGCAGCAAACCAGGACAGAATTTGATGCCTTTGCTCACTAAAAACTCCATTCATTCTAACTGACTAAACAACTGTTGTCTAAATAATTGAGTTCTACTTCTGAAGCTTCTAGTCAGTAGATCATGCAATGAAATTGGTTATTGTGTGCCAATAGGCTTAAGAGTCACATTATCAAGTTGAACATATTCTAATCATGTTTTGCCCTAAGAATCTTTGCCTAATATCATAATACAGTCCACGGAATCACTATTAGTCATCCTAAACCAAAACAGGTTAATTATTACACATCATTACCACATGTGAAGTATATACTCTGCTGGGTCAAATAGTTCCCTTTCATTGAGAACAACTCTTATTGCTGAAGAATAGAAAGATATAATTAACATTTTTTAGAAAAGCCATTTTCCATCCTATGTTCACTAACTGAAATAGCCAACCTACCCAATCAATTTGTAGTTCTGCTAGAGTACTACATTTATTTATTCATTCAAATAGTGCTAGACACTGGAAATAGAGGTAAAGTTTGTTGTCCCTGCAATCAGGAGTTAAACAGGTCATTTTAGATACGTGATTTAATAATATACTTTGACCTGCATCATTATCATCATCATCATCATCACCATTGTGACTGTCATCATCATCATCATCTTATGTTTTTAAAGAATTTAACATAAAACACACAAGACTCAATGCTAAATATAATTGAGATGATACTGTGCATAGAGAAATAGAAAAGAAATCCACCAACACTCTGTCCTTTTTGGTTGTCTCACTTCATGATGGTGTCATCTCCTTAGAGGAACTTGGAAGAAAGACTAGACCCAGTAGTTCAATTAAGTCACTTTATTTATAATTTAGAAAGCCATCATATAAAATTGCTGGTTATCCATAATTCCTATAAGCAGATAGAGAAGCAATGAAGGCTATAGTAACCTGAAAGATGTAAAGGGCTTTGATTCTTGGAAGGAAAAGGATTGTTGACAGAATGAGAAGGAAGGACAGAAAGAAATAGGGAGTCTGAAAGAGAAGTGAGTAGAGATAAAAGCAGAGGGACAGAGGAAGCAAGAAAGGAAGAGCAAAAGGAGAAGAGAAATTGAAGAGTGGGCAGGAGGAAGAACAAGTGAGAAGAGCACTAAACTAGAGCACATATGGTCATACTCATGAAAGTAACATATTGTAAATCATCCAGTGCTTCCCTATAAAGAGGAGTTGGGTCAAGCTACAGGACTTTATAAGTGAGACTGGACTGGACATAACAATTCACTTCTATCATACAAAAAAACAGTCAAAATGAGGGGATGTCAATTCCAAGGTTGAGCTCTGGCTTTCACCTTGCTTGTCCTCTCTTGCTTTCTCTCCTCTGCTCACCTTGAGAGAAGTCGGTTGCCATATTGTGAGCTGCCCAGTGGAAAGGGTCATGTGATAAGGAACTGAGGTGGGCCTCCAGCCAACAGTTAGTGAGGAAATCAAGTTCTCAGCCCAGTAGCTCCCCAGGAACTGAATCCTACCAACAATGACCCTTAGAAGTTTAGAAGCCAAGCCCCCTCAACAAAGCCTTTAAATGAGACCACAATCTGGGCCAACACATTGACTATAGCTCTGAGAAGTCTTTGAAGACAGAATTATTAGCCAACCCTCAGAGTCCTGACCCAGAGAAATTGTAATAAATTTAAGTTGCTGATTTTTTAGAATAATGTGTTACATATCAATGGATAGCTAAAATACATTTAATATGAATTTGACTACTTCATCCAAGATTAATTCTAGTAGGTGGATCACTAAGGCAACCTGAATAGACTTTATAACAGAATTATGAAGATTCAACCTGTGATAAATATAAGAACATGGCTTAAGTTAATCAGCAAATCTTATTCATATTTCACACAGACACCTGGGTTTGAATACTAACTATGGACCAGGTACTTACTAACTGTGTGATAATAGCCAAGTAATTTAACCTCTTTAAGATGCAATCTTAACATGTTGGAAATGAAGCTAATCATTATCCCTGTCTTTCATGCTTGTCAAATTTTGGGCATGTAATAGAAACTATTTTGGAAATTATGAAGTACTAGTCATCCTATAAGTACTTAGGAGACTGCTGCAGCCCCACACATGGATTTCTCTATCCTTTTATAAGTAAAGGTAGAAAGGCTGAAGAAGAAGTGAGTAAGAGATAAAAAGCAGAGGGACAGAGGAAGCAAGAAAGGAAGAGCAAAAGGAGAAGAGAAATTGAAGAGTGGGCAGGAGGAAGAACAAGTGAGAAGAGCACTAAACTAGAGCACATATGGTCATACTCATGAAAGTAACATATTGTAAATCATCCAGTGCTTCCCTATAAAGAGGAGTTGGGTCAAGCTACAGGACTTTATAAGTGAGACTGGACTGGACATAACAATTCACTTCTATCATACAAAAAAACAGTCAAAATGAGGGGATGTCAATTCCAAGGTTGAGCTCTGGCTTTCACCTTGCTTGTCCTCTCTTGCTTTCTCTCCTCTGCTCACCTTGAGAGAAGTCGGTTGCCATATTGTGAGCTGCCCAGTGGAAAGGGTCATGTGATAAGGAACTGAGGTGGGCCTCCAGCCAACAGTTAGTGAGGAAATCAAGTTCTCAGCCCAGTAGCTCCCCAGGAACTGAATCCTACCAACAATGACCCTTAGAAGTTTAGAAGCCAAGCCCCCTCAACAAAGCCTTTAAATGAGACCACAATCTGGGCCAACACATTGACTATAGCTCTGAGAAGTCTTTGAAGACAGAATTATTAGCCAACCCTCAGAGTCCTGACCCAGAGAAATTGTAATAAATTTAAGTTGCTGATTTTTTAGAATAATGTGTTACATATCAATGGATAGCTAAAATACATTTAATATGAATTTGACTACTTCATCCAAGATTAATTCTAGTAGGTGGATCACTAAGGCAACCTGAATAGACTTTATAACAGAATTATGAAGATTCAACCTGTGATAAATATAAGAACATGGCTTAAGTTAATCAGCAAATCTTATTCATATTTCACACAGACACCTGGGTTTGAATACTAACTATGGACCAGGTACTTACTAACTGTGTGATAATAGCCAAGTAATTTAACCTCTTTAAGATGCAATCTTAACATGTTGGAAATGAAGCTAATCATTATCCCTGTCTTTCATGCTTGTCATGAGATTGATTTAAGGTCATGTAATAGAAACTATTTTGGAAATTATGAAGTACTAGTCATCCTATAAGTACTTAGGAGACTGCTGCAGCCCCACACATGGATTTCTCTATCCATTTTAAATATTCACAATTCCTTAAAACATATTTATTCTTTTCCATGAGGTTAAAAAAATCATATCTCTACACTTAACTTTTGCCACAAGTGAAAATATATTAAGCTTTTATTCTGTTTTTCCATATTTAAGGCTTTATTCTATCACTGTCCATCTTTAAACAGATTATTTCTCATATATCAGAGATCTTCCTCAAATAATTCTAAGATTTTCCTTTATTTTAAAAGTATATGTCTTAAGTGAGTTTTCCTAGGAGCAAAGACTAGTACGAATTCTTGTTAAACTGATTTTTTTTGAGGTGTGTTTGAAGGAGAAGAGGAAAGAAAGAAGGCAAGAACACCAGGCAAGAATGTGGGCTCAGCTGGCAACTAGCTTCAGTTGATCTTCAGAGAAAGTCTAGAGCACAAATCACAGCAAAGCATTAGGAGCACCTTGAGACTACAAGATTGGCCTTTGCAAGCTTCCCCATACCTGACAGGCACTGGCCAGAGGGAAATTCTCCAAAGAAGGCAGTTATAAGTTTACTAACCACACTCAAAGCAGCTGAGGGGAGCAAGCACCAGTCACTAAAGGGAATCTTGGCAGTGTACCAACAGCATCCACTACAGCATGTATATATCCCGCTTTCTCATGGTATTTTATCATAATTTCTGTAGATGGATCTTGATGTTCTAAACAGTTTCAGTGTTAGATCATTTGTGTACCCCTTGTGTTAAATGAGACAGCAAAGAGAATGACAGTGTAGGAAAATAAATATTTGTCTGAATCAGAGTTGTAAAATATAGTTCAAGTCAGGTAGCAAAAGGAAAGGGGGTTATATTGGGAGATGTTTTTGTTTCCTAAAATATAACCATTATAAAATATGTTTGAGAGGTACATAAAGCTGAGGCAAGGAAAGCATCTAAGAAGAAATGGTTTCTCAACATGCCTTTGTGAGAGAAGGCTGAAAGTAAGGTGAATGAGAGGTAAAAGGGGAGAATGAGAAGGAATCCTAAATTCAGGTCCCTGAATTCAGAGAAGCAAAGGAAAAGAAGTCCTAGCCAGTGTCCAACAGTAGGGGGAGAGGAATCAAGGGTGGAGGGAAGGGCAGAAATGATTATTTCAAAGCTAAGGATATAGCTAAACAGTTTGGACTCATGGGCGTGTTCTAACTACCTCTTCTGACAAAGCACAACTCTGGTTTTCCTGTCAAGCTTTTCTCTGTTTCTCAGATCTGACATGGCCCACTTTTTTCCTTGTAAATTGTTTATGTTTGAAAAGCTCAATCATGAAACAGAAGATGGTAAAACTTCTGTTTATCCAAAGGTTATTACTCACACTTCAGCTGAAGCTTCCTGAAATATTATTGCTTTTGGTTGCAATTTTGGGGGGGTATTTGTCAGACAATGTATTTTGACATCGTTGCCTAGAAGAAATTCTCAAACTTCAGAATGTATGAGTTTTTACAGGGGAACTCACACCAGAAAGTGGAATCTGGGGTTTATACTATATAGGACTTTCAGCCTTCCCTCTGCTAGTATGAATGTATGATCATTGCCAACCTTCATCTTTGTTTCTGATGTTAATTAATTTTGGCTTTTTTAGTATATCTGAAAAAATATTGAAAATTCTCCTGAATAAAACACTACAGTGGCAATACTATTTCAACTAGAATTCAATCTCTTTCCATCATTCTCAAACACAGCTTACCGCTTGTTTGAAGCATTTCAGTGAGACAATGTTTATATATGATAAAGCTAAAATATAAATGTGTGCTTAAGGTGATTGCCCAACTTGATTCATATAACAAAATATCTGTAGGTTTTCAAACTTATATTGAAACAGTATGTTAGTTCTATTCTGACAGTATATAAAGATACTGGCTTTCCTAGACACATAAGCAAAGTATTTTTTATGAGCTCATAAAGGCAAGACTTAGGAATGTTTAAGCAGTGGGTAATTCATAGAACAATATCTTTAGTCATTCAGCTAACATAGAGGGCAACCACAATTTATTCTTCTTAGATCTCTTCCTCTCATTTTTTATACACTTAGGAAGTAAAAGGTATTTAGAAAAGACCTAAATACACTTTTTTTACCATTATTGAACTATCAAAGATGTTCTCTCTTGTGGGACTCCCTTCACTTCCTCACTCTGTGTATGTTAACCCACTTCAGAGACAATGGTGAAATGAACCCAAAATGCCAACTTACTATTTGCATTATAAATGGAGACACAAAAGGATATTTTAAAACTTTTGGTTGATCTGGCATATCAAAGATTTCTTTCTGAGCTACTTCAGTGACTGCATTGAAGTAAACTGAAAGCAATAGCTTAAAAGTGGCACACACACACACACACACACACAAAAAGAAAAATTTATAAAAAAGAAAGCTTATTTCCATGGAAATTGTCAGTTTACTCTCCGAACCCCTACTTCTGAGTTACTTCCCTTTCTTAGGCTCTTCTCTGTTCACAGAACTAAATAAGGAAGAGATGTGGAGTTTTCTGAATTTAAGTGTTAAACTAATGCTCACTGGAGTGCAGTCCATTTCCGCGGCCTTGTCAAATTTGCACTCAAATCTCCAGCAAATAGCCCAGCTTCCCTTTTTTTATTCATTGAGCTGATTACCGTTACTGAGGCTTTCTCTGTATTCATGCATTTTGTAAGGTCTGTCATTTTCTTTTGCTTCATAAAGTACGCAAGAAAATTACAAGTCAAGAGTGTCTACCTGAGAGTCAATATAAGTGGGGCTAATGAATTTTAAACAAGAAGTTGCCATGTCTTTTAAGAATCCCTACAGCTTTCTTCACTTCCCCTTTGACTTTCACAGATCTATGGTTTTATTTTCTGTTTTCAAAATGGAGGCCAGGGCCCTCCTAAGAATCATAGAAAAATTGAAAAGAGCCATAGACACATAGCATTTCAATTTAACTAAATAACCACTGAACATGGCACAGTCTTCCATGGACTCTTGCAACTCAGTCATTAGAAGCCCTGGGAAATGGCGAAGCTTTCCATATGAAGGATACACTTCTCCTTTTCACATTATCTTGGGAGAGTTGAAATGTAAGAGACATAGAACAATATCTTTAGTCATTCAGCTAACATAGAGGGCAACCACAATTTATTCTTCTTAGATCTCTTCCTCTCATTTTTTATACACTTAGGAAGTAAAAGGTATTTAGAAAAGACCTAAATACACTTTTTTTACCATTATTGAACTATCAAAGATGTTCTCTCTTGTGGGACTCCCTTCACTTCCTCACTCTGTGTATGTTAACCCACTTCAGAGACAATGGTGAAATGAACCCAAAATGCCAACTTACTATTTGCATTATAAATGGAGACACAAAAGGATATTTTAAAACTTTTGGTTGATCTGGCATATCAAAGATTTCTTTCTGAGCTACTTCAGTGACTGCATTGAAGTAAACTGAAAGCAATAGCTTAAAAGTGGCACACACACACACACACACACACAAAAAGAAAAATTTATAAAAAAGAAAGCTTATTTCCATGGAAATTGTCAGTTTACTCTCCGAACCCCTACTTCTGAGTTACTTCCCTTTCTTAGGCTCTTCTCTGTTCACAGAACTAAATAAGGAAGAGATGTGGAGTTTTCTGAATTTAAGTGTTAAACTAATGCTCACTGGAGTGCAGTCCATTTCCGCGGCCTTGTCAAATTTGCACTCAAATCTCCAGCAAATAGCCCAGCTTCCCTTTTTTTATTCATTGAGCTGATTACCGTTACTGAGGCTTTCTCTGTATTCATGCATTTTGTAAGGTCTGTCATTTTCTTTTGCTTCATAAAGTACGCAAGAAAATTACAAGTCAAGAGTGTCTACCTGAGAGTCAATATAAGTGGGGCTAATGAATTTTAAACAAGAAGTTGCCATGTCTTTTAAGAATCCCTACAGCTTTCTTCACTTCCCCTTTGACTTTCACAGATCTATGGTTTTATTTTCTGTTTTCAAAATGGAGGCCAGGGCCCTCCTAAGAATCATAGAAAAATTGAAAAGAGCCATAGACACATAGCATTTCAATTTAACTAAATAACCACTGAACATGGCACAGTCTTCCATGGACTCTTGCAACTCAGTCATTAGAAGCCCTGGGAAATGGCGAAGCTTTCCATATGAAGGAACTGGACTTCTCCTTTTCACATTATCTTGGGAGAGTTGAAATGTAAGAGAGGAGGACTCTTCATAGGTTCAGAGGATTGAGAAATATAAAGTGTTCACAGAATATGAAATCTTATTACCAGAATATGAGGGCAAAGGCAAAGGTTTTTGGTCATCAAATTCTTAAAAGTAAAATACACACCATTACCAAATTTGTCAGTATAATAAGGTATCTCTAAGGTGAAAAGTTACGCTAATATTTGAACATTTCCTAGTATTATTTAAACTATGATCTCTTTAGAAAAGATAACCCATCTGCCTCTCATTTTATAGTGGTAGTGTTTTATAGTTTTATAGTGTTAAGTATTTAGACTAAATTAGCATATAATATCTGACATATGTCCACCTATAATATTATGTTCTCACAAAAATATCCCAAATTTGGCTTTCTTTCACACTTTAGCATGCTTTATACTGATGAGAAAATAATTCATATCAAAACAGCTATCAGTCTCTATTCCGATTTTTGTTTAAAGTCACAAAGCTTTCTGCCCGTGAAAAGCTAAGGACATAGAACTGTTTATAATTTCCCCAGCTATTTCAAGGCTGCCCTTTGGAGACTCTTACAAACTAGTCCCCCAATCTTCTCACCATCCACTCCCCCACATATCCCAGCTACCACACAACATAAAACAGAAAAAATAGGAAGTATCACCATGCATTCCATAAACACACACACATTAAGATTAAATTTTGGATAATGTTGATGAAAAGAGATGGCAAGCATTGCCATTCAACAATATGGAGCTTATTAGACCAGAGGGACATCTGTCTCTAATTAAAGACTATAATATGTAATCTTTTCAGCTTTGCAACAAAGCATTTCTTTACAGTGGTTAGATACTTGATTTGGGTTTAAAAACTACTGCCTAGGGCTTCCCTGGTGGTCCAGTGGGTAAGGACACCGACTTGCAGTGCAAGGGGTGCCGGTTCGATCCCTGGCCTGGGAAGATCCCACATGCCGCGGAGCGGCTGGACTGATGTGTCCAATTACCGAGCCGGAGTTCTGGAGCGCATGCGCCCAGAGCCGGTGCTCTGCAACAACAGAGGCTACCGCGATGGGAGGCCCACACCGGCCAAAGAACAAAGATGGATGAAAAATGGACAAATGAAAGACCAATAGAAGTGGCCCGCCTGCTCCCCTCCCTCCCTACTCCGCCCCCACCAAAATAAATAAATAAATCTTTAATTAAAAAAAAAAAAATACTGCCTATTCTTGAGCCTTAAAGCAAAATTTGCCTTCTACTTAAGTCTAGACATCAACCTGAGCAAACTCTGGGAGATGGTGAAGGACAGGGAGGCCTGGCATACTGCAGTCCACGGGGCTGCAGACACACTGGTCAACTGAACAAGCTTAGAGTACTTATGGTTATATCTTAAATTATTTCAGTATTATTTCTAAGAAATCAGACCTTTGAAAGGGCATCCGTGTATATCCACCATGTGTATCACACCTAGCTAAATTCAAGCCACACTATGAGCTTCAGCTGTGAGTTCTGAATACATTTATTCATTATGTATCAATTTGCCAACCTTTCCAAAGTGCAAGTCCATAAAATTCACAGAAATCGGTATTTTCCTGGGGCTACATAAAACTTTAAATTATATTTAGCAATGATTCATTTTAGAGGAAAATTTTAGTTATGTTCTGTTATTGCCCCATATTCCTGTGACCATGTTAGAAGCACCTCCGTATCTTTCCTTTTCTGCCACCACCTCATAGCTACTCCCTCGGGCATTATGACACTTGAGACCATGTTATAATGACGTTTGCTGTATCACACTGACTTCTTTCTAATGTGACCACTAAGCCTTCCAGAATACACACCTTCTTTAGAGTCTCCATCTAAATTTCTCAAGGGAAGTCAGCTTTACAGGAATAAGGAAACAAATATGTATAATAAGGCAAAGGAAGTCAGAACCACACTGTTCTAGTCTCAACAGCAGGTGGCATTTCTGTGAATGTCCGTCTCACTAAGTTTGTAAACCATGTTGAATACCAGATTTCCTTCTGGTCCTAAAGAAATAATTATTCCAGGGAATAATGAGACTTTATCAACATTGCTAAGATGTATTTGGTTAAGTAGTTCAATTGACCTAGGAGATGAAAGGGAAAAAAAAGGAATGAAAATCTGACACTTATGCGCCCAGAGCCGTGCTGCACACAGAGCTACCGATGGGAGGCCCACACCGCCAAAGAACAAAGATGGATGAAAAATGGACAAATGAAAGACCAATAGAAGTGGCCCGCCTGCTCCCCTCCCTCCCTACTCCGCCCCCACCAAAATAAATAAATAAATCTTTAATTAAAAAAAAATACTGCCTATTCTTGAGCCTTAAAGCAAAATTTGCCTTCTACTTAAGTCTAGACATCAACCTGAGCAAACTCTGGGAGATGGTGAAGGACAGGGAGGCCTGGCATACTGCAGTCCACGGGGCTGCAGACACACTGGTCAACTGAACAAGCTTAGAGTACTTATGGTTATATCTTAAATTATTTCAGTATTATTTCTAAGAAATCAGACCTTTGAAAGGGCATCCGTGTATATCCACCATGTGTATCACACCTAGCTAAATTCAAGCCACACTATGAGCTTCAGCTGTGAGTTCTGAATACATTTATTCATTATGTATCAATTTGCCAACCTTTCCAAAGTGCAAGTCCATAAAATTCACAGAAATCGGTATTTTCCTGGGGCTACATAAAACTTTAAATTATATTTAGCAATGATTCATTTTAGAGGAAAATTTTAGTTATGTTCTGTTATTGCCCCATATTCCTGTGACCATGTTAGAAGCACCTCCGTATCTTTCCTTTTCTGCCACCACCTCATAGCTACTCCCTCGGGCATTATGACACTTGAGACCATGTTATAATGACGTTTGCTGTATCACACTGACTTCTTTCTAATGTGACCACTAAGCCTTCCAGAATACACACCTTCTTTAGAGTCTCCATCTAAATTTCTCAAGGGAAGTCAGCTTTACAGGAATAAGGAAACAAATATGTATAATAAGGCAAAGGAAGTCAGAACCACACTGTTCTAGTCTCAACAGCAGGTGGCATTTCTGTGAATGTCCGTCTCACTAAGTTTGTAAACCATGTTGAATACCAGATTTCCTTCTGGTCCTAAAGAAATAATTATTCCAGGGAATAATGAGACTTTATCAACATTGCTAAGATGTATTTGGTTAAGTAGTTCAATTGACCTAGGAGATGAAAGGGAAAAAAAAGGAATGAAAATCTGACACTTAAAAGCAAATAGCAAGAAGAACAAAGGTAAACCGTTGACTTGTCAAGGAAATGAGGTTTTCTAGAAATCATCTCTGTTTTGTTCAAATATGAAATTTAAAAAGCTACCTCAACTGGCATTTTATTTTATCTCTTCACTTCAGTAAGATTAAGGGATAATATAAGAACACATGTTTAAGAGGAAATTAAAATATTTATTTTCTTTTTGAGAAAAATATCTACCTTTCTAATCAGTATAACTTGAAAGTTTATTTAGTATATTTCCTTAAAATTCCATATAATTCAGAAGTCAAAATGTCATTTATAAGTCCTTATATTTAAACAATGTTATTTAGCATATACAGAGCTATTGAAAAATAACTGTGACATTTTGTGTGTTTAAACATGATAACAAACTTTTTTTTCATAGGCAAAGTTCCACTCTTACCCATCCCTCTACTCAGGAAAGAAACACGTTATGGGTGAAGATATTAAACTGGACAAACACAGACAAGTGCTAAATCCTATGAAATGCAACAAGATCAGTCAGATTCTCAATGAGAAACATTTTACTGTTTATTTCTAATTCTGTCAAAATAATCTGGGATTTCATTTAAGCTCTGCCATGATACTAAAAATTCAGAAAGCAATGAAATCTAGGGCAGTCCTTATTTCAAGAACTGCCACCTGATAAAAATGACAACCCTCCCCCACATCAGGTTCAGATACACTGGAGTGGGTTTTCCTGTTATTCTGATGCATGCCTTTCTTCCCATATTAAGAATAAAAGTTTAGTGTGCTATCTGACTGCAGAAGTTCCTTCCTGAGCACAAGCGACTCTTATCTGTTAAGAAATTCTGACACCAGGTAGATAGTTGTTTATGTCAAAAGCATCTCACTAGGGCAGATAACTGACTGTTTTAAGAACTGAGATAAAGGAGCAAGTTGTCTGTGCAAATATACAAAACACTGTGTAGATAAGGTGGCTCTTTTCTGTGAATGTCCGTCTCACTAAGTTTGTAAACCATGTTGAATACCAGATTTCCTTCTGGTCCTAAAGAAATAATTATTCCAGGGAATAATGAGACTTTATCAACATTGCTAAGATGTATTTGGTTAAGTAGTTCAATTGACCTAGGAGATGAAAGGGAAAAAAAAGGAATGAAAATCTGACACTTAAAAGCAAATAGCAAGAAGAACAAAGGTAAACCGTTGACTTGTCAAGGAAATGAGGTTTTCTAGAAATCATCTCTGTTTTGTTCAAATATAAAATTTTAAAAAAGCTACCTCAACTGGCATTTTATTTTATCTCTTCACTTCAGTAAGATTAAGGGATAATATAAGAACACATGTTTAAGAGGAAATTAAAATATTTATTTTCTTTTTGAGAAAAATATCTACCTTTCTAATCAGTATAACTTGAAAGTTTATTTAGTATATTTCCTTAAAATTCCATATAATTCAGAAGTCAAAATGTCATTTATAAGTCCTTATATTTAAACAATGTTATTTAGCATATACAGAGCTATTGAAAAATAACTGTGACATTTTGTGTGTTTAAACATGATAACAAACTTTTTTCATAGGCAAAGTTCCACTCTTACCCATCCCTCTACTCAGGAAAGAAACACGTTATGGGTGAAGATATTAAACTGGACAAACACAGACAAGTGCTAAATCCTATGAAATGCAACAAGATCAGTCAGATTCTCAATGAGAAACATTTTACTGTTTATTTCTAATTCTGTCAAAATAATCTGGGATTTCATTTAAGCTCTGCCATGATACTAAAAATTCAGAAAGCAATGAAATCTAGGGCAGTCCTTATTTCAAGAACTGCCACCTGATAAAAATGACAACCCTCCCCCACATCAGGTTCAGATACACTGGAGTGGGTTTTCCTGTTATTCTGATGCATGCCTTTCTTCCCATATTAAGAATAAAAGTTTAGTGTGCTATCTGACTGCAGAAGTTCCTTCCTGAGCACAAGCGACTCTTATCTGTTAAGAAATTCTGACACCAGGTAGATAGTTGTTTATGTCAAAAAGCATCTCTCTAGGGCAGATAACTGACTGTTTTAAGAACTGAGATAAAGGAGCAAGTTGTCTGTGCAAATATACAAAACACTGTGTAGATAAGGTGGCTCTTTTTCTGAGAAGCTTCTTATGCATCTTTCTACATATATCCCTATCACATGTCCATGTTCTGAAGTTCACCTACAACTGCCCACCGTACCTAATCTCCATGTGGTTTGCTTCTGCTGTTTCCACCATCTAGTCAAGGAAGACTGAAAGGCAGATCACTAGTCTTTAAACATTTCTGGCTTTCTCCCCTCTTTCACATAGGGAACATGGTAAGACAGAAGAATACAAACTAGGTAGTCTACCTTTCCTCTCTCCCTGCACCTCAGCCAGGGATGACTGTTAGCTTACATGGGTGACCCATCTAATATCAGCTTGCTGTCTATGACAACTCCCCAGCACTCTTTTCCTGCCTCTGAAAAGAGGTCAATGGGATATACTAGCTTAGGTTCATGTGTCAACATATTGCTGATCTCTATCTTGCAGGTAACTAAATACCTTTTCAAAATTGAAATGTACAAGTCATTTGATAAGACCTCAATCCTCCAGTTGTTATTTTATTAAACCCTAAGTATATGCTACTGGGCATTCTGCTGAGATCATGAAAATATACAAAAGTTCTTACCTCTGGATTCTCATAGTTTTATATGGTCAGTAAACATAAACCCTGTGATAAATGCAGTCATAGAAATATGTGAAGGAAAAACTTTACTGGGTGGCTTAGATGGTAAAGAATCTGCCTGACCATTCAGGAGACCAAAGTTTGATCCCTGGGTTGGGAAGATCCCCCGGAGAAAGGAATAGCTACCCACTCCAGTATTCTTGCCTGGAGAATTTTATGGACAGAAGAGCCTAGTGGGCTACAGTCCATTGGATCACAACTGAGTGACTAAGACAAGAGACACTGAGAAAACATAGAGCAAAAGTCAAGGTCACATAGTTTTCTGGAAGGGAACAGGAGTAAGGAAAATTGTAAACCTGTCCTCTTCTCTCCAAACCCACTGCCCTGATCCAAGTTCTGATCATCTACATATCATAGTCAATCACTATTCCCTGGTATTTCTAATTAGTCTCCTGGCCTCCTTGCTACCATCATATTGAGCTTGCTAAAATGTAAATCCCAAACTACCTGGTAGATTGGGTTAAGGGCCTGAGAAAGACTCCTTACAGAACTGATTCCCAATGTGGTATAGAAATAGGAAATGAGAAAGAAGGCCCAGCCTGAGCAAAATTACAGAGTTGGGACAAAGAGTGGTGTGAGCATGAAAATCTCAAGTTCTAGCATTTGCATAATATAGGGTCTCATTTGAATGACTTCAAGCCAATGGAAGAGATATTTTTAGTCAACTGAACACTGTGAGACTATCTAGTCAGGCTTCCTACAGCAGCAACTTCCTTGTTTGAGAATAAGACCAGTCCTAACTTCAGAATTACCTTTGCACTCTCAAAGACTCCTCCAAAGTATGGTCTTCATCTTCTTTATTATCCAACACACCTGGCTACCTTTTACTCCTTTTTCCCAAGGTCAACGCTTGCTGTCTATGACAACTCCCCAGCACTCTTTTCCTGCCTCTGAAAAGAGGTCAATGGGATATACTAGCTTAGGTTCATGTGTCAACATATTGCTGATCTCTATCTTGCAGGTAACTAAATACCTTTTCAAAATTGAAATGTACAAGTCATTTGATAAGACCTCAATCCTCCAGTTGTTATTTTATTAAACCCTAAGTATATGCTACTGGGCATTCTGCTGAGATCATGAAAATATACAAAAGTTCTTACCTCTGGATTCTCATAGTTTTATATGGTCAGTAAACATAAACCCTGTGATAAATGCAGTCATAGAAATATGTGAAGGAAAAACTTTACTGGGTGGCTTAGATGGTAAAGAATCTGCCTGACCATTCAGGAGACCAAAGTTTGATCCCTGGGTTGGGAAGATCCCCCGGAGAAAGGAATAGCTACCCACTCCAGTATTCTTGCCTGGAGAATTTTATGGACAGAAGAGCCTGGTGGGCTACAGTCCATTGGATCACAACTGAGTGACTAAGACAAGAGACACTGAGAAAACATAGAGCAAAAGTCAAGGTCACATAGTTTTCGGGAAAGGGGAACAGGAGTAAAGAAAATTGTAAACCTGTCCTCTTCTCTCCAAACCCACTGCCCTGATCCAAGTTCTGATCATCTACATATCATAGTCAATCACTATTCCCTGGTATTTCTAATTAGTCTCCTGGCCTCCTTGCTACCATCATATTGAGCTTGCTAAAATGTAAATCCCAAACTACCTGGTAGATTGGGTTAAGGGCCTGAGAAAGACTCCTTACAGAACTGATTCCCAATGTGGTATAGAAATAGGAAATGAGAAAGAAGGCCCAGCCTGAGCAAAATTACAGAGTTGGGACAAAGAGTGGTGTGAGCATGAAAATCTCAAGTTCTAGCATTTGCATAATATAGGGTCTCATTTGAATGACTTCAAGCCAATGGAAGAGATATTTTTAGTCAACTGAACACTGTGAGACTATCTAGTCAGGCTTCCTACAGCAGCAACTTCCTTGTTTGAGAATAAGACCAGTCCTAACTTCAGAATTACCTTTGCACTCTCAAAGACTCCTCCAAAGTATGGTCTTCATCTTCTTTATTATCCAACACACCTGGATACCTTTTACCATCCATCATCAGATTTTTCTGGTACATGGACTTTATGGTTTTTCTGATTTTATTTTCAATTATTACTTCATCTCCCCCACTACACTTTCAAGGCAAGAGATTTGAATAGTTTTTCTTTCTCTTTCCCCTTTCAAAACATTTTAGAGCTTTATAAATTCTGTTACTTTGTCATCTGGCTTAACATTTCCAAATAGAAGCAGAAAAAATATTTTTTATATGTGTTTCTCAAAAAAGTACTTTCAGGATGCCAAGTCCCTCCAGTCGTATTGGACTGTTTGCAACCCCATGGACTTATAGCCCACCAGAAACCTCTGTGCATAGGATTTTCCAGGCAAGAATACTGAAGTGGCTTGCATATCCTCCCCCAGGGGATCTTCCTGACCCAGGAATCAAACCTGCATATCCTGCATTTGCATGTGAGTTCTTTGTCACTAGTGCCATATGGAAAGTCCTCAAAGAGAGATAACAGGAAAGAAATTCACAACTAGAGCTGAAATGTACGCAGTCATTAAATATGAAATACAACTGGCTACCACTTGAGAATGCCTACCATGGATCAGGTGTTGTGCACCCCCGCCTCATTTAATCTTCATAATAGCTTTATAATAGCAGTTATTACCCCAGTTTTTTTGTCCATGGAATTTTTCAGGCAAGAATACTGGAGTGGGTTGCCATTTTCTTCTCCATAGTAGGGCAGAGTCAGGATTCAAATCTATATCCATATGACTTAAACGTTTATGATTTACTAGAAAGATGGTACTGATAAATGTGTATGCAGAGCAACAATGGAAAATCAAACATAGAGAATAGACCTGTAGATATTGGAGGGAGGGAGGAGTGTGTGAGAGGTATGGAAAGAGTAACATGGAAACTTACATTATCATATGTAAGAGACAACCAATGTGAATGTGCTGTAAGACCATAGGAACTTACACAGGAGCTATGCAACAACCTGGAGGGGTGGGGTGGGGAGGGAAACAGGAGGGAGGTTCATGCAGAAGGGGTCAAGTGTATACCTATGAATGATATGGGTTTATGTATAACAGTAAACAATAAAACTCTGTAAAAGTAAAATAAAAATAAATTTTTGAAAATGGTTATGATTCAAATATTTTAAGCCTATGGATTCAAAGTAATACAATTACACAGAGCTTTCGATGATCACCTTTGAAGAATGCAAGAAAATGAGCTAAAATTAGTATACAAAAGGTTAAATTCATTACTTTATGCTGAGTCTCACATACAAACAATTAAGAAATATAATTCCTCAGAGCAATCAAATATGGGAAGTTTCTTTCAATGGAAATATTTTAGCTACTAGGTTTAAAGGAATTATACTAATAGAATTAACATATTGTTGGCTGTGATAAGTTAACAGATCCAGGCAATGATCAATGATGGCTGCTAGTATCACAAAATGTTAGGCAATTAGACATTGTTTGCCTCCTAATAAGAACACACTACACATCCATGGCAGCTTCCCTGGTGGCTCAGTGGTAAAGAACGCTCTTGCCAGTGCAGAAGACAGAGCTTGGATCCCTGGGTCGCATAGATCCCTTGGAGAAGGAAATGGCAACCCACTCCAGTATTCTTACCTGGAAAATCCCATGGATAGAGGAGCTGGACAGGCTACAGTCTATGGGGTTACAAAAGAGTGGGACATTACTTAGCGGCTAAACAACAACACACCTATGGAGTAAGGTTGCTAATATATATATATATATATATATATATATATATATATATAAATATATATATATATAAATCCAGTTGTGCTTTTAAGTACCAATTTATAGGAAATAGGAAAAAAAAACGACAACTGAGAAACCTGGCACAATATAGCACAGCAATGTAATTATTAAAATCAGAAAATTTACAAGAAAAATGACCCAGTTTCTTCACTGGGGAAGGGAGAAAGAAAGGATGAGGGATACCTGTAGATTAAAAGACATTTAAGAGACATATTCACCAATAGCTGTCTGTGGACCTTAACAGAATCCAGATTCAAATAAATCGCCTTTAAAAATATGAGACAATTAGAGATATCTGAATCCTGGCTTGATAATTAATCATATTCATGAAATTTTCGTTAAAATTTTAGTTGTGTTAATAATAGTACAATTGCCTTTTAAATAGTCCTTAACTTTGAGAGATATACAGTTTTGGGAAATATTTACAAATGAAACTGTATAAGGATTTGCTTCAAAACAATCCTATTAAAACAAAATTAAGTGGCGACATAAATGAAAGGTTGTTTTTTTGTTGTTTTCTGTTTTTTGTTTTTGGCTGTGCTGCACGCCATTTCTCCTTCCCTTGTTTCTCTCTGCTTACTTCTACAAGGACTCTTGGCCCTGTTGAAAGTCTAGAGTTCTCCTTTACACGCTCAGTAGAAAGATCATCATCCAAAGGTTTCCTCTATTTTAGCTACTAGGTTTAAAGGAATTATACTAATAGAATTAACATATTGTTGGCTGTGATAAGTTAACAGATCCAGGCAATGATCAATGATGGCTGCTAGTATCACAAAATGTTAGGCAATTAGACATTGTTTGCCTCCTAATAAGAACACACTACCCATCTATGGCAGCTTCCTGGTGGCTCAGTGGTAAAGAACGCTCTTGCCAGTGCAGAAGACAGAGCTTGGATCCCTGGGTCGCATAGATCCCTTGGAGAAGGAAATGGCAACCCACTCCAGTATTCTTACCTGGAAAATCCCATGGATAGAGGAGCTGGACAGGCTACAGTCTATGGGGTTACAAAAGAGTGGGACATTACTTAGCGGCTAAACAACAACACACCTATGGAGTAAGGTTGCTAATATATATATATATATATATATATATATATATATATATATAAATATATATATATATAAATCCAGTTGTGCTTTTAAGTACCAATTTATAGGAAATAGGAAAAAAAAACGACAACTGAGAAACCTGGCACAATATAGCACAGCAATGTAATTATTAAAATCAGAAAATTTACAAGAAAAATGACCCAGTTTCTTCACTGGGGAAGGGAGAAAGAAAGGATGAGGGATACCTGTAGATTAAAAGACATTTAAGAGACATATTCACCAATAGCTGTCTGTGGACCTTAACAGAATCCAGATTCAAATAAATCGCCTTTAAAAATATGAGACAATTAGAGATATCTGAATCCTGGCTTGATAATTAATCATATTCATGAAATTTTCGTTAAAATTTTAGTTGTGTTAATAATAGTACAATTGCCTTTTAAATAGTCCTTAACTTTGAGAGATATACAGTTTTGGGAAATATTTACAAATGAAACTGTATAAGGATTTGCTTCAAAACAATCCTATTAAAACAAAATTAAGTGGCGACATAAATGAAAGGTTGTTTTTTTGTTGTTTTCTGTTTTTTGTTTTTGGCTGTGCTGCACGCCATTTCTCCTTCCCTTGTTTCTCTCTGCTTACTTCTACAAGGACTCTTGGCCCTGTTGAAAGTCTAGAGTTCTCCTTTACACGCTCAGTAGAAAGATCATCATCCAAAGGTTTCCTCTATCAGAGAAGGTCGTCTGAACTGTGGGGGCTATTGTTGCTTTAATTATCATCGTCTCTCTTTCTGGACAAAATAGTTCTTAAATAAAATGTAATTTGGCCAACTCTGAAATATGCTAGGAGAAGACATATTTTTCAGTCCTGACCTTAGGTAACCTAAAAAGTACACGCCCTTCAAATCTATTTAGATTGCACCCTGTCATACCTCTTCCTCATTTTTCAACTTCACTTTTTACCATTCTGCATTTTGACATCATGGACATTTACACTTATCAGCAAGGACACAGCCTTTCTCCATGGTTACTGTAAACTTACTTAATGTTTACATAGAGAAGTCCAGAGTCAATGACATTTAAGCTCAAATGAGTTCTTAAAGATCTTTTGGTCCATTCTCCTCATTTCTGGGGTCAGTAAGTTAGACTCTGAATGGTGATGGTACCTGCACAGAACACAAAGTGAAGAGAAGTGCCAGATCTGAGCAACCTAAAATGACAAACATAGCTTTCCTCTCCATTTCTCTATACCCAGGAAAAGAAGATCACTCAGAACTACGACTTTATGATCTGTTTTAGCCAATGTGTCCCTAAAACACACGATCATTGGCAACCCTATTGACTTCCTTAAGACCTCCCCTTCTTCTCATCCTGGGGTTATGGTACTGATAACAGATGGCAGGAGATCCCTGATAGAGCAGAAGAGCTCAAAGGCCTGATGGTGCTGCTGAGCCCCAAACAGATCATACTCTGAGTACAAGACATTACCAATAGCTGTCTGTGGACCTTAACAGAATCCAGATTCAAATAAATCGCCTTTAAAAATATGAGACAATTAGAGATATCTGAATCCTGGCTTGATAATTAATCATATTCATGAAATTTTCGTTAAAATTTTAGTTGTGTTAATAATAGTACAATTGCCTTTTAAATAGTCCTTAACTTTGAGAGATATACAGTTTTGGGAAATATTTACAAATGAAACTGTATAAGGATTTGCTTCAAAACAATCCTATTAAAACAAAATTAAGTGGCGACATAAATGAAAGGTTGTTTTTTTGTTGTTTTCTGTTTTTTGTTTTTGGCTGTGCTGCACGCCATTTCTCCTTCCCTTGTTTCTCTCTGCTTACTTCTACAAGGACTCTTGGCCCTGTTGAAAGTCTAGAGTTCTCCTTTACACGCTCAGTAGAAAGATCATCATCCAAAGGTTTCCTCTATCAGAGAAGGTCGTCTGAACTGTGGGGGCTATTGTTGCTTTAATTATCATCGTCTCTCTTTCTGGACAAAATAGTTCTTAAATAAAATGTAATTTGGCCAACTCTGAAATATGCTAGGAGAAGACATATTTTTCAGTCCTGACCTTAGGTAACCTAAAAAGTACACGCCCTTCAAATCTATTTAGATTGCACCCTGTCATACCTCTTCCTCATTTTTCAACTTCACTTTTTACCATTCTGCATTTTGACATCATGGACATTTACACTTATCAGCAAGGACACAGCCTTTCTCCATGGTTACTGTAAACTTACTTAATGTTTACATAGAGAAGTCCAGAGTCAATGACATTTAAGCTCAAATGAGTTCTTAAAGATCTTTTGGTCCATTCTCCTCATTTCTGGGGTCAGTAAGTTAGACTCTGAATGGTGATGGTACCTGCACAGAACACAAAGTGAAGAGAAGTGCCAGATCTGAGCAACCTAAAATGACAAACATAGCTTTCCTCTCCATTTCTCTATACCCAGGAAAAGAAGATCACTCAGAACTACGACTTTATGATCTGTTTTAGCCAATGTGTCCCTAAAACACACGATCATTGGCAACCCTATTGACTTCCTTAAGACCTCCCCTTCTTCTCATCCTGGGGTTATGGTACTGATAACAGATGGCAGGAGATCCCTGATAGAGCAGAAGAGCTCAAAGGCCTGATGGTGCTGCTGAGCCCCAAACAGATCATACTCTGAGTAGCGCAGAATGCACCATGCCTTCCCCTGGCCTGAAAGATGCCATATGTGCTTCAAACCTGCAATTCTTTTCTCTTAACACTCCTTTAGTCCTTGCATAGATTCCTGACTTTATTTCTAGTTTTAAAAAGCCCTGTGTGGAAAAAAAAGAAAAATTATCAGGGCACATTTTAAACCCTCTCTTCCTCTCACTTGACACTAAACAGATACAAAGATGAATAAAATTAACATCCTTAATCAGTGCTCTGGCATTGGTCATCCCTGAGCTGAAGCAATTGCCTAAGTGACAGCTGAAAGTAATATTAAAATTTCTTTTGTGCTAATTTCCTACAAATGCATAAAAATGCTCCCTATTCCATTCTATAAGTTGCATAGATTTCCAAAAAATCATAGCCAAGAATAATGAGTGAATTGCCCAAGTTCTCAGATGTGGTGAAGACACTGCCAAGAGCTAGGCCTCTGTCTAACTGACCCCAAACCCATGCCATGCATGCAGCAAAAGTACTGTGTGGGTGTCTTAGAGCTCAGAGGAGGAACTATCTCCCCAGAAAGAGCCATCAGGACCTTCAGACCGCCTGTTCTTTGACTTCTCTTCATTCCTTTAGTAAAAGAACCCAGAGAAGTTCTGTGTTTTGTAGACAGGGCTATAAAATGGCTACAGGAGAACAGATGCAGAGGAAACCTGATATCGGGTATGTGTAACTGTTCATGACTCAGCTGGTTAGTATACGTGAGTCACCAGAACAGAGTGAGGCTCCAACATAAACCATGTCCTCAGACCTCATCCTCAGTCCCTGCCACAAGCTTATTCACACATAATGTGGTATCCTGGCACCCAAAACTCCCAAATCATCCCATGAGTCAGAGCTAACTACATGTAACATTTCAGACCATAATGTTTTGGTTTTTTTCCTGGCACTCCAAAACTCACGATCATTGGCAACCCTATTGACCTCCCCTTCTTCTCATCCTGGGGTTATGGTACTGATAACAGATGGCAGGAGATCCCTGATAGAGCAGAAGAGCTCAAAGGCCTGATGGTGCTGCTGAGCCCCAAACAGATCATACTCTGAGTAGCGCAGAATGCACCATGCCTTCCCCTGGCCTGAAAGATGCCATATGTGCTTCAAACCTGCAATTCTTTTCTCTTAACACTCCTTTAGTCCTTGCATAGATTCCTGACTTTATTTCTAGTTTTAAAAAGCCCTGTGTGGAAAAAAAAGAAAAATTATCAGGGCACATTTTAAACCCTCTCTTCCTCTCACTTGACACTAAACAGATACAAAGATGAATAAAATTAACATCCTTAATCAGTGCTCTGGCATTGGTCATCCCTGAGCTGAAGCAATTGCCTAAGTGACAGCTGAAAGTAATATTAAAATTTCTTTTGTGCTAATTTCCTACAAATGCATAAAAATGCTCCCTATTCCATTCTATAAGTTGCATAGATTTCCAAAAAATCATAGCCAAGAATAATGAGTGAATTGCCCAAGTTCTCAGATGTGGTGAAGACACTGCCAAGAGCTAGGCCTCTGTCTAACTGACCCCAAACCCATGCCATGCATGCAGCAAAAGTACTGTGTGGGTGTCTTAGAGCTCAGAGGAGGAACTATCTCCCCAGAAAGAGCCATCAGGACCTTCAGACCGCCTGTTCTTTGACTTCTCTTCATTCCTTTAGTAAAAGAACCCAGAGAAGTTCTGTGTTTTGTAGACAGGGCTATAAAATGGCTACAGGAGAACAGATGCAGAGGAAACCTGATATCGGGTATGTGTAACTGTTCATGACTCAGCTGGTTAGTATACGTGAGTCACCAGAACAGAGTGAGGCTCCAACATAAACCATGTCCTCAGACCTCATCCTCAGTCCCTGCCACAAGCTTATTCACACATAATGTGGTATCCTGGCACCCAAAACTCCCAAATCATCCCATGAGTCAGAGCTAACTACATGGAACATTTCAGACTTGCTATCCTAATGTTTGGCCATTATTTTCTTAATTGAACTCATGAAAGGAACATGGGGAAGGTGGGAACCAAGCTATGACTTATGCAGTAGAGGATGTGAAGTGAAATCAAAGGCACCAAGTTTAGCTTTCCCTATAGGACATCAAGGGCTTCCCAGGTGGTTCAGTGGTAGAGAATGTGCCTGGCAATGAAGGAGACAAGGGTTTGTTCCCTGGGTCAGGAAGATCCCCTAGAGAAAGAAATGGCAACCCACTCCAATATCCTTGCCTGGGAAATCCCATGGACAGAGCAGCCTGGTGGGCTACAAGCTCACAAAAGAGTCGACCATGACTCAGCAACTAAACAACAACATAGGATGTCAAAGGCTCTGGAGTTCCTAGTTCTGAGTTCCCAACTCTGTCCATTGGAGTACATGTATCTTGGGCATATTACCCCCAGTTCATCTGAAGGTAGAATAGTGTTTAGCTTATAAGACTTACTCTCATTAAAACAGCAACACTTGGAATGCATATATAAATAAGTACCATTTTTATTTTGTCTCAAAATATCTTCACTTTAAAGCATCCATGTCATTGATATACAAACCTGAAAGTTTAACCCACTACATTTTTATAAGTTTTCTATACCCATTAACCCATTGAAACAACGATCATGAAACTGAATTCAAATAACTTTGTTCATTATACACTTGCTCTGTATTTCATGTCTGGTGTTGGAAAACAAAATAAGTTGGAAACTAACAACCAACATAAACCTCAATGATATCTTCAGAGAGTTTAAAATGATACCTTTAGGGCTTCCCCTGGTGGTCCAGTGGGTAAGGACACCGCCTTGCACTGCAAGGGGCACTGGTTCCATCCCTGGCCTGGGAAGATCCCACGTGCCAGTGGAGTGGCTGGACTGATGTGTCCAATTACCGAGCCGGAGCTCTGGCTTGCATGCGCCCAGAGCCGGCGCTCTGCAATGACAGACGACACCGCGATGGGAGGCCCGCAGGAGCCAAAGAACAAAGACGGATGAAAATAGAGAAATGAAAGACTGATAGAAGTGGTCCGCCCTCTCCCCTCCCTACCCAACCCGACCCCTACCCAAAAAATAAATAAATAAATAAATAAATCTTTTTAAAAATAAATAAATAAATAAAATGATACCTTTAGTCACTTATCTTTTCATGTGATTCCATCTCAGAACTATGTCTAGGTGTCTTTTTCTTTAAGTTTTAGGTTCATGAGCTATCTTCTTGCTCTAAAGTTCAAAATCTAATTTCTAACACAGGTTACTTACTGTAATAAACTCTACAAGCATGAAAATGACAAGTTGAAAGATACAATTTTTTAGAGTTATGAATTAATAGCCATATATGTCAAAGACTTTGAAAGTGCCAACTTTTTCATATTTATAGATATATTATTGAAATGATAAAAAATGAACTGCAGAAAGAGGAAAGAACTGAGAGCCACATATAATGAATCAAACATGCTTAACAAGACATGTACAGACACTTTGGTGTGCATCTCTTTTATTATGTAACATTAATCAAATACTGCTAAAGACATCCATCTGAGCAATGTGTCACAATGATATTCTACAAAAACATTCTTTTGAAAAGAGTTTGTCCTGACAGCCATATCATCTACATTGTCTTAAGCGATTGTCAGACCCACATTTCTCAGAAATTAAGACAATTTATGTTCATGACTCTTGAGGTACCTTCTCCCTCCATCTACTTCCTCCCACCCAAACCTCACTGAAGCTAGCTTTTTAAGATAAAATAATTTAATTGGAGAAAATGCACAAACTCTGACAAAGACTCATAAAAACCTAAGTGTAAATGACTTAAATATTTATTTCAAAAGTCTGATCTCAATTCTTCCATTTTTTAAGTTTTCACAAATTAAAATAGAAAATTCTAGTTACTTAGAATAATTTATCTGACTTCAAGGGGATTTTTTTCCTAATGTAGCACAGATCTGATTGTTGTACACAGTCTCGATGAGCTTTCATTTTCATGCTGATAAACCACCTAAATATCACAATCTTTTTGTGTAATTTTCATAACATGTGTTTGGATTTCCCTGATTAAATTCTATTATAGCCCTAATTTATAGAAAACTAAATCTACCACTTAATGCTCTATTTAATACTGAGATAAACACATATAAGAGCAAATGGAAGAGGGGCGAGCCAAGATGGCGAAGGAATGAGGGGAAGATTTCACCAGCTCCCCAACAGAATCACCAGAACTAATCAAGAAATGAAACACCACCAACAAACCAGCTGCTAGACGACAGAAGAAATCCATAGGTCCACAAGAGTAGAAGAGTGAACAGCCAGATCTCTCCCGGAGCTACTGTTCTAAGAATCCTCTATCCTAATCCCCATGCCGGACCGCACTGATGGAGAGCACGCCAGCAAGTGCCCTAAAAGGGGGCCTAAGTGGAGCCTCGGGGGAGAGAAGGCAGTGCTCAGCGTGAAAACTCCAAGAATCCACCCGGATCGCAGGCAGAAATTAAGACACTAAGAAGATAGGATACCAGAGCAGGGCCGAGGAGAACGCGCTTGCTGCCTAGTGACCTGAGGCCTGACGGAACGTGGGGAGTGCTGCCTAGCGACCGACCTGGAGACGGGAGGGAGCGCCCAGTGTGAAAATCCTGCTGCTCGGCCGGGCAAAAATCGCGACTTTCCTCCTGGCAACGGGTGAGTTCAAACACTTCTAGTATGGGACTAGCTGAAGGGGAAGTCGCCCACAGATTGCTGACCAGGGACCGGGCTCGAGCCAGACGGGGAAGCTTGTGCCTGCCTTTGGGACTTGGGTAATTGGCAGTGCGCGCGTGCCAGTGGCAGAGGAGCCCGTGCACCCCCAAAGCTACACCTGCAGCGAAGGAAGCCAGGAGAAGGGCAGGTATCAGAGGCTACCGGTGGGTGCCCGGCAGAGCCAGGGTGCCCCCGCCCAACACGGGATTGTGCGCGTGCCCAGGCCCCCCGCCTGATGGACTGGGATCAGCCCGCATCCACGCACAACCCAGGACGGCACATTCGGCATCCCTCGCCGGATGGACTGGGATCAGCCCACCATCCCGGCCAGCACCTGAGCTTGCAGACCGGTGCCATAAGGGAAAGGCTACATCATCAAGACAACACCATCGAGAGCAGACTGGCTTCCACCAGACAGATGAGAGGATTTTCATAACATGTGTTTGGATTTCCTGATTAAATTCTATTATAGCCCTAATTTATAGAAAACAAATCCATTAATCTAATACTGAGATAAACACATATAAGAGCAAATGGAAGAGGGGCGAGCCAAGATGGCGAAGGAATGAGGGGAAGATTTCACCAGCTCCCCAACAGAATCACCAGAACTAATCAAGAAATGAAACACCACCAACAAACCAGCTGCTAGACGACAGAAGAAATCCATAGGTCCACAAGAGTAGAAGAGTGAACAGCCAGATCTCTCCCGGAGCTACTGTTCTAAGAATCCTCTATCCTAATCCCCATGCCGGACCGCACTGATGGAGAGCACGCCAGCAAGTGCCCTAAAAGGGGGCCTAAGTGGAGCCTCGGGGGAGAGAAGGCAGTGCTCAGCGTGAAAACTCCAAGAATCCACCCGGATCGCAGGCAGAAATTAAGACACTAAGAAGATAGGATACCAGAGCAGGGCCGAGGAGAACGCGCTTGCTGCCTAGTGACCTGAGGCCTGACGGAACGTGGGGAGTGCTGCCTAGCGACCGACCTGGAGACGGGAGGGAGCGCCCAGTGTGAAAATCCTGCTGCTCGGCCGGGCAAAAATCGCGACTTTCCTCCTGGCAACGGGTGAGTTCAAACACTTCTAGTATGGGACTAGCTGAAGGGGAAGTCGCCCACAGATTGCTGACCAGGGACCGGGCTCGAGCCAGACGGGGAAGCTTGTGCCTGCCTTTGGGACTTGGGTAATTGGCAGTGCGCGCGTGCCAGTGGCGGAGGAGCCCGTGCACCCCCAAAGCTACACCTGCAGCGAAGGAAGCCAGGAGAAGGGCAGGTATCAGAGGCTACCGGTGGGTGCCCGGCAGAGCCAGGGTGCCCCCGCCCAACACGGGATTGTGCGCGTGCCCAGGCCCCCCGCCTGATGGACTGGGATCAGCCCGCATCCACGCACAACCCAGGACGGCACATTCGGCATCCCTCGCCGGATGGACTGGGATCAGCCCACCATCCCGGCCAGCACCTGAGCTTGCAGACCGGTGCCATAAGGGAAAGGCTACATCATCAAGACAACACCATCGAGAGCAGACTGGCTTCCACCAGACAGATGAGAGGATAAAAACCAGGGACAGTATTTGGCTTTTATGTTTATCTGTTGTGGACGGTTCTGTTTATTCGTTTGATCGGTCAGGTTTGGGGGTTGTTTCTTGTTTGTTTTTTTTGTTTTTTTTTTTTCTCTCTCTCTCTTTTTCTTTTGTCTCTTCTTATTAAGTTTCTCTTCCCTTTTTAATTTTTAATTTCCTTTTTTTTTTGATTTTTAAGTATTATTATTTTTCTTAATTTTAATTCTTGGAAATGTATAATTTTCTTTTCTCTTTCCCACTGCTTCCTCCCTCTATGTTCTAAATCTAAAACTTTCTCCTATCTACCACTATCCTCTAGATAAATATTTCCTACCTTCCTGTCTCCACTATTCTCTTCCAGCTGCACTAAACAATACAACACACTAATCTTGGTTACATAACCCTACAAAATCCTTCCAAGACGACTCTATTCCTTCTCATTACCCATACACTCTCCATCTCCTCACCCCCAACACATGTCTTAGTTAAAAATTGCTTTCAATGAAATAATCCAAGCCAGGACCTTGCCTAGGATCTATTTTTCCGGGCACTATTTTAATTAATTCAGAACTTAACGGGCAAGTACCATCTTTCATTGCATCGTTTGCCAGAAAAATTTCCTATGCTTTGTCACTGTAAGACTGACTGGTTAGACGTGGTTATTGCTGTATATGTATGTATATCTTATGACTATGTTAGAAAACATCTGCATGCTTTTATGACTGTCACACACCAGGGACACACCTCTTGCTCCCCAGATGCTAATATTTGAACTAATATCATGGAACACCATAGCAAACCAGACATAGAGCCTACACCCCCTGACAAGACATCAAACCAAGGATCCTCGGAGTAGAAGCCCTGATTCCAAGACCCCACACTATCAAAGAACATACAACACTAGAGATCATTCACCTGTAAACAAGATCTAACACCACCCAAGACACAAACCACTGAACCCTTCTACAAGGACAGAAACCCAAAGGAAGGGAGAATTCAACCAAGAAGCCTGGTGGGGAAAAGAACGCCGTACACACAGACACCCAAAAAGAAACAAAAACTAACCTAATAATGAAACGACAGAGAAACACTGCACAAATGAAGGACCAAGCTAGAGAAACACAGCTTCAAATGACAGAGGAAGAGATAGACAAACTATCTGAAAGAGAATTCAGAAAAGCTATACTAATGAGGATGCAAAACACCAAAAACAGTATATTAAAGGAAATTAGTGCATTGAGAAAAGACATGCAGGAAAAGAAAAATAAGCAAATAGAGGCCACCAACAAAACTGCTAAACTCAAAAATACTATAGCAGGTCTCAACAGTAGAGTATCAGAGGCTGAAGAATGGATAAGTGAGCTGGAAGATAGAATGGTTGAGGTAAATACTGAGGAACAGAACAAAGCTGAAAGAATTAAAAGAACTGAGGATAGCCTCAGGGACCTATGGGACAATATCAAATGCACCAACATTAGAATTATAGGAGTTCCAGAGGAAGAAGAAGGGAAGAAAGGTTATGAAAAAATTCTTGAAGAGGTTATAGTGGAAAACTTCCCCAGCATGGGAAAGGAAATAGTTAACCAAGTCCAAGAAGCACAAAGAGTTCCATACAGGATAAACCCCAGAAGAAATACACCAAGGCACATACTAATCAAACTAACGCAGACTAAATATAAAGATAGATTACTAAAAGCAGCTAGAAGCAAACAACAAATAACATATAAAGGAAACCCCATACGTCTAACTGCGGATCTCTCAACAGAAACCCTGCAGGCCAGAAGAGAATGGCAGGACACATTTAAATGGCTAAAAGAGAATAACCTCCAACCAAGAATTCTCTACCCAGCAAGAATCTCATTCAGAATTGATGGAGAAGTGAAAAGCTTCTCAGACAGACAAAAACTAAAAGAATTCTGTACCACAAAACCAGCCCTACAACAGGTGTTAAAGGGCCTGAAATAGCCAATAAATACAAGAGAAGAAGAAGTCCTACAAATCAAACCCCAAACTTCTAAGAAGATGACAATAGGAACATTTGTATCAATAATTACTTTGAATGTAAATGGATTAAATGCTCCAACCAAACGACACAGGTTGCCTGAATGGATCAAGAAAGATGACCCATATATATGCTGTCTACAAGAGACCCACTTCAGACTTAGAGACACTCATAGACTGAAAGTGAGAGGCTGGAAAAAGATATTCCATGCAAATGGAAATCAAAAGAAAGCTGGGGTAGCAATCCTAATATCAGACAAAATAGATTTTAAAGTAAAGAAGATTCTAAGAGACAAGGCAGGTCACTACATCATGATTAAGGGATCCATCCAAGAGGAAGACATAACAGTCATGAATATCTACGCACCCAACACAGGGGCACCTCAATACATAAGACAGATACTTTCAGACTTAAAAGAAGAAATCGATAATAGCACAATAATAGTAGGAGACTTTAACACTCCTCTCACACCAATGGACAGATCATCCAAACAGAAAATTAATAAAGAAACACAAGCCTTAAATGACGCACTAGAAAAGATGAACCTCATCGATATCTTTAGGACGTTCCATCCAAAAGCAGAAGAATACACTTTCTTCTCAAGTGCTCACGGAACATTCTCCAGGATAGACCACATCTTGGGCCACAAATCTAACCTCAGTCAAGTCAAGAAAACTGAAATTATATCAACTATCTTCTCGGATCACAATACAATGAAACTAGAGATCAACTACAGGAAAATACCGCTAAAAATACAAACACATGGCGATTAAACTACACATACCTAAAAAACCAACTGATTACTGAGGAAATCAAAGGAGAAATTTAAAAATTCCTAGAAGAAAATGACAATGAACATACGACCGTGCAAAATCTATGGGATACCACAAAACCAGCCCTACAACAGGTGTTAAAGGGCCTGAAATAGCCAATAAATACAAGAGAAGAAGAAGTCCTACAAATCAAACCCCAAACTTCTAAGAAGATGACAATAGGAACATTTGTATCAATAATTACTTTGAATGTAAATGGATTAAATGCTCCAACCAAACGACACAGGTTGCCTGAATGGATCAAGAAAGATGACCCATATATATGCTGTCTACAAGAGACCCACTTCAGACTTAGAGACACTCATAGACTGAAAGTGAGAGGCTGGAAAAAGATATTCCATGCAAATGGAAATCAAAAGAAAGCTGGGGTAGCAATCCTAATATCAGACAAAATAGATTTTAAAGTAAAGAAGATTCTAAGAGACAAGGCAGGTCACTACATCATGATTAAGGGATCCATCCAAGAGGAAGACATAACAGTCATGAATATCTACGCACCCAACACAGGGGCACCTCAATACATAAGACAGATACTTTCAGACTTAAAAGAAGAAATCGATAATAGCACAATAATAGTAGGAGACTTTAACACTCCTCTCACACCAATGGACAGATCATCCAAACAGAAAATTAATAAAGAAACACAAGCCTTAAATGACGCACTAGAAAAGATGAACCTCATCGATATCTTTAGGACGTTCCATCCAAAAGCAGAAGAATACACTTTCTTCTCAAGTGCTCACGGAACATTCTCCAGGATAGACCACATCTTGGGCCACAAATCTAACCTCAGTCAAGTCAAGAAAACTGAAATTATATCAACTATCTTCTCGGATCACAATACAATGAAACTAGAGATCAACTACAGGAAAATACCGCTAAAAATACAAACACATGGCGATTAAACTACACATACCTAAAAAACCAACTGATTACTGAGGAAATCAAAGGAGAAATTTAAAAATTCCTAGAAGAAAATGACAATGAACATACGACCGTGCAAAATCTATGGGATACCACAAAAGCACTTCTAAGAGGGAAATTTATAGCAATACAATCCCACCTCAAGAAATTAGGAAAATATGAAGCAGATGACCTATCCCTCCACTTAAAACAATTGAAGAAAGAAGAACAAAAACATCCCAAAGCCAGCAGGACACAAGAAATTATAAAGACTAGAGCAGAAATAAATGAGAAAGAAATGAAAGAAACTATAGTACGGATAAATACAACAGAAAGCTGGTTCTTTGAAAAGGTAAACAAAATTGACAAGCCCCTGGCCAGACTCATCAAGAGAAATAGAGAGAAGAACCAGATCCACAAAATCGAAAACAAAAAAGGAGAGATTACAACAGATCATGCAGAAATCCAAAGGATTCTAAGGGACTATTATGAGCAACTCTATGGCAACAAACTGGACAACCTGGAAGAAATGGACAGTTTCTTGGGGAAGATCAATCTCCCAAGACTGACCCAGGAAGAAACAGAAACTTTGAACAACCCAATCACAAGCTCAGAAAGCGAGTCTGTGATTAAAAATATACCCAAAAATAAAAGTCCAGAACCAGATGGCTTCACAGCCGAATTCTACCAAACATTTAAAGAAGAGTTAATGCCTGTCCTTCTAAAACTCTTTCAAAAAATTGCACAGGAAGGAAAACTTCCAAACACATTTTACGAGGCTACCATCACCCTGATACCCAAACCAGGCAAAGACAACACAAAGAAGGAAAATTACAGACCAATTTCTCTGATGAACTTAGATGTCAAGATCCTCAACAAAATCCTAGCAAACAGAATTCAGCAACACATCAAAAAACTCATACATCATGATCAAGTCGGGTTCATCCCAGGCATGCAAGGATTCTTCAATATCCACAAATCAATCAATGTGATACACCATATCAACAAATTGAGAGACAAAACCACAAGATCATCTCAATAGATGCAGAAAAAGCCTTGTACAATGTACAGCAGCCAATTATAAAAACTCTTCAGAAAATGGGTATAGAAGGAGCCTATCTCAACATAAGAAAAGCCATATATGAGAAGCCCACAGCAAACATTATCCTCAACGGTGAAAAACTGAAAGCATTCCCTCTAAGATCAGGAACAAGAGAGGGGTGCCCACTTTCACCACTACTATTCAACATAGTCATGGAAGTCCTAGCAACAGCAATGAGAGAAGAGAAAGAAATAAAAGGAATCCAGATTGGAAAGGAAGAAGTCAAGCTCTCTCTTTTTTGCAGACAACATGATATTATACATAGAAAATCCCAAAGACTCTATTACAAAGCTACTAGAGCTAATCAACGAATTCAGCAAAGTCGTAGGATACAAAATCAACACACAGAAATCACTGGCGTTCCTATACACAAACAATGAAAAATCAGAAAACAAAATCAAAGAGGCAGTCCCCTTCACCATTGCAACCAAAAGAATCAAATATCTAGGAATAAACCTACCCAAAGAAACAAAAGAATTGTACACAGAAAATTATAAGACACTCATGAGAGAAATTAAAGAGGACTTAAACAGATGCAGAGATATTCCATGTTCCTGGCTTGGAAGAATCAACATTGTGTTTAAAAAAACAATGACCAATCACAAGCTCAGAAAGCGAGTCTGTGATTAAAAATATACCCAAAAATAAAAGCCCAGGGCCAGATGGCTTCACAGCCGAATTCTACCAAACATTTAAAGAAGAGTTAATGCCTGTCCTTCTAAAACTCTTTCAAAAAATTGCACAGGAAGGAAAACTTCCAAACACATTTTACGAGGCTACCATCACCCTGATACCCAAACCAGGCAAAGACAACACAAAGAAGGAAAATTACAGACCAATTTCTCTGATGAACTTAGATGTCAAGATCCTCAACAAAATCCTAGCAAACAGAATTCAGCAACACATCAAAAAACTCATACATCATGATCAAGTCGGGTTCATCCCAGGCATGCAAGGATTCTTCAACATCCACAAATCGATCAATGTGATACACCATATCAACAAATTGAGAGACAAACATCACATGATCATCTCAATAGATGCAGAAAAAGCCTTCGACAAAGTACAGCATCCACTTACGATAAAAACTCTTCAGAAAATGGGCATAGAAGGAACCTATCTCAACATAATAAAAGCCATATATGAGAAGCCCACAGCAAACATTATCCTCAACGGTGAAAAACTGAAAGCATTCCCTCTAAGATCAGGAACAAGAGAGGGGTGCCCACTTTCACCACTACTATTCAACATAGTCATGGAAGTCCTAGCAACAGCAATGAGAGAAGAGAAAGAAATAAAAGGAATCCAGATTGGAAAGGAAGAAGTCAAGCTCTCTCTTTTTTGCAGACAACATGATATTATACATAGAAAATCCCAAAGACTCTATTACAAAGCTACTAGAGCTAATCAACGAATTCAGCAAAGTCGTAGGATACAAAATCAACACACAGAAATCACTGGCGTTCCTATACACAAACAATGAAAAATCAGAAAACAAAATCAAAGAGGCAGTCCCCTTCACCATTGCAACCAAAAGAATCAAATATCTAGGAATAAACCTACCCAAAGAAACAAAAGAATTGTACACAGAAAATTATAAGACACTCATGAGAGAAATTAAAGAGGACTTAAACAGATGCAGAGATATTCCATGTTCCTGGCTTGGAAGAATCAACATTGTGAAAATGACCATACTACCAAATATCATCTACAGATTCAATGCAATACCTATTCAACTTCCATTGACATTTTTCACAGAACTAGACCAAAGAATCACACAGTTCATATGGAAACACAAAAGACCTCAAATAGCCAAAGCAATCCTGAGAAAGAAAAACGGAGCTGGAGGGATCAGCCTCCCTAACTTCAGACTCTACTACAAAGCAATAGTCATCAAGACAGTATGGTACTGGCACAAAAACAGAACTATGGACCAATGGAACAAGATAGAGAAACCAGAGATAAACCCATGCACCTATGGATACCTTATTTTTGACAAAGGAGGAAAAACTATAAAATGGGACAAAGACAGCCTCTTCAACAAATGGTGCTGGGAAAATTGGACAGCTACATGCAAAAAAAATGAAGTTGGAACATTCCCTGACACCATACACTAAGATCAACTCAAAATGGATTAAAGACCTAAATGGAAGACCAGAAACCATCAAACTCTTAGAGGAGAATATAGGCAAAACCCTCAAGGACATCAATCAAAGCAAGATCTTCTCTGATCCAGCAACTAAAATAGTGGAACTGAAAAGACAAATGAACACGTGGGACCTCATGAAACTTAAACGCTTTCGTACAGCAAAAGAAATTACAAAAAAGCTCAACAGACACCCCACAGAGTGGGAGAAAATCATAGCAAATGAAACAACAGACAAAAAATTAATCCCCAAAATCTACAAGCAACTCAGACAAATCAGCACAGGAAAAATGAACAACCCACTCACAAAATGGGAAAAAGATCTAAAGAGATGCCTCTCCAAAGAGGACATACAATGGCCTAAAAGCACATGAAATGATGCTCAACCTCGCTTATTATTAGAGAAATGCAAATTAAAACTACAATGAGATACCACCTCACACCTGTCAGAATGGCCATCATCAAAAAATCTGCAGACAATAAATGCTGGAGAGGGTGCGGAGAAAAGAGTATCCATAAGAATAAACCTACCCAAAGAAACAAAAGAATTGTACACAGAAAATTATAAGACACTCATGAGAGAAATTAAAGAGGACTTAAACAGATGCAGAGATATTCCATGTTCCTGGCTTGGAAGAATCAACATTGTGAAAATGACCATACTACCAAATATCATCTACAGATTCAATGCAATACCTATTCAACTTCCATTGACATTTTTCACAGAACTAGACCAAAGAATCACACAGTTCATATGGAAACACAAAAGACCTCAAATAGCCAAAGCAATCCTGAGAAAGAAAAACGGAGCTGGAGGGATCAGCCTCCCTAACTTCAGACTCTACTACAAAGCAATAGTCATCAAGACAGTATGGTACTGGCACAAAAACAGAACTATGGACCAATGGAACAAGATAGAGAAACCAGAGATAAACCCATGCACCTATGGATACCTTATTTTTGACAAAGGAGGAAAAACTATAAAATGGGACAAAGACAGCCTCTTCAAAAAGTGGTGCTGGGAAAATTGGACAGCTACATGCAAAAAAAATGAAGTTGGAACATTCCCTGACACCATACACTAAGATCAACTCAAAATGGATTAAAGACCTAAATGGAAGACCAGAAACCATCAAACTCTTAGAGGAGAATATAGGCAAAACCCTCAAGGACATCAATCAAAGCAAGATCTTCTCTGATCCAGCAACTAAAATAGTGGAACTGAAAAGACAAATGAACACGTGGGACCTCATGAAACTTAAACGCTTTCGTACAGCAAAAGAAATTACAAAAAAGCTCAACAGACACCCCACAGAGTGGGAGAAAATCATAGCAAATGAAACAACAGACAAAAAATTAATCCCCAAAATCTACAAGCAACTCAGACAAATCAGCACAGGAAAAATGAACAACCCACTCACAAAATGGGAAAAAGATCTAAAGAGATGCCTCTCCAAAGAGGACATACAATGGCCTAAAAGCACATGAAATGATGCTCAACCTCGCTTATTATTAGAGAAATGCAAATTAAAACTACAATGAGATACCACCTCACACCTGTCAGAATGGCCATCATCAAAAAATCTGCAGACAATAAATGCTGGAGAGGGTGCGGAGAAAAGAGAACCCTCTTGCATTGCTGGTGGGAATGTCAATTGATAACAGTCTCTATGGAAGACAGTATGGAGATTTCTTAAAAAATTCAAAATAGAAGCACCCTATGGCCCAGCAATCCCACTATTAGGCTTATATCCTGATGAAATCAAAACTGAAAGAAGCACCTGTACCCCAATGTTCATAGCAGCTCTCTATACAATAGCCAAAACATGGAAACAACCTAGATGTCCATCGACGAACGAATGGATCCAGAAGCCCTGGTACATATATACAATGGAATACTACTCAGCTCTTAAAAGAAATGCAGAAGAGTCAGTCCTAATGAAGTGGCTGGCTCTAGAACCTATCATAAAAAGTGAAGTAAGTCAAAAAGAGAAAGACAAATACAGTATACTAACACACACATATGGAATCTAGTAGGATAGTCTTGATAACACACGCAGTGAACACATGGAAAAACAGACAGAGCATAGACATAGGGACATTGTGGGGAAGAAATAAGGAGGGGGAAGCATGGGGGAAGTAACATGGAAAGCGATACTGTTATGTCTGGAAAAGATAGCTAGTGTCATTGTGCTAAGGGAATAGGAGTGCTTACATTGGCTTGGCGTGATGGTCTGGAGGGGTGGGATGGGGCGAACTGGGTGGGGGGGGGCGCTGGTTACCATGGATATGCATATGACTGATCTGGGAACATACATGTCTGTGAACAACAAAACTCTGTAAAACCTTTAAAATAAAGAATTTTTTTAAAAAAAGAGCAAATGGATGAGGAAGATATTTCAATACCTTTAGTCTTCAGACTATGCAAAAAATCATAGCATATTATTAAGCCCTTTCAGTTATAGTCAGGTATTTCAGAAAAAAACACTGGCATAATAAAAAACACAACTTTGCTAATCTTTAAATAGCCCATATAATTTAACTTATACATTCGCATATATTTATAAGTTCTCCATACTGTGTTCTGGTTTTGTCCTTTCTAAACTAAAATGGATCTTCAAACAACTTAGGTACTGAATTTATTTTTTACCTTGAAAAAAGTAACTTCAAAGAACTTCAAAGAAATTAAGTTCATCTTAATTACTGTGCAACTAAACAATCAGAATCTAAAAACTGGAGACAAATAGCTGAGTATGAGACTGATTTTAATATTTTTATTTTGAACAGAACCTAGATAGAAAATTGATTGCAGGTAGAAACAGGATAAAAGTGTCCACAAATTGCTTAGTCAACTACACTGAAAATATAATAATTTGGAAAAGGGCAAATTAGACCAATGACACTGACGTGGCTTCATATAGATTCAGTTTTCTTTTTCAGTTTGAAAACAAAGTGTCTAGTACTTCTAGTACCTCTCTGTCCCTCCAAAACTACCTAACAAATAAGCAAGTAACTTTTCAGTTTGATCTTATCTAGCTAGAAATTTCAATACTAAAAGTATAATAAGGGCATATAGAAAAGATATATGAAATACAAACATCATGACTTTTAAGACTGTACTGAAGTCACCTCTAAAATCTGGTTCTTGGACTAAAGACACCTATGCAAGATCTTTTTCTTCCGGTCATTGGCATGCTTGGAGTGACCAGACTGCTGTTGGAGTCACTCCCACAAAAACCTAATAAATTTTCTCTTTGTATGACTAATATCTATTAACCTTGATCTGCTAGATGAGTCTTACTCATATGCAAATAGACAATAACTTGGCCTTTAAATTAATTTTACTCTAATCAGCTTTTCAACTTTGAAAATCTTGTCATGTAATTCCGTATGTATTCTATATGTCAGAACATGATTTTTTATGATACTATTTAAACTGAAAATAAGCTTTGAAATCTAGTTTGGATATGCATATGACTGATCTGGGAACATACGTGTCTGTGAACAACAAAACTCTGTAAAACCTTTAAAATAAAGAATTTTTTTAAAAAAAGAGCAAATGGATGAGGAAGATATTTCAATACCTTTAGTCTTCAGACTATGCAAAAAATCATAGCATATTATTAAGCCCTTTCAGTTATAGTCAGGTATTTCAGAAAAACACTGGCATAATAAAAAACACAACTTTGCTAATCTTTAAATAGCCCATATAATTTAACTTATACATTCGCATATATTTATAAGTTCTCCATACTGTGTTCTGGTTTTGTCCTTTCTAAACTAAAATGGATCTTCAAACAACTTAGGTACTGAATTTATTTTTTACCTTGAAAAAAGTAACTTCAAAGAACTTCAAAGAAATTAAGTTCATCTTAATTACTGTGCAACTAAACAATCAGAATCTAAAAACTGGAGACAAATAGCTGAGTATGAGACTGATTTTAATATTTTTATTTTGAACAGAACCTAGATAGAAAATTGATTGCAGGTAGAAACAGGATAAAAGTGTCCACAAATTGCTTAGTCAACTACACTGAAAATATAATAATTTGGAAAAGGGCAAATTAGACCAATGACACTGACGTGGCTTCATATAGATTCAGTTTTCTTTTTCAGTTTGAAAACAAAGTGTCTAGTACTTCTAGTACCTCTCTGTCCCTCCAAAACTACCTAACAAATAAGCAAGTAACTTTTCAGTTTGATCTTATCTAGCTAGAAATTTCAATACTAAAAGTATAATAAGGGCATATAGAAAAGATATATGAAATACAAACATCATGACTTTTAAGACTGTACTGAAGTCACCTCTAAAATCTGGTTCTTGGACTAAAGACACCTATGCAAGATTTTTTTCTTCCGGTCATTGGCATGCTTGGAGTGACCAGACTGCTGTTGGAGTCACTCCCACAAAAACCTAATAAATTTTCTCTTTGTATGACTAATATCTATTAACCTTGATCTGCTAGATGAGTCTTACTCATATGCAAATAGACAATAACTTGGCCTTTAAATTAATTTTACTCTAATCAGCTTTTCAACTTTGAAAATCTTGTCATGTAATTCCGTATGTATTCTATATGTCAGAACATGATTTTTTATGATACTATTTAAACTGAAAATAAGCTTTATCAAGAACATCTCCTAGTTTTCTTTAAATATTCTAGAAGGGCACAGAGGGTAAAGCATATTTATGATTTGGATTTTAACCAGTGCAAAATGTACCTGGCTATTGAGCCCCATGACAACAATCTATTCACCTATGTTATAAAATTAACTAAAGGAATGATTCAAGCATTTTTAGTCTAACCTGGACCACATCAGCTAAGAAATGGAGACTGAGCTGATGGGTGGTTTACTTAGGATCAAGCTGGTGGTTGGTAGGCAGAGATCAGATCAGATAAAATCTAGGCCTTACCAGCTTCTAAACTTTTTTCTTTGAGGCTTTGAGACTGTTTGTCTGAAAGAAGGCATGGAGTTTTCTCTAGAATGACTTAGAACCAGTCAAGGCTCAGAGAGGCTTTTCTAAAAGTAGCTCAAGTTTGAAAGAGCCCCACAGCTTTGACCCAAGGAAGCCTTCAAAGCATAGAGAAAGCTCAAAGTCAGGCAGACATCATGTGGGGCCATTTTCTAAGTTCTTTCCCAAGCATTTGGATGTAACAATCACAAGAAAATTGTAAAAGCCAAGTAACACTTGTTGCAATATTTGAGTCTGCTTTTGTTGGTTTTTTTTGTTTTCTTTTTACTAACCTAACAAGATGACAAAAAGAAAAGATATCAATAAAAATTAATCTAAGATGGAAATCATCAATTGGTCACATGTGGCCTGAAATCAGGTCTTGTTTCGTTCACACAAAGGTTGAAAAATTTTAAATGAATTTCAATGTTTTAAAAATGGGATATTTTCTCCATATAATTCCAGATTTCTGGCTCCCCTCATCAATTTAGGGAATCTGGCCACCCTGGACTAACATTCTAGCAATTGGCTGGAGCCACATGGCTGTGGCTCAAGTTTAGAAAGGTCACATATTGTCCAGCTCACCATTGCTTCCTCCCTTCCCACCCACCTCTCAATATGTTCAATTATGTTACTCCCTTGGACATTATATGTGTTTTTATGCCTTAAGCACTGGTCTAAAGCCTGTGGGGCATCCTGAGAGAAATGTGATAAGTCTTGATTTTGCACAGGCTCCTGGTTCAGCTCTTCTTGCTTTGATACCAGCAACTCTCCCCATGAACTTAGGGAAAGCTTATGAAAGAGAAAGGAGTAACTTGTAACAGGGAAATAAAATCTGGCTTTGAGTAATTCATGCTTCTTTCTAAAAACTGAGCTGCTATTATTCTCTCCATCCCTGTTTTCTCATGCAGAGACTGTGACTAAGAAAGCTGGTTTGATTCCAAAACAGCAACAAATCTCTCAACAGGCACCATCTCTCCCAGCAGGAGCAGCAGGCAGGTAAAATAAACCTGCCAATTCTCAAAGCCTTTCTAGGGCCGCTCATAAGTTGAGGCAGAGATCAGATCAGATAAAATCTAGGCCTTACCAGCTTCTAAACTTTTTTCTTTGAGGCTTTGAGACTGTTTGTCTGAAAGAAGGCATGGAGTTTTCTCTAGAATGACTTAGAACCAGTCAAGGCTCAGAGAGGCTTTTCTAAAAGTAGCTCAAGTTTGAAAGAGCCCCACAGCTTTGACCCAAGGAAGCCTTCAAAGCATAGAGAAAGCTCAAAGTCAGGCAGACATCATGTGGGGCCATTTTCTAAGTTCTTTCCCAAGCATTTGGATGTAACAATCACAAGAAAATTGTAAAAGCCAAGTAACACTTGTTGCAATATTTGAGTCTGCTTTTGTTGGTTTTTTTTGTTTTCTTTTTACTAACCTAACAAGATGACAAAAGAAAAGATATCAATAAAAATTAATCTAAGATGGAAATCATCAATTGGTCACATGTGGCCTGAAATCAGGTCTTGTTTCGTTCACACAAAGGTTGAAAAATTTTAAATGAATTTCAATGTTTTAAAAATGGGATATTTTCTCCATATAATTCCAGATTTCTGGCTCCCCTCATCAATTTAGGGAATCTGGCCACCCTGGACTAACATTCTAGCAATTGGCTGGAGCCACATGGCTGTGGCTCAAGTTTAGAAAGGTCACATATTGTCCAGCTCACCATTGCTTCCTCCCTTCCCACCCACCTCTCAATATGTTCAATTATGTTACTCCCTTGGACATTATATGTGTTTTATGCCTTAAGCACTGGTCTAAAGCCTGTGGGGCATCCTGAGAGAAATGTGATAAGTCTTGATTTTGCACAGGCTCCTGGTTCAGCTCTTCTTGCTTTGATACCAGCAACTCTCCCCATGAACTTAGGGAAAGCTTATGAAAGAGAAAGGAGTAACTTGTAACAGGGAAATAAAATCTGGCTTTGAGTAATTCATGCTTCTTTCTAAAAACTGAGCTGCTATTATTCTCTCCATCCCTGTTTTCTCATGCAGAGACTGTGACTAAGAAAGCTGGTTTGATTCCAAAACAGCAACAAATCTCTCAACAGGCACCATCTCTCCCAGCAGGAGCAGCAGGCAGGTAAAATAAACCTGCCAATTCTCAAAGCCTTTCTAGGGCCGCTCATAGAGGACCTGGGGTAAAATAAGCAACAGTTGGGGAGAAATCCAATTCAGAAAAAAGTTCCTGGTTGTGTTCCTCCCCATTTTCTCTGTTTGCATCATGATAACCCCCCATGACGTTCCCACTCACTCAGGGTTTTGGAACAGAGCAAACACTCAAAAACAACTGGCAGGTGACTTCAAGTCATTACCTGACTGCCACACTAATTACAAGTCATTACCTGCCAGCAGCATGCAGTTCTGTACAGTTAGTGAGACACAGGGAGGGTCTACCTAACTAGAGATGATTTTTCTCAGACTAAGAAATGCCAACACTGACAGCCCTTGGCCTCCCAGTGTTACGTAATGTTCAGTTGGCACTCATTCCAGAGGCTCATCCTTGAAGATGTACACACTTGCATCTTGTACATCATTGATCACTATTTGCATCAAATTTCACATTGTTATGTATTAAGGGGAAAAAAAGAAACAAATCTCATTTTGTGATTTTCCCTACTGTAACAACTTTTTGAAAGCATACAAAATACAGAGTGACTACAACTCTGTCACTTTAAAAGTTCATTTTATAATAAATACAGTTTTAGATTTATCATTACCTATCAATAAGATAAAGTCCCATTACAATCCTAATTTCCACTTGCAGAATGAGAATCACTAATGTCTGCAAATTATGCACATTTCTATTAAATGAATGTCCATCATAAGATTTATCATTTTGCACTTATAACACCCCTCCTTTCCCACCCACCTCTCAATATGTTCAATTATGTTACTCTTGGACATTATATGTGTTTATGCCTTGCATCAACGGGGAGAGAAATGTGATAAGTCTTGATTTTGCACAGGCTCCTGGTTCAGCTCTTCTTGCTTTGATACCAGCAACTCTCCCCATGAACTTAGGGAAAGCTTATGAAAGAGAAAGGAGTAACTTGTAACAGGGAAATAAAATCTGGCTTTGAGTAATTCATGCTTCTTTCTAAAAACTGAGCTGCTATTATTCTCTCCATCCCTGTTTTCTCATGCAGAGACTGTGACTAAGAAAGCTGGTTTGATTCCAAAACAGCAACAAATCTCTCAACAGGCACCATCTCTCCCAGCAGGAGCAGCAGGCAGGTAAAATAAACCTGCCAATTCTCAAAGCCTTTCTAGGGCCGCTCATAGAGGACCTGGGGTAAAATAAGCAACAGTTGGGGAGAAATCCAATTCAGAAAAAGTTCCTGGTTGTGTTCCTCCCCATTTTCTCTGTTTGCATCATGATAACCCCCCATGACGTTCCCACTCACTCAGGGTTTTGGAACAGAGCAAACACTCAAAAACAACTGGCAGGTGACTTCAAGTCATTACCTGACTGCCACACTAATTACAAGTCATTACCTGCCAGCAGCATGCAGTTCTGTACAGTTAGTGAGACACAGGGAGGGTCTACCTAACTAGAGATGATTTTTCTCAGACTAAGAAATGCCAACACTGACAGCCCTTGGCCTCCCAGTGTTACGTAATGTTCAGTTGGCACTCATTCCAGAGGCTCATCCTTGAAGATGTACACACTTGCATCTTGTACATCATTGATCACTATTTGCATCAAATTTCACATTGTTATGTATTAAGGGGAAAAAAAGAAACAAATCTCATTTTGTGATTTTCCCTACTGTAACAACTTTTTGAAAGCATACAAAATACAGAGTGACTACAACTCTGTCACTTTAAAAGTTCATTTTATAATAAATACAGTTTTAGATTTATCATTACCTATCAATAAGATAAAGTCCCATTACAATCCTAATTTCCACTTGCAGAATGAGAATCACTAATGTCTGCAAATTATGCACATTTCTATTAAATGAATGTCCATCATAAATTGCCATTTCTAATCCATACTGTGTGTAAATTGTGACACAATGGATAATTAAAAATTATAATGCTTTCCAGTTACTTTTTAAATTATAAACAGCCCAGTTCTGCTGTTTTCGTTTTTAAGTTTCATTTTATTTTATTGTTTCACAGCATAAGGAAACACAGGAATCTATCAACTTTTAATTGACATAGTTAAACCTTCCTTATTTTCCCCTTTCATATGTTGGCAAATGAAAACAAGACATACCAGGTATGTCGCACATTGTATTTTGCCTAAACTTTGAGGACAATTTACAGGATTTTCCAAAATGACACTTCCTTTTTATTCAGCAGCTTGAACATAAAGGCAGAACACTCTTCTGACTGCAAATATAGCAATTATACCAAGTTATGCTTTGACACTGTTACCACAGGCAAGTGGCCAAAGAGCATCGGCAGTCAAAATATCTAAGCAAGTTAACAAGCTCCCTTTACTCTCTACAGAGCCAGAGAAGAAAGAGAATTCAACCCCTGAGAGATGTTAAAATGAAGGAGAAAAAAGGCTGTTGGTGTTTATTAAAGAAAATGGTGTCAGTGTCTTGGGCTGATCAAGGTGTAGAATCTGAGGCCCTGACAGATGCCCAGGCCTACATTTGACAGGAAGCCTTTTTCCAGGTCAGATCTGCTTGATGGTCTCAACTAATGAATGAATCCAGCCTGCGAGCTTTTGCATTGGAACTACACCTTGCTTTCATGGTTTGGTCATACTGGTCTGCCCTCCCTTCACACCTCCCATCTTTCCCATCCTTTGCAAGATTGCATTTTGCCTCTTTCTTTTTCAGCCCCATTTTATAAAATATCACCATGTTTACACACAAAGACTCCAAAAATCTTTTACATTGATCACTATTTGCATCAAATTTCACATTGTTATGTATTAAGGGAAAAAAGAAACAAATCTCATTTTGTGATTTTCCTACTGTAACAACTTTTTGAAAGCATACAAAATACAGAGTGACTACAACTCTGTCACTTTAAAAGTTCATTTTATAATAAATACAGTTTTAGATTTATCATTACCTATCAATAAGATAAAGTCCCATTACAATCCTAATTTCCACTTGCAGAATGAGAATCACTAATGTCTGCAAATTATGCACATTTCTATTAAATGAATGTCCATCATAAATTGCCATTTCTAATCCATACTGTGTGTAAATTGTGACACAATGGATAATTAAAAATTATAATGCTTTCCAGTTACTTTTTAAATTATAAACAGCCCAGTTCTGCTGTTTTCGTTTTTAAGTTTCATTTTATTTTATTGTTTCACAGCATAAGGAAACACAGGAATCTATCAACTTTTAATTGACATAGTTAAACCTTCCTTATTTTCCCCTTTCATATGTTGGCAAATGAAAACAAGACATACCAGGTATGTCGCACATTGTATTTTGCCTAAACTTTGAGGACAATTTACAGGATTTTCCAAAATGACACTTCCTTTTTATTCAGCAGCTTGAACATAAAGGCAGAACACTCTTCTGACTGCAAATATAGCAATTATACCAAGTTATGCTTTGACACTGTTACCACAGGCAAGTGGCCAAAGAGCATCGGCAGTCAAAATATCTAAGCAAGTTAACAAGCTCCCTTTACTCTCTACAGAGCCAGAGAAGAAAGAGAATTCAACCCCTGAGAGATGTTAAAATGAAGGAGAAAAAAGGCTGTTGGTGTTTATTAAAGAAAATGGTGTCAGTGTCTTGGGCTGATCAAGGTGTAGAATCTGAGGCCCTGACAGATGCCCAGGCCTACATTTGACAGGAAGCCTTTTTCCAGGTCAGATCTGCTTGATGGTCTCAACTAATGAATGAATCCAGCCTGCGAGCTTTTGCATTGGAACTACACCTTGCTTTCATGGTTTGGTCATACTGGTCTGCCCTCCCTTCACACCTCCCATCTTTCCCATCCTTTGCAAGATTGCATTTTGCCTCTTTCTTTTTCAGCCCCATTTTATAAAATATCACCATGTTTACCACACAAAAGACATTGAAACTAATTAAGTAAACTCCAAAGAAATATTACAAATCATTCTGCTTTAGCCAGAGATATCAGATTTAATTAGGTGATCAGTGCTGATGGGGCACAAAAACAAAAGCTATCTCCTGTTTGAAAATGTTCAGGCCCTATAGAGACCCAGTCTTCCCACTATGACACAAATAATAATTGAGCATTTCTCGAAAAAAGACAGGCATGAAAAGAGTTTTCTCTTAGAGACAAAAGCTTTCAACTTGGTTTGTTTTCTCTTTAGCCAGGTGATTTAAAAATAAAAAGCATATCATCTACAAAGAAATAGCTATAACCTACATTGATATTACCATGACACAGAATATAAAATGGTTCTAACAAGCACAATTGCTGCAAGTGATTAATCAAAATCTATTTAGTCAGTCATCTTCAATGATTATCAACAGACTTGCTTAAGAGTACAACAAAAATTGTTTTTCCCCAGGTTACTCACAAGATAACAGTTTTTATTCAGCATATAAAACAGAAAGTTCAAGTTTAAAGTTAATATAGCAGTTACAATATCTGAATTTTAGAATGATAGATTTTTTATTCATAAGGAAAGTGTATATTTTACTTGATCTCACTTCAAGCAAAGCATTGTGGACTAAAGTAAGCCCTGTTTCTATCATTCACTAGAAGAACTGTGTTATTTTTATATATTGGCAATAAGTAATACAGGACAGGTTAATTAGTTTTGAATCAATCTCTGTCATGAATTAGTTGCTAATCTCCAACACACAAATGTGTTGAATCTTAAAAGAAAGTGGTATTCTTTTCAAAGAAAGATAGCTCACTCATGAAAAAAAAAAAAAAAAAGCTCACTTCTATCAATATATTTATTGAATTAAAAGTTGAAAATACAATGCCATTTTTAAATGTTCAT